>CM057337.1:944164483-946564483 GCA_030015575.1 Agapanthus africanus
TCCTAATCCTAGGAGCACTCGCAATGCGAGAGAAGATGAAGATAAAAGACAACCGAATAAATCTTATTCCTATTTCTCCTGAACCAGAATCCATCCCCGAACTGGAACAAGTTCCTTTCGAGTTCGTATATAACCATACGATGGAATATCCAATAAATTGTGGATCTTCGTAGTGATACGAAGTGTTCTGAAGAAATACAAAGGTGAAATGGGAGAGGTAATGAAATACTTGGATTGGTTGTGAATAGCAGTCGCAATTTACTTTGCCCTCTTACTAATCCCTTTATTTGTCTTTACTTAATACCTTCTATACACCATCATTAGGCTAATTGGTTTTCTTCATTTCCTACCGGTCGGCACCTGCCTATGGTTTGGAAGAAGACTATCCAATTTGCGCAATGGGCTGTACTATCCTAATCCAATGAGCACTCGCAACCTGAGAGAAGGTAAAAAGAAAAGACAACTGAATAGTCCTATTCATTTTCTCCAGAACCGGAAACCATCCTCGAATAAATTCCTTCGAAGTCGTATATAACCATACGATGGTTTTATCCAATGGAAGTGATGTTCGTAATAATACGGGTGTCTTGGAGAAAAGGGCAAAAGTAGGAGTGGCAATGAGGTATCTAACTCTGACAATCCAAAAGCCAGTGTTATAAGAAGGTTCGGTCAACTTGGTCATTGAGTTATAGTCAAGGGTCGGGCCATGGTCGCTGCCAAAGAGAGAGAGAAAAGAAACACTCAGTGTGCACTCTAACCTAGATCAGAATGGTTATCAATTTATCTAATCAGGAAACCTCCAACTGTTACCTCAAATTCTCCTCCAAACCTGAATGAAGAATTAGTCGGGATCACCCGAGGAGTAAACCAACTCATCAGTGGGAATCGGGATCCAACTATCATCGCATGATAACGTGACGGAATCCACTCACGTTATCACACTCCAGAAGGTATGCGCATGCCTGGCAAGTTTCAGTTTCTTTAGAAACTCCCGATGTGTGTTTTTTACCCCAACGACCCAAGTGACCTTGACGAATAATCAACAAATCAAAAGGTCCTAGTCAAGTTCAACCCGTCATTATCTTGATTACGTTAAACCCGCCCGCACGACCCTTGACGAATAATCAACAAAGTCGTACGACTGTCCTAACCAATCCATATATCCATGCAACAGAAAAGCAGAACAAAGCTACCGCACACTACGCCTCGACGAATAGCAACGACAAACGTAGCACGAATACTAAGCAATACTAATCTGAAATGACGGAGGGCTACGGCTGGTTTTTGGCGAAAAACCTTTAACGTAATGAACTTGATATCGTTGAAGGAACCGGATAACTTTTATAAAAATATAGTGGCGAAAACCTTTGCTAAAGAGGTCACTCCCGGTGAAGGGATCTCGGCTCTTTCCCTTAGAATGAGGTGCAGGATATTCCAACTGAATACCACGATGCAAAACAAAAGACAATCGGCTATAGTGAAGTTATTACCCTGACGCAAACTTCTGTCCAAGGGGTCACTCCCCGGTGAAGGGATCTCGGCCCTTGCCTCATCGACTGAGGTGCTGGATATTCATAACCGAATAGCACTGTGCAAAACAAAGAGAACGCCCTTCCAATAACAGCTTTTTGAAAAATGTTCCAACAACATCAGAATAGGTTTGTTTAGCTTGAATTGATCTGAATCAACGCATTCCCATCAATTGATCACACCACAAAAGAACGAAAATACGATGTACGTATATGCCATCCGCATTCGCCACTGGGTCCCATCATCACCCGTTAGGTTACTTAACTAACGACAGAGCGGGGACTGGACTAGCGCGGATGCAAAACATATACACCATCTACTAGTATATATATCAATATATAATATTCGATCAAGGCGTGATAAAATGCAACATCACAGAAATGTAATAAGCATCACAGAACAATACAGATAGCTGGGATCCCCGGGTTTCATAGAGACGCTACTGAAACCCGACGTTCTCCTGGTCGTGTGGATAGCCTGTGCAATGAAATCCTAGACCCCTACGGGCGCGGCAAGTTACCCGCCAAAACCGGAAGCGAGGCATCCCCCTTCAGCAACGTGAATGGACCATCCAGCACTTCACGGAATCCGGTAACTTGGGCACCCCTCCTTGGGTCAACCTGTACCCCCTACGAGTGCGGCGAATAGCCCGCCAATTCTAGACTGAAGCCCCCTCCATCTCAAAGCCATGAGATGCGGGCTCGTTGCCCTCTAGAACCCGGCTATCCGTGCACCCTTCGCGGGGTAATCCTAGTACAGAAAGTAAAATATACAATGGGTGCACCGACCTCAGCCCGGTCGTGCCCCAAAAAATAATACACAAACAAGCAGTGACGTGCAGTCCACATGTCGGACGCTCGCCCTGCAATATCAAATGTACATAAATAACCAAACTGTACTAACATTGCATCGAGGATATCCACCACGACAAATTCGCAACATCACAGCACAACACAGAACATCAACGTGAATGTCACGTTCGCAAATCCGTCTAAAAGGGCTATAGCAGTTAGACAGGATTTACTGATCAAATGACATTCACGGTCGCAGATATAATGTAAATACTGTAAACTAACATGTTTAAAAATTTTCGATCGACTAAATTTACCGAAGTGGGCCCCAAGCACAACTGTAGCACTCAAGGAAAATCTGGGCCTAAACAGAATTATACCAAAAACCCTATTTCCAAGTCCAAGACCCTCTGTAAAAATTTGGTGCAGTAAGGAGTCAAAGTGGCGGCAGAACCACGGCCAATGCATGGGTTTGCCGCGGTTCCCGCGGTGGAACAGTAATAACATGTGACCAAATTTTTACAGAACTCTTAGAATTCCCTGCACGTATTTCTGCAATACACTGAAAAAATTTTAGAGCCAAAAAAATTTCGACAGAAACCGATGCAATTGGAAACGCGGTTTTCGGAAAATCCGTTCGATCGAACTTGTAGACACATTAAAGCAAGCTAGACTAGGTTAATGGCGTGTCTCTGATACCATGTAGGACTACGGTAGTGCCCCGGCCGTCTATCCGAGGCCAAAATGCGAAACGAAAAATTTTCTTGACTTTAAACCGGCACTACCGCATCCTAAAACCCCGGATCGGACCATTAACCTAAACCCAGCTAACAAGAGAAGGGGTAGAATGTGATACCAAGCGATCTGTGCCCTTCGGTCTTCGGCCTCCACTCCGATCTCCTCGCGGAATCTCCGGTCTTCATCTCCTCGTCGGAACGGGCACCACATCGCCGGGTTCTTTTACGGGCTCCCACCTCTGGACCGAGGCAACTCGGCACGAAGTTGGCGAGCCGACGTGCCTAAGAATACTGTAGGTAAAGTGTAGAATCCATTTGTCTCAAGCGGGTATGAAGTTGCCATGTATGATGAAGGAGAAGAATGAACAATGGAGATAAGCTTTAGGAACTTTGGTGAAAACTCAAATGAGAACAAGAATTTTCCCACTCAAAAATGAATCCCCTCCCATCTCAAGAAGTGGCCGGCCATATCAAATATGGTGGAGGAAAAAATCAACAAGGGAGGTGAGTGTAGTAAAAGGAATGGTGACCATAAGCCAAATCAAGCCTCACATCAAAAACCCTTCAATCTTCTCACCATTAATGCTAGCCATCATGAAGAAAAAAGCAAAGATGCTATATCTATCATAATCTCTTCATTTACAAGAAACCTCCTCCACAATGCTAATTTGCACAACTGCAAATTAGCCCCTCCATCAGAAAAATCCGGCCAAGAAGGAACAAAGGAAAACTGGCCGAAACGGAATGCAAAAACTGGCAACTTCAAAAAGCTAATCCCGTAATAAATTACAGGAAAACCCCGCGACCGTATATACATACCTGCATTTGTATTCCCACTGAATACAAATGCAATGAGACAAAATTTACACTGTACAATACTAGGATCCGGCTTAAACCAAAGCCCGCTAGTATTATCCGTCCGATCATGATCCGTGCAATACCGCACGTATATGATCGAACCCTGTCATATCTCCATACAGCCTCTACAGCGTTTCGCCCGAAACTTGAGAAACTGTCTGTGGGAGACTCTAAAGACTCGACAATACCTTGGCTGTGGATTTAACCACTAGCACGTCAGAGGTATTAGCCGTGCGTAATGGGCTACCAGGTATTGACCAAAAGGAGGTCGATGGGTGAACTCATCCTGACACCCTACTGAGCCTGTCAGTGACAATATCCGTACAGTCCGGTCCGTTCGTCTATGAGCATCGCATGGCGGGCCTAGGGGGTTGGTAAAAGTCAGACCCCCAAAAGCGGTACAAGTCGTGTCGGAGTGTAGCCCAGAACACCCTGAGATACTACTGGAATACCTACCAATAAATCTCCTGCCTCGGCCGAGGGCTTTGTGTAATGGCTCTCCTATACACAGCGCGATCTCACCCCCAATACCGGGAGAGACGAACCCCTGCAGATCCGCTCACTGTCTCCATGTGGCTCGGGACTGTACCCAACTAAAACCTGTTTGCACGACTCCTTTGAGCCGTGATAGGGTAGTAATCAAAGTACAGTGGGAACTCACACGAGACAAATGACGATCTCAGGTCGATGAACTAACCTGTACACATGTCACCAGGGAACTGCTATCTGACGTCAGGTATAAGACCAACTAGCATATTCCCGGCGAGTCCTGTCCAGTATACTCATAACCCAATGAGCACCTGTATACATCTTAGGTGAACCAACTGACACCAGTGGCTTGTGAGACCGGCCACCGTCCCTCGTCGGGTCTCGACTGTATACACTAGTCTACTCTGGAGTATCGATGCCCTGTCTCGAAAACTCCCACGACTAGGGACCTTTTAAGGATGTGCTTATAGACCCCAGCTCCCACGTATATGATCGCCATCATACTGCTGGCCGTCAAGAAAGAATCATAAGGGCTCTATCAACGTGCAATAGTGACCTGTAAGGTCACCTGAAACAGTACACGATGATAAAGATAAACCAGATAGCATACTATCATCTCGAGTAAGACTGTCCTACCGGCATAGGTCCTCCCTCAATCATTGCAATCACGTGCCTGTGATCCAATAATTGACTCTGAGAGCACTATATCCAACAGAGGATCCGTCTGTATCATCATTCTGACCATATCTTGGAATAAAAGCGCCATTTGTTTTATGTTGGCCGCTTGTTCCGCGGCCTCTTTGTCTTTCCTCTCGAGCATTCTTTGGAGGAATTCGCATCAATTTTCTATTCTTGACGCTGTTCCGACGATATTTCCGGGCTTGCTTTCGGCCCGGTGAGTGCAGCCATAGTTGTCAGTATCTCCTGGAGCTTCTGCTGTTGTTGCTCCTGAGTCTTTATTACTGATCGGGTGAGCGGTCGGTGACCCGTAGAAGCACGACTTTCCTCTTTTCCGGAATCCATATAAACAGTGTGCACTACCATGCCCCCAGACTTGGGGCGTTTGGATTCAGTGCTCTTGAGGTTCGTCGCAGGCATATGGATCTTCTCCGGCCTTCTCCTTTTGTGAGCGGTCAAAGTTGAGGGGCCGTTGTTGCAGGCACCCAAGTGGACAACACCTTAGAAGAATGATCATCCTCTTGCCGAGCCTTCGTCTTCTTCGGTCGGCGGGAGCAATCTTGGTTGATCACCGAGTCTTGGACCTGTCGCCAGACCTTGTGAATTTTAGAGGATAGCCGCTGAGGGGGCTGCTCCAGCTTTGCCTTTGTAGCGCTCTCCATGGGTGGAAGAGATCTTTTCAGCACGGCAGTCGGAGAGTTCCTGCGGACCCTCCTGAGTGGTTCAAAGTTGTTTCCAGTTGGAACAGCAGTGTCGACTTCCACCGTTGGAGCCGGCGGGGTAAGTCCAGATAGGGAATTGCCCACAGCTTTCCTCACTCGGCGCCAGTGGTGACGTCGAGCGTGTCGAGCAGACGGTATTGGTTCAGCTATGAGTGTGGCTTCATCACGCCCCCCGTCCTAGTGAAGGTTGGTGTTGGTGCCAGCCTATCGAAGACTGACGCCCGCTGAAAGGGAATGATCAGTCTTGAAAGGATCGACTTTTTGGCAGGGGAAGCAGCCTTGGTTACTTCACCTGGAGTAGGACCTGAAACGGCCAGTCTTATGAAGACCGACCCCTTAGTAGGAGAAGCCTCCTTGGTGACTTCAGGAGCAGGAATGGCTATCCGCTTCGGGATAACCCCTTCCGGTATTGTGAGCTTCTTAACGGGCCTATTTGAGCTTCAGCTCAGCCTAACAAAGACCGAGGCGCTGGATTTGGATGACCTGTTGAGAGGGGCCGTGTTAGTCGTAAGCCGATCAAAGACCGACTTCTTCGAAGCTTCTTGCGACAGTATTGGGCGTTGAAGCTCATGGGTGGGAGCATGGTCCCAAAGAATAGCCCAGTGATGGCTTGCGTCACCTGTTCCAATGGCATCTTGAAAACGGAGGCCGCCTGATGCCCATAAGTCACTCCTCCAGCGAGGACAGAGTGAGAGTTGTTGCAGTTGTTGCAGTTTGTGCAGTTGAAAGCCCATTGATCTTCTGTTTTCTGCACGGAGCAAGACACCAAATCTTAGTATCTTGAATCCAGGGGCAACCATAGCAAACCGCGATTCGTTCGCGAAACACGACACACGAAGTGTGGAGTGGAAAGAGGAAAAGGTCCCACGGGCGTGCCAGAATTTGTTCTCCGCCGAATACAGAGACAGGACCGGGATGGATCGTCTTGCCTGAATTTGGGGGCAGCTGCTATTTGGTTTTATCCGTCCACCTCTTTGAAGATGCCAAGTTGATTTATGGAACCATGTATCGAAGGTTTAGACGGATGCGGCCGATGCAGCAGACTTCGTCAGATTCCCCTTCATTGTGAGGAGTTTTTGATTGTGGGGACGCTCTTCCCTGCAGTTAATTACGCTACCGCATCGCAGTAACCACTTTCTCCTTCTCCGATGGTCATTTCGTGTCGTGTGTTTGTTTTGTTTTTGGTTGCCCGTGGATTGTATACGGAGACTAATTTATGTTGTCGCCCGTAGGGCGTGGATTAGTCCAAATCCGTATTTTCTTAGATTTGGGATTGGATTGGGTTTAAGGATCGTTAATCTCATTTGAGACTAAATCAACTTAATGTTTGTTAATGATACGTTAGTCTAATTTTAGACTAAGATCTACTTAACAGGATCATTTAGATCCAACAAAAGAGCATTTGGGCTTTATTGTTTTAGTTTAGGGATGTTGCGGTCCATAAGTTTAAGGACATCATAGTCCGTGATAGTTTAAAGACATCATAGTTTAGTTTAGAGACATCATATTCTGTAGGGTTTAGTTTAGGGACGTTGCGGTCCATAAATTTAAGAACATCACGGTCCATGAGTTTAAGAACCTCATAGTCCGTAAAGTTTAAGGACATCTTAGTCCAGTTTAAAGACGTCATAGTCTATGTGGTTTTGGTTCAACCGTTTGGGGATGCACCAAAAGTTATTGGTTATCGGGACCCTCCATCTCTCTGAAGACGTTGAGGAATTACAACGACGTATATCAGAGGTATGAAGAGATGTACCCTTGAACCAATGTTGGTTGGGAGATCTGTAGTCAAGTTTAGGACTAAGATTAGTTACAAAGATTTATGAGCATATGGGCTCATTTAATCTGAGTTAGGGCTCTGTGGCCAACTTGGGCTCAGCCCACTCAGTTAAAATGCTAGACATTTAATTAGGCTCAGTCCTTTCTCATTTGATAATAATGAGCATTGGTTCTGACAACCTTTTTGTCTTTTATTGAGTGTTGAACACTCATTATGGCTCAGGGCTTTATTTAAAGAACAATTTATGTTCTCTCAGCGCACACATGAGGAGCACGTGGCGCGCTTGGCGCTGAGCGCCAGTTTTAGAGCGCTAAAGCGCTTCATGTGAGATAGCGCACACGTGAGGAGCACGTGGCGCGCTTGGCGCTGAGCGCCAGTCAATGAGTGCAGAGCGCTTCTTGTGAAGTAGTGCACACGTGAAGAGCGCTTCTTGTGAAGTAGTGCACACGCCAGCCAATGAATTCAGAGCGCTCCTTTGAAATAGCGCACACGTGAGGAGCACGTGGCGCGCTTGGCGCTAAGCGCCAACCAATGTGTGTAGAGCGCTGCGCGCCAGATTTGGAGCGCTGAGGTGTTTTTTTAAATTGGATATCTAGGAGCGCAGCGGCGCTGTGCGCCAGTTTTAGAGTGCTTAGGCGCTTCTTTTTACTTGGAGAACTAAGGCTCTTTTTAGGTAACTTTTATCAGTTCTGCGCTCTGAGAATTAAATTCTCATTCATATGAAACTTTGTCTCATAGATCTAAGAACTAAGTTCTTATTAAAAGATTTTACAATCTCTTTTGTTCTTGTGAAAGACTTCGTCTTTATTTTATAAATCTATGATCTGAAGAGAATTAAGTTCTTCCCTCTCACTTTTTATGATGAGATACTATGATCTCTTTTGTGAAAGACCTTGGTCTTATAGATCTATGATCTAGAAAAAGAACTATGTTCTTCTTCTCTTATGAGATGATTTTATCTCTTTGTTTTATTTACCTTGAAGAAATTCTTCTTTTTCCGAGAGCTTGCTCTTCTCTTTGAAATTTCTCAAAGTTGGGGGGGGGGGGGGTCCTTTATGCAAGACTTGAAGTCTTGAGGCCTTTATATAGGGCAAGCTGATTTGTTGAATCAGTTGAAAAGATCTTTTCTCTAATTGATTTGAGGATGTTTCCCACCGTTGGATCTTTGATCCTATGGATTCCATTTTAAAGAAGGCAATCTTCTTGTTTTTAACAAGATTGGGAAAATCTTTTCCCATACAGAACTTATTCTGTATCTTGGTGATTTTTTTAATCATCATTGGATCTTTGATCCAACGGCGGGGAACATTTAGTTCCAGCGCTAGCGCTCTCGTGCTTTGCACGTGAGCGCTGCAACAAAGTCTTTGACTCTTAGCGCTGGTGCTGCTAGCGCTGGCGCTCTCGTGCTTTGCACATGAGCGCTGCAGCAAAGTCTTTGACTCTTAGCGCTGGCGCTTTTATGAAGCACTGCTTCATTTTAAATTTCAAAATTTGAACAGAGCTTTGCTCTAATTAGGAGAAACACCTACGACTAGGGACATTTTAAGGATGTGCTTATATTCCACCCAACTCTCACGTATATGATCGCAATCATACTGTTAGCAGTCAAGCATGAATCATATGGGCTCTATCAACATATAATAGTGATCTGTAATGTCAGCTGAAGCATGTACACAATGATAAAGACAAATCAGATAACATACTATCATTTCGAGTAAGGCTGTTCTACCGGTATAGGTCCTCCCTCAATCATTGCAATCAAGTGCCTGCGATCCAATAATTGACTTGACGACACTATAGCTAACACTTTTTGTAAATTTTGGGGACGAAATTTTTATAAGAAGGGTAGGATGTAATGACTCTAAAATCCCTGTACATTTGTAACAGTTCTATGTTATATAAAGAGTATTTCTATTTTTGATTCCGAGTTATAAGTAGTTTTTGATAAAAGTCAACAAGAAACTCCTTTTAGCTTACTGGTTAATACTCTCCACTACTGTTCCTTAATCCACGTGTTCGAATCCCATCAGCCCTAATTATTTTAATATTTTTTTCTTTTTAACGTTTTGGAAGCCTAAAGATTTACACGAACTTTATACGGGGTTACAAAATGTTTCAACCGAAAAGAGGTATTCAATTAGGACCCCAAACTCGACCCAAACACCTAACAAAAACCCCGAGGCGATTGCCTCTGGTCTGGCAGCCAAAACCCTAAAACGGGCGACCCGGGCTTGTCCAAATCGGTCCGTGCTCCGCCCGTGCATCCTTTCAGCTCCCCACTACCCCTTTTCATACTTTAAAACTCCCCATTTAATTTAGAGACTCTGTAGTCTCTTCATCTACCCTACTACCCTCACTTTTAATACATTTTAATTATCTTTTTAATTCACCCTATAGCTATATTCCTCTCTATAAATACCTAGTCCTTTTCCTCAGTTCTCCCTATAAGTTATTTTGAAAATACCACTTAAAATCCTATCCCTCAAATCACACTCTATCTAAAAAAGTCAAGCACTCAAGTCCAAACCAACTCTGCCTCTCAAGTTCATTCCTCTGCACGTTATCTACCTCGAGTGCGTTCTTTCACGCGATATCGATCCCAAGCTTGGTCTTCCACGCATCGTAGGTCAAGGTTCTTCCAACCGAAGCTTCTCCTTTCCTTGTGTTTCAAGCGCAACCCTTAAGTCTCCCCCTCGAGATCTCTCTCTCTCTCTTTATTCTCCCCTCACATCGACGTGAAAATAATTTTAGAAAAACAATTCTTTGGAAATTATGGTTGTAATTTGTCATAAATTTTACCATGAAAACATCACTTATCTACCATTATATTATTCTTATATGCTATACCAAATTTACATGTTTCATGGATTTAAAATGAAGTTAATAGTGTTAAAATAATATTAGAATAAAATATACGGTTAAATACCATGATCATATTTTATCTCTTACTAGTTTATGACATAACTCACAGTGTAATGATCTACCCCACACGCACATATTGAAATCATAACACGAACATATATTTGTAGCGTTATTAGCAAAGAAAAGTAAACACCTTCAAGTAAAATACGAAATTTTTATTCTTTGCAAATACACATCTACAGCCCTCGTTAGGAGAACTCGTTTATGGATGGTGCGGATTATCGCATATTCTGGGCATAGTAGAGTGAGATGCAGAACTCTTTATGGAGAATTCGGTCTCGAAAGAAATAAAATACGGTTTCAAAAGAAAATAAACAAATTCTATAAAATTTAACATAAAAGAAAATATAACAAGTTTTGTTAATTTGGGTTATCACTATTTTCTAAAATATCAATCCAAGCAAGTTTTTAAAATTAAAGTTTTTAAGAAAATACACTCATATTTCCAAAAGATAGATTTTTCATTAAAATACCATAAACTTTTAAAAACTAGGTTTTGACACTAAAATACCATAAAATATAAAATACATTTTAATGAAATATTTTGACGTTTTAATTAACATATTTTTATAAAAAGACATTCTCGAGATTTTAGGATGAATTAAAACCCCTCGAGAAATTTTAAATGACATCTTTCACTAAATTACCTTAGAATTTAAAAGACTAGTCTATGTTACATATTTTAGTTCCAAATTGATTTGAGTAGCGTCTTCTCTCAATAGGCGTCAGGGTGCCGGAGACAATGATGCACCACTTACATCTCCCTAAATATATATCGTAATTTTAGGAAAATCAAATCACTTGAACTTGACATGAATACTTGAACTTAATATATACACTTGAACCAACTTGACTCGAATCATGAATACAATTGACAGGAATTGCACTTGACATGAGTACATGAACTTAATCTTGAAACTTGATATCATATATCACCTTTTGTATTCATGAATTCGATCAAGACTCGTAACATTAATCGTAGACTAATATATATACGGGATGCTAGGGTGGTTAAAATGTGAATCCAGCGGAATCTCAGGAGTCTCTCTAGTTCATGAATCCATATCTACTAACACAAACAATATATCATGAAGGCTCGTGTTGCCAAATCTCTGGGGTCCTACTCTTTGGTTTGGAATACTTCGAAACTAGGTTGAAGTTCCGTTACTAACAATTGATTCGGGCCCGTGATTCCTTACTCCTGAGACCATATCCTTGAGTTCGAGAATACATCTGAGATTGGTTGACCGTCACATTTGGAATGACGTTAAGTTAGATTATCTTGTAGAGACCTGTTAAGTCATATACTCATGCTCACTCACACACACACACACACTTATCACTTGTTATGTTATACATGCCATATTACATTACTTTGTACCTGTTAAATATCATAATTTCTTTTGGAAACTTACTGAACGCAAGTTCGCTGACGGGCATTTCACTCATCTTTTTTCCTTTAGAATGTTCGTCAGATAATTTAGATACTGAGAAGGTGGATCCGACTGCTGAAGACTACAACCAGATCGCAGCCCAAGCCAACCTTTAGATTTCCTGTTCAGTTTTTCATTACTAGTATACCACTTATTTAGGCATTTCATATTATTTGCATTTTCTTTTCAAAACACCTATCCATGTAAATAAAGTTTGTTGAATGAATGTAAATAAAGTAGTTTGTTGAAAATTTCATGCTCTTATTATTCTTATACTATATATAATTGCTTATTTATGCTTAGCATATTTATTTTAAGAAATGAACTTCTTAATATAAATATATTACGGGTTTGTCATGTGGCCGTTATCATCCATTGGAAAGCGGGATGTGACAGTGTGTCTATGTGTGACACACACACACATACACACACACACACACATACAACCAAGGCCAAACCTTAATTCATCATCATTCTCTTCTACATTGAACTCTTGTTAAATTTTCATGTCCTAATTTTATCGCAGATACAGAAAGATCCCGCCACCTACATTGCTGCCAAGGGATGGGTCGCGTTACACAAGGGCACGAGCACGTACATGGTAAGTTTCTTATAATCAATTCGATTTATGTATTTTATGTTAACACGTGTGTGTGTGTATTCTTTACAGATACAGTTCAAGGAGAGGACGGACGCCTTAGGACTTGGCCCCGCCGACCAGATTACCGCCATTGTCCCTGTCCTGGATTCGTTATCCGGTAGGCAACATGGTGGGTATGAGCGCGGAGTTGGCTCCGGGCCCTACCGACTTGATGCCAGGCGTGCCATCATCCACGAGTACGTCATGGCATAGACGCATGAAGATGTGGCAGCTGCGTCGCAGAAGGAGATCCGTACGCTCCGTGATCAGATGGCGCAGGAGCAGACGCAGCTGTAGACGCTTACGGTGCAGGTACAGGAGTTGCCGCAGACGACTGCGGAGACCATCCGACAGGCCATACGAGACGAGTTTGAGAGTTTGTTCAAGTCACAAGACGATGGAGGTGGATCGTCCTAACGACCTTAGATTAGATTTATTCATTAATTGATTTATTGACATACATATTTCTTGTGTATTTATTGTTTATATTGTACTTAAATATATATTTTGTTTATAATTGCGTGTGATTCATATTAATTCTTGATTATTATGTTTTGTTTATAATTGCATGAGATTTGATTACATTATAATTGTGTGATATTTGTAAATGAAAGCGACCGTGGGGCGCGGAAATTCCCGTTTTTTTAAAAATACATAAAACAAATATTCACGGTTTTAACCGTGACAAGATATATATAAATCACCATAACGATTACAAGCGTTACCGTTTATCTGAATCCAGAGAGATAAATCAGATATCAGTTAGTCTTTCGTAATGATTGATGTTTTGGTCACGTTTTTTTACCGTGACTTTACTTTATGAATTGCAATGGTTTCAACCGTGACTATATATACGGTCACGGTTTAAACCGTTACTATATTATGAGCCCCACGCCGATTTCTTTCATAAATCTGAACCCATTTTGGTAACGCCGGCTATATGGTCACGGTTGCAACCGTGACCAAAACACAATATGGTCACGGTTTTAAACGTGACAAGACTTATGGCGACGGGGTTTATGGCAACGGTTGTGTCACGGTTAAAACCATGATTTTATTTTTGTTTGGTTACGGTTCCAACCGTGACCAAATCTCGGATGCGCAGTAGTGATTCATTTTAGAGGGCCCGGCTTCAGTGCGCCACTAAACGATAATTGATTGTGTGGTTGCTGGTTAAACATTGGACTCTCCAGTGCATAATGTTATATGATCAGAGGTTTTGTTTTATTAGAATGTTTCTGCCATTCTAAAAGTCTAGCAAAGATTCCGGATTTGCTTTGACTCCATTAATGTTAGTACTTGCACTCCTAATTAACACATTTTTAAAATGGAGAATGCATCATATAAACACAACAATTTTTTCTTACTCTGACCTGCAACCTAATACATTAATTTATAATGCAGATGCCAGCAAAAAGCTACTTAAGATTTCTTAATTTCCCTGCACGCTACTATGATATATTTGTTTGTAATATATATAATGTGATGACGTGAGTGCCTTCTTCCCATGTTCAACTAGTCACACCTGCCCTTCATGCTTTGCCAATTACTAAAACACCCCTCCATAATTCGTATTTACTTAAAACAACCCCATACATTTAAAATGCACTAAGAAAAACTCTCACTAAGTTTTTCATCCAAATTTAGCATTCCTCTAGATAGATGGAACTGGATCTTGAGTTTGATCTGCCCCCTTATCTGCTAGGTATTTAGGTAGATCTTTTTCCTACTAAAAGAATTCACATCGTCGTTTGATTGAAGATTGGGATTTAATGCAACTAAATAATTGCTCTCCTTTCAAATGAGATTACCCACTAACTCAAAACTTAAAATTGAGTGGACAACGGCATTCGACAAGCTCATTGCTGAATAAGGTTGAGAAAGATGAGCCGGTTTCCATCATCAAATTAAAAGGTTTTTTTTAATCGAAATCTGACCCTAAAGCCAACTTGAGAAAAAGTTAGTAATTTTAGGAGAAGAAGAGGTATTGAGAGGGTTTTAAAACCCTAATCTGATGCTCACCATTAACCTCCTAACGGATTAACGAACGATGCTAAAAACATTCTCTTTTTGGTATGTTAGGTTTTTTTCAGTGCAACATAAGCTTATGGGGGACTTTAAAGTAAATACGAAGAAGTATGGAAAGGGTTTTCATTAATTAGTGAAGTATGGGGGTAAAACACCCTATAATATATAGAGAATAATGGAAGAAAGAGACGGATTTGCTCATATGGTGTCGACAAAATGTACCTTCCTTCGTTTTTTCTGACGATCGGCATCCATCATCTTCATCGTTATCATCTAAGACGTGGATACACCAAATTTCAAATTGTCGATGATAACGATGAAGATGATGGATGCCGATCGTCGGAAAAAACGAGAGGGTAAATTTTCTCAACGCCATAAGAGGAAATTCCCTTCATTCCTCCTTTATTCTCTGATATGTAACTTGTTCCATTCAAATTGTTGTCATTTTCAATTTTTGTTTGATTTATTGAGGGTACGACCAATGACTTTCTTGGCAGAAACTTAAACTTTTGTAGGACCACCTTGAAAATCTTGGTTTGATGCCGTCACGTTTATGGTTTTTTCTTAGCATGGGCCATGGGGACCTAACCATGATATAAGAATTTGAGCAAGTATCATGATAGTACAGCAACTTTGATATCTTGAAGACAATTCAACCACCCTTGAACAAAAACATATATCTGGTTTGGAGAGCCTCAGAGTATGAGAATCTTTTGAAAAATCTTATGCACAATACGGCATAAGGCACCATTCAATCTTGAGATAAACAGGCTAGCGTAGATATATGTGTGTTTGCTCGGATGTAGCGGCGGAGCTGGATATTTTCGCAACTGAGATTCGAAGTACAGCTCCAATGAAAAACAATATAAAAATAATTTCACGTGTATCTAATGGCAGTCCCTGAAAATTTCTTGTCACTAGAAAATTACCAACTCTATGTTAGAGGTAAAAGCGAAATTTAATGATTTTTTCTCAGATCTGTAAAAAGGAAGTTGCTAAAAGATAAGGAAACATGATATTATTTGGTAGCTATTGACGAATACGAATACGAATATGAATAGTTATTGGATTTGAAAATCACTAATCATGCATTTTTTATAAGAATCAGATAAGGATACAGAGCCTACGCTCAGATTATTCATAATCATTTACATCCCTACCACACACCTAGTATTGCCCCAGTTCTGAACCTATCAGTCGTTTGGTCAAACACTTAAAGTGCAATGTTTACACTTGGAGCAATTCCTTTCTTCTGTTTATACATTTCTTGCATTGTATGACAAATACATTCAATCTGGTCAGTTTGGAAAACTTTCAAAAATGATGATGAAATATGTGGAATGCTAAGCTGTTTCTTCCGAACGTCAGCTTAGAATTGACTCTCTAGCTCTTGTGGCTCTTACAAGTTTTCCAATAAAGTTGCACAATGAAAGCATTGATTTTTTACTTTCACTCGTTAGTACAAAAGAGTCACTCTTTCCATGCTCATAAATGCTTAGATGGAGTCAACTCTCCATATTATCCTCATCTAGTCTAGTAATAAAAGAAGTCTATTCATGTTGAATTTTTTTCTATATAACAAATCCAAGAGCCATACAAAATACATTTCACTTTCTAGTTTCGATGAGCAAGAGTTAAAATGGTGGGATAATTACCCCTGCCACCTAAAAAAATAGCAAGAGATAGAGGAAGAAGAAGCGGATATTGAAGGAGAAAAGAAGCTTTCGAGAGAGATCTTTCTATTGTGGCTTTCCTGTGTATATATTATTAATCTCTAAAATATTGTTACAATCAGATCAATCATACAATCTCTCAATCATATATAGTTGTAACTAAATCTCTACAAAATCTCCAATATAAATCTTTTTAAATATACTGCAACAACGAGAGCCAGACGTCTGATCCGCACAGGGGAAGACGTCAGGTCTGCGCTCTGATAGAGCGGTATTCAAATCTAAACGTCTGTCCCTTACAGATGCAGACGTCTGGCTAGCGCTCTGTTAGTTCACTAGCCAATACCAGATATCTGATCTGGAAGTGACAGACGTTTGGCGTCATGGTCAGATGTCTGACGTGAAGGTTAAGACGTCTGTTGGCTTGCCTGCCTGCCTGATGACTTTGTGTTGTTATTACGCCTTCTCAAGCTGAACAGCGGCAAAACGATGTTGAGTTTAAAACGCAATTCGACAAAGCGTGGTCTCGAGAGTGGCTTAGTGAGAGCATCGACGCGTTGATCACGCGCGGAGATGTAGCGCATAATAAGTTGGTTGTTAGCGACACGGTTGCGAACAAAATGAAAGTCAATTTCAATATGTTTAGTGTGAACATGGAAAACAGGATTGGTAGCAAGGTATGTAGCGCCAATGTTATCACACCACAACACAGGTGAGAAATGATCGAATTCTAGCTCGTGAAGTAAGGATTGAAGCCAAACGAGCTCGGCCATAGCATTTGTTAGCGTCTTGTATCCATCCTCTATGCTTCAGCGAGCAACCGTTGCTTGTATCTTGGAACTCCATGAAATGAGATTGCGACCTAAAAAGATAGTGTAGCCGCTGGTGGAACGACGATCCGCAGTATTCTCAGTCCAGTCAACATCGCTGAAAGCATGTAGATGTCGTGGGGAATCACGGTAGAGAAGAAGGCCTTGTGGTGCGTGCCTTGAAAATAGCGTAGGATGCACTTAGCTAGCGACCAATGGTGCTCAGTAGGAGCGTGCATATGCTGACAGGCCCGATTGACTGCGAAGGAGATATCGGGGCGGGTGATGGTGACATATTGAAGAGCACCCATAATGTTGCGGTACATAGAAAAATCGGCGATGGGAGTGGAAAGCGGATCATCGGTAGTCGTGACGGTGGCCATGGGTGTGGACATCGGGTGCGCGGGAGTCATTTTGGAGCGCTTAAGAATATCAACAATATATTGAGACTGAGATAAAAGGCAACCATCGGGGTGAGGATAGAGTTCGATCCCAAGAAAACAATGAGCAACACCAAGGTCACAAATGGAGAATTCCCGTTAAAGATAGCTAATAAGGTCAGTAACGCCCCTTGATCAGAACCAGTGATTGAATATCGTCGATATAAATTCGTGAGCGTCAGTGCCAATGAAAGAACAGCGAAGTATCGGTCTTGGAACCTGTTCCCCTCCGAATACGGAGATGCGACCGCATAGGTTCGTCTTGCCTGAGATTCGGAGCAGATGCTATTTGGTTTTATCCATCCATCTCTCCGAAGATTCCAAGTTGATTTATGGCACCGTGTATCGGAGGTTTAGATGGATGCAGCCGATGTAGCAGACTTCGTCAGATTCCCCCTCGTTCGAGGGGGTTTTGATTGTGGGGACGCTTTTCCCTGCAGGCGCAAGCCCCTGCAGTTAATTACGCTACCGCATCGCGGTAACAACTTTCTCCTTCTCCAGAATTTCACTTCGTATCGTGGGTGTTTGTTTTGTTTGTGGTTGCCCGTAGATTGTATACGAAGACTAATTTATGTCGTCGCCCGTAGGACGTGGATTAGTCCAAATCCGTATTTTCTTATATTTGGGTTTGGGGTTTTGGTTTGAGAAGCCATATTTGAGGCTAAGATCAACTCAAACGTTTGTTAAGGATACGTTAGTCCAGTTTGAGACTAAGATCAACTTAACGGGATCGTTTAGATCCGACAAAAGAGCGTTTGGGCTCTATTGTTCCAGTTTAAGGACGTAATGGTCCATTGCATGTATGGCCATCGGGACCTGTCACCTCTCTGACGACGTTGAAGGATTACAACGACAGATGTCAGAGGAGTTCAGAGATGTACCCTTGAACCAAAGTTGATTGGGGGATCTATAGTCCAATTTGGGACCAAAGTCTGTTTGAAGGTTTAAGAATACGTTAGCCATACTTGAGGCTAAAATCAACTTAAACGGGATCGTTTAGATCCGACAAAAGAGCATTTGGGGTTCTATTGTTCCAGTTTAGGGACATAGTGGTCCATCACCAGTTTAGGAACATGGTGGTCCATTGCCAGTTTAGGGACTTGGTGGTCCATTGCCAGTTTAGGGACTTGGTGGTCTAACATTCCCGTTTGGGAACGAATATAGGTTTAAGGACGCATAAGTCCATGAGTTTAAGGACCCCGCAGTCCATATTGATGTGTTTAAGGACGCATAAGTCCATGAGTTTAAGGACCCCACAGTCCATATTGATGTGTGGTTGTCGGGACCCGTCACCTCTCTGACGATTTTGAAGGATTACAACGACAAATATCAGAGGAGTTCAGAGATGTACCCTTGAACCAGGTGTAAATTGATTTAAGAGAGCATTTATGCTCAGTCAATTTAATTTGAGAACTTACGGCCAAGATTGGGCTAAGTCCAGTTGAAAATATTCAACATTTTTATTTGTAGTTGGCCTGTTAGGCCTTGGCTTGGACTCTGCCCTTGGTTCAATAATGCATAGCATTAATCTTGGTCTCTGTTAGACCTTTATTTGGGCTCTGTCCCTTTTTAAAATAATGCATGGCATTTTATTAGGCCTATTAGGCCTTTTTTTAATTGGGCTCCGCCCTCCTTTTTAATAATGCAGTGCATCAATTAATCTGACAGAATGCCACGTAGCCTGTCAGGCGCTCTGCGCCAATTAATGAGCCAAACGCATGTGGAGGTGACACGTGTCACCCTCTGGTGAGCGCAAGCGCAGTTAGCGCAGTACGCTGCGCTAGTGCGCTACTGACACGTGACGCACTCTGGTGCAGTGCGCCAATTTAAGAGAGCAGTGCTCTATATTTTGTGAGCGCAAGGCGCAGACTGACACGTGGCGCTCTCTGGTGGCTTGCGCCAACCCAAGAGCGCAACAGTGCAGATTTACAAGTGCAGGGCACTGTTTAATATCTTGATCCAATTTTGGATTAAAGAAAAGAATCTTTTAAGATTCCAGAACCAATGGTTGATCAAAAGGCAGTGCCTTTATGTAGATCAAATGATCTGTGAAGTAATACTTTTTTTAATCTTTTTGTGATTGGGTCTTTTTTTTATCCTTTTTCCTTTTTAATTGAAGATCTTGATCTGTTCTTTGATCATTGATCTCTACAAAAGAAAATTCTTCTTTTTAAAGGTTTACCTTCTTTTCTTTCTGAGTTCTTCTCAAACTTTCTTTTTAGGAGTTCTATATATCTCTCTCTGGGTCAATCTATCCCTTTTCTTTTTTCTTTTTTTTTATTTTAGAAAGAAGGATCATTGGTCGTTGGGACCCACCATCTCTCCGGCGACACTGAGAGATTACAGTGTCATATATCGAAGGTGTGGAGGGATGTACCCTTTGAACCATGTCTCACCCATTAGGGGGGAAAAATAGGCTGGAGCTTAAACTTCTCGCTGCTGAAAAGAGTTCTTTGCGTTCGCGGACGTGCGTCGCACGTGTTGGGTGCTCATATTTGCACGTAGCACACATGGAGCTTGCGCATATGCGCATTATGAGAAGAAGCAGGGCTTCTATATATGGAGAACTAAGCTACTTTTAATATTATTAAATGCTCTCATGTGGTGCACACGTGTGTTGCACGTAGTGCGCGCGTGGCGGGCACACGTGCGTTGCACGTAGCGCACATGCGCATTATGAGGAGAAGCAGGGTTTCTATATATATGGAGAACTAAGCTCCTTTTAATATTATTAAATGTTCTCATGTGGTGCGCAGGTGCGTTGCATATGGCGGGCACACGTGCGTTGCACGTGGCGGGCACACGTGCGTTGCACGTAGCGCATATGCGCATTATGAGGAGAAGCAGGGCTTCTATATTTGGAGAACTAAGCTCCTTTGAGTATTGAATCCTTTGAGGATTTAACTCTACCCTTTCTAAGAGGTATCCCCTCTTATTTATATGGGAGTGGTAGAGAACTTATCTCTCCTTTTCCCGATGTTGGACTAAAAAATGCATTCCCCATGTAGTAGAGCATTACTTTAGATTACACGTGCATAGCACATTTGCTCATAACTTTTGATCTCGGATGAATTATGAGGCCTATAATATATCAAATCGAAGGTTTTTTCGAGATGCTTTCAATACCATTAGAATTTAGCTGTTTCTCATTCCGGATTTTGTCAAAATATAGTTCGGAAAATACTGGTTCGCATCTTCTTCCTTAGATCACATGTGCATAGACATTTGCTCATAACTTTTGATCCCGGATGAATTATGAGGACCATAATATATCAAATCGAAGGTTTTTTAGAGATACTTTCAATAGAATCAGAATTTAGCTATTTATCATTCGAGAGTTTGTCAAAATACAGCCCGGAAAAATACAGGTTCACATTTTCTTAAGCGTATCGCTGCCAGCCTTGGGCTCTTTTGTGCAGAAATTTTTGGCGGGAACAGAACCAAGGAAGCTGAGCTGAAGAAGTCGAGTACTCAGACGTTTGAACCAAGCACAAGGAGCCTAACAAAGTCCGTAAGAAGAGCGATGCAGTCGACAGACATGATTGGGAAATTGAGGGTGAGTGAAGCCCGGGGGCTAATCCATATAGACCACTTCCTCGAGATGACCATGTTAAAATGCATTCGATACATTCAACTATCGCACTGACCAACCCGAGCTGATCTCAATTGCAAGAATCAAGCAAACTAAGGTGATCTTGATAACTAGACTGAATGGGTCGAAGTAGTCAACACCGAATTGTTGCTGAAATCCCTTGTTCATGAGCCGCGCCTTGTGACGTTCAATCGAACCATCAGCACGATATTTCAGCTTAAAAATCTATTTGCACCCGACGATATTGAAATGAGATTGGCGAGGGATGAGCGACCATGTGCCATTGCGTAGTAGGGCATCGAATTTAGAGGACATAGCCGCAAGCCACGACGAGTCCTTGGATGCCTGGGTAAAGCAGCTGGAGCTCGACCGGAGCAGTGGTAAGAAGTGTTGTAGGTAATGCGTGATTGCTAGTGAGTACGTGAGGTGGTGGAGAATCAACGACTAGGCCAGTGGATGCATAGATGTCAGCAAGAGAGCGCATGCGAAGAATAGGGGACTCATCGGAAGTGTTCGGCGAGGTGGTGGATAGGGAGTCCGGGAGCAGGGAGGATTGTGCTAAATGTTGAGGATCGGGTTCATCTGCAGGTGGCGACCGAAGAGCACGAGTGTGAGCGAGGCTGGGAATTGATGGAAGGGAGCTCGCTGAAGAAGGAGCGACCGTAGACGAGCGACTGGGTTGAGACTGGCATGGAGGAGGCCCAAGGATGCCAGCTGCACGAGGGGAGGCGATAGCCGGAACTAGTGGTAAAATTAGGCTCGGAACAAGGCCAAAGCCAAGGATACTCGCTCCTAAAAGGTGCGCATTACTCTGCGGCAAACCTGTGAAAGAATCTGAACCTGAAAAGGAGAAGTAAATTTCATTAAAAAAAATAACTTGTCTAGACACATACATTCGGTCGGATTGTACGTGAAGACGGCGATAACCATAGTGTTGAGTACTATAACCCATGAACACACAGCGATCGGACCGATTAGCAAGTTTATGTGGGGCGCAGGGACGAAGCCAATGATAACATGTATATCCAAATGTGCGCAGAAATGTATAATTAGAATGGTGACCAAATAATTTATGGAGAGGGGTGTCGTTGCGAATGACTGGTATAGGAAGACGATTAATTAGAAAGACTGCGGTTTGCGCGGCTTCATCCCAATAATGAGAAGGGATGGAGGCATAAGGAAGAAGAGCACGAGCGATCTCAGTAATGTGACGGTGTTTGCGTTCCGTTGTCCCGTTTTGTTCGGGAGTATGGAGGCAGGAAACACGATAGAAGATACATTCCGTGGCTAAATGACGATGAAGAGATTGATATTCACCACCCCAATCAGAGTGAAGTATACATATTTTTCTATTGAAATAACGCTCAACATGATGTTGAAAGCGAAAAAAGATATCAAATAAGTCAGACTTATTACGCATCAAAAACATCCGGGCAAATTTTCTGTAGTCATCAGCAAAGGTAACATATTAACGGAAACCAGTGTGAGATAAAATAGGAATACGGGCCCAAATATCAAAATAAATTAAATCTAAAGGTACCGAAGACACTGTTGATAACAATTCAAAAGATAGTTTATGACTTTTGGCCTTCATGCAATTAGAACAGACTCTATCTATGATTCTTAACAGTTGATAAATGAAAAATAGATAGAATCCTGACTACAGTTTTTAAGGCAGGATGACCTAAGCGAGCGTACCATAAGGAACTAGAGGTACGTTCGCCGACAAGCACAGTGGACGAGACATTTGGAAGAGGCAATTGGTACAATCTATTATTGAGATAGCCTTGAAGTAGAACTGTCCCCGACTTCGGATCCTTCACAAAACAATCAAACAAGTGAAACTTAAAAATAATATTGTTATCTTTAGTAAATTTATGAACAGATAAGAGATTTTTCGTTATTGAAGGAACATGAAGAACATTGTTCATGTGAAGTGATCGAGAAGATGATGGAATTGCTATGTTACCAGAGTTAAGAATACTCAAACCTGTACCATTACCTTCACATATTGTATCCGTATCTTTGTAAGGTGCTGCCGTGAGGATTTGAGTGTAGTCTGGTAATACCGCAAGTGCACGGCTCGTTTGTAGCGAGTGTGATGGGTCGATCCCACAGAGAAGAGGAAATTTTGGTTGAACTTAATCAGATTAAAAGAAAGGTTTTTAATTTCTTACTTAAACTAACTAATTTAAATAAATTAATGCAAGAAAGTATACCTAGAGTGTTGAATCATCTAGATCTCATCATATGCCAATATCCTTTTAAATCAATCTCTTGTATTACCACTTTTTAATCATCATGAATTAACTTCGACCGCATAGACTATATGGCTCTAAACATAATTTATTAATCTTATAACTAAATATTGACTGCTTAAACTATTTGTATGTCATTATAATCTATTTAATCATATCAATACATAACTATTAAAAAGGATGATTTTTATAGATTCTAGATTAATCTAACATCAAGATGTTTGTTTTTCCTAAGAATAGACTATATATGATTAGCATCATAATATATCAAAGAAATTTAGCAGAACTACAATATGATCTTATATTAACCTAGATACAATTAAGCATGCAAAAAGAGACATATGTAAAAAGGAATTAACATATGAATCGATCTAGATTCGTCTAACCCTAGATATATAAAATCTAGCTACTCATTAAATTAAAAGCAACATGAAAGAAACACATAAAAGAAATAGACATCATAATAATAA
Source organism: Agapanthus africanus (assembly GCA_030015575.1). NCBI lineage: Eukaryota > Viridiplantae > Streptophyta > Magnoliopsida > Asparagales > Amaryllidaceae > Agapanthus > Agapanthus africanus. The sequence continues at coordinate 944,188,334 of CM057337.1, forward strand.
AAACTAAAAACTAACAATTAAAAGATCTGAAAATTAAAGTCTTGCTCTCCTCCAATCATCCAAAATAATAAACCTAAGGTTTTTTTTAGAGAGAATAAAAGTGCCGAGAGTGTTTTCGGGCTCTAGTAAAATAATATTTATAGACTAATAATAGAAACCCTAATCCTAAACAAATCGAAACTGCATACAAAATTTCAACGACTGATCTTTAACTTTGGCCGCGATTTAGCGGTCATTACAGTGTTATTGGACGCGATTTAGCGGTCAAATCTCCTCTGTTTTGGCTCAGATTTTTTCTGTGATCTCTTGACTTGGTTTGGTTAATTCTGATTATATCATATCTTGACTATCTTGTTGTCTCTTTGCAGTTACGTGAATTCTCAATTTGTTACCAAATTAGGCTGATATAATTTGATTTGGTCTGTTAAATTTATTTGACTAATTTAAACTTGCAAAATATCTCAAAACAGATATTTAGTAGCATCTGCTTTATTTAGGAAAATATTTAAACCAATTAACTCACAAAATATTTCATTTATTATTTAAGATATATATAATGTGTTTTTGACAAATAAATCCATAAATATTCTTAAATTATAATTAATGCATTTATTAATTAACAAAAGATAGGGAAAAACTGGTAAAAATTGTGCAATAAATTAGACTGATCAAATACCCACATACCTATTTTTTGCTCGTCCTCAAGTAAAGTAAGAAAATAAAAATCCTAAAAGAAAAAACCTAGATGAATCCTAGCTCACTTTCGCAGGCATCGCGATCACACTTAGTATGTGTAACAAGCCGTTAAATCTCTAGGTGTTCCTAGTATGATGAGTGTTGTCTCATGAAAGTTTTCAGCGAACTACACACACAAAATTCAGAAAATGAAAAAAAGAAATAAGAAAATAAAGATTAGGAAAAACTCCAAAGGTATCTCGAAAGTTTGTAAAGTTCTAAACTTTCTTGAGTTTTCATCCTAAAGTTTAGTCTCTAATCTAGGATTTCTATCATATTTAATTAAATACTTAGTCCTATTTTTCACTTCACCTTTTACCGATTTTCGTTCCTACACACGTTCGTGATCGAGCAATAGTCTTTTAGTCATAAAACTCCTATTCAAAGAATCATATCTCCCTTAACTTCCCTCTCCAAAATTTTATATATATAATTTTTTTATATGTCTTTATGTACCTTTCAACGTGACTATTCATGTTTCTTAAGGTACTAATAACCTGCTACTCAGCATTTCTTTTTTACATACATTTCAACGTGATTATTCATGCTTCTTGAGACACAAATAACCAGCTACTCGGTATATAAAACAAAGACTTATTTTGCAATTTTTTTTTATATATATATTTTTTTCTTTACTTTTTAGTCACTTTTCGATGTGAGTATCCAATACTTCTTGAGGCACGAATTCCCAGCTACTTAGTGAAGAATTTTTTTTTTATCATTAGATGTATCATCTGAGATAGAAAATTCACGGAGATATTTCAGGTTATCCTATTCATCCTAGAACCAAAGACGTGTATGTATAAATGAGGTGTGTATTAACTACGATCAAGTTCAAGATGGTTATTCTTCAGACTTAATATCTATTAAAAATTCCAATACTTTCCCTTCATATTAACTTTACTTAAAAATTAGACTCAAGATTACTCATTTCCAAACAAACAAATTTAATCTTAAGAAACTTCTTCCTTTATTTTTCTTTTCTTTATCTCTTTTTCTCTCTTTTTTAATTTATTATTATTATTTATTTATTATGAAAGAAAATAAAAACTAACCTAAAAACAAAAGGAAATAAAAGAAAATTAACCTAAAATAAAAGATACAAGTGTAAACTCCCCCTACACCTAAGTTAAACAATGTTCTCATTATGTTAGAGTACTTATCTTGTTATACCCGCATAGGTGTGTCTTACCTTTCCCGAAATTTTCATGGTTTCAAATTCTCGACACCTATAAAAGAAGATATAGGTGTGCATTTTGGTACCCAAACTTTGTTGGGTTTATGAGGGTTAGTTTTGGGAACTCATTTCAAATTGGTATATAAAGATTTATTTATTTTTAGCTCACAAGAATATGCAAAGTAACTTTCTGTACCATAATATTAACAAGTGTGATTAGATGTACTCTTGAGAGTTGAACTATCAACATGCATATGAAGTGTAGAATGAGCAAGCTTTTGAAAAGTTTAATTTGTATAGAGAAATGCATGTGAATGAACAGTTGATTTTGCATGAACAGTCTTATGAGAACTCTTATTATTTGAAAAATGTTGGAAATGTCTAGAAGAAGATTTTGAAAAATTCACATCAACATCTTTTCTATTTAAAAATTTCTTTTCCTTGCGAGATGAAAAATCAACATTTTCCTTTCCTTTTGAAAACTTAGCAAGAGAATCAATCAAATCATTTTTTTGTTTCTTGAGGGTATCAATTTTCTCTTTCAACGTTCCTTGAGAAATATAAGAAAATTTCAAAAAATCGTTTTTTCTTTTAAAAGTTGAAATCAAATTTTCATTATCATTTCTTAAGACAGTACATGACAATATCAAATTTTCATTTTCAGTTTTTAAAACATCAATAGTTTTTGATTGAATATCAAGTTTTGAAAGAAACTCATTTTTCTCCTTTTCTAATTTATCAATCACAACATCATTTGTCAAAAATTCTTATGAACTAAGAGAAGAATTTAAAACATCAATTTCATTAGTAAAAATTGAAATCAAACCATCATTTTCTTGTATCAAAGAATTACAAGATAAAATCTAATTCTCTTTTTCGATTTTCAAAGATTCATTAAAAGAAACCAATTCCTTTTTCTCTATTTCTAACGATAAAATTTGGTGTTCTAGGAAGCTATTTCAAGACACTACCATATTGAGTTCATCTTGAAGACTAGAAGAAGTATCACTAAATTGATCATGTGTATCATCAAATAAAGAATTACAGTCCTTAAAATCAAATTTTTACTTCTGCAGAAATTTTTCAAATGAACAATCATCACCGTCACTTGTTTGCTCTTTAGACACTTCAAATAAAGTGTTGACTTCACATGGTTGGTCATAAGGATCACCAGGTTGGCTTCCTAGATCGAAAATGTTAATATCAATAGTCATATTTCCGAAAGAAATTTTTATTGAACCATTACGACAATTGATCATGGCATTGAATGTGGCTAGGAATGGTCGTCATAAGATTACCGGGATTTGATTTTTAGGGTTAAAGACAGCTTGTGTTTCTAAAACAATGAAGTCTACAGGGAATATAAATTCTCCTATTTTGATCAACACATCATTGATCTTTCCTTTTGGTTTCTTAATGGAACGATCTGCCAACTGTAAAGTGACTTTTGTAGGTTTAAGCTCATCTATCCTTACCTGCTCATAAACTGAGAATGGCAGCAAGTTGACACTAGCACCTAAGTCTAACAAGGCACGCTTCCTATTGTGCATGAAATAGTAGGACATCCAGGATCCTTATACTTTACTGGTATGGAGTTAATTAATGCAACACAAATATTAGATGCTAGAAAGACTCTCTTAGGCATGTTGGTTTTCCTCTTTTTGGTGCACAAATATTTTAAGAATTTTGTATACGTAGAGACCTGTTGAACTACATCAAGACGAGGGATGTTGACTTGAACTTGCTTAAAATTTTCTAAAACCTTCTCCATCTGTGCCGATTGTTTGTTAGATCTTAACCGATTAGGATAAAAAGCTTTTGGTTCAAAATGTTTGTCTAACCAAATAGTTGGAAAATCTGATTTAGAATTTTGACTTGATTCATTTACATGATCAGCCTTAGAATTAGACTTTGAGGACCGTGTATGAGAATGTGGTTCGATCGAATCAGCAGGCATAATCACTTGGTTATCAACTTGCCTACCAGACCTTAAAGTTTTTACGGCATCGACATGCTTAATTTGGTTCTCTTGAACCACATTGGCTTGACTTGAACTTGTTTCTTGATCCATAAGGTTTGGAATAGGTCGACTAGGGAAATTTCTTTTTTCACTCATTTGTGCAGTTAATTGACCTATTTGCATTTCTAGCCCAGTTATAGACTAACTGTTTGAACTAATAGCTTGACCAGCTGTTTGCATGAAAGCGGGTAACGTTTTTTCTAAAGCGGAAAACCATTCATCATTCTCATTAATAAAGCTGGGAGGAGTGCAAATAGGATTTGATTTATTAGGATGAGTGTTTCCTCCAATCAGAGCAAAGCTTTGTTTCAAAATTCAAAATTTAAATTGAAGCAACGGTTCAGATTCAGCGCTCTGCACGCTGAGCTCCACGTGTCTAACACAGACGCGCTAGCGCCAGGTGCGCTGCGCCCTAGGCAGCGCGCCCCCAATCAGATAAAAGCTCTATTTCAAAATTCAAAATTTAAATTGACGCAATGCTTCAGATTCAGCGCTCTGCGCGATGAGCGCCACAAGTCTAACACAGACACGCTAGCGCCAGGTGCACTGTGCCCTAGGCAGCGCGCCCCCAATCAGAGCAAAGCCCTGTTTTAAAATTCAAAATTTAAAAGTTGAAGCAATACTTCAGATCCAACGCTCTACGCTGCGTGTCACGTGTCAAGCACGGGTGCGCTAGCGCAGTTGCGCCGCGCTCTGCGTTGCGCGCCACGTGTCGAACGTAAGTACGCCAGCGCTGGGATTAAAAAATCCCCCACCGTTAGATCAAAAGATTTACTAATAATAAATTATTAATTAATCAGAACTAAAATTCTGTTATGGAAAGATCTTTCCAATCTTATTAAATAAGGAGATTATCTTTTGTAAAACAGAAGTCTTAGAATCAAAGATCCAACGGTGGAAAATATTCCCAAATCAATCAGAGAAAGATCTCTTAAAACCGATTCAACAAATCAATTGGCCCTATATAAAAGCCCCAAGACATATAGAAAGAAAGAGAAAAAAAGAGAGAAAATCTTCTGCAAACTTTGAGAAAACTCAAAGAGAAAGAAAGGCAAGCCTTTAGAAAAAAGAAGATCATTTCTTCATCTTCAAGGTAAAGAACTATTTCTTGGATCACAGAGATGAAATCATCTCGTAAAAAGAAGAACCATCTTCTAAAAAGATCATAGATCTACAAAAGACCAAGGTCTTTGATGATAAGAAAAAAGATCAAAAGATCTAATTATAAAAAAACTAAAAGAAGTATTTTACTTCATTCACAGATCTCTGATCTATAAAGACAGAGCCCTTTTCATTAAATAAGAACTTTTGTTCTTGAATCTTGAGGCAAAGCCTCCTTTGAGAAGAACATAAAAGTTGTTCTTTGAACTTAAAATTGATCAGATGCGCTTTGCGCTATTGAAAAGTGCCTTGCACTCATGAATTGCGCTCTTGCGCTCATTGGACCGGCGCTCAGCGCCAAAAGCTGCCACGTGTCAACCAAAGACACAATCTGCGCTTTGCGCTTCTGAAACAGCGCACTGCGCTCATGGGCTGGCGCTCAGCGCCAAGCGCGCCACGTGTCACTCGCTGGCACACCAACAGACTAGCGCAAAGCGCTCATAATTTAAAAGCGCAATGCGCTAATGAACTAGCGCTTATCGCTAAGCGCGACACGTGTCCTATTCGTGTGCGCTACCTGATAGAAGCGCAATGCGCTCTTTAACTGGAGCAAAGCGCCTGGCGCGCCACGTAGCGCATTGTCAGAACGCAGTTTCTTCTGATGAAGACAAAAGATGTCAGAACCCAATGCTTAACATTATTAAAAGGGCTGAGCCCAAATAAAGGCTTAATAGCCAAAACAAAAAATGTGTTAAACATTTTAATTGGACTTAGCTCAATTCTGGCCATAAGTCCTCAACTTATCTTGAACTGAGCACATCTACTCTTTCAATCAACTCACCTTGGTTCAAGGGTACATCTCTTCACTCCTTCGATATTTGTCGTTGTAATTCCTCAACGTCTTCAAAGAGGTGATGGGTCCCGACAGCCACACATTTCATAGACTATGACGTCTCTAAACATTGGACTGTGGAGTCCTTAAACCCACGGACTATGATGTCCTTAACCTCGACCGTGATGTCTTTAAACTAACATTGGACTGTGGGGTCCTTAAACCCACGGACTATGATGTCCTTAACCTCGAACGTGATGTCTTTAAACTAACATTGGACTGTGGGGTCCCTAAACCCATGGACTATGATGTCCTTAACCTTGACTGTGAGGTCTTAAAACTCACGGACTATGATGTCCTTAACCTTGACTGTGAGGTCTTTAAACTCATGGACTATGATATCCTTAACCTTAACCATGATGTCTTTAAACTAATATTGGACCGAGATGTCCTTAAACTAACATTGGACCGCAATGTCCTTAAACTAATCGACCACAATGTCCCTAAACTAAACATTAGAGTCCAATTACTCTTTTGTTGGATCTAAATGATCCCATTAAGTTGATCTTAGTCTAAAATTAGACTAACGTATCCTTAACTAACGTTTAAGTTGATCTTAGTCTAAAATTAGACTAACGTATCCTTAAACCCAACCCCCCAACCCAAATCTAAGAAAGATACGGATTTGGACTAGTCCACGCCCTACGGGCGACAACATAAATTAGTCTCCGTATACAATCCACGGGCAACCACAAACAAAACAAACACCCACGACACGAAGTGACCAACTGGAGAAGGAGAAAGTGGTTACCGCGATGCGGTAGCGTAATTAACTGCAGGGGCTTGCGCCTGCAGGGAAGAGCGTCCCCACAATCAAAAACCCCTCAACGAGGGGGGATCTGAGGAAGTCTGCTACATCGGCCGCATCCGTCTAAACCTTCGATACATGGTGTCATAAATCAACTTGGCATCTTCGGAGAGGTGGACGGATAGCACCAAATAGCATCTGCCCTCGGAATTCAGGCCCGGACGTCCCAACGTCCTGGTCACGTCTTTTCGGCGGGGAACAGATTCTGGCACGCCCGGTAGGACCTTTTCCTCTTTCCACTCCACACTTCGTGTGTCGTGTTTTGCGAACGAATCGCGGTTTTCTAATGGTTGCCCTTGGGTTTGAGATACTAAGATTTGGCGTCTAGCTTGGTGCAGAAATCGAAGGATCAATGACGTCTAGTTACGCAAAGTGTTCCAACTGCAACTGCAATTCACGTTCCGCCTCATCCGGAGGCATAGCTTATGGGCCCCAAGCGGCTTCTCTGTTCACGATGCCGGTGGACCAGGTGACTCAGGCCACCACTGGATTGTTTTTCGGGACCATGCTCCCACCGATGATTTTCGGCGCTCCTATACCAACTCAAGAAGCTCCCAAGAAATCGGTCTTCGATCGACTTACCACTACAGCTGCCCCCCTCAACGGGTCGTCCAGCTCCAGCACTTCAGTCTTCGACAGATTGGGCCGAAGTTCCTGTGGGCCCGAGATGAAGCCTGCAATTCAAGAGAAGGTTATTTCGAAAAGAGTAACCAACCCTGCTCCCAAAGTCGTCAAGGCGGCTTCTCCTGCCAAAGGGTCGGTCTTCACAAGACTGACTGTTCCGGCTCCCGTTACGGTTCCCGTCCCTGTTCAGAAGTCTGTTTTTGACCGGTCGGATCCCGCTTCTCAACGGACATCAGTCTTCAAGAGGCTGATGCCAGCAACAACCCCTCACCTGAACAAGGGGCAAGACAAAGCCATCCCCGTCACCGAACCGACTCATCAGCTCGACACGCTCGACGTCGTCACTGGCGCCGAGTAAGGAAGGCTGGGGGCAACTCCCCCTCTGGGTTAACTCCACCAGCCCCAACGGTGGAAGCCAATGCTGCTGTTCCAACTGGGAACAGCTTCGAGTTGCCGAACAAGGTGCGCCGGAACTCTCCTACCGCCGTACTGAAAAGATCTCCTCCATCCGTGGAGAATGTTGCGGAAGTAAAGCCAGAACAGTCCCCTCAGTGGCTGTCCTCCAAAATCTACAAAGTCTGGCGACAGGTTCGGGACTCAGTAATTGATCAAGATTACCCTCGCCGACAGAAAAGAGCGAAGGTCCAACAAGAAGAGAACCATCTTGCCAAGCCGAAAAAGGTAACAGCTGTATGGGTGCCCGTTGCAACGGCTCCCTCAACTCCAACTGCTCAAAAGAAAAGGAAGCCGGAGAAAGCCCCTCTGACCGCGGCAAATTGCAAAGACGTTGAGCCCAAACGCCCCAAGTCTGGGGGCATGATGGTGCACACTGTTTACATGGCTTCTGAAAAAGAAGAAAGTCGCACTTCGACAGGCCATCGACCGCTTACCCGATCAATAACAAGGGCCCAGGAACAACAACAGCAGAAGCTTCAGGAGATGCTGACTGCAATGGCTGCACTCACCGGGCCAAAAGAAAACCCGGGGGCATCATCAGAGCAGCATTATGAGCAGGAAACCGATGCTGACTTCCTATGCAGAGTCCTCGAAAAGAAGGACAGAGAAGCTGCAGAACAAGCTGCCAACATAAAACAAATGGCGCTTCTCTTCCAGGACATGGTCGGGATGATGTTACAGCCGGATCCCCCAGCTGAAGACCCTCCGGTCATTATTGAAGACGACAGAGGAGAGCCGTCGAATCCTCCTCCGGCTCTTTCAGCAGCCAAAGAGGAAACCATTTCTAAAGCCGCTCTAGACGACTACATTGCTCACCAAATACGAGCTCACCAGGCAAATGAAGCGTCCGGCCAAGTCAGTAAAACTGGGTGACCATATCCAGGCTGGTATGACCAGATAAAGTACCCGCCGGGATATACCATCCCTAAGTTTCATGTATATAAAGGGACGGGAAATCCCCATCAACATGTCGCTCAGTTCAGGAATCTTTGCGGCAACACCGGGGGTGATGATAAACTTCTGCTTCGCCAATTCGTTGGCAGCTTGTCTGAGACAACATTCGAGTGGTATTCTGAACTCCCGAATTACTCTGTCAAAACATTCGCAGAGATGGAGCTACTATTTACCCAACGTTTCGCGAGCGCCAGCGAACATACCCCAATCATGACACTGATCAACGCCAGGGTGAAGCCGGGCGAGACGTGGGTTCAGTACGCAATCCGATGGCGGAATCTGTGGTCAAATTACGAACAGCGCATCGAAGAAGCACCAGCGGTGGGCATGTTCGTGGGCACTCTAGACCCTCATGCAACTATTTCACAGTTCATGATGTTCTTCAAACCGACCACATTCCAGGCTTTAATCGACAAGCTAGCCCAGATGGATCAGATGGGTCATAGACCGTCTCCTCCGAAGCCGGAGCCGCGGAACAAAAAGGGTAAAGGGAAGGCGACCTTCGTTGCGAATACCCAACAGCAGCCCAGTGCCCCAAAACTAACGGATCAACTAGAAGAGAGACGGCGCTATTATAATGAGAAAATGAAGCGTCCTTACTCGTTCCCACGGGACAAAACGAAGAGATTATTCGAACTAACAATGCGCAACAGGCTTATCAATCTGCCGAATCCAAAGCGACCATTGCAACCCGGCGAAGTGAATAATCCCAATTATTGCCCTTACCACCAAACGGTAAGCCATCCAATTGAAGATTGCTTCATCTTTAAGGGATGGATCGAGGACCAGTACCAACAAGGCAAGTTTGCGCTGTCTGAGAAGTGGAAAGTAAGCCCACCACAACCGCATACTCCTAAGAAGATGGACACACCGGGGGCATCGTGCTCTTTTCTTGAAGAAGCCCCATGGGAGGTCGTTCTTTCAGCCAAAACAAAAAGAATGCTGAATGGTCTCCAGACATGCCCGGCGATCAGGTGGAAGAATCCGTTAGAACCCCAGATCATTGAAGGAATGCTGAAATCGCGCCCAACTCCAAAGATTGGTGGTGATAGCCAAAGTGTTCATACCCAGCCGTCGAAATCTTCGAAAAAGAAGAAGAAATCCAAGAAGCCCGTGAAGCCTGGCGATAAGCGCACGGACCTACAGAAACAGATCGACGCGCTGGAAGAGTATAACCAGAAGGCGCGGACTCCAATCACGCTCCAAGAGTTCCTTGGCCACGTCCTTGAAGACGGAGATGATGGAGAAGACTCGTCGAACGAATCTGAGGATTACGTAGCAAGTTGCCATGTGATCTCTCACTCATCAATGAACGATGAAGAAGCTCCTTACACAGAGAAACTGGGGGCAAATATTGAACCGGAGCTTCCAGGGCCATCAGACGAAATGATCGACGCATTCCTAAACGAAGCTCATCTGAAAAGTAAAGCTGATCGGGAGCGTGAGATGGCCATATTTGAAAAGGCCAAAAGCCGGCGAATGGACGAAAGAGTTGAAACATCTCCGCCAGATCAAAGCACATCCGCCGCGAATAAAAACAGGTTCAAGACGAGGAAAAGGTTCGCCAAAGCCATATCAATGGGAATGAAGCTGCCATCCTCCGAAGCGAATGCCCCTGGTGAAGCAGAAACACATCCTAGTTACTGCTCTTATCATCGAAAGATTTCGCACCCCACCGAAGAGTGCGACGCTTTTAAAAGATGGTGGCAGGGATATGTTGCTCATAGACAACATTTTAAGCGGATGAAACGCAAAACTCGTCGGGAGCAAAGAAATACAACCGAGGAGCATAAAAGAACCACCGGCAATTGTCGCGTGATTAACGCCGGGGGATCGCAAGTTCTCACCTTCGGGAGCGACTCTGACAAGGAAATGGCTCTTGGCCCTCTCTTTAAAGAGTCCACCTTGAGAAAATTGGAGGAACCAAAGACCTGTGAAAATATTCAGCTACGCAATCGTACGCTGCCCGAAAAGAATTTTAGGCCCTCGAACAGTGGGTCAGATAGAAAAGATAAGGGGAAAGAAAATGTCCCTGAGGATATCATTCTTGATGACCAAGCCGTCGAGAAGCTGACAGCCAAGGACCCGCCGTGGAAGAGTAAGGTGGACTACAATGTTCTTGCATACTTGATACTCGATCTTGCCATAAAACATCAGATGATGACACTTCCGGAGTCCAAGCACCCCGAGAAAGCGAACGAGGTCTCTCACCCAGACTATTGCTCTTATCACCAAGCAATAGGACATCCTCTCGAAGACTGCTTCACCTTCAAGAACTGGGCCGAAGACCAATATCAACAAGGCAGGTTCGCTCTATCTAGCAGTTGGAGGGTAAGCCCGCCACAGAAGCATGAACCGAAAGCGACACGTATAGCGAGAGTAGAACCAGATCAACATCGATCTTGGAAACGATCTCGTACATGTTATGCGATAACGCTGTCAGAAGAAGAGCCTGAGAATATGGATGACCTCCCTTGGTGCTTCGAAAACGACGATAACGAGGTGATCTCAGAGTTTCCACCGGCGCCGAAATAGCTGGAAGATGGAATACATACTACTGCAGATAACCTCGAGAAAATTGATTTGGGGACGGCAAATGACCCGCGACCGACATTCGTCAGTGGGCTGCTGTCCGAAGAAAGGGTAGCTGCACTAAAAGACGTGCTATGCAGCATAGAGATTGCTTCGCATGGAACTATTCCGAGATGCCAGGATTAGATCCAGAGATTGCTGTATACAAATTGGCAATATCTCCGGATGTCAACCCGATCAAACAAGCACCAAGAAGAATGCGGCTCGAGCTTGAGATGAGCATCAACGCTGAAGTCAAAAAGCTAATCGACTCTGGCTTCATCCAAGAGGTTCAGTACCCCGACTGGATTGCCAACATTGTTCCAGTAATGAAGAAAAATGGGACGGTGCGCATATGTGTGGACTTCCGGGATCTCAAGAAAGCTTGTCCAAAAGACGACTTTCCAGTACCGGTCACTGAGCTGATGATAGATAACACGTCCACTTACGAAGTGTTCTCCTTCATGGACGGATCATCAGGATACAATTAGATAAAGATGCATCCAGAGGACCAGAAGCATACCGCTTTCCGGACCCCTTTGGGTATATTTTGCTACAAAGTGATGCCTTTTGGTCTAAAGAACGCCGGTGTCACCTATCAGAGGGCCATGACGAAGATCTTCGACGACCTCATACATGAAATCGTCGAGTGCTATATTGACGACCTCGTGGTTAAGAGCAAATCATACGAGGAGCATTTAGAGCATCTGAAGACCGTATTTCAACGCCTATGAAAATACAACTTGAAGATGAACCCTCTCAAATGCGCATTCGGAGTTTCCTCGGGCAAATTCCTGAGGTTCATCGTCCGACATCGAGGCATCGAGGTAGATTCGTCGAAGATCAAAGCGATCATGGAAATGCCTCCGCCAGAGACTTTCAAGCAATTGCGGTCTCTCCAGGGAAAGCTCGCGTATATTTAGCGATTTATAGCCAATCTCTCCGGCAAGTGCCGCCCCTACAGCCACCTAATGAAGAAGGGAACCCCTTTCATCTGGGATCGCAAATTCCAAAGCGCGCTGGACGAAATCAAGCAATACATGCGGAATCCGCCAGTACTGACCGCTCCGATCAAGGGAAAGCCTCTCATTCTTTATACAACAGCCTTCGAAGGTTCCTTAGGCGCATTATGGGCACAAGAGAACGACCAAGGAAAGGAGAGAGCCCTCTACTATTTGAGTCGGGTTCTACTGGGGGCAAAAAGCAATTACTCTCCCATCGAAAAACACTGCCTGGCATTGATCTTCGTAATAACGAAGCTCAGGCACTATGCGTTGGCGCATGAGGTCCATCTCATATCAAAAGTGGATCCTCTCAAATACTTGATGTCGAAGGCCATATTAACAGGACGGCTTGCTAAATGAGCCCTGCTCTTGATGGAGTTCTCGATAACTTATCGGCCTCTTAAGGCAGTGAAAGGCCAGGCCATTGCCGACTTCCTCGCTGAGCATCCGATACCTGCCGATTCTCCTTTAAATCGCGAACTGCCAAACGAACATGCGTTTGATACGATCGACGAGGGTGATACCTGGTGGGAACTTTACTTCGATGGAGCATCTTCGATGAAGAGGAGCAAACAAAACACCCCCATAATCAAATCAGGGGTAGGCCTCATCTTCGTAACTCCACAAGGAGGAATAATGCGCTTCGCCTTCTCCTTGACAGAGCCGAGGACGAACAAGGAAGCCGAATACGAAGCTTTGATAGTAGGTCTCGAGATTGCCATCGACATGGGAATTGAAAACCTGCTTATATACGGAGATTCCCAACTAGTCGTTAGTCAGGTAAACGGCGACTATCAAACGTGCAAGCCAGATTTGGTAAAGTACGGCGAGAAAGTACAGCATCTGTTGACCCAAATTCCTTCCTACACCTTGGAAAACATACCGCGTGCGGAAAATTGCAAAGGGGATGCATTAGCCAAGCTCGCTAAGGAACTGGCTGACGAGAACCTCGATGACGTAAGGATTATTGTACAAAGCCGTAGGGTTCTTGCACCAGCGAAAATATCTCCGGAGTCGTCCGAGGAAAAGGGAGCGACCGAGAAAATGGCCCTACAAGTAAACGACCAAGAAAAGGTTGAGGATTGGAGAGAAGTCTTTATAGATTACTTCAAATCCCGTCGAACGCCTGAAAATGCGTCCTCAAGACATCAGCTTATGAAGCGAGTTCTATCTTTTGCCTTCATCAATGATACTCTGTACAAGAGGTCATTTGATTCTCTGTGGCTAAGATGCCTGGGACCTGAGGAAGCAAAAAGAGTCGTCCAAGAAACTCACGACGGACTCTGTGGTTCTCACCAAGCCGGCCCTAAGATGAAGCTGAAGATCAAACGGATGGGTTACTATTGGCCCACGATGATTCAGGACTGCCTCGAATATACGAAGCAATGCCACTCATGCCAGATCCACGGGGATTTTATCCATCAGCATCCGAATCCACTACATCCAACGGTGTCTAGCTGGCCATTCGAAATATGGGGAACTGACATAATCGGCCCCATCGAACCAGCATCGTCCAGAGGACATCGATTCATTTTGGTGACAACTGACTACTTCTCCAAATGGGCAGAAGCAGTACCGCTGAGGGAAATGAAGACGGAGAATATCCTCCATTTCTTCAAGACACACGTCATTTATCGGTTTAGAACTCCGCAACGGATTATCTCCGATAATGGGACAGCCTACAGAAGCCACAAGATCAGCCGCTTCGCACAACAACACAACATAGACTGGAGATACTCATCAGTTTATAACCCCCGAGCTAACGGTCTAGCTGAGGCTTTCAACAAGACCTTAACGAAGATCGTGAAAAAGACGGTGTCTCGAAATAAAAAGGACTGGCATGAGAGACTGCATGAAGCTCTCTGGGCATATCGAACCACGTTCAAAACGGCCACAAACACAACACCGTACGCGTTGGTATTCGGTACAGAGGCGGTACTCCCCCTCGAGATAGTGCTACCCTCTCTACGAGTGGTAGTTCATTACGAGCTGACGGACGAAGAAAATGCTCATCTTCGGCTTGAAGAGCTCGACGCCCTCAATGAAACCTGGCTCACAGCGCAACAAAATCCGGAGGCTTATGAAGCAAAGATGACGCGCTCATATGAAAGATTGATTAGGCCGAGGACATTCCGCCAAGGCGAACTCGTGCTAGTGGTCAAAAGACCTATGATCCCCAATTGTGCTAAACGAGGGAAATTCGAGCCGAATTATGAAGGCCTGTATATTATAGACAAGGTCTACCAAGGTGGGGCCTATCTACTCATGGACATGCATGGTGAAAGACCTTTTAGGCCAATAAACGGTCGCATCCTGAAGAAATACTAAGCTTGACGAGTCATGGCCAAGGTCAATGATAGATGACGACGACTATGTCCGCTCTCTATCTTCCTAAGCCCAAGCTCTATAAGTAGTAACCGGCTTACTTTACAACGGACCGAAACGTCCTTAAACTAACAACGGACCAAAACGTTCTTAAACTAACGACGGACCGTAGCGTCCTTAAACTAACAGCGGACTGAAACGTCCTTAAACTAATAATGGACCGAAACGTCCTTAAACTAACAACGGACCGGAACGTCCTTAAACTAACAACGGACCACTATGTCCTAAGACTAGCTGTTGACCGAGACGTCGATAAACTACGATGGATTGCAGCATCCCAAATCTGATAAAAAAAAGAGAATAAAAAAAAAAAGAGAAAAAAGAAAACGGTACTTCCATAAGCAAAATGGGCACGGATGAAAACCCGAAAGGGCTCCGTGAGTAAAAACAGCAGGGCTACCGGTGAGTTTTGTGAAAACCCGAAAGGGCGCAGCCTCGTTAAAATAAAAAAAAAAGAAAAGAAAAAGAAAACGGTACGTCCATAAGCAAAATGGGCATGGATGAAAACCCGAAAGGGCTCCGTGAGTAAAAACAGCAGGGCTACCGGCGAGTTTTGTGAAAACCCAAAAGAGCGCAATCTCGTTAAAAGACACTTGCAAGGTCCTCTCGACTTTGTAAGGAGAAACCACCTGCGTGAGATCCTTACGACTCACAAGGGAGCAACACACTTAGGGATCCCCACGATTCCTAGGGAGAAATTACACTTGTGAGATCCTCACGACTCGTAAGGAGAACCCTCTTATGGGACCCTCACGGCTCATAAGATTCAAAAGTCTTAAGTTACAAGGATCTGAACCTGTTCTTAAGCAGCCCCCACAACTTCTGATACTGCCCTACAAGCGGCTCAATACTGACCCCTGTATACAATCCACGGGTGCGAGTAAACATTTCCCTAACAAAGTCTCATCCGTGACTAGGGATATGTCTACACGATTAACACCCCTTGTAAGCTCTCTCGACTTATAAGGAGAAAACACTCTTGTAAGATCCTTACGACTTATAAGAGAACATGCACTTAGGAATCCTCGCGATTCTTAAGGAGAAAACGCACCTACGAGATCCTCATGACTCGTAGAGAGAAATACCTTTGTGAGACCCTTTCAGCTCATGAAGTCAAAAGCCTTAGTCGACAGGATCCTAACCTTGTTCACTAAGCCACCTTTGTTCGACATTGACAGAGGCAAATGATGATTCGCTCCTGGTAATATCCCAGTTGTAGCGGTGTTGATGCCGAAATCGGTGTCCAATTCCAAGCCCGCAGCAAAGAAACTAGTGAGCCTCACATGCATATGAAATAGCCGAAATGATGGGGCAACTTGCAACAAAATCAGCAAGTAAAAATGTATGCATACAAAAAATAGCCGAAATGATTGGGTAGCTCGCAATAAAAAACAGCGAGTAAAAATAAAATAAATAGCCGAAATGATTGGGCACTGCGAAAAATAGCCGAAATGATTGGGCAATCATGACCTTCGCGATATAAAAGCTGAAATGATAGAGCATCGCGGAATGAAATAAAAAAAATGAAATTTTTGCCCTACAAGTGATATCACACCTATCCCTATATACAATCCAGGGGCGCAAACAAAGAAAGGAATCACACCTTTCCTCCCCAGGTTTCATCAGAAGAAGAAGCCAAATCTCAACGGTTCACTGACAGCTTAGAGACCATCTCAACATTCGTCTTATTACAACGGACACAACATCAAGCAAAACGGAACAGCAACAACCCCCAGTTCCATGACTCGGCGGTGCACAGATGACCGAGAGTCAAACCCCGACTCCGTGAAATACGGATAAAGTCAACCCTTCCTGGCTACGTGGAACGCGGCTTATGTCAATCCTGACCCCGTGGGAAATGTCCAGAGCGGAGCCTGGTCCTCGCCGAACACGGCAGTGAACCCGTGGAAAGCATCCAGAGCAAAATTCCTGGCTACGTGGAACACGGATTATGTTAATCCTGACCTCGTGGGAAACTCCAGAGCGGATCCTGGTCCTCGCAGAGCACGGCAATGACCCCGTGTGAAGAATCAAGAGCGGAGCCTGGTCCTCGCCGAACACGGCAGTGAACCCGTGGGAAGCATCCAGAGCAAAATTCCTGGCTATGTGGAACGCGGCTTATGTCAATCCTGACCCCGTGGGAAACGTCCAGAGCGGATCCTAGTCCTCGCAGAGCACGGCAATGACCCCGTGTGAAGCATCCAGAGCGGAGCCTGATCCTCGCCGAACACGGCAGTGAACCCATGGGAAGCATCCAGAGCAAAATTCCTGGCTACGTAGAACGCGGCTTATGTCAATCCTGACCCCGTGGGAAACGTCCAGAGCGGATCCTGGTCCTCGCAGAGCATGACAATGACCCCGTGTGAAGCATCCAGAGCGAAGCCTGGTCCTCACCGAACACGGCAGTGAACCCATGGGAAGCATCCAGAGCAAAATTCCTAGCTACGTAGAACGCGGCCTATGTCAATCCTGACCCCGTGGGAAACGTCCAAAGCGGATCCTGGTCCTCGCAGAGTACAGCAATGACCCCGTGTGAAGCATCCAGAGCGGAGCCTGGTCCTCGCCGAACACGGCAGTGAACCAGTGGGAAGCATCCAGAGCAAAATTCCTGGCTACGTGGAACGCGGCTTATGTCAATCCTGACCCCGTGGGAAACCTTCAGAGCGGATCCTGGTCCTCGCAGAGCACGGCAATGACCCCGTGTGAAGCATCCAGAGCGGAGCCTGGTCCCGCCGAACACGGCAGTGAACCCGTGGGAAGCATCCAGAGCAAAATTCTTGGCTACGTGGAACGCGGCTTACGTTAAATCATGACCCCGTAGAAAACGTCCAGAGCGGATCCTGGTCCTCGCAGAGCACGGCAATGACCCCGTGTGAAGCATCCAGAGCGGAGCCTGGTCCTCGCAGAACACGGCAGTGAACCCGTGGGAAGCATCCAGAGCAAAATTCCTGGCTACGTGGAACGCGGCTTATGTCAATCCTGACCCCGTGGGAAACGTCCAGAGCGGAGCCTGGTCCTCGCAGAACACAGCAGTGAACCCGTGGGAAGCATCCAGAGCAACTCCTGACTCCGTGAAATGCGGATAAGGAAAACTTCACCCATCACTTGCGGGTCCTCACGACTCGTAAGGGAGTAAATCCTCTTGTGAGATCCTTATGACTTGCAAGAGAAAACACACTTAGGAATCCTCACGATTCTTAAGGAGAAAATACACCTACGAGATCCTCTCGACTCGTAGGGAGAAAAATCTTTATGAGACCCTCACGGCTCATGAAGTTGAAAAGTCTTAGGCAGCAGATTTGAACCTGCTTTCTAAGCCATCATTACCTCTTAAAGAATTCAAGACAGGATGCTCTCTACTATCTACAGACCGCACTTGCTAAAATCACATGGCAACAACACAGAAAAGAGAAGAAAGCAACAAGGAGAACATTTGATTCGCATTCGGTTAAACGTTCGAAGCATACCCATTCATGCATGTGCAAAAGATTTAGTACATAAAATAAACACACTGAAATGAGGAATTTGCCATTCATACGTCAAAAAGCTCTTACAATTAGGAAAGCAGTAAACAAAAACATTATCAAAATAATTACAATGGCAAAACCTCAGATCCAGGGCATGGATTGAGGAACTCAAAAGTGACTTTGTCCAAAATCTTCCAGGCCTTTCGAACCATCCTAGTGTGTTTTCTTTCGCGATCACAAGCGTCGGGATCCTCACGGATGTCCTCTACCCTCCGATAGGCAGCAAGTATGGCCGACTGTTGAAAAGCCTGATCCAGAAGATCGACAAGATTGTCTCGCCTTCTCTTTGAGATTAGGCCCATCTGATACACCGAGTGCACCTTATCCTCGGCGGCATCCAATGCCCTAAGCGGCACGCCGGTACAGAATAAAGGAAGCGCTTCCCAGATCGCTCCCACAATAAGCTTCAGGAGAGAGGAACGTCGAGGAAGCAGTTGACCATTATACGCACCAAAGCGACCCATAATTTCAGCGCATTGGGCGTTTGTGAATTCTTGGTTTTGGGAATGGCCGAGTGAACAGATGTCTCCATAAGAGATAATCTCATCGAGATCATATAAATGAGTAGCCATAACGTCTGAAAAAGAAAATCAGTGAGAGTTAGTAGACAGCCTGATTAAGATAAAGCTTATTGAAATAGACACGAGATTTAAACAACTCTTGATATCCCCAAGGAGGAAATAAGTGCTAAATAAATTACCCAATGAATTTAATTCTGTGCAATTAAGAAAGGAATCCTAAAAAGGATTTCGCATTTAATAGGAAGGTCCCTCGGGACAGAGGAGTTAAACTATTCAAGAGCAATGCTCTGCAGACAGGAATGACACCTGTCAAAGTCAATTATGAGGGTAATTAAAAATTCTCTGGGAATTCTAAGAGCCTCGCTCTGAAGAAATATGGAATAACCATCAGAAGATTTAAAAATAAGAGTTTTAATGAATTAAAAATTCTGAAATCTATGAACAAACTCTAAGAGTTCTTCATGAGCAAAGCTCTGTTAATGAAACCCTAAATGGGTTTTCTGTAGATCAAAGATCTATTAAGAGCAAGGCTCTGTTAATGGGTAAAAACCCTAATTTATTAAAAAATAATAATTTTACCTAAGTTTGGAAAGAGTTCTGACTCTTGAAAGTTCTTAAACAGAAGAGTAAGGCTCTGAATGAAAATTCTCAAGAAGAAGATGGAAATCATCTAAAGGACCTAAGGTCCTATTTATAGGCACTGAACCGCCTCTTCAACTTCTGAGTTGATCCAAGGGCTCAGATGTTGCCACCGCTGCACTCACTTGTGCGCCACGTGAGCGCAACGGTGGGGGGCATTTGTTTCCCCCAATCAGAGCAAAGATCTGTTTCAAAATTCAAAATTTAAATTGAAGTAACGCTTCAGATTCAGCGCTCTGCGCGCTAAGCGCCACGTGTCTAACACAGACGCGCTAGCGCCAGGTGCGCTACGCCCTAGGCAGCTCTCCCCCAATCAGAGCAAAGCTCTGTTTCAAAATTCAAAATTTAAATTGAAGCAACACTTCAGATTCAGCGCTGAGTGCCACGTGTCTAACACAGACGCGCTAGTGCCAGGTGTGCTGCGCCCTAAGCAGTGCGCCCCCAATCAGAGCAAAGCTCTGTTTTAAAATTCAAATTTTAAAAGTTGAAGCAATACTTCAGATCCAGCGCTCTGCGCTGCATGCCACGTGTCAAACACAGGTGCGCTAGCGCAGTTGCGCTGCGCTCTGCGCTGCGTGCCACGTGTCAAGCACAGATGCGCTAGCACAGTTGCGCTGCGCGCCACATGTCGAACGTAGGTGCGCAAGCGCAAGGTGCGCCAGTGCTGGGATTAAAAAATCCCCCACCATTAGATCAAAAGATCTACTAATAATAAATAATTAATTAATCAGAACTAAAATTCTGTTATGGAAAGATCTTTCCAATCTTATTAAAATAAGGAGATTATCTTCTGTAAAACAGAAGCCTTAGGATCAAAGATCCAACGGTGGAAAATATTCCCAAATCAATCAGAGAAAGATCTCTTAAAACCGATTCAACAAATCAATTGGCCCTATATAAAGGCCCCAAGACATATAGAAAAAAAGAGAAAAAAAGAGAGAAAACCCTCTGCAAACTTTGAGAAAACTCAAAGAGAAAGAAAGGCAAGCCTTTAGAAAAAAGAAGATCATTTCTTCATCTTCAAGGTAAAGAACTATTTCTTGGACCATAGAGATGAAATCATCTCGTAAAAAGAAGAACCATCTTCTAAATAGATCATAGATCTACAAAAGACCAAGGTCTTTGATGATAAGAAAAAAGATCAAAAGATCTAATTATAAGAAAACTAAAAGAAGTATTTTACTTCATTCACAGATCTCTGATCTATAAAGGCAGAGCCCTTTTCATTAAATAAGAACTTTTGTTCTTGAATCTTGAAGCAAAGCCTCCTTTGAGAAGAACATAAAAGTTGTTCTTTGACCTTAAAATTGATCAGATATGCTTTGCGCTATTGAAAAGTGCCTTGCACTCATGAATTGCGCTCTTGCACTCATTGAACCGGCGCTTAGCGCCAAAAGCTGCCACGTGTCAACCAAAGACACAATCTGCGCTTTGCGCTTCTGAAACAGCGCACTGCGCTCATGGGCTGGCGTTCAGTGCCAAGCGCGCCACGTGTCACTCGCTGGCGCGCCAACAGACTAGCGCAAAGTGCTCATAATTTAAAAGCGCAATGCGCTAATGAACTAGCGCTTAGCGCTAAGCACGATACGTGTCTTCTTCGTGTGCGCTACCTGATAGAAGCGCAATGCGCTCTTTAACTGGCGCAAAGCGCCTGGCGCGCCACGTAGCGCATTGTCAGAACGCAGTTTGTTCTGATGAAGACAAAAGATGTCAGAACCCAATGCTTAGCATTATTAAAAGGGCCGAGCCCAAATAAAGGCTTAATAGCCAGAACAAAAAATGTGTTAAACATTTTAATTGGACTTAGCCCAATTCTGGCCATAAGTCCTCAACTTATCTTGAACTGAGCACATCTTCTCTTTCAATCAACCCATCTTAGTTCAAGGGTACATCTCTTCACTCTTTCGATATTTGTCGTTGTAATTCAGCAACGTCTTCAAAGAGGTGATGGGTCCCGACAGCCACACATTTTATAGACTATGACATCTCTAAACATTGGACTGTGGGGTCCTTAAACCCACGGACTATGATGTCCTTAACCTCGACCGTGATGTCTTTAAACTAATATTGGACTGTGGGGTCCTTAAACCCACGGACTATGATGTCCTTAACCTCGACCGTGATGTCTTTAAACTAACATTGGACTGTGGGGTCCCTAAACCCATGGACTATGATGTCCTTAACCTTGACTGTGAGGTCTTAAAACTTACGGATTATGATGTCCTTAACCTTGACTGTGAGGTCTTTAAACTCATGGACTATGATGTCCTTAACCTCGACCGTGATGTCTTTAAACTAACATTGGACCAAGATGTCCTTAAACTAACATTGGACCGCAATGTCCTCAAACTAATCGACCGCAATATCCCTAAACTAAATATTAGAGTCCAATTGCTGTTTTGTTGGATCTAAATGATCCCGTTAAATTGATCTTAGTCTAAAATTAGACTAACGTATCCTTAACTAACGTTTAAGTTGATCTTAGTCTCAAATAAGGCTAACGTATCCTTAAACCCAACCCCTAAACCCAAATCTAAGAAAGATACGGATTTAGACTAGTCCACGCCCTACGGGCGACAACATAAATTAGTCTCCGTATACAATCCACGGGCAACCACAAACAAAAAAAACACTCACGACATGAAGTGACCATCTGGAGAAGGAGAAAGTGGTTACCGCGATGCGGTAGCGTAATTAATTGCAGGGGCTTGCGCCTGCAGGGAAGAGCGTCCCCACAATCAAAAACCCCTCAACGAGGGAGAATCTGAAGAAGTCTGCTATATCGGCCGCATCCGTCTAAACTTTCGATACATGGTATCATAAATTAACTTGGTATCTTCGGAGAGGTGGACGGATAGCACCAAATAGCATCTGCCCTCGGAATTCAGGCCCGGACGTCCCAACGTCCCGATCGCATCTTTTCGGCGGGGAACAATAAGATTGTTGACCTTCTTTATTGCTTTGATATGGTTGGAAATTATCGTTATGGCCTAGGGAGTCGTAAAAGAATGGACACTCTTCAGAAAAATGACTCATATTTTGACAATTTGCACACACAGATTGAGATATTTTGTGGATTGGGGCTTGTGGTTTAGCCTCTAAGGCTTCTATCCTACACCTCAAGGCATCAATTTCAGCTTTGGCAGCAATGGAGGTTTCCTTTTGGTGACCACTCTCAGAATAGATCGATTGATCATTAAACCCTTCCTACTGCATGGTTCTATCAGCTAGTTCCTCTAAAAATTCCCATACACTATCTTCATCTTTTGAAAAGAAATCTCCTTGACTTATGAATTCTAACATGGTCTTGAAGTTGTATTCTAGACCTTCATAAACTATTTGGACATTTGGTGAGAAGATCTTTGAATCTCTCAAAATACTTCCAAAAAGACTATCCCTCTATTTGGTGAAATTGATTAATCTCATTACTAATTTTTGTCGTTTTATGATTAGGGTTGTTGGGGTCGAAAATTGCACCCCGGTTGACCGAGTCAAAGTCAAGGTCAACCCCATACCAGGTGGGCCCAAGCCCAGATCAAGTGGGCTCATGCCCGAGTCAAGCCCGAACATGAAGCTGTTAGTTGTATGTATGCCCTAGAGGCCAGTATTGTACAGATGATGTATATTATATTGGATGCTTGGACATATATAGAGATGACTTTCTTGCTCGATATGATAGTATGCTATCTGGTTACTCTTTATCTTAACATGTACACTTGTCTCTTTAAACTGTCTAATAGTTACATGTTGGTAAAGCCCTTAGGATGTGTACTTGACTACCTGGACTATGATGCAGATCATACTAGTGGGGACATGGTAGTCCATAGGTACATCCTTCAAGGTCCCTAGTCATGGGTGTATCGAGACGGGGCATCGATATACCAGTGTAGACTAGCGTATACGCTTCTCGACCCATGAGATGGGCGATGGATGATCCCATATCCATTGGTGTTTGACATCAGAGATGGTATACGGGTGCTCAGTGGAGACTGGGTACACTGGACGGACTCGCCGAGAACTCCCAGATGGTATTATACCTCACGTCAGATGGCAGTTCTCAGATGACACTTGTACAGGTTAGTCTGTAGACCCGAGATCGTCATAGAGTCTTGTGTGATTCCCACTGTACTTTGATCTCCACCTTACCACGTCCATGAGGGCGTGCAAAACGGTGGTCTTTGGGTACAGTCCCGAGTCACATGGAGGCAGTGAGCGATAGGAGGGGTTTCGTCTCTCCCGGTATTGGGGGTTGATGTTGCGCTGTGCTCGATTGGCTGTAACAGGGAAGTCCCTGGCCAGGACTGATCAGAGATTTGCTGGTAAGTGTTACCAGTAGTTTCTCGACCCGTTATGAGCCTCACATCGGCACGACTTATCGGTTACTGGGGTCTGACGTTTACCACCCCTAGACTTGATATGCGACATATCAGACGAACAGACCGGACTGTACGGTAAATGTTACTGATTGGATTCACAGGAGTGTGAGCGGGCTAGCTCGTCGATCTTCTGATCGCTCAATACCCGGGTGGCCGTTACGTTTAGCAGACCGCTTGCGGCTTGTGGATGATTGATATGATCATCATTTGCTACTGGCGTATTGACGAGTCTTTAGAGTCCTACACAGAGGTTTCCTGGCTCAAGCGAAACGAGATAGGAGCGCATATGAGATATGTGCAGGACCGAGAATAATGCGTGTATGTGATACCGTATTCCATTCTCGCGATGAATGTTTCGATTGGTTGTATGCGATATAACCTAGTTATTGAATCATTGATTCGATAAATCGATACATTGGATACTAGTCGGTTATGTGCGACATGACCGGATCATTGAATCAAATGTTGATTTAATGATTTAATGTATAATTATATATTTGATATATTACTTTGCATTAACTAGTATTGGTTCACTTTAAATGGATTTTCTCACTTGATGTTCACAAGTTGTATATGTGATATACTTTTGTGCACTTGTTTGTATCATGTTTGATGATGCATGAATATTGGCTTTGTGTAAAGAATTGTACCATGGTTATGATAATGGTTAGGGTTTTGTTTTATTCACTCATTTATTTATCCATTCTTTATTTATTTAAATAGATAAAAGAAAACAAAATGGTTTCTTTTTATCATGAAGCTTGTTGAAGCTTCATGAAGCTTTGACTAAAGAGACCATTTTGTCTTCATGCTTAACCCTAACCATTCCCACTTACCATGGTCTATTCTCTACACTTGACCTTAGTTAGGATATGATAAGTATTGATTTCTTTTCTATTATGAAAATACTTTGATCATATTCTATCTTCATCTTCTCCTTCTTCTTCAAGAAAGAAAACTAGACTCCATTAATGGCATCTTGAGTTCTAAAGTGAGAAATCCAATTCTAAAGTGAACCCGCCTCCTATTTCTTCATTCTCTACCTCTTGCCAAGTGGTTTTGGGTGTTTTCTTCACAAGTTTCACAACTAGGTGAAGTCGGAGCTTGATCCAGTGTAGCCTCGACGTAGATCATCTTCGGCATCGAAGCCGACGGCTAGTCCGCTCATTTCTCCGATGAAGCCGATGAGAGAGTTCGGGATTCGAGATGGACAGCGAGGGAACGACTACATGGAGCTAAGGAAGTGGATAACCGGATCTACAAAGGTTGTAGCTTTCTTCTTTTAGTTAAGTTGTTAACTAGTTTATTGTTTCGCCTAAAATTCTAGTCGACGATCCGTATTAGGTTTCTCGGCACTCATAAAATTTAAAATTGGCATGGTTGATGCCTTGTGAGACTTCATTAGCGTGCCTAGGAACCCTACAGTGGTATCAGAGCCTAGCTAGAGCCTTAGGCGAAGTGTAGACGACGTTTGAAACCCGATCGAACCCGAAACCCTAATTTTTCCATGCTCTCTGGACTTTTTTCAAAAACTGGGATTTTTCCAGATTAAAAATTGCTAAAAAATTCAGCAGGGAAATCTATGAATTACGGTGCAAAAATTAATTAATGAAGTGTCTACAGTGCGGCGGAACCGCGGCAGAAGCCTTGCTTCTGCGGCGGTTCCGCGGCCAATTTATTGAATTATCATATAATTTTTGCACAGTAACTGATTTCTTCAGGTGTTGGATTTTCTGGGAATTTTTAAAAATTTATTCAAGAGTTGAATTTTCTGGGGTGTATTGGGAGTTCGTAGATTCGATCGGATTATCAAACTTTGTCTATGTGTTTTTCCGGATAATTTTAGAATATGTTAAAAAGTTCGACCGGATGTAAATACCCAATCTTTCCCCTCCCTGGAAATTTCCAATTGTTGGACTTTTCCGTAGTTTAATGACGTTCTAAGTAGTGCAAGTAACGCGATGGTCCCTCTAGAAGACAACAAACCTTAACTCGATTATGTGACCGTCTTGAACTGCCCTTTGAACCTTAGGGTTTGGGACAGTACGGCGTGCCACATGTGAGGCGTTGGCTTGACCCTTCTACGGCTGGACCGTTGGTACTGAGGCATGAAGTGAATGTCTTTGAACTTATTTCATGTGTTGATCGATTTAGGGAAAACTTGGGTGTTCGAATGTTCGATCGGAAAGTTTAATATTTTCTATTTATCCGGAATGGGATACAATAATTGGAATTCACAAGCAGTTATGAGATAACTGAATGAATGTTATAAATCTAGCGGTTTAGTCTCACTTAATATTGAAAAGAGTTTTCGGTAATGAGACTGAAATGCGGGGTTTATAATTGTTAGGCATGTGATGTCTAAGTATTTCATTTTGATTAGGCATGCGATGTCTAAAGAGATTGCGGATTCCAATTGTTGTAGTTTTACACTTTCTTTTCTGTGACCGTAAGTGTAATATGTGATATCGCCGGTTTCGTTGCTATATGTCAACGACAATTGGGATGCGCATATTTACTTACGTTGATGACATGTGATGTTATGTGTTGCTGGATATGTTATATTGGATTGTCGTGTTTGAATAGCCGGGGGTTTTTATGTGAGATGGGTGTTTTTCATTTTCATTCATGTAAAAACTTGTATGTAATATTCTTTTATTGGGGCACTTCCAGGTTGCGGAAGTTGTCACCTTTTGTATATTATTTACTTTTCCGCATTAGGATAGACTCAAGGAGGGGAGCACAAGTAACCGGGTTCTAGGGTCCAGTGGGAGACCATCTCGAGGAGTCGAGTCCGGGTCTCCTAACCCTAGAATTGGTAGGGTTGCTTGCCGCTCTCGTAGGGGTCTAGGGGTGTGGGATTGGCTATTCATCACGACTGTGGAATCCGTGTTTTATACTGGCTCGTATTGAAAACACGGACGTCCTAGTATATCCAATGTTTCATATGTTTCTTCTGCTGCGATATCTGTGATGTGATCATGTGATGTTCTGTGATAGATACAGTATATAGTATATATGATATATTATATAGACGTTACTTATGTTTTGCACCCGCGCTAGCCCTGCCCTGCTCTGTCGTTAGTTACCTAACCTAACGGTGCACGAGGGGACATCCAGGCGAATGCGGATGGCATAAGTGTACGTCGTATTTATCTGTGATGTTTAGGTGACTTAAATGATGGGACTTCATTAATGTGATTAATGAAAGAAAAGAAACCTAAGATGTTGTAGAATCAAATTTCAAACAAAAACAGGTAGCTACAGTTCTTGCTTTGCATAGCGGTATATATGATATACACTACCTTATTCGATGAGGAAAGGACCGACATCCCTTCACCGGGAGTGACTCCTTTAGCAATAACTGGCAGATGCTACACACCCGGTTTGTTTTTGATTGCTTCTATAGTTTCTGCTTTGCATAGTGATATATATGATATATCCCGCACCTCATTCGACGAGGAAAGGGCCGACGATCCCTTCACCGGGAGTGACCCCTTTAGCAAAACTAGAAAAGCCTCAAAATCACTCCATTTCAAAACTTCATTTTGATTCTACAACGATATCAAGTTCATTACGCAATAGGTTTTCAGAAAAACCTGTCGTAGCCCTCCGTCATTTCAGATAAATCCTACTTAGTATTCGTGCTACGTTTGTTGACCTCCGTCAAGGCGTAGTGTGCGGTAGCTAACTAGTATTTATCTGCTTAATGCATGTGATGCATATTGGATTAGGGTAGTCGTACGACCTTGTTGACCTCCGTCAAGGGTCGTGCGGGTGGGTTTGATTCAATCAAGAAATGACGGGTTGAACTTGACTTGCACCCTGTGGTTTGTTGACCTCCGTCAAGGTCATAGGATGCTTGGGGCAAATTATTATCGGGAATTTCAAGTGTTGAAATTTGCAATGAGATTGCATACCTTCTATGAGATAGTTGGATCCCGATACCCACTGCGAGTAAGAGTTACTCCTGGGAGAGTTTTACACATTACAATTAGCCGATCAAGTAGGTGTCTAGAAAGGTGTCAACGGGGTTACGCCTCTGGGAAAATGAGGTTTACATTAATTAGGTTCGTGCGAAAGCACGGGGGACCTCCCTCAAAGTACCGACACTGGCCTGGCTGAAAGATCGACGAAGTTGTAGGGTGTAATTAATCCCGGCTAGTCTTTCCTTTTAGGGTTTGAAGGAAGATTTGATAAAAACCAGTGGGAGCCATCCTGATTAGATAAGATAATAACCAATCTGATCTTGCAAGAGCATACACTAAAGTGTTTTCTTCTCTCTCTCTCCAGGTAGCGACCATGTCATGCCCTAATAAAGATAATAATATGGATGTATTGACCGAACCCGCATGTTATACTGTGCTGGGGAACGTTGGTTCCGTTCTTTCCTATAAGAGTTATAGGACTGAACAGGATATAGGGGAATACCAGGATTCCCATGCCACCCGAATGAAAAAAGTACATGTTGATGCATTTTCTTCGGGTGTGTTCGTTACAGAGAACTGTTTCTCCATTTGCTCTACGTCCTGGGTATTAGATACCGGGTCAGGATCCTATATATGTAATCAGTTACATGGGCTTAAGAAAGGTAGAGAACTTGGAGAAGGTGATAAAGACATTAGAGTTGGAAATGGTGCAATTGTTGCAGCTAAGACTGTCGGGGAATATCACCTTGTATTACCAACTGGTAATACATTGGTTCTGAACGAATGCTATTACATGCCGAACCTGATATGCAACATTATATCGGTTTCTTTATTGAGTAAAGAGGGATATAATTTTGTATTACAGGACAATGTTATGAACATTTTCCGTAACCAAAAGTTGGTTGGATCAGGCACGTTGTGCAATGGCATTTATGTTCTAAATCAATCAACAGTTCTGAGCATAACAAACACACACAAGAGGAAGAGTTCTGAACTGAACGAATCCTTCTTATGGCATTGTAGACTGGGTCACATCAATGCGACACGACTAGCTAAGTTGCATAAAGATGGATATTTAAATCCGTTTGAATTTTCATCTTATGACACTTGCCAGTCATGTCTCAAAGGCAAGATGACCAAAACTCCGTTTACGGGACACGGAGAAAGAGTTACCGAACTCTTGGGACTGATACATAGTGATGTATGCGGTCCTATGTCTACACATGCCAGGGATGGTTCTTCGTACTTCATTACATTCACTGACGATCTCTCTAGATTCGGATATGTGTTCCTGATGAAACACAAATCAGAAGCTTTTGAGAAATTTAGAGAATATAAACAAGAAGTCGAGAACCAAACCGGAAAAGGTATTAAAATCCTTCGATCTGATCGAGGAGGTGAATACTTGAGCATTGAATTCCTGGACTTCCTAAAAGAGAATGGGATTCTCTCTCAGCTGACTCCTCCATATACACCACAGCACAACGGTGTATCAGAACGGAGGAACCGCACCCTATTAGATATGGTGCGCTCTATGATGAGCACAGCTGAGTTGCCTATTTCCTTCTGGGGATATGCGCTGGAGACAGCGGCATACCTACTGAATAGGGTTCCCACCAAATCTGTGCCTACCACACCATATGAGATATGGGAGGGGAAGAGACCATATCTTAATTTTATTAAGATCTGGGGTTGCCCGGCCTATGTCAAAAGACAAAAACCGGACAAACTCGAGGCAAGGTCTGTTTTGTGCAAATTTGTTGGATATCCCAAACATTCGCGAGGGTATATCTTCTACCACAGTGAGGAACAAAGAGTTTTTGTTGCTCAACATGCCACCTTTTTAGAAAAGGAATTTCTTGCAAAAGAGATTAATGGCTCTGAGGTAGAACTGGAAGAGATTCCAGCTGAACAAAACACAACAGAAGATTTAGTGGAACCAGAGGATTCAGTAGCTCCCAATGAACCTCAGCCTCTCCGCCGATCTAGTAGGGTTCCTCGCCCACCTGAGAGATACTACGGTTTTCTCATGGATGGTGGGAGCGAGGATTGCATCATGGAGGATGATGACCCAACTAGCTTCGAGCAGGCCATCACGAGTAGGGACTCAGTGAAATGGCTGGATGCTATGCGGTCCGAGATGGAATCCATGTACACCAACAAAGTATGGACTTTGGACGTTGCTCTTGAAGGGGTGAAACCCATTGGGAGCAAGTGGATCTTCAAGAAGAAACTTGGTGTAGATGGGAAAGTGGAGACTTTCAAAGCTAGACTTGTTGCAAAGGGTTTTCGTCAAAGACCAGGTGTGGACTATGACGAAACCTTTTCTCCAGTGGCTATGCTTAAATCCATCCGTATCATGCTTGCCATCGCTGCATATCATGACTACGAAATCTGGCAAATGGATGTTTAGACCGCCTTTCTAAATGGTGATTTAGAAGAGTGCGTGTACATGACTCAGCCAGAGGGCTTCGTAGACAGTGGGAGCAGCGGGAAGATGTGCAAGCTGCTTAAATCCATTTATGGATTAAAGCAAGCATCGCGGAGTTGGAACATCTGCTTTGACGTCGTTATCAAAGAGTTTGATTTCGTCAAAAACCCAGATGAACCTTGTATCTACAAGAAGGTGGCAGAGAGTAAGGTTGTCTTCCTCGTATTGTACGTGGACGACATACTCTTGATAGGAAATGATATTCCTATGCTGCAATCGGTCAAGCTCTTCTTATCACAAAGATTCTCAATGAAAGATCTTGGTGTTGCCTCCTGCATATTGGGAATTAGGATCTATAGAGATAGATCCAAACGGATATTGGGATTGTCCCAATCCAGGTACATTGACACCATACTAAAGAGGTTTAGTATGGAAGAATCCAAGCGTGGGAATTTACCCACGATCTCTGGAGTCACTCTCTCCAAAGAGATGTCTCCCAAGACTGATTTGGAGAGAGCTCGCATGCAAGGGATACCCTATGCTTCGGCTGTAGGCTCTATCATGTACGCGATGCTATGTACCAGACCTGATGTAGCATACTCACTAAGTGTAGTGAGCAGGTATCAAGCTGGTCCTGGATAGAGTCACTGGACAACTGTGAAGAGCATTCTCAAGTACTTGCGAAGGACTAAAGAGATGCTCTTGGTGTATGGTAACGGAGAACTCTAAGTGGAGTCCTTTACCGATTCGAGCTTCCAGAGTGATAAGGACGACTCTAAGTCGCAGTCGGGATTTGTCTTTACCCTTTACGGAGGGGCGGTTAGCTGGAAGAGTTCTAAGCAGGAAACCGTGGCAGACTCGACGATGGAGGCTGAATACATCGCTGCCAACGATGCTGCTAAAGAGGCTGTCTGGATCAAGAAGTTCATTACTGAACTTGGAGTGGTTCCATCCATTGAGCATCCAATACCTTTGTATTGCGATAACAATGGAGCGGTGGCTTTGGCCAAGGAACCTAGGTCCCATCAGCGATCCAGGCATATTCTGAGGCGGTATCACCTGATCCGGGAGATAGTTGATCGCCGGGAGATCGAGGTTAGGAGGGTTGACACGAAGAACAACACGGCGGATCCACTCACGAAGGCCATTCCCCAGATACAGTTTGAGAGACTCTTCGGGATGCTCGGTATGCGATACTACAGCAGCTGGCCCTAGTGCAAGTGGGAGATTGTTAGTTGTATGTATGCCCTAGAGGCCAGTATTGTATAGATGATGTATATTATATTGGATGCTTGGACATATATAGAGATGACTTTCTTGCTCGATATGATATTATGCTATCTGGTTACTCTTTATCTTAACATGTACACTTGTCTCTTTAAACTGTCTAATAGTTACAAGTTGGTAAAGCCCTTAGGATGTGTACTTGACTACTTGGACTATGATGCAGATCATACTAGTGGGACATGGTAGTCCATAGGTACATCCTTCAAGGTCCCTAGTCGTGGGTGTATCGAGACGGGGCATCGATATACCAGTGTAGACTAGCGTATACGCTTCTCGACCCATGAGATGGGCGATGGATGATCCCATATCCATTGGTGTTTGACATCAGAGATGGTATACGGGTGCTCAGTAGAGACTGGGTACACTGGACGGACTCGCCGAGAACTCCCAGATGGTATTATACCTCACGTCATATGGCAGTTCTCAGGTGACACTTGTACAGGTTAGTCTGTAGACCAGAGATTGTCATAGAGTCTTGTGTGATTCCCACTGTACTTTGATCTCCACCTTACCACGTCCATGAGGGCGTGCAAAACGGTGGTCTTTGGGTACAGTCCCGAGTCACATGGAGGCAGTGAGCGATAGGAGGGGTTTCGTCTCTCCCGGTATTGGGGGTTGATGTTGCGCTGTGCTCGATTGGCTGTAACAGGGAAGTCCCTGGCCAGGGCTGATCAGAGATTTGCTGGTAAGTGTTACCAGTAGTTTCTCGACCCGTTATGAGCCTCACATCGGCACGACTTATCGGTTACTGGGGTCTGACGTTTACCACCCCTAGACTTGATATGCGACATATCAGACGAACAGACCGGACTGTACGGTAAGTGTTACTGATTGGATTCACAGGAGTGTGAGCGGGCTAGCTCGTCGATCTTCTGATCGCTCAATACCCGGGTGGCCTTTACGTTTAGCAGACCGCTTGCGGCTTGTGGGTGATTGATATGATCATCATCTGCTACCGGCGTATTGACGAGTCTTTAGAGTCCTACACAGAGGTTTCCTGGCTCAAGCGAAACGAGATAGGAGCGCATATGAGATATGTGCAGGACCGAGAATAATGCGTGTATGTGATACCGTATTCCATTCTCGCGATGAATGTTTCGATTGGTTGTATGCGATATAACCTAGTTATCGAATCATTGATTCGATAAATCGATACATTGGATACTAGTCGGTTATGTGCGACATGACCGGATCATTGAATCAAATGTTGATTTAATGATTTAATGTATAATTATATATTTGATATATTACTTTGCATTAGCTAGTATTGGTTCACTTTAAATGGATTTTCTCACTTGAAGTTCACAAGTTGTATATGTGATATACTTTTGTGCACTTGTTTGTATCATGTTTGATGATGCATGAATATTGGCTTTGTGTAAAGAATTGTACCATGGTTATGATAATGGTTAGGGTTTTGTTTTATTCACTCATTTATTTATCCATTCTTTATTTATTTAAATAGATAAAAGAAAACAAAATGGTTTCTTTTTATCATGAAGCTTGTTGAAGCTTCATGAAGCTTTGACTAAAGAGACCATTTTGTCTTCATGTTTAACCCTAACCATTCCCACTTACCATGGTCTATTCTCTACACTTGACCTTAGTTAGGATATGATAAGTATTGATTTCTTTTCTATTATGAAAATACTTTGATCATATTCTATCTTCATCTTCTCCTTCTTCTTCAAGAAAGAAAACTAGACTCTATTAATGGCATCTTGAGTTCTAAAGTGAGAAATCCAATTCTAAAGTGAACCCACCTCCTATTTCTTCATCCTCTACCTCTTGCCAAGTGGTTTTGGGTGTTTTCTTCACAAGTTTCACAACTAGGTGAAGTCGGAGCTTGATCCAGTGTAGCCTCGACGTAGATCATCTTCGGCATCGAAGCCGACGGCTAGTCCGCTCATTTCTCCGATGAAGTCGATGAGAGAGTTCGGGATTCGAGATGGACAGCGAGGGAACGACTACATGGAGCTAAGGAAGTGGATAACCGGATCTACAAAGGTTGTAGCTTTCTTCTTTTAGTTAAGTTGTTAACTAGTTTATTGTTTCGCCTAAAATTCTAGTCGACGATCCGTATTAGGGTTTCTCGGCACTCATAAAATTTAAAATTGGCATGGTTGATGCCTTGTGAGACTTCATTAGCATGCCTAGGAACCCTACAGAAGCGGCCGGCCTCTCCCATGCCAAAATAAAAATCATGTAATAAATAATTTTGATGTAATTTTTCTATGCATGAATGCAAGCAAAATGGGCATAAAGGCAAATTTTTGTAAAAGCCCGTGGTTTATGTGCAAAAGAAATAGCACATGAGGCATATGATGGGCAAAATGCCATTTTGTAAAGCCCAAGGGGCTATGTGTAAATGTGTAAGCCTATATAAGGCAACATGATGATGAATAAAAAATACACTTTTCATTCTCTTAAACTCTAGGGTTTTTGTGTCTCCTTCTCCTTCCTCAAGTTCTATACTTTCTTTCCCTTTTTCAATTAAATCAAGAGTTTTACTCTTCCTTTTCCAAAACTAAATAGTTAACCTACAATGGGGAACATAGATCTCCCATCAGATCTTAAAAATAAGAGATTTTTAAAATCTCATACTTCTTGTTCTTCAAGATCCGGCCAACAGAGGAGGAAGAAGGAGACCCATCTCCAGAAATCCCATCTTGGGAAGATCCAGAGCCAAAGGGAGAAACAAAGCAGCCCCCTTTGATCATTTCTAGATATTTTTAGGAGTCTAACTCCATTCAAGATCCATTAGAGTTTAACTCCCTAAATTAATCTCTGTTAGGAGTTCAACTCCATAAGTAAAATCGGGAGCACAGCTCCCAGTGCAGGGACCAAGTCCCTTTTGCTGCTGACCCACAGCGCCCGCGTGCCAGACACGTGGTGCGCTGGCGCTCTGGCGCACGGCGCCTTCTCCCACGCATCCTTTGGATTCCCTTTCCCTTTTTTTAATATATATGTATACACACACACACACACACACACATACTCCACAACATTGTCCCCCGTTAGAAAAAATTTCTAACGGGGCGCTGCCCCGCATCCCGCAAGGGGGCTGCTAGCCCCCTTAACCCTCAGCCCGCTATCCGGGTAGCGCCCCCCCGTAAAAACTCTGCGGAGCCCCCGATATATCTAAAACCCCTTCAAAACACAACACTGCACATTGAGTTTGTATGAC
Source organism: Agapanthus africanus (assembly GCA_030015575.1). Lineage (NCBI taxonomy): Eukaryota > Viridiplantae > Streptophyta > Magnoliopsida > Asparagales > Amaryllidaceae > Agapanthus > Agapanthus africanus. Next base: position 944,222,958 of record CM057337.1, read on the forward strand.
CTGTTTGACCCGTCAATCGGAGGTTCCCTCGCTTCAAATGCGAGGGGTAATTAACGGCAGCTTAGTCCGCGGCTGCCGGAGATTCGGATCCCCACAATCAATAAACCCCAGCCTACCCTAGGCAGGGGGAATCTGTACTGCGCCTGACAAGCGCGCGCGTATTCCCATCTCAATGGGGTGACGAAAAACACCTTACAGATTCTGGCACGCCCGGTGGGACATATCTTTCCTCCCATATTTCGGGTTAAGCGTTCATACGAACTCAATCAACATACATATCGATATTTATACTAAAATAATTCTCTTTCATGCAGGATTTCAAACGATCAAGCCGCAACAAAATATCTCCTAGGATCAGCTAAGCTCTTGACACCGCTCCCATCTTCTACACGATGAAGATGGACTCCCGGACGGTCCTCCCGGCCAGTCTCAGGCGACAATGGGAAGAACCGCCACTACCATTCGACTCTATTTTGTTCGTGTCAGCTAACGCCATCCCAGCTCCTCAAGCCCCGGTGATAGACAAACCGGTCTCGAAAGGCAAGAGGCCAAATGTGGTGGTCTCGAAGGCGCCCCAACTCAAACGCAAGTCGGTGTTTGAACGACTCTCCTTGGCCCTAGCTGGGGGCAAGGCCAGTAACACCAACAAAGCAACATGGCATCTCGAGCAAGCTCCGGCGGTGCCCCTGACAACTGCTTGATCGGGTGTCTTCTCTAAACTCCCCGCTAATCGACTCACGGTGGCTTCCCAGGAAACAGATGCCCGCCAAGCCCTTAAAATTGAGAAGCTAAGGCAGAAAAGGCTCAGATATAGAGCCAACAAAAGGGCTAGGGTTTCTGCTAGGCTGAACCTCATGAGGTTTGAAGAACAGGGTTACCCCGCCAAAGATAAAGAGATGGCTGGATATGTGATCTACACTGTCTACATGGTGGGCACGCGCAGCAAGAGCAAGGACGGGGCCACCATATCTCAAATCCAATCTGGCTTGAATGTGGTTGCCGCTTCTCAACAATAGCCTCCTCCACTGGATGATGAAAACCCTCTCGATGAGGATGATAGACAGAAAGACCCCTCAGTCCATGTAGAGTCAAGCTCGGACAGCGAGGAAGAGCCGACTTTCCGCCCCAGGACCGCGGAGCAAGAGCTGCTTCAAGAGCTCCGAAAGCAGCTCAGAAACAAAGACAAGGAGATGACCAAACTCTACTCCAAAATTGACAACTTGACGAATGTCGTGATGCAGCTCACGGCCCGACTTACCTCTCAGCCGCCCAATCAAGCGCAGGGCTCTGCTCATGAACCAGGAAACGGTGTCCCAAGGCAGACGGCGCCTATTCCCTCAAACCCAAAGATGGATGGACCGCATGAAAGTCAGTCACATCCTATCTCGGGAAATGTCTTGGCTACCGATGACAGTAGCCCACTAACTCAAGATCAAATCATGGATTTGGTTGCCAACAAAGTCAAAACATTGGTAGCCGAATCTGAAGCGCAAAAAGATGTTAGCAGTAGCGGGAGACCATATCCTGCTCAGTATGATCTGGTAGAATTTCCTAGCGTCTATGTCATCCCTAAATTCGGAAGATTCGATGGGACGGAAAATGCGAACCAGCACATCACCCACTTTAAGGCCTCATGCGGGAATACTTGGGGCAATGATGCGCTTCTCCTCCGCCAGTTCGTTAATAGCTTGGCCGATGTTGCTTTCGACTGGTACGCGAGCATACCGGATGGCTCCGTTACTACTTTCGTTCAAACGGAATCTCTGTTCCGACAAAGGTTCATGAGTGTCAGTGATAAGATCACCATTGCCGACCTCGTAAGGACCAAGCCAAAGAACAACGAAAGGAGCACGGATTTTATAACCCGATGGCGCAATCTCTCCGTCAAATGTGAACCGCCAATAGAGCATGACCAATCTGTCAGTCTCCTTGTCGGAAATCTTAACAATTGGATAGCCCAGTTTTTATGCATCGCGGGTCTCAAAACATTCCAAGAGCTGACCAGGGAAATTCAGATGCTGGAGCGCTCAAAGCAGGAGTCCTCCTCGGATTCCTAAAATAACAATAGATCCTGGAGAAACCGAAAGGACGATAATCGCAAAGGCGGAAATTCCGACAATTCTGAATCTTTCAACACCTCGGCTGACCGAAATAAGCAAGGGATGAGCGGGCCTAATGCCAACCGGCCTCGGAAGCCAGTGTTCCGAGAGGGAGGAGAATCTCTACTGAAAGAGAAGCTGGATAAGGTCTATTCCTTCAGAAGGGACAAAGTCCGTAAAATATTCAAAGATGCCCTAAGAAACGGTCTACAATTGCCCGAATCAAAAAGACCGCAAGAAAAGAATATGACCGACGACCCCAAATACTGCCCCTATCACAGAGTGATAGGTCATTCCATTGAGGACTGCTTCGTCTTCAAAGATTGAGTCGAAAAGCAATACAAGGCAGGAGAGATAGAACTGTCTAAAATCGTGTTAACGAACAGTCAAGTTGCGACCGCCAATTTCATACAAAAGGAGACCGAAGTTATTCGTGAAACTGATTCTCTCAGACATCTTCCTTTCTCTAAAAACAATCGACCTCTAAGTCGTTAAACTGGGAATGTAAAAAATGTGTAAATAAAAAAAATGAGTAAAAAGAAGAAGAAGAAAAAAGAAAAGCCGAAATGATGGGGCAACTCGCAATAAAAATCAGCGAGTAAAATAAACATGAAAAATAAAGCCGAAATGATAGGGCAAACGTGAATAAATAGCCGAAATGATAGGGCAATCGCGACCTTCACGATAAGAAAAGCTGAAATGATAGAGCAATCGCGGTAAAAATAATAATACAAAAATGGCGAATGATGAGTCGCACCTGGTACCATATTCCAGTGCAGCGATGCAGACGCCAACCAAAATCCAATTTTCCAAAATTCTTCTAGCCCTATGGTTGGTCCCCAAGTTGACTACCGTATACAATCCACGGGCTCAAATAATTCTCATCATTCCCATACCCCACCGCAATCACCAGTCCAGCGGCCGGTCTCCGCCCTTGGAATTATGGTCCATTAGGAAGACCCACTCATGTGTCCTCACGATATATGAGGGAACAAACCTTCGTGGGATCCTTACGACTCACAAAGGAAAACACACTTGGGGGTCCTCACGACTCCTAAGGAGAAAATGTACCTACGGGATCCTTACGACTCGTAGGGAGAAAATGCTTTTATGGGACCCTTACGGCCCATAAAATTGAAAAGCCTAAGGTGATAGGGATCTAAACCTGCCTCCTAAGCCATCGCTTCCCAATAGGCAAAGGCAAATGATGAGTTGCTCCTGGCATTATTCCAGTGCAGCAATGCAGATGCCGATTTAAAAACCAATCCCTGAATATCCCAATGGCGAATGATGAGTCGCTCCTGGTACCATATTCCAGTGCAGCGATGTAGACGCCAACCAAATTCCAACTACCATACCCCAACGGCGGATGATGAGTCGCTCCTGGTACCATATTCTAGTACAGCGATGCAGACGCCAACAAAGTCCCGAAATTCTTCCGGCCCTACGGTCTGGATCATACATCCTGCAAAACCGTATACAATCCACGGGTGTAAAATGATCCCAATCTGTCCCAAGTCCTACCGGCAAGACCACGTTCAAAGTCCCACTAGCGATGAAGATTCCCAAAAAAAAATGGTATGTCGACAAGAAAAATGGGCACGGATGAAAACCCGAAAGGGCTCCATGAGTAAAAACAGCAGGACTGCCTACGAGTTTGTGAAAACCCGAAATGGCGCAAACTCGTGAAAAAGAGATGAAATGCACTCGCAAAGTCCTCTCGACTTTGTGAGAAGGAAAGTCCCGCGTGAGATCCTTACGATTCACAAAGGAAAAACACACTTAGGAGTCCCCACGACTCCTAAGGAGAAAATACACCTACGAGATCCTTATGACTCGTAGGGAGAAAATACTTTTATGGGACCCTTACGGCTCATAAAATTGAAAAGTCTTAGGGGATAGGGACTTAAAACCTGTCTCCTAAGCCATCGCTTCCTAATAAGCAAACACAAATGTTGATTTGCTTCTGGTACCATATTCTAGTGTAGCGATGCTGATGCCAAACAAAAACCAAAATCCCCAAACCCTCTCATGGCAAATGATGATCCTCTTCTGGTACCATATTCTAGTGTAGCGATGCTGATGTCAACCCAAATCAATTCGACCAACAAGCTCTGCGTCGGAATCATGCTTCGTCTCAGAGTGTACCCCGCGTCGAAATCAAGCTTCGCCTCGGTGTATATGTCCTCCCTGTCGGAATTATGCTTCGGCTCGGAATCAACCGGCGACCTCCTCGTCGGATTAAGCTCCGCCTCGGAATTAAGTCAACCAACAAGCTCTGCGTCGGAATCATGCTTCATCTCAGAGTGTACCCCGTGTCGGAATTAAGCTCCGCCTCGGAATCAAGTCAACCAGCAAGCTCTGTGTCGGAATCGTGATTCGTCTCAGAGTGTACCACGTGTCGAAATCATACTTCGCCTCGGTGTATCTTCCTTCCCTGTCGGAATTATGTTTCTCCTGGGAATCAACCTCTGCATCAAAATTATACTTCGGTCAGAATGTCTGCTGCTCGTCGGAATTAAGCTCCGATCCCTGGAATCATCCTCCGCTCTTCGAAATTATGCTCCGATCCCTGGAATCATACTCCGCTCTTCGGAATGATGCTCAGATCCTCGGAATTATGCTCCGATCCCTGAAATTATGCTTCTCCTGGGAATCAACCTCTGCATCGAAATTATGCTCCGGTCAGAATGTCTGCTACTCGTCGGAATTATGCTCCGACCCATCGGAATTATGCTCCGCTCATCGGAATTATGCTCCGATCCCTGGAATCATGCTCCGCTCTTCGGAATGATGCTCCGATCCTCAGAATTATGCTCTGATCCCCGAAATTATGCTTCTCCTGGGAATCAACCCCTGCATCGAAATTAAGCTCCGGTCAGAATGTCTGCTGCTCGTCGGAATTATGCTCCTCCGACCCTTTGGAATTATGCTCCGCTCATCAGAATTATGCTCCGATCTTTAGAATTATGCTCCGCTCATCAGAATTATGCTCCGATCCTTGGAATCATGCTCCGCTCTTCGGAATGATACTCCGATCCTCGGAATTATGCTCCGATCCTCGAAATTATGCTCATCGGAATCATGCTCCGATCCATGGAATCATGCTCCGCTCTTCGGAATGATACTCCGATCCTCGGAATTATGCTCCGATCCCCGGAATTATACTCCCAGGATGATACCCCGCCCCTGGAATGATGTTCTACCTCGAAGTCCAACTTCAAGATTCATCAATTTCATGCACACAACTCATGCATGCGGTGTGCATTCATTGATGGGGGCACTTTGTTGGGGTCGAAAATTGCACCCCGATTGACCAAGTCAAAATCAAGATCAACCCCAAACCATGTGGGCCCAATCCCAGATCAAGTGGGCTCATGCCTGAGTCGAGCCCGAACATGAAGCGGCCGGCCTCTCCCATGCTAAAATAAAAATCTTGTAATAAATAATTTTGATGTAATTTTTCTATGCATGAATGTAAGAAAAATGGGCATAAAGCCAAATTTTTGTAAAAGCCCATGGCTTATGTGCAAAAGAAATAGCACATGAGGCATAAGATGGGCAAAATGCCATTTTGTAAAGCCCAATGGGCTATGTGTAAATGTGTAAGCCTATATAAGGCAATATGATTATGAATAAAAAATACACTTTTCATTCTCTCAAACTCTAGGATTTTTGTGCCTCCTTCTCCTTTCTCAAGGTTCTAAATCTTCTTTCCCTTTTACAATTAAATAAAGAGTTTTACTCTTCCTTTTTCCAAAACTAAATAGTTTTTCACCACAAAACCCACAAAGGGAACTTAGATCTCCCATCAGATCTTAAAAATAAGAGATTTATAAAATCCCATACTTCTTGTTCTTCAAGATCCGGCCAACAGAGGAGGAAGAAGGAGACCCATCTCCAAAAATCCTATCTTGGGAAGATCCAGAGCCAAAGGGAGAAACAAAGCAGTCCCCTTTGATCATTTCTAGATATTTTTAGGAGTCCAACTCCATTCAAGATCCATTGGAGTTTAACTCCCTAAATTAATCTCTGTTAGGAGTTCAACTCCATAAGTCAAATCGGGAGCACAGCTCCCAGTGCAGGGACCAAGTCCCTTTTGCTGCTGACGCACAGCGCCCGCGTGCCGGGCACGTGGTGCGCTGGCGCTCTGGCGCACAGCGCCCGCGTGCCGGGCACGTGGTGCGCTGGCGCTCGGACGCACAGCGCCCACGTTCCAGGCACATGGTGCACTGTCACCTTCTCCCACGCATCCTATGGATATCCTTTCTCTTTTTTATATATATGTATACACACACACACATACTCCACAATATTGTCCCCCGTTAGAAAAAAATTCTAACGGGGCGCTGTCCCGCACCCTGCAAGGGGGCTGCTAGCCCTCTCGACCCCCAGCCCGCTATCTAGGTAGCGGGACCTCCGTAAAAACTCTGCGGGGCCCCCGATATATCCAAAACCCCTTCAAAACATAACACTGCACATTGAGTTCGTATGACCTGTTTGACCCGTTAATCGGAGGCTCCCTCGCTTCAAAGGCGAGGGGTAATTAACGGCAGCTTAGTCCGCGGCTGCCGGAGATTCGAATCCCCACAATCAATAAACCCCAGCCTACCCTAGGCAGGGGGAATCTGTACTGCATCTGACAAGCGCGCACGTATTCCCATCTCAATGGGATGACGAAAAACACCCTACAAGGGTAATATTTTTTAAGGAAGATTTTTACAAACTCATCCCATGTTGAGATCGATTTAGTAGGAAGACTACATAACCATTATTTAGCATTATCTTTTAGGGCAAATGGTATGAACCTAAGTTTAATAGCATCATCACTAAGTTGTTGTAATTTAAGCATGACACACATGTCTTCAAACTCACTTATAAAAATATAGGCATCTTCAGACTCTAAACCGATGAATTTAAATAGCATGGCGATGAATTTGGGCTTGATCTCATAATGGTTTCTATTATCAGCTGGCAAATTGATGCAAGATGGAAGGGAAGATCTAACTAGATAGCATCTATCCCTAAGGGTAATTGGAAGTTGTACGATTTGGTCTCCCATATCAAGCCTCATTTTAAAAAAAAAACTTAAACCCACCAAGCAATGTAATCCTAATCAGCTAGGGTGAACCTAGACCTATACAGCTCCTAAGTTAACGGTTAGAATGCCTAAATCCAAAGTAGACTAACCAGTTAGCCAGGTAAATGACGGGTGGGTGGGAGGCTCCCCAAGCTTTCGCTATGGTCCTAATTAAATAACTATCTTCCTTTGACACACTTTCCTAGACTCTATCTGACTAGAAACCTTGAAATATTAGCTACCCTAAAAGTCATCTTGTTCTATTGAGCTATGTGAATCCTAGGGTTCGACGTCTAATTGATTTTAAATTAAAATTCTTAGGTCATGCAAAAATAAATTTTATTATATATTTTTATTTGGCAACTGCGTAAAGAAAACTTGTAGAAAAACAGTGGAAATATAGGGGTTTGAAAAGAAAGAGAAACAGATCGCTCACAGAGGAAAATAGGCTCGGGTGGCTTCAAAAAGTCGGTAAATTCATCGAAATTCTCTCAGTTTCCGCTGAACTTTATCGTCCGATCTGCACCCAATTTCCCCGTCGCCTTCGTCTTTGCTTGATTTCCTGAAAAATCAAAATAAAACAAAGCAGAAAACATAAAAAAAAACTAAAGAAAAATAAATAATTACTCCGAAAAAATTGAACTAAAATTACCGTCTTCCCCGACAACGGCGCCAAAAATTTGATGTGAAAAATTATAAAACTGCAAATGCACGGCTCATTCGTAGCGAGTTGCAAGTACGGGTCGATCCCACAGAGAAGAGGAATTTTTGGTTGAACTTAATCAGATTAAAAGAAATGTTTTTAATTTCCAATTTAAACTAATTAATTTAAATAAATTAATACAAGAAAGTATACGGTGATCTCATCATATGCCAATATCCTTTTAAATCAGTCTCTTGTATTACCACTTTTTAATCATCAAGAATTAACTTCTACCGCATAGACTATATGGCTCTCGACATAATTTATCGATCTTATAACAAAATATTGACTGCATAAACTATTTGTATGTCATCATAATCTATCTAATCATGTTAATACATAACTATTAAAAATGAGGATTTTTATAGATTCTAGATTAATCTAACATTAAGATGTTTGTTTTTCCTAAGAATAGACTATCTGTGATTAGCATCATAATCTATCAAAGAAAATTAGCAGGACTACAATATGATCCTATGTTAACCTAAATACAATTAAGCACGTAAAAAGAGACATCTTTAAAAAGGAATTAAGATATGAATAGATCTAGATTCATCTAACCCTAGATATATAAAATCTAGCTGCTCGTTAAATTAAAAACAACATGAAAGAAACACATAAAAGAAATATACATCATAATAATAAAAAATAAAAACTTACAATTAAAAGATTTGAAAATTAAAGTCTTTCTCTCCACCAATCATCCAAAATAATAAACCTATGGTATTTTTAGAGAGAATAAAAGTGGCAAGAACCTTTTCGGCTCTGGAAAAATAATATTTATAGACTAATAATAGAAACCCTAACCATAAAACAAATCGAAACCGCACACAAAATTTCAACGGCTGGTCTTTAACTTTGGACGCGATTTAGCGGCCATTACAGTGTTATTAGACGTGACTTAGCGGTCAAGTCTCCTCCGTTTCGGCTCAGATTTTTCTGTGATCTTTTGACTTGGTTTGGTTAATTCTCATTATATTATATCTTGACTATTTTGTGGTCTCTCTGCAGTTACGTGGATGCTCAATTTGTTACCAAATTAGGCTGACATAATTTGATGATCTTGATTTGATTTGGTCTCTTAAATTGATTTGGCTGAATTTAAACCTGCAAAATATCTCAAATTAGATCTTTAGTACCATCTATTTTATTTAGGAAAATATTTAAACCAATTAAATCACAAAATATTTCATTTAGTATTTAAGATATATATAATGTGTTTTTGAAAGATAAATCCATAAATATTCTTAAATTATAATTAATGCATTTATTAAGTAACAAAAGATAGGGAAAAACTTCTAAAAATTATGCAATAAATTATCCTGATCAAATACCCCCACAGCTATCTTTTGCCCGTCCTCGAGTAAAATAAGAAAATAGAAATCCTAAAACGAGAAAACGTAGATAAATCCCAGCTCACTTTCGCAGGCATCACGATTGTACTTAGCACGTGCAACATGCCGTTAAATTTCTAGATGTCCTTAGTAGGAGGAGTGTTGTCTCCTTAGGGTTTTCAGTGAATTACACCCACAAAATTCAGAAAAAGAAGAATAGAAACAAGAAAATGAAGATTCGGAAAAACTGCAAAAGCATCTCAAAAGTTTGTTAAAATGGTCTGCGCCTGTATTATCCATTTCATATTGAGTTTCCAAAGCATTCCACAAGTCTTTAGCATTTTTGAAAGAAATAAAATTTTCATGAAGTGTTTTGTCAATGGAGCTCAAAATTCTGTTTCTACAATGATAATCAATTTCTTTATTTGAAAGATTTTTGGTTTTTTTCCGTTTTAGTGGAAAATACAAGACAAATTGTTTCATCACTTGTGTTATTTGAAACAATGGAATCTTGAGATGGAGTAGAAGATGTAGTGGGTTCATCAAAGATAGCAGAAACAAGTCAAAGTGTTGTCAGCCAATATTTAATTTGTGTTTGCGAAGTCTTAAAGATAATTGTCCCATTAAATCTTTCGGGTTTAATTGACAACGATTCTTCGCTCGGAGCCATGCATATAAAATTTTTATATGTAAATATTCTGAAATTATAATAACAAGAATTACTATAATGGTAAAACTATCATGTCTACTAATAATGTAACAGTTAGTTCATATATGTTTTTAGATTGTCAGATAAATTATCGAAATAATTGCTAAAATTAACACTATTAATAAAATGAAATATTTTCAAAACATTTTCCAATGAAAACAATCACATAAAATAATATAAACTATGAATTGAAAAGGTTTAGGATGTGAGCCTGTAGATGTGAGGCACGCAGTTGACTCCGCTGCTCTAAAAAAGTATGTCCACCCTCCGTACAGGTTTTTTCGACATATATATTTCCAAGGCATAACATTTTCGGCCAGTCTGATTCTCCCATTGAGTATGAATCACAAGGGAATCTTGGTTTTGATATCGTTTTCAAATAGTATCCGGTGAAAATAAAATAAATCAAGAGATTATCTTAAATCGGATTTTGTATGGAAGGCTCAATGAAGGAATTGCTCTTCGTTCGCACAAAGTTGTAAAGAGAGAACAAGCCTATGAGAAAAATTCTAGACTTTGTCTATGATTGGGATTAATTCTCTTGTTGTTATTTTCCTTCTCTGTTGAAGTTTATTTATAGACTTTATAAGTAAATGTTAATTTCCAATAGTTATTTTGAAAAGTCGCATCTCAATTCTTAATAGTTGAGAGCATCCCTTCGATTGGAAATTCAAACTATGAAAAAAATTATCAAATGTGAACTCTACAGGATCCGTCGTCTATGTATCAAACTCTTAATGGTGGATAACGTGGGACAATCAAAAATATCAAATAGGAATTAATTCAACATGAATTTTATGTCAAGTTCTAATAAACATATTCGATTCCTTATCAGTTTTGTCAATTACTAATTAATATATAATATATTCGATACCTTTTTAGGGTCATTTAGTGTTTATACATTTCATGTCCTTTTCTAAAATTCCACGCTTTAAATTAAGTCACAAAAACCAAAAGATGCGGCAGTTTTGTTTGACTTTTACAGTTGCATGCAGCAGTTATACAATTGCCTAAGAAAGGATACATTAAGCATATTCTTTTATTTTTTTAAACTAATCGTACACGGCTCTCTTCACATAACTATATATAGAAGATGTAACCCGAGTCCGAAGCTCATATCTCAGTAGATATCGAAGAGCCATGGCCAGGGATCAGCTCCAAGTTCTCAACGCCCTCGATGTCGCCAAGACTCAGCTCTACCACTTCACCGCCATTATCGTTGCTGGCATGGGATTTTTCACCGACTCCTATGATGTTTTCTGTATCTCTCTTGTCACCAAGCTGCTCGGTCGCATTTATTACCATGTCGATGGGTCCCCCACGCCTGGCATCCTCCCTCCCAACGTCTCCTCAGCTGTTAACGGAGTCGCCTTCTGTGGGACCCTCTCCGGCCAGCTCTTCTTCGGATGGCTGGGCGATAAGATGGGTCGTAAAAAGGTTTACGGCTTGACCCTCATGCTTATGGTCGTTTGCTCCTTAGCTTCGGGCCTCTCTTTCGGCCATTCAGCTAAAGGTAATGTCACATACCACTTTAACTAAAAAGCTTAAGCTGCGTTTATTGTAACTAAAAGGAAAAATTGTTCTAATTAACTCCTTGGGCCCAAAGCAACATGTTTAAATCTCTGCCTCAAAATAACCATGAAAATCCTCCTATCTCCAAATAACGTCAGGTTTAAGTCTCTAGCTCATAAAAGTATCAGAGAGAGGCTCTGGAAGGGAACTCTGGTTGGCCGGAGCATGTGTTTTGGGTCTCCGCATCATGAAAGCTGCCTTTAAGACATTATTTCCACCAACTATTTTCTTTTTGTAACTTTTGGCAAATACCTGCTATATTTATTAGACAACTACTATATTGAACAGATAGCCAGTACATTTACTGATAACTACTGCAATTACAAATTAATCACTATATTTATCATATAACTACTACATATAAAAGAGTTGCGGCTTGAAAAGATGTGAGCGCACATGGATAGTAGTTATCTGCTAAACTTAATATTTATCTGCTAAATATAATTATTATCTGCCAATAAATTACAAAGATAGTATAAGAATATTGAAAAATAGAAAGTGTCTGGTATATACATTAGCGACTTAAACCTGTCTCTTTTTGGAGATAGGAAGTCTTTTCGCAATTTTTGGATCCAGGGAGTTTGGAGTTTTCCCTGCTGCCTTTTGGGCCCATGAAGATAGACTCGTTTTTTCCTCATTAAAATTAAAATAACTCTGGTATGTTAAAAACTAATTTATCTAAAAATTAAGTTGTTGAGTTATGGGCTAATAATACTGTATATTAAGCTACCTGTTAAGATATGTATATCTTTTATCATATCTTTTATATCTTTTTGTATTTATCCTTTCTATTGGATTTTACGTGTATTATACGAATATTATGTATTATGGTTTCATCTTATGGGCTATGTATATAGAGAGACATATTGTACAATTGTATTTTGATCAATCGTTAATAATATTTTTTCTCCCCCAAATTCAATGGTTTCTAACGTTATACTTTGTAGGTACAATGATCACTCTCTGCTTCTTTCGCTTCTGGCTCGGTTTCGGAATAGGGGGCGATTACCCCTTATCCGCCACCATCATGTCTGAATACGCCGACAAGAAGACCCGTGGCGCTTTCATTGCCGCGTTTTCGCGATGCAAGGGATGGGCATCCTTGCCGGCGGTATCATATCTTTGATCATCTCCGCCTCATTTAATGCTGCGTACAAGGCCCCCCCATACTCCAAAGACGCGGCAGGGTCGACTGTACCCCAGGCCGACTACGTTTGGCGTATAATTCTGATGATTGGAGCTTTGCCTGCTCTGCTGACATACTACTGGCGGATGAAAATGCCTGAAACTGCACGATACACTGCGCTTGTCGCCAAAAACGCAAAACAGGCCGTGTCGGACATGTCTAAGGTCTTACAAGTCGAGTTTGAGGCTGAAGAGGAGCAAGTGCAGCAATTCTCCACGAATGAGGCGAACAAATTCGGCCTCTTCTCCAAACAATTCATGCGTCGACATGGACTCCATCTTCTCGGCACAACAACCACATGGTTCTTCCTCGACATATCCTTCTACAGCCAAAACCTGTTCCAAAAGGACATCTTCAGCGCCGTCGGCTGGATCCCAAAGGCCGCGACCATGAACGCGGTCGAAGAGGTCTACAAGATTTCCCGAGCTCAAACTTTAATTGCGTTGTGCGGGACTGTGCCAGGATATTGGTTCACCGTCGCGTTGATAGATATCATCGGGCGGTTCACAATCCAAGTCATGGGGTTTGCCATGATGACAATCTTCATGCTCGGTCTTGCCATCCCTTACCACCATTGGACTTTACATGGGAACCACATCGGTTTCATAATCATGTATGCATTAACTTTCTTTTTTGCAAATTTTGGGCCCAATAGCACGACCTTTATTGTGCCGGCGGAGATTTTTCCAGCAAGGCTGAGGTCGACATGCCATGGGATATCGGCGGCGGCAGGGAAGGCCGGCGCGATCGTAGGCGCATTTGGATTTTTGTATCTGGCGCAAAGCAAGGATCCTGCGAAAACGGACTTTGGGTATCATACTGGGATTGGGGTGAGGAATTCATTGTTCATTCTCGCAGGGTGTAATGTGCTCGGGTTGGCCTTTACGTTCTTGGTGCCGGAGTCGAAGGGGAAGTCGTTGGAGGAGATGTCGAAGGAGAATGATGGAGAGGAGGGTGAGGAGTATGGCAGTGGCAGAACAGTGCCGACCGCGTGTCCAGTTTAAAATGAATCATTATCATTAGTAGGCTATCCTTCCTTTTTTCAAATCTTTTTTTTTTATCTTGTTTCATATTCGGTATGTCATTATATGACAAGTGATTGGATTTTATTAGTACGCTTGTGCTATGAAAAGAGCAGAGCAGAGAATCCAGATTCATGGTTGTGTGTGTATGTACAAGATGCGGCATTAATTCATTTACAAAGTAAATGCCAGGCTAAAAGCTAATATTACACAACAAGCCCACATTCAAGCTGAAATTTTCCAATTTTCTGTCGACCGTGTTTTTACCGCTTGTATTCCTCTGAATTTATTTACGATAAGTTTGTTTTTATTATAAATGTGATGATGTGCATGTCTTCTTCTCAAAATCTACTATTCATATCTACATTTTATTCCAATATTTTCTAGTAATTGCAGTCCTTTTCGACACGTTTTGATTTATTTTATTCCACCTGCGTTGCAGAATCGTATATTCTAATAGTATGACTAATGAAGAGGGACGACTGTGACTTTCTTGCCATAAGCTTTTTGAAAGTCTTGCTTTGATGCCGTCATGTTAATAGTTTTTCTGAGCATGGCAACTTTGGCATGCTTCCCAAAATTTCTTTATTTTCAAGGCAATCAACAAATCAAATCCAAAATCCTTGAACTAAATATCAGATTTGGAAAACTTTAGAAGTACAAAAATATTGGAAAACCATGTATATGATAAGTGGTTAACGGAGGAAAGAGGCCATAAGTGAATTTTCTCCTATGGCGTCGAAAAAATACACTCTTCCTCATTTTTTTCCGACGATCGGCATCCGCTATTTTCATCGTTATCATCTAAAATGTGGGTACACCAAATTTCATATGATTCTACAACTTTTTCACCGTTGATTTAGTGGGTTCAAAATTAACGGTTTACCGACAATAGAACTTTTTTCATTACTAAATCAACGGTGAAAAGGTTGTAGAATTATATGAAATTTGGTGTATCCATATCTTAGATGATAACGATAAAGATGACAGGTGCCTGTCTGCGGAAAAAATCAGGGAGGATGCATTTTTTCGACGCCAAAGGAGGAAATCCCCTCCTATGGTATCTTTCCTCCATTATTCTCATATAATAACTTGGTGAGGCACTTAAGGATATTCAAAAATATTGGAAAACTTTTTCTATTTGAGTCTGTTTTCTGCTTTGTCCGACATATACTTGTTAGGGGAAAATGGGTCTAACTCCTTGGGTTTAGAAATCAATAGGAAAAACTCGGTAACAAAAATTTCTGGTGAAAAACTTCCTAAATCCTAAAAGTTATAGGTTTAAGTTTAGTGCAACCAACCCCTTTTTATTTTTTAATATTATCATATTACCCTTGTCCACTTCTGGTGGATAACTGCTACATTTAGCATGTAAAATACTACATCTTATAAATGTAGCAGTTAATGTAAACTGCTACATCCGATAAATATAGCAGTTATTTGCTCAGTGTGGCAATTTACCTACTAAATATATCCGTACGTTTTCCGTCAGAAGCGGACAAGAATAATATGAGAATATTAAAAAGTAAAAAGTGGTTGGTTGTACTTATTAGGATCTAAGGAGTTTTTCACTGCATATTTTTGTTTAAGGAGTTTTTCCTATTAGTTTCTGAACCCTGAGAGTTAGACTCATTTCTTCCTACTTTTTATCAACTCTATTGCAAACTTCCAATAGTGATGATGAAATATGTTTGGATGATTTTGTTTCCGATTAAATAGTCCGTAACCTAATGCAAACTCGGCTCCTGCAAGTTTTGCAATGGAAGCATTCTCCCACTAAAATTAGTAGACAAATCATTTTACAGTCAATATAGAGTCGCTCTCTGAGCTATTGCGAGGACTTGCCATGCTCATGGATATTAGATATGGAGTCAACTCTTCATATATATATATATTTTTATATTATTTTTCAAGTAGCAAAGGTGAAGTCAATTTATACAATAAAAAGGATGATAATTTTTTTTATTTAACAAAACGAAGAGGCATACAAATTACATTTAACTTTCCAACGGGCTTTTATCCATTATGTTGTTTCTCATATGGAGAGTATATACAAAAAATGAGAAAATACATCGTGGACAGCACTTCAATAATGCAAGATGTTTGCACGTGAGAAACATGAGCAGATATATTAGAAAATTTTGCATAAAGAATGTTTTTAAGCATACGGAAAACAAAAGAAACAACTACCAAATCCTACCGATACATCCTCAAAACTATGCTCATATCGGTAGAATTTAGAAACAAATCCTACAAACTTTTTAACCGTTGAATCCATGTTGAGATATGTACAAACAATTATGGCAATGTTTGAATAAATGAGGAATTTTTTTATAATTGTTTGCACACATCCCAAAGCAAATCCAATACTTAAAAGTTGATAGTATTTGTTTCCAAATACCGATAGGAGCATAGTTGTACCCTACAATCCAAATACATTAAATCTTTCGTATCCACGGCGCTCATCATCGGAACAAATAACAAAAGTAAACTACAGATTAGCACACTATAGATTATGCAAGGCATGCATCAGAAGCTAAAATTGGTTTGCCAACATCAACCCTTGCGGATCAGATATGATGGTGATTGGTCGTAAAATGTCGTTTGTAGAAATAGGTATAGATAAGCCAAGAAATTATTCAATATACCAGATGTGATACGCTTGAGCAGGAGAGAGAAAGAGTTGAAAATTTTCGGGCATCATTCGGGCAACTTGGTGAGGTCTATTGATGGATCTCTGGATCTACTTCAGATGTTATCTTCCGTTGATCTGCTGCGAGCGCTGATGGATGGCTGGGATTGAGTTGGAGGGTTGCCTCCTGAAGAGTGTGGATCTCAATGGGTTTTGTGTGGTTGAGGCCGAGCTACCTGCAAGGAAGTCCCGGGGTGGTTGTGTCACTGAGGACCCTCCGACGATCAAGTTAGACGGGGTATTTTGGCAGAGTAACGGCCTATTGGGGTGGAATTGGCTTACCTGAGTCGTCTAAGAGAAGGGTTTATATAGTGGCTGCCATAGGCAAGCGGGCGCGAGATTCACGTCGGCCGTTACGCCCCTGGCATTACGCCTGCGTGATAGACGGGATGCCCCATTAAAGACGAGATATGCTCGTTAATAAGGGATCGTGATGGCGTGGAACACGGGAATATGGGCGGCGGATATCTCGCGCCTGGCGAGATTCGCGGAGCCGTGGCGGAGGCGCCTGTGATCGGTGCTGTGGGTCGGTCGGTGAGACCGAGGAAGATAAGCTCGGCGGGAGGCTCGGGAATGAGCGGGAGGCCGAGGCATCTTGGTTCTGTGATAGCTCGGAGGCGAGCTGAGGGGTGGTCTGGAAGGCCACCGAAGGTCGGGAACATCCTCGGGTCGGATGCCCGAGATATGCTTCCAACGTAACGTTCTTGATCCTTTCTTGTAAGCTCTGGGACACGTCATCTGCCACGTGTCATGATCTGGGGAGTCACCGATATCGAGCATCATCATTAGCCCCCCACTCTTGTCCCGACCCGTTTCTGGGTCGGCTCGAGAGTGGTCTGACAGGTTACCCGGGGTGAGCTCTTACTTGAAGATATCGTCGGTGCGTATTCCCGGGCAATTAGTCGTATTTTCTTGATGACGTCAGCGGATCAGGGGAGAGATCTCGCATTAAAGAGGAAGCGCCGGTTTGTGCGTACGCTCGTCGAAGCGCTAGCCTATGTGTTTGGCGCTGGTTGGCTGACGAGACGGGCCGCAGGTGTTCCCGCGCCTGATGGGACGCGCCCAATGTGAGTGCGACAGGTGGAATGTTGTTGTCCGTTGGATGCGGAGCGTTGTTTTGGCGGGAGGCGATCGGAGCCGTAGGATGTGTACGCCGGCAGCTATAAATAGAGGTGGGATCCCCATCTGGGCCCATACCTCACCATAATTTCCTCGTCCCTAGTCGTGTTAGCTCGGCGCTCTTCTCCTCAGGCCGGATTCTTTTCGTTTTCTCTTCCGATGACTCGTCCCTTTGATCAGGTTAGATGTCTTCTACCGAGGAGTCTATAGAAATAGTCCGGGTAGAGTCTAGGGAGTCTTCTGCAGCTTCCTCTTCTGCTTCTTCCTCTTCCTCTTCTGAGTCGGAGTCCCCCCGGAAAGTTAGGGTTAGTCATGCTCCCTGGGGTCGTGCGACGGGGACGGTCCCCAGAGCGCAGGTTATGGATGCCCTTGGCGCGTCATCCGTGCCGAGGCATGCGGCTTAGCTCGCCACCATCCGGACTCGTTTCTATATTCCTGCCGGCTACTCGCTTTGTCTGGCCGAGGAGGGGGAGAGGGCAGACCAGGTACGGGGCAAGGAGATTGTCTTGTACCTGGAACCCTTTTGGGCCGGGATGCGCCTTCCCTTCTCCCCCGAGGTGAGTGCGGCATTGAATTGTTTTGAGTTAGCCCCGGGCCAGTTAGTGCCGAACTCTTGGGAGGATTCTCCTTGGGTTCCTGGTCCGGTTGAAATTACGTCTGATCCCTTTCAGCCGGAGCCTTCTCGTTTCTTCTCTCTGCTACAAAAACCACCCCGGCACTCACAGGGGCGAGTCGAGCTGGGTATACATCTCTTTTAGAAAACACCGAGGAGATGCTGCCGGGTCGGGGGTCGTCGTAGTACCTTCTTCCATTCACGAATGGAAGAAGAAGTTTTTGTTTGTTGGGCCGCCCGAGGGTGAGGATTGGCCTGTGCCCATCCAGTGGCACAGGGCCAACTGCCCGCGGGTGAGTCGGTCGAATGATCCCGACGAGGTAGCGGTGTCAGAGTGGGAGCCCCTCCCCCGGGCTGACGTGTTGTTGTCTGAGCGGGCCCTCAGTTGGGCCGGGCTCAGCTCCGCCCGGTTCGCGGGTAAGTTAGGATTTTTCAGGCGACCTGTTTAGACTTGTGTATTCTTTCACTTTTTCTGGCATTGCTGACTCCTTTGTACTTGTCTTATGCAGAACCCATGGACCTAGGCAAATTTCAGGCAGCCCTGGTCGAACAGAAGAAGGGGAAGAACGCCAGAGGTGCCGGACCTTCTTGCCCGTCGTCGGCTCTGGCTCCACCGGCGGCCGCTCCATCCAGTCGCACAAGTGTGCCCCGGGCCCCGGAGTCCAGCCATGCACCGAGCCGAAAACGTGCTCGGGAGCAAGAGCCCCGGGCTCCGGAGGTGGGAGGTAAGACTGGTTCCCCTGAGTCTCTCCTCAAGAGGTTCCCACAGACGGCGCCAACTGATGGATCTCTGGATCTCCTTCAGATGTTACCTTCCATTGATCTACTGCGAGCGCTGATGGATGGCTGGGATTGAGTTGGAGGGTTGCCTCCTGAAGAGCGTGGATCTCAATGGGTTTTGTGTGGTTGAGGCCGAGCTACCTGCAAGGAAGTCCCAGGATGGTTGTGCTACCGAGGACCCTCCGACGATCAAGTTAGACGGGGTATTTTGGCAGAGTAACGGCCTATTGGGGGTGAAATTGGCTTACCTGAGTCATCTGAAAGAGGGGTTTATATAGTGGCTTCCATGGGCAGGCAGGCACGAGATTCACGCCGGTCGTTACACCCCTGGTGTCACGCCTGCATGATAGGCGGGATTCCCCATTAATGGCGAGATATGCTCGTTAATAGTGGATCGTGATGGTGTGGAACGCGGGATGATGGGCGGCGGATATCTCACGCCTGGCGAGATTCGCAGAGCCGTGGCAGAGACGCCTGTGATCGGTGCTGTGGGTCGGTCAGTGAGACCGAGGAAGATAAGCTCGGCGGGAGGCTCGAGAACGAGCGGGAGGCCGAGGCATCTTGGTTCTGTGATATCGGAGGCGAGATGGGGGGTGGTCTGGAAGGCCACCGAAGGTCGGGAACATCCTTGGGTCGGAGGCCCGAGGTATGCTTCCAACGTAATGTTCTTGATCCTTTCTTGTAAGCTCTGGGATACGTCATCTGCTACGTGTCATGATCTGGGGAGTCATCGATATCGAGCATCATCATCTATGTTGTTATTTTTTTCTCTAATGACCGGAGACATATGGCTGGCACAACGTAGAATTTTCCTTTTTCTACATAAAACAGCTATGGTAATGGTATAAAGATGATGATCTCCAGTATAAGTCGATAAACCACAAGCCTAAGGCACGCAATTAATGCCAATCAGCCGTAATGATGATGCTTACAAGTGGTGTCTTCTCATATTACGACACGTGGTAGATGACGTATCCCGGATTTCACGGGGGTGGAATAAATGAGCCGCATCGGGAACATTCCCCGGGGCCCCTTCTCGGGGGACGTATCCGACCTTTCGGGAGACCCCCCTGAAAGACATTCCACCTTCATCTAGGAGACTACCAACAGCTCGTCTCCGAGCTTCCTCAGTCTCCTCACTCGCCTCCGAGCTTTCTCTGGTGCCGAGCTTTCTCGGCCTCCCGCTCGTCTCCGAGCTCCAAGCATGCCGAGCTTCCTCGGTCTCCCGCTCGTCTTCGAGCTCCAAGCATGCCGAGCTTCCTCGGCCTCTCCCGATCAACCGAGGTAGTAGAGCCCTAGCGCCTCCGCAACGGCTCCGCGTATCTCGCCAAAGAGGGATTACCTCCGCCCCACGTCCCACGCTGGTGCGTCCCCCCATTAATGAGCGTATCCCGTCATTAATGATGGGATCCCGTCATTCACGCACGCGTGACGTCAGGGGCGTAACCGAAGGCAAAGATCTCGTGCCTGCTCGCTCCATGCGACCACTATAAAACCCTTCTTTCAGACTACTCAGGTAAGGCAACTTGAACCCAATAAGCCGCTACTCTACTCAAATTCCTCGGCTAACTTGATCGTCGGAGGGTCCTACGGTGGTCACCCACCCCAGGACTTCTTTACAGGTAGCTCGGCTTCCATCTCAAACTCAACCCATTGAGACTCACACGCTCAAGGGGACAACCTCCAAATCCAATCTTAACCGTCCAGCAACGCTCGCGACAGATTGACGGAGGACAGCATCTGAAGAAGATCAAGGCTTCCATCAGTTGGCGCTGTCTGTGGGAACGAAAGACTTATCTTGTTCTACCAACTAAAGTTGATCCTCCTCCCTCGATCCAGATGGCGAGCGATGACCGCAACAATCTAAATACAAGCCACCACAACGGAGGTGGAAGCGGCTCGCCTACCCCTCCTAACGCCATCGGCGTCTTATCCGCTCGGATAGACAGGTTCACATCTCTTGTGGATGCCCTCGTTCGCGTTCAAGCAGCGGGCCACACCCACCAGGCCGCAGTTCACCCTCCCCGAGACAATGACGTCCGCCGAAAGACGGACGGGCACGCTCAAGCCCTCGATCTACCTCGTCCTCATCACAGCGCCACTGAGCGCCGGCAGGCCGACTCCGGCCACCTTAACCCACACGCGGCGACTGATTCCATGACCCGCTGGGCGCCGGAAAGCTCCACGCCATGGTCCCAGGAAAGACTGGGCTATCGTTCCAATGCCCACCGTGCGTTCTCGCCCCCCGAGGAGGTATCGATCAGCTCACCTGCTTCCAGGCATGACCGACACCTCCCCTCCCGCTAAGGTTGCGCGAACGACGAACGCCGGGGCCACTCGAGAAGGACCTCGCCCAAGGATTTGCGAAATCTGATAGAGCAGAATCGAAGCCGCACACTGGCGCAGACCCGGAGCGGGGACAGTCACCACTCCGACTGTGCAGAATCCTCGGGCTACCACCACCGACTCAAGGCCCTCAAGAAGAAAATCAAGGGCATACACCGGGACGGCCAAGCATCCGGCGAAGGGGCCCGATACTCCGCCGATTCGCTGACAAAACCCTTTACGAAAGAACTGATGGCCGAGAACATCTCGTCCATGAACAAACCGTCCAAGGTGGCCCTCTTCGACGGAAAATCTGACCCAAAGGACCATCTAGACGCCTTTACGGCGGGCATGAGCTTCCAGGATAACTCCGACGCGGTCCAATGCTGAGCTTTTCCCACCACCCTCATCCGGGCTGGCCAGGACTGGTTTCAAGGACTAACACCACTCTCCATCTCAACCTTCGGTGAGCTGGCCACCCAATTTCTCAGCTACTTCGTCGGGAATCGACTACAAAAGAGAACAGTCGACTATCTGTTCACCATAAAGAGCGAGGACAAGGAATCCTTTAAGGGATACGTCACTCGTTTCTACAACGCTCTCCTCGAGGTCCCTGAGCACCGGGATGAAACTGTCATCACTGCACTAAGGTCGGGTCTTAGGCACAAAGAGTGGCTCCGCTCATTTGCATTAGTGCAACCTAAGACCATGGCCGAGGTAAAAGCTTGGACCAAGCGGGAGATCCAACTCGAGTCGGAGGTGAACGCCAATCTGCCCCGGGGCGACCAAGCCGACCAGAAGAAGAGGGGCAGAGAAGAGAAGAAGAGGGTCGACCGACCAAAACCCTGCTCCCCGAAGTTCCAGGAGTACACTCTTCTTAACATCTCCCAAACCGAGCTGTTGGAGGAAGCGAAAGGCGAGAGATTCTTGAAGCTCCCGCCAGTCACCCAAAGAGCGGCTAAGCATATCCGGGGGTTATACCGTGCCTTCCATAGGTCGCAGGGTCACCCGACCGAAAATTGCAAATAACTCCATGACTACATCGAAGATTTGATCCGCTCTGGCCACCTGGCGAAGTACCTGCGGGAAAAGCGGCAGGCAGACCGGGAGCAAGAGAACCAGCCCCCTCTCGGGGAGTTAACGATCGGGCAAATCATGGTCGTCACCTCGGAATCTGCTCGCGCAGCCGGCGAAAACCAACAACTCATACCAGCCGAGGGTACAAGAGATCCACCCCAGAAGAAGTGCAAAACGACCGAGCCCATTGATTTAGAGGATTTTTACGATCAAAAATAATATGTTACCGCAATCAAGAACGGCGTCGCTTGGTAGCTAGCTGGTGAATACGGGTCGATCCACAGAGATTGTGTTAATTTCCTAAATGTTCTTACGAGCTAATTCCAAAGGGTGTTGGATCTTTTATCACAAAAACTAAATTGAGTTATACTAGGATTAGGAAACTTGCTAGGATTAGGTTTAGGTAAAGTTTGGTAAAATAAAGATTTGCACCTCTTTCAATGCCCTAAATTAGATATCTTTTTAGGAGTTATGGTAATTATTAATAAAGGGGATTAGGATGATTGGGAAGAAACGATATTTCTTCCTCTAGATCCTTGTCCGTCCTTTCTTAATAATTACCCTAACCTTCATGGAAGACATGCATATCCGGTCTTTTATACTACGGTATCACCGTTACCTCGTGGGTAGGGTGCCGTAGGGAGCGGAATATGCATGCATGCATGAAGTCCTAATTATTACAAATGATTGGGCACGAAAGAGATGAGAGATCTTCATCTCTCAAACACTTCCCTATTCCTAACCCTAACAAGTGAAGAAACAACTCGCTCATTAAGAGATCTATTAAAAACATGATTTTTATTTTGTTTTTAGATCTAAGAGATTAATTACCTACTGCAGATTCTGAAATTCTAAAGTAGATTAAATTAAGGCAAAAGAATAATTTATCTAGGGCAAGAATTAAAACTAGAGCTAAGGCAGAAATTAAAAGAAACTTACAAAATGATGCTCTCAAAACTTCAAAGGAATCTGAATTTTATTCATAAAAAGAGGCATACCCTAATACAAAATTTAGAGTTCCTATTTATAGAGGATAGGAAACCCTAGGGTTACAATGACTCGTACATCTGCTATTACAAAAATACCCCTAGGAAGACTAGTCAACGCGCCGCCAGAGTTTTGGTAAAATTTCCCACTGACACGTGCTATACCCGGCCGCGGAACCATGGCCATAGGCCAGGTTTGGCCGCGGTTCCGCGGCCAAATAGCGGACTTGTGTCTTCAAACTTTCTGTGATGCTTCTGGGTATTTTTGTCTTCCTATTTCTTTGGTTCTTTCTTCAAAATGTCTTTTGGTTTTCTTCCAGATCTCCACAGTAAATAATTGTAGTGGACTTTTTACCGTTTCTTCGTATCGCTTCCTTGTGCTTTGTGAACTGCTGTTTATTGATCTTTATTGTCTTTTAAAATGCCGGCACGATCAAGAATTCACCATTTATCATTCGTAGTCTTACTTTGTATCATCTTTTTCGTCAATTTCACCGTTTCTATTCCAAGAACCTGTAACCTGAAATCATGTAGCAGACATGGGTCAAAAGCACCTGTTTATTTGTAAAATGCATAAGAATGGGGAATATAATAATGCAATATTATGATATGAACAAATACCCCCAAACTTATCTTTTGCTCGTCCTCGAGCAAACCCAGTTTTATTCTCGACAAAATCCTAACCTCACTTTCGCAGGGAAACGCGATTGCACTGAGCTCGTGCAACAAGCCGTTAAATCTCTAGATGTCCCTAGTAGGAGGAGTGCTGTCTCCTGAGGGTTTTCAGCGGATACTACCCACAAAATCCTATCAATTAGACCCATTGACTTTAAGTCTCCAATTAGGTTTTCTAACATGGAATTCTATTATCGTCGACTCGTAAATTATCGACCCATATTCTTCACACTTCCTTATTATTTAACTTAAGATTATATATGTTCTGCAAACCTATTTAGTTTTTGGCATCTCTTAAGTTTTCCTTCTATGGTTCTATCTCCACTTAGAAATTTTTATCATCTTTATTAAAGATACAAGTTCTATTCTTCACTCCTCTCTCTTATCTAAATCCCAATCACATACCCCTACGTGTGTGTATATATCACCCCTACACTTGGAAATTCAAATCAAGCAATCATACTCTTGTCCGTTACCCAAAGCACCACTTAATTGGTGAATTTTTAAATGAAGTTTGCTTACACATCCTTCATGCGACCGTTAATACTTCTTGAGGTACCAACGACCGATTACAAAATGCATTTGCACTTTAAAGCGTAATTCCTAGTCTTGTAACAGCTAAGGCTTTAGCAGTGACTCCCAAACCAGTTGGTCTAAGGCACTAGGTGATGAAGCACCCTCGCTAAATATTTTTCTATTTTTGCAGCCTTAAGTAATTACAAAAACCAGTGTTCATTTTTTTCTTTATTCACACTTGTATTTTTTTCCATCGTACTAAGGATTTTAGACAAGAGCATTTCAAGGTCTCTTCTACTATTCCAAGTCTCAAGATGTGTGTTTGTGCAAATTGTAGGGTATACATTTTCAGAATTTAGACTTAAGCTAGGAATTATTTTTCAAACTTATACTTTAATAAAAATATCAATACTTTTCCTTTATTTTAACTTAGCCTAAGAAGTGAACTCAAAATTTGCCTATTTCTAAATAAACTATAAAGACATATACTTTCTACCGTTAAATTTTAAGAAAGGTTATTTTTAGGGTTTTTAATTTTCTAAGTCTAGATCTAGTTGTTCGTAACTAGTTAACCTTTTTGTCAAACTCAAGTCAAATAAGGCCAAAATTGAATACATTAATTTTTATAATTTTTTATAATTTTTAAATTTTTATGGGTTTTTCTTTTTCTATTTTTTTTTAGTTTTTCATATTTTTCAATTTTTATGATTTTTATACGAGGATGCAATGCAGAAATTAAATATGCAAAAGAAAAAGAAAAATATATACAAATATACAATGCAAAAGATAACTATATACACCGCCATCTCCTCCAAACTTAAGCAAAGCAGTGTCCTCACTGCCCGGCCCCACGTCGTGCTCTCGAGCGTGAACGTGTTCGCTCTTCCCAAGCCAACTGGGTTTGAATACCCCTCTTAACCTCCGTCAATCGACGGTCGTGCTCTCGTGCCGTCGCCCTAAACTTTTCCCTTAATGCATCAATTCCCCTCACAGCTCTCCTCATTAATCGTGTATGCTCTTGAGGTGTCATTTCGCCCTCGCTCGATGTCGAGATAGAGCTAGGGGTGCGAGCGGGTATATTTTCCGCCGGTTCGGTTCTCGACCATATATCAGTCAATCGTGCGTAGGACGTAGAAACGCCCTCAATAAGAGGTCGGACAGGTATCCCTCCCAACATGTAATGTTCGAATTCCTCAACGGGGAAGAAATATCGGCAAAGCTGTGTGACCAACATAGGACATGGGTAGTTTGTGGCCCGTTTTCCCGCACCTATAGAATTAAGCAATACTGTGCACATATCTAAACGTGGGTTCTTCATCATAAGTGTGTGCACAATATGTAAGGAGAGGGTGAAAAAAGTTGTGTTATGGGAGCTTCCAAAAATGTTATTTTGTGCCCATCGGCACACGGTCAAGACATTCGTGAAAAGGGATCGAGCTTGAATACCCTGTCGCGGCGCCCTCGAGCAATCGGTGCTCATCAGGGGAATGTAGTCTTCTAATTGTAAGGGTGGTCGTGTGCAGGTATGCAAGGTATAAGTGTGACCTCGTGAATTAAATCCCTATCAATGTTTATTTCGCGATCTCCCCAGTTCAATTTTATATAACCTAATTCAGCCATACACCCATCCTCTATAGATTCGTAACAGTGATGAACTAAATCCGGTAGTGCAAATGCAGAAGGGTGGTTATAGATCAGAAAATTCCAACCCCTCCGCTCAATTTCGTTCGCGAAGTAGCTAGCATAAATTTCGTGTGAGAAAATTTGAGAAAAATCCCTCTTTAATTGCATGCGATGTGCCAAGATGAGTTTCAGATCTAAAAATTGCAAGAAACAGAGAATAAATGACCAAATTTACCTCCCCTGAAAATTACAGGGGGCGACGCGGCGGATCGGCGGCGGTTCCGTGGCAACAAGGAGAGATCTCTGTTGCGAAAAAATTCTAGCGGTGCTAGGGTTTTTGAGGATGTTAAAATAAGGGTGATAAACAGAGAAGGGGGCTCGGGCTTTTAAATAGGATGAAAAGATGGAAATTTGCAAATAAAACCTTCCAAACGGAGGAATTTTTCTGCTAATAATTTTTTTTTATTTATTCATTCTGAAATTTTACAGAAAGGTCCCATTTTTTTTTTATTGTTTTTCAATTTTTTCAATTTTTTATGGTATTTTGTATTTATGTATTTACAAATGATACACACCCCAAACTTATTGGAAACAAAGTTTTGGCAAGAAGATTGGAAATTCGGGGGTGAAAGTGGAGGAGAATTAATCGGTGTAAAGCGGCTCCTGCAAAAACAGGAGCTCCTCCGATGGGTCTGCCGTGAGGAACGGTTTCAATCGATGTCCATTTACTTTGAATAAAGTATCGTCCTCCGGATTTTCAAGATCGACTGCACCGTGTGGATAAACGGTGCGAACTATAAATGGCCCTTTCCATGTAGAACGGAGCTTGCCGGGGTGATAATGTAACCGAGTGTCATAGAGTAAAACCTGTCGACCAGGTTTAAATGTTTTTCGCAGAAGGTGTTTATCATGGAACACCTTAGTTCGGTTTTTAACAATTACGGCATTATCATAAGCCTCATCCCGCAGCTCTTCTAGTTCATTTAATTACAGCTTTCGATTGCTGCCCGCATCTCCTAATGATAAATTCAACTCTTTGATTGCCCAAAATGTCTTATGCTCAATCTTTACTGGGAGGTGGCAAGCCTTCCCATAAACAAACCGGTATGGAGGCATACTAAGATCGGTCTTGTATGCAGTACGGAAAGCCCATAGTGCATCGATCAGTTTGAGTGACCAATCTTTACGGTTTTTAGAAACCGTTTTCTCCAAGATTTTCTTAATTTGCCAATTCGAGACCTCGGCTTGCCTACATGTTTGGGGATGGTATGGCGTTGACAGCTTGTGCGTAATAGAATATTTGCGCATTAAGGACTCAAAAGTCCTATTGCAAAAATAAGAACCATTATCACTTATAATCGCTCGAGGGTGCCCAAATCGAGAAAAGATATGTTCTTTAAGAAATCAAACGACAACCTTGTTGTCATTCGTTCGGCTAGGCACAGCCTCGACCAACTTTAAAACGTAGTCAACAGCCAAAAGAATATACACATTCCTAAAGGAATTGGGAAATGGTCCCATGAAGTCTATTCCCCAAACATCAAAAACATCCACAACCAAAATTGGTTGGAGCGGCATTTCATTTCTCCGCGATATCCGGCCCAAGTGTTGGCACCGGGAGCATGTCTTGCAATATTCATATGCATCCTTAAAGAGTCGTGGCCAATAGAAACCACACTGCAAGATTTTCTCGGCTGTCTTCTTTAGGCCAAAGTGCCCGCCACACGCTTGGTCGTGGCAAAAAGACAGCACACTCTTAAACTCATTTTCAGGTACACACCAACGAATGATTTGGTCGGAACAGTATTTAAAAAGATAAGGTTCATCCCAGTAAAAATGCTTTACTTGGGACAAGAAACGAAGTTTATCCTGTTTCGACCAATCTTTAGGTATCAAGCCGGTGACTAAGTAGTTTACTATATCAGCGAACCATGGTTCGCAAGATACGGTTAAGAGTTGCTCATCGGGAAAAACATCTTTGATTGGAATTTTTAGTGTAGGCGAAGAAGGAAGTCGTGAAAGGTGATCGGCCACTACGTTTTCACATCCTCTTTTGTCCCTTATGACAAGGTCAAACTCTTGTAGCAAGAGGATCCAACGTATTAGCCTCGATTTAGCATCCTTCTTCGCAAAAAGATGGCGAAGAGCTGAATGGTCCGTATACACAATAACTGGAGAGCCGATTAAATAAGGCCGAAATTTTTCAAGTACAAACACAACTGCTAAAAACTCTTTTTCTGTTGTTGTGTAGTTTAGTTGGGCCTCATTTAATGTACGGCTAGTGTAATAAATCACGTGCGACATTTTATTAATATGTTGTCCAAGAACAGCACCAATGGCAAAATCTGATGCGTCGCACATAATTTCAAAAGGATGTGTCCAGTCTGGAGATGAAAGAATGGGCGCAGAAATGAGAGAGTGTTTCAATGACTCGAACGCTTCCATGCAAGTTGAGTCAGAATCAAATGTTGTGTCCTTGGCCAGTAAGAGAGTCAAGGGTCTAGCAATCTTGCTAAAATCCTTAATGAACCGTCTATAAAAACCGGCATGGCCAAGAAAAGCTCGGTTGTCTTTGACGCATTTAGAAGGAGGAAGATTGGAAATGACTTCAAGTTTGGCTCTATCAACCTCTATGTCGTTTTGCGAGATGACACGTCCTAAGACAATGCCTTCTCATACCATAAAGTGTCACTTCTCCTAATTTAAGGTTAGGTTCTTATCCCTACAGCGGGTAAGAACTGCGTCAAGATGTAGCAAACACTCGTCGAAGGAGTCACCAAAAATGGAGAAATCATCCATAAAGATCTCCAAAAACTTTTCAACCATGTCTGGAAAGATCCCCATCATACACCGCTGAAATGTAGCGGGTGCATTGCATAACCCAAAGGACATGCGACGATAAGCAAAAGTGCCAAAAGGACAAATAAATGTGGTCTTGTCTTGATCCTCTTTGGCTATGAGGACTTGGTTATAGCCGGAATAACCATCTAAAAAGTAGTAGAACTCGTGCCCAGCCAATCGTTCTAGCATTTGGTCAATGAAAGGTAAAGGAAAGTGGTCTTTCCTTGTCGCGGCATTGAGTTTTCTATAGTCGATGCAAACTCGCCACCCAGTTTGGGTGCGAGTAGGAATTAACTCATTTGCCTCATTGGTAATGACCGTGATGCCCGATTTCTTTGGCACAACATGAATGGGGCTAACCCACTGGCTATCCGAGATAGGGTAAATGATACCATTATCAAGACATTTAACAATCTCCTTCGTGAGAGCCTCCTTCATTATGGGGTTGAGGCGTCTTTGTGGATCCCTTACCGGCTTGGCATCATCCATCAAGTGTATATGATGTTCAACTATGAGGGGACTAATCCCCTTGATATCCGCCATAGACCAGCCAAAAGCTTGCCGATTATTTTGTAAGACCATCAAAAGGGCCTTCTCTTGCTCGAGAGCTAGAGAGGCCGATATGATAACGGGAAGGGTCTCATTTTCACCTAGATAAGCATATTTGAGGTGCGACGTGTAGGGTTCCTAGGCACACTATAGAGGTCTCACAAGGCATCAACCATGCCAATTTAAAATTTTATGGGTGCCGAGAAACCCTAATACGGATCGTAGACTAGATGTTTAGGAGAAATACGAAACTAGTTAACACTTTAACTAAAGGAGAGAGACTACAACCTTTGTAGATCCGGTTTTCCACTTCCTTAGCTCCATGTAGTCGTCCCTTCGCTGTCCATCTCGAATCTCGGACTCTCGCGTCGGCTTCATCGGAGAAATGAGCGGAATAGGTCATCGGCTTCGTGCCGAAGATGATCTACGTCGAGGTTGCACAAGTTCAAGCTCCAACTTCACCAAGTTGTGAAACTTGTGAAGAAAACACCCAAAACAACTTGGCAAGAGGTAGAGGGTGAAGAAATAGGAGGTGGGTTCACTTTAGAATTGGATTTCTCTCACTTTAGCTCAAGTTGCCATTGATGGACTTAAGCTTTTCTTGAAGAAGAAGATGATGATGAAGAAGAAAGAATATGATAAGTGTTTTTAAAATGAAAAGAAAAACAAAACTTATCATAATGTGAACCATAGTTAAGTGTAGAGAATTGACTAAGGTTAGAAGAATGGTTAGGGTTTAGTGTGAAGACAAAATGGTCACAAAGTCAAAGCTTCATGAAGCTTCAACAATGTTCAAGAATGAAAGCAACCATTTTGTATTCTTATCCCATTCTTTTTCCAAAAATGAATAAATAAAAGAATGGATAAATAAAAACCCTAATCACTTTCTTAACCTAGGTTTAATTCTATACACTTAACCAAATGAGCAAGCATCATCAAACATGATACAAACATGTGCACAAAAGTATATCACATATACAATTTGCACATCAAGTGAGAAAATCCATTTAAAGTGAACCAATAATAGTTAATGCAAAGTAATATATCAAATATATAATTATACATTAAATCATTAAATCGACGCTTGATTTAACGATCCGGTCATATCGCATATAACCGACTAGTATCCAATATATCGGCTTATCGAATCAATCCTTGATTCGATATCTAGGTTATATCGAATACAACCAATCGATACATCCATCGCGAGAATGGAATACGGTATCACATACACGCATTATTCTCGGTCCTGCATATATCTCATATGCGCTCCTATTTCGTTTCGCTTGAGCCAGGAAACCTCTGTATAGGACTCTAAAGACTCGTCAATACGCCAGTAGCAGATGATGATCATATCAAGCACCCACAAGCCGCAAGCGGTCTTCTAAACGTAACGGCCATCCGGGTATTGAGCGATCAGAAGATCGACGAGCTAGCCCGCTCACACTCCTGTGAATCCAATCAGTAACACTTACCGTACAGTCCGGTCTGTTCGTCTGATATATCGCATATCAAGTCTAGGGGTGGTATACGTCAGACCCCAATAACCGATAAGTCGTGCCGATGTGAGGCTCATAACGGGTCGAGAAAGTACTGGTAACACTTACCAGCAAATCTCTGATCAGCCCTGGCCAGGGACTTCCCTGTTACGGCCAATCGAGCACAGCGCAACATCAACTCCCAATACCGGGAGAGACGAAACCCCTCCTATCGCTCATTGCCTCCATGTGACTCGGGACTGTACCCAAAGACCACCGTTTTGCACGCCCTCATGGACGTGGTAAGGTGGAGATCAAAGCACAGTGGGAATCACACAAGACTCTATGACGATCTCGGGTCTACAGACTAACCTGTACAAGTGTCACCTGAGAACTGCCATCTGACGTGAGGTATAATACCATCTGGGTGTTCTCGGCGAGTCCGTCCAGTATACCCAGTCTCCACTGAGCACCCGTATACCATCTCTGATGTCAAACACCAATGGATATGGGATCATCCATCGCCCATCTCATGGGTCGAGAAGCGTATACGCTAGTCTACTCTGATATATCGATGCCCCGTCTCGATACACCCACGACTAGGGACCTTGAAGGATGTACTTATGGACTACCATGTCCCCACTAGTATGATCTGCATCATAGTCCAGGTAGTCAAGTACACATCCTAAGGGTTTTACCAACATGTAACCATAAGACAGTTTAAAGAGACAAGTGTACATGTTAAGATAAAGAGCAACCAGATAGCATACTATCATATCGAGCAAGAAAGTCATCTCTATATATGTCCAAGCATCCAATATAATATACATCATCTGTACAATACTGGCCTCTAGGGCATACATACAACTAACAATCTCCCACCTGCACTAGGGCCAGCTGCTGTAGTATCGCATACCGAGCATCCCGAAGAGTCTCTCAAACTGTATCTGGGGAATGGCCTTCGTGAGTGGATCCGCCGTGTTGTTCTTCGTGTCAACCCTTCTGACCTCGATCTCCCGGCGATCAACTATCTCCCGGATCAGGTGATACCGCCTCAGAATATGCCTGGATCGCTGATGGGACCTGGGTTCCTTGGCCAAAGCCACCGCTCCATTGTTATCGCAATAAAAAGGTATTGGATGCTCAATGGATGGAACCACTCCAAGTTCAGTAATGAACTTCTTGATCCAGACAGCTTCTTTAGCAGCATCGTTGGCAGCGATGTATTCAGCCTCCATCGTCGAGTCTGCCACGGTTTCCTGCTTGGAACTCTTCCAACTAACCGCCCCTCCGTAAAGGGTAAAGACAAATCCCGACTGCGACTTAGAGTCGTCCTTATCACTCTGGAAGCTTGAATCGGTAAAGGACTCCACTTGGAGTTCTCCGTTACCATACACCAAGAGCATTTCTTTAGTCCTTCGCAAGTACTTGAGAATGCTCTTCACAGCTGTCCAGTGACTCTCTCCAGGATCAGCTTGATACCTGCTCACTACACTTAGTGAGTATGCTACATCGGGTCTGGTACATAGCATCGCATACATGATAGAGCCTACAGCCGAAGCATAGGTTATCCCTTGCATGCGAGCTCTCTCCAAATCAGTCTTGGGAGACATCTCTTTGGAGAGAGTGACTTCATAGATCGTGGGCAAGTTCCCACGCTTGGATTCTTCCATACTAAATCGCTTTAGTATGGTGTCAATGTACCTGGATTGGGACAATCCCAAAATCCGTTTGGATCTATCTCTATAGATCCTAATTCCCAATATGCAGGAGGCATCACCAAGATCTTTCATTGAGAATCTTTGTGATAAGATGAGCTTCACCGATTGCAGCATAGGAATATCATTTCCTATCAAGAGTATGTCGTCCACGTACAATACGAGGAAGACAACCTTACTCTCTGCCACCTTCTTGTAAATACAAGGTTCATCTGGGTTTTTGACGAAATCAAACTCTTTGATAACGACGTCAAAGCAGATGTTCCAACTCCGCGATGCTTGCTTTAATCCATAAATGGATTTAAGCAGCTTGCACACTTTCCCGCTGCTCCCACTGTCTACGAAGCCCTCTGGCTGAGTCATGTACACGCACTCTTCTAAATCACCATTTAGAAAGGCGGTCTTAACATCCATTTGCCAGATTTCGTAATCATGATGTGCAGCGATGGCAAGCATGATCCGGATGGATTTAAGCATAGCCACTGGAGAAAAGGTCTCGTCATAGTCCACACCTGGTCTTTGACGAAAACCCTTTGCTACAAGTCTAGCTTTGAAAGTCTCCACTTTCCCATTTACACCAAGTTTCTTCTTGAAGATCCACTTGCTCCCAATGGGTTTTACCCCTTCAGGAGCAACGTCCAAAGTCCATACTTTGTTGGTGTACATGGATTCCATCTCGGACCGCATAGCATCCAGCCATTTCACTGTGTCCCTACTCGTGATGGCCTGCTCGAAGCTAGTTGGGTCATCATCCTCCATGATGCAATCCTCGCTTCCACCGTCCATGAGAAAACCGTAGTATCTCTCAGGTTGGCGAGGAACCCTACTAGATCGGCGGAGAGGCTGAGGTTCATTGGGAGCTACTGAATCTTCTGGTTCCACTAAATCTTCAGTTACGGTTTGTGTATCTGGAACCTCTTCCAGCTCTACCACTTTGCCACTAATTTCTTTTTCAAGGAATTCCTTTTCTAAAAAGGTGGCATGTTGAGCAACAAACACTTTTTGTTCCTCACTGTGGTAGAAAAAATACCCATATGAGTTCTTTGGATATCCCACAAACTTGCAAAGAACTGACCGTGCCTCGAGCTTGTCCGGATTTTGTCTTTTGACATAGGCTGGACAACCCCATATCTTAACTCGTTTAAGATATGGCCTCTTCCCACTCCATATCTCATATGGTGTGGTAGGTACAGATTTAGATGGAACTTGATTCAATAGGTATGCTGCTGTCTCCAGTGCATATCCCCAGAAGGAAATAGGTAACTCAGCTGTGCTCATCATAGAGCGCACCATATCCAATAGGGTGCGGTTCCTCCGTTCTGATACACCGTTGTGCTGTGGTGTATATGGAGGAGTCAGCTGAGAGAGAATCCCATTCTCTTTTAGGAAGTCCAGGAATTCATTGCTTAAGTATTCTCCTCCTCGATCAGATCGAAGGATTTTAATACTTTTTCCGGTTTGGTTCTCGACTTCTTGTTTATATTCTCTAAATTTCTCAAAAGCTTCTGATTTGTGTTTCATCAGGAACACATATCCGAATCTAGAGAGATCATCAGTGAATGTAATGAAGTACAAAGAACCATCCCTGGCATGTGTAGACATGGGACCGCATACATCACTATGTATCAGTCCCAAGAGTTCGGTAACTCTATCTCCATGTCCCGTAAACGGAGATTTGGTCATCTTGCCTTTGAGACATGACTGGCAAGTGTCATAGGATAAAAATTCAAACGGATTCAAATATCATCCTTATGCAACTTAGCCAGTCGTGTCGCATTGATGTGACCCAGTCTACAATGCCACAAGAAGGATTCGTTCATTTCAGAACTCTTCCTCTTGTGTGTGTTAGTTATGCTCAGAACTGTTGATTGGTTTAGAACATAAATGCTATTGCACAACGTGCCTGATCCAACCAACTTTTGGTTACGGAAAATGTTCATAACGTTGTCCTGTAATACAAAATTATATCCCTCTTTGATTAACAAAGAAACCGATATAATGTTGCATATCAGGTTCGGCATGTAATAGCATTCGTTCAGAACCAATGTATTACCAGTTGGTAATACAAGGTGATATTCCCCGACAGTCTTAGCTGCAACAATTGCACCACCTCCAACTCTAATGTCTTTATCACCTTCTCCAAGTTCTCTACCTTTCTTAAGCCCATGTAACTGATTACATATATGGGATCCTGACCCGGTATCTCATACCCAGGACGTGGAGCAAATGGAGAAACAGTTCTCTGTAACGAACACACCCGAAGAAAATGCATCAACATGTACTTTCTTCATCCGGGTGGCATGGGAATCCTGGTATTCCCCCATATCCTGTTCATTCCTATAACTCTTATAAGAAAGAACGGAACCAACGTTCCCCAGCACAGTATAACATGCGGGTTCGGTCAATACATCCATATTATTATCTTTATTAGGGCATGAAATGGTCGCTACCTGGAGAGAGAGAGAAGAAAACACTTTAGCGTATGCTCGTGCAAGATCAGATTGGTTATTATCTTATCTAATCAGGATGGCTCCCACTGCTTTTTATCAAATCTTCCTTCAAACCCTAAAAGGAAAGACTAGCCTGGATTAATTACACACTACAAGTTCGCCAATCTTTCAGCCAGGCCAGTGTCGGTACTTTGAGGGAGGTCCCCCGTGCTTTCGCACGAACCTAATTAATGTAAACCTCGTTTTCCCAGGGCCGTAACCGCGTTGACACCTTTCTAGACACCTATTTGATTGGCTAATTGTAATGTGTAAAACTCTCCCAGAAGTAACTCTTACTCGCAGTGGGTATCGGGATCCAACTATCTCATAGAAGGTATGCAATCTCATTGCAAATTTCAACACTTGAAATTCCCGATAATGCTTTTGCCCCAAACGATCTGACAAGGTCAACAAACCATAGACCGTAAGTCAAGTTCAACCCGTCATTTCTTGATTGAATCAAACCCACCCGCACGACCCTTGACAAGGTCAACAAGGCCGTATGACTACCCTAACTCAATCTGCATCATATGCATAAGCAGATAAATACTGGTTAGCTACCGCACACTGCGCCTTGACAAGGTCAACAAACGCAGCACGAATACTAAACAGGACTTATCTGAAATGACGGAGGGCTACGACAGGTTTTTCTGAAAACCTATTGCGTAATGAACTTGATATCGTTGTAGAATCAAATGAAATTTTGAAATGGAGTGATTTTGAGGTTTTTCCAGTTTTGCTAAAGGGGTCACTCCCGGTGAAGGGATCGTCGGCCCTTTCCTCGTCGAATGAGGTGCGGGATATATCATATATATCGTTGTGCAAAGCAGAAACTATAGAAGCAATCAAAAACAAACCGAGTGTGTAGCATCTGCCAGTTATTGCTAAAGGAGTCACTCCCGGTGAAGGGATCTCGGTCCTTTCCTCATCGAATAAGGTGTAGGGCATATCATATATACCGCTATGCAAAGCAAGAACTGTAGCTACCTGTTTTATTTAAAATTTGATTCTACAACATCTTTTGGTTTCTTTTATTTCATTAATCACATTAATGAAGTCCCATCATTTAAGTACCTAAACATCACAGATAGATATGACGTACACTTATGCCATCCGCATTCGCCTCGATGTCCCCTCATGCACCGTTAGGTTAGGTAACTAACGACAGAGCAGGGCAGGGCTAGTGCGGGTGCAAAACATAAGTAACGTCTATATAATATATCATATATACTATATACTGTATCTATCACAGAACATCACATGATCACATCACAGATATCGCAGCAGAAGAAACATATGAAACATTGGATATACTAGGACGTCCGTGTTTTCAATACGAGCCAGTATAAAACACGGATTCCATGGTCGTGATGAATAGCCAATCCCACACCTCTAGACCCCTACGAGAGCGGCAAGCAACCCTGCCAATTCTGGGGTTAGGAGACCCGGACTCGACTCCTCGAGTTGGTCTCCCACTGGACCCCAGAACCCGGTTACTTGTGCTCCCCTCCTTGGGTGTATCCTAATGCGGAAAAGTAAATAATATACAAAAGGTGACAACTTCCGCAACCTGGAAGTGCCCCAAATAAAAGAATATTACATATAAGTTTTTACATGAATGAAAATGAAAAACACTCATCTCACATAAAAACCCCCGGCTATTCAAACACGACAATCCAATATAACATATCCAGCAACACATAACATCACATGTCATCAACGTAAGTAAATATGCGCATCCCAATTGTCGTTGACATATAGCAACGAAACCGGCGATATCACATATTACACTTACGGTCACAGAAAAGAAAGTGTAAAACTACAACAGTTGGAATCCGCAACCTCTTTAGACATCACATGCCTAATCAAATGAAATACTTAGACATCACATGCCTAACTGTTATAAACCCCGCATTTTAGTATCATTATCGAAAACTCTTTTCAATATCAAGTGAAACTAAACCGCTAGATTTATAACATTCATTCAGTTATCTCATAACTGTTTGTGAATTCCAATTATTGTATCACATTCCAGATAAACAGAAAATATTAAACTTTCCGATCGAACAGTCGAATACCCAAGTTTTCCAATACAGCTCAACACATGAAATAGGTCTAACAACATTCAGTTCGTGCCTCAGTACCAACGGTCCAGCCGTAGAAGGGTCAAGCCAACGCCTCATATGTGGCACGCCGTACTGCCCCAAACCCGAAGGTTCAAAGGGCAGTTCAAGACGGTCACATAATCGAGTTAAGGTTTGTTGTCTTCTAGAGGGTCCATCGCGTTACTTGCACTACTTAGAACGTCGTTAAACTACGGAAAAATCCAACACTTGGAAATTTCTCGACAAGGGAAAAGTTGGGTATTTATATCCGGTCGAACTTTTTAATATATTCTAAAGTCGTCCGGAAAAACACAAAGACGAAATTTGATTATCCGGTCGAAACATCAAGGCTCCAAAACACCCCAGAAAATTAAACTCTGGAATAAATATTAAAAATACCCATAAAACTCAGCTTCTGAAATAATTAATTACCGCGCAAAGTAGGAGTGATGACGTCATCATCCTGCCGCGGAACCGCCGCCTAAGGAGGCTTATGCCGCGGTTCCGCCGCAGGTTGCACTGTTCATGACTTGAATTTTGTGCCGTAATTCTTAGAATTTCTTGCCGAGTTTTCTGCATATTTTTAATTTGGAAAAAACCCAGTTTTTAAAAAATGTACAGAGAGCCGTTTTCGGGTTAGGGTTTTGGTTCGATCGGACTTCAAACGTTGTCTGGACTTCGCCTAAGGCTCTAGCTAGGCTCTGATACCACTGTAGGGTTCCTAGGCACACTATAGAGGTCTCACAAGGTATCAACCATGCCAATTTAAAATTTTATGGGTGCCGAGAAACCCTAATACGGATCGTAGACTAGATGTTTAGGCGAAATACGAAACTAGTTAACACTTTAACTAAAGGAGAGAGACTACAACCTTTGTAGATCCGGTTCTCCACTTCCTTAGCTCCACGTAGTCGTCCCCTCGCTGTCCATCTCGAATCTCGGACTCTCGCGTCGGCTTCATCGGAGAAATGAGCGGAATAGGTCGTCGGCTTCGTGCCGAAGATGATCTACGTCGAGGTTGCACAAGTTCAAGCTCCAACTTCACCAAGTTGTGAAACTTGTGAAGAAAACACCCAAAACAACTTGGCAAGAGGTAGAGGGTGAAGAAATAGGAGGTGGGTTCACTTTAGAATTGGATTTCTCTCACTTTAGCTCAAGTTGCCATTGATGGACTTAAGCTTTTCTTGAAGAAGAAGATGATGATGAAGAAGAAAGAATATGATAAGTGTTTTTAAAATGAAAAGAAAAACAAAACTTATCATAATGTGAACCATAGTTAAGTGTAGAGAATTGACTAAGGTTAGAAGAATGGTTAGGGTTTAGTGTGAAGACAAAATGGTCACAAAGTCAAAGCTTAATGAAGCTTCAACAATGTTCAAGAATGAAAGCAACCATTTTGTATTCTTATCCCATTCTTTTTCCAAAAATGAATAAATAAAAGAATGGATAAATAAAAACCCTAATCACTTTCTTAACCTAGGTTTAATTCTATATACTTAACCAAATGAGCAAGCATCATCAAACATGATACAAACATGTGCACAAAAGTATATCACATATACAATTTGCACATCAAGTGAGAAAATCCATTTAAAGTGAACCAATAATAGTTAATGCAAAGTAATATATCAAATATATAATTATACATTAAATCATTAAATCAACGCTTGATTTAACGATCCGGTCATATCGCATATAACCGACTAGTATCCAATGTATCGGCTTATCGAATCAATCCTTGATTCGATATCTAGGTTATATCGAATACAACCAATCGATACATCCATCGCGAGAATGGAATACGGTATCACATACACGCATTATTCTCGGTCCTGCATATATCTCATATGCGCTCCTATTTCGTTTCGCTTGAGCCAGGAAACCTCTGTGTAGGACTCTAAAGA
The DNA here is from genome assembly GCA_030015575.1 of Agapanthus africanus. Lineage (NCBI taxonomy): Eukaryota > Viridiplantae > Streptophyta > Magnoliopsida > Asparagales > Amaryllidaceae > Agapanthus > Agapanthus africanus. The sequence continues at coordinate 944,262,153 of CM057337.1, forward strand.
CTCGTCAATACGCCGGTAGCAGATGATGATCATATCAAGCACCCACAAGCCGCAAGCGGTCTGCTAAACGTAACGGCCATCCGGGTATTGAGCGATCAGAAGATCGACGAGCTAGCCCGCTCACACTCCTGTGAATCCAACCAGTAACACTTACCGTACAGTCCGGTCTGTTCGTCTGATATGTCGCATATCAAGTCTAGGGGTGGTATACGTCAGACCCCAATAACCGATAAGTCGTGCCGATGTGAGGCTCATAACGGGTCGAGAAAGTACTGGTAACACTTACCAGCAAATCTCTGATCAGCCCTGGCCAGGGACTTCCCTGTTACGGCCAATCGAGCACAGCGCAACATCAACTCCCAATACCGGGAGAGACGAAACCCCTCCTATCGCTCATTGCCTCCATGTGACTCGGGACTGTACCCAAAGACCACCGTTTTGCACGCCCTCATGGACGTGGTAAGGTGGAGATCAAAGCACAGTGGGAATCACACAAGACTCTATGACGATCTCGGGTCTACAGACTAACCTGTACAAGTGTCACCAGAGAACTGCCATCTGACGTGAGGTATAATACCATCTGCGAGTTCTCGGCGAGTCCGTCCAGTGTACCCAGTCTCCACTGAGCACCCGTATACCATCTCTGATGTCAAACACCAATGGATATGGGATCATCCATCGCCCATCTCATGGGTCGAGAAGCGTATACGCTAGTCTACTCTGGTATATCGATGCCCCGTCTCGATACACCCATGACTAGGGACCTTGAAGGATGTACTTATGGACTACCATGTCCCCACTAGTATGATCTGCATCATAGTCCAGGTAGTCAAGTACACATCCTAAGGGCTTTACCAACATGTAACCATAAGACAGTTTAAAGAGACAAGTGTACATGTTAAGATAAAGAGCAACCAGATAGCATACTATCATATCGAGCAAGAAAGTCATCTCTATATATGTCCAAGCATCCAATATAATATACATCATCTGTACAATAATGGCCTCTAGGGCATACATACAACTAACACGACGGCAAAAACTTTAGTTCGAGTTTAGGAGGTGAAACAATTGATGGTAACAATGATGTAACTGTTTCAAACTCGAAGGATTCTATCAAATGTTCAAATCGAGTGTACGCAACCGAGTCGGATGGTCAACTAACTCATCCGAAAAAGCAAAAGACTCAAACTCGGGTGGTGAGTCTTCAAAATCGTCTACAAAGGTGAAACACTCATAATCGTCGTCCGCCGTGAAAGCTGTGTCGGATTCTAGGAGGAACGCACTAGTGGCGTCAACACTGCTGTGATCAAACATAAAATTTTCGAACTCACAGTCCTCCTCTGCGATCTCATTGATCGAGCAAACATCAAGTACGCTAGAATTAGGCTCGGAAGGTTGATTTCCCAACTTAAAAATGTTGAGTTCAATTGTCATATTGCTAAAAGATAGATTCATTGAACCATTACGACAATTGATCACCGCATTAGAAGTCGCAAGGAATGGTCGACCAAGTATCACTGGAATTTGATTCCGGGGGTTAGCTACAGGTTGTGTATCCATAACAATAAAGTCCACGGGGAAAATGAAATCCCCTACTCTAATTAACACAACCTCCAACTCTCCCCTAGGATGGGTGATGGATCGGTCGGCCATTTGGAGAGTACAATGAGTGGGCTTAAGCTTTCCAATGCCAAATTGCTCGTACACAGAATAAGGTAGCAAATTGACACTAGCACCAAGATCTAATAGTGCTCTATTGATGTTCTTGTCCCCAATTGTTATCGAAATAGTAGGACAACCGGGGTCCTTGTGCTTTTGGGGTAAAGATTGGACAAGAGCATCGCTAACAGCACTAGCCACGAAAACTTTCTTTGGTACTTGTGACTTCCTCTTTTTGGTGCATAAATCCTTTAAGATTTTTGCATATGAAGGAACTTATTGGATTGCATCCAAGAGAGGGATATTTATGCCAACCTGTTTGAAAAACTCTACAATCTTCTCCATTTGAGGAGTTGGTTTATTGGTTCTCAACCGGTTTGGAAAAGGAACATTTTGAAAAGTTGTTGAGTCCAATTTTTGCGGATCAGATTGTGGAGTTAGAACGGATCCCCGTGTGGATGTGTTCGTGTTGTGAGAAGCGTAAGGCAAGGAATTAAAGATCTATACTAAGGCAATTAAATAAAACTACTTACTTTACAGATGGCTCTCTCCAAACATTTACACAAGACTTGTCAGATCTGAATAGATGAAATGAAAAGAGGCATCGATGCTCTCCAAAAGAAATCTGAATTTTATTAATAAAAAGAAGCATACCCTAATACAAAATTTAGAGTTCCTATTTATAGAGGATAGGAAACTCCAGGGTTACAATGACTCGCACATCTGCTATTACAAAAATACCCCTAGGAAGACTAGTCAACGCGCCGCCAGAGTTTTGGTAAAATTTCCCACTGACACGTGCTATACTCGGTCGCGAAACCGCGGCCATAGGCCAGGTTTGGCCGCGGTTCCGCGGCCAAATAGTGGACTTCTGTCTTCAAACTTTCTGTGATGCTTCTGGGTATTTTTGTCTTCCTATTTCTTTGGTTCTTTCTTCAAAATGTCTTTTGGTTTTCTTCCAGATCTCCACAGTGAATAATTGTAGTGGACTTTTTACCGTTTCTTCGTGTCGTTGCCTTGTGCTTTGTGAACTGCTGTTTATTGATCTTTATTGTCTTTTAAAATGCCGGCACGTTCAAGAATTCACCATTTATCATTCTTAGTCTTACTGTGTATCATCTTTTTCGTCAATTTCACCGTTTCTATTCCAAGAACCTGTAACCTGAAATTATGTAGCAGACATGGGTCAAAAGCACCTGTTTATTTGTAAAATGCATAAGAATGGGGAATATAATAATGCAATATTATGATATGAACACCCATCATCTTCACCAATGAAGATCTCCATGGTATATCCTTGCCTCACAATGACCCTCTCGTTATAACATCCCGGGTCCACCTTTACGAGGTACAGAGGATATTGGTCGATTCCGGGAGCTCAGCAGACATTCTCTTCTACGACTGTTTCAAGCGTATGGGGCTAGGACCGTCCGACCTACGGCCCACCTCCTATGTGCTCTCAGGGTTCACAAACCACTCCATCTCGGCCAAGGGAGTGGTCACCCTCCTCCTCAACATCGGAGAAAAAGGCCATACGAGGACCGTACCTGTGAAATTCATCGTCGCTAAAATCCCCTCATCCTACAACATCCTCCTTTGGCGCCCGACATTAAATGCCTTCCGGGCTCAAATCTCAACCTACCACCTTGCAATCAAATTTCCATTAGACCAAGGGGGATAGGTCGGGCCTATGGGAACCAGCAGATTACTAGGGTTTGTCTCTCCTCCGTGTCGTCCACCGGAGAGACGAGCGTCGATTTTGAAGATGCGTGTGATTTCCAGGGGTCTCTGGACACACGCGACGACCAAAGGGAAGTCCGAGGATCCCCGGTAGAAGCACTGACGGAAGTCCCCCTCGTCGAAGGAGTCGACGACCGAACCGTCCAGATCGGCTCCCTCTTAACCGGGAACCACCGCGAGGACCTGATATGGTTCCTCCGAGACAATTCAGACGTGTTCGCTTGGAACCCCGTGGATATGCCCGGGATCGAGCCCAAAGTGATCTCCTACAAGCTCGGGGTTGACCCGAAAGCAAAGCCCGTCCGGCAAAAGAAGAGATGCTTTCCGCCGGCAAAGCAAAGGGCGATTGAGGACGAAGTAGATCGAATGCTTGCCGCCAACTTTATCAGAAACCTGGACTATTCAGAGTGGCTGGCGAACGTGGTCATGGTCAAAAAGACGAACGGGAAATGGCGCATGTGTGTCGACTTCACAGATATGAATAAGGCCTACCCTAAAGACAACTATCTCCTCCCTCGGATAGACCAGTTAGTGGACAGCTCAGTCGGACATGAATTACGTAGCTTCATGGATGCATTTTCTGGTTACAATCAGATCCGGATGAACCCGGCAGATGAAGAACTTACCGCATTCACCACGACTCGGGGGCTATACTACTAGAAAGTGATGCCCTTCGGTCTTAATAATGCTAGGGCCACATATCAACGCCTCGTCAACAGACTGTTTAAGCCGCAGATCAGGAGAAATATGGAAGTTTACGTCGACGACATGCTAGTGAAATCCGTTTCTTCGGCGGGGCACACCAAAGACCTCGGCGAGACATTCTGTAAGTCCATGATGCACACCCCACGTGTCGCGGGGAGGCGGAATACTTTAAAAACGGTTTTCTCGCACAAAAGGAAACTTGTTTTAGCTTTGCATCATGAACTTGTTCCACTTTTGGATCTTGTTTAAACCTTAGCTAACAAAAATAAACTACTAGAGAGTGCTAACTACTAGATTGAGAAGTTATACCCTCGTGTCTAGTCCTTCGGTTCTTCAAGTGGCTCCTTGCTCCTTGGTTCAACCTTCTTGTTGATCTCCTTTCTTGTGCTTCTTCTAGGTCCTTGAAGAGTTCGCTTGCCGGTCTCCTTCGCGTCAAAGATGGATCCACCCGAGGGCTATGGTCATGCTCCAACCTCAAAGAGATATCTTAGTGATCTAACTTGCTAAGAGAGAAGACTAAGTTGATGTAGAGTGAGTGTATTGGATTAATTGATCTCAAAACTCATTGTTTTGCAACACATGCAAGTGTATGAGCTTGAGGAAGAAGGAAAGAAGAAAACCTAGGAGAGAGAATGCATTTTTTAGAATGAGTAGAGAATGAGTTGTGAGAATGGCTAAGTATTTTTGCTAATAATTCAACCATGGAATTAATTAATCTCACAAATTACAACCTTACTTAAATAGTAACTCCAAAGTGAATAAACAAATGCTTAGCCATGCTTTCAACCCATGCCTCATTTATCTCCTCATTTCCACCTCATTAATTTTTTAATGAAAAAGAATAAAATAATAATTAGGTGTCTCCTTCTAGAAGGTCATTCTTGTGAATTTACAAGAATGCCCTTTTCCGTATTTTCATACCCGTATCCGTATTCCGAAAAATACGGATACACTGAGATCAGTATAATCCAATACTACAATACTAGTATCTGGTTTAAACCAAAACCCACCAGTATTATCCGTCCGATCGTTATTCGAGTAGCCAGTACATGAATGCGATCGAAACCCTGCCGTAAGACCATACAGCGTCTACATCGTCTCGCCTGATCCAGGGAAACCCTCTGTGTGGAACTCTAAAGACTCAACAGTACGTGGCAGTGGGTTTAACCACAAGTCCGTCAGTGGCACTAGCTGTACGTAACGGCAACCCAGGTACATTTCGAAAAGGAGGCCGACGAGCGAACTCGTCCGTAACCCCTACTGAGCCTGTCCGTGACAATATCCGTGCAGTCCGGTCTGTTCGTCTGAGAGTACCGCATGTATGGTCTAGGGAGGTGGTGAATGTCAGACCCCTAATAACCGTACAAGTCGTGTCAGGTTGGCTCAATACCATCTGAGAATCTACTGGTTCGTCCACCAGTAATTCTCAATCAGCCCTGGCCAGGGACTTATGGTAATGACCAACCAATCACAGTGCGATATCGACTCCTTATACCGGGAGAGACGAATCCTTAACGGTCGCTCACTGCCTCCATGTGGCTCGGGACTGTACCCAACTAAAACCTATTTGCACGACTCCTTTGAGCCGTGGTATGGTAGTAATCAAAGCACAGTGGGAAATCACACGAGACAAATGATGACCTTAAATCGACAGACTATCTGCACACATGTCACCTGAGAACTGCTATCTGACGCTAGGTATAATACCATCTAGTCAGTTCTCGACGAGTCCTGTCCGGTGTACTTGTTTACCCCAATCAGAGCAAAGCTCTGTTCAAATTCCAAGGCGGGAAATGAAGCAACACTTCTGTTTCCCCCAATCAGAGCAAGGCTCTGTTTAAAATTCAAAATTTAATAAATGAAGCAACGCTTCAGCTGACTTGCGCTCTGCACTGCGCGACACGTGGCAGCACAGTTGCGCAAGCGCAGTTGCGCTGCTCTCTGCGCTGCGCGACACGTGGCGGCGCAGTTGCGCTGCGCTCTGTGTTGCGCGACACGTGGCGGCGCAGTTGCGCTGCGCTTTTCACTACGCGACATGTGTCAAGCGCAGATGCATTTGCGCCAATGCCAGCACCAAAACAGAAAAATTCTGGAAAGATCTTTCTCAATCTTGTTAAAAAAACAAGAAAATTGCCTTCTGTAAAACAGAAGCTTTTGGATCAAAGATCCAACGGTGGGGAAAAATCCCCAAATCATTCAGAGAAAAATCTCTAACCAATTTAACAAACTAAATGGCACTATATAAAGGCCCCTAGACTCCAAGTCAAGGGGAGAACAACACAGAGATAGAAAAACACAGAAACAAAGAGAGAACTCCTCTAAAGAGCTCTGAGAAGAACTCAAAAAGAGAGAAAGGTAAAACCCTTGAATAAAAAAGAAGAATTTCTTCTGAAAAGATCATTGATCTAAGAACAAGATCAAGGATCTTCAATATAAAAATATAATAATAACAAAGGCATTGCCTTTTTTATGAACCATTGGTTCTGGAATCTTAAAGATTCTTTTATTGAATCCAAAATTGGATCAAGATATTAAAACAGTGCCTTGCACTTGAAAATCTGCACTGTTGCGCTCTTGGGTTGGCGCAAGCCACCAGAGAGCGCCACGTGTCAGTTCCAAAAACCACTTGCGCTATGCGTTTTTAAGATAGAGCATTGCTCTATGAAATTGGCGCAACTCACCAGAGAGCGCCACGTATCAGCAGCGCAGCGCACTGCGCTTGCGCTCACCAGAGCGTGACACGTGTCACCTCCACATGCGCTTGCGCTCATTAATTGGCGCAAAGCGCCTGACAGGCCACATGGCCACTGTCAGTTTGATTAATGCAATGCATTACTTTAGAAAGGGCAGAGCCCAAACAAAAACAGATGTTGTGCATCATTTAAAAGGGATAAAGCCCAAATCAAAAGGCTTAGCAGGCCAAAAGATAAATGCAGTGCATTATTAAACAGGGGCAGAGCCCTAGTAAGGGCTTAATAGGCCAAATGCAAATAAAATGTTAAACATTTTCAACTGGACTTAGCCAATTACTGGCCGTAAGTCCTCAAATTAAAATTGAATGAGCACGACTGCTCTCTTAAATCAATTTATACCCGGTTCAAGGGTACATCTCTGAACTCCTCTGATATTTGTCGCTGTAATCCTTCAACGTCGTCAGAGAGGTGACGGGTCCCGACAACCACACATTGACATGGACTAATGCGTCCTCAAACTCTTGGACTAATGAGTCCTTAAACTCTCGGACTAACGCGTCCTTAAACTCTTGGACTAACGCGTCCTTAAACTCTCGGACTAACGCGTCCTTAAACTCACGGACTAACGCGTCCTTAAACTCACGGACTAACGCGTCCTTAAACCAACATTCATCATCAAAATGGGAACGATAAATCTCCCAACTAACTTTGGTTCAAGGGTACATCTCTGAACTCCTCTGATATTTTTCGTTGTAATCCTTCAACGTCGTCAGAGAGGTGATGGGCCCCGACGGCCATACAGGCAATGGACCACCATGTCCCTAAACTGGAACAATAGAGCCCTCAAATGCTCTTTTGTCGGATCTAAACGATCCTGTTAAGTCGATCTTAGTCTCAAATCAGACTAACGTGTCCTTAACAAACGTTTAAGTTGATCTTAGCCTAAAAAATGGCTAACGTATCCTTAAATCAAAACCCCAAACCCAAATCTAAGAAAATACAGATTTGGACCAATCCACTTCCTACGGGCGACGACATAAATTAGTCTCCGTATACAATCCACGGGCAACCACAAACAAAACAAACACCCACAACATGAAGTGAAATTCTGGAGAAGGAGAAAGTTGTTACCGCGATGCGGTAACGTAATTAACTGCAGAGGCTTGCGCCTGCAGGGAAAAGCGTCCACACAGTCAAAAACCCCTCAAGCGAGGGGGAATCTGACGAAGTATGCTACATCGGCCGTATCCGTCTACCTCCAATACACGGTGCCATAAATCAACTTGGCATCTTCGGAGAGGTGGACGGATAAAACCAAATAGCATCTGTCCCCAGATTCAGGCAAGACGTCAGTATTTCCCGGTTTTCGACGGTAAACAGTACTCACACCCGGTGAGCATCTGTATACAATCTTAGGTGCACATCACCAATGGCTGCGGGACCAATCCATCACCCCTCGTCAGGGTCTAGATATGTATACACTAGTCTACTCTGGAGCATCGATGCCCAGTCTCGATACTCCTGCGACTAGGGACATTTAAGGATGTGCCTATTGACCATCCAGCTCCCACAAGTATGACTGCCATCACAACGATGGCAGTCAGGCACACACCCTACGGGCTTTATCAACATGTATACAAAGTAAAATATATCACATGTTAAGATAAAGACAAACCAAATAACGTACTATCATATCAAGCAAGATTGTCATGTACATACATATCCCTAGCATCCTATACAATGAAGGCCTCTAGGGCATATATATCCAACAATCTCCCACTTGCACTAAGGCCTGTAATTGGCGCAATGAGTACCCACTGTCTACACTAGATCCAGTTGCTGGCGTACCGCATGCCCAACATCTCAAACGGCCTCTCGAACTGGACTTGAGGGATGACCTTGGTGAATGGATCCGCTGTGTTGTCTTTTGTGTCCACTCTCCGCACCTCGATCTCCCGACGATCCACGATCTCCCTGATCAGGTGATACCGCCTCAAGATATGCCTGGCTTTTTGATGGGACCTTGGTTCCTTTGCTAATGCTACAGCCACATTGTAATCACAATACAAAGGTATTGGATTGTCAATGGACGGAACCACCTGAAGTTCAGAGATGAACTTCTTCATCCAGATAGCCTCATTTGCGACATCGTTAGCAGCTATATACTCAGCCTCCATAGTTAAGTCTGTGACGGTATCCTGTTTGGAACTCCTCCAACATACCGCCCCTCCATTGAGGGTAAACACAAAACCCGAAATGAATTTAGAGTCATCTTTGTCACTTTGGAAGCTGGAGTCGATAAAAGCCTCGACCTGGAGGTCCCCATTACCGTAAACCAAGAACATTTCCTTAGTCCTTCTTAGGTACTTGAGAATGTTCTTTACCGCTATCCAATGCCTCTCATCAGGGTCAGACTGATACCTTCTTACCATATTAAGTGCGTAAGCTACATCTAGTCTGGTACATAACATCGCATACATTATGCATCTTACTGCCGAAGCGTAGGGTATAATGCCCATGCGAGCCTTCTCTTCATCAGTCTTTGCAGACATCTCTTTGGAGAGGGTGATCCCGTGACAAGCGGGTAAATTACCGCGCTTGGAATCTTCCATACTAAATCTCTTTAGTATGGTGTCAATATACCCGGACCGTGAAATTCCCAACATCCTTTTGGATCTATCACAATAGATCTTAATACCCAGAATGTAGGATATATCTCCCAAGTCTTTCATGGAGAATTTCTGTGACAAGAAGAGCTTTATTGATTGTAGCATAGGGACATCATTCCCTATCAGTAGTATGTCGTCGACGTACAAAACGAGGAAGACTACTGCTCCTTCTACAATCTTCCTATAAATGCACGGTTCATCTACATTTTTGATAAAGTCAAATTCTTTGACCGTCTCATCAAAGCAGATGTTCCAACTTCGCGACGCTTGCTTTAATCCATAAATGGATTTAAGCAACTTGCACACCTTTCCGCTGCTCCCACTGTCTAAGAAACCTTCTGATTGATCCATGTAAACACTCTCTTCTAAATGTCCATTTAGAAAAGCTGTTTTTACGTCCATCTGCCAGATTTCATAGTCATGGACGGCAGCAATAGCAAGCAGGATCCGAATGGATTTAAGCATAGCTACTGGGAAAAAGGTTTCATCATAGTCCAATTCTGGTCTTTGACGAAAACCTTTTGCAACGAGTCTAGCTTTGTAGGTTTCCACTTGTCCAAATGCACCAATCTTCTTTTTGAAGATCCATTTGCATCCAACTGGTTTCACCCCAGGAGGAGCAACATCTAAAGTCCATACTTTATTGGTGTACATGGATTCCATTTCGGATCTCATAGCATCCAACCACTTTACCGAGTCTTTACTCGTGATAGCCTGCTGAAAATTAGTAGGCTCATCATCATCGATGATGCAATCCTATCGATCTCCATCTACAAGAAAACCATAGTATCTTTCAGGAGGACGAGAAAGCCTACTAGATCTGCGGAGCGGCGTTGGTTCGTCGGGCTCTATTGAAACTTGAGGTTCTACTGAGTCCTCGGCAGTAATTTGAGGTTCTGGAATTTCTTCCAGCTCTACCGCACCCCCACTAATTTCTTTTGCAAGAAATTCGCTCTCTAAGAAGACAATGTGGCGAGCGACAAACACCTTTTGTTCTTCAGTGTGGTAGAGAATATATCCCCTTAAATGCTTGGGGTATCCCACAAACTTGCACAAAACCGATCGTGCCTCGAGCTTGTCCGGATTATGCTTTTTAACAAATGTCGGACACCCCCATATCTTGATATACTTGAGACATGATCTCTTTCCGCTCCACATTTCAATATGGAGTGGTAGGCACAGACTTAGTCGGAACTCTATTCAATAGGTATGTAGCTGATTCTAGCGCAAAGCCCCAGAAGGAAAGTGGCAACTCAGCACTACTCATCATTGAACGCACCATGTCCAGTAGCGTGCGATTCCTCCTTTCTGATACACCATTATGCTGAGGTGTATATGGTGGAGTAAGCTGAGAGAGAATTCCATTCTCTTTTAAGTATTCAAGGAAACTGGTACTTAAGTATTCTCCACCTCGATCAGATCGAAGCTTCTTGATGCTTTTACCAGTCTGTTTCTCTACTTCATTTTTATACTCCTTAAACTTCTCAAAGGCCTTGGATTTATGCTTTATTAAAAACACATGTCCATATCCCTAGAAATCATCAGTAAAAGTGATGAAGTAGGAGTGACCGCTTCGTGCATGTGTAGACATCGGACCACATACATCGCTGTGTACAAGTTCCAAGAGTTCCGTGGCTCTTTCTCCGTGTACGGTGAACGGAGATTTGTTCATCTTTCTTTTGATACATGATTGACAAGTTGCATATGTTGAATATTCAAACGGATCTAAATATCCATCTTTATGTAACTTAGTCAACCTTGTTTCTTTTATATGACCAAGTCTACAATGCCATAGGAATGCTTGGTTTGAATCTGGAGCCTTCCTTTTGAGCGTGTTTTGAATATTGAAAACTTGAGGTTGATTAAGTATGTATATGCCATTTTCCAGTGTGCCAAACCCAATCATTTCTTGATTTAGGAGAATGTTCATGACATTTCTTTCAAGTGCAAAATTATATCCTTCATTAGATAACAAAGATACTGATATAATATTACACAGCATACTGGGAATACAAAAACAGCTGTACAACACCAAAATGTGCCCACTAGTCAACCCCAGGTGATATTCCCCCATTGCAACAGCATCTACGTGCATTCCATTGCCCATCTGGAGGGTCATATCACATGTCTTCAGTGCTCTACGGTTTCTCATAGCCTGCAAAGAATTACATATGTGAGAACCAGAACCGGTATCAAGTACCCATGATGTAGAGTTTACTGAAAGACAATTTTCGATTACAAACACACCTGAAGCAGAAGCAACAGCTTGCTTCGTGTCCTTGGCTTTGAAAGCCATGTAATCCTTCTTCCAGTGCCCTTGCTTGTGACAATAGTAGCATTCATTCTTATCCACCTTCACCCTTCCTGCCTTGTTCATTCCCTGCACCTTCTTGACCCCGCCTTTCGGTTTGGTGACTTTCATCTTCTTCTTCCCCTTATCTTTCACTTTGGATTTATAAGAGGATGATTGGCCAACATACAGAACAGGGGTTTTCTCTTTTTTCAAGGAGGTCTCTGCTACCCTCAACATGTTGAGGAGCTTTGGAAGATCGGCTTCCATTTCGTGCATGTTGAAGTTCAGCACGAACTGAGAGAAGGTGTGGGGAAGGGACTGCAAAATCAAGTCGATGTATAACTCATTCTCTAGCACGCATCCCAATTTTGCGAGTTCCTCAATGAGGCTGATCATTTTCAGGACGTGCTCTCCTACAGGTGATCCTGGAGCTAAGCTCATCTGGAATAGTTTCCTTGAGGTCTCGTACCTAGCGATACGGGAGTGCTCTCCATACAGTTCCTTGCAATGGAGAAAGATGGATATAATATCCATACTTTCGTGTTGTTTCTGGAGTTCATTGTTCATGGAAGCCAGCACGATACACTTAGCTCTCTCGTAGTCTAGATCCCAAGTTTTGCGAACCTCCTTGTCCGCAACTGAGGAATCTGGTCCTGGGATAGGGGGAGGAACAGCGGTGGTAACATATGCAACTTTGTCATAAGTCAGTGCAATGTTGTCGTTCCTTAGCCAATCTTTATAGTTTGGCCCGGTCAGTGTATTCTTTTCAAGTAATAGTTTTAGTCCTGTCATGGTAGCTGCCAGAGAGAGAGAAAAGAAACACTCAGTATATGCTCTTGCAAGTTTATATTGGTTTATTAGTTTATCTAAACAGGATGGCTCCCACTGTTTCCTCAAATCCTTCTTCAAACCCTAAAAGAAGAATTAGTCAGGATTAATCGCACGTCACAATACTTGCTTAACCTTTCAGCCAGGCCAGTGTTGGTACTTCGATGGAGGTTTTCCAACGCTTTCGCGAAGTTTCTTAATTATATAACCTCTTTTCCCAGGAGGCGTAGCCCCACTAACACATTTCTATACACCTACTTGGTTTATAACATTGATTGTTAAGTGAGAAAATCTCCCGAGAGTAATCCTACTCATCAGTGGGATCGGGATCCAACTATCATCGTATGATGCCCTAGATGGAAGCCACTCTAGTCACCACACTCCAGAAGGTATGCTAAATCTGCAAGCTTCCTTTATGTTTGAAACTCCCGATGTGATTTTTACCCCAAGCTCTTATGACCTTGACGTAGGTCAACAAATCATAAGATGCAAGTCAAGTTCTACCCGTCGTTGTCCTGATTAATTTAGATCCATCCGTACTCGCCCTTGACGTAGGCCAACAAGGTTGTACGACTGTCCTAAACTAATGCATCTATCTGTGCAACAAATAAGCAACACATTTCTACCATACACTATGCCTTGACGTAGGCCAACAAATATAGCATGAATACGATGTGTTGTTTATTTGAAACGACGGAGGGTTACGGCTGGTTTTTGGCGAAACCGTTAACGTAATGAACTTGATATGATCGAAGGAACCATGATAGCCTTTTAAAATGAGTGGTTTAAGATCCGCATTTAAAATTTGCTTTTAGAAGAAAATCGAGTGGTTTTAAAATTATTCCAACGATTTAGTTTAGGTTTATTTTCTTTGCATTAATGAATTAATGTTTTCCCATCATTTAATCCTACTATTGCAGAAAATAACGAAAATACAACGTACGCTTATGCCATCCGCATTCGCCACTGGGCCCTATCATCACCCGTTAGGTTACTAAACCAACGACAGAGCGGGGGCTGGACTAGCGCGGGTGTAAACATAAGCAACGCCTAATAAATATCATATATAGATATATCCATTCGTCGCACGCAATAATAGGCATTCCAGATCACAGATGAACATATTGGATATACTAGAAAATCCGCACATCGTTTAAGCCCATAACGAAGGACGGGTTCCACGGTCGTGATGAATAGCCATAACCCCACCCTAGACCCCTACGGGTGCGGCAAACTATCCGCCAAGTACCAGAAGTGAATCAGTCTCCCTCAACAACGTGAGTAGGCTACATAGCACTTCAAACTACCCGGTAGTTTGTGCACCCCACCTTGGGTCTATCCTAGGAGCAGAAAACAGTAAAAGAAATAATACAACGGTGGCTACAAGCTCAACCCGGATGTGCCCCGCAAAAATAATATTACATCAATTTTACAAATTACATTGAATGAAAGAAAAGAAAACACTCGTCTCACACCCCCGGGCTATTCATCATCGACGATCCAATAAGATTCATATACACAAACCAATCATCACAGATATGTGCAACCCCCACTAATCGTCATATAGAGATTAACAGACGTTTCAAAACACATATAACATTACAGAAGAACCGATTAGCTAAAGCAATTAGAATTTCGATCGATTAAGCAAATTTGAATCTACCCTAAGTTCCATACAGTACACAAAATATCTGGGCAAAAGCAAAATATCCCAAAAATCACAAATCCAGAAAATAAGAAAATCAGAAAAAATTTGGACTGAATCAGAGTCGACTCGACCGCGGATCGACGGCAGAATGCTGCTTATGCCGCGGATCCGCGGTGGTCTGACCGATTCATGAGCCCAAATTTCTTCTGTGTTCTTAAAAAAACCTGCATGTATTTTTAAGCTTTCTGAAAAAAAATTACGACCAGATTTTAAAATCGACAGAAACATGCTTTTTCGGATGTGATTTCGGGATTTTTCCGGCGATCGAATTTCTAACACTTTGCTAACAAGTTAGTTAAAGTTTAACTAGGCTCTGATACCAGTGTAAGTCCATAATGCACATCCCACGTGTCGCGGGGAGGTGGAATACTTTAAAAACGGTTTTCTCGCATAAAAGGAAACTTGTTTTAGCTTTGCATCATGAACTTGTTCCACTTTTGGATCTTGTTTAAACCTTAGCTAACAAAAATAAACTACCAGAGAGTGCTAACTACTAGGTTGAGAAGTTATACCCTCGTGTCTAGTCCTTCGGTTCTTCAAGTGGCTCTTTGCTCCTTGGTTCAACCTTTTTGTTGATCTCCTTTCTTGTGCTTCTTCTAGGTCCTTGAAGAGTTCGCTTGCCGGTCTCCTTTGCGTCAAAGATGGATCCACCCGAGGGCTATGGTCAAGCTCCAACCTCAAAGAGATACCTTAGTGATCTAACTTGCTAAGAGAGAAGACTAAGTTGATGTAGAGTGAGTGTATTGGATTAATTGATCTCAAAACTCATTGTTTTGCAACACATGCAAGTGTATGAGCTTGAGGAAGAAGGAGAGAAGAAAACCTAGGAGAGAGAATGCATTTTTTAGAATGAGTAGAGAATGAGTTGTGAGAATGGCTAAGTATTTTTGTTAATAATTCAACCATGGAATTAATTAATCTCACAAATTACAACCTTACTTGAATAGTAACTCCAAAGTGAATAAACAAATGCTTAGCCATGGTTTCAATCCATGCCTCATTTATCTCCTCATTTCCACCTCATTAATTCTTTAATGAAAAAGAATAAAATAATAATGAGGTGTCTCCTTCTAGAAGGTCATTCTTGTGAATTTACAAGAATGCCCTTTTCCGTATTTTCATACCCGTATCCGTATTCCGAAAAATACGGATACACTGAGATCAGTATAATCCAATACTACAATACTAGTATCCGGTTTAAACCAAAACCCACTAGTATTATCCGTCCGATCGTCATTCGAGTAGCCAGTATACGAATGCGATCGAAACCCTGCCGTAAGACCATACGGCGTCTACATCGTCTCGCCTGATCCAGGAAAACCCTCTGTGTGGGACTCTAAAGACTCGACAGTACGCTGGCAGTGGGTTTAACCACAAGTCCGTCAGTGGCACTAGCTGTACGTAACGGCAACCTAGGTACATGTCGAAAAGGAGGCCGATGACCGAACTCGTCCGTAACCCCTACTGAGCTTGTCCGTGATAATATCCGTGCAGTCCGGTCTGTTCGTCTGAGAGTACCGCATGTATGGTCTAGGGAGGTGGTGAATGTCAGACCCCTAATAACCGTACAAGTCGTGTCAGGTTGGCTCAATACCATCTGAGAATCTACTGGTCCGTCCACCAGTAATTCTCAATCAGCCCTGGCCAGGGACTTATGGTAATGACCAACTAATCACAGTGCGATATCGACTCCCTATACCGGGAGAGACGAATCCTTAACGGTCGCTCACTGCCTCCATGTGGCTCGGGACTGTACCCAA
Organism: Agapanthus africanus; assembly: GCA_030015575.1. Lineage (NCBI taxonomy): Eukaryota > Viridiplantae > Streptophyta > Magnoliopsida > Asparagales > Amaryllidaceae > Agapanthus > Agapanthus africanus. Next base: position 944,278,211 of record CM057337.1, read on the forward strand.
CTAAAATCTGTTTGCACAACTCCTTTGAGCCGTGGTAGGGTAGTTATCAAAGCACAGTGGGAACTCACACGAGACAAATGATGACCTTAAGTCGACAGACTATCTGCACACATGTCACCTGAGAACTGCTATCTGATGCTAGGTATAATATCATCTAGTCAGTTCTCGGCGAGTCCTGTCCGGTGTACTCACACCTGGTGAGTATCTGTATACAATCTTAGGTGCACATCACCAATGGCTGCGGGACCAATCCATCGCCCCTCGTCAGGGTCTAGATATGTATACACTAGTCTATTCTGGAGCATCGATGCCCAGTCTTGATACTCCTGCAACTAGGTACATTTAAGGATGTGCCTATTGACCATCCAGCTCCCATAAGTATGACTGCCATCACAACGCTAGCAGTCAGGAACACACTCTACGGGCTTTATCAACATGTATACAAAGTAAAATATATCACATGTTAAGATAAAAACAAAACAAATAGCGTACTATCATATCAAGCAAGATTTTCATGTACATACATATCCCTAGCATCCTATACAATGAAGGCCTCTAGGGCATATATATCCAACACATTCGACGTCCTGCGCAAATATAAAATGAAACTCAATCTGGGTAAGTGCGCGTTCGGAGTCACCAGTGGGCAATTCCTCGGGTTCATGTTAACCCACCGAGGAATCGAAGCAAACCCGAAAAAGATCAACGCCATCCTCGACATGGCATCTCCCAAGAGTAATGTGGAGATTATGCGCCTCACAGGGAGGGTCGCTGCCCTGAGTCGCTTCATGTCCAGGTCCGGGGAAAAGTGCTTACCATTCTTCAAAACCCTAAGGAAGATTCCTAGGTTCGAATGGTTCGAGGAATGCCAGAACGCCTTCGAGCAGCTCAAGGCACACCTAGCAACTCCTCCGCTACTCACTCGACCAGTCGAAGGCGACGAGCTATTGTTATATCTTACGGTCTCTGATCAAGCTGTAGGCTCGGTGCTTGTCAAGGAAGTCGATGGTGTGCAGAAGCCAGTTTACTACGTGAGCCATGTCTTTAAGAATGCAGAGACAAGATACCCCGCCATGGAGAAGATAGTTCTGGCACTTGTCATCACTTCCAGGAAACTCCGACATTACTTCCAAGCACACACAATCCTCGTCCTCACCGAGCGACCTTTAGGGTCTATCCTCGCCTCCCCCGAGTCATCAGGTCGTCTGGAAAAATGGAGGTGGGAATTGTCTCAATTCGATATCAGGTACCGCCCCCGGCAAGCCATCAAAACGCAGGTCTTAGCCAATTTCGTTGTCGAGTGCACCATTCCCATTAAAGGCGGAACGACAGAATAAGGCCCCGAACCATGTCTGTCGGTCGAAGAGATATCCGACCCCATCCCGGACCGGGTGCTATACGTGGACGGATCCTCCACCAAGGAAGGGAGCGGGGCAGACTTGATCATCCGCGGCCCAAATGAAGCAGAGTTGGAATACTCCTTAAAGCTCGGGTTCAGAGCATCAACAACGCCGCGGAATACGAAGCTTTATTAGCAGGACTGTGAATCGCATCCGAGGTGGGGCTGAAGACCATCAGAGTCCGCAGCGAATCTGCACTGGTCGTTGGCCAGGTAACCGGGCGTTTCGAAGCCCGGGAACCGCTCATGATAAAGTACCTAGCCGAGGTAAAAAGACTTCGTAAAAATTTCAATGAAGTCCAGGTAGAGCAGATTCCCCGGAATCTGAACACCCAAGCTGACGTATTGAGCAAGCTCGCCTCTTCCTATATGGCCAACCATAAGAGGAATATCCTCTTCGAAGTATTACCACGGCCCAGCGTGGAGGTCGGAGAGGTAACACTCCAGGTATACACGACTCAGAAAGAAGGCCAAGATTGGAGGAAGCCCCTCGTAGAATTCCTAAAAGATGGCACACTTCCAGAAGACCGAGGAGAGGCACGCCGCCTTCGAGTAAAAGCTAGTCATTTTGTCTGGAGCAATGGGAACCTATATAAGAAATCGTACACTCAGAACCTACTCCGATGCATCGACCCCCCTCCCCCCGCGAAGCCGACTATGTTCTACGAGAGATGCATGAAGGGGTCAGGGGGCGCACCAAGGGGCCTGCACCCTGGTCCAGAAGATACTACTCCAAGGATATTATTGGCCGAGCATACACCAGGATGCCGAGAAGCTTGTCAGAAGATGCAAAAGCTACCAACTCCACGGTAGCATACCTCGTCTCCCCGCTACCGAGCTAACAACCCTCGGTTCCCCTTGGCCGTTTGCATAATGGGGGATGGACATGGTAGGCCAACTCTCCACCAGCACAGGCAGACACAAGTACATCCTCGTCGCGGTAGACTACTTCACAAAGTGGATAGAGGCCGTCCCCATCAGAAAACCAGGCGTTGCCTCCACTATAAAGTTCCTGCAGAACAACGTAATCACCCGATTTGGGATCCCGAGATGCATCATCACCGACTACGGGACCAACTTCGAAAACGACAAAGTCAGAGAGTTTTGCAGCGAGTACCACATATTGATAAAGTTTTCCACGATTGCCCATCCTCAATGCAACGGGCAGGAAGAGGTTGCGAACCAAGGCATCATCCGCGGTTTCCGAGCCCGTCTAGAAGGAAGACAAGGCGGCTGGGTCGAGGAACTGCCTCAGGTCCTGTGGGCACTGCAAACGTCAAGAAAAACACCCACGGTAGAAACCCCCTTCAGCCTCTGCTACGGCTCCGAGACCATGGTCCCCGCGGAGATCGGATTGCCCAGCTATAGAGTTAAACACTTCGATGATGAAGCTAACACCTCGGCGCTCCAGACCAACTTGGATATCTTACTAGAGAAACAGGACCGAGCACAAATCAGAGCGGCCGCCTATCAACAACAAACTGCTCGCTACTACAACGCCCGAGTCAAGCATCGCGCCTTCAAGGTAGGAGATCTAGTCCTACGAAGGAACGAGTTCTTAGACCAAACAAGGCTACGCAAATTCTCTCCAAAAGTGGACAACCCATTCCTCGTAGCAGAAACATTGCCCGATGGAGCATATCGATTGCAAGACGTCAAGGGACGAAAGTTTCTTCGGCCTTACAACGCCGAGAAACTCAAATGGTATAAATGACTGTATTTTCTCCTTTTTGAAGCGATGTAATTTTTATTAAGTCTCCCGAGTTATAAGAGGCTTCTTCTAAAATTTTTGTTTTCTTTCTCAGTTCCGTGACCCCTAAGCTCATCTTGAAAAAGCACGTAAACAATGCAAAAGGAACAGAAGGAAACAAAATGCCTCAATAAGAAAAACTTTTATTCATCAAAGAGGTATTATAGGCTCCCAAGCCTTACCAAAAAAATATATATTTACAACAAGGGGGGTCGAGGATTAAGAAAGCATTGTTGATGGTACTCCGAGGAAATCTTCGCAAGCCAAGCTCTAGCTTTCTCGGCTGCCACGGGAGCGCCATCCGCCAGACTAAAATTAGCGATCAGCCTCTTCTGGAAACACTCCAAAAGAAGGTCCACCGATCGGTCCCGCCTGCTCTTCGAGATCAAGCCGAGGTGGTAGAGCGAGTGCAACTTTTTGATCGCCTCGTCCATCAGCTGTAGAGACAGGGTATTGTGCAGCCCCGGGGACATCCTCCAGATCACGTAAATGAGCAGTTGGAGGAGTGGAGATCGCAAGGGAAGAAGGCGTCCAAAGTGTCCCTCCACGCGGTCTATCACCGCCTCATACGTCTGTGTGGAGCGGTCGAAGTTGTAAAGATACACGTCGTCACGAGAAATGATCTTCCTGATGAGCACACACGGACACTCGGCCATTTTCAGAAACACAAGGCTAGAGAGAAACCAACATGCCTTCGCTATTTATAGCCTCAACTAAAATCTCCAAAGGCCGTAATTTACACGCACAACGACGCGAATCGCGGGATATTTTCAATTTCCTGATACAGAACAGACACGTGGCAACCATTCCGGTCTTCACGAGCTCCCAAGCGCTCAACGGAAGGTTGAACGACGCAAATCTTCAGAATATCGAGCCTTTCCGATATAATTCAGCCACGTGTCATCCACGACGGTCACTCTTCCCGATTTTACGGGTCAGGGAAGATCGAACAACTCCCCCACGAAGGCAGAAGGGAGTCTCTAAAGCCCTCCTCATGAAGACACCGAGCAGCTTCCCTGCCCGATCCATCCCTAGCGGGTAGATTCCTACCCATCTACGCTAAGCATCCAAAGCCCTTCTCACGAGGCCACCGAGCAGCTTCCCTGCCCGGTCCATCCCTAGCGGGTAGATTCCTATCCATCTACGATAAGGATTAAAGCCCTCCTCATGAGTCCACCGAGCAGCTTCCCTGCCAGGTCCATCCCTAGCGGGTAGATTTCTACCCATCTACACTGAGGATCTAAAGCCCTCCCCACGAGGCCACTGAGCAGCTTCCCTGCTCGGTCCATCCCTAGCGGGTAGATTCCTACCCATTTAAGCTAAGGATCAAAGCCCTCCTCACGAGGCTACCAAGCAGCTTCCCTGTCCGGTCCATCCCTAGCGGGTAGATTCCTACCCATCTACGCTAAGGATCCAAAGCCCTCCTCACGAGGCCACCGAGCAGCTTCCCTGCCCGGCCCATCCCTAGCGGGTAGATTCCTACCCATCTACGCTAAGGATCCAAAGCCCTCCTCATGAGGCCACCGAACAGCTTCCATGCCCGGTCCATCCCTAGCGGGTAGATTCCTACCTATCTACGCTAAGGATTAAAGCCCTCCTCACGAGGCCACCGAGCATCTTCCCTACCCAGTCCATCCCTAGCGGGTAGATTTCTATCCATCTACGCTAAGGATCTAAAGCCCTCCTCATAAGGCCACCGAGTAGCTTCCCTGCCCGGTCCATCCCTAGCGGGTAGATTCCTACCCATCTACGCTAAGGATCAAAGCCCTCCTCACGAGGCCACCGAGCAGCTTCCCTGTTCGGTCCATCCCTAGCGGGTAGATTCCTACCTATCTACGCCAAGGATCCACAGCCCTTCTCACGAGGCCACTGAGCAGCTTCCCTGCCCGGTCCGTCCCTAGTGGGTAGATTTCTACCTATCTATGCTAAGGATCAAAGCCCTCCTCACGAGGCCACCGAGCAGCTTCCCTGCCCGGTCCATCCCTAGTGGGCATCTTCCTACCCATCCATGCTAAGGATCAAAACCCTCCTAAAGAGGCCACCGTGCAGATTCATCCTCGGCTAATCTCCGAGGGATAGGTTCCTACCCTACGAAGGCATGAGTCTAGGAACCACATCATGGGGGAATCAGTCAACGTTGACCTATTCTACGTTTTTTGACTCATGCTAAGAAACGTGGATGTCGACCCGACTCTGAGGAATAGACTGATACCGACTGTCCTGCACTTGGATATCTTTCGGTTCATCGTAAATGAACGATCGCGACCTCGACTCCGGGGAGAAGGACAGCACCAACCTTCCTATACTTAGCAATTAATCGACTTACACTCGACGTGCGATCGTCATCTAAAAATCCGGGCATTGACCTACGTCCTACCACTCGAGTCGAGTGTAAAAAGACTGATGAACTGAAGTACTCACACAGAAAGCACACAGTCATGCAGAGAAAAATAAGCTCAGCTTTATTTATATTCCAGAAATTTTTATAAGGTATTCTAGGCTCCTCAGCCTTACAAAACGCCCGGAGGCTTACAAAAAAAAAGGGAAAGGAAGGAAAGCTCAGGCCGTAGGCCCGTGGAGGATCTCGTCCTGCTTAACGCCAACGTCGGGAACGAAAACGACAACCTCTGGGTCAGAGCTTCCACCGGCAGCCTCACCCCCGGCGACATCCCCGGCGACATCCACCTACGACGCATCCTCAGAGAGAGGGTACTGGACCGGGAGCTCGCTGTCGGCGAACCCTGGCATCAACGCCATGATGGTGTCGAGAGCCTGGTGCCAAACAATGGCCGAGGCGTCGGCGAGGTCGGCGTAGAACTTGTTCGACGCCTTGTACCTCTCCACGGACTTCGAAGCTCGGAGATCGGCAAGCTTCACCGCATCGAGCACCGCCTGGGTGTCCCTCCTGCTGGCATCCCTCGACTTCTTCATCGCGGCGTAGAGCTTGCTAACCTCCTCCAACTTAGCCTGGATGGCCTTGTTGGATTCACTCAGAAGTCGGTGAGACTCCTTACACTTGGAGTTCGTCAACTCCTCAGCGGCCACCCAGGTTTCGAAGACGGCTATCCTCTCCTTCGCCTGTTGCAGCTCCAGGCACAGATCCTCCTCCCACGAGGATGATTCGCCCGTCTTCCTCATGGCGAGGGCAATCTCCTCGGATTCCATATTAACGATGAGGGCGCAGTGTTAGAGGACCTGAGGAAAGCAGCAAAAGGAGTTAGAAACGTCCAAACTGAGTTAAAAATTTGCTTAAGAGGATTCTTAAAGGGAAACGGATACCGACCTGAACTGCCTCCAGAGTGATGGCGGCCACCTGGGCCTTTAGGGTCCCCCAGAGAATCTTGCCCACAGCTGCTTTCTCTATGTCGAAGAGCAAGCCGTTGGCGACGGAGAGCCCCGAGGGCACCTCGAAGCAGAAGTCCCCCTCCTGCATTGGGATCCCAGTAGAAGGAGTCGCCCAAGAAACCGTCCTTTTGTGCCTCTTTAGGGGAGCATCGGTGGGCTCGGCCTCCTCTTCCTCCTCCCTCGCCCGGGGCACCGGATCCCGCGCGTGGTTCTGCCCCCCTCCTGCGGCGCTCTTCGGGGACTCGGGGCGACGCAGCTGAAGGCTTGCTCGGAGGGGCAGGCCTCGGGACCGAGCTCGGACCTGGTCGGGACGAGCTTCCGCCCCCGGTCTTCTTTTGGGCGTTCGTGGCCATGGCAACTAAGAACTTGGATCGGTCCATTTGCTCTGCAAAAATGGGGGAATACACAAAGAGTAATGACGCTGAAAAGGGCAAAGAAAATTCATCAAAGTCTAAATAGATCGTCTACGGCGACCCTAACTTACCCAGAAAGCGCACATGGCTGAGCCCAGCCCAGCTCAGGGCCTGCTCAGAAAGCAGGACGTTGGCCCGCTGGATCGGCTCCCATAAGGACACCACCCTTGCCTCGGGTGAAGATGACTGTTTTGCCCTCGGGCAGCCGGCCCTGTGCCACTGTGTAGGCACGGGCCAATCCTTGTCCTCGGGCGGCTCGACGAAAATGAACTTCTCCTTCCATTCATGGATGGAAGAAGGGACGGCTACCACACCCGACCCGGCCATCTCGACCCTATGTTTTTTGAAGAAAAAGTACACCCAGCTTGGCTCATCCTTGCTGGTTCCAGGGTGATTCTTATAACAGAGGAAGGAAATGAGGAGGGTCAAACTGAAGGGGATATTTTCAAGTTTCAACCGGACCAGAAACCCGATGAGGATTCTCCACGAGTTCGGCACTAGCTGGTCAGGGGCAAGATGGAAGCAGCGAAGCACCCCATATATCTCAGTTGAGAAGGGCAGATGCATTCTATCCCGGGATGCTTCCAAATACAGGGCAATCTCCTTGCCTTGCACCCGGTCCGCCCGCTCACCCTCTCTAGCTAAGCGAACCGAATAGTTGGAGGGAATATGGAATCGAGCCCGAATCTCGGCAAGCTCGTCCACATTTCTCAAAACGGAGGGCGCGTCGCGGGAGTTCCCGATGCGCACCTTGGGCACCCTTGTCGCCACCCGACGGCGAACGACACGGGCAGCCTTGGCTCTATGGGCGAGCCCGACACAGACGACGTGGCAGAAGACGAACCTTCTTGGCTATCTGAAGCCGACGAGGAGGAAAACCCTCTGGACTCAGCTCCAACAACTAGAACCTCATCACCTGACTCTACCCTAACTATCCCTATCCTACTATTTTAATTAAATAAAATCCTATCTCAACTAAAAATATTAAATTGAACTAATTGTGTAGGCAAATATTCAAATATTTCAGATAAAAACTAAATTGAGACGTATTGAAAAAATAATTATAAATAAAAACTAAAAATATTTGAAAATAAACAAACTTTTAATATGCAGAAAAATAAAAATATAAAAAGATCACATAGAATTAAAAATATTTTTAAGTTAAAAGATTCGGGAAATAAAGAAACTATTAATATTTGTAAGATATGAATTCTTTTTTATTGAAAATAGAGAAAAAAGTTAAATAATCTTTAAAGATTTAAAATTTTAAAAATTAAAATTAAAAAGAAAGGAATTTTAAAAATATTAATTAATAAATGGTAACAAGAAAAATTTAAAAGATTTTTAAGATTTGAAAATTCAGGAATAAGAACTAAAAGATTTACAACAATTTGAAAAATATAAAAATAAAAAAAATTTGCAAAATATGGAATTTTTTTATTAATTTATATTCTATTAAATTATATATTAAAATTCAACAAAGAACTAAGGATTATTGTTTAAGAAAACCTCGGAATAAATAATTAGATGAATTGAGCCTTAAAAAATTATTATTTCTAATATACGCTACGCAGTGTTGTGATTAAATTTTAAGTTTAAAAGGCAGTTCGTGATATGCTACGATTTGACTTGAAGGTTCTAATACGAATATAATAGGAATATGTAACATGATTATTTATTACCGAATTAGAATACATTCTCATGCATAGTACGTGCAAGAACCTAGTACACTGCAACGTTGCTCTCAATGAAAGCACCAAACTATTGTTATACAAAAAATGGCCAATACCTGAAAAATTCAGTCGAGGTGAGAGCAACGAGGTAGTGCAACAATGTACTTCTAGAACCTGTAAAAAAAATCAAGTCGTAGTAATTTCCAGGTTCCTCCCTCCGATGCTCAAGTCAATGAACGGATCATATTGTTGAGATTCAGGGTTTTGAGGCGGTGAAACAAGCATACCCCTCTAGGGGTTTACCTCTATATATATCCTTACGTCGAGGGTAGCTCATATTGTTGTAGGGATTCTCTGCTCACTCTGACGTGAGGAGCGGGGGATGCTCTCAGTAGTTCCCCGCGTAAGCGACGGTTTTTCTTTTTTGAAATAAAACCTCTTCATGAATCGAACTTGCGAGCTTTCACGTTGTAGAGGAAACCCAACTGAGTCGGCGGTTGCTTTGCGTAGTATGATGGACTTGTTGGGCTTGGCTTAGCCTTGGCCTCGATCTCAACCCTGTTTTCCTACATCCTCAATATTCTCTCGCTCCTAAATATAGACGGGCCCATGTAAATTTTTGGGGGATCAGCTTTATAATACTGTGGAAATGTTGGGCAAAAGCTTGTGGTTGTTTGCTGCTTTGCTCTATGTTACAGTTCGATCAGAAATTACAGATTTGATATTTCAAAGCCTTCACTGATAAAATCCAATCTTTTATATCATTACCAAATGTTTCCTGTATGTCATACAAGTGGGAGGATTCAAACACAGTACCTCCCACCTAATAGGGGTACACAATGTTTTTGACACTAGAGCTAAGGCTTGTTTGACGTGCTTGCCTTCTCAAATTCTACCGTCCCCGTGTGCATCTTCTTGTGATAACTTATTCCGCTACTTTCTTTTAATTGATGTCCTTTTCGACATGGTTTGATTTTTTATTCCACTCCCGTTGTAGAATTGCATATGCTGAGATCTGAAAAAAATAAAAAAAATTAACTCAAATTTTGAAGTCGGCTCTTTCATTATGAGCTTATCAAATTGTAGAATCAGGTCCTGTAGATGTCACATTTGACATTTTTAGATGGAACTGAGCAATCCACTGGCCATGGTTTATAACAAAGACGATTAAAATTGAAAGAAAAATCATATCATGTTTTTTAGAATATTTTTTCTTACCAAACCTTCACGACTACACCATGGACGTACAAGGTATCGTTCGGTTCTAACTAAAATTTATCAAATGTGAACTCTACAGGATTCTTAGACTATGTATCAAACTCTTAATGGTGGATAATCCTGCGACAATCAAATATATCAAATGGGAATTAATTCTACATGAATTTTATGTTAAGTTCTAATAAATATATTGGATACTCTTAGTGTTTTTACATGTCCTGTCCTTTTCTAAAATTCTACGTGATGATGCTCGATATCGGTGATCTCCCAGATCATGACACGTGGCAGATGACGTGTCCAAGAGCATGCAAGAAAGGACCTACAGTGGCCGACTAGACCACTCCTATGCCCGTCCTACAACAAAACTGACTCGCCTCCGAGCCTCCAGCACAATTGGCCTCCTCAGCCTCACAGCTCGTCTCCGGGCTACCTCAGAACCAAGATATCTTGGCTCTCCCGTTCGTCCGCGAGATCTCCCACCGAGGTCATCTTTCTCGGTCTCATCGACCGACCAACGGCACCGCTCACAGGAACAACCGCCATCCCGCGAATCTCGTCATGCGCGAGATATCCGCCGGCCACATCCCACGTTCCACACCATCACGATCCCCCATTAACGAGTCTGTCTCGCCATTAATGGGAGATCCCGCTCATCACGCGGGCGTGACGTCGGGAGCGTAACTGCCGGCGTGATTCTCACGCCTGCCCTGCCTGCTGCCACCGCTATTTAAATCCCTTCTTCAGACGGTTCAAGTAAGCCATTTTTACTCCACTAAACAGTTATTCTGCATGGATTTCCTCTCTAACTTGATCGTCGGAGGGTCCTCAGAAGGTAACATCTTGGCGCGATTCAGGTCGCGTCACTCCGCGCTTTAAATTAAGTCACAAAGACCAAAAGATGTGGTAGTTTTGTTTGACTTTTACACTTGCATGTAGGAATTATACAGTTGCCTAAGAAAGGACACATTAAGCATATTCTTTTTTTTTTTTAAATTAATCCACATGGCTCTTTCACATAACTATATATACAAGATGTAACCCTAAGTCCCAGGCTCAAATCCTAGTTGATATCGAAGAGCCATGGCAAGGGTGTCAGATAAATTATTAAAATAATTTTTAAAATTAACACTTTTAACAAAATGAAATATTTTCCAATGAAAACAATCACATGAAATAATATAAACTATATATGTTAAAAAAAATTAGAATGCGAGCATGTAAATGTGAGGCACGATGTTGACTATGCTGTCCTAAAAACGTATGGTCATCCTCCGTACAGGTTTAGCCGACATATACGTTTCCAAGATACAATACTCTCGGCCCGTCCGATTCCCCCGTTGAGCATGAATCACAAGGGAAATTTGGTTTTGATATCGTTGTCAATTAGTATCCGGTGAAAATAAAGTAAATCAAGAGATTTCCTCATATCAGATTTTGTATGGAAGACCCAATGAGCGAATTGCTCTCCCTTTGCACAAAGTTGCAAACAAAGAACAATTCTAGGCTTTGTTTGTGATTGGAATTGATTCCTTTGTTATTATTTTCCTTCTCTATTGATATCTATTTATACACTTCATAAGTAACTGTTAATTTTCAACAGTTAATTTGAAAAGTCGCATCTCAATCCTCAATGGTTGAGAGCAGCCCTTCGATTTGAAATTCAAACTATGAAATAACTGTCAGTAATTGCCGTGTCAGATGTCTGGTGCTAGACGTCTGCGGTTCAAATTTCCCTCACCAGACGTCTGTACCAGATGTTTATAGTTTAAATATTTCTATCACCGAACTTCTATAGTTCAAATAATTACTTAAGGAGACGTTTCCTTAGACGTCTCTGAAATAGAAACAGAGAATTGGAAATGGAAATTTCCTTCACCAGACGTCTGTACCAGACGTCTGTAATTCAAAAAACTCTTAAGGAGAGGTATGTGATATTTCCTTTGCAACTTAGCCATTGACATCTTCACAACTGTAATTTTGAATCTTTAATAATAATCTGATTTAATAAATCCATCAAAACAAAATAATTAATAATAAATATATATATTAAATCGGAATAATATAACATTCCCCCACATAGCTTCAAAATTATAATATATAGTATAATATACATTTATTTAAAAGGATGAAATGATACAAGAGAAATGATAAAAAATAAAACAAAATGGATACTAACTTATTGTGCATAAATGTAGGTGTACGAAACTTGAACAAGTATTTTAGTGTTGACTATGCCTGACCGAAGGAAAACAGTGGTCATAAGTTTGATTTTGGAAACTATTCATTTGTGCCGGTCATTTATTTATCACACACACAATAAGAGACATACAATATCTTAGTATGCGGGTGTGCGCTATTAATGGTCATGCGCAGAACCTTGATTCTCATGAAGCAACTAGAGATTAGCCTAAATCTCCCAACCGCCGCTTCACGGCGCTTCATTAACTCAAGAGTTATCAAGGTGCGAGAGATAGCTCAACAAAGTTTATGTCTTTGACACTATTAAAAGTATATATTTATCCTAACGTCACCAATAGAGCACATTCCTTCACCATAGGGATGAGTCAGAAAGTAATCCTTAATAAAATTTATACTCTTCAAGTCACATCAAGAGTCTTGTTTTTCCCATTGAAAACCTCTATCGTGGGATCCCCAGTCAAAGAGGTTTGGTTCCCGCTCTTGATGATATATATATAGGCTTTAAGCTCATCCCCCTAAATGAAAGTACGATTTGGTTCTTATTAAGACACTTGGTCAAATTATCCGTCAAATTTTGCTGAGAATGCACAAATAATAATGATACAACATTATTATCCTTGTGTTCTTTTATTATCGCATATCTAATTTGCAAATGTCGATTCGTTTTCCTATTACAATTTTCTTGATTTAATAAATCCAATAAGGATCTATTATCACATTGTACTCTTATGGCAGATATAGGTTTTGAAACACAAGGTAATTACGAGATTAAATTTTTGATCCATTCTGTTTCTTTACAAGTAGTATCCAATGCAATTAATTCAGAATCTAGTGTGCTCCTAATAATAACAGTTTATTTTGTAGATCCTAACTGACGGCTGCAACGCCAAGTAAGAATACATAGCCATTGGTGGATTTCACATCGAGTGAATCAGTTACCCAGTTTGCGTCGCTATATCCTTCGATTATATTAGGGAAATCGAAATAAAACAAATTATGATCTAATATTTCTTTTAGATAGTTAAAATTTCTTTCAAGAGCACCAATGATCTTTATTTGGGTTACTCGTGTATTTACTAAATCTAGAAGCAGCATAAGAAATATTGGGGCTAATTGTCATACACAGCTTCCCGGTGTACGAAATCGGTGACGTGGCAGGGACGCGACGTATTTACTAAGAAATAAATACATTAAGCGTAAATAAACAATATATATAATGCACAAGAAATGACAAGAGGTGTACAATGAACAACAACTTTTATTAATATTCATTGTCACGCCCCGCTTTCCAAAAGAGCGGTAACGGCATATGACAAGCCCACGACGTATTTATTCCGAGAAGGTCATTTCTCGAAACAAATACGCTAAGCGTATATAAGCAATATAAATGGACAAGAAAATATATGATAATGAAAATCCAACTTTATATATTTACATTCCCAACTTTCACAAGTTTCAAACTGAACACATGATATCTGAAAACAAAGATGCATAAAAGAAAGTGCATAAACAGGTAGCATACAGGAAGTAAAAACTGAAAAGAAAGAACTAGTAGTCGGTCTGCTCCGCAAGCTAAGAGTAATCCTCCTGACTCGGCTCGATTTCCTCAATCTCTAGATTATCTGACGAACATTCCAAGGAAACAAAGAAATGGGTAGAATGCCCGTCAGCGAACTTGCGCTCGGTAAGTCCCCAAGAAAGGTGGGACGTGAAAGTATATAAATGAAAATGCAAGGTGACATGTGATATAGTATGAATGGAAATAAAACATGAACACGTATAATATGGTAATGTTAATGACAACTATGTAATCATGGCAATATAACATGAGCATAGTAAATAAGTATAGCATGACCGTGGAGTGTAGGTATAATGAACATGAAGTGAATGTAATTGTTCTAAAAGGTCTCTAAAAGGGTAAAAGTAACTAACGCGAGTTTAAGTGTGAATGTCAACCAATCTCAAGAGTATTCTCAAACCCAAGGATATCGTCCAGGGATAAGGAATCACGGGCCCAAAATAGTGGGACTTCAATTGTTATTAAAGCATTCCAAACCCAACAGGCTATCATCCAGGGGCTTGGAAACACGGGCCCTCATTCGTGAATTCGTGATTTGTACCGTTTCAGCCCGGTACCACTGTTCCCGCCAAAATTTTTGCGTAAGAAACTTGATCCATTATAAAATAATAACAATAAAATAAAAATAAAAATAAAGGGGAAGTTCCACATGCAAAGCATGAAGGGACTTGTTTCCCCCAATAAGAGAGCAAAGCTCTGTTAAAAATTTGATCTGAGGCAGCGCCTCACGTGCAAAGTATGAGAGCGCCAAGCGCTAAGAGTCAAAGACTCTGAGGCAGTGCCTCACGTGCAAAGCACGAGAGCGTTAGCGCCAGCGCTAAGAGTCAAAGACTTTGAGGCAGCGCTCACGTGCAAAGCACGAGAGCGCCAGCGCCAAGTGCGCCAGCGCTAAGAGTCAAAGACTCTGAAGCAGCGCTCACGTGCAAGACATGTTAGCGCCAAGCGCTAGAACTAAGTGTTCTCCACCGTTGGATCAAAGATCCAACGAAGATGATAAATTATCAAATTACCAGATTAAATTCTGTTAAGGAAATATTCCTCAGAATCTTTCCAAATAAGAAAGATTGTGCTCTGTAAATCAGAGCACCGTTGGATCAAAGATCCAAGGATGATTAAAAATCACCAAGATACAGAACAATCTCTGTATGGGAAAATAATTTCCCAATCTTGTTAAATAACAAGAAAGATGTCTTCTGCAAAACAGAAGCCCTAGGATCAAAAATCCAACGGTGGGAAAATTCCCAAATCAATCAGAGGAGAGATTTCCTTAACTGATTAAACAAATTAGCCTCCAGTGTATAAAGGCCTCAAGACTACAAGTCTTAAGGGGAGAAACCCTTCGTAAGCTTAAAAGAAAATAGAATTTAATTCTCCAGAGAGAAAAAGAGAAAAAGAAAAGGTAAGAGAAAGAACAAAAACACAGAGAATATCTCACCTCTTTTTTCACCTCCATAAGAGTTTAACTCTTCCAAAAAGAACTTAGTTCTTCCTCTGGTTAAGATCTGCAGAAGAAGATCTCCCCACAAGTTGAGAATTTAGTTCTCATCGGGAAGATTTTGCCATGTAGATCCAAAACCTAAAGGGAGATCTAAGTTCAGAGAATTTAATTGTCCCATAAAAGTATATAGGAATTTAATTCCTAGGAATTTAAATTCTCTAATCAAATAAGGGTTTAACCCATCATATGAGAACTTAGTTCTCCCTTACAGCAAAGATCTGCAGAAGCAGATCTCCTCACAAGTTGAGAATTTAATTCTCATCAGGGAGATTCTGTCATACAGATCCCAAACCTAAGAGAAAAACTAAGTCTTAAGAATCCAATTCTCATAAAACAATAGGCTTGAAAGCCTTGAAACTCAGGACTTCCATGCACGTAAAAGGATTGGCACCCAACATGATAACAGCCGATCACGTGCTCCCATGTGAATACCTTTGATGAACAAACGAGAATAATTGAGATTGGCTCACGTGATCACACGTGACCCCATAGTAGTGCTTGGTAATTACAGAACAAAAAGGAATAAATCAAAGGCAGTTCCCACTTTTGGGTCGCCTCACGTGATCCCACGTGACCCAACAGCGCTTGAACAAAAGAATGAACCCAAAGAAGCAGCGCTTCAAATCCTTGAAGTTTAACACTATCTCAAGCGCCTCATGTGCTCACACGTGATGGCCAAAGTGTTTAACACTTATATGAAGATGGGGAATAAAACCAAGCGAACAACACCACCTTTAAAGGAATCACGTGCGACACGTGAGCACTCTCAAATTCCAGTGTTTGACACTGCTTCAAAGTATTACGTGGGAGCACATGAGCGCTGAGTAAATATGTTAGTGTTGAACACTACGGATGGCTAACATTAACCAGACTCAAATTCAAATTTTCCAAAGACTCTCAATTGAGCCCCTCATGTTCAGGGTCCCCAAAACCGATCTCAATTCCAAAGAAAGCTAATAAGCTCCTAACAAATGACATCTAAACTGATATTTATCCCACATCCCCAAATCGGAACATTGGTTTAAGGGTACATCTCTTCATACCTCTGATACATGTCGTTGTAATCCTTCAACGTCTTCAAAGAGATGGAGGGTCCGAATAACCAATAACTATTGATGCATCCCCGAACTGGTTAAACCAGAACCCCATGGACTATGATGTCCTTAAACCTCTTTGGACCGTAATGTCCTTAAACTAACTGTGGACCGCAACGTTCCTAAACTAAACTCTATAGACTGTGACGTCTTTAAACTATGAACTATGATGTCCTTAAACTCCATGGACTATGATGTCCTTAAACTTATGGACCACAACGTCCCTAAACTAAACCCATATAGACTATGATGTCTTTAAACTGGACTATGAGGTCCTTAAACTCATGGAATATGATGTCCTTAAACTCTAAGGACTATGATGTCCTTAAATTTATGGACCACAATATCCCTAAACTAAGACGATAGAGCCCAAAATGCTCTGTCATCGGATCTAAATGATCCCAAACCCCGTTGAGTAGATCTTAGTCTAAAATTAGACTAACGTATCCTCAACAAGAATTTAAGTTGATCTTAACCTCAAACGAGATTAATGATCCTTAAATCAAACCAAACCCAAATCTAAGAAAATACGGATTTGGACTAATCCTCGCCCTGCGGGCGCCAACATAAATTATTCTCCGTATACAATCCACGGGCAACCAAAAACAAAACAAATACACACGACATGAAGTGACCATCTGGAGAAGGAGAAAGTGGTTACCGCGATGTGGTAGCGTAATTAATTGCAGGGGCTTGCGTCTGCAGGGAAGAGCGTCCCCACAATCAAAAATCCCTCACAAAGAGCGGGAATCTGACAAAGTCTGCTACAACGGCCGCATCCGTCTAAACCTCCGATGCATGGTGCCATAAATTAACTTGGCATCTTCGGAGAGGTGGACGGATAAAACCAAATAGCATCTGCCTCCAAAATTCAGGTCGGGCGTCCTAACGTCCCGGTCGCGTCTTTCGGCGGTAAACAGATTCTGGCACGCCCGGTGGGACCTTTTCCTCTTTCCACTCCACACTTCGTGTGTTGTGTTTCGCGAACGAATCGCGGTTTTCTACGGTTGCCCCTGGATTTAAGGTACTAAGATTTGGTGTCTTGCTCCGTGCAGAAAACATAAGATCAATGGCTTTCAACTGCACCAACTGCAACAACTCCCACACCGTCCTTGCAGGAGGAGTGACCTATGGGCCTCAAGCGGCCTCCATTTTCACAATGCCAGTGGAACAGGTGACGCAAGCCACCACTGGGCTGTTCTTTGGGACCATGCTCCCACCAATGAGCTGCAATGCCCCACTGCCATCGCAAGAAGCTCCGAAGAAGTCGGTCTTTGATCGGCTAACAACTACCGCGGCCCCTCTCAACAGGTCGCCCAAACCCAATGCCTCGGTCTTTAACAGGCTGGGCCAAAGCTCCAATGGGCCCGTGAAGAAGCCCACAATACATGAAGGGGTTATCCCAAAGCGGATAGCTATTCCTGCTCCTGAAGTCGCCAAAGCAGCTCCTCCTGCTAAGGGGTCGGTCTTCACAAGACTGGCCGTTCCAGCTCCCACTCCAGGCGAAGTAACCAAGGCTGCTTCCTCTGCCAAAAAGTCAGTATTTTCAAGATTGATCATTCTCTCTCAGCGGACGTCAGTCTTCGATAGGCTGGCACCAACAACAACCCTTCACCAGGACAGGGGGCATGATGAAGCCACCCACATAACTGAGGCAATACCATCTGCAAGACATGCTCGACGTCGCCACTGGCGCCGAGTGAGAAAAGCTGGGGGCAGTTCCCCTTCTGGACTAACTCCGCCAGCTCCAACGGTGGAAGTCGATGTTGCTGTTCCAACTGGGAACAGCTTTGAACCACTCAGGAGGGTGCGCAAGAACTCTTCGACTGCTGTGCCGAAAAGATCTCCTCCACCTTTGGAGAAAGTTACAAAAGTGGAGCCAGAGCAGCCTCCTCAGCGGTTGTCCTCCAAAATTCACAAGGTCTGGCGACAGGTCCAAAACTCTGTGATTAACCAAGACTACTCCCGCCGACCGAAGAAGATGAAAGTTCGGCAAGAGAAGGACCATCCTGTCGTGCCACAGAAGGCGTCGTCTACATGGGTGCCCGCTGCAACGGCCCCCTCAACTTCGACCGCCCACAAAATGAGAAGGCCGGAGAAAATCCCCGTGTCCGCGACGAATCTCAAGGGGACTGATGTTCCCCTCCGAACAGCGGCCCGGACTTTGGCGCCCGTGCCTGGGGTTCGGGGCAGATGCTATATGGTTTTATCCGTCTACCTCTCCAAAGACGCCAAGTTGATTTATGGCACCGTGTATCGGAGGTTTAGACGGATGAGGCCGATGTAGCAGACTTCGTCAGATTCCCCCTCAGGATGAGGGGTTTTTGATTGTGGGGACGCTCTTCCCTGCAGGCGCAAGCCCCTGCAGTTAATTACGCTACCGCATCGCGGTAACAACTTTCTCCTTCTCCAGAATTTCACTTCGTGTCGTGGGTGTTTGTTTTGTTTGTGGTTGCCCGTGGATTGTATACGGAGACTGAGTAATGCCGTCGCCCGTAGGACGTGGATTAGTCCAAATCCGTATTTACTAAGATTTGGGTTTGGTGTTTTTAGTTTAAGGATGCATTAGTCGCGTTGCGACTAAGATCAACTTAAACGTTCGTTAAGGACACGTTAGTCTTGTTTTAGACTAAGATCAACTTAACGTAGTGATTAATTTAATGTATGGCCATCGGGACTCGTCACCTCTTTGACGTCGTTGAGAAATTACAACGACGGATGTCAAAGGAGTTCGGAGATGTACCCTCGAACCAGAGTTGATTGGGAGTTTTATAATCCATTTAAATGTTTAAGGATACGTTAGCCGTGTTTGGGGCTAAGATCAACTTAAACGGGACCGTTTAGATCCGGCAAAAGAGCATTCGGGCTCTATTTCGCCAGTTTAAGGACATGGTGGTCCATTATTAGTTTTAGGGACGTTTCGGTCCGATATTAGTTTAGGGACGTTTCGGTCCGATATTAGTTTAAGGACATTTCGGTCCAATATTAGTTTAAGGACATTTCGGTCCATAGCGATGTGTGGTCGTCGGGACCCGTCACCTCTTTGACGTCGTTGAGGAATTACAACGATGAATGTCAAAGGAGTTCGGAGATGTACCCTCGAACCGGTTGTGAATTGATTCAGGAGAACCATTTTGCTCAATCAATTTGATTTAAGGTCTTATGGCCACGATTGGGTTAAGTCCAATTTTTATTTATTTTGGGCTTTGCTCAAATAGAATATTAATTCAAATAGGGCTCTGCCCTTTTATTGCTTTGCAATTTGATTTGGGCCAAGCCCTTTATTAATTCAAATAGGGCTCTGCCCTTTTATTGCTTTGCAATTTGATTTGGGACAGGCCCTTTATTAATTCAAATAGGGCTCTGCCCTTTTATTGCTTTGCAATTTGATTTGGGCCAGGCCCTTTATTAATTCAAATATGGCTCTGCCCTTTTATTGCTTTGCAATTTGATTTGGGCCAGGCCCTTTAAAGAATGCATTGCATTCGTGCAGAGCATCAAGAATCTTTTTAGATTCAAGAACAAAAGTGCAGAGCACTTTTGATCAAAGAAAAACAAGTTTCTCTCTTGTTTTTCCTTTTCTCAGAGAAGCAAGGGTTCATAACAAGTGCAAGGCACTATTTTTATTTATTTATTTTATTTTATTTATTTGTTCATTGAAGATTAATGATTTTTAGATCAATGATCTGTACTTCAGAGATTTTTCTTTTTTAAAAGGTTTTTACCTTTTTTTTCTTCCAAAGTTCTTTAAGAGTTCTCTCTGTTTTCTTTTTTTTTTCTTGATCGTGATCGACTGAGGTCTGGGGTCCTTTTTATAGTGCTCATAAATTTGTTGAATTTGTTAACAAGATCTTTTCTGAGTGATTTTGGGAATTTTCCCACCGTTGGATTTTTGATCCAAAGGCAGAAGAAAATCTTCTGATTTTGGAAAGAACAGAAAAGATTTCATTAAATTTTCATTCTGTTTATGCGCAACTCCCCACTGAATGACACGTGTCGCGCAGCGGAAGGCTTGCGCAACAATGCTTGCGCAACTGCGCAGACACGTGTCGCGTAGCGGTGCGCTTGCGCAGTTGTGCTTGCGCAACTGCGCAGACACGTGTCGCGCTGCCGTGCGCTTGCGCAGTTGAACGTTGCTTATGTTTTTTAAAGAGCCTTGCTCTGATTGGACGTTCCGCCTTTGGCGTTGTGCTGCCGTGTCAACTTCTGACACGTGGCGCGTTGCGCGCAGCCCACGGGAACTGAAGCGTTGCTTCAAAATTTGAATTTTCAAAATTTAAGCAGAGTCTTGCTCTGATTGGGGGAACAAATGCCCCCCACCGTTGCGCTCACGTGGCGCGCACGTGAGTGCAGCGGTGGCAAGACCCCAACCGTTGGATCTTGGGGGTCATTTGAAGAGACGCAGGCGTCTATAAATAGGACCCTTGGTCCTTGGTAATTCTTTACCATCTTCAAGAATTTTAACTCCCAGAGCCTTGCTCTTGCTTAAAAATTTTCAGAGCCTTGCTCTTGATTTCTCTCAAGAACTTTCAAGTTCAGAACTTAGAATCATTCTTAGGTAAAAATTTAAATTAATTTAAATTAATTAACAGAGCCTTGCTCTTGTAGATCTTGGATCTAAAGAAAACCCCTTTGGGGTTTCTTCAACAGAGCCTTGCTCTCATAGATCTCTGATCTAAAGAAAATCCCTTTGGGGCTTCATCCACAGAGCCTTGCTCTCAAAATTTATAGAGATCTGGTTCCTGGGTTTTAACCCATGAACAGAGCCATGCTCATAGATCAAATAGAGAACTCCTAAAAGTTTTCATGGATCTTTAAGATCCCAAAAATTTTAATTCTTAGGAGTTATAATTTTTCATTACTACTACAGAGCTAGGCTCTTTTTAAGAAGCTTTATTCCTTTGAGACCAGAGTTTGACAAATGTCATTCTGTGACAGAGCTTTGCTCTAAAAAGAGGAGATTTTCTCCTTATCTCTAGGGATCCCTCCAATAAGGGCATTCTTTTGGGGGTTTTTTTTTTAACTGACAGTCTCATCCAATGATGGGACTGTCTTATCAAATGATGCGCCATCATCTTGATTTTGTGGGTCCCCCTTTGGTCCCCTACCCACTGCATTGTAGTGTGATGTATGACTTTGAAATGTGAAGCATTGGAACACTAACGGTTATATATATTTTTTCTACAGGGAACATGTCTGGAGATTTGTCTTTCCCTTTCGTTCGCTCAGAAGGAGGGTTCCCACACGCACCAGTGGACCGGGTGGCGTTCGCCTTGATTAAAGATCATGATCCAGAGTACAAGAGACTCCATTTGTGGGGAAGGTGGTACAGCCAAATCATCCAAGGCCGTCGCAGCTTCAGCTCCGCTTCGCCTTCTGAGCCCATAGTTACGATCCCTTACGCGGACAAGCCCCCGGTGGAGTATGCCGTGGAGGTTAAAAATTGGAATGCCGACGACCTCCTTCAGCCCACAATCGGTGCCATTCCGGTGCAGCCGCCGCCGGCTATAGATATCTTGGGGAGGCGGATCTGTCAGGGTGAAGCACGCCCTTGGGGACAGGCCTATAATATTGGATTGATCCCGCGGCCGCTTGCCGGATATTTGCAATGGGCCCGTTACATTTTGGCGACGAAGAGGGCTCACCTGACGAAGATTGGTTTATACTCTGCCGTCTACGTTTCGCTTTTCGAGTATCCCTCTCCTCCGACGTGGTGGATAAAGGCCTTCATCGAACAATGGAATATCCCCACCCATACCTTCCTGACGGTGGATAGGGAAGTCTCCATCTCTCTGGAGGAATTTGTTGAGATTTCAGGTTTACCAGCGAGGGGGGAGCACTACGAGGAGCTGCTTCCTCCTGACGAGTACGTCTTTGCCACCAAGCAGTTGGTATTCGACTTAACTCCGGAAAATGCCATCCAGCATCAGCATCCGGGCTTGGTGAAGGTGTTGGAGATTTATGAGGAACTGCATTTGGAATCAGGCGACCGGGGCGTCAGTTTCGCGGATTTCATTGCTCGTTTTATCCGCCCGGAGTTTTTATCAGAGCAGGGCGAGAAGTTCGCTCAGCTTGCTGACCCTTTTGGTTTCGGCTTGGACCGCCGACCTTTAGCGGAAGATGACCAGCGGGATTTTTATTTCCCCGGCACTGCCAGCGTCCCTTTCCCAGAGATCGCCGTTCCTGGCATGGACGAGGAGACTTTTTTCATAGGGTTCTTGGGTTTATGGTTGTGCAGCTTCGCGCTTCCCATGCATCCACGCCTCATGCGGTCTTCCGTCTTTTACCCGGCGCATCAAATGGCGGCTGGTTTGCAGCTATCGGTAGGGATTGCCGGGCTGGCTTACCTTTATAATGGACTTAGCGTAGCGGCGGACGCTAACGAGCCTGGGGTACAGCCTGCTAACTTTCCGATGCACTACTTTACTTCTTGGATGGAGCTGCACGTGCGAGGGGTGTTTGGTGCCCATAAAACTCCTCCGTTCTTTGAGAAATTCAAACTCCCAAGAATTATGCGGTTGGTCGGGGCTTCGATTGTGGTTGCACCTCCGCGGGAGTCTAGGGGACTGCTCTTGCGTTCACATCTAATCGGAGCGAAGACCTCTTTTGTGGATAAGGTCATCACCATGGGCTCCGAGACCGCTAAGTCAGTGGTGTCGCTGCGTGACGACTTTAAGGGCGGGGTTTCTGTACTGAAGGCTCGGGAAATCCTTCACCTCTACTCCATTCGGCCGGGCTACCTAGTATTTAGGCAGAATAAGACGGCTCTCTTTATGAGGTATAACCCACATCGATTTGCCCGACAGTCGAGTTACAATCAAGGGATCCCGATGGAGGCCTTTCTGGAAACGCCCGCGGTCGGCCCAGAGGGAATAAGGAATGCTATGCATCATTTCACCCGGCTCAATACAGGCTCTTATTTTTTTATCAGTGAGCCTAGCTGTGCCCCTAAAATAATCCATCCGTATGTAGCTTGGTATGCGCATACTATGGGCCCAATCATTTTAATGGAGAAACGCCTGCTGGTTGACCGTAGGGGTGCGCCTCCTGGTGGTGATCGCAAGGCTCCCTTGCAGCCAAGGATCCAGGTCATCCCCCCGATAAAAGATGCCAGGGCTGACCGACCGCGCGTGTTGAGTCCCCCGCGGGGATTGCCACTGCCTATTACGGTGGATGCACCGCCAACGTCTTGTGCTCCCCTGAAGACGGTTAATGTGGTATCACCAGGGTCTGGCGCAGAAGCAGAGATCGGGACCCGCCGCCCTAAAGTGGCTGCTAAGCGCAAAGCTGCTCCGGGTGGATCTAAAGCTGGCGGACAGAAGAAGAAGAAGTCCACCCTATCCCTCGACGCGATCCTCGGCTTAAAGCCTGTGGCTTCTCCCGCTGAGGCCATATGTGAATACGGCAGCAATGAGGGTTTCGTGGTAGATCCTGCGGACACCAATCTGGCTGCCGCCATTGCAGCTTCAGAGCGATCGGCAAGGCTTGAAGCGATGTTAAGCAAACTCGCTGAGTCCGGTAATCATCAGACGCTTCATTTGTCATTTTATTGCACCATGTATTATTATCTTTAACTAACATTTGCTCCATTTTCAACAGGTGTCTCTACTGAAGAGGCTATTGCTGCCTCCCTGAAAACCTTCCAGGAGGAGGAGGAGAAGCGTGCCTTAGCAGGCGCCCGTATGTTTCACCTCTTTCTCTTTTATAAGGAAAGTTTGTTGTCTTTTTATGATGGTCAACCTAACTTTCTTTTGTTCCTTTGCAGGGGTTATATCAGTTGATGCGAGGATCCTTCCCGAGCCTGTTACTGAGGTCCCGGCTTCGTCAAAGTCGCCACAAGAGCCTCGGCTTGACAAAACGATGAAGGATGCCCTGAAAAATTTGGAGGCATCCCTATTCACGGACGAGGACGCCTCAGTTAGAGAAGCCTTAGTGGCATCCATCTCAACGGCTCGGGAGAATCGAAAGTGGTTGAGACGCGAAGCAAAGGCGCGTAGAGCTGCTTTGGCCGCGGGAGCGGGTCCCAGTACCATTCCTCGCGCTGACACCCCTTCTGGAGAGGCCCCTGTCGCCCTGTCTACTGCTTATAGGCAAGTGGCGCGCGCGGCCCGAAGTGCAAATAATAAATCCCCTTCAGGTAACATTTCTTTCAGAACCTTGTCATAAGAATTATTATAAAGCCATTGGCTCATATGCATTCCATCTTGCAGGACCAAGTCCGACTGAGGGGGAGGCGGAGACCGTCGGACCCCAGGAAACGGCGGAAGCGGCGCCTGTCGAACCTGAGCCGACGGTGGGCACCATCGTTGGGGCCACGGTGCCTGAAGCAGAAGTTGAAGGATCCGCCGCTGAGAAGGTCATTGATGCCGCGTCTGAAGTGGCGGCAGATGAGATGACTGTCGAGCCGAAGGCAGGAGAAGTCGAGGCGCTTGAGGCTGGAGGCGTCACGGTGCCGATGGATGAGACAACCGTGACTGCAGAAACCGAGGGAGTATCGGGTGAGGCGGCTACGATTCTTGAGGAGGAGCGAACCGCTCTTTCTCAGGAATCTGGTAATACTCCGATCATAGCCCTCCCTGCGTATGGTTTCTTGCCGTCTCCCGGGCTCGCGAGCACAACAACGGTTCCCATCGAGTCGGGTGATGAGGCTACGGGCGGTGGTCTCATGTCGATGGATGAGGGGATTGCTTCAGTTTCTGCTGGTAGCTCGTCAGGTAAAAAAAAAATTTGTCACCAGCGTCCCTCTTTTTTATATATCTTGCGATCTCTTCTAACAAGCTTGTTTTTGCAGGTGCGGCCAGTGCCGATGCTCCTTTGCTCGAGGGGGCCCCGTCGACTACTGCTTTGGCAGTGGTCACCTCCCCGCCTTCCCTTGTACCATCACGGATGTTGGAAGGTATGGATTCACGATTCATGCATTAATCTTTCAAACATGTAGCTTTGTACTAACGTTGTATCATTGTGCCCTTGCAGGAGTGCTCTTCGATTATTTATATCAAGTGTTGCTCCCACACTTCTCTTTCCCATCCGAGCTCGCTTCTCCTTCTGGTGGCGCCGGTGAGTATACCTTCACTATAATATTTTTACTTACCCCCTTTTTTTTTAACAATGGGATGATTTCTGACTTTTCCTTTTCTTTATTGCAGTGCCACAAATCGAAGGAGGGGATGCAAGACCTGCTGCGCCACCGGCCCTTCCGGCTTTACCGTCCGTTGCAGCTGGTATAGTAAATTTCCTTTTTTTGGTAACCCTTCAACATTTTCTGCACCGTCGTTTAACCATGTTTTGTTTTGCAGCTATTGTTCCGGCTCCGATCCCCTTTCAGGCTCGCGTCCTTTCACCGGCAGGCCCTTTCTTGAGACGTCCATCTTCCAAGGGTGCTGTGATGAGTTTGGGCATGCTGAGGGGTATATTGAAGAACTCGATATGGACTCTCTCCCTTCTGCCGTAGATTTTGCTGCGGAGGTTAACCCGATGTTGGCGGCGCTCGTAAATTTTCATAACAAAGGTGTCGTCGAATCTTGGGTTAACCATTGCAGGGGGATCGAGGCCTGTCTATATGGGCTGGAGTCGACGTGCCCTTCTCCCAAAGTTTTAGCTCTGAGCACCCAACGCACAACTTGGCTCGAGCGAAGCACTTCGCACCTCCGCCACTTGGAGCAAGAAGCGGCTTCAAGACTAAGGGAATGCCAAAAGACCTCGAACGAAACGGCCCATCTGCGCGCCGAGGTTGAGGCAAATGCTGCCTAAGTGAAGACTATCTTTGAGGGTCTCTTGGAGCGCCTCTCCTATGGGCTAAACTTGAAGCGGAAACTCGACGTAGCTGAGCGCAATATTCCAAGTCGGGAAGCTGCCTATCAAGTCGTGAGGGAGCAGCTTGCGTCGGTCTTGCAGCAACGAGCCCAAGTGGAGGCAGAGCTGGCGGTGGTAGCCGATCGGGAAAAGGCCTGGAAGGAAGTGTGCGAACAACTGATAAAGCTACTTAAGACGCTTCCTTCCCAGTAGCTGCCTTTGTATCAATGTATTTGTAAAATTTTCCTTTAAAATAATATGTATCTATTCTTTATTCTTTTGTACGATTCATCTTGTATTTGATTGAAGTCAATGAATAAAGATACACATTTTCTTTTGCAATGTCTTGTATGCACTTTTTCTTTCTGCATTCTCTTATTATCAGCATGTTGTCTTTGATAAACATAATTGGCAGATAACTTAGTTTTTTTTTTTAAGAGATAGCGATGGCTTAGGCCGCAGGTTCAGATCTGCTGTCTAAGACTTTTCAACTCTATAAGCCGTGAGGGTCTCATAGAGACTTTTCTCCCTACGGATCGAGAGGATCTCGCAGGTGGATTTTCTCCTTAGGAATCATAAGGATTCCTAAGCGTGGTTTTCTCTTATAAGTCGTAAGGATCTTATAAGAGAATTTTCCCTCTTACGAGTCGAGAGGATTCGTAAGTGGTTGTTTCCCTCTTCGTCAAAATTCGACTTCGGAGAGTGAGACCCGTGAATAGTATGCAAGAGACCAGTTTGGATTGACTTGCAGGATCCCATTGTTCAGGAAGCAAGTTTTTGAATCCTTACTGCCCGAGATGTGAGTCAAAGAAGCTCTCGTCACGGAGTGTTTGTATCCGTGAGTTGAGGATTTTGCTAGGGATTATTTGTTTCCCAAGCGCCAAGGATTATTTGTTTCCTTGGGGTTTGAAACGAGTCGAGGGTTCCCACGGAGGCGCTGGTGGCTCTGCGAGTCGACGCGGATCAGGAGGCTCTCGTCAAGGAGTGTTTGTATCCGTGAGTCGAGGATTTTGCTAGGGATTATTTGTTTCCCGAGCGCCAAGGATTATTTGTTTCCTTGGGGTTTGAAACGAGTCGAGGGTTCCTACGGAGGCACTGGTGTCTCTGCGGGTCGACGCGGATCAGAAGGCTCTCGTCAAGGAGTGTTTGTATCCGTGAGTTGAGGAGTTTGCTGGGATTATTTGTTTCCCAAGCGCCAAGGATTATTTGTTTCCTTGGGGTTTGAAACGAGTCGAGGGTTCCTACGGAGGCACTGGTGGCTCTGCGGGTCGACGCGGATCAGAAGGCTCTCGTCAAGGAGTGTTTGTATCCGTGAGTTGAGGAGTTTGCTGGGATTATTTGTTTCCCAAGCGCCAAGGATTATTTGTTTCCTTGGGGTTTGAAACGAGTCGAGGGTTCCTACGGAGGCACTGGTGGCTCTGCGGGTCGACGCGGATCAGAAGGCTCTCGTCAAAGAGTGTTTGTATCCGTGAGTCGAGGAATTTGATGAAGATATTGATTTCTTCGGAGTTGAACTGAACTGTTGAGATTTGGCTTCGTCTTCTGGCAGAGCCTGTTGGGAGAGTATGGTTCCCTCTTTGTTTACGCCCTTGGATTGTATACAGGGATCGATGTGATCTTAACTGTAGGGCCAAAATTTTATCATCATTATTTTTTGTTTTATTTCCGCGATGCTCTATCATTTCAGCTTTTATATCGCGAAGGTCGCGATCGCCCAATCATTTCGGCTATTTTTCGCGGTGCCCAATCATTTCGGCTGTTTATTTTATTTCCACTCGCTGCTTTTTATTGCGAGTTACCCAATCATTTCAGCTATTTATTTTATTTCCACTCGCTGCTTTTTATTGCATGTTGCCCTATCATTTCGGCTATCTCGTATGCGTGTGCGGCTTATTGGTTTTTCACCGTAAACCTGAAATTGGACACCGATTTCGGCATCAGCACCGCTACAACTGGGATATTGCCAGGAGCGAATCATCATTTGCCTCTGTCGTTGTCGAACAAAGGAGGCTTAGCGACCAGGGTTAGGGTCCTGTCGACTAAGGCTTTTGACTTCGTGAGCCGTAAGGGTATCACGAAGTTATTTCTCCCTACAAGTCGTGAGGATCTTGTAAGTGTATTTTCTCCTTAGGAATCGTGAGGGTTCCTAAGTGTTTTGTTCCTCTGTAAGTCGTAAGGATCCTACAGGAGGGTTTTCTCCTCATAAATCGCGGGGATTTATAAAGGTTGTTTTACCATGCGAACATATCTCTAGTCTCGGATGGGACTTGATTAGGGAACTGTTTATTCGCGCCCGTGGATTGTATACAAGGGTCGATACTGAGCCACTTGTAGGGCAATTTTGAAAGTTTGTGGGGCTTTGCTTAAGCACAGGTTTAGGTCTCTGTGACTTAAGACTTTCAAGTCCTATGAGCCGTGAGGGTCCCATAAGAGAGTTCTCCTTACGAGTCGTGAGGATCTCGCAAGTGTATTTTCTCCTTAGGAATCGTGGGGATTCCTAAGTGTGTTGCTCCTTTGTGAGTCGTAAGGATCTCACGCAGGTGGTTTCTCCTTACAAGGTCGAGAGGACTCCGTAAGGGTTCTTTAAAGAAGTTGCGCCCTTTCGGGTTTTCACAATCATTCGCAGGTAGTCCTGCTGTTTTTACTCACGGAGCCCTTTCGGGTTTTCATCCGTGCCCATTTCGCTTATGGACATAACCCCTCCCCCCCTCCTTTTTTTTACCCTTTGTTATTGAGATCCTTTCACCCTTTCTTATTGAGATCCTGACTTTTCAACTCCCCATATTAATAATAATTACGATATGGTTTCACCAAATCATACTCCATATATCATATGGTGTTAGCAGCATACTCATTGGTAATACCTTGCATTGCTGAACCAAGCCACCAGAGTTCGAATCCCATACCCCACATACTTTTGTGCACTTGATTGTATCATGTTTGATAATACATGGAAATCTTTTTTTTTTTTTTACGAGGTCGCGCCCTTCCGGGTTTTCACGAACACTCGCCGGTAGCCCTGCTGTTTTTACTCACGGAGCCCTTTCGGGTTTTCATCCGTGCCCTTTCTTGCTTATGGACATACCGTTTTTTTTTTTAACGAGATCGCGCCCTTCCGGGTTTTCACGAACACTCGCCGGCAGCCCTGCTGTTTTTACTCACGGAGCCCTTTCGGGTTTTCATCCGTGCCCTTTCTTGCTTATGGACATACCGTTTTTTTTTATAGCCTAAGGATGCTGCGGTAGTAGTTTAAAGACGTTTCGGTCTGTTATTAGTTTAAGGACATTTCGGTCCACTGTTAGTTTAAAGACATTTCGGTCCGATATTGAGAAGCTGGCTACTGCTTATAAAGTCTGAGCTTAGGAAGATAGCGAGCGGACATAGTCGTCGTCATCCATCGTTGACCTAGGCTGTGGCTCATTAAGTGTAGTATTTCTTTAGGAAGCGACCGTTTATTGGCCTAAAAGGCCTTTCACCGTGCATGTCCACGAGTAGATAGGCCCCACCCTGGTAGACCTTATCAATGATGTATGGGCCTTCGTAGTTCGGCTCGAATTTTCCCCGCTTGGTGCGATTGGGGATCATAGGCCTTTTGACCACTAGCACAAGTTCGCCTTGACGGAATGTCCTTGGTCGGGTCAATCTTTCATATGAGCGTGTCATCTTTGCTTTATAAGCTTCCAGATTTTGCTGTGCTATGAGCCTGGTTTCATCAAGGGCGTCAAGCTCTTCAAACCGAAGGTGAGCATTTTCTTCGTCTGTCAGCTCGTAGTGGACTGCCACTCGTAGAGAGGGTAGCTCTATCTCGAGGGGGAGTACTGCTTCTGTACCGAACACCAACGTGTATGGCGTTGTGTTCGTGGCCGTCTTGAATGTAGTTCGATACGCCCAAAGAGCCTCTTGCAATCTTTCGTGCCAATCTCTCTTATTTCGTGACACTGTTTTCTTCATGATCTTCGTCAAGGTCTTGTTGAAGGCCTCAGCTAGACCGTTAGCTCGCGGATTATAAACTGAGGAATATCTCCAGTCTATATTGTGCTGCTGTGCGAAGCGGCTAATTTTATGACTTCGGTAGGCTGGCCCATTATCAGAGATGATCCTTCTTGGGGTTCCAAACCGGTATATGACATGCGTTTTGAAGAAATGGAGAATATTCTCCGTCTTCACTTCCCTCAACGGTACCGCCTCTGCCCATTTGGAGAAGTAATCAGTCATCGCCAAGATGAAACGATGTCCTTTAGACGATGCTGGTTCGATAGGGCCAACTATATCAGTCCCCCACATTTCGAATGGCCAGCTAGCCACTGTTGGGTGTAGCGGATTTGGATGTTGATAGATGAAGTCCCCATGAATTTGGCATGAGTGGCATTGCTTCGCATACTCGATGCAGTCCTGAATCATCGTGGGCCAGTAGTAGCCCATCCGTTTTATTTTCAACTTCATCTTAGGGCCTGCTTGATGAGAACCGCAGATTCCGTCATGAACTTCCTGAACGACTCTTTCCGCTTCGTCTGGTCCTAAGCATCTCAGCCACAGAGAATCGAATGACCTCTTGTAGAGAGTATCATTGACGAAGGCGAAGGACAGAGCTCGTTTTATGAGTTGATGTCTTGCGGACGCATCTTCAGGCATTTGGTGGGACTTGAAGTAGTCTATAAAGACTTTCCTCCAATCCTCAACCTTCTCATGTTCTTTTATTTGTAAGGTCGCTTGTTCAGTCACTCCCTTCTCTTCGGGTGATTCCGAAGGTATTTCTGTGGGGGCGAGTACTCGACGGCTTTGTACCATGATTCTAACGTCATCGAGGTTCTCATCAGCCAATTCTTTAGCAAGTTTGGCCAGTGCGTCCGCTTTGCTGTTTTCCGCTCGCGGTATGCTTTCCAAAGTGTAGGAGGGAATTTGGGTTAGCAGTTGCTGCACTTTTTCACCGTATTTTACCAATTCCGGTTTGCATGTTTGGTAATCGCCGTTCACTTGACTGACGACCAGTTGGGAGTCCCCATATATGAGGAGGCTTTCAATTCCCATATCAATGGCGATCTCGAGGCCTGCTATCAAAGCTTCATATTCAGCTTCATTATTCGTTCTCGGCTCTATTAAGGAGAAGGCGAAGCGCATTATTCCTCCTTGTGGAGTCACGAAGATGAGTCCTATCCCCGATTTGATCATTGGCGTACTTTGTTTGTGCTTTTTCATGGAAGATGCTCCATCGAAATAAAGCTCCCATCGGATATTATCACCGTCGATCGCATCAAACGCATGTTCGTCTGGAAGATCGCAATTCAGGGGAGAATCGGCGGGTATCGGATGTTCAGCGAGGAAGTCGGCGATGGCCTGGCCCTTTACTGCTCTGAGGGGTTGATATGTTATCGAAAATTCCATCAAGAGCAGGGCCCATTTAGCGAGTCGTCCTGTCAATATGGCTTTTGACATTAGATATTTGAGAGGGTCCACTTTTGAAATAAGACGGACTTCGTGCGCCAACGCATAGTGCCTAAGCTTTGTTATTGCGAAGATCAACGCCAGGCAGTGTTTTTCAATGGGAGAATAATTGCTTTCTGCCCCCAGCAGCACTCGACTTAAGTAGTAGAGTGCTCTTTCTTTCCCCTGATCATTCTCTTGTGCCCATAATGCGCCTAAAGAACCCTCAAGGGCGGTCGTATAAAGAATGAGAGGCTTCCCCTTAACCGGGGCAGCCAACACCGGCGGGTTCTGCAGGTATTGCTTGATCTCGTCCAGTGCGCCTTGGCATTTTTGATCCCAAACGAATGGGGTTCCCTTCTTCATCAGGTGACTATAAGGACGGCACTTTCCTGAAAGGTTGGCTATAAATCGCCGTATGTATGCGAGTTTCCCTTGGAGAGACCGCAGCTGTTTGAGAGTCCTCGGCGGAGGCATTTCCATGATCGCCTTAATCTTTGATGGATCTATTTCAATACCTCGGTGTCGAAAAACGAATCCCAGGAACTTGCCCGAGGAAACCCCGAACGCACATTTAAGAGGATTCATCTTCAAGTTGTACTGCCGAAGGCGTTGAAATACAGTCTTCAGATGCTCGAGATATTCCTCGTATGATTTGCTTTTAACCACGAGATCGTCGATATAGCATTCAACGATTTCGTGTATAAGGTCGTCGAAGATCTTTGTCATGGCCCTCTGATAAGTAGCGCCGGCGTTCTTCAAACCGAAAGGCATCACTTTATAACAAAATATACCAAGAGGAGTCCTGAAGGCTGTGTGCTTCTGGTCTTCTGGATGCATTTTTATCTGGTTATACCCCGATGAGCCGTCCATGAATGGGAAAACTTCATGAGTGGATGTATTGTCTATCATCAGTTCAGTGACTGGCACTGGGAAATCATCCTTCGGGTAGGCTTTGTTGAGATCCCGAAAGTCCACGCATATGCGCACCGTACCATTTTTCTTCATCACTGGGAAGATGTTGGCGATCCATTCAGGGTACTGAACTTCCTGGATGAAGCCAGAGTCGATTAACTTTTTGACTTCGGTATTTATGCTCATCTCAAGCTCGAGTCGCATTCTTCTCGGCGCCTGTTTGACTGGCTTGATGTTCGGGGATATTGCTAGTCTATGTACAGCAACTTCTGGATCTAGTCCCGGCATCTCGGAATAGTTCCATGCGAAGCAATCTTTATGCTGCACAAGGACGTATTTTAACGCAGCCACCCTCTCTTCAGACAGCAGCTCGCTGACGAATGTCGGTCACGGATCATTTATTGTCCCCAACTCGATTTTCTTGAGGTTATCTGCAGTAGTATGGATTCCATCTTCCAGCTCTTTTGGTGCTGGTGGAAATTCTGAGATTACCTCATCGCTGCCGTTTTCAAAGCACCGGGGAAGGTCATCCATGTTCTCGGGCTCTTCTCTTGATATCATTATCATGTGACAAGTACGAATTCGCTTCCAATCCCAATGCAGAACTGGTTCTTCTTTCATGGCCTTGGGCTCGTGCTTTTGTGGTGGTGCTACCCTCCAGTTGTCAGACAACGCGAATTTACCAAGCTGATATTGGTCCTCAACCCAATTCTTAAAGGTGAAACAATCTTCAAGCGGATGCCCTACTACTCGATGGTAAGAGCAATAATTTGGGTTGGAGACTTCGCCTGCTTGCTCAGGGTGTTTAGACTCTGGCAGTGTAAGCATTTGATGTTTTAGAGCGAGATCAAGTATTTTCCTTGTTTTGCTCCGAGGAAACGAGTATGCTCGACCCATTTTCTTCACGAGGGCTAAGTCAATAACGCTCGACTCTCGGATGCGTGGCTTCTTAACTCTGCTTTGTGGTTGTCGAGCGCCTTTCTTGCCTTTCGACTTGTTTTTGCCTCCGCGTCGAGCCCTTTTTGTATCAGGTTGGTGCGGGGTAGCATCTTCATTCTTTACTGCCTGTTGAAGGAGGCGCTGTGTCTTGGCTTTCTCATAGATTGCTATTTCACGATTGTGATCATCTCGGGCTTTTTGACTCGCATCCCTTATAAGTTTGCTCATCTGGTCTTCAAACGATGGACGGGGCGGTTTTGTATCAGGAAATTTTGCTGGCTCAGGATTAGCGTCCTCCCATTGAGCGTCCGCCTCTTCATCGAAGTCATACATGACATAACAGCTGTTTACTAGCTCCCGTTTCTTTGACCGGATGTACCCAAGCTCTTTTGTTTCTATTCTCCCGTTAGGCAGTTTGCATTGAGTCCCGGGAATATTCCAAACCTTGTCATAGAATTTGGCTTTTCTAACGGTCTGTGTGAAGGATATCCCCTGGCGTTTCAGCAGTTTCTTCAAACCTTCGGTATAGTATCTGGGAAGACGGATGGGCTGAATCCTGTCGAGCGTGGGATCCGCGCCATGCCAAATTTCTTTTTCCACCTTGTTTTCTTCAGAACGGTAGAATAGGATTGCCTTCTCGCCTTTTCGTCCGGGAGGAATATAGAATGTGTGCAATTCTTCTACGCTGTTGGCGTTGAGTACATCCAGCTCTTTGTAATGTTCAAGCGGCACCATGGTTATCTGCAGACTTCGCTCTTCATCAGCGGAAACCCATATTGAAGGCCGAGCAGGGAATACAGCATGAACTTCATCCTCTGAATCACTACCGAAGATCAATGAAGGAACGGATGGTCCTGGCCTAGTGGACTGGGGTGGACCTGAATAATTTATATCCTCCTCCTCCTCGGTGTCACTGCCGAAGACAGGGATGGTAGCGTTAGTTTTGTTCTCCGGTTTGTGACACCTTTCCATGTCTTCGAAACTCGGTAAGAAGTACTTGGCATCTTCATACTTGCGAACTTCGTTCATGGAAAACGGATTCAACTCTCCCGCCACAGTGTACTCAAGGCCATCCCTAGAATACTTCATGCATTGATGCTGTGTAGAAGGGATGATATTGTACTCGTGTAGCCATGGTCGGCCGAGCAGAGCGTTGTAGCACGTCTTGGCGTCTATAACATGGAATTTGATGTCTGTGACGAGCAACCCGAAGCGTAGCGTCAATATCACAGATCCAAGAGTCTTTGAGGATTGAGAGTCGAAACCGGAGATGGTGATTTTGTCTCGGGCGAGGTGTTGGACATTCATGCAAATCTCCTTTAACACTCGCACATTGAGTAAATTGACAGACGATCCGTTATCGACCAAGATTTTTCCTATCTTTATGTCGTGGCAATATCCTGAGACATAAAGGGGGCGATTGTGTTCACACGTCCTGAGGAGAAGGTCTTCATCACTAAAAGCGACGTCGGCTGTGTGCACCTCTTCCAATTCATCCTTCATCTTTTGTTCGGCTAGGAAGGCTTGGAACTGGTCCGGATCTTGTAGGGCCTTAATCAAAGAATCCCTCGCCTCTTTTGATAGTAATAGGGCATCGAGAATGCTGAGTTATGAGGGTAGCTTTCTCAGATGCGCCAAGACATTGTAATCCACTTTACTTCTCTTTGGCGGGTTCTTGGCGGTTAACTCATCCGCGACTTGGTCATACAAAGCAATATCTTCAGAGACCTTCTCTTTCCCTTTATTTTTCTTATTTAAGGGTCCGAGATTCTTTTCAGGTAGCGTCCGATTGCGTAGCTGTATATTTTCGCAAGCCTTCGGTTCTTCTTCTTTTCCCGAAATGGATTCTTTGAAGAGGGGGCCAAGCTCCAGTCCCTCATCAGAGTTGCTCCCAAATGTAGGCACTTGTGACCCGGTAGTGTTGATCATGTGGCAATTGCCGGCAGTTCTTTCAAGCTCTTTGGTCGTGTTTCTTTGCTCCCGACGAATCTTACGCTTTTCCCATTTAAAGCGTTGTTGATTAGCGACATATCCTTGCCACCATCTACCGAAAGCCTTGCACTCTTGAGTGGAATGCGAGACCTTCTGATGATATAAGCAATAAGAGGGGTGCATTTCCACCACGCCAGTAACTTTTTCTTCAGAGGGTGGTAGATTCATGCCCATCGATATGGCCTTAGCGAACTTCTTTTTTATCTTGAATTGGCTTTTGTCAGCGGTGGGGGCATTTTGCTCCAGCGGGATCATTTCAGCTCCTTCCTCAAGTCGCTGGCGCTTGGCCCTTTCGAATATAGCAGTCTCGCGTTCTCGATCAGCTTTGCTTTTCAACCGAGCTTCATTAAGAAACGTGCTAATCATTTCAACTGATAACCCTGGGGCTCTTGATTCGGCATTTGCCCCCAGCGTTTCAGTGCCAGAAGTCCCTTCATCGTTCGTGGTCGAATGGGAGATCGTATGACAGCTCGCCACATATTCCTCGGATTCATCCGATGAACTTTCTCCCTCATCTTCTTTTTGGAAGACATGATCAAGGAAATCTTGGAGTGTAATGGGAGTCCGCGCCTTTTGGTTGTACTCATCCAGTGCGTCGATTTGCTTTTGTAAGTCCGTGCGCTTGTCGCCAGGCTTCACGGGCTTCTTAGATTTCTTCTTCTTCTTTTTCGAAGATTTTGACGGCTGGCCATGAACGCTTGAACTACCACCATCGGTCTTCGGAGTCGGTCGTGGCTTCAACATCCCCTCAATAAACTGCGGTTCCAAGGGGTTCTTCCACTTGACCGCTGGACAGGTCTGAAGATCATTTAGCATTCTCCTCGTTTTGGCTGATAATACAACCTCCCAGGGAGTTTCTTCAATAACGGAGCATGTTGCCACCGGCGTATTCGTTCCCTTAGAGGTGTGGGGCTGCGGAGGATTCACCTTCCATTTGTCAGATAGCGCAAATTTGCCCTGACGGTACTGGTTCTCAAGCCAATTCTTGAAAACGTAGCAATCCTCAATCGGATGGCCTAGCACTCGATGATAAGGGCAGTAATTGGGCTCGTTGGCGTCGTTCGGTTGCAACGGACGTTTTGGATCTGGCAGATTTATGAGTCTGTTGCGCAGCGCCAGCTCGAATAGCCTCCTCGTTTTATCACGGGGGAAAGAGTAAGGGCGTCCCATCCTGTCCTCAAGGGGTACGTATGGGCGTGTATTGTTTGGACGAGCAACCGGCTTCGAGTCGCTCGGTTGTTGTTGGGCATTAGCGACAATGATCGCTTTTCCCTTTCCTTTATCGTTTCGGGAGTCCGGTTTCGGGAGAGGGGGTTTATGGCCCATCTGG
Source organism: Agapanthus africanus (assembly GCA_030015575.1). Lineage (NCBI taxonomy): Eukaryota > Viridiplantae > Streptophyta > Magnoliopsida > Asparagales > Amaryllidaceae > Agapanthus > Agapanthus africanus. The sequence goes on from CM057337.1 coordinate 944,314,768, forward strand.
TCCATCTGCGCTAATTTGTCGATCAAAGCCTGGAAGGAAGTCGGCTTGAAGAACATCATAAACTGCGAAATGGTTGCTTGTGGATCGAGGGTTCCAACAAACATTCCCACCGCAGGGGCTTCTTCTATGCGCTGTTCACACTTCGACCATAGATTACGCCACCGTATAGCGTATTGAACCCACGTCTCGCCGGGTTTTACCCTGGCGTTAATCAACGCCGTCATCGGAGTACGCTCACTGGCACTTGCAAAACGTTGGGTGAAGAGCAGCTCCATCTCCGCAAAGGTTTTAATAGAGTCATTGGGGAGCTCAGAATACCATTCGAACGCCGTATCTGATAGGCTTCCAATGAACTGGCGGAGCAAAAGCTTGTCGTCGCCGCCGGTGTTACCGCAAAGCGCCCTGAACTGGGCGACATGTTGATGGGGATTGCCGGTCCCTTTGTAGACATGAAACTTGGGAATTGTGTAACCCGGCGGGTATTTGATTTGGTCATACCAGCCCGGATATGGCCGTCCCGTCTTTATGACGTGGCCGGCTGCTTCGGCCGCGTGATGAACCTTTATTTGCTGGGCTATATATTCGTCCAGATCAGTTTTAGAGATTGTATCCTCTTTAGCCATTGATAGAACGGGCTGAGGGTTTGATGTCTCTCCCCTATCATCTCCAAGGACGATCGGGGGTTCTTCAGTTGGGGGATCTGGTTGTATCATCATCCCTATCATGTCCTGGAAGAGGAGACCCATCCGCTGTATGTTGGCCGCTTGTTCAGCAGCCTCTTTGTCCCTCTTTTCCAATACTCGGCGAAGGAACTCGGCGTCGGTCTCTTCTTCTTGGCGTTCATCTATGGACGTCCCAGGGTTCTCTTTTGGCTCCGTGAGTGCAGCCATTGTAGTCATCATCTCCTGGAGCTTTTGTTGCTGCTCCTGAGCCTTGGTCACTGAACGGGTAAGCGGTCGGTGACCCGTAGAAGTACGACTTTCTTCCTTTCCAGAAGCCATATAGACCGTATGAACTGTTATGCCTCCTGACTTGGGGCGTTTAGGTTCACCGCTTTTAAACTTTGTCAGTGTCACGGGAGCTTTCTCTGGCCTTTTTCTTTTGTGGACCATTGAGGTTGAAGGAGCCGTTGAAGTGGGCATCCTAGCATTTGTTGCCCCCTGCTGTTTAATGGGGCGGTTCTTGTCTTTTTCCACTTTTGCCCTTTTCTGGCGACGGAAGTGGTCTGAGTCAATCACGGAGTCTTGAACCCTCCACCAAACTTTATAAATTTTTGATGACAGCCGTTGAGGGGCCTGTTCCTGCTTTTTCTCCGGAGCTTTTTCCACAGGCGGAGGAGATCTTTTCAACGTAGCAATTGGAGAGTTCTTTCTCACCATCCTCAGCAATTCAAAGCTGTTTCCAGTTGGAACAGCAGCGTTGACCTCCACCACTGGAGCAGGTGGGGTTAGCCCTGAGGGAGAGTTGCCGCCTGCTTTTCTCACTCGTCGCCAATGGCGACGTCGCGCACGACGAGCCGTTGGGACTGGCTCGGAAATCGAGATGGTTTTTTGTTGCCCCCTGTTTGAGTGTGGGGTAATTGCCGATGTCAGCCTATCGAAGACTGATGCCTTTTGACCAGCTGGGGGAGGAGTGGGAACCGTCAATCTTGTGAAGACCGACTCTCTGATGGGAGAAGCCGCTTTAACGACTTCCAAAGCAGCGGCCGTTGCCCTCTTTGGGACGACCACTTTATAGCTCTGACCTAGCCTGGTAAAAATGGAGGCTGTCGGCTTAGCAGCGGGCGACCCGTTGACAGAGGTCATGGTAGCAGTGAGCCGGTCGAACACCGACTTCTTGTTCGCTTCCGGTGCAGATATCGGCATAAAGAAGCTTGTAGGTGGGACCATGGTCCCGAAAAACAGGCCGGTGGTGGCCTGGGTCACCTGTTCAACCGGTAAAGCGAGGAAGGAGGCCGCTTGGGGCCCATATGTTACACCTCTCGGTGAGGTGGGGCGTCCGTTGCCGTGGTGCTTCGCGCATTTGGTGCAGTTAGAATCCATGGATGTTTGAGTTCTGCACCAGACAAAAGACCAAATCTTAGCAACTTGAAATCCAAAGGCAACCATTTAACAAACTGCGATTGGTTCGCGAAGACGACACACGGAGTGTGGAGTGGAAAGAGGAAAAGGTCCCACCGGACGTGCCAGAATCTGTTCCCCTCCGAACGGCGGCCCGGACTTTGGCGTCCGTGCCTGGGGTTCGGGGCAGATGCTATATGGTTTTATCCGTCTACCTCTCCAAAGACGCCAAGTTGATTTATGGCACCGTGTATCGGAGGTTTAGATGGATGCGGCCGATGTAGCAGACTTCGTCAGATTCCCCCTCAGGATGAGGGGTTTTTGATTGTGGGGACGCTCTTCCCTGCAGGCGCAAGCCCCTGCAGTTAATTACGCTACCGCATCGCGGTAACAACTTTCTCCTTCTCCAGAATTTCACTTCGTGTCGTGGGTGTTTGTTTTGTTTGTGGTTGCCCGTGGATTGTATACGGAGACTGAGTAATGCCGTCGCCCGTAGGACGTGGATTAGTCCAAATCCGTATTTACTAAGATTTGGGTTTGGTGTTTTTAGTTTAAGGATGCATTAGTCGCGTTGCGACTAAGATCAACTTAAACGTTCGTTAAGGACACGTTAGTCTTGTTTTAGACTAAGATCAACTTAACGTAGTGATTAATTTAATGTATGGCCATCGGGACTCGTCACCTCTTTGACGTCGTTGAGAAATTACAACGACGGATGTCAAAGGAGTTCGGAGATGTACCCTCGAACCAGAGTTGATTGGGAGTTTTATAATCCATTTAAATGTTTAAGGATACGTTAGCCGTGTTTGGGGCTAAGATCAACTTAAACGGGACCGTTTAGATCCGGCAAAAGAGCATTCGGGCTCTATTGCGCCAGTTTAAGGACATGGTTGTCCATTATTAGTTTTAGGGACGTTTCGGTCCGATATTAGTTTAGGGACGTTTCGGTCCGATATTAGTTTAAGGACATTTCGATCCAATATTAGTTTAAGGACATTTCGGTCCATAGCGATGTGTGGTCGTCGGGACCCGTCACCTCTTTGACGTCGTTGAGGAATTACAACGATGAATGTCAAAGGAGTTCGGAGATGTACCCTCGAACCGGTTGTGAATTGATTCAGGAGAACCATTTTGCTCAATCAATTAGATTTAAGGACTTATGGCCACGATTGGGTTAAGTCCAATTTTTATTTATTTTAGGCTTTGCTCAAATAGAATATTAATTCAAATAGGGCTCTGCCCTTTTATTGCTTTGCAATTTGATTTGGGCCAAGCCCTTTATTAATTCAAATAGGGCTCTGCCCTTTTATTGCTTTGCAATTTGATTTGGGCCAGGCCCTTTATTAATTCAAATAGGGCTCTGCCCTTTTATTGCTTTGCAATTTGATTTGGGCCAGGCCCTTTAAAGAATGCATTGCATTCGTGCAGAGCATCAAGAATCTTTTTAGATTCAAGAACAAAAGTGCAGAGCACTTTTGATCAAAGAAAAACAAGTTTCTCTCTTGTTTTTCCTTTTCTCAGAGAACCAAGGGTTCATAACAAGTGCAAGGCACTATTTTTATTTATTTATTTTATTTTATTTATTTGTTCATTGAAGATTAATGATTTTTAGATCAATGATCTGTACTTCAGAGATTTTTCTCTTTTAAAAGGTTTTTACCTTTTTTTTGTTCTTCCAAAGTTCTTCAAGAGTTCTCTCTGTTTTCTTTTTTTTTCTTGATCGTAATCGACTGAGGTCTGGGGTCCTTTTTATAGTGCTCACAAATTTGTTGAATTTGTTAACAAGATCTTTTCTGAGTGATTTTGGGAATTTTCCCACCGTTGGATTTTTGATCCAAAGGCAGAAGAAAATCTTCTGATTTTGGAAAGAACAGAAAAGATTTCATTAAATTTTCATTCTGTTTCTGCGCAACTCCCCACTGAATGACACGTGTCGCGCAGCGGAAGGCTTGCGCAACAATGCTTGCGCAACTGCGCAGACACGTGTCGCGCAGCCGCGCGCTTGCGCAGTTGTGCTTGCGCAACTGCGCAGACACGTGTCGCGCTGCCGCGCGCTTGCGCAGTTGTGCTTGCGCAACTGCGCAGACACGTGTCGCGCTGCCGTGCGCTTGCGCAGTTGAACGTTGCTTATGTTTTTTAAAGAGCCTTGCTCTGATTGGACGTTCCGTCTTGGGCGTTGTGCTGCCGTGTCAACTTCTGACACGTGGCGCGTTGCGCGCAGCGCACGGGAACTGAAGCGTTGCTTCAAAATTTGAATTTTCAAAATTTAAGCAGAGCCTTGCTCTGATTGGGGGAACAACTGAACCTAAACGCCCCAAGTCTGGGGGCATGATAGTGCATACCATTTACATGGCTTCCGGGAAAGAGGATAGCCGTATCTCCACGGGCCATCGACCACTCACGCGGTCAGTAACTAAAGCTCAGGAGCAACAACAGCAAAAGCTCCAGGAGATGCTGACAACCATGGCCGCACTCACTCGTCCAAAAGTAAGCCCGGAGACATCGTTGGGGCAGTGCCAAGAGCAGGAAACTGATGCAGAATTCCTCCGAAGAATGCTCGAGAGGAAAGAAAAAGAGGCCGCGGAACAAGCGGCCAACATAAAACAAATAGCCCTTCTATTTCAAGATATGGTCGGCATGATGATCCAGTTGGACCCTCCAGCCGAAGACCCTCCAGTAATAATTGAAGACGATAGAGGAGAGACATCAAACCCTCCTCCGGCTCTATCAGCAGCCAAGGAAGAAACGATTTCCAAAGCTGTGCTTGATGACTATATCGCTCAACAGATATGAGCACATCAGGCAAATGAAGCAACTGGCCAAGTCGTCAGAACTGGACGACCATATCCAGGCTGGTACGATCAAATTAAGTACCCGCCAGGATACACGATTCCTAAGTTCCATGTATACAAGGGGACAGGCAATCCCCATCAACATGCCGCTCAGTTCAGGGCTTTGTGCGGAAATACTGGAGGCGACGATAAGCTACTACTTCGCCAATTCGTCGGCAGCTTGGCAGAGATGGCGTTCGAATGGTATTCAGAGCTTCCCAACGACTCCGTCAAAACTTTTACGGAGATGGAATTGCTATTCACCCAGCATTTCGCAAGCGCTAGCGAACGCACCCCAATCACAGCATTGATCAATGCCGGGGTAAAGCCGGGATAAACATGGGTTCAGTATGCAATCCGGTGGAGGAACCTATGGTCGAAATGTGAACAACGCATGGAAGAAGCTCCCGCAGTAGGCATGTTCGTGGGTACCCTCAATCCGCAGGCGACCATATCCCAGTTCATGATGTTTTTTAAGTCGACTACCTTCCAGGCCTTGATTAACAAGCTGGCCCAAATGGATCAGATGGGCCATAGACCGTCTTCCTCGAAAATGGAGCCTCAAAACGAAAAGGAGAAAGGGAAAGAGACCTTCGTCGCCAATGCTCAGCAGCAGCCCAGTGGTCCAAAGCCAGCTGATCGCCAAAACGATAGACAAAGATTCTTCAACGAGAAGCTAAAACTCCATTATTTGTTTCCCAGGGATAAAACGAGGAGACTGTTCGAGCTGGCGGTGCGCAACAGGCTCATCAATCTGCCAGATCCAAGACGTCCACTGCAGCCAGGCGACGCCAACAATCCCAATTACTGTCCCTACCACCGAGCAGTAAGCCATCCAATCGAAGATTGCTTCGTCTTCAAAGGCTGGATAGAGGACTAATACCAACAGGGCAAATTCGCGCTGTCTGAGAATTGGAAGGTTAGCCCGCCCCAGCCACACACTCCTAAAAAGATGGACACGCCAGGGGCATCATGCTCTTTTATAGAAGAAGCTCCATAGGAAGTCGCTCTTTCAGCCAAAACAAAACGAATGCTGAAGGATCTCCAAATTTGCCCGGGAATTAAGTGGAAGAGCCCGCTGGAGCCCGAGATTATTGAAGGGATGCTGAAGCCGCGCCGAACGCTGAAAGTTGGTGATGGTGGACAAAACATTCAGGCCCATCCGTCAAAGTTTCGAAGAAGAAGAAGAAGACCAAAAAGCCCGTGAAGCTGATGACAAGCGTACGGAGCTGTAGAAGCACATTGACGCACTGGAAGGATACAACCAGAAGGAGCCAACCCCGATCACGCTCCAAGAGTTTCTCAACCACATCCTTGAGGGCGAATATGACGACAATGACGAGGGGGAAGACTCGTCATATGAGCCCGAGGAATATGTGGCAAGCTGTCACATGATTTCCCACTCATCAATAAATGGAAAAGAATCTCCTGATGCGGAGAAACTGGGGGCAGATCCAGAACCAGAATCAAGATCCTTGATTCCGTCAGACGAGATGATTAACATATTCCTGAACGAAGCTCTTCAGAAAAGCAAAGCTGACCGAGAGCGTGAAATCGCCATATACGAAAGAGCCAAACGTCGGCGACTGAATGAAAGGGTTTAAGTACCCCAACTGGATCAAAGCACTCATGCCACCAGCAAAAACAGGCTTAAGCAAGGAAGCGGTTCGCCAAAGCCCTGCCAATGGGAATGAAATTGCCATCTCTTACAGAAGATACTTCAGGGAGTACGTGTCCCGATGAACCGGATGCACATCCAAACTACTACTTATACCATCGGAGGATCATGCACCCTACCGAGGAATACATGGCCTTTAAAAATTGGTGGCAGGGATATGTTGCCCACCGAAAAAATGTCAAGCGGATGAAGCATAAAACTCGTCGGGAGCAAAGAAGCACGATCAATGAGCACAAAAGAACCGCCGGCAACTGTCACATGGTTGATTCTGGGGGATCGCAAGTTCTCACTTTCAGGAGCGATTCTGATGAAGAAATAGCCATCGGCCCTCTCTTCAAGGAATCCATCTCTGAAACAGAAGAAGTAAAGACCTGCGAGAATATTCAGCAGCGCAATTGTACGTTGCCCGAAAAGAATCTCGGACCTACGAACAACGGATTGAATAAAAAAGATAAAGGGAAGGAAAAAGTCCCTGAGGATATCTCCCTTGATGATCGAGTCGTCGAAGAGCTGGCAGCCAAGGACCCGCCCAAGAAAAACAAGGTGGATTACAACGTTCTGGCACACCTGAGGAAGATACCCTCGCAACTAAGCTTGTCCAAAAGATGACTTTCCCGTACCGGTTACCGAGCTGATGATAGATAACACGTCTACTCACGAAGTCTTCTCCTTCATGGACAGCTCATCAGGGTACAATCAAATAAAGATGCATCCCGAAGACCAGAAGCATACCGCTTTCCAGACCCCTCTGGGCATATTCTGCTACAAAGTGATGCCTTTCGGTCTGAAGAACGCCGGCGCCACCTATCAGAGGGCCATGACGAAGATCTTTGATGACCTTATACACGAGATTGTCGAATGTTATATCGACGACCTCGTATTGAAAAGCAAATCGCATGAGGAGTATTGGGAGCATCTAAAGATCGTGTTTCAACGCCTTCGGAAATACAACTTGAAGATGAACCCTCTCAAATGCGCATTCGGAGTCTCCTCAGATAAATTCCTAGGATTCATCATACGACACCGGGGTATCGAGATAGACCCGTCGAAAATCAAGGCGATCATGGAAATGCCTTCGCCAAGAACTCTCAAGCAATTGCGGTCTCTCCAAGGAAAGCTCGCGCATATCCGACAGTTCGTAGGCAATCTCTCCAGCAAATGCCGCCCCTATATTCATCTAATGAAGAAGGGGACTCCTTTCGTCTGGGACCGCAAATGCCAAAGCGCACTGGACGAAATCAAGCAATACTTACATAATCCGCCGGTACTGACCGCTCCGGTCAAGGTAGAGCCTCTCATCCTGTACACAACAGCCCTTAAAGGTTCCTTAGGCACGCTATGGGCATAAGAAAATGACCAGGGGAAGGAGATAGCCATCTATTATTTGAGTCGAGTTCTCCTGGGGGCATAAAATAACTACTCCCCCATCGAAAAACACTGCCTGGCGTTAATCTTCGCGATAACGAAGCTCAGACACTATGCATTGGCGCATGAGGTCCACCTCATATCGAAAGTGGATCCTCTCAAATATTTGATATCAAGAGCCATACTAACGGGACGACTCACTAAATAGGCCCTACTCTTAATGGAATTCTTGATAATATATCGACCGCTCAAGGCAGTGAAAGGCCAGGCTACCGCCGACTTCCTCGCTGAGCACCCGATACCTGCAGATTCACCCCTGAATTGCGAAATGCCAGACGAGCACGCGTTTGACACGATCGACAAGGAAAGAAGAGAGAGTGACACCCGATGGGAACTCTACTTTGATGGGGAATCCTCCATAAAGAAGCGAAAGCATAGCTCCCCCATAATCAAATCGGGGGTAGTGTTCATATCAGAAAATTGCATTCTAATACCGTTCATTCATTATCTAATTGTTGTATTTATCGGTATTATTGACCAGTGTCTGCTCAGTATTACAGATTACAGGTATCCATGACAAAATACTGGAAATGCATCCAACAGCGCGGATATATCACTTGAGGGAAGACACTGCGACCAGAAACGCTAACCGACCGATACTTCAGGAGTTCCTTTATGCAACAAGTTGTGTACACATTTTTTTTCTAAATGGTCCAACACAACAAGTGTGTACACAAGACTTTTAAGCACATGTGGATATGATTTTATATGCAATCAAGGATATGATTTTATATGCAATCAAGGATATGATTCTATATGCAATCAAGGATATGATTCTATATGCAATCATCAAGGATATGATTTTATATGAAATCAAGGATATGATTTTATATGCATATGATATTATATGCATTCAAGACTAAAAAGCATGTGTTCAAATCAAAGGCAATCAAACAAATCAGCATGAGCCATAATGGGGCAGATATGAATATTTCTTTCTGAGCCTATAAATAGAGACCAGAGGGAAGAGGAAAGGGTAGCTTTTTCTTTAGTTTTTATCTTAGAATTCTTGTAATTTTTCTTTTCATTCTTGAGCTCTTGCCCCTTTGTCTTGACCTTGCAACTTCTCATTTAGAACTTGCAAGCTTAAGGCTTAGGTTCTTGACTTCAAGATCTCTTGTAACAAGTTTGTTCTTCAATAAAAGTTCATATTTTTCTTACATGTCTTGTTCCACTTTACATAATTTCAATTGTGAAATTCATGCTTTGCTTTGATCTTGCAACCTCTTAAGTGAGCTTGCAACCTTAAAGCTTGGTATTCGGATTTCACACGTTGCCGGGGATCGAACACTTGGAGATAAAAAGCTTGAACCCATCGGTTCTCTTTTCCTCTTTATTTCATTGCATGTTTTTATGTATCTTCTCTTTTCTTTCTTGTTAATTTGTAAATATGTGTGAGTAGTCTTTTCACTTGTTAAGGGTGTAATATGTTAGATTGTATTCGAAGATTTTCTTTGTCCAAACTTTAAAACCTAAAACTTGCCTATTGAAACTTCGTGCAAATCACCCGCAACTCCGCTCACTAGGCATCCTATCCTACCACGATAGTGATGATTCCTAATCATGACCGGATTGCCCGTGGTTTGCCGAAGGCTAAAATTAAGAGATAACAACGGAAGGACAAGGGACAAGGAAAACGGATTTAGCGAAATGCCGTAAATACTGTATTTCAAGTTCCCTAATCCGCGTTGTTACCTATTGTTTTAGTGTCAATACCAAGTTGGGGCTATAAGGAATTGGCAAACATCACCTTCATACAATCTAACTTATTACTACCCTTAACAAGTCCTTTTTATTCATATCTTTGTTACGACAATTAATTAACCAACAAATCAAAACACGGAATTAACTCGTTAAAACAAGCAATAAGAAACTTACCATCTCCCTGCGGACGACCCGTATTCATCGCGGATCGCTACAAGCGACACCGTTTTGATTGCGGTAATTTCAGAATTCTTTTTAAACACGACACAGTTAGAGCGTGACAATCAGGTAGGCCTTATCTTCGTGACTCCGCAAGGAGGGATAATGCGCTTTGCCTTCTCCTTAACAGAGCCGAGGAAAAATAATGAGGCAGAATACGAAGCTTTGATAGCAGGGATTGAGATCACTGTCGAAATAGGAATCGAAAACCTCCCCATATACGAAGACTCCCAACTGGTCGTTAGCCAAGTAAACGGCGACTACCAAACGTGCAAACCAGGGCTGGTGAAGTACAGCGAGAGAGTGCAGCGGCCGCTGACTCAAATTCCCTCCTACACCCTGGAAAGCATACCGCGAGCGGAGAATAGCAAGGCGGATGCGTTAGCCAAACTCGCTAAAGAACTGGCTGACGAAGACCTCGATGACGTGAGGATCGTTGTGCAAAGCCGTCAAGTTCTTGCACCAGCCGAAATATCTCCGGAGTCGCCTGAAGAAAAGGAAGCGACCAAGGAGACAGCCCTACAAATGGAGGACCAGGGAAAGGTTACGGATTGGAGAGAAGTCTTTATAGACTACTTCAAATCCCGTCGAACACCTGAAGATGCATCCTCAAGATATCAGCTCATGAAACGAGCTCTGTTTTTTGCCTTCGTCAATGATACTCTATATAAGAGATCATTCAACTCTCTGTGGCTAAGATGCCTGGGACCGAAAGAAGCAAGGAGAATCGTCCAAGAAACTCACGACGGACTCTGCGGTTCTCACCAAGCCGGGCCAACGATGAAGCTGAAGATCAAAAGGATGGGCTACTATAGGCCCATGATGATTCATAATTGCCTCGAATACGCGAAGCAATGCCATTCGTGCCAGATTCACGGGGATTTCGTCCACCAGCATCCAAACCCGCTACACCCAACGGTGGGTAGCCGGCCATTCGAAATGTGGGGAACTGACATAATCGGACCCATCGAACCGGCATCATCCAGAGGACATCGGTTCATATTGGCGACAACCGATTACTTCTCTAAGTGGGCAGAAGTCATACCGTTAAGGGAAGTGAAGACGGAGAACATTCTCCATTTCATCAAGACACGTGTCATCTATCGGTTTGGCACTCCGCGATAAATTATCTCCGATAACGGGCCGGCCTATAGAAGTCACAAAATTAGCCGCTTCATACGGTAGCATAATATAGACTGGAGATACTCTTTGGTCTATAATCCCCGAGCTAAAGGTCTACCTGAGGTTTTCAACAAGACCTTGACGAAGATCATAAAGAAGACGGTGTCCGGAAATAAAAAGGACTGGCACGAGAGACTGCATGAAGCTCTCTCGGCGTATCGGACCACATTCAAAACGGCCATAAACACAACGCCGTATGCATTGGTATTTGGCACTGAAGTAGTACTCCCCCTCGAGATAGAGCTAACTTCTCTACGAGTGGCGGTTCACTACGAGTTAACAGACGCAAAGAATGCTCATCTTTGCCTCAAAGAGCTCGACGCCCTTGATGAGACTCGGCTCATGGCGCAGCAAAACCTAGAAGCTTACAAAGCAAGGATGATGCGCTCATACGAAAGGTTGACTAGGCCGAGAACATTCCGCCAAGGCGAACTCGTGCTAATTGTCAAAAGACCTATGATCCCCAATCGTACCAAACGGGGGAGATTCGAACCGAACTACGAAGGCCCATACATCATAGATAAGGTCTACCAAGGAGGAGCCTATTTGCTCATGGATATGCATGGCGAAAGACCCTTCAGGCCAATAAACGGTCGGTTTCTGAAAAAATACTACGCATGAAAAGTCACGAACCAGGTTAATGATAGATGACGACGCCTATGTCCGCTCGCTATCTTCCTGAGTCCAAACTCTATAAGTAGTGCCCAGTGAAACCTCGCCTTCAAGACGACGGACCGAGATGTCCTAAAACAAACAACGGACCGAGATTTCCTAAAACTAACAATGGACCGAGGTGTCCTAAAACTAATGACTGACCGAAAACGTCTCTAAACTACTATAAACCACAGCATCCAAGGGCTGACGCAAAAAAAAAAGACTACGTCCATAAGCGAAATGGGCACGAATGAAAACCCAAAAGGGCTCCGTGAGTAAAAAACAGCAGGGCTACCGGCGAGTTTGTGAAAACCCAAAAGGGCGCAATCTCGTTAAAAGACACTTGCAAGGTCCTCTCGACCTTGTAAGGAGAAAATACCTGCGTGAGATCCTTACGACTCACAAGGGAGCAACACACTTAGGGAGCCTCACGATTCCTAAGGATAAAAAAACACTTACGAGATCCTCACGACTCGTAAGGAGAATTCCCCCTATGAGATCCTCACGGCTCATAGAATTCGAAAGCCTTAAGCTACAGGGATCTGAACCTGTTCTTAAGCCATCATACATCCCAATTTGCCCTACAGGTGGTCCAATACTGGCCCTTGTATACAATCCACGGGCACAAACAAACATCTCCCCAACAGAGTCTCACCAGCAACAAAGGATATCCTCACATGGTGAATGACCCTTATAAGTCCTCCCGATTTATAAGGAGAAAACACTCTTGTAAGATCCTGACGACTTATAAGAGAAAACGCACTTAGGAGTCCTCATGACCCCTAAGGAGAAAACACACCTACAAGATCCTCACGACTTGTAGGGAGAAATACCTTTATGAGACCTTTACGGCTCATGAAATCAAAAGCTTTAGTTGACAGGATCTTAACCCTGTTTGCTAAGCCACCTTTGTTCGAACCGACGAAGGCAAATGATGATTCGCTCCTGGCAATATTCCAGTCGTAGCGATGCTGATGCCTAAATCGGTAAGATCCCAAGTCTCTTGCTCGCAACATAAAGCCAGCAAGTCATAAATGCATATGAAATAGCCGAAATGATATGGTAACTTGCAACAAAATCAGCAAGTAAAATATATGCATACAAAAGAGTCGAAATGATTGGGCAACTCGCAATAAAAAGCAGCGAGTAAAATATAAATAGCCGAAATGATTGGGCACCACGAAAAAATAGCCGAAATGATTGGGCAATCGCGACTTTCACGATACAAAAAGCTGAAATGATAGAGCGTCGCGGAAAGAAATAAAAAAAATAATGATGAAACTTTTGTCCTACAGGAAAGTCCACACGGACCCCTGTATACAATCTATGGGCATAAACAAAAAGGGAAACACATGTCCTAACAAACTCTACCGAAGGGAGAGTCAAGTCTCGACGGCAACATCTACAGCCTAGAGATCAACAACGGCGTTCTTCCTTCAGCAGAATGCAGACGCAACATCAAAAAACGGAGCCACGGCAAAGTCCCCTAGTTCCAAATCTCGACGGTTCACATACAACCCAGAGACAACCTCGACATTCGTCGCAATATTGCAGACAAAATGTCAACAAATGAAGCCAAGGAAAATCCCTCGCTTCAGAGTCTCGACGGCAACATCTACAACCTAGAGATCAACAACAGCATTCTTCCTCCAGCAGGATGCAGACGCGACATCAACAAACGGAGCCATGGCAAAGTCCCCTAGTTCCAAACCTCAACGGTTCACAGACTGTTAGTGTATATGCCCTAGAGGCCATTACTGTATCATACTAGTTTGTATATTACTTAATGGAAGCTTGGGATATTCACCTTGTATAAACAATCTTGCTCAATATAGTAGTATGCTACTTGGTTTGTTTCTACTTCAATATGTACTTGTGTTTATTTCAGTATATCACTTATACGCATTAGTGGAGCCCTTAGGATCTTTGCTTGATTACCAGCGTTGTGATGGCAGTCACACTAGTGGGGGCTGGGTAATCTATAGGCACATCCTTATACAGGTCCCTAGTCGTAGGACTATCGAGACAGGGCATCGATACTCCGGAGTAGACTAGCGTATGCGCTTCTCATCCCAGTGTGGGAGATGGTCTGTCCCACAGCCATCAGTACGTCGTACTGGAGATAGTATACGGGTGCTCGTTGGGTTACGAGTACACTGGACAGGACTCGTCGGGAACTGACAGGTTGGTATTATACCTATCGTCAGTTATCAGTTCCCAGGTGACATGAGTACAGCTTAGTCCGCTGACTTGACACTGGCACTTCGCCTCGAGTGTGTTCCCACTGCACTTTGATCACTACCCTACCACGGCTCAAAGGAGTCGTGCAAACAGGTGATGGTTGGGTGCAGTCCCGAAGCACTTGGAGGCAGTGATGGTTAGACAGGATTCGTCTCTCCCGGTATTGGGAGTTGACATCGCGCTGTGTCTAGGAGAGCCATTACACGAGTAGTCCCTGGCCAGGGCAAGCGAGATATACTGGTAGGTTCCAGTGTTATCTCAGGGTGTTTTGGGCTTCACTCCGACACGACTTGTACCGCTATTGGGGGACTGACGTTTTACCGCCCCCTAGGCCCGACATGCGATGTATCAGACGAACAGACCGGACTGTACGGAGAATGTCACATTCAGACTCAGTAGGAGTTCAGATGGGGTTTCACCTCGTCAGCCTTCTTGTCGGCATCTACCTGGGGACCGTTACGCACAGCTAGTGCCGCTTGCGGTCTGTGGTTAAACCCACTGCCAGCGTAGTGTCGAGTCTTTAGAGTCCCACACAGAGGGTATTCGCCTCTGGGCAAAACAGAGTAGAGGTCGCATGGTTTTGCGACAGGGTTCGTTCTCATCCGCGCACTTGTGCACGTTTGGAGTCCGGACGGATTATACTGGCAGGCTCTGGTTTGAGCCAGATACTGGTATATATATTTGGGGTTGCTTTTATATCTTGGTATTCTTGTTCCTCGGAACGAGAATGCAGGTGTGTATGCACAGTTGCTTGAGGCGGAGGATGAGGTATTTCATTAGGGTTTCGGAACGGGTGCGTATGCACAGTTGACAGTTATCATTTTCCAAACCCTAATGGATTTATGAATTATCTATTAATAATAGTAATTAAATGAGAATTGTGTTATGGTTGTTTTTTTGTTGACTTGTTGACCATGGTTGACTTGTTGACCATTGACCACCATCATGCTTTAAAAAGTCTTCCTTGATTCATGCTTACATTTCATTAAATGAAGCATGGTAGTGGTCATTCCAAATACTACCATCAACTATTCTCATTTTGATTTATTATTATTTAGATAATTCTTTTGGCATTATGGTTGCTAGAAAGAAAAAAGATAGCTCATTATCTCATTCTTCTTCTCTCTCTTCACTTCATCTTCTTCTTCCTCTAGCAAAGAGAAACCTTCTCATGTGTTGAGAATCCTTCTCTTTAAAAAGAAAAGCAAACCCTAGTCACTCTCTACTCACTCTAGGTTAAAGGTTTAGCAAGCCGGAAACCCTAGTTCACTCAAAGATCGAGGAAGAGCCCAAAGGTCGAACCTTCGAGGTGGATCCATCTTCGACGGAAGGAGGCGACGAAAAGAGAACCATCAACCTCTACAAGATTTCAAGAAGAAGGAGTTCAAGTTTAGGTATAACCTTCATCCGAGTAGCTAACTCTCTTTAGCGTATTTGCTAGTTTAGTTTAGACAACGATCCCGACCTTGTTTAGTCCATGTTGCCTCTTGCGATTAAAATTCGTTTTTTATACCGTTTCCGCCTCCCCGTAAGCACCGGAGGTCGCAATATGGACTTACATTGGTATCAGAGCCTAACTAAACTTAAACTAGCTTGGTAGTGAAGTGTAACGAAGTTCGGAACCGAAAAAATCACAAAACCAGAAAAACAAAACCCTAAGTTTCTGTTAAATTTTTTTCTGCTCTAAATGAAAAACTTTATACTTGTAAATTCGGCTCAGGGTTTTGTAAGAACAACCATGAAAAACGATCCACTGTTTCGTCCAAACCACAGCGCTTCCGCCTCACGAGGTAGGCATGTGCCGCGGAAGCGCCGCGGTTTGTCGTTATCTGTGCATTGTTTTTCGTGCAGTGTGTGTCTGTGTTGGTTTTGGGATTTTTAAAATGTATTATATGTACCCAGATTTTCCAGAACAGAAATTCACTTTTGGGGTCCTATAATTCCGTATTTTTTCCGAACTTCACTGCACTTTGGCTATGATGGTTATATCTGTGATGTTTGCATGTATTGAACGTCGGCTAATCGCTATAAGCCGATTAGTCGGGGTTATACATGATCTGTGTTTGATATTGGAATGTGTATATGAATGTGTTGGACTGTCGCGGGTGAATAGCCGGGGTGGATGTGAGATGAGCTTTTGTTTTTCTTTCATTCATTGTAAATGTAAATTGATGTAATAATATTATTTGTTTGGCCGCACAACCGGGTCGGGGTTGTAGCCGTCATTGTATAATTCTTTTTACTGTTTTTGCTCCTAGGATAGACCCATGGAGGGGTGCACAAACTACCGGGTTCTTGGCGGGTAGTTTGCCGCACCCGTAGGGGTCTTGGGTGGGGTTTTTGCTATTCACCGCGACCGTGTAATCGCTTTTCATTGCAGGCTCGAAAGGATTAAGGATTGCTAGTATATCCAATGTATTCATCTGTGATCTGTAATGTCTATCATTGCTTTCTATATAGGCGTTGCTTATGTTTTACAGCCGCGCTAGCCCAGCCCCCGCTCTGTCGTTAGTTAAGTAACCTAACGAGTGATGACGGGACCCCGTGGCGAATGCGAATGGCATAAGCGTACGTCATATTTTGGTTGTTTTCTGCAATGGTAGGATTAAATGATGGGACGCATTAAAAGAACTAATGCAAGAATATCACGCATTAAAAGAACTAATGCAAGATAATAAACCAAGTTTAAGTCGATGGAACACTTTCGAAAAACCACTCGGTTCTTTTCAAAAACTAACTTTTAAATGCGGAGCTTGAGCCACTCCTTCTAAAAGCTATCTCGTTCCATCGATTATATCAAGTTCACTACGTTCACGGTTTTACCAAAACCATTCGTAGCCCTCCGTCGTTTCGCATGAATAGGCAATAGTATTCAAGCTGTGTATTTTGGCCAAAGTCAAGGCACAGTGATTGGTAGCTATTGGGTGTTCATGTGTAGCATAGATAGATGCGTTGGTTTGGGACAGTCGTGCTGCCATTTTGGCCAAAGTCAAGGGTATGTACGGATGGATCCAAATTAACCTGGAAAGTGACGGGTAGAACTTGACATGTGACTTATGATATTTTGGCCAAAGTCAAGGTCATAAGAGCATGGGGCAAAAATCCACATCGGGAGTTTCATAAGTACTGAAACTTGCTAGATTTACATACCATTTGGAGTGTGATGATTATGGTAGGATTCCTTCATTTTCGTCACGCGATGATATTTGGATCCCGATCCTACTGTGAGTATATGCTACTCCTCGGGAAATTTCTCACTAAACGATCAATGCTATAAACCTAGTAGGTGCCTAGAAAGGTGTTAGCGGGGCTACGCCCCCAGGGAAAAGAGGTTCTTAAATTAAGGAACTTCGCGAAAGCGTTGGAAAACCTCCCTCGAAGTACCGACACTGGCCTGGCTGAACGGTTAAGCAAGTATTGTACGGTGGGATTGATCCCAGCTAATTCTTCCTTTGTGGTTTGAGGAGGGATTCGAGAGACAGTGGGAGCCATCCTGTTTAGACAAATTAAAAACCATTCTAAACTTGCAAGAGCATCGTGCTAAGTGTTTCTTCTCTCCCCCTGCAGCGACCAAATCGAAATGACTGGACAAAAGTTACTTTTAGATAAAAACATACTGACAGGGCCAAACTACAAAGATTGGCTCAGGAATGTCAAATTGGCAATCTCTTACGACAAGCTGGGGTATCTTCTTACCACCAAAGCTCCCCCCGTCCCAGGTCCCACCTCCAGCGTCGCGGATAAGGAAATCCGTAAGACTTGGGAGATTGACAGCGCGAAGGCCAGATGCCTCGTACTTGCCTCGATGGACAACGACCATCAGAGGAGGCACGAGAATATGGATTTGGAATCCATATTTCTTCATACAAAAGAACTGTATGGAGAGCAGTCTCGTATCGCAAGATACGAAGTGTCGAAGAAGTTATTTTCGACAAAGTTGGCCGTCGGATCATCGGTAGCGGACCACGTGCTTAAGATGATTGGCTACACTGAGGAGCTCGCGGAACTTGGGACCACGTTGGACAGTGAACTCTATACGGATATAATTCTCCAGTCCCTTCCATCCACTTACGCCCAGTTCATACTGAACTTCAACTTGCAAGAAAAGGAAGTTGAACTTTCAGAACTCCTCAACCTGCTGAGGAGCGCAGAGGGCACCCTACAGAAGGGTAGGGAAACATCCACTTTGTTTGTAGGAGGATCTTCTTCTTCTAGGTCCAAGGCGAAAGCCAAGGGAAAGAAGAGGAAAGCCCCCGCCAAACCAAGAGGCGGTGTTAGTAAAGTGGGTACGAAGGGAAAGGAAAAGGCAACAAAGATTGCGGGGAAGCTTGTTGGAAAGGAAGAGTGCTTCTATTGTCACAAGAGTGGACACTGGAAGAAAGATTGCAGGGCTTGGAAAGCCAGGACACAGGAACTGAAGCAGGTTGCAGCTTCAGCTTCAGGTGTGTATGTTATTGAAAACTGTCTTTCTATAAACTCTACTTCCTGGGTATTGGATACCGGATCAGGATCTCATATCTGTAATTCTTTGCAGGCGTTGAGAAACCGTAGGTTTTTTAAGGCAGGTGACATGACCCTCAGAGTTGCGAACGGAGCTAGCATGGATGCTAAAGCCGTGGGGGACTATCACCTGGGAATGTCAGATGGGCATGTTTTGGTTTTGCGTAATTGCTTTTTTGTACCCAACGCAACTTGTAATATCATTTCTGTATCTTTGGTTTCTAAAGAAGGTTATGAATTTGCGTTTGTAAGTAATGTTGTTAACATTCACCTTAATCAAGTTCTGATTGGGTCAGGTACATTGAGCAATGGTATATACGTATTAAACCAACCACAGATTTTCAATGTCCAGAATACACACAAAAGAAAGTCTCCAGATATCAATCAGACTTTCTTATGGCATTGTAGACTGGGTCACATCAATGAGAGAAGGTTGACTAAGTTACATACAGAAGGATATTTGGATCCGTTCGAATATCAATCGTATGCCACTTGTCAATCCTGTCTCAAAGGAAAGATGACAAAGACTCCGTTCACTGGACACGGAGTAAGAGCGAGCAAGCTCTTGGGACTCGTACACAGCGACGTGTGCGGTCCAATGTCTACACATGCGCGAAGCGGTTATTCTTACTTCATTACTTTTACGGATGATTTTTCAAGATACGGTTATGTCTTCTTAATGAAACATAAGTCAGAATCTTTTGAAAAATTCCAGGAATTTAAGAATGAAGTAGAAAAACAAACCGGCAAAAGTATCAAGATTCTAAGATCGGATCGAGGTGGAGAATACTTAAGTGCCGAGTTCCTGAATTACTTAAAAGAGAATGGGATTCTCTCTCAGCTTACTCCTCCATACACCCCGCAACATAACGGTGTATCGGAGAGACGGAACCGGACCCTATTGGATATGGTACGGTCCATGATGAGTAACGCTGAGTTACCGCGATCATTCTGGGGGTATGCACTAGAATCAGCTGCGTACCTATTGAACCGAGTTCCTACTAAGACTGTGCCTACTACACCATATGAGATGTGGTGTGGGAAGAGGCCCCATCTCAGTCACATCAAGACTTGGGGATGTCCAGCTTTTGTTAAAAAGCAGCATGTGGACAAGCTCGAGGCACGCTCAGTACAGTGTAAGTTCGTGGGATATCCAAAGAACTCTAAGGGATATTTCTTCTACTGTGAAGAGGAACAAAAAGTTCTTGTTTCTCGTCATGCCTACTTCTTGGAAACTGAGTTTTTGGAAAACCAGATAAGTGGGAGCACAGTAGAACTGGAAGAAATTCCAGAACCACGGACTATTACTGAAAGCTTAGTGGAACCAGAAGGTTCAAATGAACAGGACATTCCTACGCCGCTCCGCAGAAGTAATAGGCAGTCTCATCCGCCCGAGAGATACTACGGTTTTCTCATAGACGGGGATAGAGAGGATTGCATCATAGACTATGATGAGCCTACTAGCTTCCAGCAGGCCGTTCAGAGCGTTGACTCGGTAAAATGGCTGGATGCAATGCGGACCGAAATGGAGTCCATGTACACCAACAAAGTATGGACGTTGGACATTGCTCCAGACGGGGTAAAACCCGTAGGATGCAAGTGGATCTTCAAAAGGAAGATTGGTGTAGATGGACAGGTTGAGACCTATAAAGCCAGACTTGTAGCAAAGGGTTTCCGTCAAAGACCTGGCTTGGACTATGACGAAACCTTTTCTCCAGTGGCTATGCTGAAATCCATTCGGATCCTTCTTGCCATTGCTGCCTTCCACGATTATGAGATTTGGCAGATGGACGTAAAAACCGCTTTTCTAAATGGAAATTTAGAGGAGTGTGTCTATATGGATCAGCCAGAGGGTTTCATTCAGAGTGGGAGCAGCGGAAAGGTGTGCAAGTTGCTTAAGTCCATTTATGGACTAAAGCAGGCATCGCGGAGTTGGAACATCTGTTTTGATGAGACGGTCAAGGAATTTGACTTTATCAAAAATCCAGATGAACCATGCATCTATAGTAGATTTGTAGCGAGAACTGTAGTATTCCTTGTTTTATACGTGGATGACATTCTCTTAATAGGAAATGACATTCCTATGCTACAATCTGTCAAGGGTTTCTTGTCACACAGGTTCTCCATGAAAGACCTGGGTGATGCCTCTTACATCCTGGGGATCCGGATCCATCGTGATAGATCCAAGAGGATATTAGGACTTTCACAGTCCAGGTACATCGACACCGTACTGAAAAGATTCAGTATGGAAGATTCCAAGCGCGGTAACCTACCGGCTTGTCACGGGATCACCCTCTCTAAAGAGATGTCTCCCAAGACTGATTTGGAGAGGGATCGCATGTCTATTATACCCTACGCTTCTGCGGTAGGCTCTATAATGTATGCGATGTTGTGTACCAGACCGGATGTAGCTTATGCACTGAGTGTAGTAAGCCGGTATCAGTCAAACCCTGGGGAGAAACATTGGATAGCAGTAAAGAACATTCTCAAGTACCTGAGAAGGACTAAGGAGATGTTCTTGGTGTATGGCGGAAAAGACCTCCAGATTGAGGCCTTTGCTGACTCCAGCTTCCAGAGTGACAAGGATGATTCCAAGTCCATGTCGGGTTTTGTCTTTACCCTCAATGGAGGGGCGGTGTGTTGGAAGAGTTCCAAACAGGAAACCGTTGCAGACTCGACTATGGAAGCGGAATACATCGCTGCATCTGATGCCGCAAAAGAAGCTGTCTGGATAAGGAAGTTCTTAAAAGAACTTCAGGTGGTTCCGTCCATTGTTGACCCAGTACCTCTGTATTGCGACAACAACGGGGCTATAGCTTTAGCAAAGGAACCCAGGTCCCATCAGAGATCCAGGCACATCTTGAGGCGGTATCACCTGATCAGGGAGATCGTGGATCGCAAGGAGATCGAGGTTCGGAGGGTTGCTTCAGAAGAGAACACTGCAGATCCATTCACCAAGGCCCTACCCCAGACTCAGTTCGAGCGGCTGATCGAGATGATAGGTCTTCGATACGCCAGTACATGGCCTTAGTGCAAGTGGGAGATTGTTAGTGTATATGCCCTAGAGGCCATTACTGTATCATACTAGTTTGTATATTACTTAATGGAAGCTTGGGATATTCACCTTGTATAAACAATCTTGCTCAATATAGTAGTATGCTACTTGGTTTGTTTCTACTTCAATGTGTACTTGTGTTTATTTCAGTATATCACTTATACGCATTAGTGGAGCCCTTAGGATCTTTGCTTGATTACCAGCGTTGTGATGGCAGTCACACTAGTGGGGGCTGGGTAATCTATAGGCACATCCTTATACAGGTCCCTAGTCGTAGGACTATCGAGACAGGGCATCGATACTCCGGAGTAGACTAGCGTATGCGCTTCTCATCCCAGTGTGGGAGATGGTCTGTCCCACAGCCATCAGTACGTCGTACTGGAGATAGTATACGGGTGCTCGTTGGGTTACGAGTACACTGGACAGGACTCGTCGGGAACTGACAGGTTGGTATTATACCTATCGTCAGTTATCAGTTCCCAGGTGACATGAGTACAGCTTAGTCCGCTGACTTGACACTGGCACTTCGCCTCGAGTGTGTTCCCACTGCACTTTGATCACTACCCTACCACGGCTCAAAGGAGTCGTGCAAACAGGTGATGGTTGGGTGCAGTCCCGAAGCACTTGGAGGCAGTGATGGTTAGACAGGATTCGTCTCTCCTGGTATTGGGAGTTGACATCGCGCTGTGTCTAGGAGAGCCATTACACGAGTAGTCCCTGGCCAGGGCAAGCGAGATATACTGGTAGGTTCCAGTGTTATCTCAGGGTGTTTTGGGCTTCACTCCGACACGACTTGTACCGCTATTGGGGGACTGACGTTTTACCGCCCCCTAGGCCCGACATGCGATGTATCAGATGAACAGACCGGACTGTACGGAGAATGTCACATTCAGACTCAGTAGGAGTTCAGATGGGGTTTCACCTCGTCAGCCTTCTTGTCGGCATCTACCTGGGGACCGTTACGCACAGCTAGTGCCGCTTGCGGTCTGTGGTTAAACCCACTGCCAGCGTAGTGTCGAGTCTTTAGAGTCCCACACAGAGGGTATTCGCCTCTGGGCAAAACAGAGTAGAGGTCGCATGGTTTTGCGACAGGGTTCGTTCTCATCCGCGCACTTGTGCACGTTTGGAGTCCGGACGGATTATACTGGCAGGCTCTGGTTTGAGCCAGATACTGGTATATATATTTGGGGTTGCTTTTATATCTTGGTATTCTTGTTCCTCGGAACGAGAATGCAGGTGTGTATGCACAGTTGCTTGAGGCGGAGGATGAGGTATTTCATTAGGGTTTCGGAACGGGTGCGTATGCACAGTTGACAGTTATCATTTTCCAAACCCTAATGGATTTATGAATTATCTATTAATAATAGTAATTAAATAAGAATTGTGTTATGGTTGTTTTTTTGTTGACTTGTTGACCATGGTTGACTTGTTGACCATTGACCACCATCATGCTTTAAAAAGTCTTCCTTGATTCATGCTTACATTTCATTAAATGAAGCATGGTAGTGGTCATTCCAAATACTACCATCAACTATTCTCATTTTGATTTATTATTATTTAGATAATTCTTTTGGCATTATGGTTGCTAGAAAGAAAAAAGATAGCTCATTATCTCATTCTTCTTCTCTCTCTTCACTTCATCTTCTTCTTCCTCTAGCAAAGAGAAACCTTCTCATGTGTTGAGAATCCTTCTCTTTAAAAAGAAAAGCAAACCCTAGTCACTCTCTACTCACTCTAGGTTAAAGGTTTAGCAAGCCGGAAACCCTAGTTCACTCAAAGATCGAGGAAGAGCCCAAAGGTCGAACCTTCGAGGTGGATTCATCTTCGACGGAAGGAGGCGACGAAAAGAGAACCATCAACCTCTACAAGATTTCAAGAAGAAGGAGTTCAAGTTTAGGTATAACCTTCATCCGAGTAGCTAACTCTCTTTAGCGTATTTGCTAGTTTAGTTTAGACAACGATCCCGACCTTGTTTAGTCCATGTTGCCTCTTGCGATTAAAATTCGTTTTTTATACCGTTTCCGCCTCCCCGTAAGCACCGGGGGTCGCAATATGGACTTACACAGACAACCCAGAGACAACCTCGACATTCGTCGTAATATTGCAGACATAATGTTAACAAACGAAGCCAAAGAAAATCCCTTGCTTCAGATTCTCGATGGCAACATCTACAGCCTAGAGATCAACAATAGCGTTCTTCCTCCAGCAGGATGCAGACACGACATCAACAAATAGAGCCACGGCAAAGTCCCCCAGTTCGAAACCTCGACGATTCACAGACAACCCAGAGACAACCTTGACATTCGTCGCAATATTGCAGACACAATGTCAACAAATGAAGCCAAGGAAAATTCCTCGCTTCAGAGTCTCGACGGTAACATCTACAGCCTAGAGATCAATGATCAGTTGAAAATAGTGCATTCTCAACACGTTAATTTCCCTACTCTTATCATTCATATATAGGTGTTTATTGTAATTATAACACAGATTACGAATTCATCTGGAAAATACTAAATAACCTGTGTTATAGTTATAATCGACATTCTAAAGGGAAATTAAGTGTTTATTACTATTCACATGATTTTTATATCTCAAAACTTGTCTCAAGATTGTGTGCAGGAAATTCTCTAGGTTAAAAAGCCGGAATCACAAAAGTGCTGATAAAACGCATCAAGTCCAAGACTTGAGATCTGGCAGTAAATTAGAAAGAATTATAAGATTCCAGACATCAAGAAACAACCATGAAGACAACATGAAACAATACAGAAATTTCCATGCAGCAACTCCACCAAACGGCTACGGATCCGCGGCCGAGTTAGGCCTATCCACCGCGGATCCGCGGCCGAGTTGACTCGTCGGCGGTTGGAACTTTTCCCGAGCCTTCTTTTTAAACGGCCAAACTTCTTCAAGACGTTTCAAACTCCCGAGAATTCTCCAGAAGTTTCCCTCCAACAGCAAGTCTTCACTTGTAAGCTAGCTAACTACCTTAATCTAGAAACTTATCTTCAACTACCTAGCTTCCAAGAGAAGATTGACCTAGCTTCTAGGGGAAGCTTGCGGGAAAACTATAAAAGGGGAGCTAAACCTAGGGTTTGGGGTTGTTCATCAATTAGGATAAAAATTCTAGCAAAATCCAAATCAATTCAAATCAAATTGGGTGACAATTTGAGCCAAATCAAGATTCATCGAGTACCGACTCAAGCAAGCCTTCAACGAGCCTTTTGAAGCAACGCCGATTTTCATCCGAGCAAGAGATCCACGACGATCCGCGACTCACGACGATCGAGCCACGCAAAGATCAACGCCAAATGAGTGAGCTAGAGCTAGTCTTGTAAACTTGAGTGAGAGATGTAATTTGAAGAAGATCTAAATAAAGGTGAAAATCTTTTTTCTCGCTTTATATTCATTCTCGCATTATGATATTCTTCATTCTTGATTGTTTTATGATGATGCGTGAGTAAATTCTCAGCTTGTGGAGGATTCGAGAGAATTGATTGATCTAGTGATGATCAAATCTTTATACTAATTCTTAATTCTTATGAGATTTGTGAACCTTAGCAAAATGAATCGTTGATGACCTAATTGGGAGCGAAATAACTTCTTGATTATTTCTTTGCAAATTAGGGATCAAACTATCGGTGATTTTCTTTGTAGAGGCTAGATCCGAATGATTATGATTGAAAAGACAAGAGATAGTGAAGGAGAAACCCTAGTTTCTTCAATTGATCCATAATCTTCAATCATCATCATCAATCTAGCTACAAATATTCAATAGATAAGATTATGAATTATTAGATTCATCATTAGCTATTAACTCAATCGGATCCTACAAGCTATTCTTCATATCTTGATAATTCAATCGATTTGAACATTTCTTGATTCTTGATTCTAGATCTTTATTTTCTTCATGTTTCTTGAAATGAAAAACTCACAAATTTGAATCAACTTTCTTGCACATTTTCTTTTATCTTTTAATTTTCAACTCATCTAAAATAAAATCGATCAAATCACACTTTCTCAGTGGGCGATCCGCATTCACCGACGAACCTACAATAGACACCGTCAATTAATTACGGTATAAATTTCTTTGGTTGTGATCACTCTAAACATTTTCCAAATACACACGAAGACGATTCAATCAAATGGCGCCGTTGCCGGGGATAGTGTGCTAATTTTTCGTTTTTTGTAATTTGAGTTGGAAAATTTATTATTCCATCAGTTTTTTAGATCAAAATTTGCAACAAGCGCTTAACAATTTGTTGTGATTGGTTTCAAGGAGATCTAGAATCTCTGGAGCGAGAGGAAATATTTTCAGAGCATCTCAGAGAGTTCAGTGAGCCAAGAGGAGCATCTGCACCAATTTTTGTGCAGAGATCTCAACATCAGACCGCGCATCCGCGGCCGTAGGTAGCATATTGCCACGGTTCCGAGGTATTCTAGTTGCTTCAGTGCACCAAAATTCTCTGGTATATTCTGTACTTTCTTATATCCTCTCTGATCTACTCCAATAACCAATTTCTGCAGGTTTCTTTGCAAAAATTCGCAGCGCCGCAAAAAGAAAAATTGTTGCATATTTGATCTTGGTTGTTTGCATTTTTAACACGGAAATTAAGGGGTAAAGACCAAATTCAGATTAGGTGGGGATTTCATTACCCTTCCTAAGCCCCAAAAATCACAAACTTGCATCGCATCACCCTCATTAACTAAAAAAGATCTAGGCAAGACTCTAAGGACCGTTGCGCTCATTTAGGACAGAACGAGGTCGTGGATAATCTATTGCTTATCCGCGTTTCTTTTGTAGTGTCTAAGGCAAGTGGTTACTTAATTAGGCCCACTACTTACGTAGTGGAGAACCTCTTACTTACCTGGCACTTACCTGGCCACAGAAGGGGCAAAGAGGCAGTAGAGGATTTATCTTGCGACTTTTCTTCTAGAAGTCTAGGAGCGGTCTAGAGACTTGACCTAGGTGACCACTAGATTTAGGGTTGCTTGCGCATTGTTTGTGTGATTTTTCAAAAATCCGTATTTTCAAACCAAACACCAATCCAATCTTTTCCTTAATTATCACTTAACGCTGCCACTTGTGCTAAACCATTTAGTGCATGCTTGGCTGGACACGGGATTCTAGTGCCCGTCTTGTCCGCGTTCCTTCTATCGACTCCAAAATCGGTAATTCTACGTCTACTTTTTCTTCACCCACTACCACACCCACTTCGATGGACGGTTCTCCATCGAACTTCTTTACCACTACTCTGCCACCATCCGCAGGTGAGCAGAATCCGCCCTGCATCTCTCTCCAAGAGAGATGTTACCCTATGCGAGGTCCTCTTTCGACCTGTCTCACCATTCCACCAGCCAATGGGGAAAATTTTGAAATCAAACCACAATACATCAATCTTTTAACAAAATTTCACGGTCTTGAGTCTGAAGACGCATACGTCTTTATTACCAAATTTGAAAATGTATGCGCTATGATGGATACTTCACAGCTTTCTGTAGATGCTATGCGATTACGTCTTCTCCCATTCATTTTGTACGATATAGCCGAGAAGTGGCTATATAACACAGCCGCACATTCTATTTCAAATTGGGGAGAATTCGTAACAGCTTTCCTAAAGAAATTCTACCCTAATCATAAGACCGCTTGAGTCCGTAGCGAAATAA
This sequence comes from Agapanthus africanus, assembly GCA_030015575.1. Lineage (NCBI taxonomy): Eukaryota > Viridiplantae > Streptophyta > Magnoliopsida > Asparagales > Amaryllidaceae > Agapanthus > Agapanthus africanus. Next base: position 944,341,981 of record CM057337.1, read on the forward strand.
ATCAATTTACCCAGCTTCCAAATGAACCATTCTCGAAGTGTTTTGAACGCTTCAAGGATCTGTTAGTTCAATATCCTCATCACGGAATTCCTAGATGGGATCTGTGTAGAATCATATATGAGGACATTAATCCTATAACTAAACAGAACCTTGAATCCATGTGTCAAGGCACCTTCATGACTAAAGATGATGGTGAAGTCTGGAGATTTTTAGAAGATTTCGCTGAAAGAACTTTACAGTGGGAGAGTGTAAACCAGTCATCTTCTAGGGGTGGCATTCATCAACTGAATGTTTCCATAGGAGTTAGAGCTGAAATGGCAGCAATGCAAAAGAAACTCGAAGCTATGGAACATAAATTTTTAGCACCCTCCCTAAATCAGATGTCACTCTCCAAAACTGTCTGTGGATGTCGTTCTGATCCATCTCATCTTACGGAAGAATGTCCTCTAAATTCTCCGTTTCAAGGTCAAGAGCATACCAATGTTGCTTTCCAACAAAGACCTAAGAACGATCCGTATTCTTTCACTTATAATCAGGGTTAGAGGAATCACCCTAATTTTGCTTGGAACCAACACCAAAATCAAAACACGGGTCCAAACCAAAACAACTTTCAAAGGGTTACTCCACCACAATAGCAACCACTTCAACTGACCCAGCACCCCTATCAATCACAAAACTTTCAAAATCCGTTCAACACTTCTACACCATCTAGTTCTTTGCAATTGACCGATACTGATGAATTCTCTTCACTCGCACAAACCATGAATTTGATTCTGAAAAATTTCATGCAAGTTTCGGCTGAGGTTGAGTCTTCTGTTGATGATATAAAGAAAAACTCCGCCTCCCAAGCTGAGAGTATAAAATCGATGGAAGCACAAATTGCACGAATAAATACCGAGATGAGTGCTAGATAAAAAGGTAAACTTCCGTCTCAACCCCTACCGAATCCTGGGCATTCACACCACTACAATGTGAATGACATCACAACGTTGAGATCTGGAAGAGTGCTGAATAATCAAGTCGGGGAAGAGATTGATAATAATTAAAAATCTATCAATAACACCCCAGCTTCCACTTCCGCTTTTCCTTCCACATCCACTTCTACTTCTAATCCTACTTTATCTACCCCACCACCTTCATGTGAGCCTATTCTTCGTTTTCCTCAAGGCTCGACACCTCAGCATACATCTTCTAGTCCGTCAAAGACGATCTCCACTTCTATTCTGGGATCAGTTCCACACACACCACCTTCTCCAATGTTGGACCCAGCTATGATTGCTAAAGATCCTTTTCCGAATCGGTTAAGGGGTAACAAATCGAGTCCATATATGGAGAAGATTATGGAAATGTTTAAGCAAGTTAACATCAATATCCCTCTCCTAGATGCTATTCAACAAGTCCCCGCTTATGCGAAAATTCTCAAAGACTTGTGCACTAGGAAGAAGAAGACTCAAGTGCCTAAGAAGGTCTTCATGACCAACAATGTTAGCACTGCTTTTACCCCACAGTTACCAAAGAAACGTAAGGACCCTGGATGTCCCACAATATCGATTTCTATTGGGGGTAAAAATATTAACCGTGCTTTACTTGACCTGGGCGCAAGTGTTAACCTGCTTCCATATTCTGTGTACGAGCAGTTAGGGATTGGAGAGTTGAAACCAGCTCATTGCACTCTCCAAATGGCAGACCAATCAATCACCAAACCTAGGGGTGAACTAGAGGATGCGTTGATAAAAGTCGGGGAATTCATATTCCCTGTGGACTTTATTGTTCTGGATACACAACCTGTAGCAAACCCACAGAACCAAATTCCGGTGATTTTGGGTCAACCATTCCTTGCCACTTCCAATGCTGTCATTAACTGTCGAAACGGTTCAATGAACCTATCTTTCGGAAAAATGAAAATTGAACTAAACATTTACAAAATTGGAAGTCAGCCGTCTGAACCCTCTGCTAACATACTTGATGTCTGTTCTGTCCACGAGATTGCTCCCGAAAGTTGCGAAGTTGATGAACTTTGCTTTGAAAATCTCAACGACACTAGCACATCAATGTTTGATCTTGCACATCTTAGTGAGGACACTCTTTCCACTCCTGAGTCTGACACTCTTGACTCTTCACCTTCTGAGTCTGTATCCTATGCAGGCTACGAGCTTCTTTGTGACTCCGAATATCATTCGCTGACCCCACCTTCTATAGTTTCTCCGCCAGCACTAGATCTCAAACTTTTACCTTCTCATCTTAAATATGCATATTTAGGTGAGAATGAGCCTTTACCGGTGATCATATCAGCTTCTCTAGCCTCAGAGCAAGAGAATGCTCTTTTGACGGTATTGAGATCTAATAGGCAGGCGTTTGGTTGGACTAGGGCTGACATCAAAGGAACTAGTCTCTTGATTGTTGAACATCATATACATCTGATGGATGAAGCCAAACCAACCCGAGAACCACAGAGACGGTTAAACCCCATTATGAAGGATGCGGTAAAGAAAGAAATCGTCAAATGCCTTGACAGTGGTATCATTTACCCAATCTCCGATAGCCAATGGGTAAGTCCAATTCATGTAGTCCCTAAGAAATCTGGCATTATGGTCATAACAAATGAGGCTAATGAGTTAATCCATACACGCGCTCAAACTGGGTGGCGTGTATGTATTGATTATAGAAAACTCAATGCCGCAACGAGGAAAGACCACTTTCCTCTACCTTTTATTGACCAGATGCTGGAACGCTTAGCTGGACGTGAATATTACTGCTTCATGGACGGATACACTGGCTATAACCAGGTCCCTATTGCCGAAAAGGATCAAGACAAAACCACATTTACTTGTCATTTTGGTACTTTTGCTTATAGACGCATGCCCTTTGGGTTATGCAATGCTCCCGCTACATTTCAGCGGTGTATGATGGGGATATTCTCGGACATGGTTGAGAATTTTCTGGAGATTTTCATGGAAGATTTCTCGATATTCGGAGATTCCTTTGCTGACTGCCTATCACATCTTGACGCGGTTCTTACTCGTTGTAAGGAGAAGAACTTAACCTTAAATTGGGAAAAATGCCATTTCATGGTCCAAGAGAGAATTGTGCTTGGACTTATGATTTCACGAAAAGGCATTGAGGTTGACAAAGCCAAAATAGATATCATTCAAAACCTTCCTCATCCCAAATGCGTCAAAGATATACGATCTTTTCTTGGCCATGCAGGCTTTTACAGGAGATTCATTAAGGATTTTAGCAAAATTGCTAGACCCTTAACTCTTCTCTTGGCCAAGGACACAACCTTTCACTTTGACTCGGATTGTGAGTCTGCATTTGACTCACTTAAAAACTCTCTCACTACAGCCCCCGTTCTATCATCTCTAGATAGGAACTATCCGTTTGAGTTTATGTGTGATGCATCAGATTTTGCAGTTAGTGCAGTCTTAAGACAGCACATTGAGAAGATGCCACACGTGATCTATTATGCAAGTAAGACCCCGAATGATGCTCAAATTAATTATACAACTACCGAAAAAGAACTTTTGGCGGTTGTATTCGCATTAGAAAAATTCAGGCCTTACTTGATTGGCTCACCAATTGTTGTGTACACTGACCACTCCGCCTTGAAACATCTTTTGGCGAAGAAGGATGCTAAAGTTAGGTTAATAAGTTGGATCCTTCTATTACAAGAATTTGATCTTGTTATTAAAGATAAGAAATGATGTGAAAACGTTGTAGCCGACCATCTGTCGCACATCTCTTCTTCACATGTGACCCTGCCGATCAATGATTCTTTTCCATACGAACAACTCTTGAACGTATCCAACGAACCTTGGTTCGGGGATATTGTGAATTATCTTGCTACGGGACTTATTCCCCACGAATGGTCGAAACGGGACAAACATCGATTTCTATCTCAAGTAAAACATTTTTACTGGGATGAACCCTATTTGTTTAAATATTGTCCTGACCAGATCATTCGCAGATGTGTCCCTAATGATGAATTCAAGAGTGTTCTATCTTTTTGTCATGATCAGGCATGTGGGGGTCATTTCGGTCCTCGAAAGACGGCGGAGAAGGTTTTGCAATCAGGTTTTTACTGGCCGACTTTATTCAAAGATGCATTTGATCATTGCAAAACCTGTGCACAGTGTCAACACACGGGTAGGATTTCTCGAAGAAATGAGATGCCCCTTTAACCCATCTTAGTGGTTAAAATTTTTGACGTCTGGGGTATAGATTTTTGTGTCCTTTTCCTAACTCCTTTGGGAATTTGTACATATTGCTTGCTGTTGATTACGTCTCGAAATGGGTGGAAGCTATTCCTTATCGCACTAATGACAAAAAGGTTGTCATTAAGTTTTTAAAAGAAAACATCTTTTCGCGATTTGGACACCTACGCGCTATCATTAGCGATAACGGGACGCATTTCTGCAATCGGTCTTTCGAGACTTTGATGCGGAAATATGAAATCAACCACAAACTTTCTACACCCTATCATCCCCAAACGAGCGGGCAAGCTGAGGTTTCAAACATACAAATCAAACAAATTTTGGAGAAAACTGTTTCTAAAAATCGAAAAGATTGGTCAACCAAATTGACGGATGCTCTTTGGGCGTTCCGAACTGCATATAAAACCGATCTAGGTATGTCTCCTTACAGACTAGTGTTTGGAAAGGCTTGCTACCTTCCGGTCGAGATTGAGCACAAAGCAATGTGGGCCATTAGAGAACTTAACTTTGACTTACATCAAGCCTGCAACTTTCGGAAGCTGCAATTAAACGAGCTAAGCGAACTCCGCGATGAAACTTATGATAATGCTGTGATTGTAAATAATCGGACTAAGGTATTTCACGATAAAAACATTTTGAGAAAAACTTTTACACCTGATCAACAAGTCATTTTTTATGATTCACGACTCCATCTTCATGCGGGTAAGCTACAATCTCGGTGGAAAGGACCTTTTGTTGTGCGGTATGTATACCCGCACGGGGCAGTTGAGGTTGAAAATCTTGAAAACGGTACAATTTTCAAAGTAAATGGATATAGACTAAAACCGTATTTTTCCGCTGACCCCTCGGAGGAGCTCCTGTTTTTACAGGAGCCGTTTTATCTTGATTAAAATTCCTCCGTCTCACCTCCATCTTTTGTAAAATACTGTATTATCTTTAGAATGGAGGTGAGTGAAAAGAATAAGTTTGGGGGAGATTTTCATGTTCATATATTATTTCCCCCGTTAATAAATTTCCTCCCAAGTTTATAGGTTTCTGAGCTTTAACAGATGGCAACAGTGAGGACACTGTTGAAAACAAGTTTGGGGGAGGTTTGTGCTTATTTGCGCATCACTTTGCATCATACTTTGCATAAGCACAAAACACATATAAAAAATATATATTTAATATTTAATTTTATAATAAAAGATTAGATAGTGAAAAATTACATCCAAAAGATTGGGAAAATTTAAGAAAACCTAGAAAGTTAGAAGTTTTCTTAAAAGGAACTAGTAATAAGTAGTTATGAGCCGTTATCCCAAGGGTTAGTAAGATGAAAGAAGTCATTAATCTGAGGATAAAAATAAGTCTAAAGAATAGTTCCTATTCTGAAAGCCAAACATTTGAATGTTGATACCCTACTATATGCACTTACACACGTCTTGAAGCTCGGGATAGTAGAGGATACCTTGAAATGCTCTTGTCTTAAAGCCAAAGTACGAAAATGAAAATAAAAGGAGAATAAAAGATATAATGGTGCAGAAAAATGAACATTGGTTTTGTAAACACCAAGGCAGCAATAAAAAAAATATAGCAAGGGTGCTTCATCACCTAATGCCTTAGACCAACTGGTTTGGGAGTCACTGCTAAGCCTTAGGTGTTGCAAGACGAGAAAAATACTAATACGCCTAATCAACAAGCACATGAGTAATCTGTCGGTTAGTACCTCAAGAAGTATTAACGGTCGCATGAAAAATGTGTGAGCAAATTCCAGCTAAATATTAATTAAAATGTACCGAGGTAAATGGACAAGAGTATGATAGCTTGAATTTAATTCTCCCAGTGTAGGGATGTCCAGTTCACACACGTATGGGTATATGATCAGTGTTTGGAAGAAAGATAGGAATGGAGAATAAAGACGATGTTTTATTGAGGGATGATGTGATTTCTAACATCTTTTCATGACTATTAAGATAAGGCTCATGACAACCGAAAAGCTAGTTTAGTTGGAAACTCTAATTTTCAAAGTTTTTCTTTTACAAATTCTTATATTTATATGTAACTTTCACAGTCTTTCTTTTATTATGGGATTTTGTGGGTGCAATCCGTTGAAAACCCTCAGGAGACAACACGCCTCCTACTAGGGACACCTAGAGGTTTAAAGGCTTGTTGCACGTGCTCAGTGCAATCGTGCTGCCTACGAAAGTGTGCTAGTTAGTTTTTCTCTTTCTTATATTTTCTCTTTCTCTTAAATAAAAATAAAATACGTTTGCTCGAGATGACCAAAATTAAGTTTGGGGGAATTTGATCAGTTGAAAATAGTGCATTCTCAACACGTTAATTTCCTTACTCTTATCATTCATATATAGGTGTTTATTGTAATTATAACACAGATTACGAATTCATCTGGAAAATACCAAATAACCCGTGTTATAGTTCTAATCGACATTCTAAAGGGAAATTAAGTGTTTATTACTATTCACATGATTTTTATATCTCAACACTTGTCTCAAGATTGTGTGCAGGAAATTCTCCAGGTTAAATAGACGGAATCACAAAAGTGCTGATAAAACGCATCAAGTCCAAGACTTGAGATCTGGCAGTAAATTAGAAAGAATTATAAGATTCCAGACATCAAGAAACAACCATGAAGACAACATGAAACAATACAGAAATTTCCATGCAGCAACTCCACCAAACGACCGCGAATCTGCGGCCGAGTCAGGCCGATCCGCCGTGGAACCGCGGCCGAGTTGACTCGTCGGCGGTTGGAACTTTTCCCGAGGCTTCTATTTTAACGGCCAAACTTCTTCAAGACGCTTCAAACTCCCGAGAATTCTCCAGAAGTTTCCCTCCAACAGCAAGTCTTCTCTTGTAAGCTAGCTAACTACCTTAATCTAGAAACTTCTCTTCAACTACCTAGCTTCCAAGAGAAGATTGACCTAGCTTCTAGGGGAAGCTTAAGGGAAAACTATAAAAGGGGAGCTAAACCTAGGGTTTGGGGTTGTTCATCAATTAGGGTAAAAATTCTAGCAAAATCCAAATCAATTCAAATCAAATTGGGTGACACAATTTGAGCCAAATCAAGATTCATCGAGTACCGACTCAAGCAAGCCTTCAATGAGCCTTTTGAAGCAACGTCGATCTTCATCCAAGCAAGAGATCCACGAAGATCCGCGACTCACGACGACCAAGCCACGCAAAGATCAACGCCAAATTCCCTCTGAAATGAGTGAGCTAGAGCTAGTCTTGTAAACTTGAGTGAGAGATGTAATTTGAAGAAGATCTAAATAAAGGTGAAAATCTTTTTTCTCGCTTTATATTCATTCTCGCATTATGATATTCTTCGTTCTTGATTGTTTTATGATGATGCGTGAGTAAATTCTTCGCTTGTGGAGGATCCGAGAGAATTGATAGATCTAGTGATGATCAAATCGTTATACTAATTCTTAATTCTTATGAGATTTGTGAACCTTAGCAAAATGAATCGTTGATGACCTAATTGGGAGCGAAATAACTTCTTGATTATTTCGTTGCAAATTAGGGATCAAACTATCGGTGATTTTCTTTGCTAGTGCAAGTCCACGTTACCTCTCCCGGTTCTTTCGGGCTTGCGGAAATAGAGAAAAAAGATTTTTAGGGTTTAGGTAACATGGACTACGAAAACAGACCTTGGCTAAACTACACACTAGCAACTAACAAGAGAGTTATCTACTCGGTTAGGGGTTATACCTCAACTTGAACTCCTTCTTCTTGGACTCTTTGTAGTGGTCGGATGGTGCTTTCCTCGTTGCCTTCTCTTGTCGAAGATGGATCCATCCGAGGGTTTCTTCCTTGAGCTCCTTTCTCGAACTTTGAGAAAACTAAAGTCTCCGGCTTGCCAGACCTTCAACCATAGGAAGAGTAGAGAGTGGTTTTGGGTGTTTTATCTCCAAGGAGAGGTTTCTCAACTCATGAGAATGATTCTCCTTGAACTAGAGGAGGAGGAAGATGAAGAGAGGAGAGAGAATGGTTATGATAGTATGAGAATAGTTTTTCAACCATAACAATATATGTGAATTATCAAATTAATAATATTAATCCAAAATGAAAAAGGTGATGGTTGTTTTGATAAGACCATTATCATTTCACATTAAATGATTTTGCAAAGATCAAATAGCATCTAGAAAAGAAATGATGATGGTCAAAGTTTCAACCATGGTCAACTAGTCAACAAGTCAACAAACCCAACCATGACACAATTTCATTTAAATAACATTATTAATTGATATATCACAAATTCATTAGGGTTTGGAAAAAGAAAACTGTCAACTATGCATACGCACCCGTTCCAAAACCCTAATGAAAAACCTCTTCTTCCGCCTCAGTCAACTGTGCATACACACCCGCATTCGTGTTTCGAGGAACATGAATATTATGAGAAAAAACTAACCCCAAAGCATATACTAGGATCTGGCTCAAACCAGAGCCCGCTAGTAATGTCTGTCCGGACGCCAAACGTGCACATAGTGCGCGGATGTGAACGAACCCTGTCGCAAAACCATGCGACCTCTACTCTGTTTTGCCCAAAGGCGAATAACCCTCTATGTGGGACTCTAAAGACTCGACACTACGCTGGCAGTGGGTTTAACCACAGACTGCAAGCGGCACTAGCTGTACGTAACGGTCCCCAGGTAGATGCCGATAAGAAGACTGACGAGGTAAATCCTTCTGAACTCCTACTGAGCCTGAATGTGACAATCTCCGTACAGTCTGGTCTGTTCGTCTAAGAACATCGCATGGCGGGCCTAGGGGGCGGTAAACGTCAGTCCCCTACTAGCGGTACAAGTCGTGTCGGAGTGTAGCCCAGAACACCTGAGATAACACTGGAAACCTACCAGTCTATCTCGCTTGCCCTGGCCAGGGACTTTGTGTAATGGCTCTCCTAGACACAGCGCGATATCAACCCCAATACCAGGAGAGACGAATCCTGTCTAACCGTCACTGCCTCCAAGTGCTTCGGGACTGCACCCAAAAACTACCTGTTTGCACGACTCCTTTGAGCCGTGGTAGGGTAGTAATCAAAGTACAGTGGGAACACACTCGAGACGAAGTGACAGTGTCAAGTCAACGGACTAAGCTGTACTCATGTCACCTGTGAACTGATAGCTGATGATAGGTATAGTACCAACCAACAGTTCCCGAAGAGTCCTGTCCAGTGTACTCGTAACCTAACGAGCACCCGCATACTATCTCAAGTACGGCGTACTGACGGCTGTGGGACAGACCGTCTCCGAAGCTGGGATGAGAAGCGTATACGCTAGTCTACTCTGGAGTATCGATGTCCTGTCTCGATAGTCCTACGACTAGGGACCTGCATAAGGATGTGCTTGTGGATTATCCAGCCCCCACGAGTGTGACTGCCATCACAACGCTGTTAATCAAGCAAAGATCCTAAGGGCTCCACTAATGTGTAAAGGCAATATGCTAAAAGAAACGCATGCACACATTAAAGCAGAAACAAACCAAGTAGCATACTACTATATTAAGCAAGATTGTCTATACAAGGTGAATATCCTAAGCTTCCATCAAGTAATATACAAACTAGTATGATACAGTAATGGCCTCTAGGGCATATATACTAACAATCTCCCACTTGCACTAGGGCCATGTACTGGTGTATCAAAGACCTATCGTCTCGATCAGCCGCTCGAACTGAGTCTGGGGTAAGCCCTTTATGAATGGATCAGTAGTGTTATCTTCCGTAGCAACTCTCCGAACCTCGATCTCCTGGCGACCCACGATCTCCCTGATCAGGTGATACCGCCTCAAGATGTGCCTGGACTTCTGATGGGACCTGGGTTCCTTCGCTAAAGCTATAGCCCCGTTGTTGTCGCAATACAGAGGTATTGGATCAACAATAGACGGAACCACCTGAAGTTCTATCAAGAACTTCTTCATCCAGAAGGCTTCTTTTGCGGCATCAGATGCAGCGATATATTCCGCTTCCATCGTCGAGTCAGCAACGGTTTCCTGTTTGGAACTCTTCCAATACACCGCCCCTCCATTGAGGGTAAAGACATAACCCGACATAGACTTGGAATCATCCTTGTCACTCTGGAAGCTGGAGTCAGCAAAGGCCTCGATCTGGAGGTCTTTTCCGCCATACACCAAGAACATCTCCTTAGTCCTTCTCAGGTACTTGAGAATGTTCTTTACCGCTATCCAGTGTTTCTCCCCAGGGTTTGACTGATACCTGCTTACCATACTCAGTGCATAAGCTACATCTAGACATGCGATCCGGTCTGGTACACAACATCGCATACATTATAGAGCCTACCGCAGAAGCGTAGGGTATAATAGACATGCGATCCGTTTCCAAATCAGTCTTGGGAGACATCTCTTTGGAGAGGGTGATCCCGTGACAAGTCGGTAGATTATCGCGCTTGGAATCTTCCATACTGAATCTTTTCAGTATGGTGTCGATGTACCTGGACTGTGAAAGTCCTAATATCCTCTTGGATCTGTCACGATAGATCCGGATCCCCAGAATGTAAGAGGTATCACCCAGGTCTTTTATGGAGAACCTGTGTGACAAGAACCCTTTGACAGATTGTAGCATAGGAATGTCATTTCCTATCAAGAGAATATCATCCACGTATAAAACGAGGAATACGACAGTTCGTGCTACAAATCTACTATAGATGCATGGTTCATCTGAATTTTTGATAAAGCCAAAATCTTTGACCGTCTCATCAAAACAGATGTTCCAACTCCGCGATGCCTGCTTTAGTCCATAGATGGACTTAAGCAACTTGCACACCTTCCCGCTGCTCCCACTCTGAATGAAACCCTCTGGCTGGTCCATATAGACACACTCTTCTAAATTTCCATTCAGAAAAGCGGTCTTTACGTCCATCTGCCAAATCTCATAATCGTAGAAGGCAGCAATGGTAAGAAGGATCCGAATGGATTTTAGCATAGCCACTGGAGAAAAAGTTTCGTCATAGTCCAAGCCAGGTCTTTAACGGAAACCCTTTGCAACAAGTCTAGCTTTATAGGTCTCAACCTGTCCATCTACACCAATCTTCCTTTTGAAGATCCACTTGCATCATACGGGTTTTACCCTATCTGGAGCAACGTCCAACGTCCATACTTTATTGGTGTACATGGACTCCATTTCGGTCCGCATTGCATCCAGCCATTTTACCGAGTCAACTCTCTGAATGGCCTGCTGGAAGCTAGTCGGCTCATCACTATCAATGATGCAATCCTCTCTATCCCCGTCTATGAGAAAACCGTATCTCTCGGGCGGATGAGACTGCCTACTACTCCTGTGGAGCGGCGTAGGAATGTCCTGATCTTTCGAACCCTCTGGTTCTACTAAGCTTTCAGTAATAGCTCATGGTTCTGTAATTTCTTCCAGTTCTATTGCGTTCCCACTTATCTGGTTTTCCAAAAACTCAGTTTCCAAGAAGTGGGCATGACGAGAAACAAAAACCTTTTGTTCCTCTTGGCAATAGAAGAAATATCCCTTGGAGTTCTTTGGATATCCCACAAACTTTCACTGTACTGAGCGTGCCTCGAGTTTGTCTGCATGCTGCTTTTTAACAAAAGCTGGACATCCCCATGTCTTAATGTGCTTAAGATAGGGTTTCTTCCCACACCACATCTGATATGGTGTAGTAGGCACATCTTAGTTGGAACTCGGTTCAAAAGGTATGCAGCTGATTCTAGTGCATATCCCCAGAATGATCGCGGTAACTCAGTGTTTCTCATCATGAAACGTACCATATCCAATAGGGTCCGGTTCCGTCTCTCCGATACACCGTTATGTTGCGGAGTGTATGGAGGAGTATGCTGAGAGAGAATTCCATTCTCTTTTAAGTAATCCATAAACTCGGCACTTAAGTATTCACCACCTCGATCAGATCTTAGTGTCTTGATAGTGTTGCCTGTTTGTTTTTCCACTTCATTCTTATATTCCTAGAATTTTCCAAAGGCTTCGAATTTATGTTTCATTAAGAAGACATAACTGTATCTTGAAAAGTCATCCGTAAAAGTAATGAAGTAAGAATAACCGCTTCGCTCATGTGTAGACATTGGACTACACACGTCGCTGTGTACGAGTCCCAAGAGCTCGCTCGCTCTTACTCCGTGTCCAGTGAACGGAGTCTTTGTCATCTTTCCTTTGAGACAGGATTAACAAGTTGCATATGATTGATATTCGAACGGATCCAAATATCCTTCTGTATGTAACTTCGTCAACCTTTTCTCATTGATGTGACCCAGTCTACAATGCCATAAGAAAGCCTGATTTGTTTCCGGAGACTTTCTTTTGTGTGTATTCTGGACATTGAAAATCTGTGGTTGGTTTAATACGTATATTCCATTGTTTAATGCACCTGACCCAATCAGAACTTGATTAAGGTGAATGTTTACAACATTACTTTCAAACGCAAATTCATAACCTTCTTTAGAAACTAAAGATACAGAAATGATATTACAAGTTGCATTGGGTAAAAAATAACAATTACGCAAAACTAAAACGTGTCCATCTAACAGCCCCAGGTGATAGTCCCCCACGGACTCAGCATCCATGCCAGCTCCGTTCGCAACTCTGAGGGTCATATCACCTGCCTTCAAAACCCTACGGTTTCTCAACGCCTACAAAGAATTACAGATATGAGATCCTGATCCGGTATCCAATACCCAGGAAGTAGAGTTTATTGATAGACAGTTTTCAATAACATACACACCTAAAGCTGAAGCCGCAACATGCTTCAGATCCTGTGTTCTGACCTTCCAAGCCCTGCAATATTTCTTCCAGTGTCCACTCTTGTGACAGTAAAAGCATTCTTCCTTTCCCACAAGCTTTCCCGCTTCTTTTGTTGCTTTTGCATTTCCCTTCGTATCCACCTTACTAACACCGCCCCTTGGTTTGGCGGGGTTTTCTTCTTCTTTCCCTTGGCTTTCGCCTTGGACCTAGAAGAGGAAGATCCTCCTACAAACAAAGTGGATGTTTCCCTACCTTTCTGTAGGGTGCCCTCTGCACTCCTCAGCATGTTGAGGAGTTCTGAAAGTTCAACTTCCTTTTCCTGTAAGTTGAAGTTCAGGATGAACTGGGCGTAAGTGGAAGGAAGGGACTGGAGAATCAAGTCCGTATAGAGCTCATTCTCCAACGTGGTCCCAAGGTCCACGGGCTCCTCAATAAAGCCAATCATCTTAAGCACGTGTTCCGCTACCGGTGATCCGATGGCCAATCTCGCCGAAAACAGCTTTTTCGAGACTTCGTATCTGGCGATACGGGATTGCTCCCTATACAGTTCTTTTGTATGAAGAAATATGGATTCAAGTTCCGTATTCTCGTGCCTCCTCTGGTGTTCATTGTCCATAGAGGTAAGCACGAGGCACTTGGCCTTCGCGCAATCAATCTCCCAAGTCTTACGGATTTCCTTATCCGCGACGCTGGAGGTGGGACTTGGGGCAGGGGGAGCTTCGGTGGTAAGGAGATACCCCAACTTGTCGTAAGTGATTGCCATTTTGACATTCCTGAGCCAATCTTTGTAGTTTGGCCCTGTCAGTGTGTTTTTATCTAGTAGTAACTTAAGCCCAGTCATGTTGTTTGGTCGCTGCAATTAGGAGAGAGAGAAGAAACACTTTAGCATGATGCTCTTGCAAGTTTAGAGTGGTTTTTAATTTGTCTAAACAGGATGGCTCCCATTGTCTCTCGAATCCCTCCTCAAACCAAAAAGGAAGAATTAGTCAGGATCAATCTCACCGTACAATACTTGCTTAACCGTTCAGCCGGGCTAGTGTCGGTACTTCGAGGGAGGTTTACCAATGCTTTCACGAAGTTCCTTAATTAAATAACCTCTTTTCCCTGGGGGCGCAGCCCCGCTAATACCTTTCTAGACACCTACTAGGTTTATAGCATTAATTGTTAAGCGAGAATTTTCCCGAGGAGTAGCATATACTCACAGTAGGATCGGGATCCAAATATCATTGCGTGACAAAACTGAAGGAATCCTACCAGAATCATCACACTCCAAATGGTATGCAGCGCTAGCAAGTTTCAGTTCTTTTGAAACTCCCGATGTGGATTTTTGCCCCATGCTCTTATGACCTTGACATTGGCCAACAAATCATAAGTTACATGTCAAGTTCTACCCGTCATTCTCCAGGTTAATTTGAACCCACCCGCACCTACTCTTGACTTTGGCCAACAAGGCAGTACGACTGTCCCAAACCAACACATCTATCTATGGTGCACATGAATACCCAATAGCTACCAATCACTATGCCTTGACTTTGGCCAACAAACATAGCTTGAATACTATTGACCATCCATGTGAAATGACGGAGGGCTACGAATGGTTTTGACAAAACTGTGAACGTAGTGAACTTGATATAATCGATGGAACGATATAGCTTTTAAAAGGAGTGGTTTTAAGCTCCGCGTTTAAAAGTTATTTTGAAAAGAAACCGAGTGGTTTTTGAAAGTGTTCCAACGACTTTTACTTTGGTTTATTTTTCTTGCATTAATTTTAATGCGTCGTATCAATTAATCCTACCATTGCAGAAAACAACGAAAATATGACATACGCTTATGCCATCCGCATTCGCCACGGGGTCCCGTCATCACCCGTTAGGTTACTTAACTAACGACAGAGCTGGGGCTGGACTAGCGCGGATACAAAACATAAGCAACGCCTAAATAGATATCATATAGATATATATAAACATTCGTCACATGCAATGATAGCCATTCCAGATCACAGATGAATACATTGGATATACTAGGAATCCGCAATTCGTACGAGCCTGTAACGAAAAGCGGATTACACGGTCACGATGAATAGCCAAACCCCACCCTAGACCCCTACGGGTGCGGCAAACTACCTGCCAAGTATCCGAAGTGAAGCAACCTCCCTCAACGACGTGAGTAGGCCACTCGGCACTTCGAGGCACCCGGTAGTTTGTGCACCCCACCTTGGGTCTATCTTAGGAGAAAAAACAGTAAAAAGAAATTATACAATGACGGCTACAACCCCGATCCGGTTGTGCGGCCATACAAATAATATTACATCAATTTACATATTACAAGAATTGAAAGATAAACAAAACTCTCATCTCACAATCCCCCCCGGCTATTCATCTGCGACAATCCAACGAATTCATATACACAATCCATCAACATTACAGATCACAGATATGTATAACCCCCACTAATCGACGTATAGCGATTAGCAGACGTTCAATACATATATAACAATACAGATATAACCCATTAGCCAAAGTCTACAGAAAATCGACCAAAATACGGATTAGTAACCACCCCAATAGCAAATTTGTTCTCTGGAAATTCTGGGCAGAAACAAACCATCTCAAAAATCACAAAATACCACCAGAAACAAACTGCAGGAGAAACGATCCGCGACCGAGAAACAAACTGCAGGAGAAATGATCCACGGCCGAATCAACTCGGCCGCGGATCCGCGGCAGAAGCAAGCTTCTGCCGCGGAACCGCGGTGAGTTGGTCGGTTCGCTGGATCGTTTTTCTTGCCTGTTCATTAAAAAGCCTGAGCCGATTTTTAAGACATGATTTATTATTTTTGGAGCAGAAATAAAAATCGGCAGAAACTAGGATTTTTCCGGGGTGTTTCGCGGTTTTTTGTCCGGTCGAAATTCTAGATACTTTGCTAATATGCTATGGTGTGTTTAGTTAGGCTCTGATACCACTGTTAGTCCACGTTACCTCTCCCGGTTCTTTCGGGCTTGCGGAAATGGAGAAAAACGATTTTTAGGGTTTAGGTAACATGGACTACGAAAACAGACCTTGGCTAAACTACACACTAGCAACTAACAAGAGAGTTATCTACTCGGTTAGGGGTTATACCTCAACTTGAACTCCTTCTTCTTGGACTCTTTGTAGTGGTCGGATGGTGCTTTCCTCGTTGCCTTCTCTTGTCGAAGATGGATCCACCTGAGAGTTTCTTCCTTGAGCTCCTTTCTCGAACTTTGAGAAAACTAAAGTCTCCGGCTTGCCAGACCTTCAACCATAGGAAGAGTAGAGAGTGGTTTTGGGTGTTTTATCTCCAAGGAGAGGTTTCTCAACTCATGAGAATGATTCTCCTTGAACTAGAGGAGGAGGAAGATGAAGAGAGGAGAGAGAATGGTTATGATAGTATGAGAATAGTTTTTCAACCATAACAATATATGTGAATTATCAAATTAATAATATTAATCCAAAATGAAAAAGGTGATGGTTGTTTTGATAAGACCATTATCATTTCACATTAAATGATTTTGCAAAGATCAAATAGCATCTAGAAAAGAAATGATGATGGTCAAAGTTTCAACCATGGTCAACTAGTCAACCTTGGTCAACAAGTCAACAAACCCAACCATGACACAATTTCATTTAAATAACATTATTAATTGATATATCATAAATTCATTAGGGTTTGGAAAAAGACGACCGTCAACTGTGCATACGCACCCGTTCCAAAACCCTAATGAAAAACCTCTTCCTTCGCCTCAATCAACTGTGCATACACACCCGCATTCGTGTTCCGAGGAACATGAATACTATGAGAAAAAACTAACCCCAAAGCATATACTAGGATCTGGCTCAAACCAGAGCCCGCTAGTAATGTCTGTCCGGACGCCAAACATGCACAAGTGCGCGGATGTGAACGAACCCTGTCGCAAAACCATGCGACCTCTACTCTGTTTTACCCAAAAGCGAATAACCCTCTGTGTGGGACTCTAAAGACTCGACACTACCCTGACAGTGGGTTTAACCACAGACCGCAAGCGGCACTAGCTGTACGTAACAGTCCCCAGGTAGATGCCGATAAGAAGACTGACGAGGTAAACCCATCTGAACTCCTACTGAGCCTGAATGTGACAATCTCCGTACAGTCCGGTCTATTCGTCTGAGAACATCGCATGGCGGGCCTAGGGGGCGGTAAACGTCAGTCCCCTACTAGCGGTACAAGTCATGTCGGAGTGTAGCCCAGAACACCTGAGATAACACTGGAAACCTACCAGTCTATCTCGCTTGCCCTGGCCAGGGACTTTGTGTAATGGCTCTCCTAGACACAGCGCGATATCAACCCCCAATACCGGGAGAGAAGAATCCTGTCTAACCGTCACTGCCTCCAAGTGCTTCGGGACTGTACCCAAGAACTATCTGTTTCCACGACTCCTTTGAGCCGTGGTAGGATAGTAATCAAAGTACAGTGGGAACACACTCGAGGCGAAGTGACAGTGTCAAGTCAACGGACTAAACTGTACTCATGTCACCTAGGAACTGATAGCTGACGATAGGTATAGTACCAACCAACAGTTCCCGACGAGTCCTGTCCAGTGTACTCGCAACCTAATGAGCACCCGCATACTATCTCAAGTACGGCGTACTGACGGCTGTGGGACAGACCGTCTCCCAAGCTGGGATGAGAAGCGTATACGCTAGTCTACTCCGGAGTATCGATATCCTGTCTCGATAGTCCTACGACTAGGGACCTGCATAAGGATGTGCTTATGGATTACCCCGCCCCCACGAGTGAGACTGCCATCACAACGCTGGTAATCAAGGAAAGATCATAAGGGCTCCACTAATGTGTAAAGGCGATAT
Source organism: Agapanthus africanus (assembly GCA_030015575.1). NCBI lineage: Eukaryota > Viridiplantae > Streptophyta > Magnoliopsida > Asparagales > Amaryllidaceae > Agapanthus > Agapanthus africanus. The sequence continues at coordinate 944,359,795 of CM057337.1, forward strand.
GCTAAAAGAAACACATGCACACATTAAAGCAGAAACAAACCAAGTAGCATACTACTATATTGAGCAAGATTGTCTATACAAGGTGAATATCCCAAGCTTCCATCAAGTAATATACAAACTAGTATGATACAGTAATGGCCTCTAGGGCATATACACTAACAGCTAGAAGCTAGATCTGAATGATTATGATTGAAAAGACAAGGGATAGTGAAGGAGAAACCCTAGTTTCTTCAATTGATCTCTAATCTTCAATCATCATCATCAATCTAGCTAAAAATATTCAATAAATAAGATTAGGAATTATTAGATTCATCATTAGCTATTAACTCAATCGGATCCTACAAGCTATTCTTCATATCTTGATAATTCAATCGATTTGAACATTTCTTGATTCTTGATTCTAGATCTTTATTTTCTTCATGTTTCTTGAAATGAAAAACTCATAAATTTTGAATCAACTTTCTTGCACATTTTCTTTTATCTTTTAATTTTCAACTCATCTAAAAAAAACGATCAAATCACAATTTCTCAGTGGACGATCCGCATTCACCGACGAACGTACAATAGACACCGTCAATTGATTGCGGTATAAATTTCTTTGGTTATGATCACTCTAAACATTTTCCAAATACACACGAAGACGATTCAATCAATCAACAACAGCGTTCTTCCTCCAGCAGGATGCAGACACAACATCAACAAACGGAGCCACGGCAAAGTCCCCTAGTTCCAAACCTCGACGGTTCATATACAACCCAGAGACAAGCTCGACATTCATTGCAATATTACAGACACAATGTCAAAAAACGAAGCCAAGGAAAATCCCTCGCTTCAGGGTCTTGACGGCAACTAAAATGAGACCTGAAAAGACTATCGGAGATCATCCCACACCAGCGCAGAGTGGTCATGACTCATCGGGGTTCCCAAACTGAGCCTAAACTCAAGTAAAAAGCGACATGGAATATCCCTAACGCTTTCTCTTTCGACGGTAATATCACCTGGAAGATTACTTGAAGACGTCTTGTCCAGCCCCCGAAGGGATCAGAGACACGACAGTCGCGGGGCTACTCGAACAGCAAGATTGTGCATCGAGGAATACACTAGCCAACGCGACGGTGCGACGGGTAGAAAACCCTAGTACCACAGACCCTAACGGACTTCTATTAGCAGGAGTTAACTGTGACGTTAGGAAACCCTTGCGAGAACTTCTCGATTCGTCTCGACCCGTGAGGAAATTAGTGTTCTTGCGAGAACTTCTCGATTCGTCTCAACTCGTAGGGAAAAGCCTTAGGCAATGGGGATAAGGACTTGTTTCCTAAGCACTGGAGTCCTGCAAGTCGGTCTAAGATGGACTATTGTATACTATTCACAGGCCACATTCTTCAAAGTCGAATCTCGATAAGGAGGGAAACAACCACTTACGAATCCTCTCGACTTGTAAGCGGGAAAAATTCTCTTGTGAGATCCTTACGACTCTTAAGAGAAAACGCACATAGGAATCCTCACGATTCCTAAGGAGAAAAAATACCTACGGGATCCTCTCGACTCGTAGGGAGAAAACACTTTATAAGACTCTCACGGCTCATAAAGTTGAAAAGTCTTAGGCGGCAGATCTGAACCTGTTTCCTAATCCATCGATTCTTATCTCGATTCAGGAAAATCAGCGTCCTTGACGAGAACCTCTTGATTCGCGTCGACCCGCAAGGAAATCAGTGTCTTTGCAGGAATATCTCGATTCGTCTCAACCCCAAAGAAATCAGTGTCCTTGACAAATATCTCGATTTAGGGAAATCAGCGTCCTTGAAGAGAACTTCTCGATTCGCGTCGACCCATAAGGAAATCAGTGTCTTTGCAGGAATACCTCGATTCGTCTCAACCACAGGGAAAACAGTGTCCTTGACAGACCTCTCGATTCAAGGAAATCAGCGTCCTTGACGAGAGTCTCTCGATTCGTTTCGACCCGCAGGAAAATCAGTGTCTTTGCAAGAATCCCTCGATTTGTCTCGACCATAGGGAAATTAGTGTCCCCGCGCATGAAAAGAAAATTCTCTTGTGAGATCCTTACGACTCTTAAGAGAAAACGCACTTAGGAATCCTCATGACTCCTAAAGAGAAAATACACCTACGGGATCCTCATGACTCGTAGGGAGAAAAGTCTTTATGAGACCCTCATGGCTCATAAAGTTGAAAAGTCTTGAGTGTCAGATCCTAACCTTGTCTCCTAAGCCATCACTGCCCTGCAAAGAGGTCAGGATGGACTATCTATGGGCCACACTCTCCGAAGTCGAACATCGACAAGGAGGGAAACAACCACTTACAAGTCCTTTCGACTTAAAAGCGAGAAAAATTCTCTTGTGAGATCCTTACGACTCTCAAGAGAGAACACACTTAGGAGTCCTCACGACTCCTAAAGAGAAAATACACCAGCGGGATCCTCTCGATCCGTAGGGAGAAAAGTCTTTATGAGACCCTCATGGCTCATAAAGTTGAAAAGTCTTAGGTGGCAGATCCTAACCCTGTCTCCTAAGCCATCACTGCCCTGCAAAGAGATCAAGATGGACTATCCATGGGCCACACTCTCCGAAGTCGAACATCGACAAAGAGGGAAACAACCACTTACAAGTCCTTTCGACTTGTAAAAGGGAAAAATTCTCTTGTGAGATCCTTACGACTCTCAGGAGAAAACGCACTTAGGAGTCCTCACGACCCCTAAGGAGAAATTACACCTACGAGATCTTCTTGACTCGTAGGGAGAAAAGCCTTTATGAGACCCTCACGGCTCGTAAAGTTGCAAAGTCTTAGGCAGCAGACCTGAACCTGTTTCCTAAGCCATCGTTACACTACAAGGAGGTCATGATGGACTATCTACAGGCCGATTTGCCAAAGCCGCATTCGCCAATGAAATAAAGAAGCTACTTACGGATCCTCACGATTCGTAAAGAAAAATACCCGAGTGAGATCCTTACGACTCACGGAGGCGATGAACACGTAGAAATCCTCATGATTTCTAAGGAGAAAATACACCTACGAGATCCTCTCGACTCGCAGGGAGAAACGACCTTTTTGAGACCCTTATGGTGCCAGAATATGTTCGCCACCGAAAGACGAGACCGGGATGTTGGAACGTCCGGCCTGAATTTTGGGGGGCTGCTATTTGGTTTTATCCGTCCACCTCTCCGAAGATACCAAGTTGATTTATGGCACCATGTATCGGAGTTATAGACGGATGCGGCCGATGTAGCAAATTTCGTCAGATTCCCCCTCATTGTGAGGGTTTTTTGATTGTGGGGCGCTCTTCCCTGCAGGCGCAAGCCCCTGCAGTTAATTACGCTACCGCATTGCGGTAGCCAATTTCTCCTTCTCCAGATGGTCACTTCGTGTCGTGTGTGTTTTTTTTTTGGTTGCCCGTGGATTGTATACGGAGACTAATTTATGTTGTCGCCCGTAGGGCGTGGATTAGTCCAAATCCGTATTTTCTTAGATTTGGGTTTGGGTTGGGTTTAAGGATCGTTAATCTCATTGAGAGTAAGATCAACTTAAACATTTGTTGAGGATACGTTAGTCTAATTTTAGACTAAGATCTACTCAACGGGGTTTGGGATCATTTAGATCCGATGACAGAGCATTTTGGGCTCTATCGTCTTAGTTTAGGGATGTTGCGGTCCATAATTAGTTTTAGGACATTGTGGTCCATTGGGTTTAAGGACATCATAGTCCATGTTTAAGGACATCATAGTTCATGAGGTTAAGGACATCATAGTCCAATTTAAAGACATCATAGTCTAGTTTAAAGACCTCATAGTCTGTAAAGTTTAAGGACATCATATTCTATGAGTTTAAGGACCTTATAGTTCGCAAAGTTTAAGGACATAATAGTCCGTGGAGTTTAAGGACGTCATAGTCCATAGAGTTTAGTTTAGGGACATTACGGTCCATTGGGTTTAAGGACATCATAGTCCATAGAGGTTAGTTTGAGGACATTGCGGTCCATAGTTAGTTTAAGGACATTACGGTCCAAAGAGGTTTAAGGACATCATAGTCCATGGAGTTTCTGGCTCATCAATTTAGGGGTGCGCCAAGAGTTAGTGGTTATTGGGACCCTCCACCTCTCTGAAGACGTTGAAGAATTACAACGACATGTATCAGAGGTGTGAAGAGATGTACCCTTGAACCAGATTTCATATTGAGGAGTCATCAGTCATGAGAATGGAGACTCGGATTATTTAGAGATTTAATCTCAGGAAAGACTTAGCCAATCTGTGGTTGAAGTCGGCCTTTTATAGTGTTAAACACTGATGTATTTTTAGTGCTCACGTGTTCCCACGTGATGCTCTCAAGGCAGCAATGTTGAATACCGGAATTTGGGATCGATCACGTGGTGCACGTGATGCTCTTGAAAGTTGGCGCCATTCCCTTGGGTTTTATTCCCTTGCTCTTTTACAAGTGTTAAGCACTATTGGGGGTCACGTGTGGCACGTGAGGCGCTTAGAGTTGGGCGCTGCCTCTTTTATTCTCTTGTTCTTTTACAAGTTCATTGTTAGGGGGTCACGTGGGATCACGCGAGGCGCTCCAAAAATAGGGTTTATACCCTATTCTCTTTTATAAGTGTTGAGCACTTCTTAGGGGTCACGTAGGGACACGTGAGGCGCTCCAAAAATAGGGTTTATTCCTTTTTCTCTTTTATAAGTGTTGAGCACTTCTTAGGGGTCACGTGGGGCCACATGACTAGATCCCAGTCTTTCCTTTATTGTTCCTCAAAGGTATTCACGAGGGGACACGTGAGCTTTTATTGTGTAGCATTGAACACTAATATGCATCACCAGGCTGTTCTTCTATGGTTCTGAGGAATCAAGTTCTCCTTTTGTTCTTTGCAGGAATTAGATTCTTTTTAAAAGGTTAAACCCTAGTTTCAGAGAAATTAAATTCCCATATGTTTTGTAAGAGTTAAACTCTTTTGGATTCAGTTCTTTCCCCTAAGTTTTGAATCTGCATGAAAAATTCTTCCCGATGAGAATTAAATTCTCAACTTGTGGGGAGATCTGCTTCTGCAGATCTTAACCAGAGGAAGAACTAAGTTATTTTGAGAAGAGTTAAACTCTTGGTTTGAGAATTAAATTCTCTTTTTTTCGTGGGAGCTTTTGGGAGGGCTTCCTCTTCTTTTGAGAATTAAATTCTCTCTCTCTCTTTCTTCCCCTCTCCCTCTGTGTATTTTTCCTCCTCTCCTTGGTCCTATTTATATGAGAAGAAAAAGAATCAATTTGTTAAGAAAATCCCGCATTGAGAGATCATGATTGATTTCAGGATCTTTTAGATCAATCGGTGAATTTTATTCACCGTTGGATTTTTAATTCAAAAGCTCTCTGTTTAACAGAGAAGATTTCTTATTTGTTTAACAAGATTATGAATATTTTGTTAGTTTTAATAGGATTAGAATTTTATTCTATCAAATCATTTTAGTTTAACAAGATCAGAAATATATTTTCTTAATATGGATATCTTGTTAACATAGAATTTTATTCTTGTTATAAGATTAGGAAAATATTTTCCTATAATAGATTTTTATTCTATCATATGATCACCGCTGGATCTTTGATCCAAGGGTCCTCTGTTCGACAGAGAAGATCTTTCAAGTTTAAGGAAGTTCAAGAAAATATTTCCCAAATAGAATCTAATTCTAGAATTTGATAAGAACATTTTAAATTGGGTGCTCACATGCTTTGCATGTGAGAGGCAAGAGAACTCATGTGTTTAACACGTGACCCCTGCTGTGGGTTTTAGCCTGATTATGTTCAATGCTCATATGCTTTGCATATGAGCACTCACGTGTTTTACACGTGAGGCATTTTGACCATTAGTGATTTATGTTCAGCGCTTATATGCTTTGCATATGAGCGCTCACGTGTTTTACACGTGAGGCCTGCTTGGCAATTAATTGTTTTATTTTCAGCGTTCATATGGTTTGCATATGAGCGCCCACGTGTTTAACACGTGAGGCCAAATTTTGAGGACTCCCCCCTTTTTTATAAGAGAACAAGTAGCTCTTGGCCGAAAATTTTGGTGGCAACAACCACAACAACATGATTTGTACCGTTTCAGCCCGGTACCACAACAACATAATTTGTATTAATGGGGCTCATGAGATTCCGTTGGATTCATACTCAAACTACCCCAACACCCCTTGTTTATTAGTTTATAATTAATGTTATGAGTCTTGATCGAATCCATGAATATAAAAGGTGATGTATGATATCAAGTTTTCAAAATTGAGTTCGTGCAGTCATGTCAAGTGTAAGTCATACCAATTGTATTCATGGTTCGAGTCAAATTAGTTCAAGTGTACATACTGGGTTCAAATATTCATTATTGAGTCGTGTTAAGATCAAGTCAATTCTAACATGTAATGATTTAATCACAAGTCATATAAATAAAAATAAATAAGCAATCACAGAACATGATATGAGATAAGTATACAACTAACGTCCAAAATAATGTTGTAAATATGTAATATGTATGACTAGTTAATCAAGCCATTTGAAATCAGAATATAAACGAAAACATAGATTTAAGTGTTATGCACACGTGAGTTCCAGTCTCGCCTAAATACGACTACCGGTTTGGGAGATATATATGTTTTTGTATCGTCGCGCAAAACAAACCAGAAACTGTTCAGCACCGTCACACATTTTTAAAACGCAGTTTGAGTTAATTTCTATCGGGTTTCAGGTTACAAAAATTATTAAATAATTGTAGGTATTTCGGAGTACTTATCCAAAACACTAAGATTCGCGTTATTTAGATTTCTGAAGCTCTAGTTATGATCGTTTTAATATCAGCGTTTAAAACAGAAATTCAGATTTCTGGACAGCAACTATATGTTATATTGCAAAGCCTATATCGAGTTGTTTCATGCGTTTCTAAGTATTATAATATACAGAAAATTATAGTTCTATCAATTATCCATCTACACATCTAAATTTTGTCATGAACGGATATCGAGAGTTCGATTTATGTCCTATTTAAAAACAGTGTGCGAATCAGGACAGATTCTGTCCAGATTCGTTGCTTAATATTGTAACGCGGTTTACTATATTTTACGTCGATTTTCAGTAAAAACTTAAAACTAATAAAATCTATATATTTCAATGTATATCTTCAAAATATCTGAAAAAAATTAATTTGGATTAATGATTACAGTGTTATGGTCTCTCTCGAAGACCCTTATTGGCAGTTTTTGGTTTTAAAAACAGTGAATAAAAAAAACTACGCAACTTCTAAACCGTTATTCGGTTTGATATGAATTTTTTAATGCAAACCTGAAATTCTATCTATAATTTATTCTAATTTTCTTAGAATTTCAATATGTGAAAATTAATTTTTAAAAATTACTTTAATGACAAAAGTTATCTAGGACCGTATTTAAAGGTGACAAAACTATTGGATTTATTTGCAGCTTCGTTTTTCTTTTTTATATAAAATATTAAAAAATTATAAAATAAACGGAACATGCAATATATACTTCAAATTGGATCCCCTAATGTCAATATATGGATCGTGAATTTCGACAACGTCCTATACCAGGAAAGTCCTAATTTCAAGAGAGCCTATGTAAAATTGTGTTATCGCGTATCGTTTATTTATATTCAGTCCATGATATTCCTAGTTAACGTAAAAGTAAATCTATGATATGGAGGCATTTTTATTCTATAAGAAAATAATAAATAAACATGAAGATTAAGTATAAACAGACAATATTTTAAATATATGTATATATGTAACTATATTCATTTATATATATATATATATATATATATATATATATATATATATATATATATATATATATGAGAATAATGGAGAAAATAGGCAATAGGAGGGGATTTCCTCCTATGACGTTGAAAAAAATACAAGCTCCACCATTTTTTCGACGATCGGCATCCATCATCATCATCGTTATCATCTAAGATGTGCATACACCAAATTTCATATGATTCCACCACTTTTTCACCGTTGAATATGCAATGTAAAAAGTTCTATTGTCGGTAAACCATTAATTTTGCACCAACTAAATCAAAGGTGAAAAAATGGTATAATCACATGAAATTTGGTGTATCCACATCTTAGATGATAAAAATGGAGGTGGTGTATGCCGATCGTCAAAAAAATGGAGGGTACATTTTTCCTACGCCATAGGAGGTAATTCTCTCCTATGGCATCTTTCCCCCATTAACCTATATATATATATATATATATATATATATATATATATATATATATATATATGTATGTATGTATGTATGTATGTATGTATGTATATGTATGTATGTATGTATGTATGTATGTATGTATATGTATGTATGTATGTATGTATTTTTATGCACTCGATTAGGTACCACGGTCAAGAAAATGAAATCATGGAGATAACACGATAACAGAGTGAAAAGGATGGAGAGGGAGAAAAGGGACTTATAGGTTGTGTGAGTCGGTATAACAACTGGCTCACCGTTTAGATAAAATTCTCAACCGAGTCTTTGAAGTTTGATGGAACCAGTACTTCTCCAACCTCCAGGAAAAAGAGATTTTATTTTATTTTATTTTGAGAATTGATCAAAAGGAAATGACTAAGGTGTGATGAAGAAGAGATGGGAAATGATAGAAATATGAGAGAAAGAAAAGAAAGAAAAGTGACATATAAAAAAGGTTTATAGACACCATAATTGTACTAAATTATAGCTCATAACCATTCTAATTATTTTGTGAGTTAAAAAGAAGATGAAATGAAAGGTCTCATCTGTAGGTTATGAGAATGATAAAAATTGATAAAAAATAATTGCAAGAATAGGGATTTGAACATGTGACCTATGAAATAATAATACAAAGACTTAACCAATGAGCTATAAGATTGTTCATGCACATATTTAATAAGAATTAAATATATGTCGTACCTTGAAAAGAAAGTGGGCTTAGAAAAAGAAAAGAAAGAAATCAAATGGATTTGTCTTGGTTTGGATTTGGGCTTTGAAAAATTATAAAATGGATAAAATAGATGAAGTGATAAAATAATATATTTATTAGAAAACAAAATATACCAAAAATAAATAATTGTAATATTTTATTAAAAAAATGATACGCGAAAGTATAGAAATTTTATGATCGTTACATTCTACACTCCTTAAAATAATTTCGTCCTCGAAATTACTTAAGAAGGATATGGTAACAGAACAAGGAAACTAAATGTGGTCGCATTTCATCGTCGCTCTACCAGTCGGTACTCTAATTGACAAGAGAGCAACATTGCATGTAAAAGATGGTCAAAGAAATACAAGGAGACACAGAAACGAATTTTAAGAGAGCAAGAAGTTATCTTCAAGAAAATCAAATGAAGGAAGTGAGATTGATTCAAGTATAGCTAATCGTTACAGTCTACCCTCCTTAAAATAATTTCTTTCGCGAAATTCAAGAGAGAGATACGTCGCAAAGATATGGGAAACGCTAAAGATGACATCTTCAAGCTTTGTCGATCGAAGATCTAACCAACTGAGCTAATAGGCGTAAGAGATACAAGTTGAAGGGTGAACTAGAGTTAAGCATTCAAAATTCGAGAGGTTAAATTTAAGGAAGTAAAAAGTGAAGATAGATTCAAGGAATAATATAAGATTCAAAGAAATTGAAATGCAAGGAATATAAAATTTGTTGAATTTCATTAATTCTTGCAATATATTGCTTACGATGTTCAAGCATAACTGACCTGCATGGGCCACCAACAAAACCTGTCACGCCCCGCTTCCCAAAAGAACGGTAACGGTATGTGACAAGCCTGCGACGTATTTATTCCGAGAAGGTCATTTCTCGAAACAAATACACTAAGCGTATATAAGCAATATAAAAGGACCAGAAAAGACATGATAATGAAAATCCAACATTATATATTTACATTCCCAACTTTCACAAGTTTCAAACTGAATACATGATGTCTGAAAACAAATATGCAAAAAAGAAAGTGCCTAAACAGGTAGCATACAGGAAGTAAAAACTGAAAAGAAAGAACTAGTAGTCGATCTGCTCTGCAAGCTAAGAGTAATCCTCCTGACCCGGCTTGATCTCCTCAATCTCTAAATTATCTGACGAACATTCCAAGGAAACAAAGAAATGGATGGAATGCCCGTCAGCGAACTTGCGCTCGGTAAGTCCCCAAGAAAGGTAGGACATGAAAGTATATAAATGAATATGCAAGGTGACATATGATATAGCATGAATGGAAATAAAACATGAACAAGTATAACATAGTAATGTTAATGACAACTATGTAAGCATGACAATATAACATGAGCATAGTAAACAAGTATAGCATGACCGTGGAGTGTAGGTATAAAGAACATGAAGTGAATGTAAGTGTCCTAAAAGGTCTCTAAAAGGATAAAAGTAACCAACGTGAGTTCAAGTGTGAATGTCAACCAATCTCAAGAGTATTCTCGAACCCAAGGCTATCGTTCAGGGGTAAGGAATCACGGAACCAAAATAGCGGGACTTCAATTGTTATTGAAGTATTCCAAACCCAACAGGCTATCATCCAGGGGCTTGGAAACACGGGCCCTCATTCGTGAATTCGTGATTTGTACCGTTTCGGCCCGGTACCACAGCAACATGATTTGTATTAATGGGACTCATGAGATTCCGTTGGATTCATACTCAAACTATCCCAACACCTCGTGTTTATTATTTTATGATTAATGCTATGAGTCTTGATCGAATCCATGAATACAAAAGGTGATGTATGATATCAAGTTTTCAAAATTGAGTTGATGTAGTCATGTCAAGTGCAAGTCATACCAATTGTGTTCATGGTTCGATTCAAATTGGTTCAAATGTACATACTGGGTTCAAGTATTCATGATTGAGTCGTGTCAAGATCAAGTCAATTCTAACATGTAATGATTTAATCACAAGTCATATAAATAACCAATCACAAAACATAATATGAGATAAGTATACAACTAACGTCCAAAACAATGTTTTAAATATGTAATATGTACGACTAGTTAATCAAGTCATTTGAAATCAGAATATAAACGAAAACATAGACTTAAGTGTTATGCACACGTGAGTTCCAGTCTCGCCTAAATACGACTACCGGTTTGGGAGATATATATGTTTTCGTATCGTCGCGCAAAACAGATTAGAATCTGTTCAGCCCGTCACACATTTTTAAAACGCAGTTTGAGTTAATTTCTATCGGGTTTCAGGTTACAAAAATTATTAGAAAATTGTAGGTCTTCGGAGTACTTATCCAAAACACTAAGATTCACGCGATTTAGATTTCTTAAGCTTTAGTTATGATCGTTTTAATATCAGCGTTTAAAACATAAATTCAGATTTCTGGACAGCAACTATATGTTATATTGTAAAGCCTATAACAAGTTGTTTCATGTGTTACTAAGTAATACAATATACAGGAAATTATTGTTCTATCAATTATCTATCTACACATCTAAAGTTTGTCACAAACGGACATCGGGAGTTCGAGTTATGTCCTATTTAAAAATAGTGTCCGAGTTCGAGTTATGTCCTATTTAAAAACAGTGTGCGAATCGGGACAGATTCTATCCAGATTAATCGCTTAATATTGTAACGCAGTTTTTTATATTTAACGTCGATTTTCAGTAAAAACTTAAAACTAAGAAAATCTAAAATTTTTGATGTAGATGTTCAAAACATCTGAAAACACTTAATTTGGATCAACGATTACAGAGTTATGGTCTCTCGAAGAAGACCCTTTTTGGCAGTTTTCTGGTTTTAAAAACAGTGAATAATAAAAAAACTACACAACTTCTAAACCGTTATTCGGTTTGATATGAAATTTTTACTGCAAACCTGAAATTCTATCTATTATTTATCCTAATTTTCTTAGGATTTACAGATGTGAAAATTAATTTTTAAAAATTATTTTAATGACAAAAGTTATCTAGGACCGTATTTAAAGGTGACAAAACTACTGGATTTATTTGCCGCTTCGTTTTTCTCTTTTATATAAAAAATTAAAAAATTATAACATAAACGGCACATGCAATATATACTTCAAATTGAATCCCCTAATATCAATATATGGATCATGAATTTCGACAACGTCCTATACCAGGAAAGTCCTAATTTCAAGAGAGCTTATGTAAAGTTGTGTTATCGCGCATCGTTTATTTATATTCAGTCCATGATATAACTAGTTAACGTAAAAGTAAATCTATGACATGGAGGCATTTTTAATCTATAAGAAAACAATGAATAAACATGAATATTAAGTATAAACAAACAATATTTTAAAAATATATATATGTAACTATATTCATTTATATATATATATATATATATATGTATATATGTATATATGTATGTATGTATGTATGTATGTATGTATTTTTATACACTCGATTAGGTACCACGGTCAAGAAAATGAAATCATGGAGAAGACACAATAACAGAGTGAAAGAGATGGAGAGGGAGAAAAGGGACTTACAGGTTGTGTGAGTCGGTATAATAACCGGCTCACCGTTTAGATAAAATTCTCAACCGAGTTTTTGAAGCTTGATGGAACCGGTGCTTCTCCAAGCTTAAGGGAAAAGACATTTTATTTTATTTTTAGAATTGATCAAAAGAAAATGGCTAAGGTGGGATGAAGAAGAGATGAAGAGAGAGATGGGAAATGATAGAAATGTGACATGAAGAAAAGAAAGAAGAGTGACATATAAAAAATATTTATGGCCATCATAATTCTAATAAATTATAGCTCATAACCATTCTAATTATTTTGGGAGTTAAAAAGAAGATAAAATGAAAGGTCTCATTTGTAGCTTATGAGAAAGATAAAAATTAATAAAAAATAATTGCAGGAATGGTGATTTGAACATGTGACCTATGAAATAATAATGCAAGGACTTAACCAAGAGCTATAAGGTTGTTCATGCACATATTTAATAAGAATTAAATATATGTCGTACCTTAAAAAGAAAATGGGCTTAGAAAAAGAAAAGAAAGAAATCAAATGGATTTGTCTTGGTTTTGGTTTGGGCTTTGAAAAATTATAAAATAGATGAAGTGATAAAATAATATATTTATTAGAAAACAAAATATACCAAAAACAAATAATTGTAATATTTTATTAAAGAAATGATACGCGAAAGTATAGGAATTTTATGATCGTTACATTCATCTTTACAATATACCGCTTTGAAAAGGAAAGTATAATGATATAAAGAAATGTCTAAACAGTGACATATGAAATGAAAAGTAAGTACAAGGAAAGCTAGTAGTTTGGCTGTGCCTCAATCTGCTCCAAGTACTCCTGGCTGGACTCGGTCTCCTGAGCATCCGGTCCTTCCGACGAACATTCCAAAGAAAGAAAGAGACGAGAATGTCGTCAGTGAACTAACACTCGGTAAGTCCCAAAACAAAGGAAGGAATACAACAAGTAATATGGAAGGAAACTGTTAAGTTATACAGGTATCAGTTTATTATTCTAACGTAGTTGTTTGTAGCTTGGTATAAAAAGTATTAGTGTATACGAGAGGAGTCCAACTTGCTCCGTGGACTATGGTAACAGGTAGTACAAGGCCCCGTCAAAACCTATGAGACAACGGCATGAGAGTTCATGCAGGTGTATTTTAGTGACCATCATCGTGCCACCTTTAACACATTCTATACCAATCTACCCCTTTAAACCCCGTAATATATTGTATTGAATTATAGTTATCAGACTTGCCGAGACCATGGATACAAGTTGTTCATGTAATCAGGTTCAGGATGTAAACAAGTAGTCATGTAATCAAGTCAAATTATAGCCATAGTTCGGTCAAGTCAAGTCATGTTTGCATGTTGATATTGTTCTGGTATTCAGGTTCAGATTCAAGTATACATGTTAGAGTTTGGATTCATGTTTGAATTAGATTCTGATTGGATTCAGATTTGATTTAGACTCAGACTTGAGTCAGACACTTTAAACTGATTTGGATCCTGAATTAGGTTCGGAAGTTATCGGTAACTGTTGCACATGGACGGCAGGATTTTTGTTTTTTTCCAAGACAATTATCATTGATAACACCGTTAGGTTTTTCTACCTTAAATAGGCAAGCACTCACTTTCTCCGGCTCCCTGAGGCTCAAGAGAATTGATCCTTCTTAAACCTATATTTACTAAAGTTCTTAACAGTGTTTTATGTAACTCGAGAGGGTTTTATGAAAATATATTTTTATATAATTTCAAAATAAATCTCGAGAAGTTATTTATATTATTTAGGGTTTTCATGGATGTGGATTTTAAAGATTTGAAGTATTTTAGTGATAAATATTTAGCTTGGATAGTTTATGGTATTTTACTATAAAACTTGACTTTTGGATAATTTGAGGGTATTTTGGTGATACTTGTCATTCTTTTATTTTTTTTTAGAAAATATGGAATTTTATTATATCTTGAAAATATGTGGTTTGATAATATTTATATATTTATTAAAATTAAATTTATAATTAAGTAGAAAATTTCGTTTTTTCTTAAAAATCGTATTAAAAACCTTTCGAGATCGAATGCTCTGTGAGGAGGCCTGCATCTCGCTCTATGATTGATAAGAATTTCTCGATTGGATGTAAAAGTAGAATAGAAATCACAATCAAAAATTAATTGACCGCAATCAACTACGGTGTCGGATTGTAGTTTGTATGTGAGTGCGGATCGTCCACAGGGATAGTGTAATCGTTCGTCTTTTGAATTAGATGGGTCGAAACTTTAAGAAAAGAAAACAAAACAATTCATGATTTAAATTTTGTATTTCAAGAAAAAGAAAATATCTAGATCTAAGAACAAGTAAAAGATAGAATCAAGAATTGATCGTTTGATGATTTTTCCAAACCAAATCTCAAGAATCGAAATGAGGCTCGTAGGAATCGATCGGATCTATAGATGTGATGTAATCTTACAATTACGTATTCTTATCCTTTGATGAATTGATACTAGATCGATGATGATCGATGAGAATTAGGGATTTCTTGTGAAACTAGGGTTTCATCTTATCCCTTGTTCTTTCGTCGATATCATTCACATTCTAGCCTCTAGTAAATTCAAGAAACGATCGTAGATCCCTAATTTCGAGCGATCACAATCAAGAAAGCATCGCTACGAAACTAGGTCATCGATTCTTGAACTTGCTAGGGTTTACAAATCTCGTAGGACTTAAAAATCGTTTAAAGATTTGTTACATCATCATTCTACAATCGTCTCGACTCCTTTACGAGCGGAGTTTTACTCAAACATCACAACAAGAGCAACAATTACAAATTGAGATCTAATCATGATGCAAGAATTAAAAGAAAGCAAGATTAAAGAAATTCACCTTTTATTTATATCAACAATTCCATTACATTCGCTCAAGAACTACAAGAGGAAGAATTCGATCGTCGACTTGGCTTCGCTCGTCTCCGTGGATCGCGGATCGGCTTGGATCACTTGCCCGATTGAAGATCGGCTCGGCTCCTAAAAGGTTGAAGGCTTCTCACTTGATTTGGTACTCAAGATCTTGGATTTGGAGTGGAATTAGGGTTAGGGTTTCGCACAAGCCTTGTCACGAGACTTGTGGAAGAAAAATGGTGTAGAATTATTCACTAAAGAGTGATTAGCCTTTAACCCTAAGTCTAGGTTCCTATTTATAGATAACTAACCCTAGATCTAGGATTTCAAATTCTAAGTTTCCCTCCAAAAGTTTGTTGAAGAAATTCAAATTTCCCTCCAAAAGTTAGTTAGGGGAGAAGCTTCTAGAGGTGATTAGTTAGGAGGAGCTTAATTTTAGGATTAGCCTTCTTAATCTTCTTTGCTGATCTGGCAGTCGCTTTGAGAGATTTTCTGGAACTTTGCATATCAGAAAGTAATGTGGGCCCATAGAAAGTAATTGTTCCCAAAAATTTTACAGCTGACGTGGCAGAACCTCCGCGCTTCCGCGGCTAAATCCCTCTTATGCCGCGGAAGCGCGGCTTCTTTGAGGAATTGAGGCTTGGGCTTTCTGTTGGGGTATTGGGCTGTTGTATTGGGCTTTATGTGATATATAGAATTTAATATCTTCTTTTGTATTGCTACCAGATCTCAAGGCTTTGAGTTGGCGTAAATTTGATCAGCTCTTTTGCTTTTCTCTTCCGTATTTCCTGCACAGACTCAAGACAAGTGTTGCGCAAATACAGAAATGATGCGATGCCATAAAATGCGGTTAATTTCCTTTAAAGTGTCGGTTTAAAAGTCTAATACATGCAATCTCATATTTTGTGACAGATTTGCTAATATGTAGAATATGAATGCCGAACACTTCTAAGTGTATGCAAATGTTAAGGAAATTGCCGGCTAAAATATACAATATTTTCGACTGATCAAATACCCCCAAACTTAATTTCGATCGTCTCGAGCGAATGTTTTATTAAAAAGAGAAGGAGAAAATAAAGAAAGAAAAAAAACTAACTAGCACACTTTCGTAGGCAACACGATTGCACTGAGCACGTGCAACAAGCCTTTAAACCTCTAGGTGTCCCTAGTAGGAGGAGTGTTGTCTCCTGAGGGTTTTCAGCGGATTGCACCCACAAAATCCAATAATAAAAGGAAGATCATGAATATTACATTTAAAGAAAAGAATTGTAAAAGAAAAGCTTTGAAAATTAGGGTTTCCAACTAAGCTAGCTTTTCGGTTGTCATGAGCCCTATCTTAATGGTCGTGAAAAGATGTTAGAAATCACGTCCTCCCTCAATAAAACATCGTCTTATTCTTCATTCCTATCTTTCTTCCAAACATCGATCATATAACCCTGCGTGTGTGTAAAAGACATCCCTACACCCGGAGAATTCAATTCAAGCTATCATACTCTTGCCCATCAGCCTCAGTACTTTTTAATTAATGAATATTTAGATGAGATTGCTCACACACTTTCATGCGACCGTTAATACTTCTTGAGGTACTAACCGACCGATTACTCCTGTGCTTGCTTACTTGGTGTATTTTCCTCGTCTTGCACCACCTCAGACATAGCAGTGACTCCCAGACCAGTTGGCCTTAGGGCACTAGGTGAAGAAGCACCCTCGCTATATATTTTTCTTGCCTTCGGTGATAACAAAACCAGTGTTCATTTTTCTCACCACTTTATATTTTCTTTATTCATTTTTTTTTATTTCCTTCATACATCGGCTTTAAGACAAGAGCATTTCAAGGTATCCTCTACTATCCCAGGCTTTAAGACGTGTGTAAGTGCGAATAGCAGGGTAGCAACGTTCAAAATGTTTGGCTTCCAGAATAGAAACTATTTTTCAGACTTATTTTTATCCTCAGATTAGTGACGTCCTTCATCTTACTAACCCTTGGGACAATGGCTCATAACTACTTATTACTAGTTCGTATAAGAAAACTTCTAATTTTCTTAGTTTTCTTAAATTTTTCTAATCTCATGGATGTAATTGTTCACTATCTAAACTTTCATTATCTTATTTATATACAAAAAATATTTTTATAATTTTGAAATTTTTTAAATTTTTATAGGTTTTTGAAAAAAAATGTTTTGTGCTTATGCAAATGATATGCAAATGATGCGAAAATAAGCACAAACCTCCCCCAAACTTGTTTTCAACAGTGTCCTCACTGTTGCCTTCTGCTAAATCTTGAAAAACCTATAAGCTTGGGAGGAATTTATTAGTGGGGGCAAAATATTTAAGTGAAGAACCTCCCCCAAACTTTTTTTTTTTTTTTTTTGGCTCATCATTTTGTAAAAATTTTCTTTTCAAGAGCCAGAAAAACATACCCCCCCAAACTTGAGTTATGCAATGTTAAGCTTTGAAAAATCACAAGTGGGGGTCAAAAATCATTGGTCGATGCCAAGCTTTGCAAAGACCGAATGTCAACACCAACCATTCGAAAATTTTATCAATGCAGTGCTCTGGTTGGTGAAAGAAGAAGTGTGGAAAGGGTAAGGGGTGGAATAGAAAGTGTGTGCGTCTCGTATTGGAGAGACGATGCAGTGTTTGTGATGGATTGCTCGCATTCTTTTTACAGTTCAGAAGAAGGGGTGGAGGTTCAATTTCAGTGAGAGGGACATGATTCATCTCAACACCCGTGTCATTTAAAAATGCGAGTTCATCAGCGAAGATTTCCTCAAAAGTTCCATCAATACCCCGATGAATAATGCCATCACAAAGTGCGGGGTGATCTTCAGACTCTAAAAACAGTTCATAATCCGTGTTAATTGTTGACCCGGACATCTCGGTGGAAGAGTCCGTATGTGTATGATACATAGTTGGGTCAAACAACAACGTATAAAAAGAGTCTAGATCAATATCAGGAGGATCATCAAATTCGCTGCTGTCGACATCCATTAAGTCGACAGAACATACCTGAGCAATAGGTTCGGAGGGTACACTTCCCAACTTGTAAATGTTTAGTTCTATTGACCTATTCCCGAAAGATAGGGTCATAGAACCATTACGACAGTTGATAATAGCATTGGAAGTGGCCAAAAAGGGGCGACCTAAAATCACCGGAATTTGATTCCGTGGGTTCGCTACAGGCTGTGTATCAAGTACAATAAAATCCACAGGAAATACAAATTCCCCGATTTTTATTAACACATCCTCCAGTTTACCCCTAGGTTTGGTGATTGATCGGTCAGCCATCTGGAGAGTTATGCTCGAGGGCTTTAACACTCCGATACCTAGTTGCTCGTATACCGTGTAAGGAAGCAAGTTAACACTAGCGCCAAGGTCA
Organism: Agapanthus africanus; assembly: GCA_030015575.1. Taxonomy (NCBI): domain Eukaryota; kingdom Viridiplantae; phylum Streptophyta; class Magnoliopsida; order Asparagales; family Amaryllidaceae; genus Agapanthus; species Agapanthus africanus. The sequence continues at coordinate 944,378,555 of CM057337.1, forward strand.
AGTAACGCACGGTTGATGTGTTTCTCCCCAATAAAAATGGAAATAGTAGGACAGCCAGGGTCCTTACGTTTCCGTGGTAATTGTTGGGGAAAAGCCGTGTCTACAGTACTCGACATGAAGATTTTTTTAGGCACTTGAGTCTTCCTCTTCCTAGTGCACAAGTTCTTAAGAGTTTTTGCATAGGACGGAACTTGTTGAATAGCATCTAGGAGAGGGATGTTGATGTTAACTTCCTTAAACATGTCCACAATCTTCTCCATTTGGGCATCATGTTTCTTGGGCCTCAACCTATTTGGAAATGGAGCTCTATCAATAAGTGTTGGGTCCAACATTTGTGGAGAAGTTTGTGGGGGTGGAAAAGATGAGGTGGGTGGAGGGTTCGAGCCTTTGGGAATACGGAGAATAGGCTCGGAAGAAGAAGGTAGGTTAGACGAAATAGGGTAAGGAATAGAAGTGTGAGTGGAAGTGGAAGTGGAAGCCGGGGTGTTAATGATCAATTCATCATTATCAATTTGTTCACCCAAATGATTGTCTAGCACTCTTCCAGATCTCAACGTTGTAAAAGCATCCACATTAGTGTAATGTGAAGGTCTAGGATCAGGTACGGGTTGAGATGGAAGATTCCCTTCTTCTCTAGCACTTATTTCGGCTGTTATTCGTTCAATTTGTGCTTCCATTGATTTGATATTCTCATTTTGAGTGAGAATGATCTTGATCATATTATCGATGGAAGATTGAAAACTTGCCGACTCTTGGATGGATTGTTTCATGAAAGTAACCAAGGTTTGCACCAGTGCAGAGATATTATCAGTACCAGCCAATTGCAAAGAGTTTTCATGTAGTGCAAAAGTGTTGGCAGGATTTTGAAAATCTTGTGGTTGGAAGGGGTGCTGACTCAATTGAAGTGGTGGTTGCTGTTGTGGTGGAGGGACCCTTTGAAAATTTTTTAGGATTGGAACCGTGTTTTGAGATTGTGATTGGTTCCAAGAAAAGTTCAGGTGATTCCTCCAATCTTGATTATATGAGGAAGAAGAGGGATAGTTTCCAGGTCCTTGCTGAAGTGAAGCATTAGTGTGACCTTGAAACGGTACATTCAAAGGACATTCTTCCGTCAAATGTGAAGGGTTTGAACAGCAACCACACACGGTTTTGGGAAGTGTGGATTGGTTTAGGGAGGCTGAAGAGATTTTGTTTTCTATAGCGTCGAGTTTCCTTTGTATTGCGGCCATTTCGGCTTTCAAGGTGACGGAAACATCGAGCTGATTGACATCTTCCCTAGGTGGTGGTGGTCTAACACTTTCCCATTGTGATGTGTTTTGAGCTAAATCTTCTAAGTATTTCCAAGCTTCACCATCATCTTTAGATAGGAATTGGCAATGACACATGGTTTCAAGCATCTGTCTAGTAGTGAGATCAACACCCTCATAGATAATTCGACACAAATCCCATCTCGGGATTCCGTGATGAGGGCATTGGATAAGAAGATCCTTGAACCGTTCAAAGCATTTCCAAAATGGTTCATTGGGAAGTTGGGTAAATTTAGAGATTTCGCTCCGAACACGACTGGTCTTGTGATTAGGATAGAATTTCTTAAGGAATGCTGCAACGAATTCGTCCCATGTTGAAATAGAATGTGCGGGTGTGATGTAAAGCCACTTCTCGGCTAAATCGCACAAAGTGAATGGGAGAAGACGTAAACGCAGAGCATCCAAAGACAGTTGTGAATTCCCCATCAAAGCACATACGTTTTCAAATTTGGAAATAAACATGTATGCGTTTTCAGAATCAAGACCATGAAATTTGGGTAACAGTTTGATGAATTGGGGGTTGATTTCAAAATTTTCCCCGATGGCAGGTGGTATAGAAAGACAGGTGGGAAGGGTAACACGCGTAGGATAGCATCTTTCTTGGAGAGAAATGCGTGGAAGATTCTGCGCACCTGCGGGCGGTGGCAGAGTAGTGTTAAAGTTTGATGGATTTGGGTCCATCACGGGTGTGGTGGGTGGTGGGGGAGAAGATGAAGAATTACCGACTCTGGGGTCGATAAAAGAAACGCGGACAAGACGGGAAATGGAATCCCGTGTCCAGCCTAACATTGTGCTAAATGGTTGTAGCACAAGTGGCAGCGTTGGTATAATTAGAGGAAATGAAGTGTTGGTGTTTGTTTTGAAAAATGATACGGATTTTTTTTTTTTTTAAAAAAATGATGCAACACAACAAATGCAACACACAAAACCCTAATTCTATTGGTCACCTAGGTCAAACTCTAGACCGCTCCTAACTGCCAAAAGACAAGTCGCAGGATAAATCCTCCACTGCCTCTTTGTCTCCCTGTGGCCGGATAAGTGCCAGGTAAGTGGGAAGGAACCACCACTACAGTGGGCCTAATTAATAACCACTAGCCTTAGACACACTCGCCTTAGGCACCACAAGAAAACTCGGATAAGCAATGAATTACCCACGACCTTCTCTTGTCCTAATTGAGCGCGACGGTCCTTAAAGTCATCTCTAGATTTCTTTTAATTAATGTGGGTCAATGCGGATGCAAGTTTTGCGATTTTCGGGGCCTAGGAAGGGTAATGAAATCCCCACCTAATTTGAATTTGGTCGTGCCCCTTAATTTTCCGTATTAATATGCAAACAACCAAAAATAAAAAACACGCACAAATTTTATTTTGCTTTGCGGCGCTGCGATTTATTTGCAAAGAAACCTGCAGTAAAATTGTTATTGGAGCAGATGAGGTAAGAGATAAGAAAGATAGAAGATACCTGAGCAAAATTGATGCAGAGAGGAGCTAAGGTTGCGGCGCTTCCGCCGCGGATAAGGGGTATATGCCGCGGATGGGCGGTGGTATTTTGGGATCAGTGTACAGGAATTTGTGCAAAAGCTTCTGTTCACCTACACTGCTCTCTGGATATTTCAGAAAAAATTTTCCACAGCTCCAATGATTCCAGATTTCCTCGCAATCAAATCACAACAACACGTATTAGTGTTTGCACGAGTTTAGATCAAAAATTATGATGAAATAAAATTTTCAACTCAAATTTCCAAATACGAACTATTAGCGCACTATCCCCGGCAACGGCGCCATTTGATTGATAAGAATTTCTCGATTGGATGTAAAAGTAGAATAGAAATCACAATCAAAAATTAATTGACCGCAATCAACTACGGTGTCGGATTGTAGTTTGTATGTGAGTGCGGATCGTCCACAGGGATAGTGTAATCGTTCGTCTTTTGAATTAGATGGGTCGAAACTTTAAGAAAAGAAAACAAAACAATTCATGATTTAAATTTTGTATTTCAAGAAAAAGAAAATATCTAGATCTAAGAACAAGTAAAAGATAGAATCAAGAATTGATCGTTTGATGATTTTTCCAAACCAAATCTCAAGAATCGAAATGAGGCTCGTAGGAATCGATCGGATCTATAGATGTGATGTAATCTTACAATTACGTATTCTTATCCTTTGATGAATTGATACTAGATCGATGATGATCGATGAGAATTAGGGATTTCTTGTGAAACTAGGGTTTCATCTTATCCCTTGTTCTTTCGTCGATATCATTCACATTCTAGCCTCTAGTAAATTCAAGAAACGATCGTAGATCCCTAATTTCGAGCGATCACAATCAAGAAAGCATCGCTACGAAACTAGGTCATCGATTCTTGAACTTGCTAGGGTTTACAAATCTCGTAGGACTTAAAAATCGTTTAAAGATTTGTTACATCATCATTCTACAATCGTCTCGACTCCTTTACGAGCGGAGTTTTACTCAAACATCACAACAAGAGCAACAATTACAAATTGAGATCTAATCATGATGCAAGAATTAAAAGAAAGCAAGATTAAAGAAATTCACCTTTTATTTATATCAACAATTCCATTACATTCGCTCAAGAACTACAAGAGGAAGAATTCGATCGTCGACTTGGCTTCGCTCGTCTCCGTGGATCGCGGATCGGCTTGGATCACTTGCCCGATTGAAGATCGGCTCGGCTCCTAAAAGTTTGAAGGCTTCTCACTTGATTTGGTACTCAAGATCTTGGATTTGGAGTGGAATTAGGGTTAGGGTTTCGCACAAGCCTTGTCACGAGACTTGTGGAAGAAAAATGGTGTAGAATTATTCACTAAAGAGTGATTAGCCTTTAACCCTAGGTCTAGGTTCCTATTTATAGATAACTAACCCTAGATCTAGGATTTCAAATTCTAAGTTTCCCTCCAAAAGTTTGTTGAAGAAATTCAAATTTCCCTCCAAAAGTTAGTTAGGGGAGAAGCTTCTAGAGGTGATTAGTTAGGAGGAGCTTAATTTTAGGATTAGCCTTCTTAATCTTCTTTGCTGATCTGGCAGTCGCTTTGAGAGATTTTCTGGAACTTTGCATATCAGAAAGTAATGTGGGCCCATAGAAAGTAATTGTTCCCAAAAATTTTACAGCTGACGTGGCAGAACCTCCGCGCTTCCGCGGCTAAATCCCTCTTATGCCGCGGAAGCGCGGCTTCTTTGAGGAATTGAGGCTTGGGCTTTCTGTTGGGGTATTGGGCTGTTGTATTGGGCTTTATGTGATATATAGAATTTAATATCTTCTTTTGTATTGCTACCAGATCTCAGGGCTTTGAGTTGGCGTAAATTTGATCAGCTCTTTTGCTTTTCTCTTCCGTATTTCCTGCACAGACTCAAGACAAGTGTTGCGCAAATACAGAAATGATGCGATGCCATAAAATGCGGTTAATTTCCTTTAAAGTGTCGGTTTAAAAGTCTAATACATGCAATCTCATATTTTGTGACAGATTTGCTAATATGTAGAATATGAATGCCGAACACTTCTAAGTGTATGCAAATGTTAAGGAAATTGCCGGCTAAAATATACAATATTTTCGACTGATCACTCTACTAGCCCAAGGATGTGCGATAATCAGCACCATCCAATAGCGGGTTTCCCAAATGGGGTTTAGAGGCATAATCGCAAAGAGTTTTAAAATACAATTCCAAAGAAAACTGTTTTTAATAGTAGCTGGTATTTTAATGAAATATATTGTATTCGCCGCTAAGATACGTTCAAAAAGAATCGTGCTATGGAACCATGTGTGTTTGTGAGGGGTAGGTCATTACCCCGTGAGATTTTCTAAAGGTATGTTTAACAAAAGTACTAAAAGATGTGATATATGAAGTTCAGAGTATTTTAGCGTAAAAGTTAATTTAAAGTAATTTTTCATGGGATTCTAGGCTACAATTTATTCTAAATATTTATAATGGTGTTACAAATATTGTGTAAAAGTTGGATGAACAATATGTAAGTAAAAAGGCGATTTTTTAAGGTTTAGAAGATTGACATCCGTGTTAACTCCACTTACCGATGTTTGTTTTGAAAAGAGATTTCAAAGAGGAAAAAGAGAGATTGGGAGGGCCTTACTACCTAGTTATCCTAAGGAAAGGTAGACGAGCGAGTGTTGATCTTCGTGGCGTCGCTGGGTCGTCGAAACTTGCTTCAATCCTCACCGGAAGTCGATCTCTTAATAATTCCACTTGTACTCTTCTTGTACTTAGGAAAATTTGAGAATTTTGGCTATAATTTTCAGAATGAGGATGGGCTACGGCATGGGATAGTATTTATAGTGTGGAATTAGGGTTTTGGGATTAAAAGAATGAATTAAAAGGATGATAAATGGGGAATTAAGGCGTCTCTGTTTGATTTCAAAGTAATCAAACAGTGCAGAGGTGATGAAGGTAGGCCAAGGGACTTGTGTGGAAAGTCCGGGGCTTATTACCCATGGGGGGCCCATAGCGCCGACCCATTTGCCGATCTCGCCGATCGTTTGGTTGAGGGGAGCCGTCGGATTGGTGCCACGTGTTCTACTCTGTACATACAATATTTTGCACATGTTTATTTTCTCAGACTTTTCATTTTTATGTGCATTGCACATGTAAACTTTTAGGCTTCCAAAAAGTTTTTAAAAAAAATCATAAAAATATAATGTGCCTGATAGGATTCGAACACAGGGGCTACGTCATAGCAGTGCAAGACTTTACTAGTGAGCTATAAGTTATTTCTTGCCGTTCTTAAAAAAAATAACTTATAAATTGTACTCAGGTTTGTAAACTCTTTTCTGTACATTGAATTGAAAAATTTTGTACAGTAAATTCAGAATCGTTACACTAGTACGATTGGTAATATAGAGTAAACTACCAATTATTTGTGCATATTTATTTTGTAATAGGTTCATCACTATTTATAGTAAGACGTAAGTCTAAATCAAAAGGTGTGGAAACATGTTGGATATCAAAATAATTAAATTTCATGAGTATTTTTTCAATATCATGCGATAAAATTAAAGCGATACCATTATTACATTTAATTAATTTCATACCAAGAATAAGATCCGTATCACCTAAATGTTTCATGTGAAAAGTTAGAAGTTAAGTATTGTTATACATGATTTATTATTTTAAGTGATGTGCCAAATAATAAAATATCATCTGCATATAAGCATAAAATAACATAATCATTTTCAAATTGTTTATGATAAACACATTTATCATATTGATTAATAACAAAACCGTAATTAAAATAACTTAAAAAAACTTAGTATGTCATTACTTTAGAGCTTGTTTAAGACCGTAAAGTGATTTAATTAACTTACAAACTCTATGTTCTTAGCCTTTAAAAATAAAGCCTTCCGGCGGCTCCATATAAATCTCTTCTTCTAAATCTCCATTTAAGAATGCAGTTCTAATGTCCATTTGATGAATTAAAAGATCATTAATGGAAGCAAATGCAATCAGAACACGCATAGTACTTATACGTGCAACGGGAGCATATGTATCGAAGAAGTCAATGCCTTTTCTTTGTGTATAGACTTTAGCAACAAACCTAATCTTGTATTTTTTTTATAGATCCGTCCGCTCTAGGTTTTCTTTTGAAAATCCATTTGCATCCTATAACCTTATTCCCTTGTGGTAAAGTAGTAACAACCCATGTATTGTTTTGAATAATAGAGTCTATCTCACTTTGAATGGTTTCTTTTCAAAATGAGGTTTCGTCATTAGATATAGTCTCGACATAATTAGATGGCTCTAATTCAATAAAATAAGTGAACATACCCTCACCAAAATTCTTTTCTGTCCTAGTTCTCTATGATTTTCGAAGTTCGAGTTTAGGTGTAGGATGTAAAGGAATATTAGTCTCACAATGTTCACTAAAATGAGAGTATTCATCTAAATTAGAGGGTGTTATAGGTAAAGGGTTACTAATATTTGGTTTAAAAAGAAAAATCTTTTCGAAAAAGGTTGCGTCGTAAGATTCTAAAATGGTATTGTTTGATATATCTGGTATATCAGATTTAACTACTAAAATTCTATAAGTGTTATTATTTAGGGAACAACCTATAAATACGGAGTCTACAGTTTTGGAAGCTATTTTCCTCTTTTTAGATTCGGGAATTGAAACTTTCGCTAAACAACCCCAAACACTAAGATAATTAATATTAGGTGGTCGGCTTTTCCAAAGTTCATATGGAGTATAGTTACTGAATTTTTGAGGTATTTTATTTATAATATAACATGCAGATAAAAAGGCTTTCCCCTACATATTCTTAGGAATACCGAAACTCAGTAATATTGAATTTACCATATTTATTAATATTCTATTTTTACGTTTCGCTACACCATTAAACTGAGAAGAGTAAGATGATGTCACCTCATACCTAATGGCGTGCTCTTCTCAAAATATAGTAAATTCATTAGAGGTATATTCATCCGCACGATCCAACCTAAGAATTTTAATAGTTTTAACCTTTTTGATTTTCCACCTCGAATTTATAAATTTTAAATTTATTCATAATCTCATCCATTGTTTTAATAGGATATACACAAAAAAAATTTAGAATAGTCGTCAATAAATGTTACAAAATATTTATTTCCATCTCTATTAGGAGTACTAGTAGAATCGCAAACATCCGAGTGTATAAGCTCTAATAAATAGGTATTTCTATGTACATCTTTAAAAGGATTTTTGGTTTGTTTCTTATTCATATCAATTTTGTAAGTTGGAATTAAATGAAATTTCATCATGTGCATTAAAGTACGATAACTTATATGTCATAATCTATCATGCCATAAACAAGAATTTTCAGTATTTAAAACAATATGATCTTTATTATTATTAGAAATATTATACAGGATTACATGTAATTTAAATAGTCCATCACACATATATTCTTTATCAATAAATATGTTATTTCTACTTATTACAAATTGACTACAATCAAATACTAATTTATATCCCATTTTCCCTAGCACAGAACCGCTAATCAAATTTTTTCTAATATCGGGATTATATAGCACATCTGTCACGCCCCGCTTCCCGGTGTACGGGCTGAGGACACGACGAGGCCGCTACGTATTTACTCAGAAGTAAACACGCTAATTGTATCTAAACAATATAAGGTAAATGTACACAAGAAAATGACAATAAATGTAATTGAACATCAACTTTATTTATTTAACATTCTTTTACAATACAGCTGAAATGTAAATACATGGAATGAAAGCGATGCCTAAACAATGACATAACTGAAATGAAATAAATATATACAAGTGTCTAAAGCTCCGAGTCAAATGGTATCTGCTCCAAATCCTCAGAGCTGGGTTCGATCTCCAGAGAGTCTGAAACACCTGACAACATTCCAAAGAAAGAAGAAACAGAATGTCGTCAGCTAACAATCGCTCGGTAAGTCCCAAAGGTGAGTAGAGATAGAATAGACAGAAAAATATAACTTATAATGTTTGATTATATTGTTAACGCTGTTGTTTATAGCTTGGTACAAAAAATGCCAGTGTATACGAGAGGAGTCCCACTATTCCAGAGACTAAGGTATATGGAGCATAAGGAACCGTTCAGCCACGGTAAAACAATAATAGATATTCAGGTTAGGTGTATTATGGTTACAGTCTCGTGCCACTTCTAACACCTTCCGTACCAATCTACCCCTTATAAACCCCGCGATATCTTGATTGTATTGTTTGTTATATAGATGGATGACTTGCTGAAACCATGATATCAGTAAATGGATGGATATAAATGGAGAATCATGTAGACAGAGTATATCCATGGTTCGGTCCAGTCAATATAGATTGATATAGGTTGAATAGACGGATTCATAGATTCATGTTGAATTGTAGTTTATACTTGAATCACATTCAAGTCAGATTGATTAGATTGAGACTCAGTCTGAGTCAGACACTTTGAAAAGAACTTGAAATCCTGATTGTTTTGACGTTATCGGTAACTGCTGCACATGGACGGCATGATTTGTGTCTTTTTTCAAGACAATTACCGTGTTGATAACACCATTTGTTAGATTGTCTACCTTAAATATGCAAGCACCCATATCTCCGGCTCCCTGAGGGTCAAAAGACTGGTCCCGCTTAAACCTATGTTTACTAGGGTCCTTATTATAATTTAGCATAACTTGAGGGGGTTTTATGTAAAAATAGTTTGATATAATTTTCAAAATACACCTCAAGTATTTAATTATCGTTTTTAGGGTTTTCATAGATGTATATTTTTATACAAGTGAAATTTCTAGTGAGTAAAACCTAATTTCATAATATATGATATTTTATTGAAATATTGGAATTGTGTTGTATTTGGATGGTATTTTCATGTAATAGTGATTCCTTTGATTTAGAAACTTGGAATAGTTATATAAATAATTAAAATATATATATATATTTAAAAATAAATTTTTATTCATTTTCTTGTAGAAATCTCATTTTCTAAAGAAATATGCATTAAAATTCCATCGAGATCCAATGCTCCTTGCGAAGATATGCATCTCGCTCTACTAGGCCCGAGGACGTGCGATAATCTGCACCATCCCGAACGGGTTCCCCAAAGTGGGTTGTAGAGGCGCAATTGCAAGAAATTGTTTAATACATATTTTTATAGAAATGGTTTTGTAAGTTAAAGGTATTTATTTGTAAAGTCGTTTTATCCTATAACTATGTTCCCAAATTTCCATCATGCTATATTAGAGAAGTGTGTTGTGATGAGGTAGGTCATTACCTCATGAACTATTTACAGGTAAAACAGGTATTATGTTGTTTTATGTCGGGAATGAAATTTGTGGTATTTTACTGTAAAACTACAATAAAAATTGCAATAAAGAATATTTTGATATAAAACTTATTTTAATAGATTTTTTTTATGTTTGTTAAACAATATGTGAGAGTATGGAATTTTATTGATTAAGAAAAGTAACGTTTTAAAGAAAAACTGAATCGGAAGTCGGATTAACTCCGCTTCCGTCGGGTTTTAGAAATGAATATTTTTAAAGTAGAAGAAAAGAGGGGGAGAGGGGACTTACTGGCTTTTAAGGTAGAGGGGAGAAGAGGGAAGAGTAGGGAAGCACCGGTGCATCGTTTCGTCGCCGGAAACTCCTTGGATCGTCGCCGGAACTTCACCCTTTGCTAACTCCACTTGCACACAATTAAGACTTGGGAATTTTGTATAGTTTTGATAATGAAATTCTGGTGAGGAGGGATGAAATATGGTGTGGTATTTATAGGGAAAATTAAGGTTTAGAGGTGATGAAGAATGCATTAAATCTGGATTAAAGGGGCATTTTATTGTACTCTGGATAAATTCAGAGTAAACAAGCAATATGGGGGAAGTGGGGTTGCTGAAAGGTTGCAAGGGGCAAAAAATGGAGGTCATCCCCTACGGAGGGCCCGGCGGTGCCGGTCGAGATGAAGGTCTCGCCGGTCGAGGAGTGGGGTCGGGGTATGGGATGCTCGCCATGTGTTTGTGTCTGTTGGTATAACCTAGTGCACATGTTTGTTTAATCTGTAACTTAACATTCTACGTGTAGTGCACGTGCAAACCCTTGGGCTTCTAAAAGATTAAAAGAAATTTAAATAAAAAGTTAATGTGGCGAGGGGATTCGATCACAAGGGCTACGTCACAGCAGTGCAAGGCTTTACCAATGTGCTACAAGTACTTTCTTGCTGTTCTATATTAAAACAAACACTACTACAAATAAGGGTTGCCCCTACGGATTTATCCATAGGGGCAACCCACTGCCCCTACGGATATATCCGTAGGGGCGAAAAAATACCCCGTAGGTGCAAAGGCCGCAGGTGCAAGTTGAAGCCCAAAACTTGCCCCTACGGGCAAATTCTTGCCCCTACGGATTTCTGTGTAGGTCCTGTTGCCCCTACAGACTAGGCCGTAGGGTAAAAAAATTTATATTATTTACGATTTTTTTAATATATTAAGTGTACCTACGGACATGTCCGTAGGTCCAAGTTCTACCCCCTACGGATAGCTACGTAGGTACCTATCCGTAGGGGCAAAATATCAGGAATCCTGATATTTGGCCCCTATGGATAACTCCGTAGGGGCGAAGCAGTAGCCCCTACGGATATGTCCGTAGGGGCACTCCCAACCCCCTGGTACTGAAATCAGGAGGGAAATATCAGTTACTGCTGATATTGTGCCCCTACGGATATAGCCGTACGGGCAACATGTGTACCTACGGATTAATCCGTAGGTACATATTATCTGTATTTTTTTTTTAAAATGGGCTGCTTGATTTTTTCCCGCCCTGTGCACAATAATATATACATCAATCAAATATAAAATTAATCATCACACAACATATATCGCAGTATTCATAATCACATCTCACGCATATATATAATATACAAAAGAAACCCAAAAACTGAATATGATATAAATATAAACCAATATCAATCAATATCGTTTCAAAATGTAGTGCAATGTGTATGATATAAATAAATACATGTTTCAAAAAATAAGAACCAAAAAGCTACCCTAGTTCGGTCCATCTCCACCTCTGAATAACGATAGAATAACGCGCGCCTGCTCCTCGGTCAATAAACTCTGCAATTCGGCGCGAGCGGGAGTCTGAGGGCCTGTGGAGCTGGCGATGTGGTCTGCGCAGCCGCCGTCGAGGTAGTCTCTTGCGGAGCCAAGGCTGTGGGAGTCTGAGCGGGCGGTGGAGCTACAGGAGCTGTCTGCGGAACCGCAGCCGATGTAGTGGCTTGCGGAGCCGCAGCCGAAGGAGATGCATGTGGAGGCTCGGCCGATGTACCCTGTCGCATTTGGACCTAACGTGTGTAATAAGCGTGTAAGAACTGTGTATTATTCGAATTCGTATCATTATTAAGTTATTTCGAAACCCCGTTTGGATATGTAGTTTGTTGTTTATTTTAATTACATCTGTATGTATGATTAATCAAACTTAAGTCTAAAACCAAATAAGCTCAGGCTACGTACTAATTATGGATATGTTGATATCTATATAATATGACATGATATTTTACTATAAAGTAGTATACATACCAGCATCTCCTTCAACTACTGAACGGTGGCCCTCAAGCTCTCCAGTTCCTGATGTACACGTTGGTCACTGGAGATAGAGGAAGTAACCGCCGGGGTGGAGTCCAGCCTCATATGGGCCCTGCTAGGGCCCAGTCCCCAGCCTCTCTCCCAACCTCCGTGGTGCCCTCCGTGTGCGGCGTCCAGAACTGGGGTCAGCAGCCTCGGATCGCTCTGTCCAGTAAAATCGATCCCAGAGGCCTGGGCCTGCTCAACCACCCGCTCCTACACCCACATTAAGCAGTAAAGTATAAGTATAAAATTTAAACTTGAACCTTCCAAAACTAAAATTTCAAATTTGGGTAGAAAAAATATTAACACTTACGCAGTACTCCTGGGTAGCGACGTCGGGATATCGAAACTCGCCCGTGGCAGGATCTGTCGAGGTGCCGTGGACGGCAAGATATGCGGACAGCACGCTCGGTGTACCACCTGACGCCACGGTCCGAGATGTCTGCAATATTAGAAAGTAACTCTTAATATTAGAAATATTAGAAAATAACTCTTAATATTGCAGAATATCACAAAGGTCGGTCTATTATAATTTACCGATAACTCCATGGCTCGAGTAATGTTCCTCGAGCCACCTGTGTAAGTAGGGCGGCCCCTCTTCGCCGACTCCCTATTCTCTGTATTCTGAGCGGCCTGTTTCTGCACAACGCATTAACATTTAGTTTTCTAATTAAGAAACACAAAGAAATAAATTATATCATAAATAATGAATTACATTTAAAATATATACCTGTTTGCGTTGGGAGTCGAAATAAGCGCACAATAGAGGCCATGTCTCTACGTCGACTCTCGCAAACGCCGGAGTAGATAGGAGGGCCGCTCTCTCTGCCTCGGGGGTCGCCATCCACAGGGAGTAGCAGTCGGCCTTCAGCTCATTCCTGTTGTATCGGACCTTGGCCTGCATGTTCTTCATCAGGCCATTGTACAGAGCATGAAGGTCGAGCACCCTCCCCGGGTGATCAGGGTCGGCTACAAGCTGAAAATCATAATCCAACTGAAAATACAAAAAAAAACATTGTTATTAGATTATAAGTGTTAATAATAAATATATTGGATAGATCAAATGAAAATATATATTAATACATACCCGAGCCTGATCAAAGAAGAGGGCGAATGAGCGCTGGTGCTGCTCGCCCCACTCAACGTGAAGTGGATAGTTCTTCACGAGCCAGCTCTCGTCCCCTAAATACCGGACGAACCTCTTGGCATGAGGACCGGTATAGCGATAGTCAAGGATAAAAAAAAGGGGGAATGCTGCCTCCCCCTAGCTCTGTCAGGCCTCAGCCTATAGGACTGATTCGGGCCTCGAGTCCCCCTCTGGAGATGGGGAGGCCCTGCGTCTGCACGAAATATCAAGACAATCAATAATAAGACAAAGTTGTATTAAGAAATCAAGGTTAAACGAAAATTCAAGTGTGATATATACCTCCGGTGACTATCGCACGAGCCTGGGCCCGGGCAGCAGCACGAGCGGGACGATAGTTCCTCCGGTGAGGAACAACCGGGGTCCCGGATGCGGACGCATCCCCTCCAACTAAAAAATAAACATCAACGCTAGATTTCCATGAAGTTCATATTTATTCTATAGAGCATATGTAAAATGAATAAATATTTTAAATTTATTCATACTAACCTGCAGACGATGCGGAGGGTATGGAAGCGGCAGGAGTGGCCTCTGCGGAAGATGTGGACGCACCACCTATAATTAGACAATTAAAAATAGATTATATAAGTAATTGCAAAAAGAATATGTAGATCAATAATATAACGTTCTAAATCAATATGCATGCACTATAGGATATATAAACATACCCGCAGGTGCGGTGGTGTCACCACCTACAGCTAGACAATAATAAAAATTGCTAAGTAAGAGCAAAAGGAATGTGTGTATTTATGATATAGCATTCTAAATCAATATACATATATTATATGATATATAAACATACCTGGAGGAGCGGGGGTGGCCTCTGTCCCAGATGTGGACGCATCACCAACAACTAGACAATCAAACATTGACAATATAAGTAATTTTGACATAAACATGCATGAATATCTGTAATATTACATTCAAAATGGATATGCATGCAGTATACCTGGAGGTGTGGCAAAATCCATATGGAAGGAGGCATCCGAAGGGGTCTCCGATCTGGGTGCAAGACCGGCCCTCTGAAGCTCCCTACGGAGCTCTCCGAGCGGCAGAACCGTTCTGCCTCTGCCTCTGCCGTGGCTGGAGCTCCTGCCGCCCCTCGCTACTCCCGACATCGTCATCAAATCTAGATAAACGGTTCGTGGACGCATTAGACAATCATTAAAAGTATTGACTATATATGTATAGAGCGTAAAATGTGAAGTAATAATATAACATTACTGGTAACCTTTTTCGTTTCGTGGGCGCATCATACATATCTACTTGGATTTCATCGTCGATGTCATTTATAACCCACGTAACTTCATGATCGGTCGAAGACAATCCGTCCTTCGCAACAGACGGTCGGAGCACTTTAAGCCTTCTCTCTTCTTCGTCCTCATCGCTGTCCTCGTATTCTGGGACATCGTACACATCTCTGGGTTTCCATCGGCATACAACACTCCACCCCGGATGCTTCAAACACTGTGAGTAGTATACTTGGAACGCTTGGTTCGGAAAGATAAACGGATCGTCTTGACCGTAAAATCGAAGTGTGTTCACACTGGTCAATCCATATTCATCTTTCCAAGTCCTAAGACTGCTTCTCCACCTGTCCGTATCGGTTCGCAGATCGTACCAAGTACACTGGAATATATAAAAAGGTTCTGATCGTCCGGGATAGTGGATGCCGAGTATACAATTTAAGTACCCATAGTAAATCACACCGTCCGATCCTACCGTCGCAATCCCACTATTCTGAGTGGTTCTAGATGTTTCTATGTCCTTAACTTCGAATTTGTATCCAAGGACACCAAATCCTTTGTAATATGCAACCTCCATACTAGGAAATTGAGCTAAACATCTTGAATCACTCTCAAATGATGCAGACAAGTTCGAATCGTGGATCTAACAAAACAAATTTTACGACAAATACATAACGATACAAGTTTAGATTAAAACCGATAGCAATAAAATGTTATTCGAATAACTTACATGATCTGTGACCCAATCACAAAAATTATCCTGATGGTATTTTTCCAAACGTTCTTCGTTCCAATCAGGATGCCCCTCACGTACCTCGTTAAAATGAATTCTGTTTTCAACAAATAATTATGACATTAATATTATATCATTTCATACACACACAAACACAGATATAACAATTAATCCAAAAGAACTTATTCTCTAATTTGTTCAAGACATGCGCAATTAAGCAAGATAAACCGGTATATCTTGTTGATAAACATAGTGTCTACCCTCTTATACTCGGCTTTACCATATGGACCGTCTTGAATTCTTTGTGGTCGGTTAAGCCTTGTCTCAATGTTCTCGTCCAGATAGCGGGAACAAAATGTGGTTGCTTCATCAAGAAGATAACCTTGCATGATAGAACCCTCTGGTCAATTTTTATTGCGTATATACTTCTTAAGAGTGTAGAGGTACCTAATGAGAATATGTTGAATAAATAAATACGGGCACACAGGACAACAATAAATTTATAAATTGTGCGAAACGAAAAATTAGACTTACCTCTCGACGGGATACATCCATCGATATTGTACCGGTCCGGCTAACTTCGCCTCAGTTGCAAGATGAACCGTCAAGTGTATTATGATATCGAAGAATGACGGTGGGAAAATACGCTCAAACTTGCAAAGTATCAACGCAACAGAATTTTCTAGTTTATCCAGCGTCGCAACCTCCAGTGTTTTAGCACACAACTCCCTGAAAAAACAACATAGGTCGTTGATTACTAGACCAAATGAGTCGGGGAGAGAAGTCCTGAGGGCTAATGGAAAAAGGTGCTCCACGATAACATGGTGATCATGACTTTTCAGCCCATCGATCTTGCCCTTCACAATTTTTATTTTCTTGCTGAATGATCCTGAGAAACCTGTGGGGACTTTCAAATCATGCAACACCTGCAGGAATCTTTTCTTCTCCGGTTGTGACATATGATAAGCGGCATTGGGAAATACAAACTTGCCCGGTTTACCCGCTACCGGTCTAGGGTGCAATTCACTTCTTATTCCCCACTCTTGTAGATCCATCCGAGCATTCATGTTGTCTTTCGATTTCCCGTCTTTGCAAAGAAGCAAGTTAAGTATGTGCTCTGATACTCCCTTCTCTATATGCATGACGTCCAGACAATGACGCACTGAATTTGTAGACCAGTACGGAAGCTCGAAGAAAATACTTAACTTGTTCCAATATTGTGGTTTGACATGTTTCGTCGGATCCATCCCGAAGGTCACGTTATTGTAACCATCCCATTTAGCAGTCACGTCCTCTCTGGACAATGGGGATGGAGGTCCAAGAAACTCCTGATGACTATCAAAGTGAGCCGTATCTAACCTATAGGGGTGGTCTGGAGGCAGAAAACGTCGATGGCCGCAATAACAAACCTTCCTGCTAAAATTCAAGAATGGACAGAAGCCATCAGTAGCCAGTCCGAGCCGAACATTGCGAGGATCGCTACTGAATATTGCGTGCCTCCTATCGAAATCCTTCCATGCCGGTGAATATCTTGGATGGCTCATTTTTCCATTTTCGCTTGGAGGAGCACGGTGATGCCAAATCATTGCCTCGGCTATTTTCTTGCACCTGAATAGCCTCTGTAGCCTCTGTGTTATGGGAAAGTATCGTGCTATCTTCACAGGTATATCAGGCTTCTTATCAGAATCTTTCGGCTTATACCTGGCCTCTCCGCATGTTGGACACTCTTTCAAATCTGAATTCTCTTTCCGGTACAACACGCAATTTTTAGGACATGCTTGAATCTTCTCGCACTTTAGACCCAAATCAGACATCATCTTCGTGGCTTCGTACCAGCTTTCGGGCACATTATTTCCCGGAGGCATAGAATCTTTCAAGAACGAAAGAAGCATTGTGAATGACTTGTTACTCCATCTATTTAGGCACTTAATCTGGAAAAGTTGGACGAACCATGAGAGGGTGGAATACTTCGCATTCTCATAAATTGGTTTCCTAGCATCATTCATGAAATTTTCATATTTATCCGCACGCGGTCCTTGACCGGAAGGAATGTCATCTTCGGTACGAATAGATTCACCTAGGGCGGCCTCTACCATATCCTCCATTTCTTCTGATGGAAATAAATTTCCGTCTCCTGCCGCATTACCGAATTCTCCTTCTTCTCCTGCCGCATTATCGTATTCTCCTTCTTCTTCTGCCGCAGTACTGCATTCTTCTCCTTCCCCATGATATTTCCAAGTTGTATAAAGTCTAGTAAACCCATGTTTTACAATATGAAGCTCTGCCAATTCTACCTTCTGCCAGTACTTATTGCCACATCTATCGCACGGACAGAGAATCTTCTCTATTATGATCTTATTATGTGCGCGTGCAAATTCAAGGAAAGCAGCAACTCCTGCGACAAACTTAGGTTGCATACGTTGTTTCCAATCCACATACATCCAGTCCTTAACTCTGACGTACTCATGGGCCACGTTAGACTGTATAACATATAAATTGTAGGTTATGCTGACTATATTAAGAAATATAAGAACGGGATAGTTACTGACAAAGGAGAAAATCCGTGTATATACTTTGTGTGTGCGTTTGTCGTTGAAAAGAATAAATTATCGCACGTATGTTAACCGATAGACGGGGACTAAATGGCGCTTTTAGTTTCATATATGAGTATCGATGGGAATATGAAGGTTTCATATTATCATATATTGGTTTTAACCCGAACATCTCGAATCGCTCTTTAATTATGCGTTTGTTGTGTATTCTTGTTGTATGTGTGTGTTCCGGCTATCGGGGGTAGGCTTCTATCCTATTAAGAATGTATAGAGCGAACGCCCATCACTTGTGCTTTCAACCGTTTCGAGTAAATTTCGGCAGCACATCCCCGCTGTTCTCCGAGTACACTGTAATAGAATAGATAATCATTTCAAAGCCGTGAAACAACGTTGAAATGAACATCTAATCTATCTTTGTACACGGAGAACCAGCGGAAAGGTACCGACGAAATATCTCGAAACGGATGAAAACACAAGTGAATGAAGGCGTTTGCTTTATACATTCTTAACTTGTCCACACGGGACAAATCTATGGGTTACCATACGATTGAATTTTCTCGTCGCGTAGACTATACGACGGTTGTTAGTATCGAGCTATACTGTCCGATATTTAACAACCTTCGTATAGTTCTAGATCACGACAAGCATCGCACGTATGTTAACCGATAGACGGGGACTAAGTGGCGCTTTTAGTTTCATATATGAGTATCGATGAGAATATGAAGGTTTCAAATTATCATCGAATATCATATATTGGTTTTAACCCGAACATCTCGAATCGCTCTCTAATTATGCGTTTGTTGTGTATTCTTGTTGTATGTGTGTGTTCCGGCTGTCGGGGGTAGGCTTATATCCCATTAAGAATGTATAGAGCGAGCGCCCATCACTTGTGCTTTCAACCGTTTCGAGTAAATTTCGGCAGCACCTCCCCGCTGTTCTCCGAGTACACTGTAATAGAATAGATAATCATTTCAAAGCCATGAAACAACGTTGAAATGAACATCTAATCTATCTTTGTACACAGAGAACCAGCGGAAAGGTACCGACGAAATATCTCGAAACGGATGAAAACACTAGTGAATGAAGGCGTTTGCTTTATACATTCTTAACTTGTCCACACGGGACAAATCTATGGGTTACCATACGATTGAATTTTCTCGTCGCGTAGACTATACGACGGTTGTTAGTATCGAGCTATACCGTCCGATATTTAACAACCTTCGTATAGTTCTAGGTCACGACGAGTATCGCACGTATGTTAACCGATAGACGGGGACTAAGTAGCGCTTTTAGTTTCATATATGAGTATCGATGAGAATATGAAGGTTTCATATTATCATCGAATATCATATATTGGTTATAACTTGAAAAACGTGCCGTTGAAACAAATTATTGTTCTCCACCTTGCACTCTCTTAACAATGGTACATGCATTAAACATGTAAGAGCTATCTATAACAACTATAAAGTTTCACCTGTTGGGTTCAACAAAAAGGTTTTTGATATAACAAACACAATCTTCCTCAATTTTTCCCTTGAATCGATATGGAATTAATAGTGTCCATATGACACAATGGATATATTTTCTACACAAAAGGAAAAAAGGCAAACAATAGTAAAGCAATTGTAATTCTATCAAGTATCCATACTGAAAAAGAATAATTAGCAAACTAAAAATTAATCACTAATGAAAAACAAACAAAAGTGCTTATTATTATACTTCAGAGGTTATAAGTGCTTGACCCCCATAGTACATAGGCTGTATCCACAATTAACCATTTTCTATATACTTGGGTGTATAGAATTTCTAAAAATTACACACCTTTTTTCTAAATCCAATTCTTTCCTTTCACTACAGAACCCTTTATATTTTCTAATAGGTACCAAGAACTTTCAAAGTTTTTGGATATGCACAAAAAGAAAGCATCGCCAATAAGATTGACATAACCCAAATGACTTTGACCCATTACATATAAATGTCATGGTCTTTCAATATTTTTCAAACAAATACCATAAACTTTGTTTGTTACAAATAAATACCATGAAGTTTTAACGTTTTCACATAATTTCCATAAACTTTGTTGTTTACAAATACATACCATTGACTTCCAACGTTTTCCAGATAAATACCATGAACTTTGTTGTTTATAAATAAATACATGAACTTTCATCGTTTTTTAGATAAATCCCACAGACTTTCATGGACCTTTTTCTCATATAAAAACCATGGACTGTGTTATTCACAAATAAACAGTATCGACTTTCACTATTTTCCAGATCAATCCCCTAAAATTTCACCTTTTTAACCCTAACCCGGCCCCAGCCGAACCCCAACCCAACACCAAACCCTAACCCGGCCTAACCCTAACCCAACCCAGCCCCAGCCGAACCCCAACCCAATACCAAACCCTAACCCGGCCTAACCCTAACCCCAACCCAGCCCCAGCCGAACCCCAACCCCAACACCAAACCCCAACCGAACCTTAACCCTAACCCTAACCCCAACACCAGCCGAACCCCAACCGATCGAACCCGTACCCTAACCCTAATCCTAACCCTAACCCCAACCGATACCTAATCCTAACCCTCATCGCTACCCTAACATCATTAAAATAATGTTTAATTAACTAACCTGTAGGCTAGGCGGTGGAGGAGACGACGGAGACGCAATCGGCGACGACGAGGGCGGTGGCGACAACGAGAACGGAGGGCTGAGGCGACGACGAGATCACTGCAGGCGGTGGCAACGACGATTCGGCTTGGATTCGGCGACGACGAGATCACTGCAGGGCGGTGGCGACGACGATCCCTTGAATCAGTTTGGTGATTTGGATTCGCGCGAACGATAAAGAGAATAAGAAATAATCAATGTAGGGATCGATTACTTAAATCCCTATTTATATGCCCCTACGGATATAACCGTAGGTGCTTGGTTTGCGTCTCCGTAGGGGCAAACAACACTTTAAGATTTAATAATTTTTAAATAAATATTGAAGGACCGTAGGGGCAACCGTTTGGCCCTACGGATTAATCCGTAGGGCCAAACTTTATCTGCCCCTACGGATGTTGTTATCCGTAGGGGCAACCTCTTAGTTTACTAGTGAAATACTTATAGTATACACATGATTGAAATTACGCCAATTGTACATTAACTTTTAAACAATTTTCTGTACATTGAAATTGGAGTTGTTACAGTCTACCCTCCTTACAAAAATTTCGTCCTCGAAATTTACAATTTAATTTAAGGACTAGTTTACAAATAAATGGGGATATCTTGCACGCATCTCATCTTCCCTTTCCCATGTTGATTCTCTTGGTGTGTTTTTTCTCCACATCACTAGAACCAAGTCGACTTCCTTGTTCCGAAGTGACTTCACCTTTCTGTCCAGGATCTCAACAGGTTGATACTCACAGAATAAGTCTGGTTGTACAGTGAGCTCGGAATGATCAAGAATATGGCGGGGTCACTCACATACCTTCCGAGTTGGGATATATGGAACACATTATGCACTTCTTCCAATGAAGGTGGAAGTGCCAAGCGATATGCCACTTTACCAACCCGTTCGAGTCTATCGAACGGTCCAATGTACATTGGACTAAGCTTATCCCGTCTTCCAAAACGAATCACTCTACGGTTCGGAGATATCTTCAGAAATACATGATCTCCCGGCTGGAACTCCAAATGGCGGCGCTTTGTATCAGCCCAGTGCTTCTGTCAATCTTGGGCTATGCGCATTCTTTCCCTGATAGTACGAACTACGTCAACAGTTGCTACTATCATCTCAGCTCCAAAGAGTTCTCTATCTCCGATGTAGTCCCAACTTAATGGCGATCAACACTTCCTTCCATAAAGTGCTGCAAAAGGTGTTATTCCTATACTTGCCTAGTAGCTGTTGTTGTATGAAAACTCCATAAGATGTAGGTGATCTTCCTACGATCCTCCGAAGTCTAGCATACACGCTCTTAGCATATCCTCTAAGATCTGAATAGTTGGCTCAGACTGACCATCTGTTTGTGGATGATAAGCCATGCTGAAGTTCAGACTTGTTCCCAAGCTTGCTTGCAGACTTTGACAAAATTGCGATCGGAACCTGGTGTCATGATCGGAGACAATGCAGACCGGTACTTCATGAATTCTCACGATTTCCTGTATGAGTTCATGGGTATCAGAGATAATACATATTAGAAGAGTTTAAATCTTACTTAGATTCTTACCTCCATGTACTTCTTTGCTAGAGTTTTGGTAGATTGGCCAACTCGAAATGGAATAAAGTGAGCCGACTTTGTGAGTCGATCCACAATAACCTATACCGCATCGTTACCCTTTATGCTGCGAGGAAGTGCAGTCATAAAATCCATTGTGATGTGTTGCAACTTCCATTCTGGGATAGGTAACGGTTGAAGTAATCCAGCATTCCTGTAATGTTCAGCCTTTACTTGCAGACACACCAAGCATTTAGCTACGCTTCTGGCTACTTCACTCTTCATTCCATGCCACCAGTAATTTTGACGTAGATCCTTATACATCTTTGTACCTCCAGGGTGTACTGAATAAGGAGAGCTATGAGCTTCTTTCATCAACTCTTCTCGCACAGAACCTTTTGGTACACACAATCAACTGCCGTATCTCAAAGATCCGTCTTCATGGATGATGAAGTCTGTTCGAAGTCCACTTTCCACTTGTTCTCTGATCTTTTGCAACTTAGCATCACTCGCTTGAGTTTCTTTGATATGATTGACAATAGTAGATTGAACTTGTAAGTTCATCAAACTTGAAGCGTTACCTGGCATGACTACTTCAATCTCCATTTGATGCAAGTCTTGTTGAAGTTTCTACTGTGCGGTGAGATTCAATGCTAATGGTTGGCGACTAAGGGCATTAGGTACTACATTCACCTTCCCTGGATGATATTGCAGGTTGATGTCTAAGTTTGTGTTTCCCCCAATCAGAGTAAAGCTCTGTTCAAATTCCAAGACTGGAAATGAAGCGACGCTTCTGCTTCCCCCAATCAGAGCAAATCTCTGTTTAGAAATCTAAGAGTCAAAAATTGAAGCAACGCTTCAGATCCTGCGCTCTGCGCTGCGCGCCACGTGTCTAACACAGGCGCGCTGGCGCAGTTGCGCTGCTCGCCACGTGTCTGACACAGGCGAAATGGCGCAGTTGCGCTGCGCGCCACGTGTCGAGCGCGAGTGCGCTAGCGCAAGGCGCACTGCATGCCACGTGTCAAAACACGAATGCGCTAGCGCAATTGCGCTGCACACCCCAAATTAGAGCAAAGCTCTGTTTCCAAGATTGGAAAGCGAAGCAACGCTTCATGATTATGCAGCGCATAAACATATTACAGAGGAATAATAAAGAATTAAAAACAAGAGAACACTTAACAGATAATAAAATACTAAATTAAAACATCTTTTTATTATTATTATTATTATTACATTTAAAAAAGATCACCAAACAAGGGATCAGTGGCACAGGGGTTAAAAAAACAATAAACAAAATTCTCTAACTCCCTCGTCGCCTTCTCCAGCACATCAAAACGTCGATTTTCACGAGGAGTGGCTCCCCACCGATTGGCGCCATGTTCATCCGCGAAAGCAGACATGATAGCCCGCCGGGCTCTTATCTTGCTCAACAAGTGAATCGAGCAGTCTTTCAGAGCCAGAGTAATCAGGTACGCCTCTTGGAAACACTCGAGCTTGTCCTCAGCCGCATCGAGTATCACCAGGGTCATCTCCGCTGGGTGAGGGAGAAGATCGGCGAGCACAGACGCAAGAATCATCCGAAGCCAAATGGAGTGTGGGGGAAGAGGGGACCCCACACGAGTCAAAAGATCGTGCAGCGCAGCATCGCACTGCTCATCCGTGAGAGAAGGATCCACCAAGCGCACAGCAAAGCGAGGAACAAAGTCCTGAATGGGCACTTCCCACGGCTATCTACGAGCATGGGGGCGGTTACAAGCCATAGTTGAGAAAGTTCTTTGGAGATGAGAAAAGGAAGAAGCATTGCTTCGAGTTATAAAGACGAAGCACAAAAAATTTTGTGCACAATGGAACTGTTTCCAAGATTGGGAAATGAAAGATTCTCGGGAATATAAGTTTGACTTAAAAAGGAAGGTGAAAAGACACCTCTGCTGAAGCAATGCTTCAGATCCAGCGCTCTGCTGAAGCAACGCTTCAGATCCAGCGCTCTGCGCGCCACGTGGCAAGCACGGGTGCGCTAGCGCAGTTGCGCCGTGCTCTGCGCTGTGCGCCACGTGTCTAACGTAGATGCGCCAGCGCTGGAATTAAAATTCCCATCGTTAGATCGAAAGATCTAATAATAATGATAAATCATTAATTAATCAGAATTAAATTCTGTTAAAGAAAGATTTCTCAAAATCTTTCCAAACAACAAGATTGTACCTTAAGCACCGCTGGATCAATGATCCAATGGTAAATAATGAATTACCAAAACAGAACAAATTCTGTATAAAAAGATTTTTCCAATCTTGTTAAAAACAAGAAGATTGCCTTCTGTAAAACAGAAGCCCTAGGATCAAAGATCCAATAGTGAGGAAACATCCCCAAATCAATCAGAGAAAGATCTCTTTAACGGATTTAACAAATCAATTGGCCTTATATAAAGGCCCCAAAACTTCAAGTCTAAAATATACAGAACAACAACAGAAAAACCCTCTGCCAAAAAGAGCGAGCTCTTAAGAAAAGAAGAGTTTTCTTCATACTCAAGGTAAAAAAGAGAGAGAGAACTAGATTCTTGATCTACAGAGATGAAATCATCTCGTAAAAAGAAGAAATGTCTTCTAAAAAGATCATAGATTTATAAAGTCCAAAGTCTTTGATTAAAAAGAAAAGATCAAAAGACCTAATCATAAGAATATAAAAAGAAGTATTTTTACTTCATTCACAGATCTTCTGATCTATAAAGGCAGAGCCTTTTATAAAAAAAAAACAAGAACTGTTGTTTTTGGATTTTGAGGCGAGGCCTCCTTTGAAGAACATAAGTTTGTTCTTTGATCTTAAAATTGATCAAAATGCGCTTCGCGCTATTAGACAGTGCTTTGCACTCATGGACTGCGCCCTTGCGCTCCTTGGACTGGCGCTCAGCGCCATAACATGCCATGCGTCAACCATAGACACGATCTGCGTTTTGCGCTCCTGAAAACAGCGCACTGCGCTCTTGGGTTGGCGCTCAGCGCCAAGCGCGCCACGTGTCATTCACTGGCGCACCCATAAAATGGCGCAGTGCACTCATAAATCAAAAGCGCAATGCGCTAACAAACTAGCGCAATGCGCTAAGCGACACGTGTCCTCTTCATGTGCGCTAACTAACAGAAGCGCAATGCGCTCTTTGACTGGCGCAAAGCGCCTGATGCGCCACGTGGCGCACTGTCAGGACACACTCTGTCCTGATGAATGCTATGCATTCAATGAAGACAAAAAAATGTCAGAGCCCACTGCTTGACATTACTTAAAACGGCAGAGCCCGAATAAAGGCCTAACAGGCAGAACAAAAATGAAATGTTAAACATTTTTAACTGGACTTAGCCCAATTCTGGCCATAAGTCCTCAATTTAAATTGAACTGAGCACACATGCTCTTCCAATCAATTTACACCCGGTTCAAGGGTACATCTCTCACTCCTCTGATATCTGTCGTTGTAATCCTTCAACTTCGTCAGAGAGGTGACGGGTCCCGACAACCACACATTGCTATGGACTGTGGGGTCCTTAAATTCACGGACTATGATGTCCTTAATCTCGACCGTGATGTCTTAAAACTAATATCGGACTGTGGAGTCCTTAAAACCACAGACTATGATGTCCTTAACCTCGACCGTGATATCTTAAAACTAACAACAGACTATGGGGTCCATAAACTCATGGACTATGATGTCCTTAACCTCGACCGTGATGTCTTAAAACTAACATCGGACTGTGAGGTCCTTAAACTCATGGACTATGATGTCCTTAACCTCGACCATGATGTCTTAAAACTAATATTGGACTGTGGGGTCCATAAACTCATGGACTATGATGTCCTTAACCTCGACCGCGATGTCTTAAAACTAACACCGGAATGTGAGGTCCTCAAACTCACGAGCTATGATGTCCTTAACTTCGACCGTGATGTCTTAAAACTAACAATGGACCGTAATGTCCTTAAACTAATTATCGACCGCAATGTCATTAAACTAAACAACAGAGCCCAATTGCTCTCTTGTCGGATCTAAACGATCCTGTTAAGTTGAACTTAGTCTAAAATCAGACTAACGTATCTTTAACAAACGTTTAAGTTGATCTTAGCCTCAAATAAGGCTAACGTTTTCTTAAACACAACCCCCCCAAACCCAAATCTAAGAAAGATACGGATTTGGACTAATCCACGTCCTACGGGCGACAACACAAATTAGTCTCCGTATACAATCCACGGGCAATTAAACACAAAACAGACACCCACGACATGAAGTGACAATATGGAGAAGGAGAAAGTTGTTACCGCGATGCGGTAGCGTAATTAACTGCAGGGGCTTGCGCCTGCAGGGAAGAGCGTCTCCACAATCAAAAACCCCTCAAACGAGGGGGAATCTGACGAAGTCTGCTACATTGGCCGCATCCGTTTAAACCTTCGATATATGGTGCCATAAATCAACTTGGCATCTTCGGAGAGGTGGACGGATAGCACCAATTAGCATCTGCCCCGAATTTCAGGCAAGACGTTCGCCGCGTCTTTCGGAGGGGAACAGATTCTGGCACGCCCGGTGGGACCTTTTCCTCTTTCCACTCCACACTTCGTGTGTCGTGTTCGCGAACCAATCGCGGTTTGCTAATGGTTGCCCTTGGGGTTTCGAGTTACTAAGATTTGGTTTCTTGCTTGGCGCAGAAAGCAAAACAGCAATGGCGTTCACCTGCTCAAAGTGTTCCACATGCAACTGCAACCCACGTTCTGCCTCAACTGGGGGCATAACCTACGGGCCCCAAGCGGCTTCCCTATTCACGATGCCCGTGGAACAGGTCACTCAAGCCACTACAGGGTTGTTTTTCGGGACCATGCTCCCGCCAACGAGCTTCACCGCTCCTGTGCTGACACCGGAAGCTTCCAAGAAGTCGGTCTTTGATCGGCTTACACCTACTGCGACCCCTCTCAACGGGTCATCCAGCTCCTGCTCCTCGGTCTTCGCCAGACTGGGCCAAAATTCCTGTGGGCCCACAATGAAGCCTGCACCTCAAGAAAAGGTTATTCCGAAGAGAGTAGCTAACCCTGCTCCTGAAGTCGTCAAGGCGACTTCTCCTGCCGAGGGGTCGGTCTTTACAAGACCGACTGTCCCAACTCCCACTCCCGCTCCTGCTACTCAAAGGACATCAGTTTTCAACAGGCTGACACCATCAACAGCCCCTCACCTGAACAGGGGGCAAGACAAAGCCATCCTCGTCACCGAACCAACTCCATCAGCTCGACACGCTCGACGTCGCCACTGGCGCTGGGTAAAGAAGGCCGGGGGCAACTCCCCTTCTGGGCTAACTCCACCAGCCCCAACGGTGGAAATCAATGCTGCTGTTCCAACTGGGAACAGCTTCGAGCTGCTGAATAAGGTGCGTAGGAATTCTCCTACCGCCGTACTGAAAAGATCCCCACCGCCGGTGGAGACTGTCACAGAAATAAAGCTGGAGCAGTCCCCTCAACGGCTGTCTTCCAAAGTTTATAAAATCTGGCGACAAGTCCGAGAGTCAGTGGTGGATCAAGTCTATCCGCACCGGCAGAAGAAGCTGAAGGTCCGACAGGAAGAAAACCGTCTTATTAAGCCACAGAAGGCGACGGCTACTTGGGTGCCCACTGCAACGGCCCCTTCAACTTCGACGGCTCATAAGAGGAGAAGGCCGGAGAAAATCCCCATGCCTGCGACAAATGTCAAAGGCACTGAGCCCAAACGCCCTAAGTCTGGGGGCGTGGTGGTGTATACCGTCTACATGGCATCCGGGAAAGAGGATAGCCGTGCTTCTACGGGCCACCGACCACTCACCCCATCCATCACAAGAGCTCGAAAACAGCAGTAGCAGAAACTTCAGGAGATGCTGACTGGGATGGCCGCACTCACCGGGCCAAAACAAAGCCCGGAGGCATCATCAGAATAGCGTCACGAACAAGAAACTGATGTTGACTTCCTTCACAGAGTCCTCGAAAAGAAGGACAAAGAAGCCGCGGAGCAAGCGGCTAACATAAATCGAATGACACTTCTCTTCCAAGACATGGTGGGCATGATGATCCAGCCGGATCCCCCAGCCGAAGATCCTCCAGTAATAATTGAAGATGACAGAGGAGAAATATCGAATCCTCTGCCGGCTCTGTCAACAGCCAAGGAGGAAACAATCTGTAAAGCTGTCCTGGATGACTATATTGCTCAGCAAATAAGAGTTCACCAGGCAAATGAAGCAGCCGGCCAAGTTGTCAAAACTGGGCGACCGTATCCAGGCTGGTATGATCAGATAAAGTACCCGCCGGGATACACGATCCCCAAATTCCACGTATACAAAAGGACAGGCAATCCCCACCAGCACGTCGCCCAGTTTAGAGCTCTGTGCGGCAACACCGGGGGCGATGATAAGCTTTTGCTCCGTCAATTCGTCGGCAGCTTATCGAAGACGGCATTTGAGTGGTACTCCGAACTTCCAAACACTCCGTCAAAACTTTCGCAGAAATAGAGTTATTGTTCACCCAGCGATTCGCGAGCGCTAGTGAACGCACCCTAATAACGGCATTGATCAATGCTAGGGTGAAGCCGGGCGAGACATGGGTTCAGTACGCAATCCGATGGCGGAATCTGTGGTCAAAGTGCGAACAGCGCATCGAAGAAGCACCAGCAGTGGGCATGTTCGTGGGCACCCTAGACCCTCATGCAACTATTTCACAGTTCATGATGTTCTTCAAACCGACCACATTCCAGGCTTTAATCGACAAGCTAGCCCAGATGGATTAGATGGGTCATAGACCGTCTCCTCCGAAGCCGGAGCCGCGGAACGAAAAGGGTAAAAGGAAAGCAACCTTCATTGCGAACACCCAACAGCAGCCCAGTGATCCAAGACTAGCGGATCAATTGGAAGAGAGACGGCACTATTATAATGAGAAAATGAAGCGCCCTTACTCATTCCCGCAAGATAAAAGAAAGAAGCTGTTCGAGCTGACGGTGCGCAACAGGCTTATCAATTTACCAAATCCAAGGCGACCACCGCAACCCAGCGAAGTGAATAATTCCAATTATTGCCCTTACCATCAAACGGTAAGCCATCTGATCGAGGATTGCTTCGTCTTTAAGGGATGGATCGAAGATCAGTACCTACAAGGCAAGTTTGCGCTGTCTGAGAAGTGGAAAGTAAACCCACCACAACCGCACACTCCTAAGAAGACGGACACACCGGGGGCAACATGCTCTTTTGTTGAAGAAGCCCCATGGCAGGTCGTTCTTTCAGCCAAAACCAAAAGGATGATGAATGATCTCTAGACATGCCCGGCGATCAAGTGGAAGAATCCGTTGGAACCTGAGGTCATCGAGGGGATGCTGAAGCCGCGCCCAACTCCAAAGATTGGTGGTGATAGCCAAAGCGCTCACTCCCAGCCACCGAAATCTTCGAAAAAGAAGAGGAAATCCAAGAAGCCCGTGAAGCCTGGTGACAAGTGCACAGACTTACAGAAGCAAATTGATGCGCTGGAAGAGTATAATCAGAAGGCGCGGACTCCAATCATGCCCCAAGAGTTCCTCGGCCACGTCCTTGAGGACGAAGAGGATGGAGAAGGCTCGTCGGATGGATCTGAGGATTACATAGCAAGTTGCCATGTGATCTCTCATTCATCGCTAGATAATGAAGAAGCTCCCTGTACAGAGAGAGTGGGGGCAGGTCCCGAGCCAGAACTTCTATGGCCGTCAGACGAAATGATCGACGCCTTCCTGAATGAGATTCTTCTGAAAAGTAAAACCAATCGGGAGCGTAAGATGGCCATATTTGAAAAAGCCAAATGCCGATGACTAGACGAAAGAGTCGGGACACTCCCGCCGAATCAAGGAACATCCGTCACGGATAAAAACAAGTTCAAGACGAGGAAAAGGTTTGCTAAAGCCATATCAATAGGGATGAAGCTACCACCCTCCGAAGAGAACGCCCTTGGTGAAACAGAAACACATCCTAGCTACTGCTTATATCATCGAAAGATTTCGCACCCTACTGAAGAGTGCAACGCTTTTAAAAGTTGGTGGCAGGGATATGTTGTTCACCGGCAACATTTCAAGCGGATGAAACGCAAAACTCGTCGGGAGCAAAGAAGTGCGACCGAGGAGCATAAAAGAACTACCGGTAACTGTCGCACGATCAACACTGGGGGATCACAGGTTCTCACTTTCGGAAGCAACTCTGACGAAGAGATGGCTCTTGGCCCTCTCTTTAAAGAATCCACCTTGGGGAAGGAGGAAGAACCGAAGGCCTGTGAAAACATTCAGCTGCGGAATCGCACGCTTCCAGAAAAGAACCTCGGACCCACAAACAGAAAAGATACGGGAAAAGAAAAGGTCTCTAAGGATATCGCCCTAGATGACCAAGTCACGAAAGAGCTGACCGCCAAGGACCCGCTAAAGAAAAGTAAGGTGGACTATAACATTCTGGCGCACTTAAGGAAGTTACCCTCCCAGCTTAGCATTCTCGACGCCCTTTTACTATCAAAAGAAGCAAGAGATTCGTTGATCAAGGCGCTTCAAGAGCCAGAGCAATTCCAATCTTTTCTCGCGAAGAAAAGATGAAGGACGAGCTGGAGGAAGTACACACAGCCGATATCACCTTCGGCGACGAAGACCTCCTCCTTGGGACGTGCGAGCACAACCGTCCCCTCTATGTCTCAGGATACTGCCACGATATCAAGATAGGCAAAATCCTGATCGACAATGGGTCTTCCGTCAACCTCCTCAACGTGCGAGTGTTGAAGGAAATTTGCATGAGCGTCCAGTGATTAGTCCAAAAATATGAGTTTACCGCAATCAGAAACGGCGTCGCTTCGCAGCTAGCCGGTGAGTACGGGTCGATCCACAGAGACGGGTAAATTTCTTTAAAGTGTTTTAACGAGTTGATTCTATTTGTAGTTTTGGTAGGTTTATAAAAATCTAAAGATTGGATCTAATTAATTTAATTAAGAATCTTGCTAGGGTTAGGATTAGGGGAAGTTTTGGAAATTAATATTTTTCCTCACCGCTTTCAATACCTTCCTTTTTTAGATCTCTTAGATGTTAAGTTAATTATCAATAAAGTGGATACAAATCTTTTGGGAAGATGTTTCTTCCTCTAGATTTGTACCCTACCTTTATTGATAATTATCCTAACCCTCACGGAAAACGCGCAGAACAGGCCCTTTATACTACGGTTCATCGTTACCTCGAAGGGTAGGATGCCGCAGGGAGCGGTTGTGCTCGTATGCGTGAAGTTCTTATTCATTAGGTGAAGGTGGCATTGAAAGGGGCGAGAGATTTCATCTCTCAACCCTTTTCCTAAGGCTAACCCTAACAAGCGAGGAGACTACTCGCTCATTAGGGGATGAGAAGACATTATAATTAAAAGAATAAAAATACTTACTAGTTGACGGCTCCCTCCAAACAAGAAGAACAGATCTGAATTTTGCTCTCAGAAAATCTGAATTTTATTGATTGAAAAGAGGCATACAATTTTTAGATCTAAAATTACAATTTATAGGAAAATAGAAACCTAGGGTTACAGACTCTCGCACACGTGAATTTACAGATTTGACCCCTGAGAATCCCAACACCAGATCCGTCGCGGCAACAGAAGCAAAATCCACCGACACGTGTTCTTGATGGCCGCGGAACCGCGGCGCCAGCATGGGTTTGGCCGCGGTTCCGCGGCCAAACAGAAGAATTGGGCTTAGTGCTTTTTGGGCTGGGTTCATTAGCTATTTGGGCTTCTGTTTCTTCACTTTTTTTCTTTTATTTTCATTGTACTAAGGACTTTAGACAAGAGCATTTCAAGGTCTCCTCTACTATTCCAAGTTTCAAGGTGCGTGATTGTGCAAATTGTAGGGTATACGTTTTCAGAATCTAGACTTAAGCTAGGAACTATTTTTCAAACTTATACTCTAATAAGAACATCAATACTCTTCCCTCATTTTGACTTAGCCCAAGATGTGAACCCAAAATTTGCCTATTTCTAAATAAACTACAAAAACATATACTTTCTACCGTTAAACTTTAAGAAATGTTATTTTTAGGGTTTTTAATTTACTAAGTCTAAGATCTAGTTGTTCCTAACCAGTTAACCTATTGGTCAAACTCAAGTCAAATAAGCCAAAATTGAATACAGTAATTTTTATAATTTTTGAAATTTTTCAATTTTTATGGGTTTTTTAAATAAATATGCAAATGCAAAAATATGTACAAATGAATGCGAAGGAAGAAGACGTACCGAGCATACCCCCAAACTTGAACTTGACAGTGTCCTCACTGTCATGCTAAACCAAGAGGGTCAAAATACCGGCACTCCCCTGTTTATTTATTTACATTTTTTTTGTATTTTTAATGTTTTGAAATTTTTTTTTATTTTTTTATTTAGAAAAAGAAAACAAAAATATATGTACATATATACAAAGATTCCCCCCAAACTTAAGCTTGGCCTTACACAAGCCAAAGGTTAGCACCAACCATTCAAAAATTCTATCGTGGTAATGGTAGAGTTGGTGAAAGAATGGAGTGGAAAGAAAAGAAATGAGAAGCACACGAGACCGTGTTGAGAGAAAGGGATAATATGGTCTCGGTGGAGGAGAATGGCAGAGGGGAAGAAGAAATGGTAGGGGTTCTACTTCTTCGAGTGGAGGTTGATTAATCACAAAATCCATATCATTTAAGAATGCAAGTTCGTCGGCGAAAATATCATCGAAACTTTCCTCGAAGGTCCAATTGAAAATTATCGAACTCAAAATGTCGGATTGTGATTCATCAACACTCGATATCATTAAAGGAAGATTAGAAGAACCAAAGAAAGTGGGAATACGAATTTGAGGGTGTGGATGGAGCGTATAGATTAGCACCATTTGTAATGACCGATGTGTAAAAAGCGATTGCGCCAACCTACCAACTCGTCGTGCAATGGGGTCAAATCCCTCAAGATTCGCAAGAAAACATGGGTACGCCGAACATGGTATAGGAGATGAAAGCGTAACGGTCATTTGTTCGGTCGGAACAATAGGAAGGAGGGAGGGTGATATAACAGTCAAAGGTTCAGGAGGCTGAATTGGAAAATCCGACACATCAAATAAAAATGGTTCAACCTCAATATTATCCTCAAGACTATCCTCATAATTATCCTCATAATTCTCCTCGATATTCAACTCATCCATGCCATTATCATCAAAATCAAGACGCATATGGGATTCGGGAGAAACATTTAATAACTCGGGATGATGATTTGAACATAAAACTTCAATTAAATCGACAGGTTCATCATCCGAAATATTCCCGGTGTCTATATCCTCAATCAAGTGAAAGTCAATTTCTTTAGACACCCCCTCAAAAGCATGGATGTTTATCAATGTAGGTTCTAGAGTGGAAGTGTAAAGGTCAAACGGATTAGGTGCTGTTTCACTCGAAGGGGATTCCTCACAATCTGGCAAATCAAACACTACAAAATCACACAACTCATTTTTATTTTCAACAGGTGAACTATTTAGGGCAATTGATGGAAAACAGGAGTTGTGGGCTTCCATTGGGTAAGGGTAGGTTTGATTTGAAAATCCTCTCTCATTCTCACTCTGTCCAACTGCCGCCTCATACATTGAAAAATTTGGAGCTAGCGGGACACTAGCTACCGGTTCACTAGGTTGCATAAGGTGGCCACGGACGCCTCCACATTCCTAACCATTTTGTCTGTTGCTGCGATATACGCCTCCAACGCCTCTTCTAAACTAGACTTGGGTGGTAAGGGGGTTTCGGTAAAAGATTCGAAATTGTTTGGATATGTGAAACTCCCTAATGGCTGTGTAGAAGCAGTGTCTAGTGAAGGTGGAAAGGTCGGGTAGGACTGGTAGGAAGTGGGTGATTGGACTGGGGTAGGGTCAACATGTGGATAAAAAGGTGAATAGTCTTGTTGATCCCTAGAACTAGATGTGTGGAGAGGGGCGAAAGATCGGCTACGAGATTGAGCAATATGCTCAGCAATGGACATCGGTCTAGGAGTGATAGAAGGACTTAAAGAAGTGGTGTCAACATATGTAGGTGGTGAAGGTTGACTCGGTTGACACAAGGTGGGTTGAAAAGTCAAACTGTTTCTCCTAGACTCCTCTATGTGATCTTTCAGAGATTTTTTAGGCATGGAGGGATCGTTTTTAAGTTGACCGAACACATTGACATATGATGCAAAATTAGGTTCGGGATACCAAAGTTCTTGGACTGGGGTAGGGTCAACATGCGGATAAGAAGGTGAATAATCATGCGGATCCCTAGAACTAGATGAGTGGAGAGGGGTGAAAGATCGGCTACGAGATTGAGCAATATGCTCAGCAATGGACATCGGCCTAGGAGTGACAGAAGGACTTGAAGAAGTGGTGTCAACATATGGAGGTGGTAAAGGTTGACTTGGTTGACACAAAATGGGTTGAAAAGTCAAACTATTTCTCCTAGACTCCTCTATGTGATCTTTCAAAGATTTTCTAGGCAAGGAAGGATCGTCTTTAGATTGACTGAACAAATTGCCGAATGACGCAAAATTAGGTTCGGGATACCAAAGTTCGGCTAATGATTTTTTATGTGGGGTACCCATGTTAAAAGAAGAAAGGTGACAAGAAAGAAAGTTGGGTGATGGTGCAAGGATTTATTTGGGGCTCAAAAAATTTTGCAAGTTCTATAAAACATTTGTCCTTTTTATTTTCATTTTTTTTTTCTTTCTCTTTATTTGGAAAAAAAAATTTTGTTGCAAAAAGATTTTAGAGAAAAGATATGCAACAGCAAAATATTTTATAGAAAAGATATGCAACAGCAAAATATTACTTGCAATTGGTTATTATTTGAAGCATATCACAAGAATCTTTATTTGGAAAGAATTAACAGCAAAATATTTCTTGCAATCAATTTAGTTCAAGCGGGGCCCACAAATCCTGCACAAGATCGTTATTTGGAAGGGAATATATTTTTATAGCGCACAAAATCCTGCAGGAATTTTCAGAAAATATATTTCAAAAATTACGGAGGATGAACCAGAGAAGCTTACAGAGCAATTTTCACCTGATGACGTCACTGTGGAGCCGCCCTTCCGCGGCAAATCCTTGTTTCCACCGCTGTTCCGCGCTCAAATTAACTTCACAGTGCCCCAAACTTTTTTATATGCAATGAGTCGACAAGATGGCCGCGTTTCCGCGGCCTAGGGTAGGTTTTGGCCGCGGAAACGCGGTATTATGGGCGGTTGAAGACTCAAAAAAATTTTTGCTCTTCTGTTGTTTGAAATCCTTTCTGTTCCGATATCTCGTTTTTTGTTTCGCTTTCTGGAATTTTCCAGATCCGATTCTGTATATCCTGCAAAAAATTCAACCACAAAGTATCCCTTTCCAAAAATAACAATTGATATATTTTTATATTTTTTTTTTATGATTTTTCAGATTTTTATGATTTTTTTAAATTTTATGATTAACCCGAAATTGCGAAAAGGAAAGTTCTACGCCATCCCCGGCAACGGCGCCATTTGATTGGTGTGATTTAGCGTGCTTGCGCTTTCTAAAAGATAGATCAAAAATATTTGTAACCGCAATCAAGAACGGCGTCGCTTTGCAGCTAGCCGGTGAGTACGGGTCGGTCCACAGGGATGTTGTGAATTTCCGATTCGTTCTTACGAGTTAATTCCGAAGGGTGTTCGGTTGTTTATTAAATCTAAAAATCTAATTAAGCTAGGGCAATTATTTAAATCTAAATCTTGCCAGCGTTAGGTTTAGGAATGGTTTGGAAATGTAAATAAATCTCAACGCTTTCTATACACAAATTAGGATCTAAGTGGAGTTATGGTAATTATCAATAAAGTGGATTAGATCCGTTCGGGAAGGTGTTCCTTCCTCTAGGTTCTTGTCCTTCCTTTATCAATCTTTACCCTAACCTCCATGGAAAATATCACAACCGGGCCTTTATACTACGGTATCACCGCTACCTCGAGGGATAGAGTGCCGTAGGGAGCGGTATGTGCATGTATGCATGGAGTCCTATAGATTCTAAGTGATGGGTAAGAAAGGGATGAGAGATCTCATCTCTCAAAAGCCTTTCCCTAAGCTAACATCTAAGGCAAGGAATTAAAATACTTACAGATGCATCCCTCCAATCATCCATGCAGGTTTGTCAGATCTGAATTTTTGAATGGAAAAGAAACACCGATGCTCTCCAAAAGAATTCTAAATTTTATTAATGAAGGGAGGCATAAGAAATTACAATGATTAGAGTTCCTATTTATAGAGAATAGGAAACCCTAGGTTACAATTGATTTGCATGTCTACATTTACCAAAATATCCTTAGGAAGACCTAGTCAAAGTAGACTTCAACTTTTGGTAAAATTTTATGTCTCTGTCTCTTTAAAAGAAGGTATTGGGCCTTGGATCTTTGGGCTTCCTCATTATTTGGTTCTTTATTAAAATAGCTTCTATGTTTCTTCCAGATCTCCAGTGAATAATTGCGGTGGACTTTTAACCGTTCGCTTTGTAATCTTGGACCTTGCATTGCCTTGTACTTTGTGAATTTTATCTTTGATATAGGCTTGATCAAGAGTCTTCTGTTTGTCGGTCAAAGTCCACTTTTTGTATCATCTTTTGTCTTTTTCACTGTTTTCGCTCCAAGAACCTGTAACCTGTAATATGTAGCAGACATGCATCAAAAGCACCTGTTTATTTATAAAAATGAATAAGAATGGGGAATATAAAATACAATATTATGGTGTGAACATCCAGCATCTCGCTCGTGATAAAATCACCATCTCCGGTTTTGACTCCTAGTCATCGCGAACTCTCGGGTCTGTGATATTGACATTACGATTCGGGCTACTTGCCACTGATATTAAATTTCATGTCATTGACGCCAAGACATGCTATAATGCTTTGCTCGGCCGACCTTAGTTACATGAGTACAACATCATCCCTTCTACACAACATCAGTGTATGAAATACTTTAAGGATGGTCTCGAGTATACCGTAACAGGAGAGTTGAACCCGTTCTCCGTGAACGAAGTCCGCAAGTATGAAGATGCAAAATATTTCTTGCTAGATTTCGAGGACACGGAGAGATGTCACAAACTGGAGAACAAAGCTATCACCACCATTCCAGTCTTTGGGAGTGATACTAAAGAAGAGGAAAAGATAGTTTGTTCAGGTCCACCCCAGTACAACAAGCCGGGACCGTCCGCTCCTATGTTGATCTTTGGCAGCAAATCGGAAGATAAGGTCCATGCTATATTCTCCGCTCGGCCACCAATACAAGCATTCGCTGGTGATAATCAGAGTTTGCAAATTACCATGATTCTGCGGGAGCACTATAAAGATCTAGACGCACTTGAAGCTTATAGCATGCAAGAGCTACAAACATTTTACGTCCCTCCCAGGCAAAAAGGTGAACAGGCAATCCTATTCTACCGATCCACGGAAACAAGAGTGGAGAAAGAAGTTTGGCATGGCGTGGATTCTACACTTGACAGACTCCAACCCATTCTCCTGCCTAGATATTACACAGAAGGCTTGAAAAGGCTATTGAAGCGCCAAGGGATACCCTTCAAACAGACCGCTCGAAAAGCTAAGTTCTATGACAGGATCTGGAACGTTCCCACAACTCAGCGCAAGTTGCCTAACGGGAGAACGGAAGCTATCGGGCTTGGATATGTTCGGTCCAAGAAACGGGAACTACTCCGCGACTGCTATGTCATACATGACTTTGATGAAGAAGGAGATGCTCAATGGGAGAATGCTAACCCTGAACCAGAAAGAGCCCCCGACGTGAAAATGCCCAGTCCGTCGTTCGAAGAACAAATGGACAAGCTTATAAGGGAAGCTGGTCAAAAAGTTCGAAACGACCATAATCGCGAAATGGCCATCTACGAGAAAGCCAGGACGCAACTCCTTCTTCAACAAGCTACGAAAGATGAGAATGCCCCTCCATGTCAACCTGTTGTGCAAAAGGCCCGGCGCAGAGGCAGAAACAAGTCAAAGAGCGGAAAAGGCGTTCGATAGCGACAAGGCGGGACCAAGAAGTCACGCAATCATAAATAAAGCGGTCCGGATTTGTCCATTATGAAGAAGATGAGTCGAGCATACTCTTTTTCTCAAGACAAGACAAAGAAGATACTTGATCTTGCCATAAGACATCAAATGCTTACACTTCCGGAGTCCAAACATCCCGAGCAAACAGGCAAATTCTCTCGTCCGGACTATTGCTCCTATCATAGGGTAATAGGACATCCTATTGAAGACCGCTTCACCTTCAAGAACTGGGTCGAAGACCAATATCAGCTCGGCAAATTCGCTCTATCCAGCAGCTGGAGGATAACTCCGCCGCAGAGGCACGAACCAAAAGCCGCGCATACAGCGAGGGTAGAACCGGATCAACATCGATCTTGGAAGCGAGCCCGTACCTGTCATATGATAACGCAATCAAAAGGAGAGCCCGAGAATAGGGATGACCTCTCCTGGTGCTTCAAAAACAATGATGACGAGGTGATCTCAGAATTTCCACCGGCGCCAAAAGAGCTGGAAGATGGAATACATACCACTGCAGATAACCTCAAGAAAATTGATTTGGGGACGGCAAGTGACCCGCGACCTACATTCGTCAATGAGCTGCTATCTGAAGAAAGGGTGGTTGCGTTAAAAGACGTGCTTATGCAGCATAAAGATTTCTTCGCATGGAATTATTCCGAGATGCCAGGACTAGACCCAGAGATTGCTGTCCACAAACTGGCCATATCCCCTGACGTCAAGCCAATCAAACAAGCACCGAGAAGAATGCGGCTCGAGCTTGAGATGAGCATCAACACCGAGGTCAAGAAGCTAATCAACTCCGGCTTCATCCAAGAATTTCAGTATCCTGACTGGATTGCCAACATCGTCCAGGTGATAAAGAAAAATGGGACAATGCGCATCTGCGTAGACTTTCAGGGTCTCAACAAAGCTTGCCCAAAAGACGACTTCCCAGTACCAGTCACCGAGCTAATGATATAAAATACGTCCACCCACGAAGTCTTCTCCTTCATGGACGGATCGTCAGGATATAATCAGATAAAAATACATCCCGAGGGCCAGAAGCATACCGCTTTCCGGACCCCTTTGGGTATATTCTGCTACAAGGTGATGCCTTTCGGTCTAAAGAATGCCGGCGCCACCTATCAGAGGGCCATGACATAGATCTTCGATGACCTTATACATGAAATCGTCGAATGCTATATCGACGACCTCCTGGTGAAAAGAAAATCATACGAGGAACATCTCGAGCATCTGAAGATCGTGTTTCAACTCCTTCAGCAATACAACTTGAAGATGAACCCTCTCAAATGCGCGTTTGGGGTGTCCTCAGGCAAATTCCTAGGATTCATCGCCCTACACCGAGGTATCGAGATAGATCCGTCAAAGATCAGGGCGATCATGGAGATGCCCCCACCAAGAACTCTCAAGCAATTGCAGTCTCTCCAAGGGAAGCTCGCGTACATCCGGCGATTTATAGCCAATCTCTCTGGCAAGTCCCGCCCTTACAGTCACCTGATGAAGAAAGGAACCCCGTTCGTCTGGGATCACAAATGCCAAGGTGCGCTGGACGAAATCAAGCTGTATCTGCAGAACCCTCCAGTGCTGGCTGCTTCGGTCAAAGGAAAGCCCCTTATTCTTTATACAACAGCCCTCGAAGGCTCCTTAGGCGCATTATGGGCACAAGAGAACGATCAAGGGAAAGAGAGAGCCCTCTACTATTTGAGTCGAGTTCTACTGGGGGCAGAAATCAATTATTCTCCCATCGAAAAACACTGCCTAGCGTTGATCTTCGCGATAATGAAGCTCAGGCACTATGCATTGGCGCATGAAGTTCGTCTCATATCGAAGGTGGATCCTTTCAAATATTTAATGTCAAAACCCATATTGACGGGATGGCTCGCTAAATAGGCCTTGCTCTTGATGGAGTTCTCAATAACTTATCAGCCTCTTAAGGCAGTGAAAGGCCAAGCCATCGCCGACTTCCTCGCTGAGCATCCAATACCTGCCGATTCTCCTTTGAATTGCGAACTGCCAGACGAGCATGCGTTTGACACGATTGACGGTAGTGGCACCCGATGGGAACTTTATTTCGATGGAGAATTATCCATGAAGAAGCGCAAACAAAGTACCCCTATAATCAAAGCCCGGGTAGGCCTTATCTTCGTAACTCCACAAGGAGGGATAATGCGCTTCGCCTTCTCCTTGATAGAGCCGAGGGCAAACAATGAAGCTGAGTATGAAGCTTTGATAGCAGGCCTAGAGATCTCCATCGACATGGGAATTGAAAACCTCCTCATATACAGAGACTCCCAACTAGTCGTTAGCCAAGTAAACGGCGACTATCAAACGTGCAAACCAGAACCGGTAAAGTACGGCGATAGGGTACAACAAATGTTGACCCAAATACCTTCCTGCATCTTGGAAAACATACCGCGTGCAGAAAATAGCAAAGCAGATGCACTAGCCAAGCTTGCTAAAGAATTGGCCGATGAGAACCTCGATGACGTAAGAATCGTGGTACAAAGCCGTCAGGTTCTTACGCCGGCGGAAATATCTCCGGAGTCGTCCGAAGAAAAAGGAGCGACTGAGAAGATGGCTATGCAAACAAAAGACCAAGAAACGGTTGAAGATTGGAGAGAAGTCTTCATAGACTACTTCAAATCTCGTCGAGCGCCTGAAGATGCGTCCTCAAGACATCAGCTCATGAAGTGAGCCCTATCTTTTGCCTTCGTCAATGACACCCTGTATAAGAGATCATTTGACTCTTTATGGCTAAGATGCCTGGGACCTGAAGAAGCAAAGAGAGTCGTCCAAGAAACTCACGACGGACTCTGTGGTTCTCACCAAGCCGGGCCGAAGATGAAGCTGAAAATCAAACGGATGGGTTATTATTGGCCCACGATGATTCAGGACTGCCTTGAGTATGCGAAGCAATGCCACTCGTGTCAGATCCATAGGGACTTTATCCACCAGCATCCGAATCCATTACATCCGACAGTGGCTAGCTGGCCGTTCGAAATGTGGGGGACTGACATAATCGTCCCCATCGAACCAGCGTCCTCCAGAGGACATCGGTTCATTTTGGCGACAACTGATTACTTCTCCAAATAGGCAGAAGCGGTACCACTGAGGGAGGTGAAGACGAAGAATATCCTCCATTTTTTTAAGACACGTGTCATTTATCGGTTCGGCACTCCGCGACAGATCATCTCCGATAACGGGCCAGCCTATAGAAGCCACAAGATCAGCCGCTTCGCACAACAGCATAACATAGACTGGAGATACTCCTCGGTTTATAATTCCCGAGCTAACGGTCTAGCCGAGGCTTTTAACAAGACCTTAACAAAGATCGTGAAAAAGACGGTGTCTCGAAATAAAAAGGACTGGCATGAGAGACTGCATGAAGCTCTCTGGGCGTATCGGACCACGTTCAAGACGGCCACGAACACAACGCCGTACGCATTGGTATTCGGTACAGAAGCGGTACTCCCCCTTGAGATAGAGTTACCATCTCTACGAGTGGCAGTCCATTATGAGCTAACGGACGAAGTGAATGCTCACTTTCGGCTTGAGGAGCTTGATGCCCTTGATGAAACCCGGCTCATAGCGCAACAAAATCTGGAGGCTTATAAAGCAAAGATGACGCGCTCTTACGAAAGATTGACTAGGCCAAGGACATTCCGCCAAGGCGAACTCGTACTAGTGGTCAAAAGACCTATGATCCCCAATCGCGCCAAGCGGGAAAAATTCGATCCGAACTATGAAGGCCCGTATATCATAGACAAGGTCTACCAGGGTGGAGCCTACCTACTCATAGACATGCATGGTGAAAGCCCCTTCAGGCCAATAAACGGTCGCTTCCTGAAGAAGTACTACGCTTGACGAGTCATGGCCGAGGTCAATGATAGATAACGACGACTGTGCTCGCTCACTATCTTTCTAAGACCAAACTCTATAAGTAGTAACCGACTTTCTTTTCATGGACCGAAATGTCCTTAAACTAACAACGGACCGAAACGTCCCTAAACTAACGACGGACCGAAATGTCCTTAAACTAACAACGGACCGAAACGTCCTTAAACTAGCAACGGACCACTAGGTCCTAAAACTAGTTGTTGACCGAGATGTCGATAAGCTACAATGGATTGCAGCATCCCAAAGCTGATAAATTTTTTTTAAAAAAAAACTGTATGTCCATAAGCAAAATGCGCATGGATGAAAACCCGAAAGGGCTCCGTGAGTAAAAACAGCAGGGCTACCGGCGAGTTTTGTGAAAACCCGAAAGGGCGCAATCTCGTTAAAAGACACTTGCAATGTCCTCTCGACTTTGTAAGGAGAAACTACCTGCGTGAGATCCTTACGACTCACAAGGGAGTAACACACTTAGGGATTCCTACGATCCCTAAGGAGAAACTACACTTGCGATATCCTCACGACTCGTAAGGAGAATCCTCTTATGGGACCCTCACGGCTCATGAGATTCAAAAGTCTTAAGCTACAGAGATCTGAACCTGTTCTTAAGCAGCCCCCACAACCTCCAAACTGCCCTATAAGCGTCTCAATGCTGACCCTTGTATATAATCCACGGGCGCGAATAAACATCTCCCTAACCAAGTCCCACCCGTGACTAGGGATATGTTCGCACGATGAACAACCCTTGTGAGTCCTCTCGACTTATAAGGAGAAAACTCTCTTGTAAGATCCTTATGACTTACGAGAAGCTATACACTTAGGAGTCCTCACGATTCCTAAGGAGAAAACACACCTACGAGATCCTCACGACTTGTAGGGAGAAATACCTTTGTGAGACCCTTACGGCTCATGAAATCAAAAGCCTTAGTCGACAGAATCCTAACCATGTTTACTAAGCTACCTTTGTTCGACATTGAAAGAGGCAAATGATGATTCGCTCCTGGCAATATCCCAGTTGTAGCGGGGCTGATGCCGAAATCGGTGTCTGA
Organism: Agapanthus africanus; assembly: GCA_030015575.1. Taxonomy (NCBI): domain Eukaryota; kingdom Viridiplantae; phylum Streptophyta; class Magnoliopsida; order Asparagales; family Amaryllidaceae; genus Agapanthus; species Agapanthus africanus. Next base: position 944,421,839 of record CM057337.1, read on the forward strand.
TTCCAAGCTTGCAGCGAAAAGCCAGCAAGCCACACATGCATACGAAATAGCCGAAATGATGGGGCAACTTGCAACAAAATCAGCAAGTAAAAATGTATGCATGCGAAATAGCCGAAATGATTGGGAACCGCGAAAAATAGCCGAAATGATGGGGCAATCGCGACCTTCGCGATATAAAAGCTGAAATGATAGAGCATCGCGGAAAGAAATAAAATAAAAATAAAAATAAAATTTATGCCCTACAGGTGATATTACATCAATCCCTGTATACAATACAGAGGCACAAACAAAGAAGGAATCACACTCCTCCTCCCCAGGTTTCCTCAGAAGAAGAAGCCAAATCTCGACGGCTCATAGACAGCCGTGAGAGCATCTCAACATTCGTCTCATTACAACAGACACAACATCAAGCAAAGCGGAACAGCGGCAACCCCCACTTCCATGACTCGGCGGTGCACAGATAACCAAGAGTCAAATCTCGACTCCGCGAAATGCGGATAAAGTCAAAATTCCTGGTTACGTGGAACGCGGATAACGTCACTTCTGACCCCGTGGAAAACGTCCAGAGCGGATCCTGGTCCTCGCAGAGCACGGCAGTGAACCCATGTGAAGCATCCAGAGCAGAGCCTAGTCCTCGCCGAACACGGCAGTGAACCCGTGGGAAGCATCTAGAGCAAAATTCCTGGCTACATGGAACGCGGATAACGTCACTTCTGACCCCGTGGAAAACGTCCAGAGCGGATCGTGGTCCTCGCAGAGCACTACAGTGAACCCGTGTGAAGCATCCAGAGGGGAGCCTAGTCCTCGCCGAACACGGCAGTGAACCCGTGGGAAGCATCTAGAGCAAAATTCCTGGTTATGTGTAACGCGGATAACGTCACTTCTGACCCCGTGGAAAACGTCCAGAGAGGATCCTGGTCCTTCCAGAGCACGACAGTGAACCCATGTGAAGCATCCAGAGCGGAGCCTAGTCCTCTCCGAACACGGCAGTGAACCCGTGGGAAGCATCTAGAGCAAAATTCCTAGTTACGTGAAACGCGGATAACGTCACTCCTGACCCCGTGGAAAACGTCCAGAGCGGATCCTGGTCCTCGCAGAGCACGGCAGTGAACCCGTGTGAAGCATCCAGAGCAGAGCCTAGTCCTCGCCGAACACGGCAGTGAACCCGTGGGAAGCATCCAGAGCAAAATTCTTGGCTACGTGGAACACGGATAACGTCACTTCTGACCCCGTGGAAAACATCCAGAGTGGATCCTGGTCCTCGCAGAGCATGGCAGTGAACCCTTATGAAGCATCCAGAGCGGAGCCCAGTCCTCACCGAACACGGCAGTAAACCCGTGGGAAGCATCTAGAGCAGAATTCCTGGCTACGTGGAACGCGGATAACGTCACTTTTGACCCCATGGAAAACGTCTAGAGCGGATCCTGGTCCTCACAGAGCACGGCAGTGAACCCGTGTGAAGCATCCAGAGCGGAGCCTAGTCCTCGCTGAACACGGCAGTGAACCCGTGGGAAGCATCTAGAGAAAAATTCCTGGTTACGTGGAACGCGGATAACGTCACTTCTGACCCCGTGGAAATGTCCAGAGCGGATCCTGGTCCTCGCAGAGCACTGTAGTGAACCCGTGTGAAGCATCCAGAGCAGAGCCGAGTCCTCGCCGTGTTAGTTATATGTATGCCCTAGAGATCATTACTGTACATGAGATGTATATTGTAGTGGATGCTGGGACATATATAGGTAAGCTTTCTTGCTCGACATGATAGTAAGCTATCTGGTTGCTCTTTATCTTAACATGTATACTTGTTGCCTCTCTATTACATGTTGATAAAGCCATTAGGATGTGTACTCGACTTGCAGGACTATGATGAAGATCATACTAGTGGGGCCTGGGTAGTCCAAGAGTACATCCTTCAATATTCCTAGTCATGGAAATATCGAGACGGGGAATCGATATTCCAGAGTAGACTAGCGTATATCTTCTCGACCCATGTGATAGGCGATGGATGATCCCATATCCATTGGTGTTTGACATCAGAGACGGTATGCGGGTGCTCAGTGGAGACTGGGTATACTGAACGGACTAGCCGAGAACTCCCAGATGGTAATATACCTCATGTCAGAAGGCAGTTCTCTGGTGACACTGGTACAACTTAGTCTGTTGATCCGAGATCGTCATAGAGTCTTGTGTGTCTCCCACTGTACTTTGATTTCCACCCTACCACGGCTCTACTGAGTCGTGCAAACAGGTAGTTTTTGGGTACAGTCCTGATTCACATGGAGGCAATGAGCGATAGGAGGGGATTCGTCTCTCCCGGTATTGGGGGTTGATGTTGCGCTATGCTCGACTGGCCATAACTGGAAATCCCTGGCCAGGGTTGCAGTGATTTACTGGTAAGTGTTATCAGTAGTTTCACGCTTGTTATGGGCCTTATATCGGCATGACTTATCAAGCTACTGGGGTCTGACGTTTACCACCCCTAGGCGAGATATGCGACATATCAGACGAACAGACCGGACTGTGCGGTAAGTGTTACTGATTGGATTCGCAGGAGTGTGAGCAGGATTGCTCGTTGATCTTCTGATCGCTCAATTCCCGGGTGGCCGTTACGTTTAGCAGACCGCTTGCGGCTTGTGGATGATTGATATGATCACCACCTACTACCGGCGTATTGACGAGTCTTTAGAGTCCTACACAGAGGTTTCCTGCCTCAAGCGAAACGAAATAGGAGCGCATATGAGATATGTACGGGATCGAGAATAATACCAGTATGTGATACTGTATTCTATTCTCGCGATTTGTATCATTAGTCGGTTATATGAGATATAGCCGGGTTACCGAATCAAGTGTTGATTTGATATATTGATACACTAGATATTAGTCGGTTATATGCGATATGACCGGATCATTAAATCAAGTGTTGATTTAATGATTTAATGTATAATTATATATTTGATACATTACTTTACGTTAACTAGTATTGGTTCACTTAAGATTGATTTTCTCACTTGATGTGCACAAGTTGTATATGTGATATATGTTTGTGCACTAGATTGTATCATGTTTGATGATACATGCAAACTTGGGTGTGTGTATGACTTACACCATATTTAAGATAATGGTTTTGGGTTTTTATTTATTTTGGTAAAATAAAATGGTGGCTTTCTTTGTCTTGGCTTGAAGCTTCATGAAGCTTTAAGCATGTTTGACAAAGTCCACTCATTTTGTTTTGCATAAGATTTTTATTAACCAAACCATTAACTAAAACTATGGTTTAGTCTCTACAAAAGTTAACTCACCCATGGTTGCATTATGATAGACTTCACTTGTTTATTCTTTTTCAATAATTGATTATTCGTATCTTTTCATTCTTTCTTCTTCTTCTTCTTCTTCAAGAAGAAGAAAAGCTTGCTAGAAAATTTTCAAGTGAAGAAAAAGAGTGAGAAATCCAAATCCAAAGTGAACCCACTTCCTATTTCATCGTCCTCTACTACTTGCCATTTAGTTTAGGGTGTTCTCTTCACAAAGTTCTTGACCTAGTGAAGATGGAGCTTGAGTTTGAGTCTCCTCGACGTAGATCATCTTCGGCCTCGAAGTCAACAACCTAGCCCGTTCATTTCTCCGAGGAAACCATCGCTAGAGTCCGGGATCACGATGATCGCAGCGAAGGGACGTCAACACGGAGCTTTAGAAATGAAGGACTGGATCTACAAAGGTTGTAATCCCTTTCACTTGTAGTTAAAATGTTTAACTTGCTAGTTTTCGCATAATCTCTAGTATACGATCTTGGTTAGGGTTGTTCGGCACGGCTATTTTTTTGAATCGGGCATGGTTGATGCCTTGTAGAACCTTGTTAGAGTGCCTAGGAACCCTACAGTGGTATCAGAGCCAAGCTAGAGCTTTAGGCGAAGTCTAGACGAATTTTAAAGTCCGATCGAACCCGGAAACCCCGACGAATACCCTTCTCTGGATATTTTTTTAAAATGTGATTTTTATGAATTAAAAATGCTAAAAAAATTAAGCAGGAAAAACTAAGAATTACTGTGAAGTACGGCCCACTGATTCTTTTATATGACCGCAGAACCGCGGCCAAACCAAGAGTTTGGCGGCGGTTCCGCGACCAAAATTATGACTTAGTCCCTCATACTTCATATATTTATTAGGTCCTTTCTTGTCAATTTTTCTGGGAATTTTTAATTCCACTCAAGTGTTGAGTTTTCTTAGGGTTGTATTGGGGACTCGTTGATTCGATCGGATAATTTAACTTTGTTTAGGTTGTCCGGGTAATTTTAGAAAGTGTTAAAAAGTTCGACCGGATATCAATAACTCACTTTTTCCCCTGCCGGAAAATTTCCAAGTGTTGGATTTTTTCTTAGTTTAAGAACGTTCTGAATCGTGCAAGTAACGCGATGGACCCTCTAGAAGACAACAAACCTTAACTCGATTATGTGACCGTCTTGAACTGCCTTTTGAACCTTAGGGTTTGGGACAATACGGCGTGCCACATGTGAGGCGTTGGCTTGACCCTTCTACGGCTAGACCATTGGTACTGTGGCATGTGATGGATGTTTTTAAACTCCCCTCAAGTGTTGAGAACTATTTGGGAAAACTTGGGTGTTTAATTATTCGATCGGAAAGTTTAACATTGTCTATTTATCTAGAATGTGATACAATATTTGGAATCCACATGTAGTTATGAGATAACTAATTTGAATGTTATAAATCTAGCAGTTCAGTCTCAATTGATCGATTGCCATGGAATTTTGATGTGATCAAAAGTCCGTCGCAATCACGTAGCGTACGCGGATACTCGCCGGGTAAACTTAATAGACAGCCACGCCCCATAGCCCCGACCAAGTGACTGTAGGAGAACCCCGTAGCCAAAAGCATCCGTTCGGGTGCTCGCGGCAGCGGTGTTCCGCCTTAGTGCACTTCGTCGACGGCATCCGGGGGTGCGGCCGTCTACTAAAGTTGGCGACGAGCATTCAATCAGGATGTCGGGAATCTTGTTGAATTGCCCGACATGATATTGAAAAGTGTTTTCGATAATGATACTAAAATGCAGGGTTTATAATTATTAGGCATGCGATGTCTAAGGAATTCATATGGTTAGGCATGTGATGTCTAAGGAGGTTGCGGATTCCAACTGTTGTAGTTTTACACTTTCTTTTCTGCGACCGTAAGTGTAATATGTGGTGTATCGCCGGTTTCGTTTCTATACATCAACGACAATTGGGATACACATATTTACTTACGTTGATGACTTGTGTTGTTATGTGTTGCTGGATATGTTATATTGGATTGTCGTGTTTGAATAGCCGGGTTTTTTTTATGTGAGATGAGAGTTTTTCTTTTTCATTCATGTAAAATTCATTGTATGTAATATTCTTTTATTGGGGCACTTCCGGTATGAGGATGATGTCACCATTGTATATTATTTACTTTTCCGCACTAGGATAGACCCAGGAGGGGAGCATAAGTAACCGGGTTCTGGGGTCCAGTGGGAGACCATCTCGAGGAGTCGAGTCCGGGTCTCCTAACTCTAGAATTGGTAGGGTTGCTTGCCGCTCTCGTAGGGGTCTAGGGGGTGTGGGATTGGCTATTCATCACGACTGTGGAATCCGTGTTTTATAAAGGCTCAAAATAAAACACGGACGTCCTAGTATATCAAATATTTCATATGATGTTTTCTGTTGCGTTATCTGTGATGTGATCATATGATATATTCAGATAGATATTGTAAATAGTATATATGATATTTTATATAGACGTTGCTTATGTTTTACACCCGCGCTATCCCTGCCCCGTTCTGCCGTTAGTTACCTAACCTAACGGTGCAGACGGGATATCGAGGCGAATGCGGATGGCATAAGTGTACGTTGTATTTATCTGTGATGTTTAGGTGGACTTAAATGATGGGACATTCATTAATGAGATTAATGAAAGAAAATAAACCTAAAAGATGTTGTGAAATCGAATTTCAAAAATTAGGCAGCTCTAGTTGTTGCTTTGCATAGCGGTGTTCCTTGTAGAACATCCAGCACCTTATTCGATAAGGAAAGAGCCGAGATCCCTTCACCGGGAGTGACCTCTTTAGCAATAACTAGCAGATGTTACAACCTTCGGTTTTTCTTTTGATTGCTTTTATAGTTCTTTCTTTGCATAGTGGTATTGTGAATATCCTGCACCTCATTCGACGAGGAAAGAGCCGAGATCCCTTCACCGGGAGTGACCTCTTTAGCGAAACTAGCGAAAGCCTCAAAAACACTCCATTTAAAACCATTTGATTCCGCAACGAGATCAAGTTCAAAGCGTTAAAGGTTTTCTTAAAAAACATCCGCAACCCTCCGTCATTTTAGGAAGTAGAGTACTTAATATTCGTGCTGTATTTGTTGACCATAGTCAAGGCACAGTGTACGGTAGCTAAGTGATGTCTTCCTACACAGCATATGATGCGATTAGTTAGGACAGTCATGTGACTTTGTTGACCTTACTTAAGGGTCATGTGGGTGGGTCTAATTAATCACGAAATGACAGGTAGAGCTTGACTAGTGCTTATGATTTGTTGACCATAGTTAAGGTCATAAGTGCTAGGGGAAAAAACCTTTATCGGGAGTTTCAAGTGTTGAAATTTGCAATGAGATTGCATACCATCTATGAGATAGTTGGATCCCGATACCCACTGCGAGTAATTGTTACTCCTGGGAGAGTTTTGCACTTTGCAATTAGCCGATCAAGTAGGTGTCTAGAAAGGTGTCAACGGGGTTACGCCCCTGGAAAAACGAGGTTTATTTTAATTAGGTCCGTACGAAACCACGGGGAACCTCCCTCAAAGTACCGGCACTGGCTGGCTGAAAGATTGGAGAACTTGTAGAGTGTAATTAATCCCGGATAGTCTTTCCTTTTAGGGTTTGAAGGAAGATTTGATAAAAACAGTGCGAGCCATCCTGATTAGATAAAATATATAACCAATCTAATCCTGCAAGAGCGCACGCAGAGTGTTTTCTTCTCTCTCTCCAGGTAGCGACCATGTCACGCCATAATCAAGATAATAATATGGATGTATTGACCGAACCCGCTTGTTATACTGAGCTGGGGAACGTTGGTCCCGCTCCAACTTATAATTGTTATAAGACAGAGCAGGAAATTGGGGATTACCAGAATTCCCGTACCGCCTAAACGAAGAAAGTGCATGATGATGCATCTTCTTCGGGTGTGTTCATTACATAGAACTGTTTTTCAGTATCCTTTACGTCCTGGGTATGAGATACTGGATCAGGATCCCACATATGTAATCTGTTACATGGGCTACAGAAAGGTAGAGAACTGAGAATGGGTGATAAGTTTCATGAGACAGAAAATGATGCAAGTGTTGCAGCCAAGTCTGTTGGTCACTATCACCCTGTATTACCCGAATACATTGATTCTGAGCGAATATTATTAGATACCGAACCTGATATACAACATCATATCAGTATCATTATTACTAAAGAAAGGATATAATTTTGTATTGTTGGATAATATTTTGAACATTTCCTATATCAAGAGTTGATCGGTTCAGGCACGTTATCTAAAAGCATTGACGTTCTAAATCAAACTACAGTTCTTAGTATACAGAACACACACGAGAGGAAGAGTTCAGAAATGAACGAATTCTTCTTGAGGCTTTGTAGACTAGGTGATATCAACGTGACCCGACTAGCTGAAGTTACATTTAGATGCATATTTAAATTAGTTTGAATTTACATCTTATGAAACTTGCCGGTCATGTCACAGAGATAAGATGACCACAGCTCCGTTTATTGGAAATAGAGAAAGAGTTAGTGAACTCTTGGGACTGATACATAGTGATGTATGAAGGTCCCCTGTCTGCAGATGCCAGTAATGGTTCCTTATACTTCCTTACATTCAATGAGAATCTCTCAAGATTCGGACACATGTTCCTGTTGAAACAAATGTTTGAAACTTTTGAGAAATTCAAAGAATGTAAGATAGAAGTAGAGAACCAAAACCGGGTAGAAGTATTATATCCTTTGATGTGATCAAGGAGGAGAATACTTGAGCATGGGATTCCTTGACTATTCTAAAGGAGAATGAGATTCTCTCTCAGCATTATACCTCCGTATACACCACAGCACGTCGGTGTATTAGGATGGAGCAATCACACCCTATGTGATATGGTGCGCTCTATGATGAGTACTACTGAGTTTCCTGTTTTCTTTTGGAGTTATGCACTTGAGAAGCTGCATACCTATTGAATGGGGTTCCAATCAAATCCATTTCCTACCACTTCATATGTGATATGGAATGGGAAGAGCCTATATCTTAAGTTTGTTAAGATTTGGGGTTGTCCGGCCTATGTCTAAAAGCAAAATCCGGACAAGCTCGAGGCAAAGTCATTTTTGTAGAAGTTTGTTGGATATCCCAAGCATACGCAAGGGAATATCTTCTACCAAACCGAGGAACAAAAGATGTTTTGTTTCTCAATATGCCACCTTTGTGAAAGGGAATTTCTTGTGAAGAAATTAATGGTCATAAGGTAGAACTGGAAAGAGTTCCAGCTATACAAACTGCAGCTGATGATTTGGTAGAACCAAAAGATTAAATAGTAACCAACGAACCTCAGCCTCTCCGCCGATCTAGTAGTGTTCCTCACCCACCTAAGAGATACTTCGAGTTTCTCTATGACAGTGGGAGCGAGGAATGCATCATGAGATGATGACCCAACTAGTTTCGAGCTGACCATCAGGAGTGGGACTCTGTAAGAATGGCTGGATACTTAACGATCTGAGATGGAATCCTTATACACCAACAAAATATGGACTTTGGTTGCCTTATCTGAAGGGTTAAATCCCCATCAGGAGCAAGTATATCTTGAGAAGAATACTTAGTGTAGATAGAAAAGTTGAGACTTTCGAAGCTAGACTTGTTAAAGGTTTTTGTCATCGACCAGGCGTGGATAATGATGAAACCTTTTTTCAGTGCCTGTGCTTAAGTCCATCCGGATCCTACTTGACATTGCTACATACCATGACTACGATATCTGGTGGTTGGGTGTCATGACTGCTTTTCTAAATATTGATTTAGAAGAGAACGTCTATAAGAACACATCCAGAGGGCTTCGTAAACAGTGGGAGCAGCGGAAACGTGTGCAAGATGCTTTGTGTGATAAAGCAGGCATCGCGGAGTTAGAACATCTGTTTTGATGCGGTAGTCAAAGAGTTTGACTTCATCAAAATAGTAGATGAACCCTGTACATACAAAAAGGTAGTAGAGAGTAAGGTGGTCATCCTCGTATTATACGTGGACAACATACTCTTGATAGGAAGAGAGTTTCCTATGCTACGCACGGTCAATCTCCTCTTATCACAAGGATTCTCCAAATAGGATAAAGGTGATACCTCCTAAATCCTGGGTTTTAGATCTATGAGATAGATCTAAATGGATATTAGGATTCTCACTAGGTGTAGTGAGATGGTATCAATCGATCCTGGGGAGAATCACTGGACTTCTTCCAGGGTGGTAAGGTTGACTGAATGTCAGTCACAGGAATTGTCTTTACCCTCTGTGGAGGGAAGGTATGTTGGAAGAGTTCCAAGCTAGATACCGTGGCAAACTAGACAATAAAGGCTGGTGACATCGCTATCAAAGATACTACCAAAGAGGCAGTTTGGGTGTATTTTAGTTCATGAGATGAACTAGGTTCCTACCATTGTGTGACAATGGAAGTGTGGTTTTGACCCAGGAACTACGGTCCCATCAGTGACCCAGACAAATTCTAAGGCAGTATCACCTGATCATGGAAATAGTTGATCTCCAGGGTAATCGAGGTTAGGAGAGTAGACTCAGAGGAAAACACGGCGGATCCACTCACAAAGGCTTTTTCCCAGAGAGAGACTTATATGGGATGGTTGAGTATGAGATACTGCAACCACTGCTACAGATGGCCCTAGAGCAAGTGGGAGATTGTTAGTTATATGTATGCCCTAGAGGCCATTACTATACATGAGATGTATATTGTAGTGGATGGTGGGACATATATAGGTAGGCTTTCTTGCTCGACATGATAGTACGCTATCTGGTTGCTCTTTATCTTAACATGTATACTTATTGTCTCTCTATTACATGTTGATAAAGCCCTTAGGATGTGTACTCGACTTGCAGGACTATGATGAGGATCATACTAGTGGGGCCTGGGTAGTCCAAGAGTACATCCTTCAATATTCCTAGTCATGGGAATATCTAGACGGGGCATCGATATTCCAGAGTAGACTAGCGTATATCTTCTCGACCCATGTGATGGGCGATGGATGATCCCATATCCATTGGTGTTTGACATCAGAGACGGTATGCGGGTGCTCAGTAGAGACTGGGTACACTGAACGGACTCGCCGAGAACTCCCACATGGTAATATACCTCACGTCATATGGCAGTTCTCTGGTGATACTGGTAAAGCTTAGTCTGTTGACCCGAGATCGTCATAGAGTCTTGTGTGTCTCCCACTGTACTTTGATTTCCACCCTACCACGGCTCTACTGAGTCGTGCAAACAGGTGGTTTTTGAGTACAGTCCTGATTCACATGGAGGCAATGAGCGATAGGTGGGGATTCGTCTCTCCCGGTATTGGGGGTTGATGTTGCGCTATGCTCGACTGGCCATAACTGAAAATCCCTGGCCAGGGTTGCAGTGATTTACTGGTAAGTGTTATCAGTAGTTTCACGCTTGTTATGGACCTTATATCGGCATGACTTATCAAGCTACTGGAGTCTGACGTTTACCACCCCTAGGCGAGATATGCGACATATCAGACGAACAGACCGGACTGTGCGGTAAGTGTTACTGATTGGATTCGCAGGAGTGTGAGCAGGCTTGCTCATTGATCTTCTGATCGCTCAATACCCGGGTGGCCGTTACGTTTAGCAGACCGCTTGCGGCTTGTGGGTGATTGATATGATCACCACCTACTACTGGCGTATTGACGAGTCTTTAGAGTCCTACACAGAGGTTTTCTGGCTCAAGCGAAACAAAATAGGAGCGCATATGAGATATGTACGGGACCGAGAATAATACCAGTATGTGATACTGTATTCTATTCTCGCGATTTTTATCATTAGTCGGTTATATGAGATATAACCAGGTTACCGAATCAAGTGTTGATTCGATATATTGATACACTAGATATTAGTCGGTTATATGCGATATGACCGGATCATTAAATCAAGTGTTGATTTAATGATTTAATGTATAATTAAATATTTGATATATTACTTTACATTAACTAGTATTGGTTCACTTAAGATTGATTTTCTCACTTGATGTGCACAAGTTGTATATGTGATATATGTTTGTGCACTAGATTGTATCATGTTTGATGATACATGCAAACTTGGGTGTGTGTATGACTTACTCCATATTTAAGATAATGGTTTTGGGTTTTTATTTATTTTGGTAAAACAAAATGGTGGCTTTCTTTGTCTTGGCTTGAAGCTTTATGAAGCTTTAAGCATGTTTGACAAAGTCCACTCATTTTGTTTTGCATAAGATTTTTATTAACCAAACCATTAACTAAAACTATGGTTTAGTCTCTACAAAGGTTAACTCACCCATGGTTGCATTATGATAGACTTCACTTGTTTATTCTTTTTCAATAATTGATTATTCTTATCTTTTCATTCTTTCTTCTTCTTCTTCTTCAAGAAGAAGAAAAGCTTGCTAGAAAATTTTCAAGTGAAGAAAAAGAGTGAGAAATCCAAATCCAAAGTGAACCCACTTCCTATTTCATCGTCCTCTACTACTTGCCATTTAGTTTAGGGTGTTCTCTTCACAAAGTTCTTGACCTAGTGAAGATGGAGCTTGAGTTTGAGTCTCCTCGACGTAGATCAACTTCGGCCTCGAATTCAACGACCTAGCCCGTTCATTTCTCCGAGGAAACCATCGCTAGAGTCCGGGATCACGATGATCGCAGTGAAGGGACGTCAACACGGAGCTTTAGAAGTGAAGGACCGAATCTACAAAGGTTGTAATCCCTTTCACTTGTAGTTAAAATGTTTAACTTGCTAGTTTTCGCATAATCTCTAGTATACGATCTTGGTTAGGGTTGTTCGGCACGGCTATTTTTTTGAATCGGGTATGGTTGATACCTTGTAGAACCTTGTTAAAGTGCCTAGGAACCCTACACGCCGAACACGGCAGTGAACCCGTGGGAAGCATCTAGAGCAAAATTCCTGGCTACGTGGAACACGGATAACGTCACTTCTGACCCCGTGGAAAACGTCCAGAGCGGCTCCTGGTCCTCGCAGAGCACGGCAGTGAACCCGTGTGAAGCATCCAGAGCGGAGCCTGGTCCTCGCAGAGCATGGCAGTGAACCCGTGGGAAGCATCCAAAGCAAACAACGGACTGTGGGGTCCTTAAACCCATGGACTATGATGTCCTTAACATTGACCGTGATGTCTTAAAACTAACAACATCGGACTGTGAGGTCCTTAAACTCAAGGACTATGATGTCCTTAACCTTGACCGTGATGTCTTAAAACTAACAACATTGGACTGTGAGGTCTTTAAACTCACGGACTATGATGTCCTTAACCTTGACTGTGACGTCTTAAAACTAACAACATTTGACTGTGAGGTCTTTAAACTCATGGATTATGACGTCCTTAACCTCGATCGTGATGTATTAAAACTAACATCGGACTGTGAGGTCCTTAAACTCACGGACTATGATGTCCTTAACCTTGACCGTGATGTCTTAAAACTAACAACATTGGACTGTGAGGTCCTTAAACTCACGGACTATGATGTTCTTAACCTTGACCGTGATGTCTTAAAACTAAAAACATTTGACTGTGAGGTCTTTAAACTCACGGACTATAACGTCCTTAACCTCGACCGTGATGTATTAAAACTAATATCGGACTGTGAGGTCCTTAAACTCACGGACTATGATGTCCTTAACCTTGACTGTGATGTCTTAAAACTAACAACATTGGACTGTGAGGTCCTTAAACTCATGGACTATGATGTCCCTAACCTTGACCGTGATGTCTTAAAACTAACAACATTAGACTGTGAGGTCCTTAAACTCACGGACTATGATGTCATTAATCTTGACCGTGATGTCTTAAAACTAACAACATTTGACTGTGAAGTCTTTAAACTCACGGACTATGACATCCTTAACCTCGACCGTGATGTCTTAAAACTAACAATGGACCGTAATGTCCTTAAACTAATTTTACCTTGGTTCAAGGGTACATCTTTTCATTCCTTTGACATTTGTCGTTGTAATTCCTCAACGACTTCAAAGAGGTAACGGGTCCCGACAACCACACATTTCACGGACTGTGGGCTCCTTAAATCCATGGACTATGATGTCCTTAACCTTGACCATGATGTCTTAAAACTAACATCGGACTGTGAGGTCCTTAAAATCGCGGACTTTTACGTCCTTAACCTCGACCGTGATGTCTTAAAACTAACATCGGACTGTGAGGTCCTTAAACTCACGGACTAATATGTATTTAACCTTGACCGTGATGTCTTAAAACTAACAACATTAGACTGTGAGGTCTTTAAACTCACGGACTATGATGTCCTTAACCTTGACCGTGACGTCTTAAAACTAACATTTGACTGTGAGGTCTTTAAACTCACGGACTATGACGTCCTTAACCTCGACCGTGATGTCTTAAAACTAACAATGGACCGTAATGTCCTTAAACTAATTTTACCTTGGTTCAAGGGTACATCTCTTCATTCCTTTGACATTTGTCGTTGTAATTCCTCAACGACTTCAAAAAGGTAACGGGTCCCGACAACCACACATTTCACGGACCGTGGGGTCCTTAAATCCACGGACTATGATGTCCTTAACCTTGACCGTGATGTCTTAAAACTAACATCGGACTGTGAAGTCCTTAAACTCACGGACTATGACGTCCTTAACCTCGACCGTGATGTCTTAAAACTAACATCGGACTGTGAGATCCTTAAACTCACGGACTATGATGTCCTTAACCTCGACCGTGATGTCTTAAAACTAACATCGGACTGTGAGGTCCTTAAACTCACGGACTATGGCGTCCTTAACCTCGACCGCGATGTCTTTAAACCACGGTACCGTGGAAAACGTCCAGAGCGGAGCCTGGTCCTCGCCAAACACGGCAGTGAACCCGTGGGAAGCATCCAGAGCAACCCTTAACTCCGTGAAATGCGGATGAGGACAGTTTTACCTATCCCTTGCGGGTCCTCACGACTCGTAAGGAAGTAAATTCTCTTGTGAGATCCTTACGAATTTCAAGAGAAAACGTACTTAGGAGTCCTCACGATTCTTAAGGAGAAATTACACCTACGGGATCCTCTCGACCGGTAGGGAGAAAATTCTTTATGAGACCCTCGCGGCTCATAAAGTTGAAAAAGTCTTAGGTGACAGATCTTAACCCTGTTTTCTAAGCCATCACCACTCTACAAAGAATTCAAGACTGACAGTTATATACTATCTAAAATCACATGGCAACAACACAGCAAAGAGAAGAAGGCAACAAGGAGAACATCTGATCTGCATTTAATTAAGCGTTCGAGGCACACCCCATCCATGCATTAGCAAAAGATTCAGAACATCAAACAAAACACGCTAAACTGAGAAATTTGCCATTCATATTGCAAAAAGGTTCTTACAATTATGAAATCAATGAACAAAGACATTACTAAAGTAATTACAATGGCAAAACCTCAAATCTAGGACATGGATTGAGGAACTCAAAAGTGACCTTGTCCAGAATTTTCCAAGCTTGGAGAACCATCCTAGTATGCTTTCTTTCGCGATCACAAGCGTCGGGATCCCCACGGATGTCCTCCACCCTTCGATAGGCAGCAAGTATGGCAGACTGTTGAAAAGCCTGGTGCAGGAGATCGACAAGATTGTCTCGCCGTCTCTTCGAGATTAGGTTCATCAGATATATCGAGTGCACCTTATCTTCTGCGGCATCCAATGCTCTAAGTGGCACGCCGGTATAGAATAGAGAGAGCTCTTCCCAGATCGCTCCCACAATAAGCTTCAGAAGAGGGGAACGCCGAGGAAGCAGTTGACCATTATATGCGTCAAAGCGACTCATAATTTCGGCACACTCGGCGTTTGTGAATTCTCGATTCTGAGAACGGCCGATTCAGCGGATGTCTCCGTAAGAGATAATCTCTTCGAGATTATACATGTGAGCGTCCATTACTCCTATAAAAGAAAATCAGCAAAGATCAGCAAACAGACGGAATAAGCAATTTCTTATTCAAAATAGGCACATGGAGTTAGACTCCTCGAGAGCAATGCTCTGCAGACAGGAGTGACACTTGTCAAAATCAGTTATGAAGGGAAGTTAAAGAAGGACCCCGAGAACATTGAGAGCTTTGCTCTAAGAAGATGATATAATTCATCAAAAATAAAAATTCCATCTTAAATCTTCAAGATCCATGAAAAACTCTCAAGAGTTCTTCTATATGATTTGAAAGGAGCAAAGCTCCATTAATGAAATAAGGGATCACAAGAAAAATCCTTTTAAAGAGCAGAGCTCTGTTAATAGAACCCTAATAGGGTTCTCTTTAGTTCCCTTTAAATCTCTTTAGACCTATGGAGCAAAGCTCTGCTAAATAAAACCCTAAATTGGTTTTCTTTAGATCAAAGATCTATAAAGAGCAGAGCTCTGTTAATGGGTAAAACCCTGGTTTATTAAAGTTTTAAACTATACCTAAGTTTTGGAAGAGTTTTACTCTTGAAAAGTTCTTAAAACTGAAGAGCAGCGCTCCGAATAAGAGAAAATTCTCAAGAAGGAGGATGAAGATCACCAAAGGTCCTATTTATAGGCATTGAGAGCCGTTTCAACTCCCCAAAAGTTGACCCAACAACTGAGATGCTACCACCACTGCATTCACGTTTGGGGCCATGTATGCGCAACGGTGGGGGGCATTTGTTTCCCCCAATCAGAGCAAAGCTCTGTTCAAATTTCAAGACTGGAAATGAAGCGACGCTTCTGCTTCCCCCAATCAGAGCAAAGCTCTGTTTAGAAATCTAAGAGTCAAAAATTGAAGCAATACTTCAGATCCTGCGCTCTGCGCTGCGCGCCACGTGTCTGATAGAGGCGCGCTGGCGCAGTTGCGCTGCTCGCCACGTGTCTGACACAGGCACGCTGGCGCAGTTGCGCTGCGCGCCACGTGTCGAGCGCGAGTGCGCTAGCCAAACCGCGCTGCGTGCCACGTGTCAAAACACGAATGCGCTAACGCAATTGCGCTGCGCACCCCAAATTAGAGAAAAGCTCTGTTTCCAAGATTGGAAAGCTAAGCAACGCTTCATGATTATGCAGCGCATAAACATCTTACAGAGGAATAATAAAGAATTAAAAACAAGAGAACACTTAACAGATAATAAAATACTATATTAAAACATCTTTTTATTATTATTATTATTATTACATTTAAAAAAGATCACCAAATAAGGGATCAGTGGCACAGGGGTTAACAAAACAATAAACAAAATTCTCTAACTCCCTCGTCGCCTTCTCCAGCACATCAAAACGTTGATTTTCACGAGGGGTGGCTCCCCACCGATTGGCGCCATGTTCATCCGCGAAAGCAGACATGATAGCCCACCGGGCTCTTATCTGGCTCAACAAGTGAATCGAGCAGTCTTTCAGAGCCTGAGTAATCAGGCACGCCTCATGGAAACACTCGAGCTTGTCCTCAGCCGCATCGAGCATCGCCAGGGTCATCTCCGCTGGATGAGGGGAAAGATCGGCGAGCACAGACGCAAGGATCATCCGAAGCCAAATGGAGTGTGGGGGAAGAGGGGACCCCACACGAGTCAAAAGATCGTGCATCGCAGCGTCGCACTGCTCATCCGTGAGAGAAGGATCCACCAAGCACGCAGCAAAGAGAGGAACAAGGTCCTGAATTGGCACTTCCCACAGCTGTCTACGAGCATGGGGGCGGTTACAAGCCATAGTTGAGAAAGTTCATTGGAGATGAGAAAATGAAGAAGCTTTGCTTCTAGTTATAAAGACGAACCACAGAAAATTTTGTGCACAATGGAACTGTTTCCAAGATTGGGAAATGAAAGATTCTCGGGAATATAAGTTTGACTTAAAAGGAAGGTGAAAAGACACCTCTGTTGAAGCAACGCTTCAGATCCAGCGTGCTGCGCGCCACGTGGCAAGCACGGGTGCACTAGCGCAGTTGCGCTGCGCTCTGCGCCACGTGTCTAACGTAGATGCGTCAGCGCTGGAATTAAAATTCCCACCGTTAGATCGAAAGATCTAATAATAAGGATAAATCATTAATTAACCAGAATTAAATTCTGTTAAAGAAAGATTTCTCAAAATCTTTCCAAACAATAAGATTGTGCCTTAAGCACCGCTGGATCAATGATCCAATGGTAAATAATGAATTACCAAAACAGAACAAATTCTGCATAAAAAGATTTTTCCAATTTTGTTAAAAATAAGAAGATTGCCTTCTGTAAAACAGAAGCCCTAGGATCAAAGATCCAATGGTGGGGAAATATCCCCAAATCAATCAGAGAAAGATCTCTTTAACTGATTTAACAAATCAATTGGCCCTATATAAAGGCCCCAAAACTTCAAGTCTAAAATATACAGAACAGCAACAGAAAAACCCTCTGCCAAAAAGAGCGAGCTCTTAAGAAAGAAGAGTTTTCTTCATACTCAAGGTAAAAAAAAAAGAGAGAGAGAACTAGATTCTTGAACAACAGAGATGAAATCATCTCGTAAAAAGAAGAAATGTCTTCTAAAAAGATCTTAGATTTATAAAGACCAGGGTCTTTGATTAAAAAGAAAAGATCAAAAGACCTAATCATAAGAATATAAAAAGAAGTATTTTTACTTCATTCACAGATCTTCTGATCTATAAAGGCAGAGCCTTTTATAAAAAAAACAAGAACTGATGTTCTTGGATTTTGAGGCGAGGCCTCCTTTGAAGAACATAAGTTTGTTCTTCGATCTTAAAATTGATCAAAATGCGCTTTGCGCTATTAGACAGTGCTTTGCACTCATGAAATGCGCCCTTGCGCTCCTTGGACTGGCGCTCAGCGCCATAAAATGCCACGCGTCAACTATAGACACGATCTGCGCTTTGCGCTCCTGAAAACAGCACACTGCGCTCTTGGGTTGGCGCTCAACGCCAAGCGCGCCACGTGTCATTCACTGGCGCACCCATGAACTGGCGCAGCGCACTCATAAATCAAAAGCGCAATTCGCTAACAAACTAGCGCTTAGCGCTAAGCGACACGTGTCCTCTTCATGTGCGCTAACCAACAGAAGCGCAATGCGCACTTTGACTGGCGCAAAGCGCCTGATGCGTCACGTGGCGCACTGTCAGGACACACTCTGTCCTGATGAATGCTATGCATTCAATGAAGATAAAAAAATGTCAGAGCCCACTGCTTGACATTACTTAAAAGGGCAGAGCCCAAATAAAGGCCAAACAGGCAGAACAAAAATGAAATGTTAAACATTTTTAACTGGACTTAGCCCAATTCTGGCCATAAGTCCTCAATTTAAATTGAATTGAGCACACCTGCTCTTCCAATCAATTTACACCCGGTTCAAGGGTACATCTCTTCACTCCTCTGATATCTGTCGTTGTAATCCATCAACGTCGTAAGAGAGGTGACGGGTCCCGACAACCACACATTGCTACGGACTGTGGGGTCCTTAAATCAATGGACTATGATGTCCTTAACCTCGACCGTGATGTCTTAAAACCAGCATCGGACTATGGAGTCCTTAAAACCACGGACTATGATGTCCTTAACCTCGACCGTGATGTCTTAAAACTAACAACGGACTATGGGGTCCTTAAACTCATGGATTATGATGTCCTTAACCTCGACCGTGATGTCTTAAAACTAACATCGGACTGTGGGGTCCTTAAATCCACGGACTATGATGTCCTTAATCTCGACCGTGATGTCTTAAAACTAATATCGGACTGTGGAATCCTTAAAACCACGGACTATGATGTCCTTAATCTCGACCGTGATGTCTTAAAACTAACAACGAACTATGGGGTCCTTAAACTGATGGACTATGATGTCCTTAACCTCGACCATGATGTCTTAAAACTAACATCGGACTGTGAGTCCTTAAACTTACGGACTATGATGTCCTTAACCTCGACCGTGGTGTCTTAAAACTAACATCGAATTGTGGGGTCCTTAAACTCATGGACTATGATGTCCTTAACCTCGACCGCGATTTCTTAAAAATAACACCGGACTGTGAGGTCCTCAAACTCACGGACTATGATGTCCTTAACCTCGACCATGGTGTCTTAAAACTAACAATGGACCGTAATGTCCTTAAACTAATTATCGACCGCAATATCATTAAACTAAACAATAGAGCCCAATTGCTCTCTTGTCGGATCTAAACGATCCCGTTAAGTTGATCTTAGTCTAAAATCAGACTAACGTATCCTTAACAAATGTTTAGGTTGATCTTAGCCTCAAATAAGGCTAATGTATCCTTAAACACAACCCCCCCAAACCCAAATCTAAGAAAGATACGGATTTGGACTAATCCACGTCCTACGGGCAACAACACAAATTAGTCTCTGTATACAATCCACGGGTAACCAAACACAAAACAGACACCCACGACACGAAGTGACCATATGGAGAAGGAGAAAGTTGTTACCGCGATACGGTAGCGTAATTAACTGCAGGGGCTTGCGCCTGCAGGGAAGAGCGTCCCCACAATCAAAACCCCCTCAAACGAGGGGGAATCTGACGAAGTCTGCTATATCGGCCGCATCCGTTTAAACCTTCGATATATGGTGCCATAAATCAACTTGGAATCTTCGGAGAGGTGGACGGATAGCACCAATTAGCATCTGCCCCGAATTTCAGGCAAGACGTTCGCCGCGTCTTTCGGAGCGGAACAGTCCGCCATGAGTTCTAACCATCTTCTCTGCCGCATATTAAGCTCCTTCTGAGTAAACACATATTTCAGACTCTTGTGATCTGTGTATATGTCCACTCGTTCACCAAGAAGATAATGGAGCTAAATCTTAAGAGAAAAGATTACGGCTGCCAACTCCAAATCATGAGTCGGATAATTGCGCTCATGAATCTTCAGCTGTCTTGAAGCATAAGCCACAATCTTACCATGCTGATGTAGAACACATCCTAATCCCTTACCGGATGCATCACAATGCACTAAAAAAAACCTCCAGATTGGTCCGGTATGACGAGAATAGGCGCTGATGTCAATCCTGACTTGAGTTCTACGAAAGCTTGTTCGCATGCTTCTGACCACACGAATTCTTCATCTTTACGTGTGAGCTTGGTCAGGGGTGTTGCTATCTTCGAAAATCCTTCAATGAAAATTCTGTAATATCCAGCTAGACCCAGGAAACTTCAAATGTCCTTTACTGACTTCGGTGTCGGCCATTCGCTTACTACTGAAACTTTAGCTGGATCCACAGAGATTCCATCGCCTGATACAATATGTCCGAGAAAACCGACTTGATCTAGACAAAACTCGCATTTGCTGTACTTGGCATAGAGTTGATGTTGTCGTAGAGTTTCCAAGACAATTCGTAGGTGTTCGGCATGTTCTTTCCGACTCTTAGAATACACCAGGATGTCGTCGATGAAGATGAAAACAAACATGTCTAGGTACTCTCGAAAAACCTGATTCATTAGGTTCATGAATATAGCTGGTGCGTTGGTCACTCCAAATGGCATCACAAGAAATTCGTTATGACCATAACGAATTCTGAATGCCGTTTATGGATATCATATTCTTTGACCTTCACCTGATGATTACCCGAACGAAGATCTAACTTGGAGAAAATCCAAGATCCACTTAGCTGATCAAACAGATCGTCGTTGCGAGGGAGTGGATAGTTTTTATTTATAGTTACATCATTCAGAGCTCTATAATCAATGCACATTCGATATGAACCTTCCTTCTTCTTTACAAGCAGAACCAGCGATCCCCAACTTGAAGTGCTGGGACGAATCCATCATTTCGCCAATAATTCATCCAACTGACTTCAGACTTCCTTCAAACCTTCCAGACTTAATCGATACGGTGCTTTGATCACCGGTTGTGCTCCTGGTACTAATCAATGCTAAATTCAAGAGCTCGATCGGAAGGCAAACCTGATATGTCTTCAGGAAGCACATTATCGAACTCTCGAACTACTTATGGCTTTGATTCTTCCTCCGCTTGAATTGCTACAATCACTGCCTTCTTTGGTTTCGCCTTGTATGTACTTGGCTCTAGGGTACGGTCTCCACTTTTGAAATAGAAGACCAAATGCTCTGGAATCTCGAATACTACCCTCCTTTGACGACATTCAATAGTAGCATAGAATGTTCCGAGCCAATCCATACCTAAGACGATGTCGAAGTTTGATATGTATAGCACCTTGAAGTCAGCATAGAATTCTCTGCTGCAGACGACCACTGGACACAGGTTGTATCCCATTGTTGCCTTTAAAACGTCGTTCTCTGAACTGACATTCCAGCTGGATACGAGGGGTTTGACTGGAATCGCATGTGTTCGGACGAACCGTTGCGACATAAAGCAATATGATGCTCCAATATCGAAAAGTGCTAGTGCAGGGAGTGAGGCTACTAAGATTGTACCTAAGTTATGTGGGATAGTTTTAGGTATAAGAAAAATGCATATAGGTATGTATAGATGGAAAATAAGCTTGATGGGGAAGTGTTACCAGTAATGACTTGGCCGGTAGCTTCAGCTTCTTCCATGGTCATTGTGAAAGCTTGTCGTCTCGGTACATTCCTCCTTGCTGGAGGAGCATTCCTATGTCCGTTCCTTAGTCCTTGGGGTACGTTCCGTTGAGCTTGATGGAACTGACGGGGAGGAGGTGCAGTCGGTCCACGAGGAGGTGGAGCAGGTAGTGCGAGTCATGGAGCAGGTGCCTGGATGGCTGGGCGCTGCGGGTAAGTGATTGCTAGTCTGGGTGCAGCATGTGGGTTGTGTCTATGAGGACAAGACCCAATATCATGAGTAGCTGAGCCGCAGACTAAGCAAAGGTGATTTGCACGCCGGAAGTCTTTTACCAGATGTCCATCTCTCCTGCAGTAAGTGCAAAAGGCTGGATTGGGCCGGTTGTTCGGTACTCCCGGTCTTCTGGGTACGAATGGTGGCCTTGAAGAGGCTCCTCCTGCCATCTGAGTGGCAGGGCGCTTCATCCCAGCAGATTGAGGTCTGCCCCTCATCTTCACTACCGCCTCATATCGGCGGACAGCTTTTAGAGCCAATTCATGGGTTAGGAAATCTCATGTTGCCAAGGCAGCTTGGATTTCCGAATCTAACTCCTGTTGAAATCGTCGGGCTCTGATCTCATACGTCGGTATCAGGTGTGCCGCGAATCTGTTAAGGTATTGTGTTAGCTGTGTAATATGTGATATTTTAAAATCGAAATATTGAGACATATCTTACCGACTAAGCATGGTAAACTTAGCACCGTACTCATCCACTGATTTGGTCCACATTGAACCATGTTGTAGGTGGATGAACTGCTGTTCCAAGTCGAATCTGGCAGTCTCATGGAAGTACTTCGCGTCAAACATATCGCGAAAATTCCTCCATTCGATTGGTTGGTCAAGACGGCTTTCTTCCGCCTTCCACCAGACCCGTGCATTGTCGGTGAGCTGCAGCTTCACAACTCGAACCCAAGCTATCACTGGCACTTGTGCCGCTGCCGGATCATCTTCAATACTTTGAGCCCACTCTTCAGCTTCTAGAGGGCTCTCTTTTCCTGAGAATTGTTTGGGGTGCAAAGCCCGGAATTGCTTCACCCCAAGTGTTTCCGCCTCTCGACGGTTCATCAAGATAGCAGTCTGCTACTGTTGTCCCTCTAGGAGGCTGCGGATCGCCTCAAGCAGTATTGTCTGCTCATTGATCGGAGCAGCGACGGTAGGTGTAAGCGGTAGAGGCGGTGGAGTGTTGTTGAAGTTAGTGCTAGTGTTGTTTGGGGAATGCATAACCATGAAAGAAAATTTTGGGGTAGGACAGATTCAAAATATATGAAATGGTAAGATTCAAGGGATATGTAAAGAATGTTTTAGTTGCTGTTTCTTGTGTTATATTACTTAGGACTTCATGCAGAATTAACCCGCATGTCCATGCAGAACTGACCTGCATGTCCATACAGAGGTGACCTGCATGGGCCACCAACAAAACCTGTCACGCTCCGCTTCCCGGTGTACAGGCAGAGGACGCGACAAGGCCGCTACTTATTTACTCAGAATTGAACACGCTGATCGCACGCTTTTGGCGTGTCGGATGTTCAAAGTTCTAAAGTTATAACCGCGATCAGAACGGTGTCGCTATGCAGCTAGCCGGTTGAGCACGGGTCAATCCACAGGGAGATGGTTGTATGTCCGTTCGAGTTTTAGACGAGTCAATAAAGAATGTGTATATGTTTGTTCAAATCTAACCTATGTGTTTTATATGCAAGTATAAAGTTGTTAAGAAAAAGATACGAAAGTGTAAGCTAAAGAAATCCGCACTCAAAACCTTTGAGCCGAGTCTTGACCAATTGAAGCTAGAGCAATCAGCAACAACGTGGATTAGGGTATTTAAGCACGGTATTCTTGGAATCCGGCTTATTGAACCTTGTCCGTCCGTTCTTGTCTCTTGCTTTCGCCTCCGGCCAAACCGAACGCAACCGGTCATGGTTAGGAATCGCCGTTACTTTGGTCGGGTAGGGTGCCTAACGGAGCGCATGCGTAACGTTTGGGTGGAGTTCAAAGGAAAATAACGGGAAAAGGAAATGAGGAATGAAACCTTAACTTACAATATTATATTTATTCTTAACAACAACATATTACAACCATTCACAAAACGAACCAAAAAGAGCAAAAGAAAAGATAAACAAAGAAAAGAAAAGATTACAAGCAAGTAATTAAAAGTGCATGAAATTTAAGTGCATGAAAGTAAATGAGCAAGAAATGAAACTAGGAACCATAGAACCCAAAACAAGACATGAGTTCAATAACCAAATCTTAAACTTGCAAGCTCAATGAAGAGGTTGCAAGATCAAGAAAAGGCAAAGAACTCATGGAGAATGAAGCACAAAAGAGAGAACATTATTGATTCCAAAATGATACAACCCCTTAAGATCAATGACCAAAACTTAAACTTGAAAGCTCACTTAAGAAGTTACAAGATCAAGTTAAGGTAGAAAGCTCAAAGGGGAAGCTAAGCAAAAGAATGATACAAAATAACCCTCATTTTCATTTAACATCCACTCAAAAGCTCTCACAACAATTTAATGAAGGAAAGATGAAGTAGAAGAAGAAGAAGTTAAACTAAAAACTAACAAAAAGTGGGCATAAGAATTCATCCCATGGCTTGGCAAGTTCTGGGCTATTTATAGGCAGGAAACAGAGAACCTAGGGCAACAATTAGAACAAACATGAACTGACCAAACTGCCCCCAAAGTATAAAATCCTGACGACTTGGTCAGGCCGCGGTTCCGCGGCCTAAGAATGCTTATGCCGCGGTTCCGTGGCCATTATGGGGAGTTAGGCCTTCTATTTTTGTCGGTATCCCTGGTTTTCTATACTCTTCAGTGTGGTATATGTTGTTTCTCAGAATCTCTTCACAATATTTCCAGAATTTCAGCAGATCAAAAGGTGATGTAATGTGGATCTTTTGTCATGATTTTCCTTGAGCTCCGCGTAGATATGTTGGATCTTGTGTTGAAATTGAGCTTTGTGTATGAAAATGACATTGATTTGCCATTTTGTCCCTTAAACTGGTGTGCGGCAACATACGGATAAAGAGCGGAGACCCGTGTTTTATCTGTGGTTGGCAGTAATCCGGAATTTGTCGTGCTTTTCCATGAATTTCACTGTTTAGAGCTGAGAACCAGTATCCTGCAACTAACTAGAAAACACGGCTCAAGAGTGCCTACCGATAAGCAAATGAGCATAAGAATGGGCGGTAGTAAAAGCAATATTCTGGTGTAAACAAATACCCCCAAACTTAACTTTTGCTCGTCCTGAGCAAAACCAATTATTCACAAAAAAGTCCTAACCTCACTTTCGCAGGGAACGCGATTGCACTGAGCGTGTGCAACAAACCGTTAAACCTCTAGGTGTCCCTAGTAGGAGGAGTGTTGTCTCCTGAGGGTTTTCAGCGGATTACACCCACAAAA
Organism: Agapanthus africanus; assembly: GCA_030015575.1. Taxonomy (NCBI): domain Eukaryota; kingdom Viridiplantae; phylum Streptophyta; class Magnoliopsida; order Asparagales; family Amaryllidaceae; genus Agapanthus; species Agapanthus africanus. The sequence goes on from CM057337.1 coordinate 944,447,041, forward strand.
TCCCGTCAAACTAGTGTCATAAGTTAATATCGATTCTACTCCTACAGTTTAGTATTTACATTAGAAATTCTATCATCCTAAGTTAGAAATATCCAACCCTAATGCTTCACACCTCCTTTCTATTTAACCTTAGATCCTATACGTTCTAAAAAAGTTTTGAAAGATGTTGGCACTCCTGAGTTTTTCCTTCTAAAGTGCGGTCTTAATTCCGGGATTTTTATCAACTTTACAGAAAACACAAGTCTTATCTTTCATTTCTATCTTTTATCCAAACATCGATTGTATACCCCTATATGTGTGTATATTTGCACCCCTACACTCAAGAATTCAATTAAAGCTATAATACCCTTACCCTAATACCTAATACTACTTCTTTTCATTAAGGATGGACGGATTTGCTCACACACCTTTCATGCGACTATTAATGCTTCTTGAGGCACTAACGGCCGATTACTGAATGTGTGAGCTTAAAGCGTAAATAGCAGTTTCCGGGTCTTGACTTTATTCTATTTTTCTTTTTCTTTTTTCTTTTTCTTTTTCAAGACCGGATATATTTTTCAATAATGCTCTTTTGGTGTTTAGCTTTAAATACCGTTTTTTCTTTCATACTAGGTTTTCAGGCAAGAGTATTTCTAGGTATCCTCTACTATCCCAAGTTTCAAGGTGCGTGTAAGTGCAGTTTGTAGGGTATATACTTTCTAAATTTGAACTCAAGAAAAGAAACTATTTTCAGACTTATCCTTCAGTAAAGCTTCAATACTTTCCCCTCATCTTAACTTAACTCAAGAACTGAACTCAAGATTACCTATTTCTCAAAAAAACTGTAAGGACGTATACTTACCCAGGTTAAGCAGAATGAGGGTTATTTTTAGGGTTTTCAATTTCTAAGCCTAGGATTTAGTTATTTCTAACATATCAACTAAGCTTTCAGAATAAAAATCTAAGTTACCCTATTAGCTAACTTGACGACAAAGTTTTTATATTTTTTGGAAATTTTTTTGATTTTTATGGGTTTTTAATAAGGTATGCAAATGCAAAATATACAAATGAATGCGAAGGAAGAAAACTTACCGAGCATACCCCCATACTTAAACTTGACCGTGCCCTCACTGTCAGGCCACATCAAGAGGGTCAAAATTGTCGGCGCTCTCCCTAAAAACAAATTATATACAAAACAAAAAAGGAAAACAAAAAATATATACAAAAAAAATCCCCCCCAAACTTAAGTACAACAGTGTTTCCACTGTTAAGCGTTGAAGTTCAGGATTAGGAGGGAAAGAGAATAGTATCAATCTATACAAGGCCTTACACAGGCCAAAAGTTAACACCAACCATTCAAAGATTTTATCTCTATAATGTGCTGGTTGGTGAAAGAATGCGGAGAGGTAAGAAATGGAGAATACGCGAGACCGTATGGAGATAGAAGCGGGATACGGTCTCGGCATATGAGAGGAAGAATGGCGGAAGGGAGAAAGAAGTGGAATACGAACTTGAGGGTGGAAATGGACTGAATAAATTAGCACAATCTGTAATGATCGATGTGAAAAGATGGATTGTACTAATCTATCAATATGGCGAGAAATGGGGTCAAATCCCTCAAGATTCGTGAGAAACCATGGGTACGCCGAACTTGGTAAACCAGACATATGAAATGAAAGTGAGACGGTTTCTTACAAGGTCGGAACGATGGAAAGGATGGAGGTAGGTGATTGAGGAAGGTTATCGGTTAAAGGTTCAGGAGGGTGTACACAGTCAATGAAAGGAACAGAATGAATTGGAAAATCCGACTCATCAATTAAAACTTGTTCATCCTCTAAAATATCCTCAAAAGTTTCCTCAAAATTCAGCTTATCCATGCAAATTTCATCAAAATCAAGACGCATATGCGGTTCGGGAAAAACAGTTAATGACTCGGGATGATGAATTGGAGAGAAAAACTCTGCCAAATCTACAGGTTCATCATCCAAAATATTCTCGGCGTCAATATCCTCAATCAAGTGAAAATCAATATTCTCAGACACTTCAACAAAAGCATGGATATTAATCAATTCAGGTTCTAGAGTGGAGGTGTAGAGGTCAAAAGGATTGGGTGTGGTTTCACTCGAAAAGGACCCTTCACAATCGGGCAAATCAAACACTACAAAGTCACACAACTCATTATCTGTTCTATCTTTAATCAATGAATCGTTTGGAACACTAGATAGACATTCAAAACCGGAGTTGTGGGATTCAAGTTGAAACGGGTAGGCTTGATTTGGAAGGGGGTACATCTCACTCTCTCCACTCAAATTCTCAACATGTCCTACCGCCTCTTCATACATTGGAAAATTTGGAGCTAGTTGAAAACTAGCTACCGGGTCACTAGGTTGTATGAGGGCAGCCATGGACGCATTCAAATCCATCATCTGTTGGTACGGCGCTACCCTAAAGTCTTCCAAAGACTGTTCCAGACTAGACATGGGTTGTGAAGGGGTTTCAGTAAAAGATTCAAAGTTGTTTGGATACTGAAAACTCCCAAATGGCGGTTCAGAAGCAATGTTTAGGGAAGGTGCAACAGTCGGGTAGGACTGGTGGGAATTGAATGGCTGGACAGGAGCAAGATCAACATTTGGATAAGAAGGTGAATGGAATTGTTGATCCCAAGAATCTGTAGTGGTGAAAGGAGTGAAAGATCGGCTACAGGATTGTTCAATATGTTCAGCGACGGACAAAGGACGACTTGCAAAAGGGGTATCAACATAAGAGGGTGGGGGAGGTTGAAAAGGTTGATAAAAAGTGGATTGCGGAGGGCAAGTGTTTGTACTAGACGCGCCTGTCCGATCTTTCAAAGAGATTGTGGGCATGGAGGGATCGTTCGACGTTCGGCCAAAAAAAGAACTGTAAGAAGTAATGTCTGGTTGTAGGTACCAAAGTTCAGCAAGAGTTTTGCGAGGTGGGGTACCCATGATATGAAGAGAGAAAGAAAGAAAGGCAGAGAAAAGGAGGGGAAAAAGAATGTGATTTTTTTTTAGTTAGATATTAACAAAAGAATGAAATATACACATAAAAAGAATCTGGACAAAAAAAACAATCACGACACAAAAATACCACACACCTAATCGGTCTAGGGTTCACCTAGGTCAACTAGACCTGCTCAAGAACTTTATTGTCGAAGTGAAACTGTGTCGAGAAACGAGCTCAAGATATATTGATCACGAGGCCAGGTAAGTGCAGAGATAAGGGGAGGTTTTTCGACGCTTTCGCGAAGGTCCTTAATTAAATAACCCTTTCTCTTTTGGCGGTTTCGCCATGAATACTTTCTTAGACATCCCGTAAACAATATACCTTTAAGCGGTATTCTAAATACAGTTAAGTTCTCCTAGTGAGCGCGGAGTCCTTAAGGCTTAAAGTCTAATTTCTTTTAAAATTTGTGCGGGTAAACGTTATGCTCAAGTTCGTGATTTGTGGGCCACGGAAAAGGTGATGAAATCCTTTACCGTATATTGTGGGGTTCTCTTGCCCTTAAGTCCGTATTAATGTATGCAATGCGCAATTTCATAAAAATTCTATAAAGAATCAAACGATCGTTTTTTATATTAAGCACGGCACTGCAACAAATACGGGTTAGTCAATTTTTTTGCGTTTGTAGCGACTTGCAAAGAATCCTGCAAAGATATTATAGTGGATGCGTCGGATTTGAGAAGAAGGTGTTAGTAAAGTACGTACCGTTAAGTTTTCGGGTTTAGACAACCCCCGTTGAATCAAATCCGGTAAGCTTGAAAAGTTTGCTTGCGCGGGTCAAACTACCCGGATTTTTGGCACTGTACTTTGCAATCACCTTAGCCTTGAACGTATACTTTGCTCCCAACAATCGCAGTTCGCAAATCCGCAAAAATCTGCAGAAAATACAGTATGGTGGAATTCACAGTGAAGATAAAAGAAAAGAAAAAGGGGTGGAGAAAAAATTGGGCACAGAGGCTTCAATGGGACCGCGGAACCGCCACTCAAGGCACCTTTTGACCGCGGTTCCGCGGTCAAAATGTTGACTTGGGGATTTGTCTTTGGTCAACGAACTCCACTTCTTCTCTTCACTAAAATAAAAAGCTCTATTTTCTTTTTGGATTACTGTACTTGCTCCAGATTAGCCTGCACACTTGGTCACAAAAAATTATCAAAAATAACAAAAAGATTTTATTTTTTTTATTTATAAATATATACAAAAAGAATATTAACCCGAATAATAAGAAAGAAAATACGTTACCGTCTTCCCGGCAACGGCGCCATTTGATCGCACGCTTTTGGCGTGTCGGATGTTCAAAATTCTAAAGTTATAACCGCGATCAGGACGGTATCGCTATGCAGCTAGCCGGTTGAGCACGGATCGATCCATAGGGAGATGGTTGTATGTCCGTTCGAGTTTTAGACGAGTCAATAAAGAATGTGTATATGTTTGTTCAAATCTAACCTATGTGTTTTATATGCAAGTATAAAGTTGTTAAGAAAAAGATACGAAAGTGTAAGCTAAAGAAATCCGCACTCAAAACCTTTGAGCCGAATCTTGACCAATTGAAGCTAGAGCAATCGGCAACAACGTGGATTAGGGTATTTAAGCACGGTATTCGTGGAATCCGGCTTATTGACCCTTGTCCATCCGTTCTTGTCTCTTGCTTTCACCTCCGGCCAAACCGAACGCAACCGGTCACGGTTAGGAATCACCGTTAGCTTGGTAGGGTAGGGTGCCTAACGGATCGCTTACGTAACGTTTGGGCGGAGTTCAAAGGAAAATAACGTGAAAAGGAAATGAGGAATGAAACCTTAACTTACAATATTGTATTTATTCTTAACAACAACATATTACAACCATTCACAAAACGAACCAAAAGGAGCAAAAGAAAAGATAAACAAAGAAAAGAAAATATTACAAGCAAGTAATTAAAAGTGCATGGAATTTAAGTGCATGAAAGTAAATGAGCAAGAAATGAAACTAGGAACCATAGAACCCAAAACAAGACATGGGTTCAATAACCAAATCTTAAACTTGCAAACTCAATGAAGAGGTTGCAAAATTAAGAAAAGGCAAAGAACTCATGGAGAATGAAGCACAAAAGAGATAACATTATTGATTCCAAAATGATACAACCCCTTGAGATCAATGACCAAAGCTTAAACTTGCAAGCTCACTTAAGAAGTTGCAAGATCAAGTTAAGGTAGAGAGCTCAAAGGGGAAGCTAAGCAAAAGAATGATACAAAATAACCCTCATCTTCATTTAACATCCACTCAAAAGCTCTCACAACAATTTAATGGAGGAAAGATGAAGAAGAAGAAGAAGTTAAACTAAAAACTAACAAAAAGTGGGCATAAGAATTCATCCTATGGCTTGGCAAGTTCTGGGCTATTTATAGGCAGGAAACATAGAACCTTGGGCAACAATTAGAACAAAAATGAACTGACCAAACTGCCCCCAAAGTATAAAATCCTGATGACTTAGTCAGGCCGCGGTTCCGCGGCTTAAGCGTGCTTATGCCGCGGTTCCGCGGTCATTATGGGGAGTTAGGCCTTCTATTTTTGTCGGTATCCCTGGTTTTCTGTACTCTTCAGTGTGGTATATGTTGTTTCTCAGAATCTCTTCACAATATTTCCAGAATTTCAGCAGATCAAAAGGTGATGTGATGTTGATCTTTTGTCATGATTTTTCTTGAGCTCCGCGTAGATATGTTGGATCTTGTGTTGACATTGAGCTTTGTGCATGAAAATGACATTGATTTGCCATTTTGTCCCTTAAACTGGTATGCGGCAACATACGGATAGAGAGCGGAGACCCGTGTTTTATCTGTGGTTGGCAGTAATCCGGAATTTTTCGTGCTTTTCCATGAGTTTCACTGTTTAGAGCTGAGAACCAGTATCCTGCAATTAACTAGAAAATACGGCTCAAGAGTACCTACCGATAAGCAAACGAGCATAAGAATGGGCGGTAGTAAAAGCAATATTCTGGTGTGAACACACGCTAAGCGTATCTAAGCAATATAAGGTAAATGTACACAAGAAAATGACAATAGATGTAATTGAACAACAACTTTATTTATTTAATATTCTTTTACAATACAGCTGAAATGTAAATACATGGAATGAAAGTGATGCCTAAACAATGACATAACTGAAATGAAATAAATATATACAAGTGTCTAAAGCTCCGGGTCAAATGGTATCTGCTCCAAATTCTCAGTGCTGGGCTCGATCTCCAGAGAGTCCGGAACATCTGACAACATTCCAAAGAGAGAAGAAACGGAATATCGTCAGCGAACAATCTCTCGGTAAGTCCCAAAGGTGACTAGAGATAGAATAGACAGAAAAATAATATAACTTATAATGTTTGATTATATTGTTAACGCTGTTGTTTGTAGCTTGGTACAGAAAATATCAGTGTATACGAGAGGAGTCCCACTATTCCGGAGACTAAGGTATACGGAGCACAATGAACCGTTCAGCCACGGTACAACGGCAATGGATATTTAGGTTAAGTGTATTATGGTTACAGTCTCGTGCTACTTCTAACACCTTCCGTACCAATCTACCCCTTATAAACCCCGCGATGTCTTGATTGTATTGTCTGTATTTCTTGTTATATAGATGGATGACTTGCCGAAACCATGATATCATTAAATGGAATGGATATAAATGGAGAGTCATGTATACGGAGTATATCCATGATTCGGTCCAGTCAATATAGATTGATATATGTTGAATAGACGGATTCATATATTCATGTTGAATTGTAGTTTATACTTGAATCATATTTAAGTCAGATTGATTAGATTGAGACTCAGTCTGAGTCAGACACTTTGAAAAGAACTTGAAATCCTGATTGTTTTGACGTTATCGGTAACTGCTGCACATGGACGGTAGGATTTGTGTCTTTTTCGAAGACAATTACCGTGTTGATAACATCGTTTGTTAGATTGTCTACCTTAAATAGGAAAGCACCCATATCTCCGGCTCCCTGAGGCTCAAAAGACTGGTCCCGCTTAAACCTATGTTTACTAGGGTCCTTATTGTAATTTAGTATAACTTGAAGGGGTTTATGTAAAAATAGTTTGACATAATTTTCAAAATACACCTCAAGCATTTAATTATCGTCTTTAGGGTTTTCATAGATGTATATTTTTATACAAGTGAAATTTCTAGTGAGTAAAACCTAATTTCATAATATATGGTATTTTATTGAAATATTAGAATTGTGTTATATTTGGATAGTATTTTCATGTAATAGTGATTCCTTTGATTTAGAAACTTGGAATATTTATATAAATAATTAAAATAGATATTTTGATAATAGATATATATATATATATATATATATATATTTAAAAATAAATTTTTATTTATTTTCTTATAGAAATCTCATTTTCTAAAGAAAAATGCATTAAAATTCCATCGAGATCGAATGCTCCTTGCGGAGGTCTGCATCTCGCTCTACTAGGCCCGATGACGTGCGATAATCCGCACCATCCCGAACGGGTTCCCCAAAGTGGGTTGTAGAAGTGCAATTGCAAGAAATTGTTTAATACATATTTTTATAGAAATGGTTTTGTAAGTTAATGGTATTTATTTGTAAAGTCGTTTTATCCTATAACTATATTCCCAAATTTCCATCGTGCTATGTTAGAGATGTGTGTTGTGATGAGGTAGGTCATTACCTCATGAACTATTTACAGGTAAAACAGGTATTATGTTGTTTTATGTCGGGAATGAAGTTTGTGGTATTTTACTGTAAAACTACGATAAAAATTGCAATAAAGAATATTTTGAGATGAAACTTGTTTTAATAGATTTTTTATATATGTTAAACAATATGAGAGAGTATGGAATTTTATTGATCAAGAAAAGTAACGTTTTAAAGAAAAACCGAATCAGAAGTCGGATTAACTCCGCTTCCGTCGGGTTTTAGAAATGAATGTTTTTAAAGTAGAAGAAAAGAGGGGGAGAGGGGACTTACTGGCTTTTAAGGTAGAGGAGAGAAGAGGGAAAAGTAGGGAAACGCCGGTGCGTCGTTTCGTCGCCGGAAACTCCTTGGATCGTCACCGGAACTTCACATTTTGCTAACTCCACTTGCACACAATTAGGACTTGGAAATTTTGTATAGTTTTGATAATGAAATTCTGGTGAGGAGGGATGAAATATGGTGTGGTATTTATAGGGAAAATTAGGGTTTAGAGGTGAAGAAGAATGCATTAAAATTTGCATTATAATTGGATTAAAGGGGCATTTTATTGTACTCTGGATAAATTCAGAGTAAACAAGCAATATGGGGGAAGTGGGGTAGCTGAAAGGTTGCAAGGGAAAAAAATGGAGGCCATCCCCTACGGGGGGCCCGGCGGTCGATGTGAAGATCTCGCCGGTCGAGGAGTGGGGTCGGGGTATGGGATGCTCGCCACGTTTTTGTGTCTGTTGGTATAACATAGTGCATATGTTTGTTTAATCTGTAACTTAACATTCTACGTGTAGTGCACGTGCAAATCCTTAGGCTTCTAAAAGATTAAAAGAAATTTAAATAAAAAGTTAATGTGGCTGTGGGGATTCGATCACAGGAGCTACATCATAACAGTGCAAGGCTTTACCAATGCGCTACAAGTAATTTCTTGTTGTTCTAGATTAAAACAAATACTTATAGTATGCACAGGATTGCAAATACCCTAATTGTACATTAACTTTTAAACAATTTTCTGTACACTAAAATTGGAGTTGTTACAACATCTTTCAAGATAAGTATTTTGCCCGAATACAGTTTTAGTGATATATTTCTAATTCTCTTGATAGGTTACACCTCCCCCAGATTCATCCTGAAAAGTGGTGAACAATACCAAATCATAACAAATATGAACATTAACACCAGAATCAACCCACCAATCAAATGAGCTAGTTGTAAACTTTATAATATGTTTAGAAACAAACCTTAGTGATGAATTTTCACCACCATCAAGAACATTTTCTTGCGGTTTTGTGATTCCAATTGTATCTTAACAGGATCTTTCTTCCTGAAGAAATATTTTCTTCGGCGCCAAATGGTTAGTCTTATCACATACAAATCAATATTTCCCCTCTTGATTTTGAGACTTATTAAAATGGTTTAGACATTGGTTTTGGCTTTTTTTTCTTTTTAAATTTGTTTCTTTTGGGTTTAAAATTATTAGCATGGCCATTATTGGAATTTGAAAATTTTTCGGTAAGATTGATATTGGGAATATTTTCCTTTGTAGATTTGATTTTGGACCTATGTTGATCTTCCATACGAATATAATTAAGAACTTCAAAAAATGATAAAAACTGTTGAATCGTTCCAAGACGATTTGCAAAATTATCCTTAAAGGGAGGAACTATATCAATAAAAGCAGAGACCTTAAAGTCTTTATAAATAACGGTACCGGAATTTTGAACATTTCAAATCAGCTCTTGGAATTTATGAAGTTGTGGATTAATAGACTTGTTTTCATAAAGTGTTTTGTCAATAGCGCTCAAAATTTTGTTTCTATAATGATAATCAATTTCTTCTGTTGAAAGACTTTTGGTTTTTGCCGTTTTAGGGGAAAATGCAAGACAAACTGTTTCATCACTTGTGTCGGTTGAAACAGTGAAATCTTGAGATGGAGTAGAAGATGCAGTGGGTTCATCGAACATAGCGGAAATAAGTCCAGATGTTGTCAGCCAATATTGAACTTGTGCTTGCCAAGTCTTAAAACAATTTGTCCAATTAAATCCTTCGGATTTAATTGACAATGATTTTTCGCTGGAAGCAATAAATATAAAATTTTGATACGCAAATATTCTGAAATTATAATAACAACACTTACGATGATGGTAAGACTATCAAGTCTAGTAATAATGGAATAATTATTTCATATACGATTTTTTTAGATTGTTAATAAATTACTAAAATAATTGTTAAAATTAACACTTTTAACAAAATGAAATATTTTCAAAACACTTTCCAATGAAAACAATCACATAAAATAATATAAACTATGAATCGAAAAAGTTTAGAATGCGAGCATGTAGATGTGAGGCACGCAGTTGACCACGCTGCCTTAAAAACGTATAGGTACCCGCCGTGCAAATTTTTCCGACGTATACGTTTTCAAGATACAACACTTTCGGCTTGTCTGATTCCCCTGTTGAGTACGAATCACAAGGGATGCTTGATTTTGATATCGTTGTCAATTAGTATCCGGTGAAAATAAAGTAAATCAAGAGATTTTCTGAAATTAGATTTTGTATGGAAGGCTCAATGAAAGAATTGCTCATCATTCGCACAAAGTTGTAAACAGAGAACAAGTCTATGAGAAAAATTCTAGACTTTGTCTGTGATTGGGATTAATTCTCTTGTTGTTATTTTCCTTCTCTGTTGAAGTTTATTTATAGACTTCATAAGTAAATGTTAATTTCCAATAGCTATTTTGAAAAGTCGTTTCTCAATTCTTAATAGTTGAGAGCATCCCTTCGATTGGAAATTCAAACTATGAAAAAATTATCAAATGTGAACTCAACAGGATCCGTCGTCTATGTATCAAACTCTTAATGGTGGATAACGTGGGACAATCAAAAATATCAAATAGGAATTAATTCAACATGAATTTTATGTCAAGTTCTAAAAAACATATTCGATTCCTTATCAGTTTTGTCAATTACTAATTAATATATAATATATTCGATACCTTTTTAGGGTCATTTAGTGTTTATACATTTCATGTCCTTTTCTAAAATTCTACGCTTTAAATTAAGTCACAAAAACCAAAAGATGCGGCAGTTTTGTTTGACTTTTACAGTTGCACGCTGTAGTTATACAATTGCCTAAGAAAGGATAAATTAAGCATATTCTTTTATTTTTTTTTAAAGTAATCGTACACGGTTCTCTTCACATAACTATATGTAGAAGATGTAACCCCTGAGTCCAGGCTCAAATCTCAGTAGATATCGAAGAGCCATGGCGAGGGATCAGCTCCAAGTTCTCAACGCCCTCGATGTCGCCAAGACTCAGCTCTACCACTTCACCGCCATTATCGTTGCTGGCATGGGATTTTTCACCGACTCCTATGATGTTTTCTGTATCTCTCTTGTCACCAAGCTACTCGGTCGCATTTATTACCATGTCGATGGGTCCCCCACGCCTGGCATCCTCCCTCCGAACGTCTCCTCTGCTGTTAACGGAGTCGCCTTCTGTGGGACCCTCTCCGGCCAGCTCTTCTTCGGATGGCTGGGCGATAAGATGGGTCGTAAAAAGGTTTACGGCCTGACCCTCATGCTTATGGTCGTTTCCTCCTTAGCTTCGGGCCTCTCTTTCGGCCATTCAGCTAAAGGTATTGTCACATGCCGCTTTAACTAAAATGCTTAAGCCACACTTATTTGTAACCACTATTGATAACCACTGCAATTACAAATTAACCACTATAGTATCATATAACTACTGCATACAAAAGAGCGGCGGTTTGAAAAGATGTGAGCGCACATGGGTAGTAGTTATCTGCTAGACGTAATAGTTATCTGCCAACAAATCATAAAGACGGTGTAAGAATATTGAAAAATAGAAAGTGATCACCGGTATATATATGAGGACTTAAACATGTCACTTTTTGGAGATTGGAAGTCTTTCACAATTTTAGGATCCAGGAAGTTTTCCCTACTGTCTTTTGACCGATGAAGGTAGACTCATTTTTTCCTCATTAAAATTAAAATAACTCTGGTATCATGTTAAAAACCAATTTATCTAAAAATTAAGTTGTTGAGTTATGGGCTAATAATACTGTATATTAAGCTACCTGTTAAGATATGTATATCTTTTATCATATCTCTTATATCTTTTTGTATTTATCCTTTCTATTGGATTTTACGTGTATTATACGAATATTATGTATTATGGTTTCATCTTATGGGCTATGTATATAGAGAGACATATTATACATTGTATTTTCAGACATATTATACATTGTATTTTGATCAATCGTTAATAATATTTTTTCTCTCCCCAATTCAATGGTTTCTAACGTTATACTTTATAGGTACAATGATCACTCTCTGCTTCTTTCGCTTCTGGCTCGGTTTCGGCATAGGGGGCGATTACCCCTTATCCGCCACCATCATGTCTGAATACGCCAACAAGAAGACCCGTGGCGCTTTCATTGCCGCCGTTTTCGCGATGCAAGGGATGGGCATCCTTGCCGGCGGTATCATATCTTTGATCATCTCCGCCTCATTTAATGCTGCGTACAAGGCCCCCCCATACTCCAAAGACGCGGCAGGGTCGACTGTACCCCAGGCCGACTACGTTTGGCGTATAATTCTGATGATTGGAGCTTTGCCTGCTCTGCTGACATACTACTGGCGGATGAAAATGCCTGAAACTGCACGATACACTGCGCTTGTCGCCAAAAACGCAAAACAGGCCGCATCGGACATGTCTAAGGTCTTACAGGTGGAGTTTGAGGCTGAAGAGGAGCAAGTGCAGCAATTCTCCGCAAATGAGGCGAACAAATTCGGCCTCTTCTCCAAACAATTCATGCGTCGACATGGACTCCATCTTCTCGGCACAACAACCACATGGTTCTTCCTCGACATATCCTTCTACAGCCAAAACCTGTTCCAAAAGGACATCTTCAGCGCCGTCGGCTGGATCCCAAAGGCCGCGACCATGAACGCAGTCGAAGAGGTCTACAAGATTTCCCGAGCTCAAACTTTAATTGCGTTGTGCGGGACTGTGCCAGGATATTGGTTCACCGTCGCGTTGATAGATATCATCGGGCGGTTCACAATCCAAGTCATGGGGTTTGCCATGATGACAATCTTCATGCTCGGTCTTGCCATCCCTTACCACCATTGGACTTTACATGGGAACCACATCGGGTTCATAATCATGTATGCATTAACTTTCTTCTTTGCAAATTTTGGGCCGAATAGTACGACCTTTATTGTGCCGGCGGAGATTTTTCCAGCAAGGCTGAGGTCGACATGCCATGGGATATCGGCGGCGGCAGGGAAGGCCGGCGCGATCGTAGGCGCGTTTGGATTTTTGTATCTGGCGCAAAGCAAGGATCCGGCGAAAACGGACTTTGGGTATCATACTGGGATTGGGGTGAGGAATTCATTGTTCATTCTCGCGGGGTGTAATGTGCTCGGGTTGGCCTTTACGTTCTTGGTGCCGGAGTCGAAGGGGAAATCGTTGGAGGAGATGTCGAAGGAGAATGACGGAGAGGAGGGTGAGGAGTATGGCAGCGGCAGAACAGTGCCGATCGCGTCTCCAGTTTAGAATAAATCATTATCATTCGTAGCTTTCCTTCTTTTTTTTCAAATTATTTTTAATCATGTTTCATATTCGTTATGTCATAATATGACAAGTGATTGGATTTTATTAGAACGCTTCTGCAATGAAAAGAGCAGAGCAAAGAATCGAGATTCATGATTGTGTGTGTATATAAGATGGGGCATTAATTTATTTGCAATGTAAATGTCCTGTACACTGTGTCAGGCTAAAAGGTAATATTACACAACAAGCCCCCGTTCAAGTTGAAATTTTCCAACGTTCTTGTTGATAGCATATCATAAAACAAACATGAGAATTGATGGTCATCCGTGGCATCCTGTCATAGATCAATTCACAGCTATTTTTAATTTTTGCAAGAAAACATTGAATCCTGAAGAAACCAGGGTGTCTTTGCAAACATGGCTGCCAAAAGATGAATGGGTTCTAATTAATCCGCTATCGGTATGCAATGCTTCGGTATTGTATATTTTTCTTTCATGTTTGTTTATTTTATTAGCTCTATGCTGATATCATATTTAAGGCATGCTAAATCACATCATCATAATCATCTAAGCCTTCCACAAAAATAGTTATCAGCTCAGTATTGCATGCGTGTATCAAAATGGAAATGAATGGTTTGCAATTATAGTGTGGCTATACAAGTTTATTGGCGTGGGGGGGTGGGGTGTGGGGGGGGGGGGGGGTTGGGGGTTGGGAATTATTTCTATCTAAAAGTATTAGTTGTGCATATATTGTTACTATCTACTATTATAATGCAAATATGGGTCATGTGGCACCTCCATCAATAATTAGATGAACATAGGAAAATTGGTGTACACATACAGTATGCTATGGAGATCAAGATGAACGGTATCGATCATCCAAAAAATATTTTTAATTTTGATTTATCTCCTATTGTTACCTACTATTTATAAGGCAAACACAATTAATGCCAATCAGCCGTAAGAAGGAAGGTATGTTTGGGGACTCGATTGAAGTTTAACACAGCTTATCATCCTCAGACCGATGGCCAGTCGGAAAGAACGATCCAAACCCTTGAAGACATGTTGAGAGCTTGCATGTTAGACTTCAAGGGTTCTTGGGAGGATCATCTACACTTGGTGGAGTTTTCTTATAATAACTGTTTTCAGACGACTATTCAGATGGCTCCATTCGAAGCATTATATGGTCGTAAGTGTCGTTCACCTGTTTGTTGGGACGATATTGGAGAACGAAGATTGTTGGGACCAGATTTGATCGTGCAGACAGTGGAGAAAGTTAATACTATCCGGAATCATATGAAGGCTGCACAAGATCGGCAGAAGAGTTGGGCCGATATATCGAGAAGACCTCTAGAGTTCGCGGTTGGTTATATGGTATTCTTGAAGATTGTTCCCCTCCGAATGGCGGCCAAGACATGACGGTCTTGCCTAAGATTCGGGGCAGATGCTATATGGTTTTATCCGTCCACCTCTCCAAAGATGCCAAGTTGATTTATGGCACCGTGTATCTGAGGTTTAGATGGATGCGGCTGATGTAGCAGACTTCGTCAGATTCCCCCTCGTTTGAGGGGTTTTTGATTGTGGGGACGCTCTTCCCTGCAGGCGCAAGCCCCTGCAGTTAATTACGCTGCCGCATCGCGGTAACAAGTTTCTCCTTCTCCAGCTGGTCACTTCATGTCGTGGGTGTTTGTTTTGTTTATGGTTGCCCATGGATTATATACGGAGACTGAGTTATGTCGTCGCCCGTAGGGCGTGGACTAGTCCAAATCCGTATTTTCTTAGATTTGGTTTTGGGGTTTTGGTTTGAGGATACGTTAGCCATATTTGAGGCTAAGATTAACTCAAACGTTTGTTAAGGATACGTTAGTCTAGTTTGAGACTAAGATCAACTTAACGGGATCGTTTAGATCCGACAAAAGAGCGTTTGGGCTCTATTGTTCCAGTTTAGGGACATAGTGGTCCATTGCATGTATGGCCATCGGGACACGTCACCTCTCTGACGACGTTGAAGGATTACAACGACAGATGTCAGAGGAGTTCAAAGATCTACCCTTGAACCAAAGTTGATTGGGGAATCTATAGTCCAATTTGGGACTAAAGTCTGTTTGAAAGTTTAAGGATATGTTAGCCATATTTGAGGCTAATATCAACTTAAATGGGATCGTTTAGATCCGACAAAAGAGCATTTAGGGCTCTATTATTCCAGTTTAGGGACATAGTTGTCCATTGCCAGTTTAGGGACATGGTGGTCCATCTCCAGTTTAGGGACATAGTGGTCCAATACCAGTTTAAGGACATAGTGGTCCATCATTCCCGTTTTGGGGACAAATGTTAGTTTAAGGACGCATTAGTCCATGAGTTTAAGGACCCCACAGTCCGTATTAATGTATGGTTGTCGGGACCCGTCACCTCTCTGAAGACGTTGAAAGATTACAACGACAAATATCAGAGGAGTTCAGAGATGTACCCTTAAACCAATGAGTTGGTTTAAAGAGCAGATGTGCTCAGTTCAAGATGATTTGAGGACTTATGGCCAGTTTGGGCTAAGTCCAATTATGTTTGAAATATTGGCCCTTTGGACCATTAGACATTTGTCTGGGTTCATCCCCTCGTCATTCAGCAGTGTTAAACAGAGGTTTGGGGGCTCTGGCAATATTTTGTC
This sequence comes from Agapanthus africanus, assembly GCA_030015575.1. Classification (NCBI taxonomy): domain Eukaryota; kingdom Viridiplantae; phylum Streptophyta; class Magnoliopsida; order Asparagales; family Amaryllidaceae; genus Agapanthus; species Agapanthus africanus. Next base: position 944,462,970 of record CM057337.1, read on the forward strand.
TTTGATTTCCTCAATTTTGAGATTCATTTGGAGAAGGACTTTTGCCTCTGGAAAATTAACAAATTTGGCTAAAAGTAGTGTTAAACACTTAGAGAACAACCGTGTTAAACACTGGAGATAGAACTCTCAAATTAGTGTTAAACACTAAAAGACAATCAGTGCTAAACACTGGAAATATAATCTTTAATTTAGTGTTAAACACTAGACACAATCAGTGTTAAACACTGGAAATATAATCCCCAAATTAGTGTTAAACACTAAAGACAGAGGGGTCACGTGTGGACACGTGAGAGGCCCAAAGGGGGGACCAGATCCCTTTTCTTTGTTCTGCAATTAAGTGTTAATCACTTTTCATTTCCTGGCCATCACGTGTGGGCACGTGATAGGCATCCATCCATTGGATATTAAAGGGATTTGTTAGGGGTCACGTGGGGACACGTGAGGGCGCCCTAAATGTAGAGCCAGATCTCCTTTTGTTTTATCCTCAAATCTGCGAATAAGTGTTAAACACTTTTATTTTTATTTTAGAGCATCACGTGTTGACACGTGATGGGGATCTGTGCGCCAATTATTAAAGCATTTGCTGAGGGGTCACGTGATAACACGTGAGAGCGCCCAAAGCTTTCATTCCCTTTGCTTTTTCTTTCTGCGTTTTGGGAGTCACGTGAGAGCACGTGAGGCATTGCCTCAAAGCTGTTTCCCTTTTATTTTTGGGGATCTTTTTAGGGCTCACGTGGGGACACGTGACCCTGGTTTTATTCCTTCTTTTCTGATCACTGTGGATTGGGGTCACGTGTCATCACGTGACCAATATTCTTTATGCGCATGGAGATCTTTCAAGTCTCTTTACTTTAAGAATTAAATTCTCTGTAGGGTTAAACCCTAATTTTGTTTTGGAGGAATTAAACTCCTATTATGAAAGAATTAAATTCTTATTTAGGGTAAAACCCTAATTTCTTTTTAAAGGAATTAAATTCCCAGATATGTAAAAGAATTAAATTCTTGATTAGGGTTAAACCCTAGTTTCATTTTAGGAGGAATTAAATTCCTGTGAGTTCGAGAGAATTAAATTCTCAAAACTCAATTCCCCTTCTAAGTTTAGGATCTGCATGGAAGGATCTCGACCCGATGAGAATTAAATTCTCATCCTATGGGGAGATGTGCTCTGTACAGATCTTCAACCAGAAGAAGAACTAAGTTCTTTATTTGCAGAAGAGTTAAACTCTTAAATTTTGAGAATTAAATTCTCTTTTTGAAGTTGATCTTTTTCCCTTTTCTCACCTAGGGTTTTCTTTGTTGAGAATTAAATTCTCCTTTCTTTTCATCCCTCTTGAGAATTAAATTCTCCTCTCTCTGTTTTTCTCTCCAAAGAAAAGGTCCCTTCTCTTCTTTTCTTGGCTCCTATTTATAGGAGAAAGAAAGAGAATCAATTTGTTTAGCAAATCTCTCATTGAAAGATTCGATTTGTGTTCATATTTAATATGAGCCTTTAGATCATTCAGTGAACTTTATTCACCGTTGGATTTTAAATCCAAAGATATTCTGTTTGTTATTTTCGGTGAGATTTAGGGGAATCTTTCCTTGTCTAAGATTTTTCCATAAATTGGTGATATTTAATCACCCTTGGATCTTTAATCCAACGATTCCCATAATCCTTTTCCATTTGGAAAGATTTAGAGAAATTTAGAATTTTAATTCTATTTGGAAAGATTTTAGAGAAATTTAGAATTTTAATTTTATTAAACTGTAAGGCTTTCAAAGCCTGTCACGTGCTGGCATGTGATCCTTGGTCACGTGTGAACACGTGACCCCTAAATTGGTTCCTTTAACAGCCGCTTGTTTATGTTGTTGTTTTAACCATCACGTGTCAACACATGACCATTGGTCACGTGTGAGCACGTAATACCTCATTGAGGTACTTCCTGATTTTTAATCAGGGAACAGATTTTAGAATTTAATTCTATTCATTATTTTAGAGGCCTTAAAAGCCCATCACGTGTCTGCACGTGACCCATGGTCACGTGTGAGCACGTGATGCCCCTTTGGGGTCTTTTCTGAGTTTTTATTATATCTTTTAACTCCTCCAGCGGGTTCTTAAAAGTCCCTCACGTGTGGACACGCGATGCCTCATAACTTTTGATCCCGGATGAATTATGAGGCCCATAATATATCAAATCGAAGGGTTTTTCGAGATGCTTCCAATACCATCCCAATTTAATAGTTCCTCCTTTAGGAACTTATCAAAATACAGGCCGGAAGATATTGGTTCGCATTTCCTTAAGCGTATCGCTACCATTTGATACCTTGGACTCTTCTGCGCAGAAATTTTTGGCGGGAACAAATACCCCCCACTACTTTGCCCGCGTAAGTATATACGTGGGTGAAGTAGTGCAAAGTAATGCATAGCGTATGACCAGTTTCGGGTTGGTATATTACTTTCAGAATCTTGATCTAAGAAGATAACGAGCGGACACAAGTGTCGTCATTTATCATTGACTCAAATCTCGACTCTTAAGAGATATAGTTCCGAACCCTTAACTCCATGAGCCGCACCCTTCTATCTCTTTATATCTTACTCTGGCGTGAAGTAGTTTATATGCTCATGAGTAGCTTTTCCATTTCAATAGCATGTAGCTTTGGCGAGTATGGCTCATAGATGGTCCATCTTGACCTCTTTGCAGGGCGGTGATGGCTTAGGAGACAGGGTTAGGATCTGTCACCTAAGACTTTTCAACTTTATAAGCCGTGAGGGTCTCATAAAGACTTTTCTCCCTACGAGTCGAGAGGATCCCGTAGGTGTATTTTCTCCTTAGGGGTCGTGAGGACTCCTAAGTGTGTTTTCTCTTGAAAGTCGTAAGGATCTCACAAGAGAATTTTCCCGCTTATAACTCGAGAGGACTCGTAAGTGGTTGTTTCCCTCCTTGTCGAGATTCGAATTTGGAGAGTGTGACCCGTGGATAGTATGCAAGAGACCGTTTTGGGCCGACTTGCAGGGTCCCAGTGCTTAGGAAACAGGTTTTTTTAATCCCTACTGCCTAAGGCTTTATCTCACGAGTCGAGACGAATCGAGAAGTTCTCACAAAGACATCAATTTCCTCACGAGTCGAAACGGACCGAGCAGATCTCGCAAGAATATCCTAACGTCACAGTTAAGCTCTGCTCTTTACGACAGAAGTCCGTTAGGGTCTATGGTACTTAGGTTTTAGCCGTCGTACCGTCGCATCAGCTGATATATTCCTCGATAGGCAATCGTGATGTTCGAGTAGCCCTATGACTGCCGTGTCTCTGATCCCTTCGGGGGCTGGACAAGACGTCTTCAAGCAATCCTCCTTGGCAGTTTGACCGTCGGAAGAGCAAGCGTTAGGAATTCGCCATGCCGCTTTTTACTTGAGATTAGGCTCATTTTGGGGAGCCCCGATGAGTCATAACCACTCCGCGCTGGTGTGAGATGACCTCCGATAGTCTTTCAGGCTTTATATGACTTGCCGTTAAGACCCTGAAGCTAGGAATTTGGCCTTTGCTTCGTTTGATGGCATTGCGTCCTCTGTATCGAGACGAATGTCGTGGTTGTCTCTAGGTTGCTGGTGAACCGTCGAGGTTTGGAACTAGGGATTTTGCCGTGGCTCCTTTTGGTGATGTTACGTCTGCTGTATCGAGACGAACGTCGAGGTGGTGACCACTCCATGTGGGATGATCTCCGGTGGTCTTTCAGGCTTTATATGACTAGCCGTTAAGACCTTGAAGCTAGGAATTTGGCCTTCGCTTCGTTTGCTGGCATCGCGTCCTCTGTATTGAGACGAATGTCATGGTTGTCTCTAGGTTGCTAGTGAACCGTCGAGGTTTGGAACTAGGAATTTTGCCGTGGCTCCTTTTGGTGATGTTGCGTCTGCTGTATCGATACGAACGTCGAGGTGGTGACCACTCCACACTGATGCGAGATAATCTCCGATTATCTTTCAGGCTTTATATGACTTGCCCTTAAGACGCATGAAGCTAGGAATTTGGCCTTCGCTTCGTTTGCTGGCATCGCGTCCTCTGTATCGAGACGAATATCATGGTTGTCTCTGGGTTGCTGGTGAACCGTCGAAGTTTGGAACTAGGGATTTTGCTGTGGCTCCTTTTGGTGATGTTGCGTCTGCTGTATCGAGATGAACGTCGAGGTGGTGACCACTCCACACTGGTTCGAGATGATCTCCGATTGTCTTTCAGGCTTTATATGACTTGCCGTTAAGACCCTGAAGCTAGGAATTTGGCTTTTTGCTTCATTTGCTTTGGCGCATCCGAATCCTGCTGGGGGAAGAACGCCTGGGTGACATTTCATCTGCTGTATCGAGACGATCGTCGAGGTGGTAACCACTCCGCGCTGGTGCGAGATGATCTCCGATTGTCTTTCAGGCTTTATATGACTTGCCGTCAAGACCCTGAAGCTAGGAATTTAGCCTTTGCTTCGTTTGCTTTGGTGTGTCCGGATCCTGTTAGAGGAAGGACGCTGTAGTGACATCTCGTCTGCTGTATCGAGACGAACGTCGAGGTGGAGCTGGGATTTTGCCGTCACTCCGCTTTACTGACCATGGGGTCTTTGGTTGACGTTGCATCTACATTCTGCTGGACTGCGAAGGAACGCCATTGTTGACATTGCGTCTGCTGTAACGAGACGAACGCTGAGGTGAAGCTGGGATTTTGCCATCGCTCCGCTTGATGGTGTAACATCTGTGTCCTGCTGGAATGAGGAGGCACACCGTTGTTGGTCTCCAGGCTGTAAATATGGCCATTGAGATTTGGAACTAGGGACTTTACCGTGGTTCCGTTTCGTTGGGACTCTGAGGTCGATTGTTGACGTCACGTCTGCATCTGGTTGGAGTGAGGAGAAACGCCGTTGGTGATCTCTAGGTTGCCGATGTTGACGTCGAGACCCTGAAGCTCGGGATCTTCCTTTTGCTTCGTCTATTGACATTATGTCTGCGATATTGCGACAAATGTCGAGGTTGTCTCTGGGTTGTCTATGAACCGTCGAGATTTGGCTTCGCTTTCTGGTGGAGCCTGTTGGGAAGGTATGGTTCCCTCTTTGTTTGTGCCCCTGGATTGTATACAGGGACCGATGTGATCTCACCTGTAGAGCAAAAAGTTTCATTCTTTCATCATTTTTTTTATTCTTTCCGCGATGCTCTATCATTTCAGCTTTTATATCGCGAAGGTCGCGATTGCCCCATCATTTCGGCTATTTTTCGCGGTGCCCAATCATTTCAGCTATTTATTTTATTTTTACTCGCTGTTTTTTTATTACGAGTTGCCCAATCATTTAGGCTATTTCATATGCATACATTTTTACTTGCTGATTTTGTTTGCAAGTTGCCCCATCATTTCGGCTATTTCGTATGCTTTTTTTTTGGCTCGCTGATTTTTTCTCGCGAGTAGGGGATTTGGGATCTGATACCAATCTCAGCATCAGCATCGCTACAACTGGAATATTGCCAGGAGCGAATCATCATTTGCCGTGAAAGGGCTTGGAATTTGATATCGGTTTTAGGCATCAGCATCGCTACAACTGGGATATTGCCAGGAGCGAATCATCATTTGCTTCTGTCGATGTCGAACAAAGGTGGCTTAGTAAAAAGGGTTAGGATTCTATCGACTAAGGCTTTTGACTTCAGGAGCCGTAAGGGTCTCACAAAGGTATTTCTCCCTACAAGTCGTGAGGATCTTGTAGGTGTGTTTTCTCCTTAGGAACCGTGAGGATTCCTAAGTGTATGTTCCCTTGTAAGTCGTAAGGATCTTACAACAGGGTTTTCTCCTTATAAGTCGAGAGGACCTATAAGTGTTTGTTCACCGTGTGAGCATATCCCTAGTCGTTGGTGGGACTCTGTTAGGGAAATGTTCATTCGCGCCCATGGATTGTATACAAGGGTCAGTATGAGCCGCTTGTAGGACAGTATCGAAGGTTGTGGGGGTAGCTTAAGAACAGGTTCAGATCTCTGTAACTTAATACTTTCAAATCTTATGAGCCGTGAGGGTCCCATAAGAGAGTTCTCCTTACGAGTCGTGAGGATCTCGTAAGTGTAATTTCTCCTTACGAATCGTGAGGATCCCTAAGTGTGTTGCTCCCTTGTGAGTCGTAAGTCTCTCACACGGGTGGTTTCTCCTTACAAGGTCGAAAGGACCCTGTAAGTGTTTTAACGAGGTTGCGCCCTTTTGGGTTTTCACAAACACTCGCCGGTAGCCCTGCTGTTTTTACTCACGGAGCCCTTTCGGGTTTTCATCCGTGCCCATTTTGCTTATGGACATACCGTTTTCCTTTTTTTGTTCTTTTTATTCTTTTTTTAACGAGGTTGCGCCCTTTCGGGTTTTCACAAACACTCGCCGGTAGCCCTGCTATTTTTACTCACGGAGCCCTTTCGGGTTTTCATCCGTGCCCATTTTACTTATGGACATACCGTTTTTTTTTGTTTTTTTTTACCACGCCAGCCTGAGGATGCCGCGGGTTGATAGTAGTTTAACGACGTTTCGGTCATTTGCAAGTTTTAGGACATTGCGGTCTGTCATTAGTTTAGGGACGTTTCGGTCCGACGCCAGTTTTAGGACATAGTGGTCCACCGTCACCGTATTTGAGGCGAATCTCTAGTTTACTGACTTTTTGGTCTACAGACAGTTTTAGGACATAGTGGTCTATCGTTAGTTTAACGACGTTTCGGTCTACTGTTAGTTTAAGGACGTTTCGGTCCGCCGTCGCCGTATTTGAGGCGAATTTCTAGTTTACTGACTTTTCGGTCTATGGGGATTTCTCTATGAAAGAGCACGATGCCCCCGGCATGTCCATCCTTTTCGGAGCATGTGGTTGTGGTGGGTTCACCTTCCATTTTTCGGGCAGCGCGAACTTGCCCTGTTGGTATTGGTCTTCAACCCAGTTTTTGAAGACGTAGCAATTTTCGAGTAGGTGACCCATTACTCGGTGGTAGGGATAATAGTTAGGATTGTTAACGTCACCTGGCTGCAACGGACGTTTTGGATCTGGCAGAGTGATGAGCCCGCCGCGCACTGCTAGCTCGAACAATCTCTTTGTTTTATCTTTGGGAAACGAGTAAGGACGTTTCAACTTGTCATTGAGGTATCGCGGCTTGTTGTTTTGACGACCAAACGGTTTCGGGTCACTCGGCTGTTGTTGAGCATTGGCGACGGAGGTCGCTTTTCCATTCCCCTTATTCCTTTTGTTCGATCCCTTGTTTGCGGGTCCGAGATTTTTTTCGGGTAGCGTGCGATTGCGCAGCTGAATGTTCTCGCAATTCCTCAATTCTTTCGTTTCAGAGATGGATTCCTTGAAGAGAGGACCGTGGGCTAATTTTTCGTCGGAGTCGCTCCCGAGGGTGAGAACTCGCGATCCCCCGGGATCAACCCTATGACAATTGCCGGCAATTCTTTTACGCTCATCTGTCGCATTTTTCCGCTGTCTACGAGCTTCACGCTTTGTCCTGTTGAAGTGTTGCCTGTGAGCGACATACCCTTGCCACCAACACTTAAAGGAGTTGCAGTCTTCAGTAGGATGTGCAATCTTCTGATGATATAAGCAGAAGTTAGGATGTACGTCCGCTTCATCAAGATGTATACCGCCAGGAGAATTTTCTCTGAAAGAGGGCAGTTTCATCCCCATCAATATGGCTTTGGCGAATCGTTTCCTTGTCTTGATCCTGCTTTCATTTGCGTCAGGTGTACTTTGATCCGGTGGGAGTGTTTCGACCCTTTTGTCTAGTCGCCGGCGTTTGGCCTTTTCAAATATGGCCATCTCGCGCTCTCGATCAGCTTTGCTTTTAAGACGGGCTTCGTTCAGGAATGCATCAATCATTTCGTCTGATGGTCTTAGAAGTTCAGGCTCAGGATCTGCCCCCAGCTTCTCTGTGTAAAGAGCTTCTTTGTAATTTATTAACGAGTGAGAGATCACATGGCAGCTTGCCACATAATCTTCATATTCATCCGACGAGTCTTCTCCATTGTCATCATTTCCGTCCTCAAGGACGTGGCTGAGAAATTCTTGGAGTTTGACTGGGGTCCGCGCCTTCTGATTATATTCTTCCAACGCATCAATCTGTTTTTGCAGGTCCGTGCGCTTGTCACCAGACTGCACGGGCTTTTTGGTCTTCTTCTTCTTCTTCGAAGACTTTGACGGCTGGGTGTGAGCGCTCTGACCATCATCACCCGTTTTTGGAGTTGGGCGAGGTTTCAGCATTCCCTCGATGATCTCGGGTTCCAGTGGATTTTCCACCTGATCGCCGGGTATGTTTGGAGATCCTTCAACATTCTTTTCGTCTTGGCTGAAAGAACGTCCTCCTATGGGGCCTCTTCTACGAAAGAACATGATGCCCGCGGTGTGTCCGTCTTCTTAGGAGTATGAGGCTGTGGCGGGTTCACCTTCCAGTTTTCGGATAACGCGAACTTGCCTTGTTGGTACTGATCCTCGATCCATCCCTTAAAGACGAAGCAATCTTCGATTGGATGGCTTACCGCTTGGTGGTAAGGGCAGTAATTTGGATCGTTGACATCGCCTGGCTGCAACGGACGTTTCGAACTCGGCAGGTTGATGAGTCTGTTGCGCACTGCCAGCTCGAACAATCTCCTCATTTTATTCTGAGGAAACGAGTAAGGACGTCCTAATCTCTCCTCGAGGGATGGGCGTGGACGCACGTTGTTTTGGCGAACAACTGGCTTTAAGTTGCTCGGCCGTTGCTGAGTATTGGCAACGAAGGTTGCTTTCCCTTTGCCCTTTTCATTCCAAGGCTCTGTCTTTGAAGAGGAAGGCCTATGGCCCATCTGGTCCATTTGGGCCAGCTTGTCGATTAGAGCCTGGAACGTGGTTGGTTTAAAGAACATCATGAACTGTGAAATAGTTGCATGAGGATCTAGTGTACCCACGAACATGCCCACCGCAGGCGCTTCCTCAATGCGTTGTTCGCATTTCGACCATAAGTTTCGCCAGCGTATAGCGTACTGGACCCACGTCTCGCCAGGTTTCACCCTGGCATTAATCAATGCCGTTATCGGGGTGCATTCGCTGGCGCTCGTGAATCGCTGAGTGAATAGCAGCTCCATCTCCGCGAATGTCTTGACAGAGTCGTCGGGAAGTTCCGAGTACCATTCAAAAGCTGTGTCTGCTAAACTACCGACGAACTGGCGAAGTAGAAGTTTATCATCACTTCCAGTATTGCCGTAAAGAGCCCTGAACTGAGCGACATGTTGATGGGGATTGCCTGTCCCCTTGTACACATGGAATTTGGGGATCGTATATCCCAGCGGGTAACTTACTTGGTCATACCAGCCCAGATATGGTCGCCCAGTTTTAACAACTTGGCCGGCCGTTTCGTTCGCTCGGTGAGCTCGTATTTGCTGAGCAATATAATCATCAAGCGTGGCTTTTGAGATGGTTTCCTCCTTGGCTGCTGAAAGAGTCGGATGAGGGTTCGATGTTGTAGGGTTCCTAGGCACTCTTGTGAAGGTTCATAAGGCATCAAATATGCCCGGATAAAAATTTAGACGTGCCGAACAACCCAAAGCCAGGATCTTTGCTAGATTATTAGGGTTAAACATGCAAGATGATAACTTTTATCTAAGTGTGAGGGATTACAACCTTTGTAGTCCGCTCCTTCGCTTCACAAGCTCCGAGTAGAAGTCCCTTTGTCGCGATCCATGATCTCCCGGACTCATGAGAGGCTCCACGACTCGAACGATCCATGCTAGCTTGAAGTGTTCCAAATCTCCGATGATCTACGTCGAAGTTGCAAAGACTCAAGCTTTCTCACTCTAAAGAGATGAACACACTAATCTCATGGGCTAGATGAGATGAGGATGAGAGAGTAGTATTTTTTTCTTTCTTTTTAAATCATTTTCTCATATTTATTCATCACATAAAGAATTTCTAGTGAGCTTTTTCAAGAGAGAAGAAGATGATAATGGAAAAGATAATGATAAATCCTTTTGTGATGAATAGAAATAAAAGTATATGATTGATGTATAAACCATGGTCAAGGATGAGTGGCTAATAATGTGTAGAGAAACAACTAGAGTTAGGGTTTGGTTTGGTTAGAAAATGAGTCACCAAGAAATATCTTAACCATGACAAAAGAAGTTGCTTCTAGAAGGTGCATGAAGCAACTAACCCTAATCAAACCCTAACCTCATTTAATCATCCTTAAACATGTTTAACAATAAATCATATCATGTCACAATAATATATATCACATATATATTATATATTTGCAACAAAAGAAAATAATACAATTAACATATATCGCATATATATCAATGTATCATCCAGTGAGAAAATGAAATAATAAAGCGAGCCAATATTAGATAATGTAATACAATATATCATATATATTATTATACATTAAATCATCGAATCAACACTTGATTCGACGATCCGGCTATATCGAATATTACCGACTAATATATCATGTACCGATTCATCGAACCAACACTTGATCCGATGACCCGGTTCATATCTAAATATCGCGAGAATATAATACGGTATCTCATATCGCATTATCCTCGGTCCTGCGCATATCACATATGTGCCTCTACTCCGTTTCGCCTGAGCCAAGAAACCTCTGTGTAGGACTCTAAAGAATCGTCAATACGCCGGTAGCAGGTGATGATCATATCAAACACCCACAAGCTGCAAGCGGTCAGCTAAACGTAACAGCCACCCAGGTATTGAGCGATCAGAAGATCAACAAGATAGCCTGTGCGTTCTCCTGTGAATCCAATCAGTAACACTCCCGTATAGTCCGGTCTGTTCGTCTGATATGTCGCATATCAAGTCTAGGGGTGGTATACGTCAGACCCCAGTAACCGATAAGTCGTGTCGATGTGTGGCTCATAACGGGTCGAGAAAGTACTAGTAACACTTACCAGTAAATCTCTATATCAGCCCTGGCCAGGGACTTCCAGTTATAGCCAATCGAACACAGCACAACATCAACTCCCTATACCGGGAGAGACGAATCCCCTCCTATCGCTCATTGCCTCCATGTGATTCGGGACTGTACCCAAAAGCCACCGTTTTGCATGCCCTCTTGGACGTGGTAAGGTAGAAATCAAAGCACAGTGGGAATCACACAAGACTCTATGACGATCTCGGGTCTACAGACTACTCTGTACCAGTGTCACCGGAGAACTGCCATCTGACGTGTGGTATATCACCATCTGGGAGTTCTCGGCGAGTCCGTCCAGTGTACCCAGTCTCCACTGAGCACCCGTACACCATCTCTGATGTCAAACACCGATGGATGTGGGATCATCCATCGCCCAACATATGGGTCAAGATGCGTATACGCTAGTCTACTCTGGTGTATCGATGCCATGTCTCGACATACCCTCGACTAGGAACAGTTATAGGATGTACTCATATAACTGGCAAGTATCATAAGATGATAATTCAAACGAATTCAAATAACCATCCTTATGTAACTTAGCCAATCGTGTCGCATTGATATGACCAAGTCTACAATGCCACAAGTAGGATTCGTTCATTTCTGAACTTTTCCTCTTGTGTGTGTTTTGTATATTCAGGACTGTATTCTGATTTAGAATGAATATGCCATTATGTAACGAGCCTGATGCAATCAACTATTGATCTAGGAATATGTTCATAACATTATCCTTTACTACAAAATTATATCCTTCTTTACTTAATAAAGAAACTGATATAATGTTGCACATCATGTTCGGTATATAATAGCACTCATTTAGAATCAGTGTATTACGACTTAGTAATACCAGATGATATTCGCCAACTGCTTTGGCTGCAACATTTGCACCGTTCCCTACTTGAACGGAATGATCACCTTTTCCCAGTTCTCTACCTTTACGTAGCCCATGTAACTGTTTACATATGTGGGATCCTGATCCGGTATCTAACACCCAGGACGTAGGGTGAACTGAGAAACAGTTCTCAATAACTAACACACCTGAAGAAGATGCATCAACATGCATGTTCTTTTGGGCGGCGTGAGAATCCAGATATTCTCCTGTTTCCTGTTCAGTCTTATAACTCTTATAAGAAAGAACGGGTCCAACGTTCTCTTGCTCAGTACAATAATCGGGTTCAATCAATACATCCATATTATTATCTTGATTATGGCCTGACATGGTCGCTACTTGGAGAGAGAGAGAAGAAAACACTTTAGCATACGCTCTTGCAAGATTAGATTGGTTATTATCTTATCTAATCAGGATGTTTCCCACTGTTTTTATCAAATCTACCTTCAAACCCTAAAAGGTAAGATTAGCCGGGATTAATTACACCCTACAATTTCGTCAATCTTTCAGCCAGATCAGTGTCGGTACTTTGAGGGAGGTTCCCCGTGCTTTTGCACGGACCTAATTAAAGTAAACCTCGTTTTCCCAGAGGCGTAACCCCGTTAACACTTTTCTAGACACCTACTTGAATGACTAATTGTCCTGTGTAAAACTCTCCCAGAAGTTACTCTTACTCGCAGTGGGTATCGGGATCCAACTATCTCATAGAAGGTATGCAATCTCATTGCAAATTTCAACACTTGAAATTCCTAATAATATTTTGCCCCTAGCGATCTATGACCTTGACAAGGTCAACAAACCATAAATCGAAAGTCAAGTTCAACCCGTCATTTTCTGATTGAATTAAACCCACCCGCATGACCCTTGACAAGGTCAACAAGGACGTACGAATACCCTAATCCAATCACATCATATGCATAAGCAGATAAATACTAGTTAGTTACCGTACACTACGCCTTGACGAATGCCAAACTACCGTAGCACGAATACTAAGTAGTACTTATCTGAAATGACGGAGGGCTACGCAGGTTTTTCAGAAAACCATGAGCGTAATGAACTTGATATCGTTGTAGAATCGAGTGAAGTTTTGAAAAGGAGTGTTTTTGAGGCTTTTCTTAGTTTCGCTAAAGGGGTCACTCCCGGTGAAGGGATCGTCGGCCCTTTCCTCATCGAATAAGGTGCATGATATATCATATATACCGCTGTGCAGAGAAAAACTCTAAAAGCAATCAAAAGACAAACCGCGTTTTGTAGCATCTGCCAGTTTCGCTAAAGAGGTCACTCCCGGTGAAGGGATCTCGGCTCTTTCCCCATCGAATAAGCTGCAGGATATATCATATATATCACTGTGCAAAGCAAAACTGTAGCTACCCTTTTTATAAAGTTTTGATTCTACAATATCTTTAGGTTTCTTTTCCTTTTATTAATCTCATTAATAAAATCCCATCAGCTTATGCTTCCTAAGCATCACAGAAGAAACGAAAGCAGTAATATTTATATATCAATATATATATATAGTATAAGCATTCGTCTCAGGCAGTAATATGATCTCATCACAGAACATTGCAGCAGAAGAACATATATGAAATATTGGATATACTAGGACGTCCGTGTTTTCAATACGAGCCTGTATAAAACACGGATTCCACGGTTGCGACGAATAGCCAAACCCACATCCCAAGACCCCTACGAGAGCGGCAAGTAACACTGCAAATTCTAGGGTTAGGAGACCCGGTCTCGACTCCTCGAGATGGCCTCCCACTGGACCCTAGAACCCGGTTACTTGTGCTCCCCTCCTTGGGTCTACCTAATACGGAAAAGTAAATAATATACACTGGTGACATCAACCTCAACCTGGAAGTGCCCCAAATAAAAGAATATTACATTACAAATGAATTTTACATGAATGAAAATAAAAACCCTCATCTCACATAAAACCCCCGGCTATTCAGAACACGACGATCCAATATAACATATCACAGCAACACATAATATCACATATCATCAACGTAAGTAAATATGCACATCCCAATTGTCGTTGACATATAGCAACGAAACCGGCGATGTCACATATTACACTTACGGTCACAGAAAAGAAAGTGTAAAACTACAATATTTGGAATCCACAATCACTTTAGACATCGTAAATCCGAAATATCACATACTTCGCATTTCATGCCTAACTCTATGAATTCCACATATTGTATTACATTCCAGATAAATAGACAGTATTAAACTTTCCGAACAGATAATCAAATACCCAAAATTTCCTAAATTGCTCAACACTTGAGCGGAGTTCAAATAATCCCAGAATATGTCACAGTATCGGTGATCCAGCTGTAGAAGGGACAAGCCAATGCCTCACATGTGGCACGCCGTACTGCCCCAAACCCGAAGGTTCAAAAGGCAGTTCAAGACGGTCACATAATCGAGTTAAGGTTTGTTGTCTTCTAGAGGGTCCACCGCTTAACTTGTACAATTTTTCCGAAAGATTTAAACCCGATAAAAATTCAACACTTGAAAGTTTTACGTGCCGGGAAAAAGTGAGTTAATGATATCCGTTCGAACTTTTTAACAATTTCTAAATATCCGGAAAGAAATACGAATTTAAATATTCCGATCAAATCTACGATTACAAAATAAACCCCAGAATACTCAACACTTGAGTCAGATTAAAAATATCCATAAAATAGTAAACACAGAGACAAGAATTACTGTGCGAAAAACCGTGGCTAATTCCTTTATACTGCCGCGGAACCGCCGCCAATGGGGGGTTTTTGCCGCGGTTCCGTGGCCACGTGGTCGAATTAGAGGCACGAATTTCACAATAATTCTTATCTTTTGTTGCTGTATTTTTCAGGTATTTTTAATTCAGAAAAATCCCAAATTTTGAAAAATTTCCAGAGAGGGGGTTAAATTCGTCGGTTCGGATTCGATCGGAGTTTTAACTTCGTAAACACGTCGCCTAATGCTCTAGCTAGGCTCTGATACCACTGTAGGGTTCCTAGGCACTCTTGTGAAGGTTCATAAAGCATCAAACATGCCCGGATAAAAATTTAGACGTGCCGAACAACCCAAAGCCGGGATCTTTGCTAGATTATTAGGGTTAAACATGCAAGATGATAACTTTTATCTAAGTGTGAGGGATTACAACCTTTGTAGTCTGCTCCTTCGCTTCACAAGCTCCGAGTAGAAGTCCCTTTGCCGCGATCCACGATCTCCCGGACTCATGAGAGGCTCCACGACTCGAACGATCCATGCTAGCTTGAAGTGTTCCAAATCTCCGATGATCTACGTCGAAGTTGCAAAGACTCAAGCTTTCTCACTCTAAAGAGATGAACACACTAATCTCATGGGCTAGATGAGATGAGGATGAGAGAGTAGTATTTTTGCTTTCTTTTTAAATCATTTTCTCATATTTATTCATCACATCAAGAATTTCTAGTGAGCTTTTTCAAGAGAGAAGAAGATGATAATGGAAAAGATAATGATAAATCCTTTTGTGATGAATAGAAATAAAAGTATATGATTGATGTATAAACCATGGTCAAGGATGAGTGGCTAATAATGTGTAGAGAAACAACTAGAGTTAGGGTTTGGTTTGGTTAGGAAATGAGTCACCAAGAAATATCTTAACCATGACAAAAGAAGTTGCTTCTAGAAGGTGCATGAAGCAACTAACCCTAATCAAACCCTAACCTCATTTAATCATCCTTAAACATGTTTAACAATAAATCATATCATGTCACAATAATATATATCACATATATATTATATATTTGCAACAAAAGAAAATAATACAATTAACATATATCGCATATATATCAATGTATCATCCAGTGAGAAAATGAAATAATAAAGCGAGCCAATATTAGATAATGTAATACAATATATCATATATATTATTATACATTAAATCATCGAATCAACACTTGATTCGACGATTCGGCTATATCGAATATTACCGACTAATATATCATGTACCGATTCATCGAACCAACACTTGATCCGATGACCCGGTTCATATCTAAATATCGCGAGAATATAATACGGTATCTCATATCGCATTATCCTCGGTCCTGCGCATATCACATATGTGCCTCTACTCCGTTTCGCCTGAGCCAAGAAACCTCTGTGTAGGACTCTAAAGAATCGTCAATACGCCGGTAGCAGGTGATGATTATATCAAACACCCACAAGCTGCAAGCGGTCAGCTAAACGTAACAGCCATCCAGGTATTGAGCGATCAGAAGATCAACAAGCTAGCCTGTGTGTTCTCCTGTGAATCCAATCAGTAACACTCCCGTACAGTCCGGTCTGTTCGTCTGATATGTCGCATATCAAGTCTAGGGGTGGTATACGTCAGACCTCAGTAACCGATAAGTCGTGTCGATGTGTGGCTCATAACGGGTCGAGAAACTACTAGTAACACTTACCAGTAAATCTCTATATTAGCCCTGGCCAGGGACTTCCAGTTATAGCCAATCGAACACAGCACAACATCAACTCCCTATACCGGGAGAGACGAATCCCCTCCTATCGCTCATTGCCTCCATGTGATTCGGGACTGTACCCAAAAGCCACCGTTTTGCACACCCTCTTGGACGTGGTAAGGTGGAAATCAAAGCACAGTGGGAATCACACAAGACTCTATGACGATCTCGGGTCTACAGACTACCCTGTACCAGTGTCACCGGAGAACTGCCATCTGACGTGTGGTATATCACCATCTGGGAGTTCTCGGCGAGTCCGTCCAGTGTACCCAGTCTCCACTGAGCACCCGTACACCATCTCTGATGTCAAACACCGATGGATGTGGGATCATCCATCGCCCATCATATGGGTCAAGATGCGTATACGCTAGTCTACTCTGGTGTATCGATGCCCTATCTCGATATACCCTCGACTAGGAACAGTTATAGGATGTACTCATCGACTACCAAGACCCCACTAGTACGATCTCATCATAGTCCCAGTAGTCGAGTACAGATCCTATAGGCTTTATCAACATGTGAGAGAAAAACAGTAAACCAATACAAGTCAACATGTTAAGATAAAGTGAAACCAAATAGCATACTATCATGACGAGCAAGAAAGTCATCTCTATATATATCCAAGCATCCATTATAATATACATCATATGTACAACAATGGCCTCTAGGACATATACATAACTAACAGATATCTCCCCTCTGTCGTCTTCAATAATGATCGGAAGGTCTTCAGCTGGAGGTTCTGGTTGTAATATCATCCCGACCATGTCTTGGAAGAGAAGCGCCATTCTTTTTATATTAGCCGCTTGTTCTGCTGCTTCTCTGTCCTTCTTTTCAAGGACTCTGCGGAGGAAGTCAGTATCGGTTTCTTGTTCATGACGATGATCTGATGACGCCTCCGGGTTTTCTTTTGGCCCGGTAAGTGCGGCCATTTGCGTTAGCATTTCCTGAAGCTTTTGCTGTTGTTGTTCCTGAGCCCTTGTTATTGATCGGGTGAGCGGTCGGTGGCCCGTCGAAGTGCGGCTTTCTTCTTTTCCGGATGCCATATAGACGGTATGCACCACCATGCCCCCAGACTTAGGGCGTTTGAGCTCAATGCCTTTGACATTTGCTGCAGGCATGGGGACTTTCTCCGGCCTTCTTCTTTTATGAGCGGTCGAAGTTGAGGGGGCCGTTGCAGTGGGTACCCAAGTGGTTGTCGTCCGTTGTGTTTTGACAGGACGATGCTCTTCCTTCTGAGCCTTCAGCTTCTTCTGTCGGCTGAGATAGTCCTGATCCACCACCGACTCTCGGACTTGTCGCCAGATCTTGTAAACTTTGGAAGACAACCGCTGAGGGGACTGCTTCGGTTTTATTTCCGTAACAGTTTTCATCGGAGGAGGAGATCTTTTCAGTACGGCGGTAGGAGAATTCCTACGCACCTTATTTAGCAGTTCAAAGCTGTTCCCGGTTGGAACAGCAGCATCGATCTCCACCGTTGGAGCTGGTGGAGTAAATCCAGACGGAGAGCTGCCCCCAGCTTTCCTTACTCGGCGCCAGTGATGACGACGAGCATGTCGCGCAGATGGTGTCGGTTCAGCTATGGGGATGGCTTTGTCATGCCCCCTGTTCTGGTCAGGTTCTGCTGGTACCAGCCTCTTGAAGACCGACGTCCGTTGAGCAGCAGTATCCAATCTGTCAAAGACAGACCTTTGAGCAGGAACGGGAGCCGGAACAGTCAATCTTGTAAAGACCGACCCTTTGGTAGGAGAAGCCGCCTTGACGACTTCAGGAGCAGGGATGGCTATCCTCTTCGGAACAACCTTTTCTGGGATTGCAAGCTTCATTGTGGGCCCACAGGAATTTTGGCCCAGTCTGGCGAAGACCGAGGAGCTGGAGTTGGACGACCCGTTGAGAGGGGCCACAGTAGCTGTAAGCCAATCGAAGACCGACTTCTTGGGAGCTTCCGGTGTTGGCACAGGAGCGGTGAAGCTCATTGGCGAGAGCATAGTCCCAAAGAACAGACCGGTGGTAGCCTGAGTCACTTGCTCCACAGGCATAGTGAACAGGGAAGCAACCTGCGGCCCATAGGCTACACCTCCAGGTGAGGCGGAGCGTCGGTTGCACTTGCAATTGGAGCAGTTCGAGCAGTTGAACGCCATTGCTATTTGATTTCTGCGCTAAGCAAGAGACCAAATCTTAATAACTTGAAACCCGAAGGCAACCATTAACAAACCGCGATTCGTTCGCGAAGACGACACACGAAGTGTGGAGTGGAAAGAGGAAAAGGTCCCACCGGGCGTGCCAGAATCTGTTCCCCTCCGAATGGAGGCCAAGACATGACGGTCTTGCCTGAGATTCGGGGCAGATGATATATGGTTTTATCCGTCCACCTCTCCGAAGATGCCAAGTTGATTTATGGCACCGTGTATCGGAGGTTTAGACGGATGCAGCCGATGTAGCAGACTTCGTCAGATTCCCTCTCGTTTGAGGGGTTTTTGATTGTGGGGACGCTCTTCCCTGCAGGTGCAAGCCCCTGCAGTTAATTACGCTACCGCATCGCGGTAGCAACTTTCTCCTTCTCCAGCTGGTCACTTCGTATCATGGGTGTTTGTTTTGTTTGTGGTTGCCCGTGGATTGTATACGGAGACTGAGTTATGTCGTCGCCCGTAGGGCGTGGACTAGTCCAAATCCATATTTTCTTAGATTTAGTTTTGGGGTTTTGGTTTGAGGATGTGTTAGCCATATTTAAGGCTAAGATCAACTCAAACGTTTGTTAAGGATACGTTAGTCTAGTTTGAGACTAAGATCAACTTAACGGGATCGTTTAGATCCGACAAAAGAGCGTTTGGGCTCTATTGTTCCAGTTTAGGGACATAGTGGTCCATTGCATGTATGGCCATCGGGACCCGTCACCTCTCTGACGACGTTGAAGGATTACAACGACAGATGTCAGAGGAGTTCAGAGATGTACCCTTGAACCAAAGTTGATTGGGGAATCTATAGTCCAATTTGAGACTAAAGTCTGTTTGAAGGTTTAAGGATACGTTAGCCATATTTGAGGCTAAGATCAACTTAAACGGGATCTTTTAGATCCGACAAAAGAGCATTTAGGGCTCTATTATTCCAGTTTAGGGACATATTGGTCCATTGCCAGTTTAGGGACATGGTGGTCCATCTCCAGTTTAGGGACATGGTGGTCCAATACCAGTTTAAGGACATAGTGGTCCATCATTCCCGTTTTGGGGATAAATGTTAGTTTAAGGACGCATTAGTCCATGAGTTTAAGGACCCCACAGTCCGTATTAATGTGTGGTTGTCGGGACCCGTCACCTCTCTGAAGACGTTGAAGGATTACAACGACAAATATCAGAGGAGTTCAGAGATGTACCCTTAAACCAATGAGTTGGTTGAAAGAGCAGATGTGCTCAGTTCAAGATGATTTGAGGACTTATGGCCATTTTGGGCTAAGTCCAATTATGTTTGAAATATTGGCCCTTTGGACCATTAGACATTTGTCTGAGTTCATCCCCTCGTCATTCAGCAGTGTTAAACAGAGGTTTGGGGGCTCTGACAACAATTTTTCTTTGATTTCCTCAATTTTTAGATTCATTTGGAGGAGGGACTTTTGCCTCTGGAAAATTAGCCAATTTGGCTAAAAGTGGTGTTAAATACTTAGAGAACAACAGTGTTAAACACTGGAGATAGAACTCTCAAATTAGTGTTAAACACTAAAAGACAATCAGTGCTAAACACTGGAAATATAATCTTTAATTTAGTGTTAAACACTAGACACAATCAGTGTTAAACACTGGAAATATAATCCCCAAATTAGTGTTAAACACTAAAGACAGAGGGGTCACGTGTGGACACGTGAGAGGCCCAAAGGGGGGACCAGATCCCTTTTCTTCGTTCTGCAATTAAGTGTTAATCACTTTTCATTTCTTGGCCATCACGTGTGGGCACGTGATAGGCATCCATCCATTGGATATTAAAGGGATTTGTTAGGGGTCACGTGGGGACACGTGAGGGCGCCCTAAATGTGGAGCTAGATCTCCTTTTGTTTTATTCTCAAATCTGCGAATAAGTGTTAAACACTTTTATTTTTATTTTAGAGCATCACGTGTTGGCACGTGATGGGGATCTGTGCGCCTATTGTTAAAGCATTTGCTGAGGGGTCACGTGATAACACGTGAGAGCGCCCAAAGCTTTCATTCCCTTTGCTTTTTCTTTCTGCGTTTTGGGAGTCACGTGGGAGCACGTGAGGCATTGCCTCAAAACTGTTTCCCTTTTATTTTTGGGGATCTTTTTAGGGGTCACGTGACCCTTGTTTTATTCCTTCTTTTCTGATCACTGCGGATTGGGGTCACGTGTCATCACGTGACCAATATTCTTTATGTGCATGGAGATCTTTCAAGTCTCTTTCTTTTAAGAATTAAATTCTCTGTAGGGTTAAACCCTAATTTTGTTTTGGAGGAATTAAATTCCTATTGTGAAAGAATTAAATTCTTATTTAGGGTAAAACCCTAATTTCTTTTTAAAGGAATTAAATTCCCAGATATGTAAAAGAATTAAATTCTTGATTAGGGTTAAACCCTAGTTTCATTTTAGGAGGAATTAAATTCCTGTGAGTTCGGGAGAATTAAATTCTCAAAACTCAATTCCCCTTCTAAGTTTAGGATCTGCATGGCAAGATATCGACCCGATGAGAATTAAATTCTCATCCTATGAGGAGATGTGCTCTGTACAGATCTTCAACCAGAAGAAGAAATAAGTTCTTTATTTGCAGAAGAGTTAAACTCTTAAATTTTGAGAATTAAATTCTCTTTTTGAAGTTGATCTTTTTTCCTTTTCTCACCTAGGGTTTTCTTTGTTGAGAATTAAATTCTCCTTTCTTTTCTTCCCTTTTGAGAATTAAATTCTCCTCTCTCTGTTTTTCTCTCCAAAGAAAAGGTCCCTTCTCTTCTTTTCTTGGCTCCTATTTATAGGAGAAAGAAAGAGAATCAATTTGTTTAGCAAATCTCTCATTGAAAGATTTGATTTGTGTTCATATTTAATATGAGCCTTTAGATCATTCAGTGAACTTTATTCACCGTTGGATTTTAAATCCAAAGATATTCTGTTTGTTATTTTCGGTGAGATTTAGGGGAATCTTTTCTTGTCTAAGATTTTTCCATAAATTGGTGATATTTAATCACCCTTGGATCTTTAATCCAACGGTCCCCATAATCCTTTTCCATTTGGAAAGATTTAGAGAAATTTAGAATTTTAATTCTATTTGGATAGATTTTAGAAAAATTTAGAATTTTAATTCTATTAAACTGTAAGGCTTTCAAAGCCTGGCACGTGCTGGCACGTGACCCTTGGTCACGTGTGAGCACGTGACCCCTTAATTGGTTCCTTTAACAGCCACTTGTTTATGTTGTTGTTTTAACCATCACGTGTCAACACGTGACCATTGGTCACGTGTGAGCACGTGACCATTGGTCACGTGTGAGCACGTGATACCTCATTGAGGTACTTCCTGATTTTTAATCAGGGAACAGATTTTAGAATTTAATTCTATTCATTATTTTAGAGGCCTTAAAAGCCCATCACGTGTCTGCACGTGACCCATGGTCACGTGTGAGCACGTGATGCCCCATTGGGGTCTTTTCTGAGTTTTTATTATATCTTTTAACTCCTCCAGCGGGTTCTTAAAGGTCCCTCACGTGTGGACACGCGATGCCTCATAACTTTTGATCCCGGATGAATTATGAGGCCCATAATATATCAAATCGAAGGGTTTTTCGAGATGCTTCCAATACCATCAGAATTTAATAGTTTCTCCTTCAGGAACTTATCAAAATACAGGCCGGAAGATATTGGTTTGCATTTCCTTAAGCGTATCGCTGCCATTTGATAACTTGGACTCTTCTGCGCAGAAATTTTTGGTGGGAACAAAGATATCACCGAGTAGAGGAGTGATTCGTTTTGGGAGTCGAGGCAAGCTTAGTCCTCGATTCGTTAGGCCTTTCGAGATTTTGGAGCGTGTTGGAGAAGTGGCGTATCGATTGGCTTTACCGCAATCTTTGGCGAATGTTCATGGCGTGTTTCATGTATCTCAACTCCGTAAGTATGTTCGAGATGAAACACACATGCTGGATCATTCGGAGCTGACTGCACGAGAAGATTTAACCTTTGAGGAACGACCGATATCGATTGTGGATCGAAGGGAAAAGGTTCTTAAGAACAAGGTTATCCCTCTCGTACTTGTTTCTTGGGAAAATCGCTTACATGGAGAATCAACTTGGGAACGAGAAGATGAAATCCGACAGAAGTTTCCACATATATTCTTGTAGTTCTTTATTGTTTATCCTTTCTTGTTCTTGGAATTTCGAGGACGAAATTCTTTTTGTAGTTGGGTATAATGTAACAACCTAGTTCATTTATACCAATTCCGGTTCCCGTATTTTCTTAGTTGTGGTATTTTTCTTGATTTATCATGATTTGGGTGTGAATGGTATTTTACATTTTAGTTTGCTTTCGACCCGACCCGCTTGCTTGAACCTGTTTGATTCATATTTATGAATTACCCTGACTTGTTGCGTAGACTGTGTATTTTCATGTTTAGTGCATACTTGCATTTTATCTGACATTGTATCTTTTACCAGATAACATTTTAAGTCACGTAAAATAATCTAAAATTACATAACATGGCTTACATGATACCCCTAATCCTGTGGTAGCATCCGCGCATCTTGTTCTCGTCCCGTTCAGTGAAACGGACGTGTTTGGATGGTTACGTGCACGTGCGTGCATCCGTTCTTGGGGTATGCATTTTCGTTACCTGAGCATTCCTTTTGAATTTTGAAAGTCGCATATATTTTTTCATATTTTAAATCAGAATTTTTAGACCCGACCCGGGCGTGTTTTGGAATATTTTGTGTCCCGCCTAAATTCAAACTTATTTAATATTTATTTTAAATTTTATATTTAAAATCTCATAACTGATAATATTTTCACAACTAACTAAAATCTTTTAAATTTAAAATCAAAATAGATTAAAACTACCCAGCACTTCACACACTCTCTCTCTAATCCCGGCCCCACCTTTCTCTCTCCCTCTCTCAGCCTCTCTCTTTCTCTCTTCCTTTCTCTCTCTCCCCCACTAAATCCAATTTTATTTCTCCTAACTGTTCATTCACTCTCTCTCTCTCCTCTCGCTCTCGCTCTATCTCTCTCTTCTCGCCTCACTTTCTCTCTCCTCTCGCGGTAGTTTTAGATCGCATCACCCCCTCTAAATCCCGTCACCTCCCTTCACGAGATCTCCATATCTCAACTTCCTCCTCCATTTTTCTTTAAAAATCCCAGCAGCCCGCTATGAGAACCCATCATCAAAAACTTCCCTCTACCTCATCAAACCCTAGCCCAATCTCCTCTGCACCCTAAAACTCCCTGCCTCCTCCTCGTCACCTTTCCCTCTTCTTCTTTCTCCTTCCGCTGCATCCTGCACATCCACAGCACCCCACAGAACCCATCACCACCACCTTGCACACCTCGTCGTCGATCATCCTTTGTCGTCACCATCTCATCCTCTTCCTCTCCTCTGCCTTCTCCCTCTACACCAGGCTGCACATCCCTACACCAAGAAACCCCAGCAAACCAACCGAGAACCCTAACACCGAAACCCTAGCCTCCATCTCGATTGCCCCTCACTGCCGGTGAACCCTACACCACCACCTCGTCTCCTCTGTCCCTTGAAACTCCAGTGAGAACTTCTCTTTTTCTCTTCTTCTTCCTCTTCTTCTTTTCTTTTTTTCTTTTCTTTTCTTTTCTTGAAACTTGGAACTGCAGAGACCGCCGGAGCCCTGACGTCAAGGACGATCCGGACGATCCAGTGAACGTGCCTTGATTGCGTGATCACCCTCGTGCGTTATTTGGACTCGTTCCGTATACCGTGCGCGCGTCGTGACTTTTCACCGACGTGAGACGTTCCGTACACATCCGTTTCTTAATCCGTCGAGGCAAGTTTATCTTGCTAAATGCTACATTACTTTATATACACCTATTTAAATAAATATCACACCTGTATTTTAAATCATGCACCCTATGTTTAGTTTTACAGCTTTTCGATGTTCTGTTTGCATCCATTCATATCATTTCAGATCTAGGTCATGAAAACTAATCGTGTTACATAGTAGATTACAATATACTGCATCCATATCAATATTTTCATCACATATTGCTTAGTTGTACATCCCACATTACCATTTTATAGTTTTATAACTTTTTGGATACCCATTTGCATCCATCTCATTTATAATATATATAACTACATCCATAGATTACATTAATACATAACACTGTGATATTAACACCCCATGTTTAATAAAGAGCATCCTAATTAGTATTGGAACTATAAATGTAACCCTAATCGATAATTGTGCATCCATATCTTGAATTTATATCTATTTGCATACAATATCATATTATTCCATTTTATTGTTATATTAGTACCCCATACTCGTTTTTGTGTACCCATACTTATTACAGTTTGATTATGAGCACCCACTCGACACTTGTGCACTACCTGACATGACCTGATACACTATTTGACATAACTTGATACATGTGCACTACCTGACATGACCTGATGTACCACAGCTTGACATGTTACCTGATCTTGTTACTAATGCCGACAATCTTGACCTGTTGTCCCTACGGACATATCCTGTTGTCTATACAGACAAACCTGTACCTGCTTGATCCTGTGTTGGCATTAGCTCCAGTTTTACCAATACCTGACTTGAATACATAACCTTGGGGGTATGGGGAAATCAAAAGTGTAAACTAAAGTGTAGCTTACAAGGGTATTACTTGATCCGTGGTCCCGAGGGATAACGGGACAGAGTCATTCATGACTCCCACTACCTGATCCGTGGTCCCGAGGGATAACGGGACATATCCTTTGAGTTACATGGAGGATTACTCTAATTGATTTCAATAATTTAGAGTAGATAACCCTATGTCACAGTTTAGACTACCCACTGCACTTCACCTACATATATTCTGTCTACTGATCTATATTCATGTTACTGTTACTGGTTATACTTCATGCCTGCATATATTTCATTATATCCTGCTTGACTTGAATTATTGATATTATGACGCACTGACGTCTGGGTTTTGCATGTTCCAGATCCCTTGTCCTTATCGCAGGCTGTCCAGGAGTATTTTGATCAACAGGCCGAGCAGTGAGGACTTGTTATTAGTTAGTTTAGTTTCCTTTCAGTATTTTCATTCCCGATATGAGCCCGCATTATGGGACGTACATTCCAGTTTATTATTGTATTGGATCTTTTTGCTTCCGTATTATTTTATTCTTGACTCGTTGTTCTGGCTCATGGACATGTATTAGATAGTTATTATTATTGTTCTTGATATCTTTACAACCGTAATGTGACTGTGGAGGGATATTTACTATCCACAGGTACCATGGTTGGCTCTGTTACGTGCCTATCTTAGCGTACTCTGGGAAGCGGGGCGTGACAGGGTTTGTTTGGTATTAGAGCCATAGGATCTAGGTTAATCGGGTTTGATTCTTTTGTAGTTGGGTATTGGACCCAATACACGAATCAGAATACTCGAGATTAGGAACATGTCCTGCTACTTTGCCATCTTACCATTTTTGAATCATAACTTCCTCCTGATTCTAACTTGACGATATGCAAACCTCTTTGCATCTCGACTCGAAACTTGGTTTCCTATTGTTTATCTCTAGAACTTAGGCGATTTGGGTGGAGTTATGTGATTGTTGCTATGTACCGCGGCATGGTTACAATGCGGTACTCTATTTAAGTAACTTGGAGTTCTAGTCTTGATTCATATCCTTGATCTATATTTTGAATCTGTTATCATACTAATCCTTTCGGTGTTTTAGTTTTAGGAACATGGCAGGCAGAAATCTGAAAACGTACCAGAGACGTGTTGATGAAGCCGCTTTGCTTTGAGTAATCCGTGGGATGCAGGAGAACCAGAAACGGCAGACCGAGCTGAACCAGCAGCAAGCCGAAGCTTTTCAGGAAGGTTTGCGGACCATCCAGCAGTCCATAAACAATGTTGTGGCCAGACCAGTTGATCGTGTGGGTACCGTGGCGGATTTCAGGAGACTGGGTCCGTCCGTCTTTACTGTCCTGGAAGAGCCGTTGCCAGCGGAGCAGTGGCTGGTTGATACAGAGAATTTGCTCATTGCGGCACAGATTCCAGAGGAAAAGAGAGTGGATGTGGTACGCATCCAGTTGGTGGACTATGCCCGTGAATGGTGGCTGGTGGAAGAGACCCGCTTATCTAAGCCAATCAGTTGGGCAGATTTTTCGAAGAGTTTCTTGGAGAAGTTCTTCCCGCATACTGCACGGGAGGAAATCGAAGAAAAGTTTATTAGTTTGAAGCAGAGCGGGGGATCCGTGGATGCACATGCGGCTGAGTGGACACGGCTCAGTCGTTTCGCTGGATATTTGGTGGGCAAAGAAGCTGATAGGGCATGAAGGTTTATGCGCAGTTTGGATGTGGACATCCAGAAGCAAATTATATCTCTGGGATTGACCACTTTCTCACAAGTAGTTACAGCGGCACGAGAGCAGCAAAGCCTATCTATGAAGACTGGGAGTACGCAACAGCAAGCAGTTACAGTACGGAAGCCGGCATTTGCACCGAATCGAGCGCATGTACGCAGAGGCATTCCGGTGAACCGACGTGGCGTAACACCTATGAAGAAACCCGTCGTGTATGAGCAGAAGGGAAGAATGTTTTGTGAGTTCTGTCATCTACCAGGGCACCTACAGAAGGATTGTCGAAGGAAGCTTGGACTCTGTTTGGTTTGTGGATCGGAGTATCATACTATCAACGCTTGTCCGTCAAAGCTTCGCATGAAAGATGAAGTTCAGAGGCCACCTCAGAAGCAGTTTCAGGGACAGAAGCAGCTGACTCAGGGACCCAATCAAGCTCGAGCATTTACCCTGACGGCTGAGGAAGCTAAGGCTTCGGGAGAAGTTGTTTCAGGTATCCTACTTGTTCATGGTTTTCCCGCATTAGCGTTATTCGATTCTGGTGCATCCCATTGTTTTATGTCGTCCAAGTTTATTGCTACACACTCGATTCCTTGCACAACTTTACCTAGTTGTTGGGACATACACACTGGGAATGGGAAGATCATAGCTAGTAGAGAATGTAAGGATTGTTCAGTTGTTGTTTGCGGACGGGAGTTATTCGCAGATTTCTTGGTGATTGATACCGGCAGCTATGAAGTCGTCTTGGGAATGGATTTTCTCGTCACTTTCCACGCTCACATTGATTGTAGGGCAAAGAAAGTAATTTTACAGATTCCCGAACATCCGGAGTTTATCTTTACTGGAGGAAGCAGTTCTGTCGGGCCAGTCGAGTTTAGGGCTAGGCCGACAAACAATGTTCTTTCGTCGATGGAAGTTGATAAGGAAGAAGCGCCAGCTATAGTTCGAAATTTCATGGACGTGTTCGAGGACATCTCAGGTTTACCGTCGAAACGGGACGTGGAGTTCACGATCGATCTTGTTCCTGGTGCAGCGCCAGTCTCAAAGGCATACTATCCAATGGCACCAGTAGAGTTGGAAGAAGTCAAGAAGAAGGTTACCGAATTACTTGAGAAGGGTTAGATTCGCAGCAGTAATTCACCTTGGGGAGCTCCAGTTCTTCTAGTCAAGAAGAAAGATGGCACAAGAAGGATGTGCATCGATTATCGAAAATTAAACCGGGTGACTATTAAAAACAAGTACCCGATCCCTCGCATTGGCGAATTATTCGAGCAGCTTAGTGGCGCGAGGGTATTCTCGAAACTGGATTTGCGATCCGGATATCATCAGGTCCGAGTTAAATCAGAAGATATTTGCAAGATGGCGTTCCGAACTCGGTATGGACATTACGAGTATTTAGTGATGCCCTTCGGAATAACGAATGCACCGGCGATATTTATGGACTTGATGAACCGAATCTTTTCACCATTCTTGGACCAGTTTATAGTGGTGTTCATTGATGATATTCTGGTCTACTCAAAGAGTATTGAAGAGCATGTATAACACTTGAAGATCGCACTGCAGACATTGAGGCAAGAAAGATTGTATGCAAAGATGAGCAAGTGCGAGTTTTAGCTTGAAGAAGTGAAGTTTTTGGGGCATGTCGTGTCCGGAGATGGAATCGCCGTTGATCCCGAAAAAATTGCAGCAGTTCGAGATTGGCCGATTCCGAAGAACGAAGCAGAGATCAGAAGCTTTCTTGGACTTGCCGGGTATTATAGATGGTTCGTGGAGAATTTTTCTCGTTTGGCTGAGCCTTTGACCAAGCTTACGCGCAAGGAAGTACCATTTGTGTGGACGGATAAGTGTGCGTCAGCTTTGAGGCGTTGAAGCAGAGATTGATAACTGCTCTTATTTTGACCGTATCAAACAGTTCAGGAGGATTGGTGATTCACAGCGACGCATCTGGGAAAGGATTGGGATGTGTTTTGATGCAGCATGGGAAAGTTATAGCTTACGTATCGATACAGTTGAAAACCCATGAGAAGAATTACCCAACTCATGATTTGGAGCTAGCAGCTGTGATTTTCGCTTTGAATATTTGGAGACACTACTTATTGGGCGAAAGGGTCGAAGTACTCACCGATCACAAATGCCTGAAGTATGTGTTTACACAGAAGGAGCTTAATATGAGGCAGCGTAGATGGTTGGAGCTGATGGCTGACTACGATCTTGATCTTAAGTACCATCCGGGGAAAGTTAATGTTGTGCCGGATGCGCTTAGTCGGTTGTCAGCAATTCAGATTTTGAATGCATGGAAGGAACTTATTGAAGACTTTCGGAGATTCGATTTGGAGGTTGTGCTACCGCATTCTTTGGGACAGTGGATGCAGCTACAAGTACAGTCGTCGTTGATCGAGAATATTAAGGCAGCGTAGTTACAGGACCCTAGATTGCAAAAGTTTCGAGAACAGGTTGAAGCTGGACTTCGAACGGACTTGTTGATTCATGAAGATGGTTCGTTGCGATATGGTAGCCATTTGTGTGTGCCAAAAGGAGATATTCGCGAAGAAGTTATGAAGGAGGCACACAGTTCCGCATATTTCATACATCCAGAAGGCACGAAGATGTACCGAGATCTACGACAGCATTTCTGGTGGGAAGGCATGAAACGGGAGATTGCCCGCTTTGTAGCAAAGTGCTTGGTGTGTCAGCAAGTTAAGGATGAACATCAAAGGGTTGCTGATTTATTACAACCACTTCCGATTCCTCAATGGAAGTGGGAACATATAACCATGGATTTCGTGACGGCTTTACCATGGAGTCCAAAGAGCAACAATACAGTTTGGGTGATTGTTGATCGATTGACCAAGGCAGCTCATTTCATTCCATTTCGAGTTGGTCAATCAACGAAAACGTTGGCAGAACGGTACATGCAGGAGATTGTAAGATTGTATGGAGTACCTGTGAGCATCGTTTCATCGTTTCTGATCGTGATACCCGATTTTTGTCGCACTTCTGGAGGAGCTTACAGGAAAGTTTGGGGACTCGATTGAAGTTTAGCATAACTTATCATCCTCAGACTGATGGCCAGTTCGAAAGAACGATCCAAACTCTTGAAGACATGTTGAGAGCTTGCATATTAGACTTCAAGGGTTTTTGGGAGGACCATCTACATTTGGTGGAGTTTTCTTACAATAACAGTTTTCAGGCGACTATTCAGATGGCTCCATTCAAAGTATTATATGGTCGCAAGTGTCGTTCACCTGTTTGTTGGGACGATGTTGGAGAATGAAGATTGTTGGGACCGGATTTGATCGTGCAGACAGTGGAGAAAGTTAATACTATCCGGAATCATATGAAGGCTGCACAAGATCGGCAGAAGAGTTGGGCCGATACATCGAGAAGACCTGTAGAGTTCGCGGTTGGTGATCTGGTATTCTTGAAGATATCACCGAGTAGAGGAGTGATTAGTTTTGGGAGTCGAGGCAAGCTTAGTCCTCGTTTCTTTGGGCCTTTCGAGATTTTGGAGCGTGTTAGAGAAGTGGCGTATCGATTGGCTTTACCGCAATCTTTGGCGAATGTTCATGACGTGTTTCATGTATCTCAACTCCATAAGTATGTTCGAGATGAAACACACGTGCTGGATCATTCGGAGCTGACTGCACGAGAAGATTTAACTTTTGAGGAACGACCGATGTCGATTGTGGATCGAATGGAAAAGGTTCTTAAGAACAAGGTTATCCCTCTCGTACTTGTTTCTTGGGGAAATCGCTCACATGGAGAATCAACTTGGGAACGAGAAGATGAAATCCGACAGAAATTTCCACATCTATTCTTGTAGTTCTTGATTGTTTATCCTTTCTTGTTCTTGGAATTTCGAAGACGAAATTCTTTTTGTAGTTGGGTATAATGTAACAACCTAGTTCATTTATACCAATTCCAGTTCCCGTATTTCCTAAGTTGTGGTATTTTTCTTGATTTATCATGATTTGGGTGCGAATGGTATTTTACATTTTACTTTGCATTCGGCCCGACCTGCTTGCTTGAACCTGTTTGATTCATATTTATGAATTACCTTGACTTGTTGTGTAGACTGTGCATTTTCATGTTTAGTGCATACATGCATTTTATCTGACATTGTATCTTTTACCAGATAACATTTTAAGTCACGTAAAATAATCTAAAATTACATAACATGGCTTGCATGATACCCCTAACCCCGTGGTAGCATCCGTGCATCTTGTTCTCGTCCCGTTCAGTGAAACGGACGTGTTTGGATGGCTACGTGCACGTGCGTGCATCAGTTCTTGGGGGTATGCATTTTCTTTACCTGAGCATTCATTTTGAATTTTGAAAGTCGCATATATTTTTTCATATTTTAAATCTGAATTTTTAGACCCGACCCGGGCGTGTTTTGGAATATTTTGTGTCCCGCCTAAATTCAAACTTATTTAATATTTATTTTAAATTTTATATTTAAAATCTCTTAAATGATAATATTTTCACAACTAACTAAAATCTTTTAAATTTAAAATCAAAATAGATTAAAACTACCCAGCACTTCACACACTCTCTCTCTAATCCCGGCCCCACCTTTCTCTTTCCCTCTCTCAGCCTCTCTCTTTCTATCTTCTTTTCTCTCTCTCTCCCACTAAATCCAATTTTATTTCTCCTAACTGTTCATTCACTCTCTCTCTCCCCTCTTGCTCTCGCTTTCTCTCTCCTCTCGCCTCGCTTTCTCTCTCCTCTCGCGGTAGTTTTAGATCGCGTCCCCCCTCTGAATCCCGTCACCTCCCTTCACGAGATCTCCATATCTCAACTTCCTCCTCCATTTTTCTTTAAAAATCCCAGCAGCCCACCACGAGAACCCATCATCAAAAGCTTCCCTCTGCCTCATCAAACCCTAGCCTAATCTCCTCTGCACCCTAAAACTCCCTGCCTCCTCCTCGTCACCTTTCCCTCTTCTTCTTTCTCCTTCCGCTGCACCCTGCACACCCACAACACCCCACAGAACCCATCTTCACCACCTTGCACACCTCATCACCGATCATCCCTCGCCGTCACTATCTCATCCTCTTCCTCTTCTCTGCCTTCTCCCTCTACACAAGGCTGCACATCCCTACACCAAGAAACCCTAGCAAACCAATTGAGAACCCTAACACCAAAACCCTAGCCTCCATCTCGATTTCCCCTCACCGCCGGTGAACCTTACACCACCACCTCGTCTCCTCTGTCCCCTAAAACTCCAGAGCACCAAACTCTAGTGAGCACTTCGCTTCTTCTCTTCTTCTTCCTCTTCTTCTTTTCTTTTTCTTTTTTTCTTTTCTTTTCTTTTCTTGAAACTTGGAACTGCAGAGATCGCCGGAGCCCTGACGTTACGGATGATCCGGACGATCCAGCGAACGTGCTTTGACTGCGTGATCACCCTCGTGCGTTATTTGGACTTGTTCTGTGTACCGTGCGCGCGTCGCGACTTTTCACCGACGCGAGACGTTCCGTACACATCCGTTTCTTGATCCGTCGAGGCAAGTTTATCTTGCTACATGCTACATTACTTTATATACACCTATTTAAATAAATATCACACTTGCATTTTAAATCATGCACCCCATGTTTAGTTTTACAGCTTTTCGATGTTTTGTTTGCATCCATTTATATCATTTTAGATCTAGGTCATGAAAACTAATCGTGTTACATAGTAGATTACAATATACTGCATCCATATCAATATTTTTATCACATATTGCTTAGTTGTACATCCCACATTACCATTTTATAGTTTTATAACTTTTCAGATACCCGTTTGCATCCATCTCATTTAGAATATATATAACTGCATCCATAAATCACATTAATACATAACACTGTGATATTAACACCCCATGTTTAATAAAGAGCATCCTAATTAGTATTGGAACTATAAATGTAACCCTAATCGATAATTGTGCATCCATATGTTGAATTTATATCTATTTGCATACTATATCACATTATTCCATTTTATTGTTATATTAGTACCCCATACTCGTTTTTGTATACCCATACTTATTACAGTTTGATTATAAGTACCCACTCGACACTTGTGCACTACCTGACATGACCTGTTACACTATTTGACAAGACTTGGTACATGTGCACTACCTGACATGACCTAATGTACCACAGCTTGACATGTTACCTGATCTTGTTACTAATGCCGACAACCTTGACCTGTTGTCCCTACGGACATATCCTGTTGTCTATACAGACAAATATGTACCTGCTTGATCCTGTGTTGGCATTAGCTCCAGTTTTACCAATACCTGACTTGAACACATAACCTTAGGGGTATGGGGAAATCAAAAGTGTAAACTAAAGTGCAGCTTACAAGGGTATTACTTGATACGTGGTCCCGGGGATAACGTGACAGAATCATTCGTGATTCTTACTTGATCCATGGTCCCGGGGGATAACGGGATAGAGTCATTCATGACTCCCACTACCTGATCCGTGGTCCCGGGGGATAACGGGACATATCCTTTGAGTTACATGGAGGATTACTCTAATTGATTTCAATAATTTAGAGTAGATAACCCTATGTCACAGTTTAGACTACCCACTGCACTTCACCTACATATATTTTGTCCACTAATCTATATTCATGTTACTGTTACTGGTTATACTTCATGCCTGCATATATTTCATTATATCCTGCTTGCCTTGAATTATTGATATTATGACGCACTGACGTCTGGGTTTTGCGTGGCCCAGATCCCTTGTCCTTATCGCAGGCTGTCCAGGAGTATTTTGATCAACAGGCCGAGCAGTGAGGACTTGTTATTAGTTAGTTTAGTTTCCTTTCAGTATTTTCATTCCTGATGTTTGCCCGCATTATGGGACATACATTCCAGTTTATTATTGTATTGGATCTTTTTGCTTCCGCATTATTTTATTCTTGACTCGTTATTCTGGCTCATGGACATGTATTAGATAGTTATTATTATTGTTCTTGATATCTTTACAACCGTAATGTGACTGTGGAGGGATATTTCCTATCCACAGGTAGCATGGTTGGCTCTGTCACGTGCCTATCTTAGCGTACTCTGGGAAGCGGGGCATGACACCAGCCCAATAGATCGGCTACAGTCCCTCATGGAGGCGCTCATCCGCGTCCAAACGGCTGGGCCAGGGCCCCAGATCGCCGCTCCTCCGCCTCCGGAAGGCTCTGCCCTCGTCGGCACGGTGGAACGCAAGCTATGACCCTTGGCCATAGATCTCACGGGCCGATACTTCCTGAGGCCCGCTGGACGCCCCACAGCTCCACACCAAGATCCGCCTCTCGAGCGCCTCGCCTCGAGCCTCCTCGCGACCCTTACCCCCCTGAGGAGATGTTGGTCACCTCGCCTCTCCCCAGGCGTGTTCGACACCCCCTCCCTCGACGGGGCCGCATAGAGGGGGCTCGCCACGACGGCTCGAAGGATACCTTGCCTGGAGATCTGAGGAACCTCATCGAGAGGAACCGAAGCCGCGCCCAGACGCAGATCTCCCACAGCAGAGGCCAGGGATCACAAGGCGCCGAATCCTCGGGATACCACGGCCGACTCAACACCTAAGAAAAGAAGATCGAGGGCATGCATCGGGAAGGTCACCTCTCAGTCGACAGGGATAAGTACGCCGCCGACTCGCTCACCAAGCCATTTACCAAGGGACTGCTTACTATCCATGTCTCCTCACGCAACAAGCCCCGGAAGGTCTCTCTGTTCGACGGGAAAACCGACCCGAAAGACCATTTGGATGCTTTCACCGCGGGATGAGTTTCCAGGACCATTTCGACGCCGCCCAGTGCAGGGCCTTCCCGGCCACCCTCATTCGCTCCGGTCGGGACTGGTTCCGAGGACTCGAGCCTTGTTCAATCTCGACCTTCGACGAGCTGGCCACTCAGTTCCTCGGCCACTTCATCGGGAACCGTCGGCAGAAGCGTATGGTCGACTACCTCTTCACAATTAAGAGTGGGGACAAGGAGACGTTCAAAGCTTACATTCACCCGCTTCTATAACGCCCTCCTCGAGGTCCCCGAGCACCGGGATGAGACTGTCATCACGGCGCTCAGATCTGGTCTTAGGCACAAGGAGTAGTTGCGCTCCTTTGCGTTGGCACAGCCTAAGACCATGGCCGAGGTCAAGGTGTGGACCGAGCGCGAGATCCAGCTCGAGTCCGAGGTGAACGCGAACTTCCCTCGAGCTGCACGGTTCGACCAGAAGAAGAGGGCTCGGGAAGAGAAGCCAGAGCGTCAGCAGCCCTACCACCCGAAGTTTTAGGAGTACAACCCCTCAACGTCTCCCTCGCAGTGTTACTAGAGAAGGCCCAGGGCGAGGGGTTCTTCAAGTTCCCTCCAATCCTGCGTCAGGAGTCGAAGCGAACCCGAGGCCCCTACTGCGCCTTCCACCGAACGTTGGGCCACGCCATGGAGGATTATAAGCAACTCCGGGACTACATCGAGGAGCTCATCCGATCGGGGCACCTCGCCGCCTACTTGAGGGATAAGCAGCAGGGCGACCGCGAGCAGGAGCAGCGTCCCCCTCCCGCCGAGCTGACCATTAGCCAGATCATGCTCGTTTCGGCAGATGACCAGTCCAGAGCCCAAGGAGCCCCATACCTGGTGCCGAGCGTGGAGACCAACAAGCCTCCGGGGAGCTCGGGCCACGCTAATAAGGTCATCTATTAGCATGTACTTTTTTAGGGCAATGTAAACTCTTCCTAGGGTCTATTGTAAATTTAATAAAGATCAATGGAGTATTGCGAAAAAGAAGGAAATGTCTCATTTATTCAAAAAAAGGTGTTATGGGCTCCTCAGCCATAGATACAAAAAGAAAAAAAGAAAATTACAGCAGCGGGGGAAGGGGGTGTAGAGGGCACTGCTCATGGTACTCAGTAAAGATCTCCGCCAATCGAGGCCTCACGAGATCCAACCTCAACCCTCGATTCCCCTCGCGTGCGTTGACCTCGAGCCTCAGTTCGTAGCACTCACGGACGAGCGCCTCCGAGCGAGCCAGCCGACTCGCGGAGATCAGGCCGAAGCGCCTCAGAGACCGCAGCTTGCCCACGGCCTCGTCGTAGAGCTTCTCGGACAAGGGGTTGTAAAGCCTCGGCGACGCCCTCCAGATGGAGTACATCAGTAGCTACAGCAGGGGGGAGCGTCGGGGGAGCAGCCAGCCAAAGTGGTCTTCGATGTTCCCGTAAACCAACTACACCTTGTCCTCGGTGCAGTTCTGGTCATAGAGGTATACGTCTTCGAAGTGGATGATATTGGGGATGGTAAAGGGGAAGTCTTCCATTCTCGACGATCTGTTATGAAAAAAAGAAGAACCAGCGCTCTTTCACCTTTATATAGCCTACTGCGCCCCAATGGGACTCAACAGTCTCCCGTTTTCGCCTAAAAAGTCGCTGTTTTCACCCAAAAAGTCGCTGCCACGCGGCAATCATTGAGCCTTCTCTGGCGGAATCGAAATGACTCGCCTCTGATGCTTCGCCTCCCCATACATTCAATGCACATGCTACGCGCACGTCGCTGCAACCGTCCCTGTTCCCCATACCTGCAACTGGATGGTCGGGCGAAACCTCATGAAGAATCGGCCAAGCATCTACCATGCTCGGCTACACCTGGCCGGTAGCTTCCCTATACGCAACGCCGGGGATCAAATCCTTCATCGAGAGGCAACCGCGCAGCTTCACTGCCCGGTTATCCTTAGCAGGCCTCCTTCGGCCTCTCCAATGTTAAAGGTCAAAGTCCTCCTCAGAGGCAGCCTAGAAGCTACCCTGCTCGGCTATCCCCGGCCAATCGCTTCCTTACTCACAACGCCAGGGATCAAAGCCCTCGCCAAGAAGCAACCGCGCAGCTTCACTGCCCGGTTATTCTTAGCAGGTCTCCTATGGCCTCTCCAACGCTAAGGATCAAAGTCTTCCTTAGAGGCAGCCGAGCAGCTACCCTGCTCGGCTATCCCCGGCCAGTGGCTTCCCCACTCGCAACGCCAGGGATCGAAGCCCTCGCTAAGAGGCAACCGCGCAGCTTCACTGTCCGGTTATCCTTAGCAGGCCTCCTACGGCCTCTCCAACGCTAAGAATCAAAGTCCTCCTTAGAGGCAGCCCAGCGGCCACCCTGCTCGGCTATCCCAGGCTGGTAGCTTCCTACCATGACCGACAGGGATCAAAAGCCCTCCCAGAGGCAGTCGAGCCCGACCCTCGCTCGGCTATCATTCAGGATAAAAGCCCTCGCTAAGAGGCACCGGGCAGAAACCCTGCTGGGCCAAGGGTCCTTGGTAGGCTTCTTACAGCCCCTCCCGCGCTAAGGACCAAAGTCCTCCTTTGAGACGGTCGAGCCCGACCCTTGCTCGGCTATCCCCGGCTGGTAGCTTCCTACCACAACCGACAGGGATCAAAGTCCTCGCCAAGAGGCACTGTGCAGTAACCCTGCTCAGTCCCCGTCCTGAAGGATCAAAAGCCCTCGCAAGAGGCAACCGAGCCCGACCATTGCTCGGTCATTTCCGGCTGGTAGCTCCCTACCCATGACGCCAGAGATCAAAGCCCTCGCAAGAGGCCTCCGGACGGCTACCCCGCTCGGTCATCCCAGGCTGGTAGTTGCCTACCTACGATGCCAGAGATCAAAGCCCTCGCCAAAAGGCAACCGCGCAGCTTCACTGCCCGGTCATCCTTAGTGGGCTTCTTACAGCCCCTCCAACGCTAAGGATCGAAGTCCTCCATAGAGGCAGCCGAGCGGTTACCCTGCTTGGCTATCCCCGACCGGTAGCTTCCCTACTTGCAACGCCAGGGATCGAAGCCCTCGCCAAGAGGCAACCGCGCAGCTTCACTGCCCGGTTATCCTTAGAAGGTCTCCAACGACCCCTCCAACGCTAAGGATAAAAGTCCTCCCAGAGGCAGTCGAGCCCGACCCTCGCTCGGCCATCCCTGGCCGGTGGTTGCCTGCTCGCAATGCCAGAAATCAAAGCCCTCGCCAAGAGGCAACAGAGCAGTTTCCCTGCTCGGTCATACCCAGCAGACGTCCTCTTGCCCAACAGACGCAGCGGGCATGTAGCCCTCGTAACGAGGCCTCTGAGCCCATTCATGCTTGGCACAACTACGGCGGACATCCCTCTGTCTATCACATGCAGCGAATCCGAGGCCCTAACAAGGGACATCAGGTCTACCCAAGTCTGAGCAATCCCCCCTTGACTTCAGGGCCATGGAGATGCCTCCTTCTCAGCAGCGCTTGGCACACTTGGCAAGTGATCGATCAACTCGACGAACGATCGCTAGACAGATAGCCGACCTGACATGGAAGCCCAACAGTGCAAGCAAAGATATTTCACAAGCATTCTTCACAAACAAAAGATAAAGTGCAAAATGATGAAACAAAAAAGGTTTTACTACCAAAAAGCGAAGTCTTTACAAAGGGTATTTTGGGCTCCCCAGCCTTACAGACTGCCCGGAGGCTTATAAAAATTCCATAAGCGGCAAAATCAAAGGAGGAGGAAGACGGGGGCTTTAGGCCTCGGGGCCAGGCATGACCTCGGGGTCCTCGATATCTACCACGAGTCGAGCAGGGTCCTCGGCCAACTCCTCGTTAGGAATCTCTTCCCCCTGCTCATCGGCGTCCGTGAGGGGGTATTCGGCCCGGAGCTCTTCATCGGCGAACTCCGGCGTCCGGGCCTTAACGGCGTCGAGAGCCTCGTGCCAGATTCGGGTGGTGGCCACATCTAAGTCGTTATAGAAGTCCTTCTACTTCTTGTAGCCTTGCACCGCCTTCGCCGCTGAGAGGCCAGCCTGCTCCTCCGCCTTGACCGCCGCCCCCAGCTCTTTCCGGAGGGTCCTTACCGTCTTCTTCAGGTTGCCAGCGAGCGCCTGAGCATCCTCAAGCTTGACCTCGGCGGCCTCGCGGTGCCAGGCAGCCTCCCGTTTCCCGGACTCCACCTCGCCCTCCAGGGCGGCAACCCTCGCCATCGCCGCCTCCAGCTCCTTCTTAGAGCTCTCTTCCAGAGAGGAAAGCTGGCTCGTGGCCTCCATCGCCGAGGCTATCACCTTGGCCTCCATGCGTAAGGCAAGGGCGACGTGCTGGAGGACCTGAAAAAATAAGAAAGAGGTCAGGAAGACGAAGGAAGCACCAAACCTCACAAGCAACCGAGCACTTACCTGCACGGACTCCTGGGCGATGGACGCCATCTGGGCTCTGAAGATCCCCCCGGGGACCCTGCCCCCTGCCGACCTCTCTATTTCCTGCAGCAGGCTATCCGCGACAGATAGCCCTGAGGGAACTGTGAACCTGAGGCCCCCCTCCTCCACCATGATCGGCGAGGACGGGCCCCAAGGAGGCCTCCGAGACCCCCTCTTGAGTGGCTCCGATGGAGAGCCGGGCTCCTCCTCCGAGGCCGGGTCCTCTAGAATTTGAGTCCTCTTTCGGCCCGGCACTCTGCTGGGCCCCAGGGTGGGATCCTCCCCCGAACGCTCAAGGGACGCGGCCACCGGAGGCGCTGGGACGGAGGGCGAAGGAGCCGGGGCAATCTTTGAACGGGAAGAGCTAGCGCCTCCAGCCTTCGTGACCTTCCTTGGCTGGCGCATGGAGGCTCGGAGCTCATCCATATCTATGGGTCCTGCACAAAACCAATGGCAGAGAAGTCAGCGACACATGCAATGTACAAGACAAAAAGCAAGCCTAACTTACCGACGAACCCGACGGGGCTAAGTCCGGCCCAACTCAGGACCCTTTCAGACAGCAACACGTCAAATCGGGGGATGGGCTCCCACTATGCACTCTCACCGCGGCGGGGTCATTGGACTGGATCCCCAGCAAGCACTTTTCCCTCGACCACTTGGTGGGCACGGGCCAGTCCTCGCCCTCGGGCGGCGCGACGAAGAAAAACTTCTTCTTCCTGTCATGAATGGAAGAAGGCAGGGAAACAACCCCTGTCCCGGCGGTGCCCCCCTGTTGCTTTCTAAAAGAGAGGTAGACCCATCTCGGGTCGCCCGCTCGGCCCCAAGGATGATTTTTGAAGACGAGGGAAGAATCAAGGATGGAGAGGCTGAAGGGAACCACCTGTAATTTCAGGCGGATCAGGAACCCGAGGAGAATCCTCCATGAGTTCAGCACTAACTGGCCAGGGGCTAGACCGAAGAAGTTCAGCGCTTCAACGACCTCAGGAGAGAAGGGAAGGCGCATTCCACCCCAAAACACTTCCAAATACAGGGCGATCTCCCTACCTCGTACTTGGTCCGCCCTCTCTCCCTCCTTGGCCAGGCGAAGCGTATAACTTGAGGGGATGTGGAAGCGAGCCCGAGTGTTGGCAAGCTCGTTCTCATGCCTCACCCAAGATGACGCGACGGGGGTAGCGTCTGCCGCCTCCTCCCTGGAGGCAGCCCTCGCAGAACGATCCCGGGAAGAGGATCTGACCCCTGCTCCGTAGGAAGACTCAGGCTCAACTAGAAGGTCCCTAGAACCTACTCCTATGGCATCTACAGATTTTACGAAAGAAGACATCTAACCTAAAGAAGAGAGATCCTCGGGAAACAAAAGAAGAAGAAAGAAGACGAGCGCCGAGCAACCAGGACTTAGAGCGAGGAAATATGAAGGAGTAGAGGCCCTGGAGTCGGCCCCACCCCTATTTATCACTGCAATCGCTCTCATCCAACGGCGCCCTTCATCTCCCGCCAAAACGCCTCCTCGCGCCCAACGTCCCCGATCGCTCCACCTGTCGTTCCCATACTGGGCCTCATCCCATCAGACGCCGCAGGTCTGCACAAGTCGCGTCGGCCAACCGACGCTTGATACGCGGACCGTCGTTTCAGTGACAGGATGCATGAACTGGGGCACATAGCTTAAATGCAGAGATCTCGCCCTGATTCGCTGGCAGAAAAGACAGCTGACAGCCCGGGGACACGTCCCGACGAAATCTTAAGAGGGAGCTCACCCCGGGCGGCCTGGCAGTCCACTCTTGACCCGACCCGCCAGCTGGTCGGGACAAGAGTGGGGGGCTAATGATGATGCTCAATATTGGCGATCTTCAAGATCAGGACACGTGGCAGATGAC
This sequence comes from Agapanthus africanus, assembly GCA_030015575.1. Classification (NCBI taxonomy): domain Eukaryota; kingdom Viridiplantae; phylum Streptophyta; class Magnoliopsida; order Asparagales; family Amaryllidaceae; genus Agapanthus; species Agapanthus africanus. Next base: position 944,503,827 of record CM057337.1, read on the forward strand.
GTGTCCTAGAACTCAGAAGAAAGGGCCGACCAGGCCACCCCTTTACCCGACCTGCAAGCACAAGCTGGCTCTCCTCAGAGCCCCCTGCAAATTGGCCTCCTCGGCCTCTCGGCTCGCCCCGAGCTGCCACAGGACCAAGATGCCTCGGCCCTCCCGCTCATCCCCGAGCTCTCCCCTGCCGAGGCCATCTTCCTCGGTCCCTCCGACCGACCAACTCCACCACTCACAAGCGTAACCGACGCTCTGCAAATCTCGCCATGCACAGATTCTCCGCCAGCAACATCCCACATTCTACGCCATCACGATCCCCATTAACGGGCGATCCGCTCATTACGCGGGCGTGACGTCGGGAGCGTAACTGCCGGCGAGATTCTCGCGCCTGCTGCTGCGTACTTCCGCCACTATATAAAACCCCATCACAGAGGGGTCAAGTAAGCTTTTTTTCACCCCACTTAGCCATTAGTCTGCTCGGATCTTGTGCTAACTTGATTGTCGGAGGGTCCTCAGTGGTACCAAACCATCCCGGGACTTCCTTGCAGGTACTCGGTGCAAATTCCTCAAACCACCAATCTCCTCAAAACCCATTGAGACCCACACGCAGCAGGAGATCACCTCCAAATCCACCGGGAGATCGACGGAAGACAACATCTGACGGAGACCCGAAAAGGACCTCCATCACCCACAAACAACCTTGACACTTATTCATCCTGGTTCTCTTCATCCACATTCTCCTCCGACATCTCCTCAAGTGATCTCCCCTTCGATTCCGGCACCAAGAAAGTAAAGAGCAATCCCAACATGTTGCACCCAGCAAGCAAGAACAGAGAGTTCTTAACCCCAATCCCGGTATGATATCTGTGATCGACTTTCGCGGGATCCTGATTTTGCGCCAGATACAGAAAACCAAACAACCCGACGATAGCTCCAAGCTTTCCTGAGGCTGCTAATATCCCATGGCACGTCGACCTTAACCTTGCAGGGATGATCTCGGCAGGTACGATGAATGTAGTTCTGTTGGGCCCAAAATTTTCAAGAAGAAGATGAATCCGTACATCACGATGAACCCTATATGGTTCCTAGGGGTAGTCCAGTGTTTGTAAGGGATGGCAAGGCCAAGCATGAATACCGTCATCATCAAGAACTCGAGGATTTGAATGGTGAACCTGTCGATCCTATCGATGAGTCCGACGGTGGCCCAGTAACCTGGCACCGTTCCGCAAAGAGTGAGGAGGGTTTGAGAACGAGAAATACGGAACACCTCTTCGAGTGCGTTCATGGTGGTGGGTTTAGGGATCCATCCGATTGCGGAGAAGATGTCCTTTCGGAAGAGGTTTTGGCTGTAGAACGCGATGTCGAGGAGGAACCATGTTGTTGCGGTTCCAATGAGGTGGAGGCCGTGACGGTGACAGAATTCTTTTGAGAAGAGGCCAAAAGACTTACTTTGGGTCTGCACCTCGACCTTGGCTTGCTCGACCTTGATCTCTGTCTGTGTTCGAATATATATATGAGATCAAACTTATGTACAGAAATGCCTATGCATGCAAAAAAAACTACAAATATGAGATCAAAAATCGTTCTTTACCTGTAACACTTTTGACATGTCGGCGGCGGCCTGCTGAGCATTTTTCGCTACGAGAGCCGTATATCGTGCTGTCTCGGGCATCTTCAACTGCCAGTAATATGTCAACGCAGCATGCAACGCACCAAACATGAGAATCATGCGCCGGACAAAATCAGCTTGAGGGACGGTGGAAGCAAGAGGATCGACGGCATAAGAAGGGGCTGGGAACGCATTCTTGAACGAAACCGACATGATAATAGCTACTATCCCACCGGCTAGAATTCCAAACCCCTACATCGCGAAAACCGCGGCGATGAATGCCCCGCGAGTCTTCTTGTTAGAATGCTCGGACATGATCGTGGAAGATAGAGGATAATCTCCGCCTATACCGAAACCAAGCCAGAAGCGGAAGAAGCAGAGAGTGATCATCACAGACTTAGGGGTGTGGCCAAAGGATAGGCCTGAGGCGACGGAGCAGAGGACCATGATCATGAGGGTCATGCCGTAGACCTTTTTACGGCCCATCTTGTCACCGAGCCATCCGAAGAATAGCTGTCCGGAGAGGGTTCCACAGAAGGAGACCCCGTTGACAGCGGCGGAAACATTGGGAGGGAGGGATCCGGAGGCGGGGGACCCGTCAACATGGTAATAAATGTGGCCGAGGAGTTTGGTGACGAGAGAGATGCAAAAGAGGTCATAGGCGTCAGTGAAAAGGCCCATGCCCGTGACGATTATGGCGGTGAAGTGGTACCATTGTGTCTTGGCCGAGTCGAGGGCATTTAGAACATGAGGGCATTTAGAACATGAAGGTTCTCCACCAAGAAATAGGAAATATTCCTCTGTCCGCAATCTATTAGCCATGTGCCAACATATGAGCCGTTGGATCTAATGATTTCTTGAACCGTCTCATTTATGTGTAATAATATTATTAATTTTCCTTGAATATGAAAAATCCTTTTATTGTGAGATTTATTCCTTTAAGCTGAGAGAATATAGGAGGGATGAATGCATCCTTTCACAAGATTAATTACAATGCTTGATGTTTGAAAAGGTAAAATTAGTCGAATCATAAGCGAGAAAGAAATAGAAGTATGGATCCCATAAAACTGTTTACAGGGAACCCATAACGTACTGCACCCGGTATTCTGAATAATTTGTCCTTCTCATGCATTTACCCAATTTCTTTGGTTGATAGACTGTACAAATGTAGGTTTGAACCCTACATTCTTGCTCCACACCCAAATGAAAAAAATGAAATATAAATTAAGGTGAAAGAAAAACAAAAAAATAAATTCTTGATTTATTGTTGAACTCATCAACTTTCAAAACTTCGAATACAAATAATTATTTACGACCTCTAATAAAAAAATTATTCAATTTTTTAACCAACAAGGTCCATAAGTAAAAACCAAAATCTCATTCAAGTTTGAACCTGCCTATTGAAAGAAAAAATACATTATGATTTTGGATAGATGTTATGATTCAATGGAACATGTAATGATTATTGAAAAATCCAAAGAATCAATAGAAAGTATTTTAGAGTGGTAGGTATAAAAAAATGCCATGGTATTATAAACTGATGTATTGTATGAGTGATGCACATATGCTATTGCATGAGTGGTGCACATAAACTGGGGTCTGTAAGAAGGTGGGAAATAATATATTTACTATATATATGAAAGGCATAAATATAGCCAAAGTGAAATAAAGCATATACCATAAATAAAAAGAATCTCTTGAATAAATAATAATAAAGTAAATCAATGATTGACTGTAATCAGAGAAAAACAATCTTAGCGGCTAAATATATAAATCCTTACAGTGCAACGTACAAGTCTAATTAAGATAGCTAAATCAACTCTAATTTCATGGATTACTGATCTTATTTAAATTTAGAAAGCCATCTAACAACCCTCAAACTAACGGTGGATCGAGAATCGTTGGTTGATTTGGAAAGAGAGATTTAAAAAAAAAAACTAAAAATGCTTGTTTCCAAGAAAAGATTAAAGGTAAATTGTCAAAAAGCCCCCGATCAATTTACGTGCGGTCAAAAAATCAAAAGACCTCCAGGAGTTTTGCTCTTCTTAAACAACCCCGGACTCAATAAAATCCTCCTTTGTACCTTTTTTTCTTCTTTAAATTCTCTATCCTAACTAAAAATCCCTCTCCAACTACAATTCATGTTTCCTATCTTTCTAAAATCAACACATACACCGATCTCTAGAAAAATCTTCTCCAGAAGGCCGCTTGTAGAGAAATTTCTCTACAAACCCCTTGTAAAATCTTGGATGGAATATGAGATTAGTGTAAATATTTTTTGTTTTTTATGCACTCTCTCTTATATGAATCTCAAAATCCATGTAAGGGCTTGCAAAGGGCTACAAGCCCTTATATAAAGATGTTTTTTCCCCAATTTCTTTGTTCTCAATCTCAGCTATACCAACGAATCCCTCTTTCAACAAAACAAAATCCTCTTCTCCTTATAATGCCTAAAACAAAATCTAAATGTTTTTTTGGAATTTCTTACTTAATAGTACGGGTGGTTATTGAACGAGCCTGCACGGATTCAATTAGGGTTAAGCTCGGTATCAGCTCGTTCAAGCTCGGTTCATTCATTAATGAACCGAACATGAACCAAAAATCCTGGCTCGTTTATTAAATGAGCCGAACTTGAGCTCAGCCAGATTCGTTCGATATTGACTCGAGTTCGGCTCAGTTACACGGTTTGAAAAAAAAGCATTAATACATAACATAGAGCAAATTCTATACAACTCTAAGAACACTTAATTCAATTAAATGACAATATATAAAGTGCAACTGAGGTGAATATAAAATCCAGTACTTAGATCCATTTCCATGGTTTAGATGTTAATTTTTTTTTAAATTTTTCCATATCTTAAATCCCTGGGTCTCAGGCTCTATGATTGTTGTCCCCAGTCTAATCTTTTACAAAATACTTTCATGTTTTCTTCTGAAGCCCTTCTAATGACCATTGATCTATTCTCAACCTCCAACAAACGCTTCTTTATCGTTTTCCTTTCAGACATCGTCTAATAGAAGGTGCACCCTTGCTCGACTTTGGCTCGTTTAAGGCTCGGTAAGCCAACGAGCTGAACATAAACCAGACCTGCTCAGCGCGAGATGAACTCAAGCCGGCTTGGCATAAACTAAGCCGAGCCAAGCTTGGACAAGGGTCGAACCGTTCAAGCTCGACTCAGTTACACCCCCACTTAATAGCACCTTCAAATATCCTAATGGGCTATATAAATCCCTTCAAATCTCTTAATTTGAACAAGCTATATGCAGTTATATATTCAAAAAGAATTATTATACTCCTAAATATCTCATGGATTAGGGTCTTCCATATAAGGTTTTTCCATATCAGGTATAAAGAAATGACTTTTATTCTTAAAATATATCATTTTTGATATTTTCTATTCCTTTTAAATTAGATAGATTAAATTCCAAAAAATAAAATTATAAATAATAAATATTGTGATAACCTAAATAACACACATCTTTTCCGATCCCAACAATCACTACTACAAAAAGTGGTTGCCCCTACGGCTTTCTCCGTAGGGGCAAAGCACTGTCCCTACGGATATACGCGTAGGGGCTTGAAAATACACCGTAGGTGCAATAGCCGCAGGGGCAAGTCTTCGTCCTGAACATGCTCCTACGGATAAATAATTGCCCGTACGGTTTAATCTGTAGGTACTCATATCCCTACGGTGTATTCCGTAGGGACAAAATATTTATTTAATTTAGTGGTTTATAAAATAAAATACTTGCCCCTCCGGTGTTATCCATAGGGGCAACTTCCGGTCCCTACGAAGTTAGCCGTAGGTCCAGAAATAAGCCCCTACGGATATAGTCGTAGGGACAAGTATAACGTCTGTTATCGAGTCCATAGGGGCAAAAAGTTAGGCATCCTGATTTTTTGTCCCTATAGATAAATATGTAGGGGCAAAAGATAGACCTACGGATTACTCCGTTGGGGCAATATATAGACCTACGGATTAATCCGTAGGGACAAAATATCAAGATTTTTTTTTAAAAAAAAGGGGCTTTCTATTTTTTTCTCGCCCTGTGCACAATAATATATACATCATATAACCAAATAGCGCAGTATTCATAATCAACATCTCACGCATATTATATAAAAGAAATCAACAACCAGAATAGGATATCAATCTAAATTATCGTGAACACGCAAATACCACCAATATAGTCCAAAATATATACAATATTTATCATATAAGTACATACATACTTAAAATATAAAAAAAAAAGTTACCCTAGCTCGGTCCAGCTCCTCCACCTCTGATAATCGCCGTAATCTGGCACATCTGCTTCTCGGTGCAGCCATGAGTCGTCAAAAACTCGACCAATGAAAGAGTGGACTGTGCGGGAGTCTGAGCGGGTTGTGAAGTTGCAGGAGTGGTCTGCGCAACCCCAGCCGAGGTAGTGGCTTGAGGAGCCGCAGCCGAAAAAAATGCATGTGGAGCCGCAGCCGAAGTATCCTGTCGTATCTGTTCAATTTTGTGTGTAATAAACGAGTAAGAACTGTGTATTAGTCGAATTAGTTTCAATATTAGGTTATTGCGAAACCCCAATCTAAGATTAATCAAAGTTAAGTCTACAACCAAATAAGCTCAGGCTACTAATATTGGATATATTAATATCTATAATATGATATAATATTTTACTATTAGGTAGTATACATACCATCATCTCCTTCAACTCCTGGACAGTGGTCTACAAGGTGGCAACATCTTGTTCTAGACGTCGCTTACGGGGGTAGGGGAAGTAACCGCCGGAGTAGAGTCCAACCTCATATGGGCCCTGCTAGGACCCAGTCTCCGGCCTCTCTCCCAACCTCCGTGGTGCCCTCCGTGTGCGGCGTCTAGGATTGGGGTCAGCAGCATTGGATCGTTCTGTCCAATAAAATCGATCCCCGATGCCTCCTCCTGCTCCACCATCCGCTCCTACACCCACATTAACCAGTAACATATAAGTATATCATTTAAATTTGAACTTTTCAAAACAAAAATTTCAAACCTGTTAGAATAAATATTAACACTTACGCAATACTCCTGGGTAGCGGTGTCGGGGAATCGAAGCACGTCCGTCGCGGATCTGTCGAGGTGCCGTGAAGATACGCGGTCAGCACGCTCGGTGTACCACCCTACGCCAGGATCTGAGGTCTCTGCAATTCGCAAAAAATTTATATATATTATAAAATAACTCTTAATATTACATTATATCACAGTAGGTCTATTGTAATTTACCGATACCTGCATGGCACGAGTAATATTCCTCGAGCCACCTGTATAAGTGGGGCGACCCCTCTTCGCCGACTTCCTATTCTCTTTATTTTGATCGGCTTGTTTCTGCACAACACATTCAGATTTAGTTTTCTAATTAAGCAACACAAAAAAATAAATTATATACTAAACAATGAATTACATTTAAAATACAAACCTGTTTGCGCTGAGAGTCGAAATATTGGTACAAGAGAGGCCATGTATCTACGTCGACTCTCACAAAGACCGGAGTATGTAGGAGAGCCGCTCTCTCTGCTTCGAGGGTCGCCATACACAGGGAATAGCAGTCGATCTTCAGCTCGTTCCTATTGTATCAGACATTTAATTGCATGTTCTTCATCAGGCCATGGTACAGAGCGTGAAGATCGAGCACTCTCTCAGGGTGATCAGGGTCGGGTACAGGCTGAAAGTCGTAATCCAACCGCAAATACAAAAAAAATAATGTTATTAAATTTCAAGTGTTAAATAATAATAAATATATTGGGCAAGTCAAATGAAAATATATATTAATACCCGAGCCTGATCCCAGAAGATGGCAAATGAGCACCGGTGCTGGTCGCCCCACTCAACGTGAAGTGGATACTTCTTCACGAGGCGACTCTCATCCCCCATATACCGGCCGAATCTCTCGGCATAATCGCCGGTATAGCGATAATCAGGGGTAAAGAAGAAGGGGAATGTTGCCTCCCCCTTACCTCTGTCGGGCCTCAGCCTGTGGGACTGATTCGAGCCTCGAGTCCCCCTCTCGGGATGGGGATGCCCTGCATCTACAAGAAATATCAAGACAATCAATATTAAGACAAAGTGATATTAAGAAATTAAGGTTTAACGAAAATTGAAGTGTGATATATACCTCCGGCAACAAAAGCACGAGCCTGGGCCCGGGCAGCAGCACGAGCGGGACGATAGTTCTCCACTGAGGAACAGCCGGTGACCCGGACGTGGATGCATCTCCAACTAAAAAATAAGCATCAATAAAATTACATGAAGTTCATGTTTATTCTTAAATGATATGTAAAATAAATATATATTTTATATTTATTCATACAAACCTGCAGACTGAGCGGAGGGTATGGAAGTGACGGGAGTGGTCCCTGCACCAGACGTGGACGCACCACCTATGATTAGACAATCAAACATTGACCATATAAGTAATTGCAAAAAAAATGTGTATATCAATAATATAACATTCTAAATCAACATGTATACACTATAGGATATATAAACATACCCGCAGGTGCGGTGGTGGTCTCTACCCGAGATGTAAGTACGTAAGAGCAAAAATAATGTATGTATATTTATGATACAGCATTATAAATAAATATTCATGGACTATATGATATATAAATATACCTGGAGGTGCGGGAGTGGCCTATATCCCCGATGTGGACGCACCACCAACAGCTAGACAATCAAATATTGACTATATAAGTAATTTTGAAATAAATATGCATGTATATTTATAATATTATATTCAAAATGAATATGCATGTAATATACCTGGATGTGTGGCAAAGTCCGCACGGAAGAAGGCATCCGAAGGGGTCTCCGATCGGGGCGCAAGAGCAGCCTTCTGAAGCTTCCTACGCAGCTCTCCGGGCGGCAGAACAGCTATGCCTCTGTCTCTGCCTCTGCCGTTGCCGCTGTAGGGTGTTTTTTCGTCACCCCATTGAGATGGGAATACGCGCGCACTTGTCAGGCGTATGCTACAGATTCCCCCTGCTTAGGATAGACCGGGGTTTATTGATTGTGGGGATCCAAATCTCCGGCAGCCACGAACTAAGCTGCCGTTAATTACCCCTCGTCTTTGGAACGAGAGAACCTCCGATTAACGGGTTAAACTGGTCATGCGAACTCAATGTGCAGTGTGCATGTGTTGTGTTTTGAAAAGGGGGGTTTTGGATATATCGGGAGCCACGCAGAGTTTTTACGGGGGTCCCGCTACCCGGATAGCGGGCTGGGGGTCAAGAGGGCTAGCAGCCCCCTTGCGGGGTGCGGGGCAGCGCCCCGTTTAAATTTTATTTCTAACAGGGACAGTGTCGTGGTGTATGTGTGTGTGTACATGTATATACATATGTATATATATACATGTATATATAAATAAAGGCGAAAAAGACATCCAAAGGATGCGTGGGGCCAGCGCCTAGGCGCTTGAGCGCGAGCGCGCCACGTGTCGGCACGTGGGCGCTTTGCGCTCGAGCGCAGAGTGCTGGAGCGCAACACGCCACGTGTCGGCATGTGGGCGCTTTGCGCTCGGACACTGGGCGCTTGAGCGCAAAGCCCTTTCGGGTTTTCATCCGTGCCCATTTTGCTTTTGGACATACCATTTTATTTATATTCTTCTTCTTATTATTTTTTTATTTTATTTTATTTTATTTTTTTGGACTTTGAATGCGGTCTCACCAGTAGGACTTGGGAGAGATTGGGATCGTTTTACGCCCGTGGATTGTATACGGTTCTGCAGGATGTATGATTCAGACCATAGGGCCGGCCAAATTTTGGGACTTTGTTGGCGTCTGCATCGCTGCACTGGAATATGGTACCAGGAGCGACTCATCATTCGCCGTTGGGGTATGGGATTTGGAATTTGGTTAGCGTCTGCATCGCTACACTGGAATATGGTACCAGGAGCGACTCATCATTCGCCACGGGAGGATTTGGGAGAGATTGGGATCGTTTTACGCCCGTGGATTGTATACGGTTTTGCAGGATGTATGATCCAGACCGTAGGGCCGGCCAAATTTCGGGACTTTGTTGGCGTCTGTATCGCTGCACTGGAATATGGTACCAGGAGCGACTCATCATTCGCCGTTGGGGTATGGGATTTGGAATTTGGTTGGCGTCTGCATCGCTACACTGGAATATGGTACCAGGAGCGACTCATCATTCGCCACTTGGGGTTTGAATTTGGAATTTGGTTGGCGTCTGCATCGCTGCACTGGAATATGGTACCAGGAGCGACTCATCATTCGCCACTTGGGGGTTGGAAAGCGATGGCTTAGGAGACAGTTTTAGATCCACACCACCTAAGACTTTTCAATTTTATGGGCCGTGAGGGTCCCCATAAAAGCAATTTCTCCCTACGAGTCGTGAGGATCTCGCAGGTGTATTTTCTCCTTAGGAGTCGTGAGGACTCCTAAGTGTGTTTTTCCTTTGTGAGTCATAAGGATCCCACAAAGGTTTGTACTCCTCATGTATCGTGAGGACACATGAGTGGGCCTTCTCAATGGAGCATAATTCCACAGGCGGAGACCAGCCGCGTAACTGGTGATTGCGGTAGGGCATGGGTATGAAGAGAATTATTTGAGCCCGTGGATTGTATACGGTAGTCAATTTGGTGACTAACCATAGGGCCGGGAGAGCTTTGGAAATTTGAATTTTTGTTGGCGTCTGCATCACTGCACTGGAATATGGTACCAGGAGCGACTCATCATTCGCAGCTTTTTTTTTGTTTTTTTTACCGCGATTGCTCTATCATTTCAGCTTTTCTTATCGCGAAGGTCGCGATTTCCCCATCATTTCGGCTTTTATTCGCGGTTACCCCATCATTTCGGATTTATTTCATCTTTATTTTACTCGCTGATTTTTATTGCGAGTTGCCCCATCATTTCGGCTTTATTTCATCTTTATTTTACTTGCTGATTTTTATTGCGAGTTGCCCTATCATTTCGGCTTTTCTTTATTTTTCTTTTATTTACACATTTTTTATTTACATTTTTTTTACATTCCCAGTTTAACGACTTAGAGGTCGATTGTTTCCCAGTTTAACGACGTGGTGGTCCTCTTTACTTATCCCAGCTCCTTGAACATTGATCTTGGCGGAGCTGTGTTGATGAGCTAGCTCTGTGGCTGGCCGATACATCCGAGGATTGAGAGGTTTTTCCAAGCTTATATTTGTCCTCTGCCCAATCTTTGAAAACACAACAGTCTTCAATGGTATGACTCAGCACTCTATGGTATGGGCAGTATATGGGATTGCCCGTCATATTCATTTCATGTGGCCTCTTCGGAATAGGCAGTTGCAGGCCATTGTTCAGGGCTTCCTCGAATATATCGCGGACCTCATCCCTCCTAAAGGAGTACACCTTCTTCTTTCTCTCCATCAGAGTAGGTGCCCTCACTGACGCCGGTCCCTGTGGCCGATCAATCTTTGGTTCGCCCTGCACATGTCTGGGAGGGTTAGGTTCCCTAAAGGTTTCGGTCTCCATTTGCATGAGATCGATGGTCGTAGCTTGACTGTTTGCTAGCACGCCTTTAGACAGTTCTATCTCTCCCTTCTTGTATTGCCTTTCGACCCAATCTTTGAAGACGAAGCAGTCCTCAATGGAATGACCTATCACCATGTGATAGGGGCAATATTCTGGGTCGTCGGTCATATTCTCTTCTTGCGGTCTCTTTGATTCTGGCAGTTGTAGACCGTTTCTTAGGGCGTCCCTGAATATCTTGTGGACTTTTTCCCTCTTGAAGGAATAGACCTTTTCCAGCTTCTCTTTCAGAGGCGATTCCCCCCCGGCGTATGTATCGGAGGGACTGGAGGCTGATTGCAGCCGTTTTTCGCGAAGGCGCTCCGCTTTCAGGTTTAAAGGGATATCAGTTGGCTGCTCCCGGGTACCAATCCCTGGCTCATGAGCCAAAATTTGATTCTGCTGTAATTGCAATCGGGCGACTTGGGTCGCGAGATCTACCATGACGTTTACCAGCTCGTCGACTTTGGAATAGACCTTGGCCATCTTCTCATCCCTGTCCTGAAATTGCCTTTGAAGCCATTGGAATAATGCTTGTTCTGTAATTCCGGCTATGACAACCGGGTAATCTTTATTGCCTGAGCTCCATTCCGTAGGAACCACGGGCTCCTCTGGCTTATCGGCCTGAGCGGACTCTTAATCATTTAGATCGAGCCAATGCTGGGTAGCGTCAACCGTATCATCACTATGGCTGTGAAGAAGAAGAGGGTTCGTTTCTTCATGTCCGGCCATGTAGACAGTGTGGATAACACATTCAGCCATTCTTTCACCACTGGCAGCTGGTTTCGCGGAGAGGTCCGGGCTTTGGAAATTCATAAATTTTAACATGGCCAGAGCCCTAGCCCTTTTGTTGGCTCTATATCTGAGCCGCTTCTGCCTCAGCTTCTCTGCCTTAAGCGCTTGGAAGGCTTCTGCTCTTCGGGAAGCCGCCATGGGCCGAGTGATGGGGATGCTTGAGAAGACATCTGCCCGCGTGTCCGTCGAAGGTATCGCCTGGGCTTGCCCATGACGTCTGGCAACTTATTTTATTCCGATGGCTTTGCCCCCAGTTGGGGCCATGAAAAGCCGTCCAGACATCGATTTGCGTTTGGGTTGGGGCGCCCTCGAGATCACCACATTTGGTCTCCTGCCTTTCGAGACCGGTTTGTCTGTTGCTAGAGCTTGAGGAGCTGGGATGGCGCCAATTGGTATGAACATAATAGAGCCGAAAGGTAGCAGCGGCTCCTCCCATTGTCGCCCGAGACTGGCCGGGAGGACCGTCCTAGAGTCTATCCTCATCGTGTAAGAGACGGGAGTCGTGTTGAGAGCTGAGATCGTCCTTGGAGACATTGTTGGAGGTGATTGCTTGAAAACCTATATGAAAGAGCATTATTTTAGTATAAAGATAGATACGTATATTGATTGAGTTCGCATGAACGCTTAACCCGAAATATGGGAGGAGAGATTTGTCCCACCGGGCGTGCCAGAATCTGTAGGGTGTTTTTTCGTCACCCCATTGAGATGGGAATACGCGCGCTCTTGTCAGGCGTATACTACAGATTCCCCCTGCCTAGGGTAGGCCGGGGTTTATTGATTGTGGGGATCCAAATCTCCGGCAGCCGCGAACTAAGTTGCCGTTAATTACCCCTCGCCTTTGGAGCGAGGAAACCTCCGATTAACGGGTTAAACTGGTCATGCGAACTCAATGTGCAGTGTGCGTGTGTTGTGTTTTGAAAATGGGGGTTTTAGATATATCGGGAGCCACGCAGAGTTTTTACGGGGATTCCGCTACCCGGATAGCGGGCTGGGGGTCAAGGGGGCTAGCAGCCCCCTTGCAGGGTGCGGGGCAGCGCCCCGTTAAAATTTTTTTTCTAACAGGGACAGTGTCGTGGTGTATGTGTGTGTGTACATGTGTATACATATGTATATATATACATGTATATATAAATAAAGGGAAAAAAGACATCCAAAGGATGCGTGGGGTCAGCGCCTAGGCGCTTGAGCGCGAGCGTGCCACGTGTCGGCACGTGGGCGCTCTGCGCTCGAGCGCAGAGTGCTGGAGCGCAACACGCCACGTGTCGGCATGTGGGCGCTTTGCGCTCGGACGCTGGGCACTTGAGCGTAAGCGCGCCACGTGTCGGCACGTAGGCGCTTTGCGCTCGAGCACAGAGTGCTGGAGCGCAACACGCCACGTGTCGGCACGTAGGCGCTTTGCGCTCGGAAGCTGAGTGCTTAGGCGCAAGCGCGCCATGTGTCGGCACGTGGGCGACTTGCGCTCAAGCGCAAGAGCGCCACGTGTCGGCACGGGGGCGACTTGCGCTCGAGCGCTTACGCTGGAGCGCAAGAGCGCCACGTGTCGACACGGGGGCGACTTGCGCTCGAGCGCTTGCGCTGGAGCGCAAGCGCGCCACGTGTCGGCACGGGGGCGACTTGCGCTCGAGCTCTTGCGCTTGAGCGCAAGCGCGCCACGTGTCGACAAGCGGGCGCTCTGCGCTTGAGTGCCAGCGAGAAAAAGAGGCTTTTAGCCTAAAAAAATTTCTCGGAAGAGAAATCAGAGAGGAGTTGGACTCCTGAGTGTGTTTTTGGGGTTAATGGAAAGGGTTCTTCTTCCTCCTCCACTGTTAGCTGGATCTTGAAGATCAAGAGATGTGAGATCTCAAAATCTCTCCTTTTTGGGATCTAAAGACAGATCCAGGTCCCCCTTTATGGGTTTGGTGGTGAAAAACTATTTTGTTTTTGAAAAGGAAGAGTAAAACTCTTGATTTAATTCAAGAGAAATGAGAAGGTTTAGGAACCTTGAGGAAGGAGAAAAGATCTCAGATCTAATTTTTTTTGGAGTGAATGAAAAGTGTCCTTTATTCATCATCATGTTGCCTTTTATAGGCTTACATATTTACATATAGTCCCTTGGGCTTTACAAAAATGGCATTTTAGCCATCCCATGGCTCATGTGCCATTTCATTTTTGCACATAAGCCATGGGCTTACAAAATATTGTCCTTATGCCCATTTTGTTTACATTCATGCATAAAAAATTATATAAAAATTATTTATTACATGATTTTGTTGTTGGCGCGGGGAGGCTGGCCGCGGGCTCGACTTGGGCATGGGCCCGCTTGACCTGGGCTTGGGCTCACCTGGCTTGGGTTGACTTTGATTTTGACTTGGTCAACCGGGGTGTAAATTTTTACCCCAACAGCCGCAGTTGGAGCTCCTGCCGCCCCTCACTGCTCCCATCATCGTCATCAAATCTAGATAAAACGGTTCGTGAACGCATTAGACAATCATTACATATGCATGATATATATGTATAGATCGTAAAATGTGAAGTAATAATATAACATTACTGATAACATTTTTCGTTTCATGGACGCATTAGACATATCTACTTGGATTTCATCATCGATATCATTTCTAACCCACGTAACTTCATGTTCAGCCGAGACAACCCGTCTTTTGAAACAGACGGTCGGAGCATTCTAAGTCTTCTCTGATCTTCATCCTCATCGCTGTCATTGAATTCTAGGACATCGTAAACATCCCTGGGTTTTCAACGGCATACGACACTCCATCCCGGATGCTTCAAACACTGTGAGTAGTATACTTGGAACGCTTGGTTTGGAAAGATAAACGGATCGTCCTGACTGTAAAATCGAAGTGTGTTCACACTGGTCAATCCATATTCATCTTTTCAAATCCCGAGATTGTTTCTCCACTTATCCATATCGGTTCGTGTATCGTACCAATACACTGAAATATATAAAATGGTTCTGATCGTCCGGGATATTAGATACCAAGTATACAATTTAAGTATCCATAATAAATCACACCATCCGATCCTACCATCGCAATCCCACTATTCTAAGTGGTTCTAGATGTTTCTATGTCATTAACTTCGAATTTGTATACAAGGACACTGAATCCTTTATAATATGCAACCTCCATACTAGGAAACTGAGCTAAATATCTTGAATCGCTCTTTAATGATGCAAACAAGTTCGGATCATGGATCTAACAAAACAAATTTTACGACAAATACATAACGATATAAGTTTAGATTAAAACTGGTAGTAATAACATGTTATTCGAATAACTTACATGATCTTCAACCCAATCGCAAAAATTATCCTAATGATATTTTTCCAATCGTTCATCGTTCCAATCAGAATGCCCCTCACGTATCTCGTTAAAATAAATTTTGTTCTCAACAATAAATTATGACATTAATATTATATCATTTCATACACATACAAACACAAATATAAAAATTAATCCAAAAAAACTTACTCTCTAATTTTTTCAAGACATGTGCTATTGAGGAGCATAAACCGGTATATTTTGTTAATAAACATAGTGTCTACCCTCTTATAATCGGCTTTACCATATGGCCCGTCCTGAATTCTTCGAGACTGGTTAAGTCTCGTCTTAATGTTCTCGTCCAGATAGCGGGAACAAAATGTGGTTATTTTATCTAGAAGATAACTTTGCATGATAGAACCCTCTGGTTGATTTCTATTGCGTATATAATTTTTTAGAGTGTAGAGCTACCTAAAGAAAAATATGTTAAATAAATAAATACGGGCATACAGAACAACAATAATTTTACAAATTGCACGAAACGAAAAATTCCACGTACCTCTCGACGGGATACATCCATCGATATTGTACCGGTCCGTCTAACTTAGCCTTAGTTGCAAAATGAACCGTCAGGTGTATTATGATCTCGAAGAATGACGGTGAGAAAATATGCTCAAACTTGCAAAGTATTAACGAAATAGAATTTTCTAGTTTCTCCAGCGTCACAACATCCAGTGTTTGTGCATAATTCTCTGAAAAAACAATATAGGTCATTGATTACTAGACCAACCGATTCGGGAAGGGAAGTCCTGAAGGCTATTGTGAGAAGGTGCTCTATAATAATATGGTGATCATGACTTTTCAGCCCATCGACCTTGCCTTTCACAATTTTTATCTTCTTACTAAATGATCCTGAGAAATCTGTGGGAACTTTCAAATCATGCAACACCTGCAGTAATCTTTTCTTCTCCGGTTGTGACATATAATACGCGACATTGGGAAGTACGAACTTGTCTGGTTTACCCGCTATCGGTTTAGGATGCAATTCACTTCTAATTTCCCATTCCTGTAGATCCATCCGAGCATGGAGGTTGTTTTTCGATTTCCCGTCTTTACAAAGAAGCAAGTTGAGTACGTGCTCGGATGCTCACTTCTCTATGTGCATGACGTCCAGACAATGACGCACTAAATTTGTTGACCGGTACGGAAGCTCGAAGAAAATGCTTAACTTGTTCCAGAATGGTGGTTTGACCTGTTTTGTCAGATCCATCCCGAAAGTCACATTATTGTAACCATCCCACTGAGCAGTCACGTCCTCTCCGGACAATGGGGTTGGAGGTCCAAAAAGCTCCTGATGACCATCAAAATGAACAGAGTCTAACCTGTGAGGGTGGTCTAGAGGCAGGAAACGTCGATGGTCGCAATAACAAACCTTCCTACTAAAATTCATGAATTTCGATATTGTATGTTGATGGCAATAAGGACATGTTTTGTGACAATGTACGGACCAACCTGATAGCTTCCATACGCAGGAAAGTCATTAATTGTCCACATTAAAGCCGCACGCAGTACGAAGATTGTATTTGTGTCGTAAGTCTCTACACCATCAATGAATAAAGATTTTAACTCATCGATCAGAGGTCGAAGATAGACGTCGATATTGTTTCCCAGTGAGTTTGGTCCGTCGATAAGAAGAGGCATCATAAAGTATGATTGGTCCATATCCAACCAAGGTGACGATTATAAACTATCATTACAGCGGGCCATGTGTTGTAGCTTCCAGCCATATAGTTAAATGGGCAGAAGCCATCACTAGTGAGTCCGAGCCTGATATTGCGAGGATCGCTACTGAATATTTCATGCCTCCTATCGAAATCCTTCCATGCCGGTGAATCTCTTGGATGACTCATTTTCCATGTTCAGTTGGAGGAGCACGGTGATGCCAAATCATTGCCTCGGCTGTTTTCTTGCACCTGAATAGCCTCTGCAGCCTCTGTGTTATGGGAAAGTATCGTGCTATCTTGACAGGTATATCGGGTTTCTTATCAGAATCTTTCGGCTTATACCTGGCCTCTCCGCATGTTAGACACTCTTTCAAATCTGAATTCTCTTTCCGGTACAACACGCAATTTTTAGGACATACTTGAATTTTCTCACACTTCAAACCCAAATCAGACATCATCTTCTGGGATCCGTACCAGCTGTCGAGCACGTTATTTCCCAGGGGTATAGAATCTTTCAAGAACGAAAGAAGTATTGTGAATGATTTGTTGCTCCATCCATTTAGGCACTTAATCTGGAAAAGTTGGACGAACCATGAGAGGGTGGAATACTTTGCATTCTCATAAATTGGTTTTCTAGTATCATTAATGAAATTTTCATACTTATCCGCACGCGGTCCTTAACCGGAAGGAATATCATCTTCGGTACGAATAGATTCACCTAGGGCAGTCTCTACCATATTCTCCATTTCTTCTCATGGAAAGAAATTACCGTATTCTTCTTCTGCCGCATTACCGTCTTCTTCTTCTTCTGCCGTATTACTGTTTTCTTCTTCTTTCCCGTGATATAGCCAAGTTGTATAAAGTCTAGTAAAGCCATGTTTA
Organism: Agapanthus africanus; assembly: GCA_030015575.1. NCBI lineage: Eukaryota > Viridiplantae > Streptophyta > Magnoliopsida > Asparagales > Amaryllidaceae > Agapanthus > Agapanthus africanus. The sequence goes on from CM057337.1 coordinate 944,521,620, forward strand.
ACGACATGAAGTTCTGCAAATTCTACCTTCTACCTGTACTTATTCCCACATCTATTGCACGGGCAGAGAATCTTTTCTAACGTGATCTTATTATGTGCACGTGCAAATTCAATAAAAGTAGCAACTCCTGCGACAAATTTAGGTTGCATACGTTGTTGCCAATCCATATACATACAGTCCTTAACTCTGATGTACTCATGGGCTATATTAGACTGTATAACATATAAATTGTAGCTTATGATGACTATATTGAGAAATCTAAGAACGGGATAGTTACTGACAAAGAAGAAAATCCGTGTATGTATTTTGTGTGTGTGTTTGTCATTGAAAAGAATAAATTATCGATAATCAAAGTTAGATTTGAGGATACCCATGTATTTGTTGTATTCTATTTATGTGTGTTTCAATTTATCATTTCGCTTAAGTGTAGGGTTGTTAGTGTGTATATGCTGTGTGTGAGTTTGTTGTGTATTCGTGTTGTATGTGTGTGTTTCAGCTGTCGAGGGTAAGGCTTCTATCCCATTAAGAATGTATAGAGCAGACACAAATTCGCTTGTGCTTTCAACCGTTTCGAGTAAATTTCGGCAGCACCTTACCGCTGTTCTCCGAGTACACTGTAATAGAATAAATAATCATTTCAAAGATGTGAAACAATGTTGAAATGAACATCTAATCTATCTTTGTACACGGAGAACCAGCGGAAAAGTACCGATGAAATAACTCGAAACGGATGAAAACACAAGTGAACACAGGTGTTTGCTTTATACATTCTTAACTTGTCCATACTGGACAAATCTATCGGTTATCATACGATTGAATCTTCTCATCACATAGACTATACGACGGTTGTTAGTACCGAATTATACCGTCCGATATTTAATAACCTTCGTATAGTTGTATGTCACGACGAATATCGAATGTATGTTAACCGATAGACGGGGACTAAGTCGCGCTTTGATTTTCATATATATATGAGTATCGATGAGAATATGAAAGTTTCATATTATCATCGAGTATCATATATTGGTTTTAACTTGAACATTTAACTTGAATAGCTTTTACGTTTACGTTTCGTTATTAAGGGTTCGAAGTTTTTAGTTAAGAGTAAATTTTTCTTGCGTTTATGGTAATGTACGTTTACGTTATCATCGAGTATCCTACTGAATGAACTAGTGCACCCTAAACCCTAACCCTAAATAACCCAAATTAACCTAATTAACCACAATTAACCATAATCGTTACCCTAACACAAATTATCCCTAATTTATCCAAATCTAACCCAGTTTACCCAAATTAACCTAATTAACTCTAATCAATCCAAATTTAACCCAATTTACCCAAATTAACCTAATTAAATCTAATCAACACTCTAAGCCTTTCAAATTATCACTAATAAACCCAAATTAACCCTAACCTCTAATTAACCCAAAGTAACCCTACCCTCTAACCTTAAACCTGAACCAAATCCTAACCCTAACCATACACTGAACCCTAATCCTAACCCAAGTCTTATCCTAACCCCAACTAATTAACCCTAACCCTAACCCTCACCCTAACCTAACCCTGAACCCTAACCCTAGCCTAAGAAGCAACCTAATAATCAACAAAAATAGAAATAAAAGCATAATAAGAAGTAAAAATATGAAATTTACTAACATGTAGCTAGGCCGACGATGGAGGAGACCGGAGATGGTCGACGACGCAATCGGCGACGAGTCGCGGGCGGTGGCGACGAGGAAGTTGACGGTGATGTCGGGGATGACAAGATGCGTGCGGGAGGGCGGTGGCGACGAGAGGCGCGCACGGAAGAGTGAGGAGTTTTTGGGAACCAGGACTTTTTTGTGCTTTATTTTTTTTTTAATAATCCATATACATGCACCTACGAATTAAACCGCAGGTCTTTTTTTGCGGCTCCATACAGCCAAATAACAAATTACGTTTTAATGTTTTTAAATTAATTCGTACGGCACCGTAGAGGCAACCATGTTGATCTACGGATTAATCAGTAGGGGCAACATTTTATTGCCCCTACGGATACCTTTATCTATAGGTGCAACCCCTTATTGTAGCAGTGAATCGTTAACCAACTAATTGTTTCGATGATCAATTTTACAGTTATTTAATATCCAAGCAATCCTTAACAAAAACAAATACACTCAAAGGAATAACTTATTTTTGCCTCACAGCTCAGGTAAGCTGTAAGATTTAGAATATTACATTTTTATTTTAAATTTATATTTTTTCTTAAATAAATTATGCCTTCGCCCAAAGCGTCTCAATAATGGAGTAATGATTTTTTATTTTAGATGTTCTATTGTGAGGAAGCTTCGAACTCAGGTAGATATATTTTAATATGTTTTAATAGCTATTATTTTTCTGGTGGTTTGCTCTTTATATTTAGAGATTGTATTGATATTCTAATTAAGAGGTTTTAGTGGAAACATCAAATCTCTCAAGTAATTAACCGATCTCTTTCAATAGTTATGGGTGATGTTGTTAATTAAGCTTCTTTTCTTTTTAATTTTCCCTCGTACAAACAATTAATTGCAATTCTTTTTCAATCTAATGATCGTTTATATTAACATATGTTAACAGGTCTTTTGAATGCACTTAAGAGACTTCATTTGAATATTTGGAACATTGCATTATGGTCGACAGAAGCACGCTTCTTCAAGGACAACATGCATTTTATGATAAATTATCGAAAGATAACTCTGATTTTTTAATTATTAATTGTAATTTATGTGAACATTTCTAAGTGATCAAGTTGAGAACATTTTATGTTATAAATCTATTTGTGTAGACATTTTATGTTATAAATCTATTTGTGTTTTGCTGAAAGTATTGCCTTTTATTTATTTATTTTCCACATCGAGTATATTGTCAAGTTGACGATACGGTGGCTTGAAAGCACTGTATTTTGAGTAGAATTTATAAATTGTACTGAATTTCTGTGCTACCATGACAAGAAATTTAGTGAGGCTTAAAAAATTTAAGGATTTGAAAAGATAGGTTATGTTTAAATTATAATTAAAACTAGGCAGCTTAATAAATATATAATAAAGTTTAAATACAAAAACTGAGAGGGTTATACTTTGATTAGGAGTGTATACGATTTGCTCTTATTGTATATTCATACTGATACTCAAAATGCAGGTCTACCATACCTCATGTAATATTTCCTTATCCGAACTAAAAATCTCTATTCAACTAAAATCCGAGTTTGCTATCTCCTTAAAATCCCTGGTTAAAAATATATTATTATCCTAACTAAAATCACCGTTTAAAATCGCAATCCCCATCCCACTATTCTAACTAATAAAATCCTATCTCAACTAAAAATATTAAATTGAATTAATTGTGTAGGCAAATATTCAAATATTTCAGAAAAAACTAAATTGAGACGTATTTAAAAAATAATTATAAATAAAAACTAAAAATATTTGAAAATAAATAAACTTTTAATATGCGGAAAAATAAAAATATAAAAAGATCACATAGAATTAAAAATATTTTTAAGTTAAAAGATTCGGGAAATAAAGAAACTATTAATATTTGTAAGATATGAATTTTTTTTTGTTGAAAATAGAGAAAAAAGTTAAATAATCTTTAAAGATTTAAAATTTTAAAAATGAAAATTAAAAAGAAAGGGATTTTAAAAATATTAATTAATAATGGTAACAAGAAAAATTTATAAGATTTTTAAGATTTGAAAATTCAGGGATAAAAACTAAAAGATTTACAACAATTGAAAATATAAAAATAAAAAAGATTGCCAAAATATGGAATTGTTTTATTAATTTATATTCTATTAAATTATATATTAATATTAAACAAAGAACTAAGGATCATTGTTTAAGAAAACCTCTTAATAAATAATTAGATGGATTGAGCCTTAAAAAATTATGATTTCTAATATATGCTAAGCGGTGTTGTAATTAAATTTTAAGTTTACAAGGCAGTACGTGATATGCTACGATTTCTTGAAGGTTATAATACAAATATAGTAGGAATATGTAATATGATTATTTATTACCGAATTAGAATACATTCTCATGCATAGCACATACAAGAACCTAGTACACTACAACGTTGCTCTCAATGAAAGCACCAAACTATTGTGATACAAAAAATGGCCAATACCTGAAAAATTCAGTCGAGGTGAGAGCAACGAGGCAGTGCAACAATGTACTTCTAGAACCTGTAAAAAAATCACGTCGTAGTAGTTTCCAGGTTCCTCCCTCCGAAGCTCAAGTCAATGAACGGATCATATTGTTGAGATTCAAGGTTTCGAGGCGGTGGAACAAGCATACCCCTCTAGGGGTTTACCTCTATATATATCCTTACGTTGAGGGTAGCTCAGATTGTTGTAGGGATTCTTTGCCCACTCTGACGTGAGGAGCGGGGATGCTCTCAGTAGTTCCCCGCGTAAGCGATGGTTTTTCTTTTCTTTTTTGAAATAAAGCCTCTTCATGAATCGAACTTGCAAGCTCTCACGTTGGAGAGGAAAGCCTGAGTCGGCAGTTGCTTTGCGTAGTGTGATGGACTTGGGCTTGGCTTAGCCTTAGCCTCGATCTCAACCCTGTTTTCCAGCATCCTCAATATTCTCTCGCTCGTAAATATAGACGGGCCGACGTAAATTTTTGGGAGATCAGCTTTATAATACTGTGGAAATGTTGGGCAAAAGCTTATGGTTGTTTGCTGCTTTGCTCTATTTGACTGTTCGATCAGAAATTACAGATTTGATATTTCAAAGCCTTCACTGATAAAATCCAATCTTTTATATCATTACCAATTGTTTCCTGTATGTCATACAAGTGGGAGGATTCGAACACAGGACCTCCCACCTAACAGGGGTACACAATGTTTTTGACGCTCGAGCTAAGGCTTATTTGACGTGCCTGCCTTCTCAAATTCTACTGTCCCCGTGTGCATCTTCTTGCGATAACTTATTCCGCTACTTTCTTTTAATTGATGTTCTTTTCGACATGGTTTGATTTTTTATTCCACTCACGTTGTAGAATTTCATATGCTGGGATCTGAAAAAAAATAAAAAAATAAACTCAAATTTTGAAGTCGACTCTTTCACTATGAGCTTATCAAATTGTAGGATCAGGTCCTGTAGATGTCACATTTGACATTTTTAGATGGAACTGAGCAATCTACTGGCCATGGTTTATTACCCAGACGATTAAAATTGAAAGAAAAATCATATCATATTTTTCAGAATATTTTTTCTAACCAAACCTTCACGACTACACCATGGACGTACAATGTATGGTTCGCTTCTAACTAAAATTTATCAAATGTGAACTCTGCAGGATCCGTAGTATATGTATCAAACTTTTAATGGTGGATAATCGTGCGACAATCAAAAATATCAAATGGGAATTAATTCTACATGAATATGTTAAGTTCTAATAAATGTATTGGATACTGTTGGGGTCAAAAATTACACCCCGGTTCACCAAGTCAAAGTCAAAGTCAACCCCAAGTAAATGGGCCCAAGCCCAGGTCAAGTGGGCCTATACCCAAGTCGAGTCATGCGGCCAACCTCCTCCGTACCAATATGAAAATTATGTAATAAATAATTTTGATATAATTTTTATGAATAAATGTAAGAAAAATAAGCATAAACCCAAATTTTTGTAAAACCCATACCTCATGTGCAAAAGAAATGAGCACATGAGGCATGAGATTGGCAAAATACCATTTTGTAAAGCCCAAAGGAGTATGTGTAAATTTGTAAGCCTATATAAGGCAACATGATAATGAAACGAAAAAGAATAATTCATTCCCTCTAAAGCAAGGGTTTTTGTGGCTCCTTCTTTTTCCTCAAGATTCTAAATCTTCTCCATTTTTATTGAATTAAATCAAGAGTTTCACTCTTTCTTTTTCAAAAAAAATAAATAGGTTTTCACCACAAAACCCTTGAAGGGGAATGCGGATTTTCCATCAAATCTTCAAAATGAGATATTTTTAAATCTCACCCTCTTTTCTCCAAGATCTAATAAATAGATAGGAGGAAGAAGGAGACTCATCCCCAAAAATCCCATTTTAGGAAAATCCAAGGCTCAAGAGAAAACCCAGGGTTCAAGGGAGAAGAAAGGGGTCCCATTTCATCATCTTCGAAAATATCTTGGGAGTTTAAGTCCACAAAAAATTAATATATATATATATATATATATATATATATATATATATATATATATATATATATATATATATATATATATATTTCTTTTTAGGAGTTCAACTCCCAGTGCAGGGGCTAAACCCATTTATCCTCTTTTTCAGGAGTTTAACTCTAAAAGTCAATTGGGAGTACAACTTCCAGTATAGGAGCTAATCCTTTTTTTCTGCTGGCGCTGGTGTCCGACGCCTAGAGCCCGCGTGCAGGGCACATGAGGCGCTAGCATCCACACGTTCTTTGGACGCTATTTTCCCTCTTTTTTTTTATATATACACACAATCCACAACACTTTTCCCGTTAGAAAAAATTTCTAACGGGACGCTGTCTAGCATCCCGGAAGGGGCTGACCCCCAGTCCGCTATCCGGGTAGTGGGACCCCCGTAAACTCTGCGAGGCCCCCGATATATCCAAAACCCCCCAATATAACCAATTATTTTCTCCCCTTTTTACCCCTTCCCCCTTCTTCTCTTCTTATAATGGGTGACCTAAACAGAAGAACACTTGCCGAGATTTGCTGTCCACAATCAGATATCTCTTGTTTTCGTAATCCCTTCGGTATACCTGTAACGTTTTGAAAATCGTTTCGGTGAAATTTCGGAAAAACGGTAAAATAAGGGGGTTTTCTGTAAAAAGTCAAAATGCAAATATTTAATTATAAAAATTAAATATACATATTCTAACTATGTAATTGCTAGTATTTGGTGTTTATTGAGCCACTGGTGAAATTTCAAATTTTCTGAAAAAAATTTATTTTATTATTATTTTAAGCCGTCACTAATACATTTAATTAGGGAAAATTACAAATTGGAATAAGTTGAAACAAATTTTGTGCATCATAAAACATTAAATAAAATTTTATCATGTGATTTTTGAAACGAAATCGTTTGCCAAAACGGTTTAGAAAATATCGAAGAAAAAGCCTTTTTTCGGTGAAATTAGTGTAAATGGTTGTTTGGGGTATAACATTTATCTTTTTCCCCCACACCCACACACACACTCACTCACCCCCATCCCCATGTGGCTAAATTCAGCAGCACATCCCCCCATTTCCCCACTCCATTCCACACAAATTAGAAAAAAAAAAAGAGTGAATAAAGTAAGATGTATGGAGATAAATAATTGAGGTGGACTTTTGTTGACTTGAACCCACTCACAACCACTCTCTCTCCCCTTCCCCACATAGGCCGAGTCCCCCCATTCCCTACTGCAAACAGCAGCCCTCCCAAATTCCTCACCTCGTTCTCTTCTAAAATCCATCAAAAATTGCCTCAAAAATCCATCAAAACTCCCACAACTCCAAAATCTAATCCCTACCCATTTTTCCTTGGACATTCAAGCATGGATTTTGGAGCTTGGAAGCAAGTTTTGAAGGCTAGATTTCAAGTTTGATCAATGGGTTGTGTGGTATAAAAATCTTGACTTTTTTCTAAATTGTTTGCTCTTACTTTAATTTGACTAAATTAGATGTTAATTATGGTTCCAATTTCAAGTCTAGAAATTCAAGAGAAGGATTTGGATCATGTTAGGGTTGTGATAATTTGATGATGTTGTGATATGTATTTTAGCATCTTATGATATGCAAATCTAGTCTAGTAGTTGATTTGTATATTGTCACTTAAAATTGTTAAAATTAGAGTTTTAACAAACTAGGTTTTGGTAATTAATTGAAAATTTAGAATTTAAAATACAGTAAGGGTTTCATCATATCATTAATATTATATTGAGTGGTTTAATACATTTAGTTCATCAAAATCCAAGCTAGATTGTAGTTTGTGCATTTTTGCTATAAAATTGTTAAAATTTAGGTATTTTGTAAACTAGAATTTTAGGGTTTTTGGAATTTAATGAGATTAAATTATGGGAATTATTTTTATGACTTATTTAAGATATTTAGTGAATATTGTGGCCGCTAGATTCGTTTATACATCAAGTTTTGTACTAAAACGGTGATTTGTGCTTGCTTGATTTTCGGAAAAATGACTTTTTAAGTGAAATTGGGGTTTTTGTGAATTTTAAGCTATTTTATATTATAATTAGTGCTTGTAACTGTACAAATGAGTGTGTTGGGAGTTTTCTCGATAGTTTGGCGTTTGTACGCCGACGTCGAGGGTTTTTGGGTCGATTTGTGGAAGCAACCATAGGTTTTGACCTATGTGGGATTCGTGAGTCGCTTTGGTCATGAGTCGGATTTTAATGCGATACGGTGCGTTATAATATGTAGGTAACCCATGTGGACTTCGAGACGACAAGCAAGCGCGTGGCGACGTCGGCACCGGCTAGCGAGGACCAGGTGAGTAGATTTATATCTACGGGGAGAAGTCGGGTGGATGACGTTTAGCACCCCCGCAGTCCGTGGTGGTGTATACGGATGCGTATACACTCCAACAATTATTATATGTTATTTGGGATTAATAACGATGTTAGGATGGATATTGGTGTGTTGGATTACTTTAGTGTTGCGAACCCCAGGGTAGTGTTGCACTGCACATACACACATACATACTTGCATACATTCCTATTTATATCTGCTCATGGGATTCTTTATAGTTATGTGTTCACATGGGTATGGGACTATGTGTTCACATACGGATTTGAGGATGATACTTGGGATTGAGCTGAGTCGATGAGATTTGTTTTGTGGTTGTGATATCGGTGATATGGCAGGATTCGTACTTGAGGTATGTCCTGGTGTTATAGCGGATCTTGGAGCGGCGATACGGGTGAATAGTGTTATAAATAAAATGGTCGACATGTGATCGTGATATGAGGCATGATATGCTAGGATATTGATATTAGGCCGTATCGGGCGATGTATGCCCCTTGATGATGATATGTGCTGACGATATCGGTTTGTACGAGACTGTCGATCAGTAGGCTGATCATGACTATTGAGGATATTAGTATTGTATTAGACATAGGTCAGTACCCTAGACTATGATCTTTGATAAAGAGGATACCGGATGAATAGTGTGATGAATATGATATTGACCTGTACCCAGATTTAGGGATGCCGTACGACGGATTTACGTAGGAGCTATATTTTGATGATTGATCCGCACTCTTGACTTGGAATGTCTGATTATGGATATGGTATCGGATATGATATTATTGAGGCGGGATCACCGACTAATATATATACAGGTATGTATATATATCGACTTAGATGTTAGGCGGTTTCCCTACCTGTAGTCCAGCTTGTTAGCTTAGCCCTTTAGTTTAGTTTAGTTGTTAGATTAGATTCGATTTTTACCTATTTCAAAAACTAACAAATCGTGGGTATTCTAAAAGACAGCCCAAGGGATCCTACGGATATTTCAAAAGACGTATCTTTTCATAAAAACACCGTAGCCCCTATTTTCAAAACCCCATGATTCGTGTTATTTCAAAAGGCACCATTTGTAGGACTTATATTAGATTAATGCAGATTAGTTACAGATGCGTCTAGTATTCAGCTCCCGCTCATTATTGTGGTTCGCTTCGCATCGCATGCTTATATTATTTTTCATACTCCATTATTGATATCATGCTGTTAGGACACCAGCACCATTACCGATGATGCGTATGTACCACGTACACTTACTTGCCGGCTCACACACATCTTCATCGGTAATTGCCATGTCACGTATACCTTAGAAAATATTATTGCTTGACATAGCCTGTTAGCTAATAGTTTAGACATGATATTAGCGTACTTGCCTTATATGTTAGTTTAGACATTGTAGTTATTACCTGCTACTTCATGCATACTGTTATTCATTGTTATGCCGCATTCATGGATTCTCATGCATATATTCACTATTTTACGTGTTATTGAGGTTTTGGATTCGGATTTCCATGAGATTTTCTGGATTTGGAGAAAAACCGCAAAAACATAAATAAACCTTTTCTCTCTTTTAAAATAAAAAGTGCGGTTTTCTCATGATGTATGAGTCGTCCACCATGAGTTTGCTGATGTATTTCGAGACCCGATTCGAGGAGTGGATGAACCGTTTCGGGTACATGGTGGGCCCGGTGCGGTACCCCGGGGCAAGAGGATCGTGTTGTTGACGTTGATCCTGGCAGGGGAGCACTACCGACCGGTGATATTACCCGACGCGTCGGATATCCGGAGGATACCGTCGTGGTCTTGAGATGGATGGTAGGGGCCGGTCTGGACTGACGGCGCCCTAGATATTGTGATTGAGACATTGAGATTTCGAGATATTGAGGTACAGAGACTGTGATACAGAGATATCGAGATATTGGGATTACGTTTTGTGCTGATGCTAGGCACTGTTTTATGCTGATTTCTTTATGATACCTCATTTTAAAAATACAAAGGAAATCTCACTAAATTATGAAAACAGTTTCTTTATTTATATGTATTCTGTTTTCATGCATTCATACCTCATTCATATGATATATTGCTACCTGAGGCACTGACACGGGCACATGGAATTACACTTGGGTTAGATATTTGCCCTAACCATTGTTTTGGGTTGTTGGTTATATATTTGAGGATATATTATGATCGTTGACCTATGGTTGCGTTATTTATGCGATTTCTTTCCGTAGGTGTTTTTCTATTCACGAGTTGGCAACTCACCCCTGTTGTGCCCCAGTTTCTTACAGGTTTTGCCGTACAGGTTTCATTACGGCTTTGCGGGCATAGTTTCCTTCGGGTGATTTGCTAGTAGGTGGGTTTACTTGTATCGTACCCCTATTAGATATCTTGTATATCATTATTCTATTGTATCTAGAAGTTCCATCAACCAAACATGTAATTATTTTGAGACAGAGACCAGTGATGTTATTCATTCGACCTTAGAGTCGTGCATTATATTTCTATGGTTTTCTTGTTGTTTTGAGTTTCCTTTTGAATTTTGATCCTCGCCATTGGCGTTGTATATTATATTGCTTGTGTGGTTGTGGCCGTCGATTGACGAAGAGCTAGCTCCCGCTTGGGGATGCCTTTTTATTGATTTCGCATACTATTCATGCTGTATCCCATTTGGGGGCCAGTATTTACAAAGGAGACTCTGCCGAAATTTTCAGGAAATATTTGATGTTTTTAAAAAAGGCATAATTCGGCTTATGCTATTAAAACTAGTTGATTTAAATTGGTTTTCCTTTACTCTACTACTTTTCTTGGTTTGCATTTCTGGGTTTTCGGCTTACTTGGATTACGTACGCCTCGAGACGTTTCGTAGTTTAAGTGCCGGTTATGTTCCGTACTTTCGGGACGTGACAAAGTTGGTATCAAAGCGTTAGGTTTTACCTTCGGAGCGTAGGATGACCCTTGGTTGATGGAATATGTGACTAAAGTAGAGTGACGTACCGTAGGTATGTTCCGCGGCATATTTACGATACGCTACTCCACTTAAGAAGCCTTAGGATGTACATTTCTTTGCTCAGTATTATATTTATTCTGTTCTAGCCTCATCAGTACAAGTTATGGTTTTGCTTCCACGGTTACGGCCAGGGAGAGCTACAGCTAGAGTTGCGGTCAGCACGAGCTCGTCACGAACGAGGACTGACCAGGGCGAAATTCTGGCGACACACGATTGCGGAGATGTGTTTTTTTTACTGTGTTTCCGCGCCACGAGCGTTTGGCGGATCGCCTTTATGAGGTTACTCGGATGTGCTGATCGACACTAGAGGATTGAGCCAATGATAGAGGCCAGCCAGATTTTGATGACCGTTGGTGTATTGCTTACTCATGATATTGAGGCACTGTTCAGCGTGCAGACGAGTGAGCCAGTTGTTGCTGCGAGCGACGAGATATCGCCCCATATGTTGGAGCTATTGCAGTACAGGTTGTACTAAGAGATGATAGAAGGTCGCTAGTCACCCGAGGATGAATGACTAGGACATGTGGTTGTTCGCCTACCTGATGAGAGGTCATCAGATAGATTGATTCCAGCTATAGACGACTTCACGCGGAGACGTTGGGAGTCGACAGAGATGATCGAATGTCAGAAACCTATTATTCCAAGTTTAAAGTAGTCGGAAAGACATGCAGGCAATTCTATGGTCCCTCTAGAAGAATGAAACCCTAACTCGACTTAATGATCGTGTGAAAGCCTTTGAACCTTCGGGTTTGCGGCAGTTCTACGGCGCCATTAGTGAGGCTTTGGTTTGCCCTTCTACGGCTGGACCATCGATGATGTGGTATGTACTCGATACTATTAAACTGTGCCCAAGATGTTGAGCTCTTGGGGGATTATGAGGTTTTGACGACTCGATCGGATGGCTCGACTTGATTCGGATACAAGGTGGTGAGATGCATTTCTTGGGAGACTCCCGATATGAGGATAGCCGTTGGAGCTCAGTCCATGCAGCCACGACGAGATGAGTCCGAAGCGGTCGACATTAGAGAAAGGTGAAGTAAGAGTTTTGTACCATATCTAGATAAAACGACGTTCCACTCCGCTAACATCAGAGATGCGATACGTATGCCGAGGCATTGTACTTGGATATACCTTCCAGAAGGAGTCGCGTTGAGTATGCAGCCGTTCCAGAACGAGAACAGATCTAGTAAGGGACGATGACTTCCGGACAGTTCGGCAGAGACGAGATTTGGGAAAGATCTCGATAGGACCTTTCTGGAATAAATTACGAGAAGACTTGGACCCAGTAGTGGTCATGTTATGCACACCGGCAGGCCAGAGTTCAGGATCGTCGACGAGACATGCTATGAGTGACCACGGCAGTTGGCCAGAGATTCTTGGAGGATGTGCTTGAGCGGGACTATTCCGCCATACTTGATTTGCGTATTTTGGGCGATTTATTCGCATGATTGATTTTGATGATTGAGTTTCATGATATTTGTCTTCATGGACCATGGTTGCACCTGCTGAGTATTTACGATTTTTGCACGGTTGTTGCACTTGATATCGTTTTCGTGCCTTGGTTCTCATGTTTGTGATTATATGGATTTCATACAGTTGAGTTGATTTGTGCGTATATACGCACACGATTTGGTTTTTGCACTCGGTATAGTTCATATATGCTTGCAGTGCAGTGTTACGTATGTTGTGCATTTAGATGCCCTGGACTTCGATTTCGATGGTGATGTTCGATATTTGTTTTGTGCACCTTGTGTACCTGATTGGATTTTGCGTATATTTGGCACTTGATATTGGATTTCATGATTTCGTGCAGGATGGATGCACTTGATTTGGATTTTCGCGCATGTTGGGCGCATGTTTTGAGGTGTGATTTTGGTGCACACCAGATGCACTAAATCGAGATTTTTCGTGCATGTCAGATGCACCTGATTTTACTGTCAGGCACACATGTTGCCTACGACAGATGTTTCGTGCATACCCGATACACTTAGATGTTGTTTCTGTGCATATGTATGGCACATATATGGATTTTGATTTCCGTGCGCACCAGACGCACGTAGTATTCATACGCGTATTTTGGGATTGATTTTTCTTATAGAGCAGTACGTTTTTATGATATTGCTATGTGTTTTCGTACTGAGCAGGACTAGTCAGAGGACAGTACCTGAATATATTTTGTATGCATTGATAGTTATTGAAGGGATTTCCAAAAAGCGAGCTATAGCCTCAGTATTTACCTACGTGTCTGATATGACACGAAATGTTTAAAACAAGGAGACCCTTCTAAATTGTTTCCAAAACGGCGGAACGTACATTTCAAACAAAGATATATATGTATATAGTTATTTTCTTATGATAGACGTCCGCCACCGTGCAGTGTTATACGCGTTGCACAGCGACTTAAAGAGATTTAGCATGCATTTCCTTCAGATACTTACATATATAGATTCGATATTTACATGTATAGTTTTATATCATATTGGTTTTGTTTTGGATTTGGCATTGATGTCTTCCCCATGACTCCGATGATTGCGGGATGCTTGACGGAGTTTTTATAGAGTTATATGCTCATTTTTCACGCGCATGCGCTGCGCTACGATTTGTTTTATGTATTTACGATTTCGGAGCCCCGACGACTTGATAGTTTTGCTTAGATGTTTTAGTATTTGGGGGGAGTTTTAATTTAAATTCGGGGACCGAATTTCTTTAAGGGGGGAAGATTGTAACGTTTTGAAAATCGTTTCGGTGAAATTTCGGAAAAACGGTAAAATAAAGGGGTTTCTGTAAAAAGTCAAAATGCAAATATCTTATTATAAAAATTAAATATACATATTCTAGCTATGTAATTGCTAGTATTTGGTGTTTATTGAGCCACTGGTGAAATTTCAAATTTTCTGAAAAAAATTTATTTTATTATTATTTTAAGCCATCACTAATACATTTAATTAGGGAAAATTACAAATTTGAATGAGTTGAAACAAATTTTGAGCATCATAAAACATTAAATAAAATTTTATCATGTGGTTTTTGAAACGAAATCGTTTGCCAAAACGGTTTAGAAAATATCGAATAAAAAGCCTTTTTTCGGTGAAATTAGTGTAAATGGTTGTTTAGGGTATAACATTTATCTTTTTCCCCCACACCCACACCCACACCCACTCACCCCCATCCCCATGTGGCTGAATTCAGCAGCACATCCCCACATTTCCCCACTCCATTCCACACAAATTAGAAAAGAAAAAGAGAGTGAATAAAGTAAGATGTATGGAGATAAATAATTGAGGTGGACTTTTGTTGACTTGAACCCACTCACAACCACTCTCTCTCCCCTTCCCTACATAGGCCGAGCCCCCCCATTCCCTGCTGCAAACAGCAACCCTCCCAAATTCCTCACCTCATTCTCTTCTAAAATCCATCAAAAATTGCCTCAAAAATCTATCAAAACTCCCACAACTCCAAAATCTAATCCCTACCCATTTTTTCTTGGACATTCAAGCATGGATTTTGGAGCTTGAAAGAAGTTTTGAAGGCTAGATTTCAAGTTTGATCAATGGGTTGTGTGGTATAAAAATCTTGACTTTTTTCTAAATTGTTTGGTATTACTTTAATTTGACTAAATTAGATGTTAATTATGGTTCCAATTTCAAGTCTAGAAATTCAAGAGAAGGATTTGGATCATGTTAGGGTTGTGATAATTTGATGATGTTGTGATATGTATTTTAGCATCTTATGATATGCAAATCTAGTCTAGTAGTTGATTTGTAAATTGTCACTTAAAATTGTTAAAATTAGAGTTTTAACAAACTAGGTTTTGGTAATTAATTGAAAATTTAGAATTTAAAATACAGTAAGGGTTTCAGCATATCATTAATATTATATTGAGTGGTTTAATACATTTAGTTCATGAAAATCCAAGCTAGATTGTAGTTTATGCATTTATGCTATAAAATTGTTAAAATTAAGGTATTTTGTAAACTAGAATTTTAGGGTTTTTGGAATTTAATGAGATTAAATTATGGGAATTGTTTTTATGACTTATTTAAGATATTTAGTGAATATTGTGGCCGCTAGATTCGTTTATACATCAAGTTTTGTACTAAAACGGTGATTTGTGCTTGCTTGATTTTCGGAA
Organism: Agapanthus africanus; assembly: GCA_030015575.1. Classification (NCBI taxonomy): domain Eukaryota; kingdom Viridiplantae; phylum Streptophyta; class Magnoliopsida; order Asparagales; family Amaryllidaceae; genus Agapanthus; species Agapanthus africanus. The sequence continues at coordinate 944,537,275 of CM057337.1, forward strand.
AATTGACTTTTTAAGTGAAATTGGGGTTTTTGTGAATTTTAAGCTATTTTATATTATAATTAGTGCTTGTAACTGTAAAAATGAGTGTGTTGGGAGTTTTCTCGATGGTTTGGCGTTTGTACGCCGACGTCGAGGGTTTTTGGGTCGATTTGTGGAAGCAACCATAGGTTTTGACCTATGTGGGATTCGTGAGTCGTTTTAGTCATGAGTCGGATTTTAATGCGATACGGTGCGTTATGATATGTAGGTAACCCATGTGGATTTCGAGACGACAAGCAAGCGCGTGGCGATGTCGGCACCGGCTAGCGAGGACCAGGTGAGTAGATTTATATCTACGGGGAGAAGTCGGGTGGATGGCGTTTAGCACCCCCGCAGTCCGTGGTGGTGTATACGGATGCGTATACACACCAACAATTATTATATATTATTTGGGATTAATAACGATGTTAGGATGGATATTGGTGTGTTGGATTACTTTAGTGTTGCGAACCCTAGGGTAGTGTTGCACTGCACATATACACATACATACTTGCATACATTCCTATTTATATCTTCTCATGGGATTCTTTATAGTTATGTGTTCACATGGGTATGGGACTATGTGTTCACATACGGATTTGAGGATGATACTTGGGATTGAGCTGAGTCGATGAGATTTGTTTTGTGGTTGTGATATCGGTGATATGGCAGGATTCGTACTTGAGGTACGTCCTGGTGTTATAGCGGATCTTGGGGCGGCGATACGGGTGAATAGTGTTATAAATAAAATGGTCGACATGTGATCGTGATATGAGGCATGATATGCTAGGATATTGATATTAGGCCGTATCGGGCGATGTATACCCCTTGATGATGATATGTGCTGACGATATCGGTTTGTACGAGACTGTCGATCAGTAGGCAGATCATGACTATTGAGGATATTAGTATTGTATTAGACATAGGTCAGTACCCTAGACTATGATCTTTGATAAAGAGGATACCGGATGAATAGTGTGATGAATATGATATTGACCCGTACCCAGATTTGGGGATGCCGTACGACGGATTTACGTAGGAGCTATATTTTGATGATTGATCCGCACTCTTGACTTGGAATGTCTGATTATGGATATGGTATCGGATATGATATTATTGAGGCGGGATCACCGACTAATATATATACTGGTATGTATATATATCGACTCAGATGTTAGGCGGTTTCCCTACCTTTAGTCCAGCTTGTTAGCTTAGCCCTTTAGTTTAGTTTAGTTGTTAGATTAGATTCGATTCTTACCTATTTCAAAAACTAACAAATCGTGGGTATTTTAAAAGACAGCCTAAGAGATCCTACGGATATTTCAAAAGACGTATCTTTTCATAAAAACACCGTAGCCCCTATTTTCAAAACCCCATGATTCGTGTTATTTCAAAAGGCACCATTTGTAGGACTTATATTAGATTAATGCAGATTAGTTACAGATGCGTCTAGTATTCATCTCCCGCTCATTATTGTGGTTCGCTTCGCATCGCATGCTTATATTATGTTTCATACTCCATTATTGATATCATGCTGTTAGGACACCAGCACCATTACCGATGATGCGTATGTACCACGTACACTTACTTGCCTGCTCACACACATCTTCATCGGTAATTGCCATGTCACGTATACCTTAGAAAATATTATTGCTTGACATAGCCTGTTAGCTAATAGTTTAGACATGATATTAGCGTACTTGCCTTATATGTTAGTTTAGACATTGTAGTTATTACCTGCTACTTCATGCATACTGTTATTCATTGTTATACCGCATTCATGGATTCTCATGCATATATTCACTATTTTACGTGTTATTGAGGTTTTGGATTCGGATTTCCATGAGATTTTCTGGATTTGGAGAAAAACCGCAAAAACATAAATAAACCTTTTCTCTCTTTTAAAATAAAAAGTGCGGTTTTCTCATGATGTATGAGTCATCCATCATGAGTTTGCTGATGGATTTCGAGACCCGATTCGAGTAGTGGATGAACCGTTTCGGGTACATGGTGGGCCCGGTGCGGTACCCCTGGGCAAGAGGATCGAGTTGTTGACGTTGAGCCTGGCAGGGGAGCACTACCGACCGGTGATATTACCCGACACGTCGGATATCCGGAGGATACCGTCGTGGTCTTGAGATGGATGGTAGGGGACGGTCTGAACTGACGGCGCCCTAGATATTGTGATTGAGACATTGAGATTTCGAGATATTGAGGTACAGAGACTGTGATACAGAGATATCGAGATATTGGGATTACGTTTTGTGCCGATGCTAGGCACTGTTTTATGCTGATTTCTTTATGATACCTCATTTTAAAAATACAAAGGAAATCTCACTAAATTTTGAAAACAGTTTCTTTATTTATATGTATTCTGTTTTCATGCATTCATACCTCATTCATATGATATATTGCTACCTGAGGCACTGACACGGGCATATGGAATTACACTTGGGTTAGATATTTGCCCTAACCATTGTTTTGGGTTGCTGGTTATATATTTGAGGATATATTATGATCGTTGACCTAGGATTGCGTTATTTATGCGATTTCTTTCCGTAGGTGTTTTTCTATTCACGAGTTGGCAACTCACCCCCGTTGTGCCCCAGTTTCTTGCAGGTTTTGCCGTACAGGTTTCATTACGGCTTTGCGGGTATAGTTTCCTTCGGATGATTTGCTAGTAGGTGGGTTTACTTGTATCGTACCCCCATCAGATATCTTGTATATCATTATTCTGTTGTATCTAGAAGTTCCATCAACCAAACATGTAATTATTTTGAGACAGAGACCAGTGATGTTATTCCTTCGACCTTAGAGTCGCGCGTTATATTTCTTTGGTTTTCTTGTGGTTTTGTGTTTCCTTTTGAATTTTGATTCTCGCCATTGGCGTTGTATATTATATTGCTTGTGTGGTTATGGCCGTCGATTGACGAAGAGCTAGCTCCCGCTTGGGGATGCCTTTTTATTGATTTCGTATACTATTCATGTTGTATCCCATTTGGGGGCCAGTATTTACAAAGGAGACTCTGCCGAAAATTTCAGGAAATATTTGATGTTTTTAAAAAAGGCATAATTCGGCTTATGTTATTAAAACTACTTGATTTAAATTGGTTTTCCTTCACTCTATTACTTTTCTTGGTTTGCATTTCTGGGTTTTCGGCTTACTTGGATTACGTACGCCTCGAGACGTTTCGTAGTTTAAGTGCCGGTCATGTTCCGTACTTTCGGGATGTGACAATACCGTCCGGCTCTTCCATGTCCTTAAGAGATCATATAGAACAAGCAGGAAGAAACAGTTGGCCACCTCAGTCTAGGTCTTATCAACCGTATCCTAATCCTACACCTGTTTCAGTTCATACCCAGAGTGAGGAAGCCCCTAGACGAATGTCCATTACTGAGCACATAGCTAGGTCTAGAGGCCAAAGTTTCAACCCGGACCAATATCAACCATCACCACCACTGTCCGGAGAAGAGTTTGATATGCGGTTTGTGGCATATAAGATGTCTGTTGAAAATAGCCAACCAACCAACCCATATCAATATTCTTCTTATCATAATATTGATCATACTCCTACCCAAGTTCCGCAACCATTCTATTCCTATCAATCCAATCCGACTTTTCCACCTACTCTAGATAGTTCTTCTAATCAGTCATTTAGGAGTTTTAATTATCCACAAGAATTTCAATCTTATACTGAAACCCCTTATTAACCCAAGACTAGTCTGGAGCAGACATTAGAAAAATTTCTGGAACTGTCGAACCAAATTAGGAAGGATTTGGGTAGTGAGACAGAACTGTACACCCTTCCTAATCAAACATCCCCATTCCAAACTGAAATCCACAACTCCAGTTTCATAGATTCATCAAGTACACCAAATAGAATGACTGATAAGTTGTGTGAATTTGTAGTGTTTGATTTACCCGACTGTGAAGGGTCCAATTCAAGTGAAACCATATCCAACCCTTGTGGTCTCTACACCTTCACTCTTGAACCAAAAATGATTGAAAATCATACTTTTGATGAGGTGTTTGAGAATTTTAACCTTCACTTGAATAAGGTGATTGACGTTGGGGATATATTGATTGATGAACCCAAAATTTTGGATGATTTTGTCTCACCAATTCATCAAATCCTTTCACTTCCTTGTAGTCATCATCTTGAGCCTTTAATTCTTCCCGAACCCCAAATATGTCTTGAAGTTGATGATAATGGTATACCCGAAGATCAGACCGAAATACAGCCTACATCTTCCACATCTGGTTCAGCAACACTCGACACACCAATTTGTTTACCCATTTCACCTTCTACTTTCTCCGGTTCTTCTTCTGTTCCTATAGTTTCAGTGAGTTTTGATGAATCACAATCCGTTAGTTCAAGTTCAGTAATACCAGAAATTCCACTTGATTTGGATATTTTTGAAAATGAGGTAGATGAGTTTTTCGAGTCCTCTACCTCAATGATTTTTGATGAGTCAAGTAGGATAAATTCTGGCACAAAACTCTTTGACAGTAGAATGTTCAATCACACCATTGATAAAAGTTTTAAAGAATTTTTTGCTGACGAACTTGAATTTTTAAACAATACGGATTTTGTGATTGATCAATCTCCATCTATAGAGGTTGAACCATCACCATTCCTTCTTCCTAATCATTCACATTCATCCTCATTCTTTCTTTTCTCTAATTTCAAACCCTTTCTAGACTACCTCTTATCCCTTCCCCATTTTTTCTTGACTCGGTACAACACATTCTTCCACCAACCTATACGCTATACTGATAAAATCTTTGAATGGTTGGTGTTAACTTTTGGTCTTTGTAAAGTCTTACTTTGACCAAATGACTCACCCCCTCTTAAAATGCTTCGCATTGATGTGAAAGAGTGTGTTTATAGTTTAACCGCAATCAATAACGGTGTCGTGCGTAGCTAGACCGAGATGAGTACGGGTCGTCCTCTAGGAAACGTGGAACCTTTTACTCTTACTTTAGATGTGTTGAAAAAGAGAGGAGGAATAAAGAATGTTGTAGAATGGTTTCTAGATCTACGTTAAGCAAGAATGCAAAAATATAGATCTAGATTATTTTAGAGATGTAGTTAATATAATAGAAGGGCTTGTAGGGTTCGTTAGGATTTTGTAGTCATGGACGATTAATTAAAAGTTACCCTTTTTATCCTTTAATAGATTTAAAACTAGAACGACGGTGATGCGTGTAGATTAGGATTTCTGGAGAAAAAAGGAATTCCACTCTTAACCCTTATCTCGATACGGAACTCCGTTCATATCTAGCCTTTACCAAAACAATCATTAATCTAATCTCTAATCGCGACCGGAACTAACAAAGAATTGTTAGCGCGCCCGATTAGGATGTTAATGATTCTTTTAGTAAAGTTTATAAACTTTATAGGACGTAAAAAGAGTTTAAGGATTTTCATCATCCATTAGCCTACCCTAATCCTACGAACCCTAACAAGCGGAGAATTACTCGCGCATATTGGGAGAAAATGAGATGGAGAGAAAATGCATAATTAAACTACGAAGAAATAGAATAAGAAAAAGAAATCTACCTTTATTAATCAACAATATTCATTACACTTTGATTCCTTAGAAAATGATTACAAAGACTAGTTTGCTTCTCGATCTCTTCCAAGGAGGTACACGAACAGTTGATGATCAGTCTGGATGCGTGAGCCGTCTTAGACTTCGTGATCTTGTCGACTTGATAAATTTTCCAAGAGGCTCTCGGTCTTTATTTATAGTGCCAAAGCCAGATCCCAAGCTTCTAAATTAGGAAAAAAATAGAAAAGATTTTCCCCAAAAATCCTCAGCCTCCATCTCTTCTTAACCGCGGCGGATCCACGGCATAAAGGGGCTATTGCCGCGGATCCGCGGCTTGATGATCACGGCCGTCCATCAATTTTCTGGGGATGGCTACTTGTGACATTTGGAGATCCTTGGCACCTTCAGAATTTGGAAATCTTTTCTTTTCTTCTACCAGAATTGATTCCTTCATTTTGATTTCTTAATTAAGTAGGTTAGCTTTAACAACTTGATTTCCTTGATTTAAGACCTGAAAATTCCGCACAGCAACTTAGATAATATTTAGTAGACTTAGTTCTACTAGGATTAGGTCAATAATATTATTTGCATACATTTTCCTACCAAATACTAATTATAATATATTAACACATGGAAAATAGTATTTTTACACATAAACCCTCATATGTATGATATATTATAATAAAGTCCTTTTTTAATATGAAAATGGTAGGAAAAATGTAATACAAATGTGCCGTTTTATCAACTGAACAAATACCCCAAAACTTATCTTTGATCGTTCCGAGCAAACTAGTTTATTCAAGAGGAGAAAAAAGAAAGGAGAAAACTAAGCACACTTTCGTAGGCAAACATGATTGCACTGAGCACGTGCAACAAGCCGTTAAACCTCTAGGTGTCCCTAGTTGGAGGAGTGTTGTCTCCTGAGGGTTTTCAGCGGATTACACCCACAAAATCCAATAACAAAAGAGAGATGGTGAAATTTACATATAAAGATAAGAACCATAAAAGAAAGACTTTGAAAATAAGAGTTTCCAACTACACTAGCTTTTCAGTTGTCATGAACCCTATCTTAATAGTCATGAAAAAATGTTAGAAATCACATCATCCCTCAATAAAATATCGTCTTTATTTTTCGTTCCTACCTTTCATCCAAACATTGATCATATAACCCCACGTGTGTGTAAAGAACATTCCTACACTCGGAGAAATCAATTCAAGCTATCATACTCTTGTCCATCTGCCTCAGTACTTTTTAATTTGATGAATATTTAGATTTACTCACACATTTTCATGCGACCGTTAATACTTCTTGAGGTACTAACCGACCGATTACTCATGTGCTTGCTGATTAGGTGATAATATTTTCCTCGTCTTGCACCACCTAAGGCTTAGCAGTGACTCCCAGACCAGTTGGCCTTAGGGCACTAGGTGAAGAGGCACCCTCGCTATATTTTTTTATTGCTGCCTTGGCGATAACAAAACCAGTGTTCATTTTTTTCTTTTCACCATTTTTATATTTTCTTCATTTATTATTTCCTTCATACTTTGGCTTTTAGACAAGAGCATTTCAAGGTATGCTCTACTATCCCGAGTTTCAAGACGTGTGTAAGTGCATATAGTAGGGTATCAACATTCAAATGTTTGGCTTCCAGAATAGGGACTATTTTTCAGACTTATTTTTATTCTCAGATTAGTGACTTTCTTCATCTTACTAACCCTTGGGACAACAGCTCATAACTACTTATTACTAGTTCGTTTAAGAAAACTTCTAATTTTCTTGGTTTTCTTAAACTATTCCTATCTTTCATATATAATTTTTCACTTTCTATTCTTTTATTATCAAAACATTTTTGTGCTTATATATAGTATAATGCAAAGTATGCGTAAATAAGCACAAACCTTCCCCAAACTTGTTTTCAACAGTGTCCTCACTGTTGCTATCTGCTGGATCACAAAAACCTGCAAGCTTGGAAGGACATTATTAATGGGGGTAAGAATATATGAAAGTGAAAATCCTCCCCCAAACTTATTTTTGGCTCACAAATTTGAGGACAAAAGTTATGTTCAAGAGCCAAAAATATACCCCCCCTTAAACATGAGTTAGACAATATGAAGCATTTTAAGAGGGGGTGAGTCATTTGGTCAAAATAAGACTTTACAAAGACCAAAAGTTAACACCAACCATTCAAAGATTTAATCAGTATAGCGTATAGGTTGGTGGAAGAATGTGTTGTATCGAGTCAAGAAAAAATGGGGAAGGGATAATAGGTGGTCTGGAAAGAGATTGAAATTAGAGAAAAGAAAGGATGAGGATGAATGTGAATGATTAGGATGAAGGAATGATGACGGTTCAACCTCTATAGGTGGAGATTGATCAATCACAAAATCCGTATTGTTTAAAAATTCAAGTTCGTCAGCAAAAAGTTCTTCAAAATTTTTATCAATGGTGTGATCGAATATTTTGCTGTCAAAGAGTTTTATGCCAGAATTTATCCTACTTGATTCAAAAATTATTGAGGTAGGGGACTCGAAAAACTCATCTACCTCATTTTCAAAAATATCCAAATCAAGTTGAATTTCTGGTATTATTGAACTTGAATTAACGGATTGTGATTTATCAAAACTCACTGAAACTATATGAACAGAAGAAGAACCGGAGAAAGTAGAAGGTGAAATGGGTAAACAAATTGGTATGTCGAGTATTGCTGAACCAGATGTGGAAGATGGAGGCTGTATTTCGGTCTGATCTTCGGGTATACCATTATCATCAACTTCAAGACATATTTGGGGTTCGGGAAGAATTAAAGGCTCAAGATGATGACCATAAGAAAGTGAAAGGATTTGATGAATTGGTGGGAAAAAATCATCCAAAATTTTGGGTTCATCAATCAATATATCCCCAACGTCAATCACCTCATTCAAGTGAAGGTTAAAATTCTCAAACACCTCATCAAAAGTATGGTTTTCAATCAGTTTTGGTTCAAGAGTGGAGGTGTAAAGATCATAAGGGTTGGGTATGGTTTCACTTGAATTGGACCCTTCACAGTCGGGTAAATCAAACACTATAAAGTCACACAACTTATCAGTCATTCTATTTGGTGTACTTGATGAATCTATGAAACTGGAGTTGTGGATTTCAGTTTGGAAACAGGAGGTTTGATTAGGAAGGGTGTACAGTTCTGTCTTACTACCTAAATCCTTCCTAATTTGGTTCGACAGTTCCAGAAATTTTTCTAATGTCTGCTCCAGACTAGTCTTGGGTTGATAAGGGGTTTTAGTATAAGATTGAAATTCCTGTGGATAATTAAAACTTCCAAATGACTGATTAGAAGAACTGTCTAGAGTAGGTGGAAAAGTCGGATTGGATTGATAAGAATAGAATGGTTGCGGAACTTGGGTAGGAGTAGGATCAATATTATGATAAGAAGAATATTGATATGGGTTGGTTGGTTGGATATTTTCAACAGACATCTTATATGCCACAAACCGCATATCAAACTCTTCTCCGGACAGTGGTGGTGATGGTTGATATTGGTCCGGGTTGAAACTTTGGCCTCTAGACCTAGCTATGTGCTCAGAAATGGACATTCGTCTAGGGGCTTCCTCACTCTGGGTATGAACTGAAATAGGTGTAGGATTAGGATACGATTGATAAGACCTAGACTGAGGTGGCCAACTGTTTCTTCCTGCTTGTTCTATATGATCTCTTAAGGACATGGAAGAGCCGGACGGTATACCGAAGGGATTACGAAAACAAGAGATATCTGGTTGTGGACAGCAAAGCTCGGCAAGTGTTCTTCTGTTTAGGTCACCCATTATAAGAAGAGAAGAAGGGAGAAGGGGTAAAAAGGGGAGAAAATAATTGGTTTGTTTTAAAAAATGACGGATTTAGACAAATCACACAAAAATGCACAAACAACCCTATAACTATGGTTACCTAGGTCCAGTCTCTAGACTGCTCCTAGACTTCCAAAGGACAAGCCGCAGGATAAATCCTCTACCGTCTCTTTACTACCCTTGTAGCCAGGTAAGTGCCAGGTGAGTGGGAGGCTCCCCACTACAAAAGTAGTGGTCCTAATTAAGTAACCACTTGTCTTGGACACACTTGCCTAGTCACCACAAAAGTAATGCGGATAAGCGATAAATTACCCACGACCTTCCTCTGTCCTTATTGAGAGCGACAGTCCTTAGAGTCTGATCTAGATACTTTTTAAATTAATGTAGGGTTGATGCGGATACTCGGTTTGTGATTTGTGGGGCTTAGGAAGGGTGATAAAATCCCCACCTAATCTGGATTTGGTCTTGCCCCTTAAAAATCCGTATTAAAATATGCAAAAACAAACCGCAAAACAAAACTTTGCAAAAAGATTTTTGAGCGGCGATATTTTGCAAAGAATCCTGCAGAAAATAGATTTTATTGGATTTGAGAGGAGAGAGGAGGAGTTAAGAAAGATACCAGAGAAGTGTAAAACCCTAGATCTCCTGTTTCCTCAAGTCCATGACTCCAGATTCCCTCGCAAAATTCACACACAAATCGTTAAATATGCAATTTGCAGTTTTGTTTTAATAATGATATGAATCGGCTAAGAATTCAATACAAATAGTAAGAATAAAAAAATTACGCACGTATCTCCGGCAACGGCGCTATTTGATTGATGTGAAAGAGTGTGTTTGTAGTTTAACCGCAATCAATAACGGTGTCGCGCGTAGCTAGACCGAGATGAGTACGGGTCGTCCTCTGGGAAACGTGGAACCTTTTACTTTTACTTTAGATGTGTTGAAAAAGAGAGGAGGAATAAAGAATGTTGTAGAATGGTTTCTAGATCTACGTTAAGCAAGAATGCAAAAATATAGATCTAGATTATTTTAGGGATGTAGTTAATATAATAGAAGGGCTTGTAGGGTTCGTTAGGATTTAGTAGTCATGGACGATTAATTAAAAGTTACCCTTTTTATCCTTTAATAGATTTAAAACTAGAACGACGGTGATGCGTGTAGATTAGGGTTTCTGGAAGGAAAAGGAATCCCACTCTTAACCCTTATCTCGATACGGAACTCCGTTCATATCTAGCCTTTACCAAAACAATCATTAATCTAATCTCTAATCACGGTCGGAACTAACAAAGAATTGTTAGCGCGCCCGATTAGGATGTTAATGATTCTTTTAGTAAAGTTTATAAACGTTATAGGACGTAAAAAGAGTTTAAGGATCTTCATCATCCATTAGCCTACCCTAATCCTACGAACCCTAACAAGCGGAGAATTACTCGCGCATGTTGGAAGAAAAAGAGATGGAGAGAAAATGCATAATTAAACTACGAAGAAATAGAATAAGAAAAAGAAAGCTACCTTTATTAATCAACAATATTCATTACACTTTGATTCCTTAGAAAATGATTACAAAAACTAGTTTGCTTCTCGATCTCTTCCAAGGAAGTAGACGAACAGTTGATGATCAGTCTGGATGCGTGAGCCGTCTTGGACTTCGTGATCTCGTCGACTTGATAAATTTTCCAAGAGACTCTCGGTCTTTATTTATAGTGCCAAAGCCAGATCCCAAGCTTCTAAATTAGGAAAAAAATAGAAAAGATTTTCCCCAAAAATCCTCAGCCTCCATCTCTTCTTAACCGCAGCGGATCCGCGGTATAAAGGGGCTATTGCCGCGGATCCGCGGCTTGATGATCACGGCCGTCCATCAATTTTCTGGGGATGGCTACTTGTGACATTTGGAGATCCTTAGCACCTTCAGAATTTGGAAATCTTTTCTTTTCTTCTACCAGAATTGATTCCTTCATTTTGATTTCTTAATTAGGCAGGTTAGCTTTAACAACTTGATTTCCTTGATTTAAGACCTGAAAATTCTGCACAACAACATAGATAATATTTAGTAGACTTAGTTCTACTAGGATTAGGTCAATAATATTATTTGCATACATTTTCCTACCAAATACTAATTATAATATATCAACACATGGAAAATAGTATTTTTACACATAAACCCTCATATGTATGATATATTATAATAAAGTCCTTTTTTAATATGAAAATTATAAGAAAATGTAATACAAATGTGCCGTTTTATCAACTGAAAAACACACATACATACACTGCACATTGAGTTTGCTTGACCAATTTGACCCACCAATCGGAGGTTCCCTCGCTCTAAAGGCGAGGGGTAATTAACGGCAGCTCAGTCTACGGCTGCCTGAGATTCGGATCCCTACAATCAATAAACCTCCGCCTATCTTAGGCAGGGGGAATCTGTAGTACGCTTGACATGCGACGCGTATTTCCATCTCAATGGGGTGAAAAAAATACCCTACAGATTCTGGCACGTCCGGTGGGACCTACCTTTCCTCCCATATTTCAGGTTAAATATCTATGCGAACTTAATCAACATATATATTGATTGCCTGTATTGAATTCATGCTTCTATTTGCAGGTGTTTACCGCCAAAATATGCGACCGTGACGTTAAGACGTCTGGCCCTGAATTTTGGGGCAGATGCTATTTGGATTTATCTGTCCATCTCTCCGAAGATGCCAAGCTGATTTATGACACCTTGTATCGGAGGTCTGGACGGATGCGTCCGTTGTAGTAGACTTCGTCAGATTCCCCCTCATTGTGAGGGGTTTTTGATTGTGGGGATGCTCTTCCCTGCAGGCGCAAGCTCCTGCAGTTAATTACGTTACCGCATCGCGGAACCACTTTCTCCTGCTCCAGAAGGCCACTTCGTGTCGTGCCTGTTTTTTTTATTTTGGTTGCCCGTGGATTGTATATGGAGACTAATTTATGTTGTCGTCCGTAGGGCGTGGATTAGTCCAAATCCGTATTTTCTTAGATTTGGGTTTGGTTTGATTAAGGATCGTTAATCTTGTTTGAGATTAAGACCGACTTAAATATTTGTTAAGAATACGTTAATCCGATGTCGGACTAAGATCTACTAAACGGGGGTTCAGGATCATTTTTGAACCCAAACGAAAGAGCATTTGGGCTCTATCGTTTTAATTTAAGGACGTTACGGTCCAGAGCTAGTTTAAGGACATTACGGTCCAGAGTTAGTTTAAGGACATTGCAGTCCATAGCTAGTTTAAGGACGTTACAGTCCATGACTAGTTTAAGGACGTTACGGTCCATAGAATTGTTGATTGTCGGGATCCGCCACCTCTCTAAAGACGTTGAAGAATTACAACGACATATATCAGAGGTGTGGGGAGATGTACCCTTGAACCAATGTCAGTTGGGAGATTTGTAGTTAGGTTTGGGACTGAGACCAATTTGGAAACATTGTGAGCACATAGGCTCGGTTGATCTGATTAGGGACTTTTGGTCAACTTGGACTCAGCTCACTCAGTTTTGAATAAAGTGTTAAACACTTGTTTGTGCTCGGTCTCTTTTATGTGCAACAATGCTGAGCATTGATATGGGCTCTGACGCTCACCCTATTTCTTTATTTTTTATGGAGTGTTAAACACTCTTTATGGCGCTGGGTTATATTTGCAGAGCGCTTTATGTTAAACAGCGCCCACGTAAGGGGCACGTAAGGTGCTTGGCGCTGAGCACCAACCACTGAGTGCAGAGCACTCTTTGTTTTATTAGCGCCCACGTGAGGGGAACGTGGGGCGCTTGGCGCTGGACGCCAACCACTGAGTGCTAGGCACTCTTTATTTTAGCAGCGCCCACGTGAGGGACAGGTGTGGCGCTAGGCGCTGAACGCCAACCAATGAGTGCTAGGCACTCCTTATTTTAGCAGCGCCCACGTGAGGGGCAGGTGAGGCGCTCGGCGCTATTTCCTTCTTTATGCATTTTTCTGAAGAGTTCAATTCTTTGTTCTCCCCTGGATCTTTAATCCCCAAGAAAAATTCATCCCTACGAGAATTAAATTCTCATTTGTGAAAGACTTGTCTCATGGATCTCAAATCCAGGGAAAGAACTATGTTTTTTTATAAGGGTTAAATCCTTGGATTTGCAGATGAGATACTATGATCTCTATTTTCCTTGAAGAAAGTTCTTCTTTCTTCTCTCTTAAAGCTCTTTTTGCTTGCTCTTCCTTTTGAACTTGAAGTTTGGGGGGGGGGGGTTTCCTCTCTGTACAATACTTGAAGTCTTGGGGCCTTTATATAGTAGAGGCAGATTTGTTGATTCAGTTAAGAAAATCACTCATTAAGGGATTTCTTAATTGATCTGGGGTTTTTATCTACCGTTGGATTTTTGATCCAAGAACTTCTATTTTATAGAAGATATTTTTCTTGTTTTTTTAAACAAGATTGGATAATATTTTCCATACAGAGCTTATTCTATAATTTGGTGATTTTTAATCACCATTGGATCTTTAATCCAATGGTGCTCTGTTTTACAGAGCTTAATCTTTCTTATTTAGAAAGATTGGGGAAAACATTTTCCCCAACAGAGCTTATTCTGTAGCTGGTGATTTTTAATCACCATTGGATCTTTTAATCCAACGGTGCTCTGTTTTACAGAGCATAATTTTTCTTGTTTAGAAAGATTGGGAAAATATTTTCCCCTACAGCGCTTATTCTGTAGCTTAGTGATTTTTAATCACCATTGGATTTTTAATCTAATGGTGCTATATTTTACAGAGCGTAATCTTTCTTGTTTAGAAAGATTTGAGGAGTATTTTCTCAATCAGAATCTAATTATGTGTTTTGATGATTTATCATCTTCGTTGGATCTTTGATCCAACGGCAGAGAACTTTTAGTTCTGGCACCGGCGCTCTTGTGCGGGGCACGTGAGGCGCTGCCTCAGAGTTTTTAACTCTCAGCGCTGGCACCCTCGTGCAAGGCATGTGAGGCACTGCCTCAGAGTTTTTAACTCTCGGCGCTGGCATCCTCGTGCAAGGCACGTAAGGCGCTGCCACTTTACTGAAGGTGGCTTTTCGCCTTCTTTCCTTGCTTTTCTTAAGTCAAATGCTTGGAAATAGTTTCATCATGCACAATATTTTTTGTGCCTAGATTTAAATGTCTCCCTTCATAATCTGAAGCAGTACTTCTCTTCTCTTTCACTTTCAGAGAATCACTTTAACAGAGAAGAGTTATGGCTTGCAATCGTCCATATGCTCGTCGGCAGCCATGGGAGGTGCCTATCGAGGAAATTGTTCCTCGTTTTGCTACACGCTTGGTGAACCCTACTCTTACGGATGACCAATGTGACACGGTGCTGCACGATCTCTTGACTCGTAGAGGATTTCCTCTCCCCATCGGCTCTATATGGCTCCAGATGGTCTTCTTGTCTGTGATTGATGACATTCCCCCTCATCCGGCGAAGATGACTTCGACAATGCTCGACGCCGCGGAAGACAAGATCGAGTGCTTTTATGAGGCACTTTTGATTACTGCAGCTCTGAGGGATCGCTCTGTTCGGCTGCTAAGCCAGATACGGGCCAGCGGGTTGTCATGTCTGCCTTCGCTGATGGGTGCGGTGCTGACCGATGGGTAGCTACTTCTCGTGAAGATCGCCGCTTTGACATGGTGGAGAAGGCAGAGAGGGAGTTAGAGAATTTTATCCATAGTTTTATGAATCCATGTACTTTCGATCCCATGTATGGTGATCTATTTCCTGTAGAATAAAATGTTCAATTAAATGCTATCTTTTTGTCGTTGACCACCAAGTGCTCCCTTTCTAACACTTGTTCTTCCTCTGATGTGTGTATGTGCATATATGAATGAGCCTAATTTCACACATATCTGTAAACGAAACTTAAACCGGTGTAAATAGGAACAAATAGCTCTTGGCCGAAGATTTCGGCGGGAACAGCAGGTTAACAACTTTTGACTGCAATCATCGGACGCAACAAAATGTCTCTAAGGACAATCTCAGCTCTCAACACAACTCCCATCTCCTACACGATGAAGATGAATGCCAGGACAATCCTCCCGGCTAGTCTCGGACGACAGTGGGAGGAGCCGCCACTACCATTTGGCTCTATTCTGTTCGTTCCAACTAACGCCATCCCAGCTCCTCAAGCTCTAGTAACAGATAGACCGGTCTCGAAAGGCAGGAGGCCAAATATGGTGATCTCGAAGGAACCACTATCCAAACGCAAGTCGGTGTTTGAACGACTTTTCTTGGCCCCATATAGGGGCAAGGCTATCAACACCAATAAAGCAATAAGGCATCTCGGACAAACGCTAGCGGTGTCCCTGAAAACTGCTCAATCGGGTATCTTCTCTAAACTCCCCGTCAATCGACTCACGACGGTTTCCTGGATGATCCGTTAAGCCCTCAAAATCGAGAAGCGAAGACAGAAAAGGCTCAGATATAGAGCTAACAAAAGAGCTAGGGCTCATGCTAGGCTGAACTTCATGAGGTTTCAAGAACAGGGTTACCCCGCCAAAGATAAAGAGATGGCTGGACATGTGGTCCACACGTCTACATGGTGGGCACGCACATCAAGAGCAAGGAAGGGACCACCATGTCTCAAATCTAATCTGGTATGAATGTGGCTGCTACTTCACAAGACCAGCATCCTCTGGAAGGTAATGAAAACCCTTCCAGTGAGGCTGATAAGCAGAGAGATCCCTCAGTTTATGAGGAGTCGGGCTCGGAAAGCCAAGAGGAGCCAATCTTCCGTCCCAAGACAGCAGAGCAGCAACTTCTCCACAAAAGCAGCTCAGAAATAAAGACAAGGAGATGGCCAAGCTCTACTCGAAGATCGACGACTTGACAAACGTCATCTTACAACTCATGGCCCAAGTTGCCTCTCAACCGCCCAATCAAGTGCAGAGCTCTGCTCATGAACTAGAAACGGTGTTTCGAGGCAGACAACGTCTATTCCCTCAAATCCAAAGGTGGGCAAGCCGCATGAAAGTCGGCCGCAGCCTATCTCGGGAAATATCTTGATTACCGATGAAAGAAACCCGCTAACGCAAGATCAAATCATGGATTTGGTCGCCAGCAATGTCAAAACATTGGTAGCCAAAACCGAAGCACAAAAAGATATCAGCAGTAGTGGGAGACCATATCCTGCTCGGTATGATCTGGTAGAGTTTCCTGGCGGCTATGTCATCCCCAAATTTGGAAGATTTGATGTGACGGGAAATGCGAATCATCACATCGCCCACTTTAAAGCCTCGTGCGGGAATACCGAGGGCAATGATGCACTTCTCCTCCGCTAGTTCGTTAATAACTTAAACGATGTTGCTTTCGATTGGTATGCGAGCATACCGGATGGCTCCGTTACTACTTTCGTCCAAATGGAATCTCTGTTCCGACAAAGGTTCATGAGTGTTAGTGATAAGATCACCATCATCGATCTCGTAAGGACCAAACCAAAGAACAACAAAAGCAGCACAGATTTTATAACCCGATGGCGCAATCTCTCCATCAAATGTGAACCGCTGATAGAGCAGGACCAATCTGTCAGCCTCCTCATCGGAAATCTCAACAATTGGATGGCCCCGTTTCTATACACCACGGGTCTCAAAATATTCCAAGAGCTGACCAGGAAAGTCCAGATGTTGGAGCGCTCAAAGCAGGAGTCTTTCTCTGATTCCCAAAATAACAATAGGTCCTGGAGAAACCGAAAGAACGATAATCGCAAAGGTAGAAATTCCGAAGATATTGAATCTTTTAACACTTCGGCTAACCGAAATAAGCGAGGGATGAGCGGGCCTAATGCCAACCAGCCTTGGAAGCTAGTGTTCGGAGAGAGAGGAGAATCTCTAGTGAAAGAGAAGCTGGGTAAGGTCTATTCCTTCAGAAGGGACAAAATCCATAAAATATTTAAAGACGCCCTAAGAAACGGTCTACAATTTCCAGAATCAAAAAGATCGCAGGAAGCAAATATGACTGGCAACCCCAAATATTGCCCCTATCACATAGTGATAGATCATGCTATTGAAGAATGCTTTGTCTTTAAAGATTGGGTCGAAAGGATGTAGGGTTTCCTTAGCACCATGCCTATGGTTTGCAAGCATCAAACATGCCACAACAAAAATTTAAGTGGGTGCTAAGCAAACATCCTAGGAATCGAAACTAGAAAGTTATGATTAACAAAACTTTGTAATCAAACATTACATAGAAGTGAATGAAGAATACAACCTTTGTAGACCAGTCTTTCACTTCTAAAGCTCCATGTAGTCGTCCCTTCGCTCCAAGCATCGATCTCCCGGACTCTAGTAAGGATCCACACGAATAATGAGCAAGCTTGCTTGATGTCTTCGAGGTCGAAGATGATCTACGTCGAGAAAACTCAAGCACAATCTACCTCTTCACTAATGTGGGATTAGAAAAGCAAACACTCTAAACTAAATGGCTAATAGTAGAGGACGATGAAATAGGAATTTTGCTCACTTTAGATTTGATTTTCTCACTTGGATTCTTCATTTTCTAAAACCCTAGAGAGCTTGAAGAGATAAAGAAGAATATGAACAAAAGAATGAACAAATGAATAAGATGAGATTAGAAAATCAACCATGCATGAGTATTTTTCATAGACTAACCCTTGTAGAGACTTAACCATGGCTTAGTATAATAGTTGAGTTAACAAATATCTTATGTAAAATAAATTTGGTGGACTTTGTTAATGATTCATACAAGCTTCTCCAAGCTTTTAATCATGACCAATTTCCACTAAATAATGAATTGCTTTAAATAAATGTTAACCCTAATTATATGAAGCATGGTGTAAGTCTCACACACCCATGTTTGATGTATAACCTAGTATGATACAATATATATATATATCACACATATAACATGTATATACAAGTAAGAAAAATAAATGGTCAAGTGATCTAATATTAGTTAATGTAAATTCATATATCAAATATAAACTATACATTAAATTATTAAATCAACACTTGATTTAATGTTCCGGCTATATCACATATAACCGACTAATATCAATAATATCAACTTACCGAATCAACACTTGATTCGATAACCCGGCTATATCACATATACCCAGCCGATATCACATATCGCGAGATTAGAATACGGTATCATATACACATATTAATCTCGGTCCCGCACATATCACATATGTGCTCCTACTTCATTTCGCATAAACTAGAACCAGGAAACCTCTGTGTAGGACTCTTAAGACTCGTCAATACGCCGGCAGTAGGTGATGATCATATCAAACACTCATAAGCCGCAAGCGGTCTGCTAAACGTAACGGCCACCCGGGTATTGAGCGATCAGAAGATCAACAAGTAAGCCTGCTCATACTCCTGTGAATTTACTCAGTAACACTACCGTACAGTCCGGTCTGTCCGTTTGATATGTCGCATATCCAGCCTGCGGGTGGTGAAACGTCAGATGCCAATAGCTTGATAAGTCGTGCCGATGTAAGGCTCATAACGGATCGAGAAACTACTGATAACACTTACCAATAAATCTCAGCAACCCTGGCCAGGGATTTCCTGTTATGGTCAATCGAGCACAGCACAACATCAACCCCCAATACCGGGAGAGACAAAATCACCTCCTATCGCTTATTGCCTCCATGTGACTCAGGACTGTACCCAAAAACCACCTGTTTGCATGACTCAGTAGAGCCATGGTAGGGTGGAAATCAAAGCATGATGGGATACACACAAGACTCTATGACGATCTCGGGTCAACAGACTAACCTGCACCAGTGTCACCAGAGAACTGCTATCTGACTATAGGTATAATACCATATAGGAGTTCTTGGCGAGTTTATTCAGTGTACCCAGTCTCCACTAAGCACCCGTATACCATCTCTGATGTCAAACACCAATGAATATGGGATCATCCATCGCCCATCATATGGGTCGAGAAGCGTATATGCTAGTCTACTCTGGAATATCGATGCCTTGTCTCGATATTCCCACGACTAGGAACATTTGAAGGATGTACTCACAGACTTTCCAGAACCCACTAGTATGATCCTTATTATAATCCTGGAAATCAAGTACAGATCCTAAGGGCTTTATCAACATGTAACAGAGAGACAGCAAGTGTACATGTTAAGATAAAGAGCAACCAGATAGCATACTATCATGTCGAGAAAGAAAGTCCTCCCTATGTATGTCCAAGCATCCACAATAATATACATCATATGTACAATAATGGCCTCTAGGGCATACATATAACTAACAAAAGCAATACAAGGCAGGAGAGATAGAACTGTCTAAAGGCGTGTTAACAAACAGTCAAACTGCGACCGCCAATTTCATATAAACGGAGACCGAAGCCTTTTGGGAACCTGATTCTCTCAGACATCTACCTTTCTCTGAAAGGAGCGGACCAAGGTGACAACCTAAGAGCCAAATGAGTAATATTTCCAATGAAGAAGCGGTAGATGGTTACACAACCCATACGATCTACATGATGGAGCCCAGAGGAATAAGTCCTCCTGTGCCTGATAACCATAATGATGAAATGGTTGTTGCCATCTAACACCGGCTCGGTCTAGATGACGGAAAGCCCGCTTATACAATTAAGCCAAAGGAGCCCATGGTTCCTACAGAATCGAGCCCAGGATCCAACAGAGGACCGCCACATCGTTAAACTGGGAACATTTGACCCCAAAGTCGTTAAACTAAGGATGTAAAAAATGTGTAAATAAATGAAAAATAAAAAAAAGCCGAAATAATGGGGCAACTTGCAATAAAAATCAGCGAGTAAAATAAAAATGAAAATAAACAGCCGAAATGATAGGGCAACCACGAATAAACAGCCGAAATGATAGGGCAATCATGAACTTCGTGATATGAAAAGCTGAAATGGTGGAGTAATCGAGGTAAAAAAAATCCTAAATGGCGAATGATGAGTCGCTCATGGTACCATATTGCAGTGCAGCGATTCAGACGCCAACCAAAATCCAAATCCCTAAATTCCCAAACGGCGAATGTAACAACTCCAATTTCAATGTACAGGGGGGATCCCGGCCGGGAATCGGCCAAATCGGCCTTGACTCGGTCTGACTCAGTCCTCAGACCGAGTCACGGCCGAGTCGGCCGATTCCGGCGACGACCCCAACATGACAGTTGTGTCTTTTCATATTCCCTATGCACCTGCAAACTTTCAGCCTTAGACCATTTCCAGAGCTCTTTAAAAACACCAATTACTCCACTTTTAATACATTTTTATTATATTTTATCACATTTTTATTTTAAACTTTTCATCTACCCTAACCCTATAAATACCAACCCTATACACTACCCTTTCACCCCAAAATCCTGAACCCACTCTCTCAAAAAATTTCCAAAGATCGTGTACTTTGAAAACAAGCTCTAGGTGAAGCTCCGATGAAATTCCGGCGGAACTTCCGGCGATCATCTTAGAAACTATCGGCGACGACGCAACACACCGACAATCCCTCTAGTTCCCTCTCACTCTCTTGAGTAATCTAAAACCCGTAAGTCTCTTTTCTATCTCTCCTTTCCATTCTCAAAATACGAAATTACAAAACCCGACGGAATCAGAACAAATCCGATTTCCGATTCGGTTTTCTATAAAATTCCACTTCTCACTAATACAATCATACCTAAACTTCCTCATGTTGGCTATTAAACACTAATCAAACAATTTGATCAAGTTTCGTAACATGAAATGATAGCTTTTTCAATTTATCGTATTTTTCACTTAAATACCACATTGTTTCAATCCTTCATTTAACCCCATCAAACTTGCTATACATTTAAAGTAGATCACGAGGTAACGACCTACCTCCTCACACACTCATATGCAACACCCCCGAGAACCTAGAATACGAGAAAATAAACATTTTCATTTAAATACCATATATTTAATAAAACCATTTCTAAAAGATTTAGTTTTGATACACTTTTAAAAAAAAAGTATCACTTATTATGAAAATACGATAAGTTGTTCACATCGGTCGTTTATCTAAACCTGACTTTGTGGTGTCTAGGCTAGGCAAGTGAGAAAGGTAAATTTAAAAGGCCCGACTCACGGTGATTCGTGAGCGGATCCCTCATTTCCTCACTTGTACTTACCTGGAAACAATTGGCGGTGAAGAGGCGATTTGAGGTATCTCACAACTTGTCGTCTGGACCAGTTAGGGATAGACTAGTTGACTTAGGAGAATCTAGAACATATAATACGGAAAATATACACCTTTATAAATAAATACCATTTATTTCATAAAACCGTTTTCTAAAGGATTTAGTATTTATAATCTTTGCAAAGTGCCGCTACAACCCACTTTGGGGAACCCGTTCGGGATTGTGCGGTTTATCGCGCATCCTCGGGCTTAGTAGTGCGAGATTCAGACCTCCGCAAGGAGCATTCGGTCTCGAAAGATTTAAAATACGACATCTTAAGAAAATGAGATTTTTTAGAATATAAAATATTTATTAAAATTATTTTTGTATAAATATATTTACCATTAAAATACCTATTTTATTATGATATAACTATTCCACCTTTTTCTAAAAATCACAAGAATAAAATTTACACTAAAATGCTATGAATTCCAAATAAATCAACTTTACAAATAAATATCTTTATTTATGAAATTAGGATATTTTCAGTAGAAATATCACAATATAAAATCCATTTTCATTACAACTCTAATGACGAATAACGAATACTTGAGGTGTATTTTGAAAAGTATATAAAAGTATTTTTACATAAAACTCCTCAAGTTTTATAAATTTCCCTAAGGACCCTAGCAAATTATAGGTAAGAATTAATCAAGACTTCGATTTACATTTCTAATTGTCTGACTCGGGTTTGAGTCTGATTATATTTGACTTGAATATGATTCAAGTACAATTTACAATCTTCAATATTACAATTCAACATGAATCCATGAATCCAATTATCAATCTATACAACTTGACTGAACCGAACCATGGATATACATTCCATTTACATGGTTCTCCAGTTATTCCATTTACATGATTCTACGGTTACATCCGTTTACTGATATCATGGTTTCGGTCAGTCTTTCAATCATACATTCAACACAATTTACAGTACAAAACAATACAAATAAAATACTACGGGGTTTAAGGGGTAGATTGGTGCGGAAGGTGTTAAAGGTGGCATGAGACGGTAAGATTAAGACACCTAATATGAATCCAATTGCCATTGTTCCGGGTTGTATAACGGAGCCTTATACTTCCATTTGCCCTGGTCTTTAGCATACTGAGACCCCTTTCGTATACACTGGCATTCTTCTGTACCAAGTTACAAACAACAACGTTAATAAAACATTACAAGAATATAATACAACATTAAAAACTACTCTCTATCTTTCTTCTTTTCTACTTCTCCCTTATCTTTGGGACTTACCGAGAGATCTGTTCGCTAACGACATTCTATTTCTTTCTTCTTTGAATGTCGTCAGGTGGTTTGGACCCGACAAAGATCGAGCCATCTGCAGAAGACTTGGATCAGCTTGCTGAAGAACCAGAGCTCTAGTTTCATTGTACATTTTCCATTCAGTACTTTTCATTTCCTGTCATGCCATTGTTTAGGCATCATTTTTATTTCAGTTGTATTTCCTTTTCATGCATTGCACAAAAGAATGTTAATAAATAAAGTTGTTGTTTTTATTATACCTTGTCTCTTGTGTATTTTCTTTTATATTGCTTAGTTACGCTTAGCGTATTTGCTTCTGAGTAAATACGTAGCGGGCCAGTCGCGTCCCCTTCGCCGTAGAATCGGAAGCGGGGCGTGACAACTACCGTTACCATAGTCTTTGGAGCAAGTTGGACTCCTCTCGTATACACTGATACCTTCTATACCAAGCTATAAATAACTACGTTAGAATAATAAACTGATACCTGTATAACTGGACAATTTCCTTCCGCATTACTTGTTGTATTCCTTCTTTTCTTTTGGGACTTACCGAGCGCTAATTCGCTGACGACATTCCTGTCTCTTTTTTTTTGGAATGTTCGTCAGGAGGACCAAACCTTCAGGAGACCAAGCCCATCCAGGAGTACTTGGAGCAGATTGAGGCACAGCCAGACTACTAGCTATCCTTGTACTTACTTTTCATTTCATATGCCATTGTTTAGGCATTACTTTATATCATTGTACTTTCCTTTTCAAAGCAGTGTATTGTAAAAATGAATGTTAATAAAAGTTGATAATCATTGTACACCTCTTGTCATTTTTTGTGCATTATATATATTGTTTATTTACGCTTAACGTATTTATTTCTGAGTAAATACGACGCGTCCCTGCCATGTCACCGATTCCGTACACCGGGAAGCTGGGCGTGACAATTAGCCCCGATATTTCTTATGCTGCTTCTAGATTTAGTAAATACACTAGTAACCCAAATAAAGATCATTGGTGTGCTCTTGAAAGAAATTTTAATATCTAAAAGAAACATTAGATTATAGTTTATTTTATTCCGGTTTCCCTAATATAATCGAAGGATACAGTGACGCAAACTAGGTAACTGATTCACTCGATGTGAAATCAACTAATGGCTATGTATTCTTACTTGGCGATGCAGCCGTCACTTGGGGATCTACAAAACAAACTTTTATTGTTAGGAGCACACTAAATTCTGAATTAATTGCCTTGGGTACTACTTATAAAGAAGAAGAATGGATCAAAAATTTAATCTAGTAATTACCTTGTGTTTCAAAACCTATATTTGCCATAAGAGTACAATGTGATAAAAGATCCTTATTGGATTTATTAAATCAAGAAAATTGTAATAGGAAAATGAATCGACATTTGCTAATGAGATATGCGATAATAAAAGAACACAAGGATAATAATGTTGTATCATTATTATTTGTGTATTCTTAGCAAAATTTGACGGATAATTTGACCAAATGTCTTAATAAGAACCAGATCTTACTTTCATTTAGGGGGATGAGCTTAAAGCCTATATATGCATCACCAAGAGCGGGAACCCA
This sequence comes from Agapanthus africanus, assembly GCA_030015575.1. Taxonomy (NCBI): domain Eukaryota; kingdom Viridiplantae; phylum Streptophyta; class Magnoliopsida; order Asparagales; family Amaryllidaceae; genus Agapanthus; species Agapanthus africanus. The sequence continues at coordinate 944,561,692 of CM057337.1, forward strand.
ACATTTTTGACTGGGGATCCCACGATAGAGGTTTTCAATTGGAAAAACAAGACTCTTGATGTGACTTGAAGAGTATAAATTTTATTAAGGGTTCCTTTATGACTGATCTTTATGGTGAAGGAATGTGCTCTATTGGTGACGTTAGGATAAGTATATACTTTTAATGGTATCAAAGACATAAACTTTATTGAGCTATCTCTCGCACCTTGATAACTCTTGAGTAAGTGAAGCACCGTGAAGCCGCGGTTGGGAGATTTAGGCTAATCTCTAGCTGATTCATGAGAATCAAGGTTCTGTGCATGACCATTAATAGTGCACACTGTTCAGTCGATAAAACTGCACTTTTGATATAACATTTTCCTTACTATTCTTAAATATCTAAACGTGTTTATTATAAATATAACACATATGAGGGTTTATCTGTAAAATATCTATTACCATATGTTTATATATTATAATTAACATTATGAAGGAAAATGTATGCATATAATATTTATATAATATTCTGATAATTTAAATATGCATATCATATCAAATATCCTTAATCAATATTCTTAAAATATAATATCATATAAAATAGTTAGGATAATATCTCAAAAATACCAAATATTATTAATATTATTCATTGAGATATTGTGCAGAAATTACATCAGGAATGGAATTAAGGAAATCCGAGATATCGAGATCAAATCTGCCGAAATATTGAAGTAAATCATAAAATCAATTCTGGCAGAGAGTTAGAGAAGATTTCCAATATCCAGATATCCAAAAGATCACTACATGTCAAAAAGATGAAGCTCCAGAAATTTGCATCCAAGACCCCACCAGAGTTCCACCCAACCGTGGCCAAACCCAACCTAAAGTGGCGGATCCGCGGCTATATGGGGGAGTTAGGATGTGGGATTTTCTTTGTAGGATCGTCTTAACAAATCCTAATTTATGGAATCTATGGATTGCAACTTCTGTGACTATAAATAGAACCCAGAGCCCCTCTTGGAAGTTCATCAAACCGAAGAGATCACGAAGTTCAAGTTGACTCACATATCCAGGTTGATCAATCGGTTGTTCATTTACCTCCTTCAAGATAGACCGAGAAGCAAACTAGAATTTGTATTCCACTTTCTAAAGGAATATAAAGTGTAATTGATCAAGTTGATTAATAAAGGTAGTTGTTTTATCCTTATTGCATTTATTTTTTATTTACATCATGATCTCTATCCGTTCTTCTATCTCCATCATGTGTGAGTAATTTACCGCTTGATAGGGTTCATAGGATTATGGTAGATCAATGGAAAATGAAAAATTTCTTAACTTCTTTTAAGTCTTATGAAGTTTATAAACTTTAGCAAAACAATCGTTAACATCCTAATCGGGCGCGCTATCAATTTATTGATAGTCTTGACCACGATTTGAGATTAGATTAACAATTGTTTTGTTAAGGGCCAGACATGAATATAGATCAATGAAAGGACAAGGGTCAATAGTGTGGAAACACTAGTTTCTTCCAAGAACCCTAATTTTCATTCATCACTATCAATCTAGTTTTAAATCCATCAATAGATAAAAGTAGTCATCTTTATTAGTCATCCATTACTACTAAATTCGAACGAACCTTACAAGCCCTTTTCTGATATAAAATCTACATCTTTATTTAAATTAGATCTATATTCGACATCCGTGTTTAGTATAAATCTAGAATCTATAACCATTCTTCATTATTCTTTATTCTTCCTCTTTTCTAATCAACACGACTAAAGTAAGATTAAAAGTTCCACGTATCTCTGCGAACGACCTGTACTCATCTCGGCTAGTTACACGCGACACCGTTATTGATTGCGATTACTACACACTCTAAAATAAAATTTATTAAATGGACATTGCCGGGGAGACGTGCGTAATATTTTTTTCTTACTATTCGTGTTAAATTCTTATTCGATCCATATCATAAATAAAACAAAACAGCAAATTGTGTATTTAACGATTAGTGTGCGATTTTTGCGAGGGAATCTGAAGACAATAGAACGAGGAAACAGAGATTCAGAGACCTTCAGAGAGAACCATAGGTGCAAAGGAGGCCACAGTGAAAAAAATTCAAGCGAACCCTCCTTCCTGCGGCGCTTCCGCGGCCAAAGCACCCTAATTGCGGCGAAACCGCGGTGGAATTGGGGAATAGTTCTTCCAAACTTCTCTGGTAACTTCCTCTATACTTTCTCTCTCCTCTGAAAAATCCAATAATATATTTTTCTGCAGGATTCTTTGCAAAATATCGCCGTTTAAAAAAAAATATTTTTGCTTGTTTTGTAATTGGTTTGTGCATATTTTAATACAGACATTAATGGGTAAAGACCAAATTCAGAATAGGTGGGGATTTCATCACCCTTCCTAGGCCCCACAAATCACAAAACGAGTATCCGCATCACCCTCCATTAATTAAAAAATATCTATACCAAGACTCTAAGGACCGTCGCGCTCAATAAGGACAGAGGAAGGTCGTGGGTAATCTATCGCTTATCCGCATTTTTTTGTGGTGTCTAGGGAAGTGTGTCTAGGAAATTGGTTATTTAATTAGGCCCGCTATTTTCGGTGATTTATATAGCAGATACCTCCTACTTACCTGGCCACATGAGTGATAAAGAGATGATAGAGGATTGATCCTGTGGTTTATCCTTTAGAAGTCTAGGAGCGGTCTAAAGACTTGACCTAGGTAACCTTAGCTCTAGGGTTGATTGTGCATTTTTTGTGTGATCTGTCTCACGTCCGACACTTTTTCAAAAGAAACCAATTTTAAATCACACACACACTGCCACTTGCGCTAAACCAGCTTAGTGCATGCTCGGCTGGACACGGGATTCTAGTGTCCTTCTTGTCCGCGTTTCTGCTATCAACTCCGAAGTCGGTACTTCTTCATCTTCTTTTTCCCCTCCACCCACCACATCGACCGAGATGGACGGTTCTCCATCATGTTATAACACCACCCTGCTGCCACCCGTCAGTGCGTAGAATCCACCGCACATTTCTCTCCAAGAGAGATGTTACCCTATACGCGGCCCCCTTCCTACTTGTCTATCTATTCCACCAGCCAATGAGAATAATTTTGAAATTAAACCCCACTTTATCAACCTGTTTCCCAAATTTCAAGGGCTTGAGTCTGAAGATGCATACGTTTTTATCACCAAATTCGAAAATGTATGCGCAATGATAGGTACTTTGCAACTTTCAGTGGATGCTATGCGCTTGCGTCTTCTCCCTTTTACTTTGTACGATCTAGCAGAAAAATGGATTTATAACACTGCCGCACACTCTATTACCAATTGCGATGAATTCATGATAGCATTCCTTAAGAAATTTTACCCCAATCATAAGACCACCCGCGTTCGGAGCGAAATCAACCAGTTTATCCAGCTTCCCAATGAACCATTTTGGAAGTGCTTTGAACGGTTTAAGGATCTGCTTGTCCAATGTCCTCATCACGGAATAAATAGATGGGATCTGTGCCGAATTATATATGAGGGCATTACTCCAGCGACAAAGCAGATGCTTGAAACCATGTGTCAATGCCATTTCATGTCCAAAGATGATGGTGAAGCTTGGAAATTTCTGGAAGATCTCGCTGAACACACTTTGCAGTGGGAAAGCGTTAAACCATCATCTTAGGGAGGTGTCCATCGGCTTGATGTTTCCATTGCAGTAAAATCCGAAATAGCAGCGATGCAAAAGAAACTCGATGCTTTAGAGAACAAATTCTCATAAGCCTCCCTAAACCAGGTTACGCTTCTCAAGACCGTGTGTGGTTGCTGTTCCGACCCATCATATCTGACGGAAGAATGTCCTTTGAGTGCACCGTTTCAAGGTCAAGAAAACACTAATTCTACCTTTCTGTAGCGACCTAGAAACGATTCTTATTCTTCCATATACAATCAGGGATGGAGGAATCATCCTAATTTTGCTTGGAACCAAAACCAACCTCAAAATCAAAACCAGTTCCAAAGTAATTATCAAAGACCCCCTCCACAGCAGTAGCAACCACACCCACAGAGTCAGCACCCCTTTCAATCACAACCTTTTTCAAAATCCGGCCAACAATTCTACACATTATAATAATTCTTTCCAAACGGCCGATACCGAAAACTCATCTGCACTCGAACGAAGCGTGGATATGTTTATTAAACATTCCATGCAATCTACGGATGATATAAAGTCTTCTATCTGAGCATTAACACAGACCACCATCTCCCACGGTGAATATAAAATCGATAGAAGCAAAACTTGCGCAGATAAATACCGCGATGAGTGTGAGAGAAAAATGGAACTCCATCTCAACCCCTACCGATTCCTGGCCACTCACAAAGTCATAATATGAGTGCTGTTACCACGTTGAGATCAGGAAGAGTGTTGAACAACCAAGTGGGTGAATATATTGATGATGATGAATAAATTGAAACCCCGGCTTCCACTTCTTGCCCTATTTCTTCTGGTCTCCCACCTTCTTCCGAGCCTATTCTCCATTTTTCCCAAGGCTCGAACACTTAGCCCACTTCCTCGAGTCAACCTAAAACGATCCCAACTCTAATTCTGGGATCGATTCCATCCCCACAAACTTTTCGACAAATGTTGGACCCAAAACTTATTGATAAAGCTCCGTTTCCAAAAGGGTTGAAGGCCAACAAACCTAACGCACAAATGGAGAAGATTGCGGAAATGTTTAAGCAAGTTAACATAAATATCCCTCTCTTAGATGCTATTCAACAAGTTCCGTCTTATACAAAAATCCTTAAGGACTTGTGCACTAGGAAGAGAAAAACTCAAGTGCCGAAAAAGGTATTCATGACGAGTAATGTAAGCACAGCTTTTACCCAACAATTACCTAAGAAACGTAAGGACCCCGGTTTTCCTACAATATCTATAACTATTGGGGGTAAAAGTATCAATCGTGCTCTACTTGAACTCGGCGCTAGTGTTAACTTGCTTCCATATTCCGTTTATAAGCAGCTAGGTATAGAAGAGTTGAAACCTGCCCACTGCACTCTCCAGATGGCAGACCGATCTATCGCCCAACCTAGGGGTGAACTAGAGGATGTGTAAATCAAAGTCGAGGAATTCATATTCCCTGTGGACTTTATTGTTTTAGATACACAGCCTGTGGCGAACCCATTCAACCAAATCCCGGTGATACTCGGTCGACCTTTCCTAGCAACTTCCAACGCTGTCATTAATTATCGTAACGGTTCTATAAACTTATCATTCGGGAAGATGACAATTGAGCTTAATATTTATAAGCTAGGAAGTCAACTATCTGAACCTTCCGCTCATTTAATCGATATCTGTTCTATCAACGAGATAGCTTCCGACAGCTGCGAAACTGAAGTACTTTACTATGATGATCTCGACAACACTAGTGCGACATTGTTTGATATGGCAAATTATTATAGTGAGGATATCTACAACACCCTAGTTCATTTATACCAGTTCTAGTTCATGTATTTCTTTATTTATGGTATTTTCCTGATTTACTGTGTTTTGGGTGTGAATAGTATATTTGACATCTGTATTTGCATCCGACCCGACCCGCTTGCTTGAAACCAGTCTTGATTCATGTTTGTGATTTATCCTGGCTTGTTACGTGGATCCGTGCACTTTCATATTATACATACTGCATACTGGCATTATATCTGGCATCTGCAAATCTTTATATAACATTTAAAGTCACGTAAAATATTTTAAAAATACATTGCATGGCCTGCATGATACCTGATTGTTAGAGATTCTGCGTGTTCAAGTTTAGTTAATTACCACAATCAAAACGGTTTCACTTGTAGCTAGCCGGTTGAGCACGAGTCGTCCGCAGAGAGATGGGAATCTTTTTCTATGTGCTTTAACGAGTTAAGTCCAATTTTCCAGATTTGTTTGTGATTAACTAAGTGTTAAAATGATATGTAAAGAGAGCTTGTTAGGGTTAGGATTAGGTTAGTTTGTGTTAGGAGTCGCTCACTTCTTTCGTTGCCACTCTTAATATCGGTGTTACGGTAATCGGCAACAACGGGGATTAGCACGACGAGGAAGGAACTTGCGAGTATAGGCTAGGCTTTCCAACGCTTAAGTTCTTCCTTTTGGTTCTTGTCCGTCCGTTCTTGGCTCTTAGCCATAACCTCCGGTTAATTCAACCACAACCGGTCTCACTACGGAATCATCGCTATCATGTAGGATAGGGTGCTGTAGGGAGCGGATTGTGGTTCAATTAACGGGAGTCGAATTAAGATGTTGGGCAAGGAAAGAGTGGGAGAGATTTTCTTCTCTCAAACTTCCCTTATCCTACCCTAACAAGTATGAAACTACTCACCCATTATACGGAAAAGAAAATAAAACAAAAGAGGAAGATAGAAGAAGGAGATTAGAAGATAACAACTAGCTATTTGCGACCTCACCTCGGCAAGGATCAAGCGTAAGCATCATGGTTGTTTAAGGATAAAGGAAAAGAGAAAAGAAAGAAACAAACACAAATAACAACAACTAAGTTAACAAATGAAAATTACAAGCAATAATAATTTAGCTAAAGAACAAGACAATTAGAATAACAAAATGAACTTCTTTATTCATCATTCTTCACTCACAAAAACTCACTACAAGTTTTTCAATGGAGAAGAGATGAGAAGAGGAAGAAGAACAACAAGTATTCTAAAACCTAAAATACAAGATTAAGCACCCTTGGCTTCATAAGGTTCTGGGCAATTTATAGGCAGGGAACTGGAAATCTAGGGCAAAATTCTGCCTTTACATGAAAAGACCAAAATAACCCTGAAGTTTCGTCAACTGAGGAGACCGTACGGCCGCGGTTCCGCGGCCTAAGCCTGCTATTGCCATGGAACCGCGGCACTTTAGAGGAATTGGTTCATCATTTTTGGTGGCTTTTCCTGTTTTGCTGTTCCCATTAGTCTGGTATATGATTTTTCTAAGAATTGTTTCACGATTTTTCCAGAATTTCTGTTGATCAAAAGGTGATTGGATATGGATCTTTTTGTCATGATTTTCTCGAGCTCCACATAGATTTCTTGGATCTTGTGTTGCCATTGAGCCTTGTGCATGAAAATGACATTGATTTCCCATTTTGTCTCTTAAACTGGTGTGTGGCAACAGACGGATAAAGAGCGGAGACCCGTGTTTTATCTGTGGTTGGCAGGAACCCGGATTTTGTCGTGCTTTTCCATGAATTTCACCGTTTAGAGCTGAGAACCTGTATCCTGCAATTGAATAGAAAACACGGCTCAAGAGTACCTACCGATAAGCAATATGATAAAAATTGGGCGGTATAAAAATGCAAAAATCTGATATGAACAAATACCCCCAAACTTATCATTTGCTCGTCCCGAGCAAAGCCAATTTATTCACAAAAATCCTAACCTCACTTTCACAGGGAACGCGATTGCACTGAGCATGTGCAATAAGCCGTTGAACCTCTAGGTGTCCCTAGTAGGAGGAGTGTTGTCTCCTGAGGGTTTTCAGCGGATACTACCCACAAAATCCGGTCAAGCTAGTTTTGTAAAATAACTACGATTCAAACCCTAAAGTTTTGTTTCAGAAAATAACAATTCTATGATCCCAAGTCTAGACTATCAAACCCTTATTTTTCACACCTCACTTCTTATTTAACTACAGATTTTATATGTCTTTACGTGCAGTGCAAATAGTGTCGTTAAGTTTCCAGAAGGATCGATTAAAGTCATTATGTCACACAGTAAAGCCCAGATAAAAATTTTAAAAGGATCACATAAGTTTTATAAAGAGTTAAGCATTTTTCAAGTTTCGTTTTCCAGTAAAATTTCAACTTCAGAATTTTTATCTTCCTTAACAGGAAACTAGGTCTTATTTTTCACTCCACCTTTTTCTTGTTTTCATTTCATACACACCTCTGTGAACTTGCAATAGTCTTTATCATAGAATAAAACCTTCATATCTCCGCTAAATTTTTTATAAAAGCATGTCTTTTATCAAGATTATTCTCACACAAAAAACCGTTAGGAATTTTAACTCGGAGAGAACAATTGCTTGACTTTGTTTTAATCTGGACTTTCTAGGCTTCTTAGCGAGCTTTGGGCCAATGCTCCCAAACCAGTTGGCTTTAGGGCATTAGGTGTAGAAACACCCCAGCGGACTTAATTACTCAAGTTACCTAGGTCCAAAAACAAAAGACAGTTTTGCGTGAAAATCATGATGATTCAATACGAACGGAGACATAACCGGCAGTTCAATTATTTTTTTGGATAAAAGACGTGTTTAGTGGGTTCGGTGTGTAATCATTCCAATCAAGTTTCAGATGGGTTATTTTTCAGACTTAGTTCCAATTAAGGCATCAATAATATCCCTTTATATTCACTTCACTTCATAAACTATTCTTGATATTACTTATTTTAGAATAAATCTATTTGATCCTCAGAAAATCATTTATCCATTTAAAAGTTTTTAGACATAAAAGACTTGTCATCTAATTTCCAAAACTCACGACACGTGTAGTGTGATGTAAAGACGTATATCAGCTATAGTTAACTTCAAAGGAGAGTTATCTTTCAGGTTTTCAAAATCTAAAAATAAGATTTAGTTATTCTTATCTTATCAAACAAAAACCGTCGAAATGTTGAATCAGAGTTCTCCCACTAGCTAACTTGACAAAAAAGTTTTTATGTTTTTAGAAAATTTTCAGATTTTTATGGATTTTATGGATTTTAATATGCAGATGTAAAATATACATATGAATACGAAGGTAAGAAATGCGTACCGAGCGTACCCCCAAACTTAAACTGGACAGTGTTCTCACTGTCATTGCATGAAGAGATCATTTGAAGGGTCAAAATTGTCGGTTAGATATACACAAAATTTTTATTTTTATTTTTTGTTTATTTTTGGTTTTAAAGAAAAGAAAAAGAAAAAGAATATCCACAAAAATGTACAAAATGGTATATACATACCCCCAAACTTATTTGGAACAGTGTCCACTGTTCTTGGCTGGATAACCGAAGTTTGGTGGTAGGCAGAGGAAGATTATGCAGGGTAAACCGGCTCCTGTAAGACCAGGAGCTCCTCTGTTGGTTCGGCGCTAATGTACGGTTTTAGTCGGTGTCCGTTCACTTTGAAAAATGAACCGTCCTTTGGATTCTCCAAATCTACAGCGCCATGCGGATACACATTCCGCACAAAATACGGCCCTTTCCAGCGAGATCTGAGCTTTCCTGGATGTAAGTGTAGTCTGGTGTCGTAAAGCAGTACCTGTTGACCAGGTACGAAAGTTTTGCGCAAAAGATGTTTATCGTGAAACACCTTCGTTCGATTCTTAACGACAACCGCGTTATCGTAAGCCTCATCCCTAAGCTCGCTCAATTCGTTCAACTGCAGATTCCGATGGCTGCCTGCATCTTCGAGAGACAGATTCAGCTCCTTTATCGCCCAAAATGCGCGATGCTCTATTTCGACAAGTAGGTGGCAAGCCTTTCCGTACACAAGCCGATAGGGAGACATGCCAAGGTCGGTCTTATAAGCGGTTCGAAAGGCCCAAAGGGCATTAGTGAGTTTCAGCGACCAATCCTTACGGTTCTTGGAAACCGTCTTCTCCAGTATCTGCTTGATTTGCCGATTTGAAACTTCGGCCTGCCCCAGGTTTGGGGGTGGTAGGGCGTAGAGAGCTTATGATTAATGGAATATTTCCGCATCAAGGCCTCGAAAGTCTTGTTGCAGAAATGGCTTCCATTGTCTCTAATGATCGCTCGGGGGTGCCCAAACCGGAAGAAAATGTTTTCTTTAAGGAACCTAACGACAACCTTGTTGTCGTTAGTCCGGCTGGGCACAGCCTCGACCCACTTAGAGACGTAATCAACAGCGAGAAGGATGTACAAGTTCCCGAAAGAGCTGGGAAACGGCCAAATGAAATCTATCCCCCAAACATCGAAAATCTCCACAACCAAGATTGGTTGGAGCGGCATCTCGTTCCTCCGGGATATCCGGTCCATGTGTTGGCACCGGGAGCAAGTCTTGCAATAGTCATGAGCGTCTTTGAAGAGTTGTGGCCAGTAGAAACCACATTGCAAGATCTTCTCAGCTGTCTTTCTAGGGTCAAAATGCCCGCCACACGCTTGATCGTGGCAAAACAACATCACACTCTTGAATTCATCGTCAGGGACACACCGACGAATAATCTGGTCAGGACAGTAATTGAACAGATAGGGTTCGTCCCAGTAAAAGTGTTTTACTTGGGATAAGAAGTGAAGTCTGTCCTGACTTGACCATTCAGTCGGTAGTAATCCTGTAGCCAAATAGTTCACAATATCTGCGAACCAGGGTTCGCAAGATACTGTCAAGAGCTGTTCATCCGGAAAAACATCGTTGATCGGAATTAGAAGCGAAGGAGAAGAAGGAAGTCGTGAGAGATGGTCGGCAACTACGTTTTCACATTCTCGTTTGTCCTTAATGACAAGGTCAAACTCTTGAAGCAAGAGGATCCAACGTATTAGCCAAAATTTTGCATCTTTCTTCGCAAAAAGATGGCGCAGAGCAGAATGGTCTGTGTAGACAATGACTGGAGAGCCGATGAGGTAGGGTCTGAACTTTTCTAAAGCAAATACAACAGCCAAGAATTCTTTCTCAGTTGTTGTATAATTGAGTTGGGCGTCGTTCAGGGTTCGGCTCGCATAATAGATTACGTGCGGCATCTTGTTGATATGTTGTCCAAGGACAACACCAATGGCAAAGTCGGATGCATCGCACATAATCTCAAATGGGTGCGTCCAGTCAGGTGAAGAAAGAACGGGAGCAGAAGTGAGTGAGCTTTTCAATGACTCGAACGCAGTCACACAGCTCGAGTTGAAGTCGAATGGCGTGTCCTTGGCCAGCAGAAGAGTTAAGGGCCTAGCAATCTTGCTAAAGTCCTTGATGAACCGTCTATAGAAACTGGCATGGCCAAGGAAGGCTCGGATGTCTCGGACGCATCTGGGAGGAGGTAGATTGGAAATGACCTCAATCTTTGCTTTGTCAACCTCTATGCAATTTTGCGAAATGATATGTCCTAAGACAATACCTTCGCGCACCATGAAGTGGCACTTCTCCCAATTCAAAGTGAGATTCTTGTCCTTACATCGGGTAAGGACAGCGTCAAGATGCAGCAAACACTCGTTGAAGGAATCACCGAAGATGGAGAAATCGTCCATGAAGATCTCCAGAAATTTTTCCACCATGTCTGAGAAGATTCCCATCATACACCGCTGGAAGGTAGCGGGCGCATTGCATAACCCAAAGGGCATGCGACGATATGCAAACGTGCCGAAAGGACAAGTGAAAGTGGTCTTTTCCTGGTCTTTTTCGGTGATGGGAATTTGATTATAGCCGGAGTAGCCATCAAGAAAGCAGTAGTACTCGTGTCCGGCCAATCGTTCAAGCATTTGGTCAATGAAAGGTAGCGGAAAGTGGTCCTTCCGCGTTGCGGCATTGAGTTTTCTGTAATCGATGCATACTCGCCACCCAGTTTGGGTGCGAGTAGGGATTAACTCGTTCGCCTCGTTAGTGATGACCGTTATACCTGATTTCTTAGGGACAACGTGAATGGGGCTAACCCACTGGCTATCAGAGATAGGGTAAATGATACCACTATCCAGACATTTTACGATCTCCTTCTTCATAGCCTCTTTCATGACTGGGTTGAGACGTCTTTGTGGATCCCGGGCTGGTTTGGCATCATCCATCAGATGAATGTGATGTTCAACGATCAGGGGACTAATCCCCTTGATGTCCGCCATGGACTAGCCAAAAGCTTGCCTGTTGCTGTGCAAGACCGTGAGAAGGGCTTTCTCTTGCTCTGGAGCTAAAGAAGTCGAGATGATGACAGGGAGGGTCTCGTTCTCACCTAAGTAAGCGTACTTAAGGTGAGACGGCAAAGGCTTGAGTTCGAGCATTGGAGGTGAAACGATGGAAGGCAAGATTGGTGAAGCGGTCTCGAACTCAAAAGATTGTAGCAAAGGTTCAAAACGAGTGTAAGCGACCGAGTCGGATGGTTCAGGTAACTCATCCGGAAATTCGAAGGATTCAAACTCGGGTTGCGAGCGGCTAAGATCGTTCAAGAACGTGAAACACTCATAGTCGTTGTCAGGCGCAGAAACAGCAGCAGGTTCGAGGAGGAACGCACTAGTGGCGTTAAGGTTATCATGATCGAACAGAAACTCCTCGAATTCACACTCTTCTGGGGTGATCTCCTGGATTGAGCAAACGTCCAGTATATGAGCATTAGGTTCGGAGGGCTGATTCCCCAACCAAAAAATATTGAGTTCAATTGTCATGTTTCCAAAAGAGAGGTTCATCGAACCATTGCGACAATTGATCACAGCATTTGAGGTTGCAAGGAATGGGCGACCGAGTATCACCGGAATTTGATTCCGGGGGTTAGCTACAGGCTGTGTGTCTAATACAATGAAGTCAACGGGGAATATGAAGTCCCCGACTTTGATTAACACATCCTCTAGCTCATCCCTAGGATGGGTGATCGATCGGTCGACCATTTGGAGAGTACAGTGTGTGGGTTTCAGCTCTCCTACGCCTAATTGCTCGTATACTGAGTACGGAAGCAGATTAACACTGGCACCAAGATCTAATAGTGCGCGGTTGATGTTCTTATCCCCAATGGTAATAGAAATCGTAGGACAGCCAGGGTCCTTCCGTTTTTATGGTAAAGATTGGGTAAGAGCATCACTCACAGCACTAGCTAAGAAAACTTTCTTTGGTACCTGAGACTTCCTCTTTTTCGTGCACAAGTCCTTTAAGATTTTTGCGTAGGATGGGACTTGTTAGACGGCATCTAAAAGAGGAATGTTAATATTAACCTGCTTAAATAACTCCAGAATCTTTTCTATTTGAGGATTTTGTTTATTAGACCTCAACCGGTTTGGAAATGGGACGTTTTTAAAATTGGTTGAGTCTAATGCTTGTGGAGGAGATTGTGGAGTTGGAACGGATCCTAGAACAGGTGTTATCGTGGAGTGAGAAGCGGGTCCATTCAGAGCAGAAGAAGAAGAAGAAGAAGAAGAAGAAGAAGGAGAGCCTTTTGAAGAATGGAGAATAGGCTTAGAAGACGAAGAAGCAGGAGAAGAAGAAGAAGAAGAAGCAGCGGCCGGGGTGTCATCGTTGATCCGTGTGCCAATGTTGTTTTGCAGCATCCTTCCCGATCTCAATGTGGTCACGGCACTCACATTATGATTCTGTTGTTCAAGAGCAACATGTACATTATGTGGGTGACCGGGATTTGGGAGTGGCTGGGACGGGAGCTTCCCCTTCTCTCGCTCGCTTAAGGCCGCATTCAGTTGTGCAATCTGGGCCTCGATGGTCTTGATGCTTTTCCCGTGAGCGGCAGTGTGTTGCACTAAGGACTGAATGGAAGACTGGATGTTGGCGGTGGATTGTGTCGATTGTTTAACGAACGCCTCCAGACTTCGTTCGAGCGAGGAAACCTTATCGTTGTTTGACGGAACAAAATTGTTTTGGTGAAAAGAATTGTTGGGTGCAAAGTTGTTCGTCTGATTTTGAAAAGGTTGGGGTTGGAAGGGTTACTGAAACTGATGTTGAGTTTGTTGTTGCGACGGAGGGGGCCTTTGGAAATTTTTGCCTTGGAATTGATGCTGATTCTGATTCCAGGCGAAATTGGGGTGGTTCCTCCAACCGGGATTATAGTTGGAAGAGTATGGATCATTCCTCGGTCTTTGCTGAAATGCAGCATTAACCTAATCCTGTCCTTGCGATGGTGGATTGTAAGGACACTCTTCGGTTAAGTGAGAAGGATCGGAACAACAAGCGCAAATGGTACGAAGGGGGAGAACAGGGGTAGGAGCAGGAGAAGAAAATTTGCTCTCTATCGCTTCAAGATTTCTCGTTATTGCAGCCATTTCAGCTTTCATCGCAATAGAGACATCAAGTTGGTGAATTCTTACCCTAGACTGACCGGTAGAAGTGGAGGTAGAAGAAGAAGAAGTCGGTCTGGTGCTCTCCCATTGTAGCGTTTGCTCCGCAAGGTCGTCAAAGAATTGCCATGCTTCCTCGTCAGATTTCGATAGGAAGTGGCCCTGACAGATGGTTTCCAACAACTGCTTCGTTGCTGGGTTCAGGCCCTCGTATAAGGTTTAGCAAAGTTGCCATTTCTCAATACCGTGGTGAGGGCACTGAACAAGAAGGTCTTTGTACCGGTCAAAGCACTTCCAGAAGGGTTTCGAAGGAAGCTGAGAGAATTGGTTGATTTCGTTACGTATCCTTGCGGTTTTATGATTCGGATAAAATTTCTTGAGAAACGATTTTACAAACTCGTCCCAACTGGTTATGGAGTGGGAAGCGGTGCTATACAGCCATTTTTCAGCAAGATCGCATAAAGTGAACGGAATGACCCGTAGACGTATAGCATCGTCCGACAGCTGGGTGGTTTTCATCATGGCACAAACGTTTTGAAATTTATTGATGAAGATATAGGCATCTTCAGATTCAAGCCCATGAAATCGTGGAAGCATGTTGATGAAGTAGGGCTTAATTTCAAAATTATCCCCATTGGCCGGTGGAAGAGAAAGGCAGGTGGGAAGTGTAGAACGGGTGGGATAGAAACGATCCTGGAGCGCGATTCGCTGCGGCGCTACAACAGGCGGTGGTGGTGGGTTATTGGTCTCCGTAGGAGGTGGAGCCAATCCAGGGGTAGTCAAAGAGATGTTTGGATTAAATCCTGACATCGCGGAAGAAGAGGTTGGTGATGGTGAAGGTGAAGATGTATGAACAGAATTCCGGTCAACGTCGGAGTTGGCCGGCAAAGGTAAAGGTGAAAGAGATGTGAACGGAGTTTCGACGTCTGAGTCGATCGCGTAGTCGGTAGCGACTAACGTAACGCGGACTAGGCGGGCGCTAGTGTCCCGAGTCCAAGCGGACATACACCGAACGAGTTTAGTATAGTCAAAGCGGAGAAGGTGAGGGTAAGAAAACGTCAATGGAGAAATACGATGGGTGGTGGGTAAAAAATGGATTCTGGCGACAAAGGGCAAGTTTTTATAAAAGTTTTTGATTTTTTTCCTTTTTTTAATTTTATTTTTAGAAAGAGCTTTACAGAAATATACACGGACTTACGGCTTTAAGCAATCACAAACAAGATATACACAATCACACCTAGATCTAGGGTCACCTAGGTCTGCTAGACAGCTCCTAACTGTTCCAGAGGGCTAGAAATAGGACCTCAAACCGCCTCTTTTCCGTCAATTGCGGCCAGGTAAGTGCCAGGTAAGTGGGAGGCTCTCCACTACGTAAGTAGTGGTCCTAATTAAGTAACCACTTGCCTTCGACACACTTGCTTAGGCACCGCAAAAGTCAGATAGGATAAACGGCCGATGCCTGTAACTAGTCCTCTGTCCTATTGAGCGCGAAGTCCTTAGGGCTGAGTCTAGTATTTTTTAATTAACAATGGTCAATGCATATGCTTTTTGTGATTTTTGGGGTCCTGGGAAGGGTGATGAAATCCCCACCCAATCTGAATTGGTTTCAAGCCCCTTAAGTCCGTATTAATGAATGCAAAGCGGTAACAAATCAACTGCAAACAATTTTTATTTTTTTAGCACGGCGCAAAGAATCCTGCACAAGAACAGTTTATTGGAAGGGGGAAGAGAATTTGCGTAAAGAATGCTGCAGAAAACACAGTTTATTGGAGTCCAGAGGAGTTGGGAGAGGGAAAGAAACTTACCCAGAAAGTTTTGTACCCTGAAGGCACCAAAAGGCCGCGGTTCCGCGGCCTAAGCTTGCTTATGCCGCGGTTCCGCGGCCGAAAGATGAGATTGGGACAACATTTTTCTTGGGTTTGCTGAGTTGGGTGTCCTTTTCTGTTTCCAAGACCCTGAATCTGGATTTGCTCACTGAAACTGCTCCAGAATCTCACAGTAGACCGTTTGCTTCGTTTCGATCCGTCGCGGTGTAGCCGCGAAATATGGGTCTATCTTCCCACGTCTTTGGCACTGAACTCGAACTCCGTATTATCCTGCACACTTGCACAAAAACTAATCAAAAATAACAAGATGTTTTTTTTTACAATGTATATTTTTTGTTTTGTTTTTTGGTTATATTTATATTCACAAATTAACCCGAAATTACACAAAGAAATAAACTACCGTCTCCCCGGCAACGGCGCCATTTGATTGTTAGAGATTCTGTGTGTTCAAGTTTAGTTAATTACCGCAATCAAAACGGTTTCGCTTGTAGCTAGCCGGTTGAGTACGGGTCGTCCGCAGGGAGATGGGAATCTTTTTCTATGTGCTTTAACGAGTTAAGTCCAATTTTCCAGATTTGTTTGTGATTAACTAAGTGTTAAAATGATATGTAAAGAGAGCTTGTTAGGGTTAGGATTAGGTTAGTTTGAGTTAGGAGTCGCTCACTTCTTTCGTTGCCACTCTTAATATCGGTGTTACGGTAATCGGCAACAACGGGGATTAGCACGACGAGGAAGGAACTTGCGAGTATAAGCTAGGCTTTCCAACGCTTAAGTTCTTCCTTTTGGTGCTTGTCCGTCCGTTCTTGGCTCTTAGCCATAACCTCCGGTTAATTCAACCACAACCGGTCTCACTACGGAATCACCGCTATCATGTAGGATAGGGTGCCGTAGGGAGTGGATTGTGGTTCAATTAACGGGAGTCGAATTAAGATGTTGGGCAAGGAAAGAGTGGGAGAGATTTCCTTCTCTCAAACTTCCCTTATCCTACCCTAACAAGTATGAAACTACTCACCCATTATACGGAAAAGAAAATAAAACAAAAGAGGAAGATAGAAAGAAGGAGATTAGAAGATAACAACTAGCTATTTGCGACCTCACCTCGGCAAAGATCAAGCGTAAGTATCATGGTTGTTTAAGGATAAAGGAAAAGAGAAAAGAAAGAAACAAACACAAATAACAACTAAGTTAACAAATGAAAATTACAAGCAATAATAATTTAGCTAAAGAACAAGACAAGTAGAATAACAAAATGAACTTCTTTATTCATCATTCTTCACTCACAAAAGCTCACTACAAGTTTTTCAATGGAGAAGAGATGAGAAGAGGAAGAAGAACAACAAGTATTCTAAAACCTAAAATACAAGATTAAGCACCCTTGGCTTCACAAGGTTCTGGGCTATTTATAGGCAGGGAACTGGAAATCTAGGGCAAAATTCTGCCTTTACATGAAAAGACCAAAATAACCCTGACGTTTCGTCAACTGAGGAGACCGTACGGCCGCGGTTCCGCGGCCTAAGCCTGCTATTGCCGTGGAACCGCAGCACTTTAGAGGAATTGGTTCATCATTTTTGGTGGCTTTTCCTGTTTTGCCGTTCCCATTAGTCTGGTATATGATTTTTCTAAGAATTGCTTCACGATTTTTCCAGAATTTCTGTTGATCAAAAGGTGATTGGATATGGATCTTTTTGTCATCATTTTCTCGAGCTCCGCATAGATTTCTTGGATCTTGTGTTGCCATTGAGCCTTGTGCATGAAAATGACATTGATTTGCCATTTTGTCTCTTAAACTGGTGTGTGGCAACAGACGGATAAAGAGCGGAGACCCGTGTTTTATCTGTGGTTGGCAGGAACCCGGATTTTGTCGTGCTTTTCCATGAATTTCACCGTTTAGAGCCGAGAACCTGTATCCTGCAATTGACTAGAAAACACGGCTCAAGAGTACCTACCGATAAGCAATATGATAAAAATTGGGCGGTATAAAAATGCAAAAATCTGATATGAACAAATAACCCGAAACTTATCATTTGCTCGTCCCGAGCAAAGCCAATTTATTCACAAAAATCCTAACCTCACTTTCGCAGGGAACGCGATTGCACCGAGCATGTGCAACAAGCCGTTGAACCTCTAGGTGTCCCTAGTAGGAGGAGTGTTGTCTCCTGAGGGTTTTCAGCGGATACTACCCACAAAATCCGGTCAAGCTAGTTTTGTAAAATAACTATGATTCAAACCCTAAAGTTTTGTTTCAGAAAATAACAATTCTATGATCCCAAGTCTAGACTATCAAACCCTTATTTTTCACACCTCGCTTCTTATTTAACTACAGATTTTATATGTCTTTACGTGCAGTGCAAATAGTGTCGTTAAGTTTCCAGAAGGATAGATTAAAGTCATTATGTCACACAATAAAGCCCAGATAAAAATTTTAAAAGGATCACATAAGTTTTATAAAGAGTTAAGTATTTTTCAAGTTTCGTTTTCCAGTAAAGTTTCAACTTCAGAATTTCTATCTTCCTTAACAGGAAACTAGGTCTTATTTTTCACTCCACCTTTTTCTTGTTTTCATTTCATACACACCTCTGTGAACTTGCAATAGTCTTTATCATAGAATAAAACCTTCATATCTCCGCTAAAATTTTTATAAAAGCCTGTCTTTTATCAAGATTATTCTCACACAAAAAACAGTTAGGAATTTTAACTCGGAGAGAACAATTTCTTGACTTTGTTTTAATCTGGACTTTCTAGGCTTCTTAGCGAGCTTTGGGCCAGTGCTCCCAAACCAGTTGGCTTTAGGGCATTAGGTGTAGAAACACCCTAACGGACTTAATTACTCAAGTTACCTAGGTCCAAAAACAAAAGACAGTTTTGCGTGAAAATCATGATGATTCAATATGAACGGAGACATAACCGGCAGTTCAATTATTTTTTTGGATAAAAGACGTGTTTAGTGGGTTCGGTGTGTAATCATTCCAATCAAGTTTCAGATGGGTTATTTTTCAGACTTAGTTCCAATTAAGGCATCAATAATATCCCTTCATATTCACTTCACTTCATAAACTATTCTTGATATTACTTATTTCAGAACAAATCTATTTGATCCTCAGAAAATCATTTATCCATTTAAAAATTCTTAGACATAAAAGACTTGTCATCTAATTTCCAAAACTCACGAATGTGTAGTGTGATGTAAAGACGTATATCAGCTATAGTTAACTTCAAAGGAGAGTTATCTTTCAGGTTTTCAAAATCTAAAAATAAGATTTAGTTATTCTTATCTTATCAAACAAAAACCGTCGAAATGTTGAATCAGAGTTCTCCCACTAGCTAACTTGACAAAATCTAAAAATCTGATATGAACAATACCCCTAACCCTGTCGTAGCATCCGCACATCTTGTTCTCGTTCCGTTCAGTGAAATGGACTTGTTTGGATGGCTACGTGCACGTATGTGCATCCGTTCTTGGGGGTATGCATTTTCGTTACCCGAATATCCTATTTTGGTTTTGGTTACCACATATATTTTTCATATTTTGAAACCGAATTTTAAGACCCGACCCGGGCATGTTTTGGACTAAGTTTGTATTTACCAGAAAATCAAATTTTATTAATATAATATTTTTATTAAAAATTATAACAGTTTAAATTTAAAATAACTAAAAGATTTTTAAAAATAATATAAATTTAACCAATTCTTTTCTCTCTCTTTCTATTCTCCCTCTCCTCTCGATCTCTCTCTATCTTTCTCTCTCTTTCTCATACTCTCTCTCCCCCTTTCTCTCTCCTCTCGAACGCTCTCTTTCTCTCCTATCGCGTTTATTATGAGCTTCTCGCATCTGGTCACCGCCCTCTACCTTAGCGTCACCTTCCTTCTTTCTTTCCCTATTTAACCCAACGAGAAACCCATGCAAGCTGAACCCTAGCCGCCTCCTCTGCCCTCGATTTCGCCCCTCTTCGTCGTCTAACCCTCATCCTCGTCTTCATCTCACCGACCTCCTCCACCATCTTATCGCCATCCTCTTCTCTTCTCCTCCTCTCATTCTTCCACGAGAACCCAAGAACCCCCGACGACCTAACCCCGACAACCAAGAACCCTAGCTCCTCACCTCGCTTTCGCCGTCGACGACCTCGTCGTCACCTCCTCTCCACCTTCCTCCACTCCACTTCTCAACCTCTCTTTTCCCGAACCCAAGCACCTCCTATAACCCCCTGCACACCCACTGCACCTCGTCGCAAACCCCACACCGGCAAACCTCATCGTCACTCTCGCCACCTCGGCCCAGAACCCTAAACCCAGGGCACCAAACCCACATCTTTCTTCTTCCTCCTCCTCCTCTTCTTCTTCTTTCTTCTTCTCGTGCTTTCTAGATCTTGTATTTTTTCCGGTCTCCCGCCGGAGCCGTACTCGACGCCGACAACCCGAGAGATCCAGTGAACAACCCCAACCAGCGTGGTCGTGCTCTTGCCTTTCCTGGACCCGTCCCGTGCGTGTGTGCGCGCTGCGACGATTTACCGACGTCGGACATGCCGTACGTATCCGTATTGTGATTCATCGAGGCAAGTTTATCTTGTTACATGCTATACCACTATATAATGCACCCAATTGAATAATAACATTTCATATTGCTTAGTTGTACATCCCATATTACTATTTTACTGTTATACGACGTCCGTGTGCATCCATATCATTATTTACATATCTAGTCGCATGCTAATTCATCTTGCTACATGCTAGTTATAATATTATGCATCCATATGAGTAAAATGTTACCCGTTTATCACATTATACATCCATACTACAGTTTTACCGTTTTCGGATACCCGTTTGCATCCATATCATTTAATATATATATAACTGCATCTATAGATCATATTAATTCATGTTATTATTGTAGTAACACCCCATACTTAATAATGTGCATCCCACTTAGACTTGGAGCTGTAAATGTAACCCCTGATTGATATTTGTGCATCCATACCATTAATTATGTACCTAGTTGCATTCCATATTATATTGATTCATATTATTATTACATTAATACCCCATGCTTGATAATGTGCATCCTACATAGTCATGATGTAACCCCTGATAGATATTTGTGCATCCATATTTTTATCGTACATCCGTATTTTTACCCTGATTCAATACTTGCTATATTGTACTGTTGGGCACCCATTTGATTTACTGTGCACTACTTGACATGACCTGATACACTATTACTTGACATGTTACCTGATCATGTTTTTAATGCCGACAATCCTGACATGTTGTCCCGATGGACATATCCTGTTGTCTGTATAGACAAACATGTTCCTTCTTGATCCTGTGTTGGCATTAGCTTCAGATTTATCAATACCTGACTTGAACACATAAACTTAGGGGTATGGGGAAATCAATGATGAAACCTGACTTGTAACTCGACAGTTCAATGCTTATACTGATCAGTTTTACGGGCTAGGCCAGCCCGGGGATGCTGCTGCTGACATCATTCATCTGTAAATGTTTCTTGTTTAGTGCCTAGCGTCATGTCTCGGATTCATCCCGAGAATCTGGATCATGATCCCGGGCACGCATGGGATACTATTGAGTTACATCGACGATTCATTAAATTGATTTCAAAGACTTGAGAGTAGTTAACACAGTAGTTTAGTTCAGATTACTCACCGCACGTCACATGTGCTTATACCCTTTACTGTTTCTTATTCATGTTACTGTTATACCTTTATTACTGTTCATACTCGTGCCTGCATGTTTGCTACCCCTGATTATATTATTGTTGATATTATGACGCACTGACGTCTGGGTTTTGCATGACCCAGATCCTCTACCTTTGCAGCAGGCCGATAAGGAGTATTTCGGTGAACAGGCCGAGCAGTGATGACCTGTTAGCATTTTAGTTTATTTTTCTTTCAGCATTTTCATTCTTGATGTGAGCCCGTATTTGGGACGTACATTCCAGATTATTATTATTGTTTATTTGATCTATTGCTTCCGCATATTATTTCTTGACTCGTTCATTCTGGCTTATGGACATGTATCAGATAGTTTATTTTATTTCTACCTTCTTGATATCTTATAGACAGCCGTAATATGACTGTGGAGGGATGTTTCTTATCTACAAGTAGCATGGTTGGCTCTGTCACGTGCCGATCTTAGCGCACTCTGGGAAGCGGGGCGTGACAGGGTTTGTTTGGTATCAGAGCCATATGATTTAGGTTAATCGGGTTTGGTTCTTTTGTAGTTGGGTATTGGACCCAATACACGAATCAGAATACTCGTAATTAGGAACATGTCCTGCCACCTTGTTCTCGTGATTCTTGAATCTTATCTTTCTCTTGATCTTTTGTCTTGACGATATGCAAACAACTTTGCATCTCGACTTGAAACCTTCTGGTTCCCTATTGTTTCTTTCTATTCTGATACTAGGATTTGGGCGACTTGAGTGGAGTTATGTGATTGTAACTATGTACCGCGGCATGGTTACAATGCAGTACTCTATTTAAGTAACTTGGAGTTCTAGCCTTGATTCATATCCTTGATTTATGGTCATTATTCATCGCAAGTTTGAATCTTGTTTATCATATTAATCCTTTTGGTGTTTTGGTTCCAGGAACATGGCGAATAGGAATCTGTGATCGTACTAGAGGCATGTCGATGACACCGCTTTGCTTGGAGTAATTCATGGGATGCTGGAGAACCAGAAGCGGCAAACCGAGCTGAACCAGTGGCAAGCCGAGGCTTTTCAGGAAGGTTTGCGGACCGTCCAGCAGTCCGTAAATAATGTTGCGGCCAAATCAGTAGAGCGTGTGGGTACCGTGGCAGATTTCAGGAGACTTGGTCCGTCCATTTTCATTGGTTTGGAGGAGCCGTTGCCAGCAGAGCAGTGGTTGGTTGATACGGAGAATCTGCTCGTTGCGGCACAGATTCCAGAGGACAAGAGAGTGGATGTCGTACGCATCCAACTAGTAAATTATGCCAGTAAATGGTGGCTTGTAGAAGAGACCCGTTTGCCCAAGCCGATCAGTTGGGCAACTTTCTCGCAGAGTTTCTTAGAGAAGTTCTTTCCGCAGACTGCACGGGAGGAAATGGAAGAAAAGTTTATCAGTTTGAAGCAGAATGGCGGATCCGTGGATGCGCATGCGGCTGAGTGGACATGGCTCAGTCGATTCACTGGACCTTTGGTGGCCAAAGAAGCTGATAGGGCACGAAGGTTTATGCGCAGTTTGGATGTGGACATCCAGAGGCACATTATATCTCTGGGTTTGACCACTTTCCCGCAAGTGCTTAAAGCGGCCAGAGAGCAGCAGAGCTTATCAGTGAAGACTGGGAATACGCAGCAGCAGGCAGTTGTGGTACGGAAGCCGGTGTTTGCGCCGAACCGAGTGCTTATACATAGAGGAATTCCGGTGAACCGACGTGGTGTAGTACCGATGAAGAAGCCCGTTGTTGATCAGAGAAAGAGCGTGATTTGTGACTACTGCCATTTACCCGGACACGTGAAAAGAGATTCCCGAAGGATGCTGGGGCTTTGTTTGGTTTGCGGATCGGCGGATCATACTGTCAACGTATGTCCGTCGAAGCTTCGTTTGAAGGAAGATGTTCAGAGGCCACCGCAGAGGCAGTTTTAGGGGCAGAAGCAGTTAACTCAAGGACCTAATCAAGCTCGAGCCTTTACCCTAACGGCTGAAAAGGCCAAGGCTTCAGAGGAAGTTGTTTCAGGTATCCTACTTGTTCATGATTTTCCCGCATTAGCATTATTCGATTCTGGTGCATCCCATTATTTTATGTCGTCCAAGTTTATTGCTGCACACTCGATTTCTTGCACGACTTTATCTAGTTGTTGGGACATACACACTGGGAATGGGAAGATCATATCTAGTAGCGAGTGCAAGGATTGTTCTGTTGTTATTTGCGGATGGGAGTTATTTGCAGATTTTTTGGTGATCGATACCGGCAACTATGATGTTGTCTTGGGAATGGATTTTCTCGGCACTTTCCACGCTCACATTGATTGTAGGGCAAAGAAAGTGATTTTCCAGATTCCCGGACATCCGGGGTTTGTTTTCGCTGGAGGAAGCAGTTCTGTTGGGCCAGTTGAGTTTAGAGCTAGGCCGAAAAACAGTGTTCTTTCGTCGATGGAAGTTGATAAGGAGGAAGCGCCAGCTGTAGTTCAAGATCTCATGGATGTGTTCGAGGACATCTCGGGTTTACCGCCAAAATGAGATGTGGAGTTCGCGATCGATCTTGTTCCTGGTGCAGCGCCAATCTCAAAGACGTACTATCCAATGGGACCAGTGGAGTTGGAAGAAGTCAAGAAGCAGGTTACCGAATTGCTTGAGAAGGGTTGGATTCGCAGCAGCATTTCACCTTGGGGAGCTCCAGTTCTTCTAGTCAAGAAGAAAGATGGCACAAAGAGGATGTGCATCGATTATCGAGAGTTAAACCGGGTGACTATTAAGAAAAAGTACCCGATCCCTCGCATTGGCGAATTATTCGAGCAACTTAGTGGCGCGAGGGTATTCTCGAAGCTGGATTTGCGGTCCGGATATCATCAGGTCCAAGTTAAATCAGAAGATATTTGCAAGACTGCGTTCTGAACTCGGTATGGACATTACGAGTATTTAGTGATGCCATTCGGAGTCACGAATGCATCGGCGATATTTATGGACTTGATGAACCGAATCTTTTCACCATTCTTGGACCAGTTTATAGTGGTGTTCATCGATGATATTCTGGTCTATTCGAGGAGCCTAGAAGAGCATGCAGAACACTTGAAAATCGCATTGCAGACGTTGAGGCAAGAAAGATTATATGCAAAGATGAGCAAGTGCGAGTTTTGGCTTGAAGAAGTGAAGTTTTGGGGCACGTCGTATACAAAGATGGAATCGCCGTTGATCCTGAGAAGATTCCAGCAGTTCAAGATTGGCCGATTCCAAAGAACGTAGCAGAGATCAGAAGTTTTCTTGGACTTGCCGGATATTACAGAAGGTTCGTGGAGAATTTTGCTCGTTTGGCTGAGCCTTTGACCAAGCTTACGCGTAAGGAAGTACCGTTCGTATGGATGGATAAATGTGCGTCAGCTTTTGAAGCATTGAAGCAGAGATTGATAACCGCTCCTATTTTGACCGTGCCAGATAGTTCAGGATGATTGGTAATTCACAGCGACGCATCTGGGAAAGATTTGGGATGTGTTTTGATGCAGCATGGGAAAGTTATAGCTTACGCATCGAGACAGTTGAAGATCCATGAGAAGAATTACCCAACTCATGATTTGGAGCTAGCAGCTGTGATTTTCGCTTTGAAGATTTGGAGACACTACTTATTGGACAAAAGGGTCGAAGTATTCATCGATCACAAAAGCCTAAAGTATGTGTTCACACAGAAAGAGCTTAACATGAGGTAGCGTAGATGGTTAGAGCTGATGGCTGACTACGATCTTGATCTTAAGTACCATCCAGGGAAAGTTAATGTTGTGCCGGATGCGCTTAGTCGGTTGCTAGCAATTCGGATGTTGACTGCACAGAAGGAGCTTATCGAAGATTTTCGGAGATTCGAGTTAGAGATTGTGATACCGCATTCTTCGGGACAGTTGATGCAGCTGCAAGTACGGTCATCGTTGATCGATAATATTAAAGCAGCGCAGTCATAGGACCCAAGATTGCAGAAGTTAAGAGAGCAAGTTGAAGCAGGACTTCGAACGGACTTGTTGATTAATGAAGATGGTTCGTTGCGATATGGTAGCCATTTGTGTGTGCCAAAATGAAACATTTATGAAGAGGTTATAAAAGAGGTACACAGTTCCGCGTATTCCGTATATCCAGGAGGCACGAAGATGTACCGTGATCTACGACAACATTTCTAGTGGGAAGGCATGAAAAGGGAGATTGCTCGCTTTGTAGTGAAGTGCTTGGTGTGTCAGTAAGTTATGGCTGAACATCAAAGGGTTGCTGGTTTATTGCAACCACTTCCGATTCCTCAATGGAAGTGGGAACATATAACCATAGATTTCGTGACAGCATTACCGTGGAGTCCAAAGGGCAACAATACAGTTTGGGTGATTATTGATCGATTGACCAAGACAACTCATTTCATACCATTTTGAGTTGGTCAATCAACGGAAGCATTGACAGAACGGTACATGCAGGAGATTGTGAGATTGCATGGAGTACCTGTGAGCATCGTGTCCAACCGTGACACTCGATTCTTATCGCACTTCTGGAGGAGTTTACAGGAAAGTTTGGGGACGCGATTGAAGTTTAGCACAGCTTATCATCCTCAGACAGATGGCCAGTCGGAGAGAACGATCAAAACTCTTGAAGATATGTTGAGAGCTTGCATGTTGGACTTCAAGGGTTCGTGGGAGGATCATCTACACTTGGTAGAGTTTTCATACAACAACAGTTTTTAGGCGACTATTCAGATGGCTCCATTCGAAGCATTGTATGGTCGCAAGTGTCGTTCACCTATTTGTTGGGATGATATTGGAGAATGAAGATTGTTGGGACCGGATTTGATTGTGCAAACAGTAGAGAAAGTTAATACTATCCGGAATCATATGAAGGCAGTACAAGATCGACAGAAGAGTTGGGCCGACACATCGAGAAGACCTCTAGAATTCGCTGTTGTTGATCTGGTATTCTTGAAGATATCTCCGACTAGAGGAGTGATTCGTTTTGGGAGTCGAGGAAAGCTTAATCCTCGATTCGTAGGGCCTTTCGAGATTATGGAGCGTGTTGGAGAAGTGGCTTACGATTGGCGTTACCACCATCTTTGGCGAATGTTCATGACGTGTTTCATGTATCTCAACTCCGTAAGTATGTTCGAGATGAAACACACGTGCTGGATCATTCGGAGTTGACTGTAAGGGAGGATTTAACTTTTGAGGAGCGACCGATGTCGATTGTTGATCGAAGAGAAAAGGTCCTTAAGAACAAGGTTATCCCTCTCGTACTTGTTTCTTGGGGAAATCGCTCTCACGGAGAATCGACTTGGAACGAGAAGATGAGATTCGACAGAACTTTCCACACCTATTCTTGTAGATTCTTGATTGTTTATCTTTTCTTGTTCCTGAAATTTCGAGGACGAAATTCTTTTTGTAGTTGGGTATAATATAACACCCTAATTCATTTATACCAGTTCTAGTTCATGTATTTCTTTATTTATGGTATTTTCCTGATTTACTGTGTTTTGGGTGCGAATAGTATATCTGACATATGTATTTGCATCCGACCCGACTCGCTTGCTTGAAACCAGTCTTGATTCATGTTTGTGATTTATCCTGGCTTGTTACGTGGATCCGTACACTTTCATATTATACATACTACATACTGGCATTATATCTGGCATCTGCATATTTTTATATAACATTTAAAGTCACATAAAATATTTTAAAAATACATTGCATGGCCTGCATGATACCCCTAACCCTGTCATAGCATCCGTGCATTTTGTTCTCGTCCCGTTCAGTGAAACGGACTTGTTTGGATGGCTACGCGCACGTACGTGCATCCGTTCTTGGGGGTATGCATTTTCGTTACCCGTATATCTTATTTTGGTTTTGGCTACCACATATATTTTTCATATTTTGAAACTGAATTTTTAGACCCGACCCGGACGTGTTTTGGACTAAGTTTGTATTTACTAGAAAATCAAATTTTATTAATATAATATTTTTATTAAAAATTATCACAGTTTAAATTTAAAATAACTAAAAGATTTTTAAAAAAATATAAATTTAACCGATTCTTTTCTCTCACTCTTTTCTGTTTCTTTCTCTCTCTTTCAATTCTCTCTCTCCTCTCGATCTCTATCTATCTCTCTATCTTTCTCTATCTTTCTCACACTCTCTCCCCCCTTTCTCTCTCCTCTCGAACGCTCTCTCTCTCCTATCGCGTTTACTCTGCGCTTCTCGCATCTGGTCACCGTCCTCTACCTTAGCGTCACCTCCCTTCTTCCTTTCCCTATTTAACCCAACGAGAAACCCATGCAAGCTGAACCCTAGCCGCCTCCTCTGCCCTCGACGTCGCCCCTCGTCATCGTCTAACCCTCGTCCTCGTCTTCATCTCACCAACCTCCTCCACCATCTCATCGCCATCCTCTTCTCTTCTCCTCCTCTCATTCTTCCACGAGAACCCAAGAACCCCCGACGACCTAACCCCGACAACCAAGAACCCTAGCTCCTCACCTCGCTCTCACCGTCGACGACCTCGTCGTCACCTCCTCTCCACCTTCCTCCACTCCATTTCTCAACCTCTCTTTTCCTGAACCCGAGAACCTCTTACATCCCCATGCACACCCACTGCACCTCGCCTGCAAAACCTACGCCGGCAAACCTCATCGTCACCCTCGCCACCTCGGCCCAGAAACCCAAACCCAGGGCACCAAACCCACATCTTTCTTCTTCCTCCTCCTCTTCTTCTTCTTCTTTCTTCTTCTCGTGCTTTCTAGATCTCGTATTTTTTCCGGTCTCCCGCCGGAGCCGTACTCGACGCCGACAACCCGAGAGATCCAGTGAACAACCCCAACCAGCGTGGTCGTGCTCTTGCCTTTCCTGGATCCGTCCCGTGCGTGTGTGCGCGTTGCGACGATTTACCGACGTCGGACGTGCCGTACATATCCGTATTGTGATCTATCGAGGCAAGTTTATCTTGCTACATGCTATACTATTATATAATGCACCCAATTGAATAATAACATTTCAATTGCTTAGTTGTACATCCCACATTACCATTTTACCATTTTACTGTTATATGACGTCCGTGTGCATCCATATCATTATTTACATATCTAGTCGCATGCTAATTCATCTTGCTACATGCTAGTTATAATATTATGCATCCATATGAGTAAAATGTTACCCGTTTATCACATTATACATCCATACTAAAGTTTTACCGTTTTCGGATACCCATATCATTTAAAATATATATAACTGCATCTGTTGATCATATTAATTCATGTTATTATTGTAGTAACACCCCATACTTAATAATGTGCATCCCACTTAGACTTGGAGTTGTAAATGTAAACCCTGATTGATATTTGTGTATCTATACCATTAATTATGTACCTAGTTGCATTCCATATTACATTGATTCATATTATTATTACATTAGTACCCCATGCTTGATAACGTGCATCCTACATAGTCATGATGTAACCCCTGATAGATATTTATGCATCCATGCTTTTATCGTACATCCGTACTTTTACCCTGATTCAATACTTTTGCTACATTGTACTGTTGGGCACCCATTTGACTCACTGTGCACTACTTGACATGACCTGATATACCATTACTTGACATGTTACCTGATCCTATTTCTAATGCCGACAATCCTGACATGTTGTCCCGATGGACATATCCTGTTGTTTGTATAGACAAACCTGTTCCTGCTTGATCCTGTGTTGGCATTATCTTCAGATTTATCAATACCTGACTTGAATACATAAACTTGGGGTATGGAGAAATCAATGATGAAACCTGACTTGTAACTCGACAGTTCGATGCTTATACTGATCAGTTTTACGGGCTAGGCCCGCCCGGAGATGCTGCTGCTGACATCATTCATCTGTACATGTTTCTTGTTTAGTGTCTAGCGGCATGTCTCGGATTCAGCCCGAGAATCTGGACCGTGGTTGTCATACCCCACCTCCAATACAGAGAGTAATGTCCGCTCTGGCCGAAGCCGCACGGTTTTGTCCTTCGGAGCGAACCGAACCCGACCAGGGGCCACTTCCCAGGAGGTCACCCATCCCAGGACTTCCCTGGCCCGAGCACGCTTAACTACGGAGTTCTCAAACTCCTGTAGTGCCGGTTCACTTAAAAGGCGCCTCTGTATTGAAGAGTGGTATCATTCCACTTATAGTACAGGTCTGCCCCCTTTCGGAATGTATTCCGAAGAGTCCCCATTGTTCTACAGTGGGTCCCACGGACTCAAGAGGTGGCCCCCACGGATTCAAGAGGTGGCCCCTGCCCACTTAACACGACACTTGGCGTGGCACTTTGTTCCATGTGGCACTTTGCTCCGTGAGCAAGAACCGGGTCCCGACATTCTCCCCACCTTTGAACAATGGTTCGTCCTCGAACCACAGACCTACTATTGAGGGACCAGCTCTGATACCATTCTGTCATGCCCCACCTCCAATACAGAGAGTATTGTCCGCTCTGGCCGAAGCCGCACGGTTTTGTTCTTCGGAGCAAACCGAACCCGACCAGGGGCCATTTCCCAGGAGGTCACCCATCCCAGGACTTCCCTGGCCCGAGCACGCTTAACTACGGAGTTCTCAAACTCCTGTAGTGCCGGTTCACTTAAAAGGCGCCTCTGTATTGAAGAGTGGTATCATTCCATTTATAGTACAGGTCTGCCCCCTTTCGGATTGTATTCCGAAGAGTCCCCATTGTTCTACAGTGGGTCCCACGGACTCAAGAGGTGGCCCCCATGGATTCAAGAGGTGGCCCCCGCCCACTTAACACGACACTTGGCATGACACTTTGTTCCGTGTGGCACTTTGCTCCGTGAGCAAGAACCGGGTCCCGACAGTGGTCCCGGGCACGCACGGGATACTATTGAGTTACATCGACGATTCATTAAATTGATTTCAAAAATTTGAGAGTAGTTAACCCAGTAGTTTAGTTCAGATTACTCACCGCACGTCACATGTGCTTATACCCTTCACTGTTTCTTATTCGTGTTACTGTTATACCTTTATTACTGTTTATACTCGTGCCTGCATGTTTGCTACCCCTGATTATATTATTGTTGATATTATGATGCACTGACGTCTGGGTTTTGCATGGCCCAGATCCTCTACCTCTACAGCAGGCCGATCAGGAGTATTTCAGTGAACAGGCCGAGCAGTGAGGACCTGTTAGTATTTTAGTTTAGTTTTCTTTTAGCATTTTCATTCCTGATGTGAGCCCGTATTTAGGACGTACATTCCAGATTATTATTGTTTATTGGATCTATAGCTTCCGCATATTATTTCTTGACTCGTTCATTCTGGCTTATGGACATGTATTAGATAGTTTATTTTATTTCTACCATTCTTGATATCTTATAGACAGCTGTAATGTGACTGTGGAGGGATGTTTCCTATCCATAGGTAGCATGGTTGGCTCTGTCACGTGCCGATCTTAGCGCACTCTGGGAAGCGGGGCGTGACAAAATCTTCGATGAGTCCATCCCCGAGTTTTAATCCTTTGACTCGTCGCAAAAGTCAGTAGCGCTTTCCGAGTCAATTTCCTACGCAACTTATGAACCTCTTAAGAAGTCCGAGTATTATTCCCTTACCCCACCTTCTATCGTCTCTCCACCGACACTAGATCTCAAACCGCTACCTTCTCATCTTAAATATGCATATTTAGGTGAGAATGAGTCTTTGCCCTTGATCATATCCGCTTCTCTAGTTTTAGAGCAAGAGAGCGCACTTTTGGCAGTATTGACATCAAATCGGCAAGTATTTGGTTGGACAATGGCTGACATCAAAGGGATTAGTCCTTCGATTGTTGAACATTATTTACATTTGATGGATGAAGCCAAACAAACCCGAAACCCACAAAAACGGTTGAATCCCGTTATGAAGGAGGCGGTAAAGAAAGAAATCGTCAAGTGCTTAGATAGTGGTATAATTTACCCAATCTCTGATAGCTAATGGATAAGTCCTGTTCATGTGGTCTCTAAAAAGTTTGGCATCACGGCCATAACTAATGAGGCTAATGAGTTGATCCAAACACGCACCCAAACTGGATGGCGTGTATGTATTGATTACAGAAAACTCAATGCCGCAACGAGGAAAGATCACTTCCCTCTACCTTTCATTGACCAGATGTTAGAACGATTAGCTGGACATGAATACTATTGTTTCTTGGACGGATACTCTGGTTATAACCAGATCTCCATCGCCGAAAAGGATTAAGATTAAAACAACATTTAATTGTCCTTTTGGTACTTTTGCTTATAGACGCATGCCCTTTGGGTTATGCAACGCTCCCGCAACATTTCAGCGGTGAATGATGGGGAAATTCTCAGACATGGTCAAGAATTTTCTGGAGATGTTTATGGACGATTTCTCCATATTTGGGGACTCTTTTGAGAAATGCCTACGTCATCTTGACGCGGTTCTTACCAGTTGTAAGGATAAGAACTTAATTTTGAATTGGAAAAAATGTCATTTCATGGTCCAAGAAGG
Source organism: Agapanthus africanus (assembly GCA_030015575.1). NCBI lineage: Eukaryota > Viridiplantae > Streptophyta > Magnoliopsida > Asparagales > Amaryllidaceae > Agapanthus > Agapanthus africanus. The sequence goes on from CM057337.1 coordinate 944,593,622, forward strand.
TGTTTTCCTTGGACATGTCATTTCACGAAAAGGCATTGAGGTAGACAGAGCTAAAATTGATGCCATTCATAACCTTCCTCCTCCCAAATGCGTCAAAGATATACGATCTTTCCTTGGTCATGAAGGATTTTATAGGAGATTCATTAAGGATTTTAGCAAAATTGCTAGACCCTTAACTCTTATCTTGGCCAAGGATACAACATTTCACTTCGATTTGGATTGTGAGGTTGCTTTTGAATCGCTTAAAAGATCTCTCACTACAGCCTCCGTTCTATCTTTTGGCTATAGTACCCTCAAGGCAATTATCTTAATCACAGGCGGGTGATTATGATGATTGAGAGAGGACCTATACCGGTAGAACAGTCTTACTCGAGATGATAGTATGCTATCTGGTTTGTCTTTATCATCATGTACATGTTGATAGAGCCCATAGGATTCTTGCCAGACTACCAGCATTATGATGGCGATCATATACGTAGGAGCTGGTGGTCTATAAGCACATCCTTAAACGTCCTTAGTCGTGGGAGTATCGAGACTGGGCATCGATACTCCAGTCTAGACTAGTGTATACTGATCGAGACCCCGACGAGGGGCGGTGGCCAGGTCTCACAAGCTATTGGTGTTAGTTTGTTCACCTAAGATAGTATACAGGTGCTCATTGGGTTATGAGTACACTGGACGGACTCGCCGGGAACCTGCTAGTTGGTATTATACCTATTGTCAGATAGCAGTTCCCAGGTGACATGTGTACAGGTTAGTCTGTCGACCTGAGATCGTTATTTATCTCGTGTGAGTTCCCATTATGCTTTGATTACTACCCTACCACGGCTCAAAGGAGTCGTGCAAACAGGTTTTAGTTGGGTACAGTCCCGAGCCACATGGAGGCAGTGATCGGATCGTCGGGGATTCGTCTCTCCCGGTATTGGGGGTTGATGTCGCGTTGTGCACGGGTGGCCATCATCAGAAATCCGTGGCCATGGTGGACGAGAATTATCGACCCAGGATCGATAATTTCTCAGGTGGTGATGGGTTTCATGCCGACACTAAATATCGCGTTGTTAGGGGTTTGACTTTATCCACCCCCTAAACTTGATATGCGATACTCTTAGACGAACAGACAGGACTATACGGATATTATCACCGTCAGGCTCAGTAGGGGTTCAGGATGAGTTTGCTCGTCGGCCTCCCTTTCGCTCAATACCTGGGTAGCCGTTACATACAGCTAGTGCCTCTGACGTGCTTGTGGTTAAATCCACTGCCAGCATATTGATGAATCTTCAGAGTCCCACATAGAGGGTTTTCACGGTTCAGGCGATATGGTGTAGATGATGTATGTTGGTACATACAGGTGTCCGATTAAATATGTGCATATGCTGCACAGACTTTAATCGGACGGTTGATAATACTAGCGGCTTAGGATTAAGCCGGATTATTAAATCAGGTTTTGATTTAATAATTTATATATGTATTTATATATATGTATTCTAGTATTATTGTTCACTATTTATTTTCTCTCTTGACTATTCGTATTTCTGTACGAATACGCGTATATGTATTTCGATACATGTATCGGGAAGTATCTGTATTTATATGGAATAGCTTCTAGAAGTGGACACCTCATTTGTATGATTTTCCATTTTTGGAAATTCATTTGTTTCACAAATGAGGTAGAGGAGTGAGGTGGCATGAGCATGGGTCATAGGTATGACTTGGAATTGTTTATTTGCAAATTGAAATGAGATATTTTTGTGATGAGAGAGAGAGGGCAGCCACAAGTATTGGTGTGGACTTGGTCATTTTTACTTCACTTGATTCATTGCTTGCATTCTATTCTCACCTCAACACTTAGTCATTCTTGAGTTGCCCATGCCATTGTTTGCTCACCTCCTTCATCTTCTATGGTTGCTCACTTGAGCAATAGTGATGAGAGGAAAAATATAGTGACACATTCCTACACCTCCACTCTCCATAACTAGCAACCTTGGAGCATCGGTTGCCTCGCTAGACGAGGCTGAAGCTTGCGTCGTTTTCCTCAGGTGGATCATCGTAGATGAAGGAAGACCGGCAACCAAACTCGTTCAAGGAGCCACTAAGAGCTTGGGGATGATGGTTGAAGACCGAAGGACACGGATCAACTCGGTATAACCATCTAACTTCTTATATATAGCTTGCTAGTTTAGGGTTTAAGGTAGATCGGGCATCGGGTAATGGTAGCGCCAGTTTAGTAAATTTTTGCTCCGCATTTGGCCACGGTTTGATGGCTGGGGCGCTGCCGTAACCCAACATGGTATCAGAACCAGCCTTTAAACCCCTTACTATCTTGTTTAGACAACGTTAAAGTATCGAAATCGAAACAACCCGATAACAGTGCACTGCTGATTCCATTCTCTGTCGATTTTCAAAGTCTTCAAAAATTATTTTAGCAACTGCAAAAGAATAATTAAGTGAACACTAGACTGCACCCCAAATACCAACCATTTCCACCTGTTTTTGGCCGAGCACAATGCATGAAAATCCGAGGAGGCCGACCATATTGAGGAATTTGGGCTTCGTATTTTGGGTGTGGTTTGGTCTTTGGAATGTTGGTTCAGTGGTGTTGCTAGTTTTTCCCATTTTGGATATTATGTTAATTGTTGTTCAGAGGCAATTCGGGGTGTTTCGAAGTCGATAATTTAGCACTGTTTAAATGTTTTTACAGTACTTACATTACTATCTACGACCGTGAATGTCATTAGATCAGTACAACTTGTCTAATTTCTATAGTTCTTTTAGACGGGTTTGCGAACGTGACATTCACGTTGATGTTCTGTGTTGTGCTGGGATATTGGTTGGATCGTTGTAGTGGATAGCTATGGTGCAATGTTAGTACAGTTTAGTTTCATTTGTACTTTTGATATTGTGGGGCGAGCTTCCGAAATGTGGATTGCCGTCACTGCCAGTTTGCATATTATTCGTTTGGGGCATGACCGTGTTGTGGTTGATGTCACCCTTGTACATATTATTTTCTTTTCTATACTAGGATTATCCCGCGGTGGAGTGTACGAATAGCCGGGTTCTAGAGGGTAACGGATGCGCATCTCATAGCGTTGAGACGGAGAGGACCTTACTCTAGAATTGGCAGGCTATTCGCCGCACTCGTAGGGGGTATAGGTTGACCCAGGAGGAGTGCTCAAGTTACCGGATTCCGTGAAGTGCCGGGTGGCCCATTCACTTTGCTGAAGGGGGTTGCCTCACTTCTAGTTTTGGCGGGTAACTTGCCGCGCTCGTAGGGGTCTAGGTTATCATTGCATAGGCTATCCACACGACAGGGGAACGTCGGGTCTCATTTACGGCTCAAGTGAAACCCAGGGCTCCAGGATTATCCACCATTCTGTGTTATTTCTGTGATATTTCTGTGATGTTGGTTTATATCATGCCTGAGACGATTGTTATATATATTTATATATACTAGTAGATATTGTATATGGTTTGCACCCGCACTAGTCCAGTCCCCGCTCTGTTGTTAGTTAAGTAACCTAACGGGTGATGACGGGACCCAGTGGCGAATGCGAATGGCATATACGTACATTTTATTTTCGTTCTTTTCTGGTGTGATTAATGGGACTGCGTTGATTCTTATCAATGCAAGGAAAACAAACCTATATGATGTTGTTGGAACCAAGTTTTGTAAAATCTGACATTGCAGACGTTCTCTTTTGCTCTGCACAGTGGTATTCGGTTATGAATATCCAGCACCTCATTCGACGAGGCAAGGGCCGAGATCCCTTCATCAGAAGTGACCCCTTGAGTAAAAGTTTGCGTCAACATAATAACTTTACTATAGTCGATTCTTTTGCTTTGCATCGTGGTATTCGGTTTGGAATATCCTGCACCTCATTCTATGAGGAAAGAGCCAAGATCCCTTCACTGGGAGTGACCTCTTTAGCAAAAGTTTTCGCCACTATAAATTTGTAAAACCACTTGGATTCTTTCAACGATATCAAGTTCATTACGTTAAAGGTTTTTCGCCAAAAACCAGCCGTAGCCCTCCGTCATTTCTTACGAGTATTATTTAGTATTCGTGCTGCGTTTGTTGACTGTTCCCCTCCGAACGGCGGCCAAGACATGGACGTCTTGCCTGAGGTTCGGGGCAGATGCTATTTGGTTTTATCCGTCCACCTCTCCAAAGATGCCAAGTTGATTTATGGCACCGTATATCGGAGGTTTGGGCGGATGCAGCCGATGTAGCAGACTTCATCAGATTCCCCCTCGCTTGAGCGGTTTTTGATTGTGGGGACGCTCTTCCCTGCAGGCGCAAGCCCCTGCAGTTAATTATGCTACCGCATCGCGGTATCCACTTTCTCCTGCTCCAGAAGTTCACTTCGTGTCGTGTGTGTTTGTTTTGTTTGTAGTTGCCCGTGGATTGTATACGGAGACTATTTATTTCATCGCCCGTAGGACGTGGATTAGTCCAAATCCGTATTTTCTTAGATTTGGGTTTTGGGTTTTGGTTTAAGGATACGTTAGCCATATTTGAGGCTAAGATCAACTTAAACGTTTGTTAAGGATACGTTAGTCTAATTTCCAGACTAAGATCTACTTAACGGGATCGTCTAGATCCATTTCCAGTTTAGGGACATAGTGGTCCATTGTATGTATGGCCGTCGGGACCCGTCACCTCTCTGACGACGTTGAAGGATTACAACGACAGATGTCAGAGGAGATCAGAGATGTACCCTTGAACCAGAGTTGATTGGAGGATCTATAGTCCAATTTGGGACTGAAGTTTGTTTGAAGGTTTAAGGATACGTTAGCCATATTTGAGGCTAAGATCAACTTAAACATGATCATTTAGATCCGGCAAAAGAGCATTTGGGGGCTCTATTGTTCCAGTTTAGGGACATAGTGGTCCATGTTCCAGAATTTTATTTCCCTGAGACCAGAGTTTGACAAGTGTCACTCTGTGACAGAGCTTTGCTCTGAAAGAGGAGATTTTCTCCTTGTCTCTAGGGATTTTTTTATTATTAATGGGAATATTCTCTTGGGGATTAACTGACAATCTCATCCAATGATGGGGTTGTCTTATTAACTGACGTATTGTCATCCAGATTTTGTGGGTCTCCTTTTGGTCTCCTATCCACTGCACTGCTGTGTGGTGTAATTAATTTTAATTTAATTTTAATTAATCTTTAATTTAATTAATTAATTAATTAAAAAAAAATTTCAAACGCCAAGCGTTGGAATTACAACACTAACAGCTAATTTTGTTCCCTTGCAGTGACTATGTCTTTCGACACTTCATTCCCGTTCGCTCGTTCGGAGGAGGGGTTTCCTGAAGCGCCCTTGGATCGTGAAGACTTAGCTATGATCAGGGACCACGACCCGGAATATAAGAGTCTCCACCTTTGGGGGTCGTGGTACAATCAGATTATCATGGGTCGACGGAGCTTTACGTGCGCAGTACCGTCAGAACCCATTACGGCGATTCATTATGCCAGCCCACCCCCGGTGCAGTATGCCGTGGAGATGGTTGATTGGACTTCGAAGGGCTTTCTTCATCCTGCCATAGATGCGATTCCGGTTCAGCGTCCTATGGTTTTGGATATCCTAGGACGCCATATCTGTCAAGGCGAGGCGCGACCTTGGGGGCAATCATATAACATAGGTCTGATCCTCCGCCACCCGATCGGCTATCTGCCGTGGGCTCGGTATATTCTGTCGGCGAAGAAGTCGTAGTTGATAAGGTTAGGATTGTACACTGCGGTTTATGTCTCCCTTTTCCAGTATCCAACGCTTCCCACCTGGTGGTTCAAGGCTTTCTTGGAGCAGTGGAACATTCCTACTCACACTTTCCTCGCAATGGACCGGGAAGTGTCAATTTCTCTGGAGGAATTCACAGAGGTCTCTGGTTTACTGGTTATAGGGGAGCACTATGAGGAGTTGCTTCCGACAGACGAGTATGTCTTCGGTGCTAAGCCGGCGGTAAGGGGCCTCACTCCGGAGAATGTTGTTCAACACCAATTCCCAAGTTTGATCAAAGTGTTGGACATCTATGATGCCCTTTTCATCGAACGTGGGAGTCGCGGAGTTAGCTTTGAGGATTTCATCGCTTGGTTCCTTCACCCAAGCGTCCTCTCGGCAGAAGCTGCCAAGTTTGCTACCCTTGATGACCCTTTCGGTCTAGGTTTGGATAACCTACCGGCGAAGGAAATAGACCAAATGGGTTTTTTCCTTCCTAACTCCCCGACTGTGTCTTTTGCGGAAGTTGCGGCCCCTGGGATAGACGAGGAGGCCTTCTTCTTAGGATTTCTTGGGCTAAGGCTGAGTTGGTTCGCGCTCCCGATGCATTCTCGCCATATGCGGCCCTCTGTTTTTTACCCTGCTCACCGGATGACCATCGGGGTGAAAGTGGCCGTTGGGATCGCCGGCTTGGCACACTTGTATCACGGCCTCAGTCGAGCGGCGGATGCTAATGAGCCTGGGGTGCTGCATGTGATCTTCCCGATGCACTATTTCGTATCATGGCTCGAGCTACACACATCGGGTGTCTTTGGCATGCACAAAAGGCCTTCGTTCTATGACAGGTGCAGCTTCCCTCACATCATACAGTTGATTGGCGCATCAATTGTGAGTCCATCGCCACAGAATGCCAGGGGTTTACTCCTTCGCCCCCACACCGTTGGAGACGGGGTGTCTTTCATCGACAAGGTGTGACTATTGGAAAGGCATCTACCACTGCAGTGCGGCCATTGCAAGACACTTTCAAAGATGGAGCCTCAATTTTGACGGCCCGGGAGACCCTTCACTTATATTTTATCAGACCCGGCTTCCTGGTGTTCAGGCAGAACGGTGCGGCGATTTTCATGAGATACAACCCTCATCGTTTCGCCCAACAACTGAGCTACAATCAAGGGGTACCACTGGAGGCTTTCCTATCGGAACCTGCTGCTACCGAAGAAGGGATGGAAAGCGCGCTGCATACTTTATGCGTCTGAATACGGGTTCCCACTTTTTTATCAGTGAGCCGACTTGCGCCCCACGACTCCTCAAGGTATATACAGAATGGTACAGTCATTCAATGGGAGCCATTATAAAGGAGGAAAGGTGATTGTTGGTCGACCGTAAGGGTGCGCCTCCAGGTAGCGACCACAACGCTCCTTTAGTGCCAAGGACTCCGGTAGTTCCCCCTCTAAAAGATGCTAGAGCCAGACCACCGCGTGCGCAGAGCCCTCCACGCGAGTTGCCGCTTCCCGATATTGCGGATGCACCACCAGCGCCCTGTTCTCCAGTGGAGACAGTGGTTGTAGCCTCGCCGGAATTTGGTGTGGGTGCGGACATCGGGACCCGCCGCCCCAAGGTGCCTGCAAAACGCAAGTCGATCCCGGGTGCACCTAGGGTTGGTGGGCAGAAGAAGAAAAAGATGTCGCTCTTCGCTGCCGACGTCGCGTTCGGTCAGGAACCCCACGCTCCCTATGGTGAGGGCCTGAGTGAATACGGGACCAACAAGGGGTTAGTCATGCCGCCGGATGACACGGACTTGGAGGCCGCCCTCGTAGCTTCGGAGCGGTTGGCGAGGCGCGACGCGTGGCTGGTTAAGCTTGCGGAATCAGGTAATCACTAGTTGCATTTTTTATTGCATCATATCTTTATTATTGCCTTTGGCTAACGTTTTTCCTTCTTTTCTTCCAACAGGCATCACCACTGAAGAAGCCATTGCCGCTTCCCTCAAGACTTTCCAAGAGGAGGAACGCCTTAGAGCGTCCTTAGGCCTTAGTAAGTTTCGATTCATCAAGTTTTCATTTTCCTTGTGTTATGGTCGATCTAACCTCTCCCTTTTTATTGCAAGAACCTCAATGCCGATCCCGCTAGGTGACGCGGAGACTCTTCCCGGGCCAGTCGCCGATGTTTCTGCCTCCTCGGGGCTACCACGAGAGGCCCGTCTTGAAGAGCTGATGAGAGATGCCTTAAAGGCTCTGGAGGCATCTCTGAACGAGGACAACAATGCCTTGATGAAGGAAGCGTCGAAGAGGTCCATCGCGACAGCTCGGGAGGAGAGGAAGCGGTCGAGGCACGAAGCGAAGGCACGCAAGGCTGCCTTGGCCATTGGAACGGGCCCAAGCACTGTCCCTCGTGCCGATACTCCATCAGAAGAGCCTCCGGTCGCCTTGTCTACAGCTCATAGACAGGCGGTGCGCGCCAATAGGGAGGCTAACGATAAGTCCACCTCAGGTAATATTCCTTTCGGAATTTTGTTGTAAGAATTATGAAGTTATCGGTTCTTATATATTCTGTCCTGCAGGGCCAAGTCCAACCGAGGGGGAGGCGGAGACTGTCGGACCTGAGGGGGTAGAGGGAGAGGCATTGGTCGAAGCCGAGCCGATGGTGGATGACACAACCGGGATTGCTGGGCCTGAGCTAGTGGCTGACGAAATGGTCACGTCCACTATGCCTGAGCAAGTGGTTGATGCCGAGCCCGAGGTAGCAGCAGACGGAGCGCCTGAGACCGATGACCTTGTGGCGACGGTGGATGAGACAACCGTGACTGCTGAGCCCGAGGGAGTAGCGGGTGAGGTGGACATGATTCCTGAGGACTAGCCAACCGCTCTTTCTCAGGAGTCTGGAAATGCTCCGGTCATAGCTCTCCCCGCCTATGGCCCTCCGCCGTCTCCTGGCCTTGTGAGCACGATGACGGCCCCCTTGGAGTCTGGGAATGAGGCCACGCTTAGTGGACTTATGTCCATGGAGGAGGGAGACGCCTCCGTCTCGGCTGGAGGCTCATCAGGTAAATTTCGGATTACCGTCCCCTTTTTTTTTATCTTGTAATCTTTCCTAGCAGGTTTACCCTTGTTTTTTAACGCAGGTGCGGCCAGTGCCGATGCTCCATTGCTTGAGGGAGCGCCGTCAACTACTGCTTTGGCGGTGGTCACCTCTCAGCCCTCTTTCGTACCATCGAAGATGTTGGAAGGTATGGGTCTACAACTTATTAGTCTTATTTTTCAGACGCATAATTTATGTGCTAAAGTTGTACTATTGTGTCTTCTCAGGAGTGCTTTTTGATCATCTTTATCAAGTGTTGCTCCCACACTTCTCCTTCCCATCTGAATTCGCTTCTTCTCTGGTAGCGCTGGTGAGTATAGTTTCCAACTGATATCTTTCTTTTTCAGTGATGGAATTATTTCTAACTTTTTCTCGTCCTGACTGCAGTGTTACAAATCGAAGGAGGAGACGAAAGATCGGTTGCGCCACCGGCCCTTCCGGCCTTGCCACCTGCCGCAGCTGGTACAACAACTATCGCATTGATAACTCCCTTTTTTTATTTCTTAAACTGTTATCTGATCATATCTTGTTTTTTCAGCTGTCATTCCGGTCTCGGCGCCCTTCGAGCCTCGTATCATAATGCCTGCTGGCCCTTTCCTGAGACGTCCGTCCTCGAAAGGCGCCGCGAATAGTCTGCGCATATTGAGCGACTACATCGAGGAACTCGACGTCGAGACTCCTACATCTGCTGCAGACTTCGCTATGGCGGTTAACCCGATGCTGGTGATACTCGTAAATTTCCATGACGAGGGCATCATCGCGTCTTGGGTTAACCACTGCAGGGAGATCGAAGCTCGTCTGCATCAACTGGAGTTTATGCGCCCTGCTCCCGAGACCTTAGCCACAAGCAATGAAAGTGCAGCGTGGATCGAGCAAAGCGCTTCTTACGTTCACCACTTGGAACAAGAAGCGGCTTTAAGGCTGAGGGAATACCAAGGGACCTCGAGCGAGACGGCTCGTCTGCGTGCTGAGGTTGAGGCGAATGCTGCCCAAGTGAAGGCCATCTTTGAGGGCCTCCTGGAACGCATCTCTCATGGGCTAAACTTGAAGCGAAAGCTTGATGTCGCCGAGCGTGACACCCCAGGCCATGAAGCTGCTCATCAGGCCGTTAGGGAGCAGCTTGCATCTGTCTTGCAGCAGCGGGCTCAAGTGGAGGCAGAACTGGCGGTGGTGGCCGATCAGGAGAAAGTGTGGAAGGAGGTGTGCGAACAATTGCTAGAGCTATGCAAGACGCTTCCTTCCCAGTAATTCCCCTTGTATCTATATACTTGTAAAAAAATTTCTTTTTCGAACAAGATGTATCCATTCTTTATTCTTTTGTATGCTTCACCTTGTACCTGATTAAATTAATAAATAAAGATACACATTTTTCTTTGCAATGTCTTGTACTATTTCTTTGCTTTCTCCTTTCTCTTATTATCAGCATGCTGTCTTGATAAACACAATTGACAGATAATAGAGTAAGCGTCTAGATTTCTCCGAGAGATAGTGATGGCTTAAGTCGCAGGTTCAGATCTGCTGCCTAAGACTTTTCAACTCTATGAGCCGTGAGGGTCTCATAGAGACTTTTCTCCCTACGGGTCGAGAGGATCTCGTAGGTGGATTTTCTCCTTAGGAATCGTGAGGATTCCTAAGTGTATTTTCTCTTATAAGTCGTAAGGATCTTATAAGAGAATTTTTTTCTTTACAAGTCGAGAGGACTCGTAAGTGGTTGGTGAGTTGACTTGTTTTCGAGTCGAAGTATTGCTCCGACGGGGAGGTCGTTGGATGACTTGTTTCCGGATCGGAGGTCGTTGGATGACTTATTTCCGGGTCGGAGGTCATTGGTTGACTTGTTTATGAGACGGAGGTCGTTGGCTGACTTGTTTCCGCGACGGAGGTCATTTGCTGACTTGTTTCCGCGACGGAGGACGTTGGTTGACTTGTTTCTGCGACGAAGGTCGTTGGTTGACTTGTTTCCGCGACGGAGGTCATTTGCTGACTTGTTTCCGAGACGGAGGTCATTGGCTGACTTGTTTCCGCGACGGAGGCCATTGGTTGACTTGTTTCCGCGACGGAGGTCATTTGCTGACTTGTTTCCGAGACGGAGGTCGTTGGCTGACTTGTTTCCGCGATGGAGGTCATTGGTTGACTTGTTTCCACGACGGAGGTCATTTGCTGACTTGTTGCCATGACGGAGGTCGTTGGCTGACTTGTTTCCGCGACAGAGGTCATTGGTTGACTTGTTTCCGCGATGGAGGTCATTTGCTGACTTGTTTCCGAGACGGAGGTCGTTGGCTGACTTGTTTCCGAGACGGAGGTCATTGGCTGACTTGTTTCCACGACGGAGGTCATTGGCTGACTTGTTTCCGCGACGGAGGTCATTTGCTGACTTGTTTCCGAGACGGAGGTCATTTGCTGACTCTAGGTTGTCTGTGAACCGTAGAGTCTTAGAACTGGGGACTTCGCCGTAGCTCCGATTGGTGATGTCACGTCTATGTCCTGCTGGAATGAGGAAGAACGCCACTGTTGGTCTCCAGGCTGTAGATGTGGTCATCAAGATCTGATTTCCCTTTGACGCAGCCTGATGAAGAAATGTAGTCCCCTTTTTGTTTGTGCCCTTGGATTGTATACAGGGATCGATGTGATCTCAACTGTAGGGAAAAAGTTTCATCCATTTTTATTGTTTTATTCCCGCGATGCTCTATCATTTCAGCTTTTTACATCGCGACAGCCGTGATTGCCCAATCATTTCGGCTATTTTTCGCGGTGCCCAATCATTTCGGCTATTTATTTTATTTTTACTCGCTGCTTTTTATTGCGAGTTGCCCAATCATTTCGGCTATTTTGTATGCATACGTTTTCTTTAATTGCTGCTTTTACTGCAAGCTGCCCCATCATTTCGGCTATTTCGTATGCATGTGCGGATTGCTGGCTTTTCACCGTTAACCTGAAATTAGATACCGATTTCGGCATCAACACCGCTACAACTGGGATATTGCCAGGAGCGAATCATCATTTGCCTCCGTCGATGTCGAACAAAGGTGGCTTAGCGAACAGGGTTAAAGTCCTGTCGACTAAGGCTTTTAACTTCATGAGCCGTAAGGGTCTCACAAAGGTATTTCTCCCTACAAGTCGTGAGGATCTTGTAGGTGTATTTTCTCCTTAAGAATCGTAAGGATTCCTAAGTGTATGTCCTTTGTAAGTCGTAAGGATCTTACAAGAGGGTTTTCTCCTTGTAAGTCGAGAGGACCTACAAGGGTTGTTCATCATACGTACATATCCCTAGTCACGGATGGGACTTGGTTAGGGAAATGTTTATTCGTGCACGTGGATTGTATACAAGGGTCAGTATTGAGCCACTTGTAGGGCAATATCGAAGGTTGTGGGGGTTGCTTAAGTACAGGTTTAGGTCTCTGTAACTTAAGACTTTCAAATCTTATGAGCCGTGAGGGTCCCATAAGAGAGTTCTCCTTACAAGTCGTGAGGATCTCGCTAGTGTATTTTCTTCTTAGGAATCGTGAGGATTCCTAAGTGTGTTACTCCCTTGTGGGTCGTAAGGATCTCACGCGGTTGATTTCTCCTTACAAAGTCGAGAGGACCCTGTAAGTGTCCTTTAACGAGGTTGCACCCTTTCAGTTTTTCACAAACACTCGCCGGTAGTCCTGCTGTTTTTACTCACGGAGCCCTTTCGGATTTTCATCCGTGCCCATTTTGCTTATGGACATACCGTTTTTTTATTCTTTTTATTTTTATATATATATATATATATTTTTTACGAGGTCGCGCCCTTTCGGGTTTTCACGAACACTCGCCGGTAGCCCTGCTGTTTTTACTCACGAAGCCCTTTCGGGTTTTCATCCGTGCCCTTTTTGCTTATGGACATACCGTTTTTATATATATATTTTTTTTATTTTTATATTATTATTTTTTTTCTTTTATTCATCTCGTCAGCCTGAAGATGCTGCGGTAGTAGTTTAAGGACGTTTCGGTCCGTCATTAGTTTAAGGACGTTTCGGTCCGCCATTAGTTTAAGGATGTTTCGGTCAGCCATTAGTTTAAAGACATTTCGGTCCGGTCAGGAGAAGGCTGGCTACTGCTTATAAAGTTTGAGCTTAGGAAGATAGCGAGCGGACATAGTCGTCGTCATCTATCATTGACCTAGGCAGTAACTCGCTAAGCATAGTATTTCTTTAGGAATCGGCCATTTATTGGCCTGTAAGGCCTTTCACCGTGCATATCCATGAGTAAATAGGCTCCACCTTGGTAGACCTTGTCTATGATGTACGGGCCTTCATAGTTTGGATCGAATTTTCCCCGCTTGGCGTGATTGGGGATCATAAGCCTTTTGACCACTAGCACGAGTTCGCCTTGGCGGAATGTCCTCGGCCGGGTCAATCTTTCATATGAGCGCGTCATCTTTTCTTTATAGGCTTCCAGATTTTGTTGCGCTATGAGCCGGGTTTCATCAAGGGCATCAAGCTCTTCAAGACGAAGGTGAGCATTTTCCTCGTCCGTCAGCTCGTAGTGGACCGCCACTCGTAGAGAGGGTAACTCTATCTTGAGGGGGAGTACTGCTTCTGTACCGAATACCAACGCATATGGCGTTGTGTTTGTGGCTGTTTTGAACGTAGTTCAATACGTCCAGAGAGCTTCTTGCAGTCTCCCATGCCAGTCCTTCTTATTTCGGGACACCGTTTTCTTCATGATCTTTGTCAAGGTTTTGTTGAAGGCTTCAGCTAGACCGTTAGCTCGCGGATTATAAACCGAGGAATATCTCCAATCTATATTGTGTTATTGCGCGAAGCGACTGATCTTGTGGCTTCCGTAAGCTGGCCCATTATCGGAGATGATCCGTTGTGGAGTTCCAAACCGATAAATGACATGCGTTTTGAAGAAATGGAGGATATTTTCCTTCTTCACTTCTCTTAATGGTACTGCTTCTGCCCATTTGGAGAAGTAGTCAGTCGTCGCCAGGATGAAACGATGTCCTCTGGACGATACTGGTTTGATGGGGCCGACTATGTCAGTCCCCCACATTTCAAATGGCCAGCTAGCCACTGTTGGATGGAGTAGATTTGGATGATGGTGGATGAAGTCCTCATGAATTTGGCATGAGTGGCACTGCTTCGCATACTCAAGGCAGTCTTGAACATCGTGGGCCAGTAGTAGCCCATCCGTTTGATCTTCAACTTCATCTTTGGGCCTGCTTGGTGAGAACCGCAGAGTCCGTCATGAACTTCCTGAATGACTCTTTTCGCTTCGTCAGGTTCCAGACATCTTAACCACAGAGAATCGAATGACCTCCTGTACAGAGTATCATTGACGAAGGCGAAAGATAGAGATCGTTTCATAAGCTGATGTCTTGAGGACGCATCTTCGGGCATTCGACGGTATTTGAAGCAGTCTATAAAGACTTCCCTCCAATCCTCGGACTTTTCCTGGTCTTTTATTTGCAGAGTCGTTTGCTCAGTCGCTCCCTTTTCTTCGGGTGATTTCGAAGATATTTCCGTTGGGGCGAGCACCCGACGGCTTTGTACCACGATTCTTACGTCATCGAGGTTCTCATCAGCCAATTCTTTAGCGAGTTTGGCCAACGCGTCCGCTTTGCTGTTTTCTGCGCGCGGTATGTTCTCCAAAGTATAGGAGGGAATTTGGGTTAACAGTTGCTGCACCTTTTCGCCGTACTTCACCAATTCTGGTTTGCACGTTTGGTAGTCGCCGTTTACTTGACTAACGACCAGCCGGGAGTCTCCGTATATGAGGAGGTTTTCAATTCCCATATCGATGGGGATCTCGAGGCCTGCTATCAAAGCTTCGTATTCGGCTTCATTGTTCGTCCTCGGCTCTGTTAGGGAGAAAGCAAAGCGCATTATCCCTCCTTGTGGAGTTACAAAGATGAGTCCTACCCCCGATTTGATTATAGGGGTACTTTGTTTGCGTTTCTTCACGGAAGATGCTCCATCGAAATAAAGCTCCTATCGGGCATCACCACCGTCGATCGCATCAAACGCATGTTCGTCTGGAAGATCGCAATTCAGAGGAGAATCGGCGGATATTGGATGCTCAGCGAGGAAGTCAGCGATGACCTGGCCTTTCACTGCCTTGAGAGGTTGATACGTTATCGAGAACTCCATCAAGAGCAGAGCTCATTTAGCGAGTCATCCCGTCAATATGGCCTTTGACATTAAATATTTAAGAGGGTCGACCTTCGAAATGAGACGGACCTCATGCGCCAACGCATAGTGCCTGAGCTTTTTTATCGCTAAGATCAACGCCAAGCAGTGTTTTTCAATGGGGGAGTAATTGCTTTCTGCCCCGAGTAGAACTTGACTTAAGGAGTAGAGTGCTCTTTCTTTCCCTTGATCGTTCTCTTGCGCCCATAATGCGCCTAAGGAACCTTCGAGGGCGGTTGTATAAAGAATGAGGGGCTTTTCCTTGACCGGAGCAGTCAACACTGGCGGGTTCTGCAGGTATTTCTTGATCTCGTCTAGCGTGCTTTGGCATTTATGATCCCAGACGAATGGGGTCCCCTTATTCATCAGGTGACTGTAAGGACGGCACTTGCCTGAAAGGTTGGCTATAAATCACCGTATATATGCGAGCTTTCCTTAGAGGGACTGCAGCTGTTTGATAGTCCTCGGCGGAGGCATTTCCATGATCGCCTTGATCTTTGACGGATCTATCTCAATGCCTCGATGTCGGACGATGAATCCCAGGAATTTGCCTGAGAAAACTCCGAATGCATATTTAAGAGGGTTCATCTTCAAGTTGTATTGTCGAAAGCGTTGAAATAGGTCTTCAGATGCCCGAGATGTTCCTCGTATGATTTGCTTTTAACCACGAGATCGTCGATGTAGCATTCGACGATTTCGTGTATAAAGTCATCAAAGATCTGCGTCATGGCTCTTTGATAAGTAGCACCAGCGTTCTTTAAACCGAAGGGCATCACTTTATAACAGAATATTCCTAAAGGAGTCCGAAAAGCGGTGTGCTTCTGGTCTTCGGGATACATCTTTATTTGATTATACCCTGATGAGCCGTCCATGAAGGAGAAAACCTCGTAAGTGGACGTATTGTCTATCATCAGTTCGGTGACTGGCATTGGGAAATCATCCTTCGGGCAGGTTTTATTGAGATCCCGGAAGTCTACGCATATGCGCACTGTCCCATTTTTCTTCATCACCGGGACGATGTTGGCAATCCATTCAGGATATTGAACCTCCTGGATAAATCCAGAGTCGATCAGCTTCTTGATCTCGGCATTAATGCTCATCTCAAGCTCGAGCCGCATTCTTCTTGGTGCCTGTTTGACTGCCTTAACGTCCGGGGATATTGCCAATTTATGCACAGCAATTTTTGGATCTAGTCCCGGCATTTCGGAATAGTTCCATGCGAAGAAATCTTTATGCTGCATAAGCAGGTCTTTTAATGAAGCCACCCTCTCTTCAGACAGCAGCTCGCTAATGAATGTCGGTCGCGGGTCGTTCGCCGTTCCCAACTCAATTTTCTTGAGGTTATCTGCAGTGGTATAGATTCCATCTTCCAGCTTTTTTGGCGCTGGTGGAAATTATGAGATTACCTCATCGTTGTTGCTTTCGAAGCACCAGGGAAGGTCATCCATGTTCTCGGGCTCTTCCTTTGATATTGTTATCATGTGACAAGTACGAATTCGCTTCCAATCCCAATGTGGAACTGGTTCTTCTTTCGTGGGCTTGGGTTCGTGCTTCTGTGACGGTGCTACCCTCCAGTTGTCGGACAAAGCGAATTTTCCAAGCTGATACTGATCTTCGACCCAATTCTTAAAGGTGAAGCGGTTCTCGAGAGGGTGCCCTATCACTCGGTGATAAGGGCAATAGTCCGGGTGAGAGACTTCGCTTGCTTGTTCGGGGTGTTTAGACTCCGGCAGCGTAAGCATCTGATGTTTTAGAGCGAGGTCAAGTATTTTCTTCGTCTTGTCTCGAGGAAAAGAGTACGCTCGACCCATTTTTCTTATGAGGGATAGATCGGAACCACTCGATTTTCGTTTGCGTGGGCTCTTAGCCCCGCTTTGTTGCTTTTGAGCGCTTTCTTCGCGTTTCGACTTGTTTCTGCCTCTGCGTCGAGCCTTCTTTATAACAGGTTGGTAAGGAGCGGCATTTTCATCTTTCACAGCCTGTTGGAGGAGGCGTTGCGTTTTGGATTTCTCGTAAATGACCATCTCGCGGTTATGGTCGTCTCGGACATTTTGACCAGCTTCCCTTATAAGTTTGTCCATTTGTTCTTCGAACGACGGACTGGGTACTTTTGTATCTGGGACTTTTACTAGTTCAGGCTCAGCGTCCTCCCATTGAGCATCCGCTTCTTCATCGAAATCATATACGACGTAGCAACCGTGGAGTAGCTCTCGTTTCTTGGACCGAATGTATCCAAGCCCGATTGTTTCCATTCTCCCATTAGGCAGCTTATGCTGAGTCCCGGGAACGTTCCAAACCCTGTCATAAAATTTGGCTTTTCGAGCGGTTTGTTTGAAGGGTATCCCCTGGCGTTTCAACAGCCTTTTCAAGCCTTCTGTATAATATCTGGGGAGACGGATGGGCTGAAGCCTATCAAGCGTAGGATCCGCGCCGTGCCAGATTTCTTTCTCCACTTTGGTTTCCTCAAAGCGGTAGAATAGAATTGCCTTCTCGGCTTCTCGCCTGGGAGGGATATAGAACGTCCGCAGCTCTTCTACGCTGTAGATATCAAGTGCATCCAGTTCCTTATGGTGTTTAAGTGGAACCATGGTGACTTGTAGACTTTGCTCTTTGTCAGTGGACGTTTGTATTGAAGGTCGAGCAGAGAAAACAGCATGGACCTCATCCTCCGAGTCGCTACCGAAGATCAACGTAGGAGCGGATGGTCCCGGCTTGTTGTATTGGGGCGGACCCGAATAAACTATCTCCTCTTCTTCTTCGGTATCACTCCCGAAAACAGGAATGGTGGCAGTGGCTTTGCTTTCCGGTTTGCGACATCTCTCTGTATCCTCGAAATCTGGCAAAAAGTACTTTGCATCTTCGTATTTGCAGACCTCGTTCACAGAGAACGGGTTCAGTTCTCCCGTCACGGTATACTCGAGACCGTTTTTAGAATACTTCATACACTGATGTTGTGTAGAAGGGATGATGTTGTACTTGTGTAACCACGGTCGGCCGAGCAGAGCGTTGTAGCATGTCTTGGCGTCTATGACATGGAACATAATGTCCATGACGAGTAGCCCAAAGCGTAGCGTCAGTATCACAGACCCAAGAGTTCTTGATGATTGGGAGTCGAACCCGGAGATGGTAATCTTATCCCGAGCAAGGTGCTGGACGCTCATGCAGATTTCTTTTAACACCCGCACATTGAGGAGGTTAATGGAGGATCCATTGTCGATCAGGATTTTGCCTATCTTTATATCGTGGCAGTATCCTGAGACATAAAGGGGCGATTGTGTTCACACGTCCCAAGGAGAAGGTCTTCATCACCAAAAGCGACATCGGCCGTGTGCACTTCCTCCAATTCATCCTTCATCTTTTCCTCGGCCAGGAAAGCTTGAAATTGCTCCGGATCCTGTAGTGCCTTGATTAACGAATCTCTCGCCTCTTTTGATAGCAAAAGGGCGTCAAGAATGCTGAGCTGTGAGGGTTGTTTCCTTAGATGCGCTAAGACGTTGTAATCCACCTTATTTCTTTTTGGCGGGTCCTTAGTATTTAGCTCCTCCACAACTTGGTCGTCTAAGATGATATCTTCAGAGACCTTCTCTTTTCCTTTATCTTTTTTATTTGAGGTTCCGAGATTCTTTTCGGGCAGCGTCCGATTACGCAGCCTGATATTTTCGCAAACCTTCGGCTCTTCCTCTTTTCCCGATGTGGACTCTTTAAAGAGGGGACTAAGAGCCAGCTCCTCGTCAGAATCGCTCCCGAATGTAAGCACTTGTGATCCCCCGATGTTAACCATGCGACAATCACCGGTGGTTCTGTTAAACCCTTCGGTCATATTTTTCCGCTCCCGACTAGTTTTGCGCTTCTCCCGCTTAAAATGCTGTCGATGAGCAACATATCCTTGCCACCATTTATCGAAAGCTTTGCACTCTTCAGTGGGGTGCGAAATCTTCCGATGATATAAGCAATAGGAGGGGTGCATTTCTACTTCACCAGTGATGCTTCCTTCAGAGGATGGTAGCTTCATGCCCATTGATATGGCCTTAGCAAACCTTTTCCTCGTCTTGAATCTGCTTTTGTTCGTAGTGGATGTATTTTGCTCCAGCGGGAGCGTCTCAGCTCTTTCATCAAGTCGTTGGCGCTTGGTCCTTTCAAATATAGCCGTCTCGCGTTCCCGATCAGCTTTAATTTTCAACAGAGCTTCGTTGAGGAATGCGTCAATTACTTCATCTTATGGCCCCAGAATTTTTGGTTCGGGATCTGCCCCCAGCTTTTCAGTGCAAGAAGTCTCCTCATCGTCCGTCAACGAATGGGAGATCATATGGCAGCTCGCCACATATTGCTCAGACTCATCTGACGAATTTTCTCCCTCATCTTCTTCTTGAAAGACGTGGTTGAGAAACTCTTGGAGTGTAATGGGAGTCCGTACTTTCTGGTTGTATTCCTCCAGCGCGTCAATTTGTTTTTGTAAGTCTGTGCGCTTGTCGCCAGGCTTTACAGATTTCTTAGATTTCTTCTTCTTCTTCTTCGAAGATTTTGACGGCTGGTTGCGAGTGCTTGGGCCACCACCATCGGTCTTTGGAGTTGGACGTGGCTTCAACATCCCCTCAATGACCCGCGGTTCCAACGGGTTCTTCCACTTGATCGCTGGGCATGCCTGAAGATCGTTCAGCATTCTCTTTGTCTTAGCTAACAGCACAACCTCCCATAGGGCTTATTCGACAAGAGAGCACATTGCCCCCGGCATATTCATCCTCTTAGAGGCGTGAGGTTGCGGCGGATTCACCTTCCATCTATCGGATAAAGCGAATTTGCCTTGTTGGTACTAGTCTTCAAGCCAATTTTTGAAGATATAGCAATCTTCGATCAGATGACCCAGTACTCGGTGATAGGGACAGTAGTTGGGCTCATTGACATCATTTGGTTGAGACGGACGTTTTGGCTCCGGCAGAGTTATGAGTCGGTTGCGCAACGCCAGCTCGAATAACCTCCTCGTTTTATCGCGGGGAAACGAGTAAGGACGTCCTAGTCTCTCCTCAAGGGGTACCTGTGGATGCATATTATTTTGACGAACAACCGGCTTCGAGTTGCTCGGCTGTTGTTGAGCATTAGCAACAACGATCGCTTTACCTTTCCCCTTGTCATTTCGGGAGTCTGGCTTTAGAAGAGGAGGTCTATGGCCCATCTGATCCATTTGCGCTAACTTGTCGATCAGGGCTTAGAAGGTAGTTGGCTTGAAGAACATCATAAATTGCGAGATGGTCGCTTGCGGATCAAGGGTTCCCACAAACATACCCACTGCAGGAGCTTCTTCAATGCGTTGCTCGCACTTTGACCATAAGTTCCGCCACCGTATAGCATATTGAACCCATGTCTCGCCTGGCTTCACCCTGGCGTTGATCAGTGCCGTCATCAGGGTGCGTTCACTGGCGCTTGCAAAACGCTGGGTAAACAACGGCTCCATCTCCGCGAAGGTCTTGATAGAGTCGTTCGGGAGCTCAGAGTACCACTCGAATGCTGTATCTGATAAGCTTCCAACGAACTGGCGAAGCAACAGTTTTTCATCACCGCCGGTGTTGCCGCAGAGTGCCTGAACTGAGCAACATGCTGGTGGGGATTGCCCGTCCCCTTATAGACATGGAACTTGGGAATTGTGTAGCCCGGCGGATACCTGATTTGATCGTACCAGCTCAGATATGGTCATCCTGTTTTTACGACCTGGCCGGCTGCTTCCGTCGCATGATGAACCCGTATTTGTTGGGCTATGTACTCGTCCAAGTCAGCTTTGGAGATTGTCTCCTCCTTAGCTGTTGACAGAGCTGGTGGAGGATTCGACGTTTCTCCCCTATCATCTTCAAGGACGATCGGGGGATCTTCGGCCGGAGGATCTTGTTGGATCATCATCCCCACCATGTCTTGGAACAGGAGGCCCATACGCTTTATGTTGGCTGCTTTTTTAGCAGCCTCTTTATTCTTCTTCTCCAATATTCGACGAAGGAATTCGGCGTCAGTTTCTTGCTCCTGGCGTTCATCCGAGGACGTTTCAGGGTTTTCTTTCGGCCCAATAAGTGCGGCCATCGCGTTCATCATCTCCTGGAGCTTTTGCTGTTGCTCCTGAGCTTTGGTCACTGACCATGTAAGCGGTCGATGACCTGTAGATATGCGATTGTCCTCTTTACCAGATGCAATGTAGACGGTATGAACTACAATGCCCCCTGACTTAGGGCGTTTGGGTTCACCACCTTTGACATTCGCCGTCGGCGTGAGGACTTTCTCCGGCCTTCTCCTCTTATGGGCCGTAGAAGTTGAGGGGGCCGTTCCTTTGGGCACCCAAGTGGTCGTCGCCTTTGGTTGCTTGACCGGGGGATTTTCTTCTTGCTGACATTTCGACTTCTTGTGTTGGCGAGAAAAATTAGGATCGATCACAGATTCTCGGACTCGTCGCCATGTCTTGTAAATCCTGGAGGGCAGCGATTGAGGAGGCTGCTCCGGCTTTTCTGCTTCCACGGCGGTCTCTACCGGTGGAGGAGATCTTTTAAGGACCGTAGTTGGCGAGTTTCTGCGTACCCTGTTCAACAGCTCAAAGCTGTTCCCGGTTGGGACAGCAGCGTTAACTTCCACCGTTGGAGCTGGCGGAGTTATCCCAGAGAGGGAGTTGCCCCCAGTCTTCCTTATCCGGCGCCAGTGGCGTCGTCGGGCGTGACGAGCTGTCGGTATTTGTTCAGCGACGGAGATGGCCTTGTCTTTCCCCCTGTTCAGGTGCGGGGCTGTTGCCGGTGTCAGCCTATTGAAGACTGATGTCTTTTGAGCAGCAGGAGCAGGAGTGTGAGTTGGGACGGTCAGTCTTGTAAAGACCGATCTCTTAGCAGGAGAAGCCGCCTTGACGACTTCAGGAGCAGGTTTAGCTACTCTTTTTGGAATAACCTTTTCTGGGACTGCAAGCTTCATTGTGGGCCCGCAGGAGTTTTGGCCCAGTCTGGAGAAGACCAAGGCACTGGTGTTGGACGACCCGTTGAGAGGGGCCGCAGTAACTGTAAGTCGATCGAAGACCGACTTCTTAGGAGCTTCTGATACAGGCACGGGGGTGCTGAAGCTTGTTGGTGGAAGCATGGTTCCGAAAAACAGCCCTGTGGTGGCTTGAGTAATCTGCTCCATGGGCATCGGGAACAAAGAGGCTGCTTGGGGCCCGTAGGTTATCCCCCCAGTTGAGACAGGACGCGAGTTGCAGCTGCAGTTGGAGCACTTCGAATAGGTGAATGCCATTGTTGTTTTGCTTTCTGCGCCAAGCAAGAGACCAAATCTTAGTAACTTGAAACCTAAGGCAACCATTAATAAACCGCGATTCGTTCGCGAAGACGAAACACGAAGTGTGGAGTGGAAAGAGGAAAAGGTCCCACCGGGCGTGCCAGAATCTGTTCCCCTCCGAACGGCGGCCAAGACGTGAGGACGTCTTGCCTGAGATTCGGGGAAGATCCTATATGGTTTTACCCGTCTACCGCTCCGAAGATGCCAAGTTGATTTATGGCACCGTGTATCGGAGGTTTAGACGGATGCGGCCGATGTAGCAGACTTCGTCAGATTCCCCCTCACTTGAGGGGTTTTTGATTGTGGGGACGCTCTTCCCTGCAGGCGTAAGCCCCTGCAGTTAATTACGCTACCGCATCGCAGTAACAACTTTCTCCTTCTCCAGAATTTCACTTCGTGTCGTGTGTGTTTGTTTTGTTTGTGATTGCCCGTGGATTGTATACAGAGACTAAGTGATGTCGTCGCCCGTAGGACGTGGATTAGTCCAAATCCGTATTTACTTAGATTTGGGTTTGGTGTTTTAGTTTAAGGAGACGTTAGCCATATTTAGGCTAAGATCAACTTAAATGTTCGTTAAGGATATGTTAGTCTGATTTGAGACTAAGATTAACTTAACGGGATCGTTTGGATCCGACAAGAGAGAGCAATTGGCTCTATTGTTTAGTTTAATGACATTGCGGTCGATAGGTAGTTTAAGGACGTTGCGGTCCATATTCCAGTTTAGGGACATGGTGGTCCATATTTAGTTTAAGGACGCTTAAGTCCGTGGGTTTAAGGACCCCACAGTCCGTATGGGTGTGTTTAAGGACGCATTAGTCCGCGAGTTTAAGGATCCCACAATCCGTCTTTTGGTTTAAGGACGCTTAACTCCATGAGTTTAAGGACCCCACAGTCCGTGTTGATGTGTGGTTGTCGGGAGCCGTCACCTCTCTGACGTCGTTGAAGGATTACAACGATAGGAGTCAAAGGAGTTCGGAGATGTACTCTCGAACCGGATGTAAATTTATTTAAGAGAGCAGCTGTGCTCAGTCAATTTAATTTGAGGACTTACGGCCATGATTGGGCTAAGTCCAGTTGAAAAATATTCAACGCTTTTATTTATCTTTGGCCTATTAGGCCTGTGTTAGGGCTTTGCCCCTTTTTAAATAATGCATTGCATTTTCTTTTTTATTTTGTTTGGGCTCTGCCCCTTTTAAATGATGCACAGCATCTATTTTTATTTGGGCTCTAATGCATTGCATCTGTTTGAAAATAATGCATAGAATTTACTAGGCCTGTTAGGCCTTTTTAATTGGGCTCAGCCCTTCTTTTTAATGATGTAGTGCATCAAATATCTGACGGTGGCCATGTGGCCTGTCAGGCGCTTTGCGCCAATAAATGAGCGCAAGCGCTTGTGGAGGTGACATGTGTCACACAAGCGCAGTGCGCTGCGCCAGTGCGCTGCGCTTGCGCTGCTGACACGTGGCGTGCTCTGGTGAGTTGCGCCAATTTCAGAGAGCAAAGCTCTTTCTTAAAAGCGCATAGCGCAAGTGATTCGGATGCTGACACGTGGCGCTCTCTGGTGGCTTGCGCCACCCCAGGAGCGCAACAGTGCAGTTTTTGCAAGTGCAAGGCACTATTCCAATAATCTTGAGAATCTTTAAGATTCCAGAACCAATGGTTCATAAAAAGTGCAAAGCACTGTTTGATTTCTTGATCCAATTTAGATCAAAGAAAATAAGTTTTTTCTTGTTTTTCTTGTTTTCAGAGAACCAGTGGTTCATAAAAGAGTGCAAAGCACTTATTATTATATGAAGATCATTGATCTTGTTCATAGATCAATGATCTATTAGAAGAAATTCTTCTATTTTATGAAGGTTTTTACCTTTTTCTTGAAATTTCTTCAGAGTTCTCTCTATTTTGAGGTTCTCAATCTCTCACAACGTTGATGCTGTTGATTTGGGGTCTAGGGGCCTTTATATAGTGCCCATAAATTTATTAAAGAGATCTTTCTCTGAGTGATTTAGGGAATTTTCCCCACCGTTGGATCTTTGATCTAAGGGCTTCTGCTTTACAGAAGGCAATCTTCTTGTTTTAATAAGAACAGAAGAATCTTACTAGAATTTAATTCTGTTTGGCACAAACACCCCAGCGCGTGACACATGTCAAGCAGCGCAGAGCGCACTGCGCTTGCGCAACTGCGCTGACACGTGTCGCGCATCTGCGCTGACACGTGTCGCGCAGTGCACGGCGTAGCGCAACTGCATTTGCGCTGACACGTGTCGCGCAGCGCAGCACTTGCGCAACTGCGCTGACACGTGTCGCGCAACGCAGCGCTTGCGCAACTAAAGCGTTGTTTCCTTTAATTTTGTTTTAAATAGAGCCTTGCTCTGATTGGGCGCGCTGCCTTGGGCGTTGCGCTGGCGTATCAGCTTTTGACACGTGGCGCGTTGCGCGCAGCGCAAAGAATTTGAAGCGTTGCTTCGAATTTTGAATTTTGAAATTCAAACAGAGCTTTGCTCTGATTGGGGAAAACATTGACCTAGTCAAGACGTAGTGTTCGGTACCTAAGTGGTGCTTGTTTGTTGTATTTTAAATGTGATTGGTTAGGACAGTCATGCGGCCTTGTTGACCTAGTTAAGGGTACGTGCGGGTGGGTTTAATGCAATCCAGGATATTGACGGGTTGAACTTGACTAGCAGTTTATGGTTTGTTGACCTAGTTAAGGTCATAAACCGCTTGGGGTAAAAATCATATCGGGAGTTTCAAACATACAGGAAACTTGCCAGGCTTGCGCATACCTTCTGGAGTGTGGTAACTTGAGTGGATTCCATCAAGTTATCATGTGATGAGAGTTGGATCTCGATTTCTACTGATGAGTAGGATTACTCCTCGGGTGATTTTAGATGATCCCGTCTAATTCTCCTTTAGGGTTTGGAGGAGAATTCGAGGATATAGTGGGAGTCATCCTGATTAGATAAAGTGATTAACCATTCTGATTTAGGTTAGAGTGCACGCTGAGTATTTCTTTTCTCTCTCTCTTTGGCAGTGACCATGACTTGACCCTAAACTAAAAGTCATGAACCAAGTTAACTGAACCTTCTTAAAACACTTTGGCTTTTTGGAATGTCACGGTGTCGCATACATCATTACCACTTCTATATCACCTTTGCATTTCTTCAGAATACCCCGTATCACTACGAACATTCACTTCTATTAGATAAATCCATCGTATAGTTACATACGAACTCGAAGGAAATTATTCCTTATTCGAGGATGGATTCTGGTTCTGGAGAAATTAAATAAGATTATTCGGTTGTCTTTTCCCTTTACCTTCTCTCAGGTTGTGAGGGCTCCTAGGATTAGGAGAGGGTACACCTATTGAGCTTATTGGACAGTCTTCCTCCAGACTATAGGCAGGTGCCGAATGGTAGGGAAGGAAGAAAACCAACAAGCCTAAGTATGGTATACAGAAGGTAATAACTAAATACATAACAAAGGGATTAGAATAATGGCAAAGGAAATTGCGACTGCTATCATTCACGATGGAACCAAGTATACCCCTGCCACTCCTAGATCCATTTTGGATTTCTATAGAACACTCTGTATCACTATGGATATCCAATCCTATTGGATATGCCATCGTATAGTTACATAAAAACTCGAAGGAATTCGTTCCAGATTCGATGATGGTTTCAAGTTCAGGAGAAATAAGAATAGGATTATTCAGATGTCTTTTCCCTTTACCTTCTCTCAGGTTGCGAGGGCTCCTAGGATTAGGAGAGTACACCTATTATACTTATTGGATAGTGTTCTTCCAAACTCTAGGCTGGTGCCGAAGGGTAGGGAAGGAAGAAAACCAATTGGCCTAAAGGTGCTGTACAGAAGGTAATAAGTAAAGACATAATAAAAGGATTGGAGTGAGGGCAGGTAAGTTTATGGTTACTGTCATGAATCAGGATAGTGGAAGAGGCATTATTAGGAATACCCGGTTACCCCTTCGAAACATTTTCATGTTTCAGTTTCACTGTGCAGTGTTAGTTGAAAACTGTTTTCCCAATTGGAATCTAACTCCAGGGTATGTATTTACTAGGTTTGTTTCTCACATCTGTATGTTATTACAGATGGTGAGTGGGAGTAAGATATTGGGAATTGGGTGATTAGATCCTCATTATATCGAAATTCGTTGTAATTGGTGATATTTTAGGAAATCACCTGGGTTTTTGCCGGACGGCAAATATTTGGTTTTGAATATCTGTAGTTATGCACCAATTTCAAACTGATATATATGTACGTTTATTTTATAAAGTGAGATATAAATTTTTGATATTTTGTCTGTGACATTTACCTATATCATTTAGTGATTAGGTAAGGTGCATTTAACAGCGGTGTAATTCTTCTTAACCATAGTACAGTTTTTCAACCTTTTTAGAAAAACCTTCACACCGGGACAACAAGTCCTCCTTTACGATTCCCGTCTTCATCTTCATCCGGGTAAGCTAAAATCTCGTTGGAAGGGATCTTTTGTGGTGCGGTATGTATACCCGCACGGGACAGTAGAAGCTGAAAATATTAAAAACGGTTCAATTTTTAAAGTAAATGGGCATAAATTGAAACCGTATCTTTCTGTTGACCCATCAGAGGAGCTCCTATTTTTACAGGAGCCGTTCTATTATAACTAAATTTCCTCCGCCTCACCTCCATGTCTTGGTAACATTGTCTCATCTTAAGAATGGAGGTGAGTGAAAAATGACTTAACTGAATATCCGTGTGTGCCAAAATACAAATTTGGGGGTAGTTTTCATTTAACTATTATTATACCCCTATTCCTTTCTTTCCTCAAGTCTACAGGTCTATGCGCTCAAAGAACAACATCAGTGAGGACACTGCTGAAAACAGGTTTAGGGGAGGAGGTATTTATTCACTGAATTATCTTTTGGCACTAGGCACTAGGCACTATACAAAATTTTCTTTTGATAATAAAATATTAGAAAGTGAAAAATTACATATGAAAGATAGGAATAGTTTGAGAAAAGCAAGAAAATTAGATGTTTTC
The DNA here is from genome assembly GCA_030015575.1 of Agapanthus africanus. Classification (NCBI taxonomy): domain Eukaryota; kingdom Viridiplantae; phylum Streptophyta; class Magnoliopsida; order Asparagales; family Amaryllidaceae; genus Agapanthus; species Agapanthus africanus. The sequence goes on from CM057337.1 coordinate 944,620,898, forward strand.
TTAAACGAAACTAGTAATAATTAGTTATGAGTCGTTGTCCCAAGGGTTAGTAAGATGAAGGAAATTACTAATCTGAGGATAAAAATAAGTCTGAAAATAGTCCCTATTCTTGAGGCCAAACATTTGAACGTTGATATCCTACTATATGCACTTGCACACATCTTAAAACTTGGGATAGTAGAGAATACCTTGAAATGCTCTTGTCTAAGAAGTCTTGGTATGAAGAAAAATAAAAAATATAAAGAAAAATGGTGAAGAAAAATGAACGCTGGTTTTATAATTACCAAGGCAGCATAAAAAATATGCTTTATCACCTAGTGCCTTAGACCAACTGGTTTTGGAGTCACTGCTAAATCTTAGGTGTTGCATGACGAGGAATTACGCCTAAATATGTAAGCACATTTGGTAATCGATCAGTTAGTACTTCAAGAAGTATTAACGGTCGTATGAAAGATATGTGAGCAATTCCATCTAAAATATTCACCGAATAAAAATTACTAAGGACGATGGACATGAGTATGATATCTTGAATTGAATTCTCTAAGTGTAGGGATGCCTTTTACACACAAGTAGGGATATATGATTGATATTTGGAAGATAGATAGGGAGGAAAACTAAAGGCGATGTTTTATTGAGGGATGATGTGATTTCTAACATTTTTTCACGACCATTAAGATAGGGCTCATAACAACTGAAAACCTGGTGTAATTGGAAACTTTTCTTTTCAAGTTCTTTCTTTTATAGTTCCTATCTTTATACGTAACTTTCATCTTATTTCTTTTATTATAGGATTTTGTGGGTGTAATCCGCTGAAAACCCTCAGGAGACAACACTCCTCCTACCAGAGACACCTAGAGGTTTAATGGCTTGTTGCACATGCTCAGTGCAATCGTGTTGCCTATGAAAGTGTGCTACTTAGTTTTTTTTTCTTTTTCTCCTTCTCTTGAATAACTAGTTTGCTCGGGACGATCAAATTTATGTTTGGGAGTATTTATTCAGCCGATAAAACTGCACTTTTGATATAACATTTTCCTTACTATTCTTAAATATCTAAAGGTGTTTATTATAAATATGACACATATGAGGGTTTATCTGTAAAATATCCATTATCATATGTTTATATAATATAATTAACATTATGAAGGAAAATGTATGCATATAATATTTATATAATATTCTGATAATTTAAATATACATATCATATCAAATATCCTTAATCAATATTCATAAAATATAATATCATATAAAATGTTTAGGATAATATCTCAAAAATACCAAATATTACTAAGATTATTCATTGAGATGTTGTGCAGAAATTACATCAGGACTGGAATCAAGGAAATCCGAAATATCGAGATCAAATATGCCGAAATATTGAAGTAAATTATGAAATCAATTCTAGCAGAGACTTAGAGAAGATTTCCAATATCCAGATATCCAAAAGATCACCACATGCCAACAAGATGAAGCTCCAGAAATTTGCATCCAAGACCCCACCAGAGTGCCGCCCAACCGCGGCCAAACCCTACCTAATGCGGCGGATCCGTGGCTATATGGGGGAGTTGGGATGTGTGATTTTCTGTGAAGGATCGTCTCAACAAACCCTAATTTATGGAATCTAAGGATTGCAACTTCTGTGACTATAAATAGAACCCAGAGCCCCTCTTGGAAGTTCATCAAACCGAAGAGATCACGAAATTCAAGTTGACTCATGTATCCAGGTTGATCAATCGGCTTTTCATTTACCTCCTTCAAGATAGATCGAGAAGCAAACTAGAATTTGTATTCCACTTTCTAAATGAACAAAATGTGCAATTGATCAAATTGATTAATAAAGGTAGTTGTTTTATTCTTATTGCATTTATTTTTTATTTACTTCATGATCTCTATCCGTTCTTCTATCTTTATTATGCGCGAGTAATTCACCGCTTGATAGGGTTCGTAGGATTAGAGTAGATCAATAGAAGATAAAAAATTTCTTAACTTCTTTTAAGCCTTATGAAATTTATAAACTTATGCAAAAGAATCGTTAATATCCTAATCGGGCACGCTATCAATTTATTGATAGTCTTGACCGCGATTTGAGATTAGATTAACAATTGTTTTGTTAAGGGCTAGACATGAATAGAGATCAATGAAAGGACAAGGATCAATAGTGTGGAAACACTAGTTTCTTCAAAGAACCCTAATCCTCATTCATCACTATCAATCTAGTTTTAAATCTATCAATAGATAAAAAGAGTCATCTTTATTAGTTATCCATTACTACTAAATCCGAACGAATCCTACAAGCCCTCTTCTGATATAAAATCTATATATTTATTTAAACTAGATCTATATCCTACATCCGTGTTTAACATAGATCTAGAATTTATAACTATTCTTCATTATTCTCTATTCTTCCTCTTTTCTAATCAACACGTCTAAAGTAAAATTAAAAGTTCCACGCATCTCTGCGGACGACCCGTACTCATCTCAGCTAGCTACACGCGACACCGTTATTGATTGCGGTTACTACACACTCTAAAATAGAATCAATCACACATCCGCATACTAAGATATTGTATGTCTCTTATTGTGTGTATGATAAATAAATGACTGGCACAAAGAAATAGTTTCTAAGATCAAACTTATGACTCCTATTTTCCTTCGGTCAGGCATATTCAACACTAAAATACTTGTTCAAGTTTCGTACACCTACATTTATGCACAATAAGTTAGTATCCATTTTGTTTTATTTTTGATCATTTCTCTTATATCATTTCATCCTTTTAAATAAATGTATAGTATACTATATATTATAATTTTGAAGCTTTGTGGGGGAATGTTATATTATTCCGATTTAATCTATATATTTATTATTAATTATTTTGTTTTGATGGATTTCTTAAATCGGATTATTATTAAAGATTCAAAATTACAGTTGTGAAGATATCAATGGCTAAGTTGCAAAGGAAATATCACAGACCTCTCCTTAAGAGTGTTTTGAACTATAGACGTCTGGTACAGACGTCTGGTGAAGAAAATTTCTATTTTCAATTCTCTGTTTTTATTTCAGAGACGTTTAAGGAAACATCTCCTTAAGTAAATATTTGAATTATAGACGTTCGGTGAAAGAAATATTTAAACTATAAACGTCTGGTACAGACGTCTGGTGAGGGAAATTTGAACCGCAGACGTCTGGCCGACGTCACATGGCAATTACTGACATTTATTTCGAAGTTTGAATTTCAAATCGAAAGGCTGCTCTCAACCGTTGAGGATTGAGATGTGACTTTTCAAATTAACTGGTGGAAGTTAACAGTTACTTATGAAGTGTATAAATAGACTTCAGTAAAGAAGGAAAATAATAACAAAGGAATCAATTCCAATCACAAACAAAGACTAGAATTGTTCTTTGTTTCCATCTTTGTGCAAACGAAGAACAATTCGCTCATTGAGTCTTCCATACAAAATCTGATTTGAGAAAATCTCTTGATTTACTTTATTTTTACCGGATACTAATTGACAACAATATCAAAACCAAACTTCCCTTGTGATTCATACTCAACGGGGGAATCAGACGGGCCGAGAGTGTTGTATTTTGGAAACGTGTATGTCGGCTAAACCTATACGGCGGATGGCCATACGTTTTTAGGGCAACACAGTCAACTGCGTGCCTCACATCTACAGGCCCGTATTCTAAACTTTTTCAACATATATAGTTTATATTATTTCATGTGATTGTTTTCATTGGAAAATATTTCATTTTGTTACAAGTGTTAATTTTAACAATTATTTTAATAATTTATCTGACACCCTCGCCATGGCTCTTCGATATCTACTAGGATTTGAGCCTCAGACTTAGGGTTACATCTTGTATATATAGTTACGTGAAAGAGCCATGACGTGCGTCGTATCACGTCAAGATGTTACCTTTCGCAGATTTGCTGTTGACCGACGATGGACGGCTGAGATTGATTTGGAGGTTGACTCCTGAAGCGTGTGGATTCTCAATGGGTTTTAGGTTGTGGTGGCCGAGCTACCTGCAAGGAAGTCCCGGGGTGGTTGTACCATCGAGGACCCTCCGACGATCAAGTTAGACCTGATATTTGAGCAGACTAACGGCCTAGTGGGGAGAAATTCCCTTACTTGATCCGTCTGTAGAGGGGTTTATATAGTGGTGGCAATAGGCAGGCAGATATGAGAATCACGCCGGCCGTTACGCTCCCGGCGTCACGCCCGCGTGATAGGCGGGATCTCCCATTAATGGCGAGACAAACTTGTTAATGGGGGATCGTGATGGTGTGGAACGCGGGACGTGGCCGGTGGATATCTCGCGTATGGAGAGATTCGCGGAGGTGAGGCGGTTGCGCCTGCAATAGGTGCCGTTGGTCGGTCGATGTGACCGAGGAATATGAGCTCGGCGGGAGGCTCGGGGACAAGCGGGAGGCCGAGGTATCTAGGTTCTGCGGTAGCCCGGAGACGAGCTGAGGGGGCCGAGGAGGCCAATTGTGTGGGGGCTCGGAGGTGATCTAACAGTTGTTTGGAAGGCGGGCACAGGAGTTGTGTGGTCGGTCATAGAGGGTCGGCGACGTCCAAGGGTCGCAGACCCGGGTGTTCTTCTGACGTGTTGTTCTTGGTCCTTCCTTGCGGGCTTCGGGACACGTCATCTGCCACGTGTCACAATCTGGGAGATCACCGATATCGAGCATCATCATTAGCACCCTACTCTTGTTCCGACCTGTTCAAAGGTCGGGTCGAAGGTGGTCTGCCAGGTCACCCGAGGTGAGCTCCTTTTCGTAGATATCATAAGCGTGCGTTCCCGGGAAATCGGCTGCATTTTCTTGACGGCGTCAACGGATCAGGGGCCAGATTTCGCATTAAAGAGGATGCCCCGGATCATGCGTACGTCCATCGAAGCGACAACCCATGTGTCTGGCCCTGGTTGGCTGACGCAATGGGCTGCAGATTTTCGGCGTCCGATGGGGTATGACCAATGCGCGTACGACAGGTGGAACGATGGTGGCCATCGAATGCGATGAGTTTTTTCGGCGGGAGATGACCGTCGCTGTTGGATGTGTACGCTGGCAGCTATAAATAGAGATGGGGTCCCCATCAAGGCCCATACCTCTTCAAATCTTTCTCGTCCTGAGTCTAGTTAGCTCGGCGCTCTCCTTTTTATGTCGGATCTTTGCGTTTTCTCTCCTGAGGACTTCTCTCCATCATGTTAGATGTCTTCCTCCGAAGAGTTTATAGAAATAGATCGGGTAGGGTCTGGGGAGCCCTCTTAGATTCTTCTTTATATATATTTTTTGTTGTTTTTTCTTCTGAGTCGAGCTTGCTTTGCTCCTTGGTAGGACAAATGGACCGATTTAGTGTTCTTACTGCCCTCTATGCCCTGTCCCAGAAGAGAGCCGGGGGCGTGGCCATACCCCAGGCTGGCCCGAGTTCCGCACCAAGGGAATTGCCGGCAACGGGGCCATCCGTCTCAACCCGAGCCCCCGACGATCGCCGCGGCAGTGGCCAGAGGCTTCCGACGGTTTCCGAACCCCGGACGTGGGAAGCGGGAGAGGACAAAGATGGGGTTCCTATTAAGAGGAAGAAGATGGTCTCTCGCGCGCCACCGACAGTGATTCCCGATGTGATTCCCATGCAGGAAGAGGACGCTTGTTTCGTAGTCCCGTTCGGGCTTTCCGTTGTTGCCAGCCTGCTCGCTGACATGGAAGAGTCGGCCGGAGGCAAGATTCCGCGGGGGACTCTGAGGGCTCAAGTGGCAACTATAGCTCAAGAGGCGGTGCAGGTACGCATTCCCCTATGTGTTATTTTGAGCGCCTTTTCTTAGTTCGAGTGTCTCTAAGCCTCTCTGCCGTTTTTCATCAGATCCTTCAGCACTGCGCCCTCGTTGCTTGCATGGAGGCCGAGGATGATGCCCATGCTAGGAGGTTGGCGGGGGAGTCATCTTCGGAGGCCGAGGACCTTCGACCCGAGCTGCGTTTGGAGAGGGAGAGGATGGCCGTCCTTGAAGCCCAATTGGCCACCGGGGAGCTTACCTTCTCAATGTGCTGGGAGTCCTACCACCGGTTAAGTGAGTCCCACCGAGCCATCGAGGCTAAGTTGGTGGAGCTGGCCGATCGCTATACAGTAATGAAGAAGGTGAGGGATTCCAGCAGGCGGGATGCCGAGGCTGCGCTTCAGGCGGCGATGGTTGCTGAGGTTCGAGCTCGAAAGGCGGTGGCCGATTAAAAGGTGTTGGACCATTTTTACGTCGATCTCGGTGAAACTTCTGCCATTGCATGGCACACAGCTCTTGATGCCGTCAATGCGTAGTCTCCAGAGTTTGCCGATGGTGAGCTCCGCGCTCGGGTCCCGCTATCGGTAGTCATGCCTTCGGCAAAGGGCGTTGAGGGAGGAGCTGCTGCTGGAGCGGAAGTCCCGGCTTCTGAGGATGGTACCGAGGGGTATGAGGTCTAGGCGGGCTTACGGCCTGGTCCTTTTGGCCTTTCCTTTTTCTCTCTTTTTTTGTAAGCCTCCGGACAATTTTGGTAAGGCTGGGGAGCCCAGAGTACCTTGTAAAAAGATTTTGGAAGTAGGAATGAAACTTAGTCTTTTTCTTCTGCGTGACAATGCTTTTTCCTATATGTGTACTTGAGCTTGTCAGTTCTGACCTCGATCAAGCGGTAAGCCATAGGTCGCTGGCCCGTGTTTTAGATAACGATCGCCTTTCGAGTGCTTGTTGGTTAACCGCCGTGAAAGAAGGTCGTTTTCTTGAACAATTTGGAGGGACCTTTGTTGCAAGGAGATTGGAGGTTTCCAAAGAATTGGCCTAGCGCTGTTGCTGCTCGGGGCTGTTCCCTGATAAAAATCAGGAAATACCTCAATGAGGTATCACGTTCTCACACGTGACAAAGGGTCACGTGTTGACACGTGATCATTTCCTATGAACTCTACTTTATAGAATTAAAATTCTAAATCAAACGAAAATGTAACAAAACAGCTAAGGAAATACCTCAATGAGGTATCACGTGCTCACACGTGACCAAGGGTCACGTGTTGACACGTGATAGTTTCCTAAGAACTCTACTTTATAGAATTAAATTCTGAATCAAACAAAAGTGTAAACAAACGGCTAAGAAATGGGGCATCACGTGCGCACACGTGACCAAAGGTCACGTGCTGACACGTGATGGTCCTTTAGCCCTGTTAAGAGAAAGAATTGAATTCTGAATGAAAGAGGGTCACGTGCCAACACGTGCCAGGTCCCCCATCTTTTTAATTGATAGAATTAAATTCTATTTCAATGGTCAAACGTTGGGATCACGTGCCAATACGTGATGGGCTTTAAAAGCCTTCTGTACTAAATAGAATTAAATTCTAATTAAGGGAAATCAAAGACCCTAACCGAGAAAATATTTCTTTAAATATTTCCAAACAAAAAAGATGGTGCTCTGTAAAATAAAGCACCGTTGGATTAAAAATCCAATGGTGATTAAAAATCACCAATTTATTGAAAGATTTTATAAAAGGAAAGATTTCCCTGAAATTCACTAAGAACAACAAACAGAAAATCTTTTGGATTAAAAATCCAGTGGTGAATAAAATTCACTGAGTGATCTAAAAGATCATGTTAGTTACAAAAATAACCAAAATCTTTCAATGAAAGATTTACTAAACAAATTGATTCTTTTCTTTCTCCTATAAATAGGAGCCAAGAAGAGGAAGAGGGAGAGAATTTTGGAGATCTTGAAATTTTCTGAAAGAAAATAGCAGAGAGAAAAGAAAGGAGAATTCAATTCTCAAGAAAAGAAACCCTAGGTGAGAAAGGGGAAAGGGATCAAGCTTCATAAAATAGAAAAAAGAGAATTTAATTCTCAATCTAAGAGTTTAACTCTTCTGCAAAAGAACTTAGTTCTTCCTCTGGTTGAAGATCTGCAGAAGCAAATCTTCCCATATGTTGAGAATTTAATTCTCATCGGGGAGATTCTGCCATGCAGATCCAAAACTTAGAGGGAGAATTGATTTTAGAGAATTTAATTCTCCAAATTCACAGGAATTTAATTCCTCCAAGATAAAATCAGGGTTTAACCCTATATGAGAATTCAATTCTTCCAAATTTATAGGAATTTAATTCCTTCAAGATAGACAAAACTAGGGTTTAACCCTACTTGAGAATTTAATTCTCTCAAATTCACAGGAATTTAATTCCTCCTAAATGAAATTAGGGTTTCACCCTACATAAGAATTTAATTCTTCCACATGCATAGGAATTTAATTCTTCTAAAACATAATTAGGGTTTAACTCTACAGAGAATTTAATTCTTAAAATAAAGAGAATTGAAAGATCTTCATGCACGTAAAGAACATTGGTCACGTGATGACATGTGACCCCAATCCGCAGTGATCAGAAAGAAATAATAAAGCTAGGTCACGTGCCCCCACGTGCCCCATAAACAGATCCCCCAAAAATGAGAAGGAAAAAACTTTGAGGCAATGCCTGACGTGCCCCTCATAATATAAGGAACAAAGCAAAGGCAGTATTGGCTTTGGGCACTCTCACGTGTTACCACGTGACCCCTAATAAATGCTTTAATAATCAATGCACAAATATCCATCACGTGTCAACACGTGATGGTCAGAAGATTAAAAGTGTTTAAACATTTATTTGCAGAACAAAGTAAAGGAGATCTGGCCCCACCTTTGGGTGCCCTCACGTGTCCCCACATGACCCCTTCCTCTCTAGTGTTTAACACTAATTTGAGCGTTTCATTTTCAGTGTTTAACACTGCTGTCCTTTAGTGTTTAACACTATTTTTAAACCAATCTTAGCCAAATTGGCTAAGTTTCCAGAGGCAAAAAACCTCCCCTCTTGACTAAATCTCAAAGTTGAGTAAAACCCAGAGCTATAATGTTTAATGCTCAGTCAAAGACAAAAATGTTATCAGAGCCCTCAAACTCTTATTTAGCATTGCTAAGTGATGAGGGGCTTAACCCAGACAAATGTCTAATGGTCCAATAAAGGGCCAACACTTCAAATCTAATTAGACATAGCCCAAGTTGGCCAAAACTCCTCAATTCAGATTTAACTGAGCCAATGTGCTCATAATCTAATTAATTGGTCTTAGTTCCAAATTGGACTACAGATCCCTAAATCAACTTTGATTCAAGGGTACATCTCTTTATTCCTTTGATATTTATCGTTGTAATCCTTCAACGTCTTCAGAGAGGTGACGGGTCCCGACAACCACACATTTCACGGACTATGATTCCTTAACCTTGACTGTGAGGTCTTTAAACTCACGGACTATGATGTCCTTAACCTTGACTGTGAGGTCTTTAAACTCACGGACTATGATGTCCTTAACCTCGACCGTGATGTCTTTAAACTAACATTGGACCGAGATGTCCTTAAACTAATATTGGACCGTAATGTCCTTAAACTAATCGACCGCAATGTCCCTAAATTAGACAATAGAGTCCAATTGCTCTTTTGTTGGATCTAAACGATCCCGTTAAGTCGATCTTAGTCTAAAATGAGACTAACGTATTCTTAACAAAAGTTTAAGTTGATCTTAGTCTCAAATGAGGATAACGTATGCTTAAACCCAACCTCCAAACCCAAATCTAAGAAGATACGGATTTGGACTAGTCCACGCCCTACGGGCGACAACATAACTTAGTCTCCGTATACAATCCATGGGCAACCACAAACAAAACATACACCCACGACACGAAGTGACCATCTGGAGAAGGAGAAAGTTTTTACTACGATGCGGTAGCGTAATTAACTGCATGGGCTTACGCCTGCAGGGAAGAGCGTCCCCACAATCAAAAACCTCTCAAACGAAGGGGAATCTGACGAAGTCTGCTACATCGGCCGCATCCGTTTAAACCTTCGATACATGGTGCCATAAATCAACTTGGCATCTTCGGAGAGGTGGACGGATAGCACCAATTAGCATCTGCTCCGAAATTCAGGCAAGCCGGACCCGCACGGTCGTGTCTCCGTGTTTCGGAGGGGAACAGGGGCCTCTTGGCGAGGGCTTGGAACCCTGGCATCGTAGGGCAGTGGATTACCAGCCAGGGATGGCCGAGCAGGGTAGCCTCTCGGCTGTCTCTTGGTGAGGGTTTCGATCCCTGGCGTCGCGGGTAGGGAGCTACCAGCCAGGTATAGCAGAGCGGGGTAGCCGCTCGGCTGCCTCTTTGCGAGGGCTTTGATCCTTAAGGACGGGCCGAGCAGGGTTACTGCCCGGTGCCTCTTGGCGAGGGCTTTGATCCTTAAGGATGGGGCCGAGCAGGGTTGCTGCCTGGTGCCTCTTGGCGAGGGCTTCGATCCCTGACGTTGTGGGGTAGGGAACTACCAGCCAGGGATAACCGAGCAAGGGCGAGCTCTGTTTCCTCTTGATGAGGGCTTTGATCCCTGGCGTTGTAGGGTAGGGGACTACCAGCTAGGGATAACCGAGCAAGGTCAAGCCCGGTTGCCTCTTGGTGAGGTCTTTGACCCTTAGCGTGGGAGGGGCCGTTAGAGGCCTGCTAAGGATGGGCCGAGCAGGGTTACTGCCCGGTACTTCTTGGTGATGGATTTGATCCTTAAGGACGGGCCGAGCAGGGTTACTGCTCGGTGCCTCTTGGCGAGGAATTTGATCCATGGCATTGTGGGGTAGGGAACTTCCAATCAGGGATAGCCGAGCAGGGTAGCCGTTCGACTGCCTCTTGGCGAGGGCTTTGATCCTTAGCGCGGGAGGGGCCGTAAGGGGCCTACTAAGGACGGACCGTGCAGTAGGGAATTATCGGCCAGGGATAGCCGAGCAGGGTTGCCGTCCGGTGCCTCTTGGCGAGGGCTTCGATCCCTGGCGTTGTGGGTAAGGATCTCCAAGCCAAGGATAGCCGAGTAGAGTAGCCGCTCGGCTGCCTCTTGGTGAGGGCTTTGATCCTTAGCACGGGAGGGGCCGTAAGGGTCCTGTTAAGGATGACCGAGCATGGTAGCTGCTCGGTCGCCTCTTGGTGAGGGCTTTTATCCCTGGAGTCATGGGGTAAGGAGTTACCAGCCATGGATAACCGAGCAGGGTAGCTGCTCGGTCGTCTCTTGATGAAGGCTTTGATCCTTAGCACGGGAGGGGCCGTAAGGGGCCTGCTAAGGATGGCCGAGCAGGGTAGCTGCTCGGCCGCCTCTTGGTGAGGGCTTAGATCCCGAGTGTTGTGTAGTAGGGAACTACCGGCCAGGGATGGCCAAGAGGGGTTGTTTCCTGGTCACGCAAGGATTCGCCCGATCTTCCCGACATGAGAGCATCGGGAAGGGTAATAGTCACGGACGACATGTGTCAGGCAGAACGTTTCGGGAAGCAGTGTTAGTTTCGCCACATGGCGTCGTGGCATTGGAGTAGTTACTACGATTCCCAAGATTTGCGCCGGTACACGCGAGAATCCGAGTCCCTGAAGATTCTGTTCGAAGTTATAAATAAGGAAGGAGGTGGAAGCTCCTTCGGCATCGCTTACTTTCAAGATGACTAGGCGCGTGTATTTGATCGAGGAGATTATCATCCTTGGTGATGTCTCCTTGTATGACCAATTTCTGGCCGAGGAGGAGCACCGGAGAGTGGTTTAGCGCCTCAAGGATCACTTCGGCCGGATTCTCCCTCGGCGTTCGTCGTTGCTTCAGATGTTGATGTACGCGATCTGGAGGAAGTCCTCGGTGTTGGACAACCCCTTCACCGAGGAGCTTCTGGATGAAGCGCTCGATAAGGTGCATTCGATCTTCTTGTTCAGCCTCATCTCGAAAGACAGGCACGACCGATCCTTGGCTCTGATTCTAGAGTGTTTCAAGATGAGGTACATCGTGGGCCAAAGCTCAGAGGACGGAGGGTCGGGCGTTTCCGTACCATCCTGGGTCCACGTGCAGCGTAGGCAGGAGCGGGCTGCAGTGGCTAGGGCCCGGCTGACAGAAATCTATTCTGAGTATCACCGGGAGTACTTCTTTGACCCCGTTTCACCTCTGTTGTAACCTTTTCTTTTTCTGTAAGGCTGAGAAGCCCATAGTACCTTTTTGAGTGAATAAAATTCTTCTTTCGCAATGTTCTAGCGTTCCTCTCTTATATTTAAATAGACATGACTTTAGAAAAGTTTACATTGTCCTTATCAAAGGAGAAGTACACACTCGCGGATATTCCCCTTACTGGTATAGCTTGAGCTTTTCGGTGTTGTATGGCCGTCAAAATCGATCAGCTCGATCTGCCCGGCCTTCATCCTCGGAAGGCTGTTGGCCTCCATGACCGGTGTGGGGTGTCGGGCCTCGTAGGTACTCGACGTTCCCCCCGCCGACATGACCATAATTTAGCCGATTGTCAACTCGCCGGGAGGAGGATGCTGCTCCTGCTCGCTGTCAGCTTGCCGCTTGTCTCGCAAGTACGCCGCCAGGTGTCCCGAACGAATGAGCTCCTCGATGTAGTCTCGGAGCTGCATACAGCTTTCTGTGGAGTGGCCTTGCGACTTATGGAAACCGCAGTAGGGCCCCCGGGTGCGCTTTGCCGCCATGTGCGAGATCGATGGGAGCTTGAAGAACCCCTCGCCCTTTGCCTCCTCTAGCAGTACCTTCTGGGAGACGTTGAGCGGGATGTACTCCTGAAACTTCGGGGAGTAGGTCTTTGCCCGCTCAAGTCTTCTTCTCTCTTCCCTCGCCCTCTTCTTTTGGTCAGTTTGCTCTGCCCTGTAGAGATTTGCGTTCACCTCGGACTCGAGCTGGATCTCACGTTCGGTCCAAACCTTTACCTCGGCCATGGTCTTAGGTTGCGCTAATGCAAAGAAGCGTAACCACTCCTTGTGCCTAAGACCAGACCTAAGTGCTGTAATGACCGTCTCGTCCTGAAATTCTGGGACCTCGAGAAGGGTATTGTAGAAGCGGGTGACGTACCCCTTGAACGTTTCTTTGTCCCCGCTCTTGATTGTGAAGAGATAGTCGACGGTCCATTTCTGCCGTCTGTTCCCGACGAAGTGGCCAAGGGTTTGGGTGGCCATCTCGGCGAAGGTTGAGATCGAACGTGGTGTGAGTCCTCAGAACCAGTCTCACCCGGAGTGGATGACTGTGGCCGGGAAAGCTCGGCATTGGGCAGCGTCAGAGTTGTCTTGGAAGCTCATTCCTGCGGTAAATGCGTCCAAATGGTCCTTAAGGTCAGACTTACCGTCGAAGAGAGAGACTTTTGGGGGCTTGTTCCGGGAGGAGACATAGACGGCGAGCAGCTCCTCGATGAAGGGTTTTGTGAGCGAGTCGAAGGCATACTTAGCCCCGTCGTTCGAATGACGACCTTCCCGATGCATATCTTCGATCTTCTTTTCGAGGGCGTCGAGCCGGTCGTGGTATCCTGACGATTCGGCACATTTTGATCTTTGGCCGCTGCTGTTGGAGACCTGAGTCTGGCCACGGCCCCCGTTCCTCTCGATGAGGTTCCTTAAGTCCCCTGGATAGGTAGTCTTCGAGCTTCCATGATGAGCCTCGTCCGTGAGACCCCGTCGAGGGAAGGGGCGTCGGTCATGCCTGGGAGCAGGCGAGCTGACCGACATCTCCTTGGGAGGGACAGAAGCGCGTAGGGGCTCGGGGCGAGGCACTCGGGCGACAGACCTCGGTGTTGAACTTTGGGGCGCCCAGCGGGTCATAGAATATGTTGGCCCGGGAGATCGGCAGCCGTAGGAGGCATCGAGGCGGTGGTAGGCTGTGCCGACGCGTGCAGAGACTTCTTTCCCTCTGTAGGGGTCCTGATCCCCAGGTGGGAGAGCGACGACCTGAGGAGTCTGGCCCGTCGTTTAGACACGGACGAGTGCATCCACGACGGACACGAGCCGATCTATCCGGGCGGCTAGGGCGTTGATGGAGTTTGGGATAGAAGATTCGTCTGCGCCTCCGTTGTGGGGGAGGCGGCGGCTAGCGCTTGGATCATCGCGGTGATCGCGCTCCATTGAATGGAGATCGGAAGATGAACTTTGTTCAATGGAATCAATAATTTCCCACAGACGGCGCCAGCCACGTCAAGATGTTACCTTCCGCAGATTTGCTGTCGAGCGACGATGGATGGCTGAGATTGATTTGGAGGTTGACTCCTGAAGCGTATGGATTCTCAATGGGTTTTAGGTTGTGGTGGCCGAGCTACCTGCAAGGAAGTCCCGGGGTGGTTGTACCACTGAGGACCCTCCGATGATCAAGTTAGACCGGATATTTGAGCAGAGTAACGGCATAGTGGGGAGAAATTCCCTTAATTGGTCTGTCTGGAGAGGGGTTTATATAGTGGTGGCAACAGGCAGGCAGGCACGGGAATCATGCAGGCCGTTATGCTCCCGGCGTCACGCCCGCGTTATAGATGGGATCTCCCATTAATGGCGAGACATGCTCGTTAATGGGGATCATGATGGCATGGAACGCGGGACGTGGCCGACGGATATCTCGCGTATGGTGAGATTCGTGGAGGTGAGGCGGTTGCGCCTGCGATAGGTGTCGTTGGTCGGTCGATGTGACCGAGGAATATGAGCTCAGCGGGAGGCTCGGGGACGAGCGGGAGGCCGAGGTATCTAGGTTCTGTGGTAGCCCGGAGACGAGCTAAGGGGGCCGAGGTGGCCAATTGTGCGGGGGGCTCGGAGGTGAGCCAACAGTTATTTGTAAGGCGGGCACAGGAGTTGTGTGGTCGGTCACAGAGGGTCGGCCACATCCAAGGATCGCAGACCCGGGTGTTCTTCCGACGTGCTGTTCTTGGTCCTTCCTTACGGGCTTCGGGACATTTCATCTGCCACGTGTCATAATCTGGGAGATCGCCGATATTGAGCATCATCAACCCGTGTCGATTTGTTAAAAAAAGAATATGCTTAATGTGTCCTTTCTTAGGCAACTGTATAACTCTTACATACAAGTGTAAAAGTAAAACAAAACTACCACATCTTTTGGTCTTTGTGATTTAATTTAAAGCGTAGAATTTTAGAAAAGGACAGGACATGTAAAAACACTAAATGTGCCTAAAAATTTATAGAATATATTATATATTAATTGGAAATTGACAAATCTGTAAAGGTATTTGTAGGATGTTTTTCGTCACCCCATTGAAATGGGAATACGCATCGCTTGTCAAGCGTACTACAGATTTTTCCTGCCTAGGGTAGGCGGGGGTTTATTGATTGTCGGGATCCGAATCTCCGGCAGCCACAGACTAAGCTGTCGTTAATTATCCCTCGTCTTTGGAGCGAGCGAATCTCCGATTAACGGGGAAATCTGGTCATGCGAACTCAATGTGCAGTGTACGTATGTATGTCTTGAGGGGTTTTGGATATATCGGGGGTCTCGCAGAGTTTACGGAGGTATCGCTACTCGGATAGCAGGCCAGGGCCCCCTTACGGGGTGCGAGGTAGCATCCCGTTAGAAATTTTTTCTAGCGGGAAAAGTGTTGTGGAGTGTGTATATATATATAAAAAAAGGAAAATAGCATCCAAAGGACGCGTGGGTTCCAACGCCTCACGTGCCTAGCACGCGGGCGCTCGGAGCTGGACGTCAGCACCTCGCATGTTTGGCATGTGGGTGCTGGGCACCGGACGCCTCGCGTGCTTGGCACGCGGGCACCGGGCGCCTCCGGAAAAAAGGGACTTAGCTCCTATACTGGGAGTTGTACTCCCAATTTACTTTTGGAGTTAAACTCTTGAAAAAGAGGACAAAGAGGCTTAGCCCCTGCACTGGGAATTGTATTCCCAAATAGAAATATTTATTATTATTATATATATATATATATATTGTGGAGTTAAACTCTCAAGATATTTTCGAAGATGATGAAAGGGGATCCCTTTCTTCTCTCTTGAGACCTGAGTTTTCTCTTAAGCCTTGGATCTTCCTAAAGTGGGATTTTTGGGGATGGGTCTCCTTCTTCCTCCTCTCTATTGGCTGGATCTTGGAGAAAGGAGGGTGAGATTTAAAAATCTATCCTTTTGGAGATTTGATAGAAGATCCACGTTTCTATTTAAAGGTTTTATGGTGAAAAACTATTTGTTTTTGGAAAAGAAAGAGTGAAACTCTTGATTTAATTCAAAAAAAAGGAAGAAGGTTTAGAACCTTGAGGAAAGAGACGGAGGCACAAAAAATGAATTGTTCTTTTTCATTTCATTATCATGTTTCCTTATATAGACATACAAATTTACACATAGCTCATTGAGCTTTACAAAATGGCATTTTTCCCATCCCATACCTCATGTGCTCATTTCTTTTGCACATGAGCTACGGGCTTTATAAAAATTTGGCTTTATGCCTATTTTTCTTACATTTATTCATAAAAATTATATCAAAATTATTTATTACATAATTTTCATATTGGCATGAGAGATACCGGCCGCGGGGCTCGACTTGGGCATGAGCTCACTTGAACTGGGCTTGGGCCCGTTTACTTTGGGTTGACTTTGACTTTGGTTTAGTCAACCGGGGTGTAATTTTTGATCTCAACAAAGTACCCCCATCAATAAATGCACACCACGTATATGGGTCGTATGCATGAAATTTATGAATCTTCTTTCACGTGGAGGTGACTTGATTTGGTTTCCGCTTTTTTGTGGAGGCTAGCACTGCCCTTTTTACGACATGGACGGTCGAAGTTTGACGTGTCTCCAAGACGGAGTGTCACTGGTTGACGTTTCCCCAAGACGGAGTTTCCTTGTTGGACGTTTCCCCGAAATGGAGTGTCTGTATGTGACGTTTCCCTAGCACGGAGTGTCGCTGGTTGACGTGTCCCCGAGTCGGAGTATCTGTTTGACGTTTTCCCGGCACGGAGTGTCTGTTTGACGTTTCTCCAGCACGGAGTGTCGCTGGTTGACGTGCCCCGAGGCAGAGTGTCTGTTTGACGTTTCCCCGGCACGGAGTGTCTATTTGAAATTTCCTCGAAATGAAGTGTCAGTTTGATGTTCCCTGACACAGAGTGTCATTGGTTGACGTGTCCCTGAGGTGGAGTGTCTGTTTGACATTTCCTCGGCACAGAGTGTCTGTTTGACATTTCTCCAGCACGGAGTGTCACTGGTTGACGTGTCCCCAAGGCAGAGTGTCTGTTTGACGTTTTCCTGACATGGAGTGTCTATTTAACGTTTCTCCAGCACGGAGTGTAACTGGTTGACATGTCCCCGAGGCAGAGTGTCTGTTTGACGTTTTCCCGGCACAGAGTGTCTGTTTGACGTTTCCCCAAAACGGAGTGTCGATTTGACGTTTCCCCGAGGCGGAGTGTCGATTTGACGTTTCCCCGAGGTGGAGTGTCGATTTGACGTTTCCCCAGCATAGAGTTCCCGTTTGACGTTTCCCCAGCATGGAGTTCCCGTTTGACGTTTCTCCAGCACGGAGTGTCGCTGGTTAACGTGTCCCCGAGGCGGAGTGTCTGTTTGACATTTCCCCAGCATGGAGTGTCTGTTTGACATTTCCCCGAGATGGAGTGTCAGTTTGAAGTTTCCCCAAGATGGAGTGTCATTGTTTTTGATGTAAAGGATGTTGGTTGACTTGATTCCGAGTCGAAGCATAATTCCGACGGGGAGGTGTTGCTGCCCTTTTTGCGACTTGGACTGTCGGTGCTTGATTTGACTTGCTCCGCTCTTTGCGGTGTCAGGGTTGAAGTTTACTTGTTGATTTGATGTGATTTTGGTTGACATCAGCATCGCTACACTAGAATATGGTACTAGGAACGAATCATCATTTGCCATGAGAGGATTTAGGGATTTTGGTTTTAGTTTGGCATAAACACCGCTACCCTGGAATATGGTACCAGGAGCGAATCTTCATCTGCCGTGAAGGGACTTCTCTCGTTCCCAGTTTAACGACTTAAGGGTCAACTGTTCCCAGATTAACGACTTAGAGGTCATCTGTTTCCAGTTTAACGACTTAGAGGTCATCTGTTCCCAGTTTAAAGACTTAGGATTCATTGGATCGGAGGTTTGGAATTTTGGGGTTGGGGTCGGCATCAGCGTTGCTGACACTAGAGCACAGGTGTCAAGAGAAATTCATCATTTGTCTTTTC
This sequence comes from Agapanthus africanus, assembly GCA_030015575.1. Lineage (NCBI taxonomy): Eukaryota > Viridiplantae > Streptophyta > Magnoliopsida > Asparagales > Amaryllidaceae > Agapanthus > Agapanthus africanus. Next base: position 944,638,879 of record CM057337.1, read on the forward strand.
TTGTTGGGGAGTGATGGCTTAGGAGACAGGTTTAGGCCCCTATCACATACGACTTTTCAATTTTATGAGCCGTAAGGGTCCCATAAAAACATTTTATCCTTACGAGTCGAAAGGATCTCGTAGGTGTACTTTCTCCTCAAGAGTCATAGGGACTCCCAAGTATGTTTTTCCTTTGTGAGTCATAAGGATCCCAGGAAGGTGTTTTCTTATGATTCGAGAGAATCTCGCATGGCTTGTTCTCCTCATGTATCGTGAGAACACATGTGTGGGTATTCCCAAATAGAGCATAATTCCATGGGCGGAAACCGGCTGCGGGACTGATGATTGCGATGAGACATGGGTGTGATGAGGGATATTTGAGCCCGTGGATTGTATACGGTATTCAATTTGGGGACTGGCCGTAGGGCTAGGAGAATTTTTGGAATTTGGGTTTTGTTTGGCGTCTACATCGCTGCACTGGAATATGGTACCAGTAGCGACTCATCATTCGCCATTTGGGAATTTGGGGTTTGGATTTTGGTTGGCGTCTGCATCACTAACACCGGAATGGTACCAGGAGTGGCTCATCATTCGCTGTCACGCCCCGATTCCCAGTGTACGGCAGAGGACGTGATGAGCCCGCTACGTATTTACTCAGAAGTAAACACGCTAAGCGTATCTAAGCAATATAAAATAAAATATACACAAGAGACAAGATGTAAATGAACAACAGCTTTATTTATTAACATTCTTTTTACAATACAACTGAAATGAAAATACATGTACTGAAAGCAATGCCTAAATAATTGCATAACAGAAATGAAAATGAAATGTACAAGTAAACTAGAGCAGGTCGCCTGTAATCGGTCTTTTGAGAATCAGTTGCCTTTCTTCTTTCCTTTGTAGAACCTCCTTTCCTACGCTAGAGGCTAGCTGATTCAAATCCTCGCTGGTGGGCTCTGTCTCCAGAAGGTCCGATCCACCTGATAACATTTCAAAGAAAGAAGAAAAGAAATGTCGTCAGCGAACAATCGCTCGGTAAGTCCCAAAAGTAAGAAGAGACAGAATAAACAGAAAGAGAATGTAACTTTTAAAGTTGTATTATATTGTTAACGCTGTTGTTTGTAGCTTGTTACAGAAAATGCCAGTGTATATGAGAGGAGTCCCACTATCCCGGAGACTAAGGTATACGGAGTACAAGGAACCGTTCAGCCACGGTACAACGGCAATGGAGATTCAGGTTAGGTGTATTATGGTTACAGTCTTGTAACAACCCCAAACTTTCTGTACAATTTTTTCAAAAATACAGAAAGGGATACTTGAGCCTGAGCACAAGTTATAAATTTGATTTGCTTTTGAACAGTAAGAAGGAGCTTGTAGCTCATTGGTAAAACCTTTCACTGCTGAACCAAAGCACCAGAGTTCAAATCCCATCAACCACATATTCTTTTTAATTTGATTTCTTTTAATCATTTTAGAAGCCCAAGAGTCTACACGTGCATAACCCGTAAAACCAAGAGTCACATATAAAACAAACGGGTCCATGAGTCAAGACCAAACATCAGGGGACACGTGGCAACTTGACTCGGCCCGACTCGGCCAACTCGAGCCGGTGACTCGGATGAATCGGCCGCCGCCGCCGGCCCGAGTCAGCCCGATCCCAAATTTTCTTGAACTTCCAACAACCTTTTGACTACCCCACTCCCCCTGCACTATTTAAAATCTCTGAAATTAAATAGAGAATTAAAACACCCTTTTAAATTTTTTAAATGCAAAATTAAATACAATTTTTATCACACCCTTTCATCTACCCTAAACCCTAATTTTTCCTATAAACACCATACCTAAAATCACCCCTCCTCACTTCCAAATCTCTGTCCAAACTCTCAAGAAAATTCCATAGACTTTTTGTGTGCAAGTGGAGTTATCAAAAGGGCGAAGCTCCGACGATCTTCCAACGACGATCCGAGGAGATTCCGGCGACGAAACGACGCACCGGCACCTCCCACTTCTTCCTTTTTCCTCTTATCTACACTACAATCCAATAAGTCCCTTCTTCCCTTTCTTTTTACTATTCTAAAAATTTAAAATTCTAAAACCCAACGGAAGTGGAGATAATCCGACTTCCGATTCGGTTTTTCCTTAAAAATCATATTTTTCTTAAACACAATAATACCAAACTCTCACATCATGATCATTAAATATTAACAAAACATGTTGACAAGTTTCATATCAAAAGAATTCCTATTTTACTTTTTATCGCAATTTTTCAGAAAAAATACCATATAGTTTAGTTTCGACATAAAACATCGTTACCCCTTACTATACCTTTAGATATTTCACGAGGTAATGACCTACCTTCTCACAACACACATATATAATATAGCACGATAATATTTGGGAATATAGTTTTGGAAAAATACGATTTTACACAAAACTATCTCCAACTTATAAAAACCTTTTTCTACAAGATAAGTATTTTTAACAAATGTTTACAATGTGCCGCTACAACCCATTTCGGGGAACCCGTTCGTGATGGTGTGGGTTATCGCACATCCTTGGGCTTAGTAGTGCGAGATGCAGACTTCCGTAAGGAGCATACAGTCTCGAAAGATTTAAAAGTACAATTTTTTTAGAAAATGTGATTTCTATTATAAATAAAACTTATATTTTTAATAAATAAATATATTTTTAATTAATATCAAAATATCTATTTTTAATATTTATAATATTTCACATTTCCAAAATTCAAGAAAAATATTCCATTTAAAAGAAAATACCATACAATTTCAATATTACAAATAAATACCATATATTATGAAATTAGGCTTTATTCACTAAAATGTCATATTAATAAAATATACATCCATGAAAACTCTAAAGATGATATTAAAATACTTGAGGTGTATTTTGAAAATTATACAAAATTATTTTTACATAAAACCCCATCAAGTTATACTAAATTACAATAAGGACCATAGTAAACATAGGTTTAAGCGGGACCAGTCTCTTGAGCCTCAGGGAGCCGGAGATATGGGTGCTTGCCTATTTAAGGTAGTTAACTTAACAAACAGTGTTATCAACAAGGTAATTGTCTTTAAAAAAGGCACAAATACGGCCGTCCATGTGCAACAGTTACCGATAGCACAAAACATAATTTAGGATTCAATTTCTTTTCTAATCGTCTGAATCAGACTGAGTCTCGATATAATCAATCTGACTTGAATATGATTCAAGTATCAAATTTTCAATACAATATGGATCTAAGAATCCGTCTATTCAATCTATATTGACTGAACCGAACTATGGATATACATCCATCTACATGATTCTCCAGTTACATCCATTTTCTGATATCATGGTTTCGGCAAGTCATTCATCCATATACAATATACAATTCAAACAATACATCAATACAATCAAGATATCGCGTGGTTTATAAGGGGTAGACTGGTACGGAAGGTGTTAGAAATGGAACGAGACTGTAACCATAATACACCTAACCTGAATTCAATTGCCGTTGTACCGTGGCTGAACGGTTCCTTGTGCTCCGTATACCTTAGTCTCCGGAATAGTGGGACTCCTCTCGTATACACTGGCATTCTTCTGTGCCAAACTACAAACAACAGCGTTAACAATATAATACAACTTTAAAAGACACACTCTCTCTCTGTCTAATCTACTTCTCCCTTATCTTTGGGACTTACCGAGCGATTGTTCGCTGACGACATTCCTTGTCTTTCTTCTTTGGAATGTTGTCAGGTGGGTCGGACCTTCTGGAGATCGAGCTCACCAGTGAGGATTTAGACCAGCTAGCCTTCGACCCGGAGCTCTAGTTACTTGTACATTTCATTTCAGTACTTTCCATTTCTGTTATGCCACTTTTTAGGCATTGCTTTTCATTCCATGTATTTACTTTTCAGATGTATTGTAAAAATAATGTTAATAAATAAAGTTGCTGTTCAATTATATCTATTGTCACTGTCTCTTATGCATTTTTACTTATATTGCTTAGTTACGCTTAGCGTATTTACTTCTGAGTAAATACGTAGCGGCCTCATCGCGTCCTCTTCGCTGTACACTGGGAAGCGGGGCATGACAGGTTTTGTTGGCGGTCCATGTAGGTTAGAACTGTATGGAACCCTACCATGCAGTTCAGCACTGTATGGACAACCTAGGCAATATAACACAAGAACCAGCAACTAAAACCATTCTTTACAATTCATATTCCTTGAATCTTATCATTTCATATACTTTGAATCTATCCTAAATCAAAATTTTCTTTCAAGGTTATGGATTCCCTAAACAACACCAGCACGAATGTCAACAACACTCCCCCACTACTACCACTCACACCTGCAGTCGCTAATCCGATCAAGGGGTAGACGGTTTTGCTTGAGGCAATCCGCAGCCTCCTAGAAGGATTGCAGCAGCAGATTGCTATATTATTGAACCGACCAGAAGCGGAAGCAACCGGTATAAAGCGCTCTGCCACCCAGATGGCAGGAGGAGCCTATCCTATACAACCTTCTGAACCCAAGAGACAGAAAGAAACAATTAACCGATCAAATCCAAGTTTTTGTTTCTACTGCAAGTGGGCTGGACACTTGTGGAAGGACCGTAGGCGTGCAAAAAGCATGTGCCTAGTTTGTGGCGCATCCGATCATGGAATTGGAACCTGTCTCTATAGACGCAACCCAAATCATACACCCACCCACCAGCTATCCGCAGCGGCCAGCTATCCAGGCTCCTGTACCTTGTCTTACACTCCCAGCTCCACCACCTGCACAGCCTACTCGCCAATTTCATCAGGCACTGAGGAACATGCCTCGAGGGCAAAGAAACATGCCCCAAGAACAGAAGAATGTGCCTCCAGCTAGGAGGAATGAACTACGGCGTCAGGCATTCCTTTTAATGGCCGAAAATGCAGTGGCCGTAGACCAAAGTAAACCTAGTAATTTCCTCAACTCTTTTCAAATCACTCGCATTCTTTCATTCTCTCACATATTTTTCCATACACTTCCTATAGTTCTATCACCAAACTTTATTTGAATCCGTTATATTTTCCTTTTACAAATTTTGAGGATGAAATTTTTTTTAAGTAGGGTAGAATGTAACAACCCCAAACTTTCTGTACAATTTTTTCAAAAATACAGAAAGGGGTACTTGAGCCTGAGCACAAGTTATAAGTTTGACTTGCTTTTGAACAGCAAGATGGAGCTTGTAGCTCATTGGTAAGATCTTGCACTGCTGAACCAAAGCACCAGAGTTCAAATCCCATCAAGCACATATTCTTTTTAAATTGATTTCCTTTAATCTTTTTAGAAGCCCAAGAGTCTACATGTGCATAACCCGTAAAACCAAGAGTCACACATAAAACAAACGGGTCCACGAGTCAAGACCAAACAACAGGGGACACCTGGCAACCAGACTCGGCCCGACTCGGCCAACTCAGGCCGGTGACTCGGATGAATCGGCCGCCGCCGCCGGCCCGAGTCAGCCCGATCCCAAATTTTCTTGAACTCCCAGCAACCTTTTAACTACCCCACTCCCCCTGCACTATTTAAAATCTCTGAAATTAAACAGAAAATTAAAACACCCCTTTTAATTTTTTAAATGCAAAATTAAATACAATTTTTATCACACCCTTTCATCTACCCTAAACCCTAATTTTTCCTATAAATACCACACCTAAAATCACCCCTCCTCACTTCCAAATCTCTGTCCAAACTCTCAAGAAAATTCCATAGACTTTTTGTGTGCAAGTGGAGTTAGCAAAGGGCGAAGCTCTGACGATCTTCCAACGACTATCCGAGGAGATTCCGGCGACGAAACGACACACCGGCACTTCCCACTTCTTCCTTTTCCTCTTATCTACACTACAATCCAGTAAGTCCCTTCTTCCCATTCTTTTTACTATTCTAAAAATTTAAAATTCTAAAACCCGACGGAAGTGGAGTTAATCCGACTTCCGATTCGGTTTTTCCTTAAAAATCATATTTTTCTTAAACACAATAATACCAAACTCTCAAATCATGATCATTAAACATTAACAAAACATGTTGACAATTTTCATATCAAAAGAATTCCTATTTTACTTTTTATCGCAATTTTTCAGAAAAATACCATATAGTTTAGTTTCAACATAAAACATCATTATCTCTTGCTATACCTTTAGATAGTTCATGAGGTAATGATCTAGCTCCTCACAACATACATATGTAACATAGCATGATGATATTTGGGAATATAGTTTTGGGAAAATACGATTTTACACAAAACTATCTCCAACTTATAAAAACCTTTTTCTACAAGATATGTATTTTTAACAAATCTTTGCAATGTGCTGCTACAACCCATTTTGTGGAACCCGTTCGGGATGGTGCGGGTTATTGCATATCCTCAGGCTTAGTAGTGCGAGATGCAGACCTCCGCAAGGAGCATACGGTCTTGAATGATTTAAAAATACAATTTTCTTTAGAAAATGTGATTTCTATTATAAATAAAACTTATATTTTTAATATATATATATATATATATATATAAATATATATATATATATGTAATTAACATCAAAATATTTATTTTTAATATTTATAATATTTCACATTTCCAAAATTTAAGAAAAACATTTCATTTAAAATAAATACCATATATTACAAGAAAATACCATACAATTCTAATATTACAAATAAATACCATATATTATGAAATTAGGCTTTATTCACTAGAAATGTCATATTAATAAAATATACATCCATGAAAACTCTGAAGACGATATTAAAATACTTGAGGTGTATTTTGAAAATTATACAAAATTATTTTACATAAAACCCCCTCAAGTTATACTAAAATATAATAAGGACCATAGTAAATATAGGTTTAAGCGGGACCAGTCTCTTGAGCCTCAGAGAACCGGAGATATGGGTGCTTGCCTATTTAAGGTAGACAACTTAACAAACGGTGTTATCAACACGATAATTGTCTTTAAAAAATACACAAATCCCGCCGTCCATGTGCAGCAGTTACCGATAGCACCAAAACATAATTCAGGATTCAATTTCTTTTGTAATTGTCTGACTCTGACATAGTCTCGATATAATCAATCTGGCTTGAATATGATTCAAGTATCAAATTTTCAATACAATATAGATTTATGAATCCGTCTATTCAATATAATCAATCTATATTAACCGAACCGAACCATGGATATACATCCATCTACATGATTCTCCAGCTATATCTATTTACTGATATCATGGTTTTGGCAAGTCATCCATCTATATACAATATACAATCCAAACAATATATCAATACAATCAAGAAATCGCAGGGTTTATACTGGTACGGAAGATGTTAGAAGTGGCACGAGACTGTAACCATAATACATCTAACCTGAATTCAATTGCCATTGTACCGTGGCTGAACGGTTCCTTGTGCTCCGTATACCTTAGTCTCCGGAATAGTGGGACTTCTCTCGTATACACTGGCATTCTTCTGTACCAAGCAACAAACAACAGCGTTAACAATATAATACAACTTTAAAAGCTACACTTTCTCTCTGTCTACTCTACTTCTCCTTTATCTTTGGGACTTACCGAGCGATTGTTCGCTGATGACATTCCTTCTCTTTCTTCTTTGGAATGTTGTCAGGTTGATCGGACCTTCAGGTGATCGAGCCTACCAGCGAAGATTTGGACCAGCTAGCCTTCGACCCGGAGCTCTCGTTACTTGTATATTTCATTTCATTACTTTCCATTTCTGTTATACCACTATTTAGGCATTGTTTTTCATTCCATATATTTACTTTTCAGATACATTGTAAAAAGAATGTTAATAAATAAAGTTGTTGTTCAATTATATTTATTGTCACTGTCACTTGTGCATTTTACTTATATTGTTTAGTTACGCTTAGCGTATTTACTTCTGAGTAAATACGTCGCGGTCTCTTCGCGTCATCTTCGCCGTACACTGAGAAGCGGGGCATGACAGTCTCGTGCCACTTTTAACACCTTCCGTACCAATCTACCCCTTATAAACCTCGCGATGTCTTGATTATATTGTTTGTATTGTATTGTATTGTATTATCTTGTTTTATAAATTGTATAGATGGACGACTTGTCGAATCCATGATATCAGTAATGGAACGGATATAATGGATGAACATATAAATGGAGTATATCCATGGTTCGGTTCGGTCAAGTTATATAGATTGAATAGATTGAGTATATGAATTCATATTGAATTATTGTTTTATACTTGAATCACATTCAAGTCAGATTGATTATATTTAGACTCAGTATGAGTCAAACAATTAGAAAAGAAATTGAAGTCCTGAATTAGGTTTTAATGTTATCGGTAACTGCTGCACATGGACGGCAGGATTTGTATCTTTTTCCAAGACAATTACCACATTGATAACACCTTTTGTTGGGTTGTCTACCTTAAATAGTCAAGCACCCATATCTTCGGCTCCCTGAGGCTCAAGAGACCGGTCCCGCTTAAACCTATGTTTACTAGGGTCCTTATTGTAATTTAGTATAAGTTGAGGGGTTTTATGTAAAAATAGTTTTGGCATAATTTCAAAATACACCTCAAGTTTTTAATTATCATCTATAGGGTTTTCATAGATATATATTTTATAAATATGAAATTTCTAGTGGATAGAACCTAGTTTCATAGTATGTGGTATTTGCTTGAAATATTGTACATGTGTTGTATTTGGATGGTATTTTCATATAATAGTGATTCCTTTGTTTTAGAAAAAAAACTTGGAATATTTATTTAATTAAAATAGATATTTTGATAATAAATATATAGATATTTATTTGAAATAATTTATTTATTTTCTTGTAGAAATCTCATTTTCTAAAGAAAAATGTATAAAAATTCCATCGAGATTGAATGTTCCTTGTGGAGGTCTGTATATCGCTCTACTAAGCCCGAGGATGTGCGATAATCCTCACCATCCTAAACAGGGTCCCCAAAATGGGTTGTAGAGGCACAATTGCATGGAAATGTATAATACATCTTTTTTTTATAGAAAACGGTTTTGTAAGTTTAGGGTATTTATTTGTAAAGTCGTATTTTCCCGTATTCTATTGTTCCAAACTTCATCGTGCTATGATATAGATGTGTATTGTGATGAGTTAGGTCATTAGCTCGTTAACTATCTAAAGGTATAGCAAGGAATAAAGTTATTATGTCGAAACTAAAGTATATGGTATTTTTATGTGAAAATGCGATAAATGTCATAAAAATGATTATTTTGATGTGAAATTTGTTTTATTGAGTTTTTTAATATTTAATAATCAACATATAAGAATATGGTTTTATCTTTTTAAAGAAAAGTGTAGTTTTTAAAGAAAACCGAATCGGATTTCGGACTAACTCCGTTTCCGTCGGGTTTTAGAAATGGAACTTGTTAAAGAAAAAGATGAAAGGGAAGATGGGACTTACTGGCTTGTTGGAATAGCGGAGACAGAGGGGGTCCTAAAGAAGGCTTCGGGGCGTCAATTCGTCACCGGAATCTTCTCGGAAGTTCGTTGGAGCTTCGCCCTTCACTAGCTCCACTTGTACACTAAAAGACTTGGGAATTTGGTATAATTTTTGCAAGAGAATTCTGAGTGAGAGGGGTGTAAATAGATTGGGTATTTATAGGGCAATTTAGAGTTTAGTGGGTGATGGATAATGCATTAAAATTTGCATTAAAATGGAATTTGAAGGGTTTTATTATTCTCTGTAAATGTGCATGTAAACAAGCAATACTGGAGTTAAGGGGGGAGTCCAAGGGTCCTGGGTTTACAAAACAAATTTGGGTTTGGTCGTACAAAAACCGGCGGCGCCGGCCCTACCTCCATTCTCGCCGGTCCGATCTTTGGGTTGGGGGCTCTGATTCTCGCCACGTGTCTTGGTCAGTCAGAATACTAATTTGCACCTGTTTGTTTTAAGTGTGACTCTTCAGTTTACATGCAGTGCATGTGCAAACTCTTGGGCTTCTAAAAAGTTAAAAGAAAATTAAATAAAAAGATAATATGGCTGATGAGATTTGAACTCGGGTGATATGTCTCAGCAGTGCAAGGTCTTACCAATGTGCTACAAGTACTTTCTTGCGGTTCTAAATCAAAACAAATACTTATAGCATTCACAGGATTGCAAATACCCCAAGTGTACATTAACTTTTAATGAATTTTCTGTACATTGAAATTGGAGTTGTTACAGTCTACTCTCCTTACAAAAATTTCGTCCTCGAAATTTACAATTTATTCGAAGGACTAGTTTACAAATAGATGAGGGTATCTTGCACGCATCTCATCCTTTCTTTCCCATGTTGATTCTCCTGATGTGTCTTTCCTCCATATCACTTGAACCAAGTTGATTTCCTTGTTCCGAAGTGACTTCACTTTTCTGTCTAGGATCTCCACAGGTTGCTGCTCACAAGATAAATCTGGTTGTATATTGATGTTTGCCGCCGAAAGACGCAGCCGGGACGTCGGTACGTCCGGCCTGAATTTTGAGGGGTAGATACTATTTGGTTTTATCCGTCCACCTATCTGAAAATACCAAGTTAATTTATGGTACCGTATATCAGAGGTTTGGACAGATGCGGCCGTTGTAGCACACTTCGTCAGATTCCCCCTCGTTAACGAGGGGGTTTTGATTATGGGGATGCTCTTCCCTGCAGGCGCAACCCCATGTAGTTAATTACGCTACCGTATCGCGGTAACCAGTTTCTCCTTCTCCAGATGGTCACTTCGTGTTGTGAGTATTTGTTTTATTTTTGGTTGCCCGTGGATTGTATATGGAGACTAATTTATGTTGTCGCCCGTAGGGCGTGGATTAGTCCAAATCCGTATTTTCTTAGATTTGGGTTTGATTTGGGTTTAAGGATCGTTAATCTTATTGAGATTAAGATCAGTTTAAATGTTTATTGAGGATACTTTAATCTAATTTTAGACTAAGATCTACTCAACGAGACTTCAGAATCATTTAGATCCGATGATAGGGCATTTGGGCTTTATCGTTTTAGTTTAGGGACGTTGCGGTCCATTGGGTTTAAGGACATAATAATCCATGGAGTTTAAAGAAATCATAGTCTGTGTTTAAAGACATCATAGTCTAGTTTAAAGACATCATAGTCTATAAAGTTTAAGGAAATCGTAATCCATGAGTTTAAGGACCTCATAGACTAGTTTAAAGACCTCATAGTCTGTAAAGTTTAAGGACATTATAGCCCATCAGTTTAAGGACCTCATAGTCCATAGAGTTTAGTTTAGGGACTTTGCGGTCCATAAAGTGTCTGGTTGTCGGGACCCGCCACCTCTCTGAAGACGTTGAAGAATTACAACGACACATATCATAGGTGTGAAGAGATGTACCCTTGAACCAATGTTGGTTGGGGGATCTATAGTCAGGTTTGAGACTAAGAACAATTAAAAATATTGGGACCACATGGGCTCAGTTAATTTGAATTAGGGGATTTATGGCCTACTTGGGCTTAGCCCATTCATTTAAAGTGTTTGAACACTTATTTGGACTCAGTCCATTCATTTTTGAACAAAATGTTAACATTTGTTTGGGCTCAGGCCCTTTTGTTCAATAATGCAGAGCATTAATTTGGATTATGACACCCTTTTTTCTTTTGTCCTTCACTGAGTGTTGAACATTTTTTTATGGCACTAGGCTTTATTTAAAAAAACACTTTGTGTTCTCTCAGCGCACAAGTGAGGAGCACGTGGTGTGCTTGGCACTGCGCGCCAGACCTGGAGCACTAAGGCGATTCTTATGAAATAGTGCACACGTGAGGAGCATATGGTGCGCTTGGCGCTGGCGCCAGACCTGGAGCGCTAAAGCGCTTCTTGTGAAATAGCGCACACGTAAGGAGCACGTGGTGCGCTTGGTGCTGAGCGCCAGATTTGGAGCGCTGGAGCACTTCTTTTGAAATAGCGCACACGTGAGGAGAACGTGGTGCGCTTGGCGCTGAGCGTCAGACTTGGAGCGCTGAAGCGCTTCTTTGGAAGTTCTGGTCAGTTCTGTGCTCTGAGAATTAAATTCTCGTATATAAGAGACTTTGTCTCACAGATCTAAGTTCTAAGTTCTTCTTTTTGTGAAGAGAGACTTTGTCTCATGGATCTAAGAACCAAGTTCTTCTCTTTTTGATGAGATGTTATGATCTCTTTGTTTCTGTGAAAGACTTTGTCTTGCAGATCTGTGATCTAAAAAGAGAACTAAGTTCTCATGATGTGAGAGTTAAAACTCTCAAATATTAAGGAGATGTTATGATCTCTCTTCTTCTTTTTTTTATTTACCTTGAAGAAATTTTCTTTTTCTGAGAGCTTGCTCTTCTCTTTTTTTCTTTTCTGAGCACTTGAAACTTATGGGGGGTTCTTTTTTTACGACTTGAAGTCTTGGGGCCTTTAGATAGTGGAGGCTGATTTGTTGAATCAGTTAAAGAAATCTTTCCTCTGATTGATTTGGGGATATTTCCCACCGTTGGATCTTTGATCCAAGGGCTTCTGTTTTACAGAAGGCAATCTTCTTATTTTTAACAAGATTGGAAAAATATTTTCCCTTACAAAACTTATTATGTATCTTGGTTTTTTTAATCACCATTGGATCTTTGATCCAACGGTGCTCTGATTTTTAGAGGACAATCTTTCCTGTTTGGAAAGATTTGAGGAGTATTTTCTCAACAGATCTTTCTTTCTGGTAATTTGTTGATTTTTAATCATCTTTATTGGATCTTTTATCCAAGGGTGGGGAACATTTAGTTCTAACGCTAGCGCTCTTGTGCTTTGTACGTGGGCGCTGCATCAGAGTCTTTGACTCTTGGTGCTAGCGCACTTAGCGCTAGCGCTCTCTTGCTTTGCACGTGAGCGCTGCATCAGAGTTTTTGACTCCTAACGCTAGCGCACTTAGCGCTAGCGCTCTTGTGTTTTGCACGTGAGCACTGCATCAGAGTCTTTGACTCCTAGCGCTGGCGCTCTTGGCGCGAGCGCTCCCGTGCTTTGCACGTGAGCGCTGCCTCAGAGTCTTTGACTCTTAGCGCAGGCGCTGCTAGCGCCGCCTCATTTCAAATTTCAAAAATTGAACAGAGCTTTACTCTGATTGGGGGAAATAAATTCCCCCCACCGTTGCGCTCACGTGGCCCACACGTGAGTGCGGCGGTGGCCGCCTTTCCACCGTTGGATTATTCTTGGAAGTCGGATCGACTTCCAACGCCTATAAATAGGACCTTTGGCCCTTTAAGATGACTGCTTGTTCATCTTCTTGATTTGTTCTTATTTCTTGAGAATTTAATTCTCTTTCAGAGCCCAGCTCTCTCCCTTAAGAAATTTCTCAGAGTCAAAACTCTGCCCAAATTCGGTAAGAATTGAACTTATTAACAGAGTTTTGCTCTTCTCAGATCATAGATCTTAGAAAAATATATTTTAGAATTTTACCCATCAACAGAGCTGTGCTCATTTTTAGATCATAGATCTTCAAGATATATTCTTTTTAGGATGATTTTAATCCATGAACTGAAATACTGTTCATCTTCCATGAAGAACTCTTAGAGTTTGTTCACAGATCTTGAAGATCTCGGAGTTTTTACTCTGTAAAAGCCTTGCTTTTTTAGGTTTTTGTTGGATGATTTCATCGTCTTCACAGAGCATAGCTCTTAAAATTTTTAGGGAATTTTATTTCTCTCATGATTAGAGTTAACAGATGTGACTCTGTTATAGAGCGCTGCTCTCAAGGGAGTTTTACACCTTGGCCCGAGGGGCCCTCATTAAATGAGAATCCTTTTATAATTTCCTCATTTATGAGTGATTGTCTCATCAATGATGAGCCGTCATCTAGATTGTGTGGGTCTCCTTTGGTCCCTTTCCACTGCATTGCAGTGCGGTACGAATTTAAAATACCAAGTGCCAGAACATAAACTGTAGCATTGACGGCTAACTTTTGTTCTTTTCCACGCAGGTACTATGTCTTTTGACATTTCTTTCCCGTTTGTTCGTTCGGAAAGCGGATTCCCTGAAGCGCCTGTGGATAGGGAAGTCTTCGCATTGATCAAAGATCACGACCTGGAGCAAAATAACCTTCATTTATGGGGGACGTGGTACAATCAAATCATCAGGGGTCGGCAGAGCTTTTCTTGCGCAACACCTTCGGAACCCATTTCAGAGATCCACTACGCTGACCCACCCCCAATGAAATATATCGTGGAGGAAGTCAACTGGACTTCGGAGGGTCTCCTTCAGCCTTCCATGGCCGCGATACCCGTATAGCCTCTAATGGCTTTGGATACCTTAGGGCGACGTATATGTCAAGGCGAGTCGCGCCCTTGGGAACAGCCATACATGATAGGCTTGACTCCTCGCCATCCAGCTGGGTACCTGCAGTGGGCCTGATACATCTTATCGGCCAGGAAATCGCAATTGCTGAAGCTCGGATTGTATCCCGCGATTTATGCTTCTCTCTAGTATTCCACGCCTCCTTTATGGTGGGTCAAAGCTTTTCTGGAGCAATGGAATATTTCGACACACACCTTCCTTCTGTCGGATCGGGAATTTTCAATTTCTTTGGAGGAGTTCGCGGAGATATCCGGCTTACCCGTCAGGGGAGAAACTATGAGGAGCTATTTCCTCCGGACGAATACATCTTTGCCACCAAATCAGTGGTAATGGGTCTTACCCTGGAGAACGCCATTCAACACCGATTCCTGAGCTTGATCAAGGTGTTGAATATCTACGAAAGTCTATTTCTAGAGTCCGGAGGGCACGAAGTCAGCTACGCAGATTTCATCGCTCGCTTTCTTCATGCAGAAGTCTTATCGAAGCAAGCTGCGTTGTTTGCCAAGCTTGACAATCCGTTTGGTTTTGGTTTGGATAAACAACCGACGGTGGAGGCGGATTTAAAAAACTTCTCTATTCTGGATGCCCCTGTCGCTCGTTTCGCAGAGCTTGCTGCTTCGAACGTCGATGAAGAGACGTTCTTGCTGTGATTTATTGGCCTATGGTCAAACTGGTTCATGCTTCTGATGCACCCTCATTATATGAGGCCATCAGTCTTTTACCCAGCCCATCGTATGGTTGCGGGAACCCAGGTGGCCGTCGAGATAGCAGGGTTGGCACACCTGTATCATGGTCTCAGTTTAGCAGCGGACAGCACTCAGTCAGGCGTACAACCCATCACTTTCTCACTGCACTATTTTACGTCATGGATCGAGCTGCACGTGCTTGGCGCTTTTCGAGCCCACAAACGGCCTCGTTTCTATGACAGTTATAACTTCCCTCGGATTATGCGGCTAGTTGACGCTTCCGTTTTAAATCCATCACAGCGGGAGGCTCGGGGTTTGGTCCTTCGTCCCCGTATGGTTGGAGATAGCATGACCTTTATCGATAGGGTTTTAACTATCTGCAAAGAGTCCACTAAGACGGTGCAGCTGCTGCGGGACACCTTCAAAGACGGGGTTTCTACATTGAAGGCCCGGGAGATTTTTCACCTGTACTCAATCAGGCCGAGCTTTTTGGTGTTTAGGCAGAATGATTCGGCGCTGTTTATGAGGTACAACCCGCACCGGTTCGCTCAACAATCGAGCTACGATTAGGGTGTTCCGCTAGAGGCTTTCCTGGCTGAGCCGGCTGCTACAGAGGAGGGTATTCGTAGCACACTGCACCATTTTATGCGGCTCACCGGGTCCAGCTTTTTTATCAGTGAGCCGAGCTGCGTTCCAAGGGTCTTGAGCGTATATGTGGCATAGTACCAGCATTCGATGGGTGCCGTTATTAGGGAAGCAAGATGGATTTTGCTCGATCGCAAAGGTGCGGTTCCCGCTGGCAATCTAACTGTTCCTTTAAAGCGACGAACCACTATTGGTCCTACTTTAAGAGAAGCCGATGTGGCTATTGTCCCACTTGCTTTTCCTGATAAGCCTCTACCTCATGCTCCTGTAGAAGCGGTGGCTGTACCTTCCCCGGATTCTGGGGTGGGTTCGGAGATCGGGACTAATTTCCCGCTAAGCGCAAGCTCGTGTTATCGGTTGCCAGCACTCGCTCACAGAAAAAGAAGAAGTCGATGTTTTCTGTTGACGTCGTACTCGGCCAGGAGCTCCATGCTCCCTATAGTGAGGGCTTGAGTGTGTACAGGACCAATGATGGTCTATTTATCGAGCCTGCGGATGATACTAATCTTCAGGCCGCCCTTGTGGCTTCCGAGCGATTGGCTCGCGATGAAGCAGCGCTAATTACTATCGCACAGTCAGGTAGACTTTAGTCGCATCTTTCCGCTGTTATATATATATATATATATATATATATATATATATATATATATTATGCTTTCACTGGCGCTCTCTTCTTCAATAGGTATCTCTGCCGAAGAGGCTCTCGCTGCTTTCTTCAAAACATTTGAAGAAGATGAGAGGCTCCGTGCTTCTTTAGGCCTTGGTATAATTCGGCTTATTATGCCTTCATTACCTTTTTCTTTATTTGTAGTCTTACCCCCTCTTTCATTTTGTTGCAGGGACTACTTTGACGCGGGTTATCCCAAGTGCGGTGCCGATCCCGAGCGGTGATGCGGCGATGCTTCCAGATCCGGCTATCGTGGCCCCAGCTCTCCCGTCAGTATCGCAAGAGGCTTCACTTAAACAGCCGATGACGGATGT
Organism: Agapanthus africanus; assembly: GCA_030015575.1. Taxonomy (NCBI): domain Eukaryota; kingdom Viridiplantae; phylum Streptophyta; class Magnoliopsida; order Asparagales; family Amaryllidaceae; genus Agapanthus; species Agapanthus africanus. The sequence continues at coordinate 944,655,506 of CM057337.1, forward strand.
CGTAGCGATTCTAAAGGCAGAACTTAGTTCGGATGATGGCGTCCCTTTGACGGAGGTCTTGCGGAGATCGCTTCTCACCGCTCAGAACGAAAGGAAGCATAGGAAGCGTGCGGCGAGGGAACGTGATGCTAGCTTGGCTGTGGGTGCAGGCTCAAGTACTACTCCCTCTGTCGCTATTTCTTCAGATGATGTTTCAGTTGCCCTGTCTACCGCTCATAGGCAGGTTGTGCGCGCAGCTCAGGAAGAAACCGAAAGTCGTCCTAAGGTGACGTAATACTGGGTCTTTTTATTAGAATTTGATCTTCAAATTCTTATATATCATATCCTGCAGGGCCAAGTCCTGGTGATGAGGTGGCAGGTGAGATGAAGGCGACCAAAGAGCCCGAAATGGTTACTCTCTCTCAGGAGTCCGGGACTGCCCAAACCGCCGCTCTTTCCCTTTGTGGTTCCCTGCTATCGGCTGGCATTGTTAGTGTCACGATGGCCCTTGTCGAATCAGGGGACGAGGCTAGGGGCGCAGAAACTATTCCAGTGAAGGAGAGCGAAGAAGCCGCTGCGTCTAGTGATGCTCTTATCGCGGTTTCGGTTGGCGACCCATCAGGTAGATAGGGTCACTATTTTCTTTCTATCTTTCGATACCGTTCATCCCCATCTGATGACATTTTGTTTGTTTTGAGTGTAGGTGCAGTAAATGCAGAGATTGCGCCATCTGAAGCGCCTCTGGTTGCCGCCGTGACGGCTGTTGTTCCGTCGCCTTCTCCCGTGTTGTCTGGAGTGCTGAAAGGTATATGTTTGCGACTTATCGGTTTCATTGGGGGTAATTTACTTTTTGCACTGACATTGTGTTGTTACCACCTTGCATGATTCCTTCTTGACCACCTATATCTGGTGCTGAACCCGTATTACTCCTTCCAGTTGGAGATCACTTCACCTGCTGGTGTCGGTGAGTATATCCTTCAGCTAGCGTCCTTGTCTTTCTTTAATGAATAGACATGTTGCTGATTCTTCTTTGAATTGATTACAGTGTTACAGATTGGAGGAGGGGACGAGAGAATAATCGCGCCTCCGGTACTCCCAACTTTGCCACCTGCCGCAGCTGGTATAATAGACTCCATCGTTCGTGCATTTTTTTTATCTTTCGAGTCGACATTTAATCATAGTTTGTTTTGCAGCAATCGCGTCAACTCTGGTTCCCTTTGAGTCTTGTCTCCTAATGCCGGCAGGGCCTTTTGCGAGACGCCCATCTTCTAGGGCACTGCGACGAGCCTGCGAATGTTGAGCAAGTTTGTCGAGAATCTTGATGATCAGGCCCTTGCATTTGCTGCAGATTTTGCCGCAGAGGTTAATCCTATACTGGCGATGCTCGTAAACTTTCATAACGAAGGATTCATCGAGTCTTGGGTTAATTATTGCAGGAATATCGAGGCCTACATACATGAAATTGAGCTCAGGCGTCCTGCTCCGGAAATGTTGGCTTTGAACTCCCAGCGGGCTGCATGGATTGAGTAAAGCGTTCCCTTCTTTCGCCGTTTCGAACAAGAGGCGACCTTGAGGCAGAAGGAGCGCGAGGAGGCTTTAGGCGAATCTGCCCGTCTGCGCATCCAGTTTGAAGCAAACGCTGCGCAACTGAGAGCCGTCTTTGAAAATCTGCAGCGATGCATTTCGGATGGGCTAGCGCTGAGGCAGAAGCTCGACTTCCTAGAGCGAATTACGCAGAGTCGTGAAGCTGCTCAGCGTGAAATCAATGAGAAACTTTCATCCTGTTTGCTGCAGCGGGCCCAAGTCGAAGCGGAGCTGGCCACGGCGGTTGATCATGAAAATGAGCTGAGAGGAGTGCGCGAGCGGCTTGTTGATTTGCTAAAATCGCCTCCTTCTCAATAGTCATCTTTGTATTGATTGTAATTTATGAATAATATGTATTCATTTCAATTTTTTTATTTTATATGATGTATCTCATATTCAATTGAATTCATGAATAAAGGATACATTTTTTTATCTCCGACTATCGCTTTCTTTTCTCTGCTGTGTTGTTGGTATGTTACTCTAGCAAGCGTAGCCTATAGATGATAGAGAACATTTCATCTTAGCCTCCTTGTAGGGTAGCGATGGCTTAGAAAACAAGTTCAGGTCTGCTGCCCAAGACTTTTCAACTTTATGAGCCATGAGGGTCTCATAAAGATTTTTCTCCCTACGAGTCGAGAGGATCTCGTAAGTGTATTTTCTCCTTACGAATCGTGAGGATTCCTAAGTGTGCTTTCTCTTGAGAGTCGTAAGGATCTCACAAGAGAATTTTCCCGCTTACAAGTTGAGAGGACTTGTAAGTGGTTGTTTCCCTCCTTGTCGAGATTCGACTTTGGAGAGTGTGGTCCGTGAATAGTATACAATAGTCTATCTTGGACCGACTTGCAGGTCCCCAGTGCTTAGGAAACAGCTCCTTATCCCAATTGCCTAAGGCTTTGCCCTACGAGTCGAGACGAATTGAGAAGTTCTCGCAAGGACACTAATTTCCTCACGAGTCGAAACGAATCGAGAAGTTCTCGCAAGGGTTTTCTAACGTCACAGTTAACTCCTGCTAATAGAAGTCCGTTAGGGTCTGTGGTACTAAGGTTTTTTACCCGTCACACCGTTGCGTTGGCCGATATATTCCCTGATATGCAATCTTATTGTTCGGGTAGCCCCACGACTGTCGTGTCTCTGATCCTTTCGGGGGCTGGAAAAGACGTCTTCAAGTAATCTTCCAGGTAATATTACCGTCGAAAGAGCAAGCATTAGGGTATTCCATGTCTCTTTTTACTTGAGGTTAGACTCAGTTTGGGAGCCCCGATGAGTCATGACCACTCCACGCTGGTGTGGGATGATCTCCGATAATCTTTTCAGATCTCATTTGAGTTGCCGTCAAGACCCTGAAGCGGGGGATTTTCCTTAGCTTCGTTGGTTAACATTGTGCCTGCAATATTGCGTCGAATGTCGAGGTTGTTTCTGGGTTGTCTGTGAACCGTCGAGGTTTTGGAACCAGGGGACTTTGTCATAGCTCCGTTTGTTGATGTCGCGCCTGTACCCTGCTGAAGGGAAGAAGGACGTTGTTGGTTGATCTCCAGGCTGTAGATGTAGCCGTCGAGACCTGGAGCTAGGGACTTTGCCATGGCTCCGAGGTAGTCTCTAGGTTGTCTGTGAACCGTCAAGATTTTGGAACTAGGGGACTTTGCCATGGCTCCGTTTGTTGATGTCGCGCCTGTACCCTGCTGGAGGGAAGAAGGACGCTGTTGGTTGATCTCCAGGCTATAGATGTAGCCGTCGAGACCTGGAGCTAGGGACTTTGCCATGTCTCCGAGATAGTCTCTAGGTTGTCTGTGAACCGTCGAGATTTTGGAACTAGGGGACTTTTCCATGACTCCGTTTAGTGATGTCGCGCCTGTACCCTGCTGGAGGGAAGAAGGACGCTGTTGATTGATCTCCAGGCTGTAGATGTAGCCGTCGAGACCAGGAACTAGGGACTTTGCCATGGCTCCGAGGTAGTCTCTAGGTTGTCGGTAAACCGTCGAGATTTGGAAGTAGGGGACTTTGTTGTGGCTCCGATTGGTAGTGTCACGTCCGTGTCCTGCTGGTATGAGGAGGAATGCCGTTGCTGGTCTTCTGGGATGCAGATATTGCCGCTGAGACCTGATGCTCCCTTTGATAGAATTTGTTGGGAAATGTGGTTCCCTTTTCGTTTATGCCCATGGATTGTATATAGGGGTTAGTATGGACTTACCTGGAGGGCAAAAAGTTTCATTTCATTTATTTTTTATTTCTTTCCGTGATGCTCTATCATTTCAGCTTTTTATATCGTGAAAGTCGCGATTGCCCAATCATTTCGGCTATTTTTCGCGGTGCCCAATCATTTCGGCTGTTTTTTTCTTTTTACTCGCTGTTTTTTATTGCAAGCTGCCCAATCATTTCGTTTATTTTTGTATGCATATATTTTACTTGCTGATTTTTATTGCGAGTTTGCCCAAACATTTCGGCTATTTTTAAATGCATATATTTTACACACTGATTTTTATTACGAGTTTGCCCAAACATTTCGGCTATTTCATATGCATTTTTTTCGAGTATGGAACTCATGGTCAGATACCAATCTTGCATCAGTATCGCTGCGACTGGAATGTTGCCAGGAGCGAATCATCATTTGCCATGAAAGGACTTGGAATTTGATACCGATTTAGGCATCAGTATCGCTACAACTGGGACATTGTCAGAAGCGAATCATCATTTGCCTTTGTCGATTTAAACAAAGATGGCTTAGCAAACAGGGTTAGAATCCTGTCGACTAAGACTTTTGACTTCATGAGTCGTAAGGGTCTCATAAAGGTGTTTCTCCCTACGAGTCGTGAGGATCTCATAAGTGTGATTTCTCCTTAGGAATCGTGAGGATTCCTAAGTGTATGTTCTCTTGTAAGTCGTAAGGATCTTGCAAGAGTGTTTTCTTCTTGTAAATCGAGAGGACCTAAAAGTGTTTGTTCATCAAATGAGGGCATTCCTCGTTGTTGGTGGGACTCGACAAGGAAATGATTATTTGTGCCCATGGATTGTATACAAAGGTCAGTATTGAACCGCTTGTAGGGTAATCTGGGAAAGGTGATGGCTTAAGAACAGGTTCAGATCCCTGTAGCTTAAGGCTTTTGAATCTTATGAGCCGTGAGGGTCTTATAAGAGGGTTCTCCTTATGAGTCATGAGAATCTCGTAAGTGTAATTTCTATTTAGGAATCGTGGGGATCCCTAAGTGTGTTGCTCCTTTGTGAGTCATAAGGATCTCACGCAGGTAGTTTTCTCCTTATATGGTCGAGAGGACCTTGTATGTGTCTTTTAACGAGATTGCGCCATTTCGGGTTTTCACAAACTCGCCGGTAGCCTTACTGTTTTTACTCACGGAGCCCTTTTGGGTTTTCATCCATGCCCATCTTGCTTATGGACGTACCGTTTTTTTACGAGTTTGCGCCCTTTCGGGTTTTCACAAATATCGCCGGTAGCCTTGCTGTTTTTACTCACGGATCCCTTTCGGGTTTTCATCCGTGCCCATCTTTCTTATGGACGTACCGTTTTTTACGTCAGCCCTAGGATGCTGCGGTTTGTAGTAGTTTAAAGATGTTTCGGTCCGTAGCTAGTTTCAGGACATTACAGTCTATTGTTAGTTTAGGGACATTTCGGTCCGTTGTTAGTTTAGGGACGTTTCGGTCCGTTGTTGCCATATTTGAGGCGAATTTCTAGTTTACGGACTTTTCGGTCCATAATAGCTTTGAGGCGAAGTTTCGCCGGATACTCTATGAACAGGTAGGTTTCCCTTTGATAGACCTTGTCACATAATCCAAGGATTTTAGCACTGCTCCTGCCCCTAGCTCCTCTATGTTATCTTCTAACGCCGAGTGAGCTTCTTTGTTATTTAGCGACGAATGAGAGATCATATGGCAACTTGCCACATCATCTTCGGGTTCCTCTGACGAGTCTTCTCTCTCATAATTGTCGTTATCTTCACTTTCAAGGATGTGATTGAGAAACTCTTGAAGCGTGACTGGGGTTTGCGCCTTCTGGTTGTATTCCTTCAGCGCGTCAATATGCTTTTGCAGATCCGTGTGCTTGTCGTCAGACTGGCGGGCCTTTTGGTTTTCTTCTTTTTCTTCGAAGACTTTGACGGCTGGGCCTGGGTGTTTTGCCCATCGCTACTAACTCACAATATTGGGCGTGGTTTCAGCATCCCCTAGATGATCTCCGGCTCTAGCGGGCTTTTCCACCTGATCGCCGGACATGTTTGAAGATTTTTCAGCATTCTTTTAGTTTTTTCCGAAAGGACAACTTCTCATGGAGCATCCTCTATGAATTAGCACAATGCCCCCAACATGTCCATCTTTTTCGGAGCATGTGGTTATGGCGGGTTCACCTTCCAGTTTTCAGACAACGCGAATTTTCCTTACTGGCATTGGGCTTCAACCCAGTTTTTGAAGACGTAGCAATCTTCGAGTGGGTGACCCATTACTCTGTGGTAAGGACAATAGTTAGGATTGTTAACATCACCAGGTTATGACGAATGTCTTGGATCCGGCAGAGTGATGAGCCTGTTGCACACTGCCAGTTCGAACAGTCTCCTTGTTTTATCCTAGCGAAATGAGTAAGGACGCCTTAACTTCTCATCGAGAGATCACCGCTTGTTGCCTTGGAGAGCAGCTAATTTCGGCTCACTCGGCTGTTGTTGAGCGTTGGCGGCAAAGGTCGCTTTCCCTTTGCCTTTTTCATTCCGAAAATCCGCTTTTGAAGGGAAAGGCCTATAGTTCATCTGGTCCATTTGGGCCAGCTTGTCAATCAAGGCCTGAAAGGTGGTCGGCTTGAAGAACATCATGAATTGGGAGATAGTCGACTGAGGGTCGAGGGTCCTCATGAACATGCCCACGGCAGGAGCTTCTTCTATGCGTTGTTCGCATCTCGACCATAAGTTCCGCCACCGGATTGCATACTGCACCCATGTCTCTCCCGGCTTCACTCTGGCGTTGATCAATACCGTGATCGGGGTGCGTTCGCTGGCGCTTGCGAACTGCTGTGTAAACAGTAGCTCCATTTCTGCAAATGTCTTAACGGAGTTGTTCGGGAGCTCAGAGTACCATTCAAACGCTGTCTCCGACAAGCTGCCAACAAACTGGTGAAGCAACAGTTTGTCATCAACCCAGTATTACCGCACAAGGCCCTGAATTGAGCAACGTGCTGGTGTGTATTACCCGTCCCCTTATACACGTGGAATTTAGGGATCGTGTATCCCGGCGGATATTTAATCTGATCATACCAGTTAGGATATGGTCACCCAGTTCTGACTACTTGGCCAGCAGCTTCGTTCGCTTGATGGGCTCGTATCTGTTGAGCTATATAATCATCGAGCATAACCTTCAAGATTGTTTCCTCCTTTGCTGCTGAAAAGGCCGGAAGAGGGTTTGATGTCTCCCCTCCGTCGTCTTCGATTATTATTAGTGGGTCTTCAGCTGGAGGATCCGGCTGTATCATCATTCCGACTATATCTTGGAATAAAAGTGCCATTTGTTTTATGTTGGCCGCTTGTTCCGCTGCCTCTTGATCTTTCTTTTCTAGCATCCTCCGGAGGAACTCGGCATTGGTTTCCTGTTCCTGGCGCTGATCCAACGATGCTTCGGGGCTTTCCTTATGTCCCGTGAGTACAGCCATCTTCGTTAACATCTCTTGGAGCTTCTGTTGTTGCTCCTAAGCTTTTGTTACTGATCAGGTGAGTGGTCGATGACCCCCAGAGGCACAGCTCTCCTCCTTCCCAGAAGCTATATAAACAGTATGCACCACCATGCCCCCAACTTAGAGCGTCTGGGTTCAGTGCCCTTAAGATTCGTTGAAGGCATATGGATCTTTCCCGCCCTCCTCTTTATATGGACGATTGAAGTTGAGGGGGCTATTGCAGGAAGCACCTGAGCAGACGATACTTTGCGTGGCATGGCAGAGGGATGGTCCTCTTCCTGTTGAGTCTTCATCTTCTTCTGTCGGCGGGAATAGTCCTTGTCGATCACAGAATCCTGGACTCTTCACCAGACCCTGTGAATTTTGGAGGACAGCCGCTGAGGAGGCTGCTCTAGCTTTGCCTTTGTAGCGTTCTCCACAGGTGGAGGAGATTTTTTCAACACAGCAGTTGGAGAGTTTTTGCACACCCTCCTAAGTAGTTCAAAGCTATACCCAGTTGGAACAGCAGCATCAATTTCCACCGTTGGAGCTGGTGGAGTCAGTCCAGAAAGGAAACTGCCCCCAGCTTTCCTCACTCGGTGCCAGTGGCGACGTCGAGCATGTCGAGCGGCCGGGACCACCTCTATTGTTGGGGTAGCTGCATCGTGCCTCATGCTTTGATGAGAAACAGTTGTTGGTGTCAGCATGTTAAAGACTGACGTCCGTTGGGAGGGGATGGCCAACTTGTCGAAGGCAGACTTTCGAGCAGGGGAAGCAGTTTGGACGGCTTCAATTGCAGCAGGAGCTGGGATAGCCTTCTCTGGTATTGAGAGCCTCTTCGTGGGCCCCTTTGAGCTTAGGCTCAGCCTGTCGAAGACTGAGGTATTATACTTGGACGACCTGTCGAGAGGGGCCGCGATAGTTGCAAGCCGATCGAAGACTGACTTCTTTAGAGCTTTTTGCGCTGGCACTGGGGCGTTGAAGCTCATTAGTAGGAGCATGGTCCCAAAGAACAGCCCAGTGGTGGCTTGCGTCACATGTTCCACTGGCATCGCGAAAATGGAGGCTGCTTGAGGCCTGTAGCTCACTCCTCCTGTGAGGACGGAGCGGGAGTTATTGCAATTGTTGCAGCTGGAGCAGTTAGAAGCCATAGATCTTCTTTTTCTGCATGGAGAAAAACACATAATCTTAGTACCTCGACTCTATGGGAAACCACATTAAACCGTGATTCATTCGCGAACACGACACACGAAGTGTGGAGTGGAAAGAGGAAAAGGTCCCACCGGGCTTGCTAGAATCTGTTCGCGGCCGAAAGACGCGGTCGGGACGTCGGGATGTCCGGCCAGAATTTTGGGGGGCAGACGCTATTTGGTTTTATCCGTCCACCTCTCCGAAGATTCCAAGTTGATTTATGGTACCGTATATCAGAGGTTTGGACAAATGCAGCCGTTGTAACAGACTTCGTCAGATTCCCCCTTGTTTACGAGGGGTTTTTGATTGTGGGGACGCTTTTCCCCCTGCAGTTAATTACGCCACCGCATCGCGGTAACCACTTTCTTTTTCTCCAGATGGTCACTTCGTGTCGTGAGTATTTGTTTTATTTTTGGTTGCCCGTGGATTGTATACGGAGACTAATTTATGTTGTCGCCCGTAGGGCGTGGATTAGTCCAAATCCGTATTTTCTTGGATTTGGGTTTGATTTGGGTTTAAGGATCATTAATCTCATTGAGATTAAGATCAACTTTAACATTTATTGAGGATACGTTAGTCTAATTTTAGACTAAGATCTACTCAACAGGATTTCGGAATCATTTAGATCCGATGACAGGGCATTTGGGCTCTATCGTTTTAGTTTAGGGACGTTGCGGTCCATTGGGTTTAAGGACATCATAATCCATGGAGTTTAAAGACATCATAGTCTGTGTTTAAAGACATCATAGTCTAGTTTAAAGACATCATAGTCTATAAAGTTTAAAGACATCATAGTCCATGAGTTTAAGGACCTCATAGTCCACTTTAAAAATATCATAGTCTAGTTTAAAGACCTCATAGTCTGTAAAGTGTAAGGAAATTATAGTCCATGAGTTTAAGGACTTCATAGTCCACAGAGTTTAGTTTAGGGACGTTGCGGTCCATAAAATGTTCGGGACCCGCCACCTCTCTGAAGACGTTGAAGAATTACAACAACACATATCAGAGGTGTGAAGAGATGTACCCTTGAACCAATGTTGGTTGGGGGATTTATAGTCAGGTTTGGGACTAAGACCAATTAAAAATATTGGGAGCACATGGGCTCAGTTAATCTGAATAGGGGATTTATGGCCTACTTGGGCTCAGCCCATTCAGTTAAAGTGTTTGAACACTTATTTGGACTCAGTCCATTCATTTTTGAACAAAATGTTAACATTTGTTTGGGCTCAGGCCCTTTTGTTCAATAATGCAGAGCATTAATTTGGGTTATGACACCCCTTTTTCTTTTGTCCTTCACTGAGTGTTGAACACTTTTTATGGCGCTAGGCTTTATTTAAAGAACACTTTGTGTTCCCTCGGCGCACACGTGAGGAGCACGCGGTGCACTTGGCACTGAGTGCCTGACCTGGAACGCTAAGGCGTTTCTTATGAAATAGTGCACACGTGAGAAGCACGTGGTGTGCTTGGCGCTGAGCGCCAGACCTGGAGCGCCAAGGCACTTCTTGTGAAATGGTACACACTTGAGGAGCACGTGGTACGCTTGGTGCTGAGCGCCAGACTTGGAGATCTGAAGCAATTATTTTGAAATAGCGCACATGTGAGGAGCATGTGGTGCGCTTGGCGCTGAGCGCCAGACTTGGAGCGCTGAAGCGCTTCTTTGGCAGTTCTGGTCAGTTCTGTGCTCTGAGAATTAAATTCTCGTTTATAAGAGACTTTTTCTTACAGATCTAAGTTCTAAGTTCTTCCTTTTGTGAAGAGAGACTTTGTCTCATGGATCTAAGAACTAAGTTCTTCTCTTTTTGATGAGATGCTATGATCTCTTTGTTTCTATGAAAGATTTTGTCTTGTAGATCTGTGGTCTAAAAAAAGAACTAAGTTCTCATGATGTGAGAGTTAAAACTCTCAAATATTAAGGAGATATTATGATCTCTCTTCTTCTTTTTTTTTGTTTACCTTGAAGAAATTTTTTTCTTCTGAAAGCTTGCTCTTCTCTTTTTTTCTGAGAACTTGAAACTTTTGGGGGGTTCTTTTTTTACGATTTGAAGTCTTGGGGCTTTTATATAGTGGATGCTGATTTGTTGAATCAGTTAAGGAAATCTTTCCTCTGATTGATTTGGGGATGTTTCCCACCGTTGGATCTTTGATCCAAGGGCTTCTGTTTTACAGAAGGCAATTTTCTTGTTTTTAACAAGATTGGGAAAATATTTTCCCATACAGAACTTATTCTGTATCTTGGTGATTTTTAATCACAATTGGATCTTTGATCCAACGGTGCTCTGATTTTTAGAGGACAATCTTTCCTGTTTGGAAAGATTTGAGGAGTATTTCCCCAACAGAACTTTCTTTCTGGTAATTTGATGATTTTTAATAATCTTTGTTGAATTTTTTATCCAAGGGTGGGGAACATTTAGTTCCAACACTTGCGCTCTCTTGCTTTGCACGTGAGCACTGCATCAGAGTCTTTGACTCTTGGTGCTAGCGCACTTAGCGCTAGCGCTCTCGTGCTTTGCATGTGAGCGCTGCATCAGAGTCTTTGACTCCTAGCGCTGGCGCTCTTGGCGCGAGCGCTCTTGGCGCGAGCGCTTTCGTGCTTTGCATGTGAGCACTGCCTCAGAGTCTTTGACTCTTAGCGCTGGCGCTGCTAGCGCGAGCGCTTTTATGAAGCGCTGCCTCATTTCAAATTTCAAAATTTGAACAGAGCTTTGCTCTGATTGGGGGAAACAAGTGAGTTCAGAGTGATCAAGTATATAGCTGGGGTCACTCACATAGCTTCTGAGTTAGGATATGTGGAACACATTGTGCACTCCTTCCAATGAAGGTGGAAGTGCCAAGCAATAAGCCACTTCACCGACTCGTTCGAGTATGTCGAACGGTCCAATGTACCTTGGACTTAGCTTACCCCGTCTTCCAAAAAGAATCACTCCATGGTTCGGAGATATCTTCAGAAATACATGATCACCCGGCTGGAACTCCAAATGACGGCGCTTTGCATCAGCCCAGTGCTTCTGTCGATCTTGGACTATGCGCATTCTTTCTCTGATGGTACGAACTACGTCGACAGTTGCTACTATCATCTCAGGTCCAAGGAGTTCCCTATCTCCGATGTCATCCCAACTTAATGGCGATCGACACTTCCTTCCATAAAGTGCTTCAAAAGGTGTCATTTCTATACTTGCTTGGTAGCTGTTGTTGTATGAAAATTTCACAACATGTAGGTCATCTTCCCACGATCCTTCGAAATATAGTATATATGCTCTGAGCATATCTTCCAAGATCTAGATAGTTCCCTCAGACTGAACATCTGTTTATGGATGATAAGCTGTGCTGAAGTTCAGACTTGTTCTCAAGCTCGCTTGCAGATTTTGCCAAAACTGCGATCGGAATCTAGTGTCTCGATCGGAGACAATGCAGACCGGTACTCCATGAAGTCTTACGATTTCCTGTATGAGTTCATGGGTATCAGAGATAGTATATTATGAAGAGTTTTAAATCTTTACTTAGATTTTTACCTCCATGTACTTCTTTGCTAATGTCTCAGTAGATTGGCCAACTCGAAAGGGAATAAAGTGAACCGATCTTGTGAGTCGATACATAATAACCCATACCGCATCGTTAACCTTTGTGCCGTGAGGAAGTGTAGTCACAAAATCCATCGTGATATGTTGCCACTTCCATTCTGGAATAGGTAATGATTGAAGCAAACCAGCTGTCCTGTGATGCTCAGCCTTTACTTGCTGACACAACAACCATTTAGCGACGCTTCTGGTTACTTCACGCTTCATTCCATGCCACCAGTAATTTTGACGCGGATCCTTATACATCTTTGTACCTACAAGGTGTACTGAGTAGGGAGAGCTGTGAGCTTCTTTCATTAACTCGTCCCTCACAAAACCTTTTGGTACACACAGTCTACTGCCATATCTCAAAGATCCGTCTTCATGCATGATGAAGTATGTTCTGAGTCCATTCTCTACTTGTTCTCTGATCTTTTGCAACTTAGCATCACTTTTTTGAGCTGCTTTGATCTGATTGACAATGGTAGATTGAACTTGTAAGTTCATCAAACTTGAAGCATTACTTGGCATGACCACTTCAATCTCTATCTGATGTAAGTCTTGTTGAAGCTTCCACTGAGCGGTGAGTTTCATTGCTAATGGTTGGCGACTAAGAGCATCAAGTACCACATTCACCTTTCCTGGATGATATTGCAGGTTGATGTCGAAGTCCGTCATGAGTTCTAACCATTGTCTTTGCCGCATATTAAGCTCCTTCTGAGTAAACACATATTTCAGACTCTTGTGATCTGTGTATATGTTCACTAGTTCACCAAGAAGATAATGGCGCCAAATCTTAAGAGCAAAGATTACGGCCGCCAACTCCAAGTCATGCGTCGGATAATTGCGCTCATTATGTTCCCCTCCGAAATACGGAGACGCGACCGCGCTGGTCCGTCTTGCCTGAATTTCGGGACAGATGCTAATTGGTGCTATCCGTCCACCTCTCCGAAGATACCAAGTTGATTTATGGCACCATGTATCGAAGGTTTAAACGGATGTGGCCGATGTAGCAGACTTCGTCAGATTCCCCCTAGTTTGAGGGGTTTTTGATTGTGGAGACGCTCTTCCCTGCAGGCGCAAGCCCCTGCAGTTAATTACGCTACCGCATTGTGGTAACAACTTTCTCTTTCTCCAGATGGTCACTTCGTGTCGTGGGTATTTGTTTTGTTTGTGGTTGCCCGAGGATTATATACGGAGACTAATTTATGTTGTCGCCCGTAGGGCGTGGACTAGTCCAAATCCGTATCGTCTTAGATTTGGGTTTGGGGGTTGGGTTTAAGGATACGTTAGCCTCATTTGAGACGAAGATCAACTTAAAAGTTTGTTAAGGATACGTTAGTCTCATTTTAGACTAAGATCGACTTAACGGGATCGTTTAGATCCAACAAAAGAGCAATTGGACTCTATTGTCTAATTTAGGGACATTGCGGTCGATTAGTTTAAGGACATTACGGTCCAATGTTAGTTTAATGACATCTCGGTCCAATGTTAGTTTAAAGACCTCACGGTCGAGATTAAGGACATCATAGTCCGTGAGTTTAAAGACCTCACAGTCAAGGTTAAGGACATCATAGTCCGTGAGTTTAAAGACCTCACAGTCAAGGTTAAGGACATCATAGTCCGTGAAATGTGTGGTTGTCGGGAGCCGTCACCTCTCTGAAGACGTTGAAGGATTACAACGACAAATATCAAAGGAATGAAGAGATGTATACTTGAACCAAAGTTGATTTGGGGATCTATAGTCCAATTTGGAACTAAGAGCAATTAATTAGATTATGAACACATTGGCTCAGTTAAATCTGAATTGAGGACTTATGCCCAACTTGGGCTATGTCTAATTAAATTTGTAGTGTTGGCCCTTTATTGGACCATTAGACATTTGTCTGGGTTCAGCCCCTCATCACTTAGCAATGCTAAACAAGAGTTTGAAGGCTCTGATAATATTTTTGTCGTTGACTGAGCATTAAACATTATAGCTCTGGGTTTTACTCAACTTTGAGATTTAGTCAAGAGGGGAGGTTTTTTGCCTGTAGAAACTTAGCCAATTTGGCTAAGATTGGTTTAAAAATAGTGTTAAACACTAAAGGACAGCAGTGTTAAACACTGGAAATGAAACGCTCAAATTAGTGTTAAACACTAGAGAGGAAGGGATCACGTGGGGACACGTGAGGGCACCCAAAGCTGGGGCCAGATCTCCTTTACTTTGTTATGCAAATAAGTGTTTAAACACTTTTAATCTTCTGACCATCACGTGTTGACACGTGATGGATATTTGTGCATTGATTATTAAAGCATTTATTAGGGGTCACGTGGTAACACGTGAGAGCGCCCAAAGCCGATACTGCCTTTGCTTTTGTTCCCTATATTATGAGGGTCACGTGGGGGCACGTTAGGCATTGCCTCAAAGCTTTTTCCTTCTCATTTTTGGGGGATCTGTTTAGGGGGCACGTGGGGGCACGTGACCTAGCTTTATTCTTTCTTTCTGATCACTGCGGGCATGGGTCACGTGTCATCATGTGACCAATGTTCTTTACGTGCATGGAGATCTTTCAAGTCTCTTTATTTTAAGAATTAAATTCTCTGTAGGGTTAAACCCTAATTATGTTTTAGAGGAATTAAATTCCTATGCATGTGGAAGAATTAAATTCCTATGTAGGGTGAAACCCTAATTTCATTTAGGAGGAATTAAATTCCTGTGAATTTGAGAGAATTAAATTCTCAAGTAGGGTTAAACCCTAGTTTTGTCTATCTTGAAGGAATTAAATTCCTATAAATTTGGGAGAATTGAATTCTCATATAGGGTTAAACCTTGGTTTTATCTTGGAGGAATTAAATTCCTGTGAATTGGGAGAATTAAATTCTCTAAACTCAATTCTCCCTCTAAGTTTTGGATCTGCATGGCAGAACCTCCCCGATGAGAATTAAATTCTGAGCTTGTGGGGAGATTTGCTTCTGCAGATCTTCAACCAGAGGAAGAACTAAGTTCTTTTGCAGAAGAGTTAAACTCTTAGATTTTGAATTAAATTCTCTTTTTTTCTGTTTTATGAAACTTTGATCCCTTTCACCTTTCTCATCTAGGGTTTCTTTTCTTGAGAATTGAATTCTCCTTTCTTTCTCTCTGCTATTTTCTTTCAGAAAATTTCAAGATCTCGAAAATTTTCTCCCTCTTCCTCTTCTTGGCTCCTATTTATAAGAGAAAGAAAAGAATCAATTTGTTTAGTAAATCTTTCATTGAAAGATTTTGGTTATTTTTGTAACTAACATGATCTTTTAGATCACTAAGTGAATTTTATTCACCAGTGGATTTTTAATTCAAAAGATTTTCTGTTTGTTGTTCTTGGTGAATTTCAGGAAAATCTTTCCTTGTATAAAATCTTTCCATAAATTGGTGATTTTTAATCACCATTGGATTTTTAATCCAACGGTGCTCTATTTTACAGAGCACCATCTTTTTTGTTTGGAAAGATTTAAAGAAAGATTTTCTCAGTTAGGGTCTTTGATTTCCCTTAATTAGAATTTAATTCTATTTAGCTCAGAAGGCTTTTAAAGCCCATCACTTATTGGCACGTGATCCCAACGTTTGACCATTGAAATAGAATTTAATTCTATCAATTAAAGAGCTGGGGGACCTGTCATGTGTTGGCACGCGACCCTCTTTCATTCAGAATTCAATTCTGTCTCTTAATAGGGCTAAAGGACCATCATATATCAGCACGCGACCTTTGGTCGGTGTGCGCACGTGATGCCCCATTTCTTAGCCGTTTTGTTTACACTTTTGTTTGATTCAGAATTTAATTCTATAAAGTAGAGATCTTGGGAAACTATCACGTGTCAACACGTGACCCTTGGTCACGTGTGAGCACGTGATACCTCATTGAGGTATTTTTTTAGCTGTTTTGTTATATTTTCGTTTGATTTAGAATTTTAATTTTATAAAGTGGAGTTCATAGGAAACGATCGCGTGTCAACACGTGACCCTTTGTCACGTGTGAGCACGGGATACCTCATTGAGGTATTTCCTGATTTTTTATCAGGTAACAAATGCCCCCACAGCGTTGTTCTCACGTGTCTGTACGTGAGTGCAACGCTGTCACCTTTGTGACCGTTGGATCTGTCTAGGGAATAGGGAAGATGAAGCGTTTCCCATCACATCCTATAAATGCCAGCGTCCCTTCAGAAGCGCCTCCACTTTGCTCATCTTCTTCCTTGCTTACTTTTTTCCCTTTGAGAATTTAATTCTCTTTTCTCAGAGCTTAGTTCTCTGTCCTGAAAATCTTCCAGAGTTTAACTCTGTTGAAAGATTCCCTTTTCTCAGGTAATAATCTTGAACGACTGAAGAACTTTTGCAGAAACCTTCATTGGATTTTAAATCCACACCAAGGGTTTTTTCCCTTTAACAAGAACCCATTTTTTTCTTAAGTTCTTTAAAAAGAAAACCATTCAATCTTTAAACAATAGACCTTTTAGGGTTTCTCTGATCTTTAGGGATCGATGGCAATGCTTGTCTTTTCTCTGGAATTTAATTCCATCTCAAAGAGCTTTGGCTCTAAAAAAAAATTCTGGGAATTTAATTCCCTTTCTCAAAAGGAATTTAATTCCTCTGAAGAACTTAGTTCTTCCCAGAGAACTTCTTGGGGTTTTCTAGCCCTGAGTTGTTTCTTTGCAACAAAAGAAAAAATTTGCAGTAGGGTTTTCTGGGAATTTAATTCCCCTGCTCTGCTTGATTTTTTGCAAAGTCTAAGATGGATTTCTTTTTGGGGAATGTGTAGGGTCATTTGAAAATCCACTGTTCATTTATTGAGAATCTTCCTTTTGTTCTCATAGTGATTACTTTGCCTCATCATTAGTAAGCCGCCATCTTGATTTTGTGGGACCCATGCGTTTTGTAACCAATGGTCCCATAAAATAAGTCCTTTGTCGCTTTCTTCCACTGTCTTTTTATATATTCATTTACAAACATATATATATATATACACACACACGTGTTGGCTTCGCTTAACAGTTTCCCCTTCTTTTATTTCAAGCACAATGACTTCTGTTCCATACTTCCCGTTCACTCGCTCGGAGGCTGCCTTTCCTCAGTCACCGTCTGACGAGAAAGTGATGGCGATGATCAAGGCTCATGACCCGAATTGCACCAATTTACTTTTATGGGGGACCTGGTACGGTCACATCATCCGCGGTCACCGCAGTTTTCTTTACGAGATACCGACGGAGCCTACTTATTCGTTCCTGCCGATGGATCCTCCATGGACTGCCCTTGCTGTGGAGATGCCGAATTGGACCCCTATAGGACGGCTTGAGCCTTCAACAACTGGTATTCCAAACCATCCGGTGCCGGCTATAGATATTTTAGGGTGCCGCATTTGCCAGGGCGAAGCCCAGCCATGGGGACAGATTTACAAGATAGGGCTTACCCCTCGACACCCCACGGGCTACCTTCTCTGGGCTCGTTATATCTTGTCCACCCATCGCGCGCGACTGCAGAGGGTTGGACTCTATCAGGCGAAATATGCATCCCTTTTTCCACTACCAATCTCCTCATGTTTGGTGGGTTAAGGCTTTCTTGAACCAATGGAATCTTCCCGCTAACACCTTCCTTCTAGGGGACCGTGAAGTTTCAATTTGTCTGGAGGAATTTCGCGAGATCTCAGGGCTGCCGGTCACGGGGACACTTTATGAAGAATTGCTGCCTCCCAATGAGTATGTCTTCGAAACTGAGCCTGCCATGCTTGACGGCTTGTCTACCGAGAACGACGTCCGCCACAAGCGCCCGAGTTTGATCAAGACCCTGAGTATTTTTGACAAACTGTTCACGGAGTCAGAAGAGCAGGGCATCACTTTTAAAAGTTTTATCGCTTGTTTCCTTCTTGAGGATGTCCTATCAAAGACGGCTCCGAAGTTCGCAAACATTAACGACCCCTTTAGGTTTGGTTTAAACAGGCGGCCGACTAAAGAAGAGGACTTGCCGCAGTATTACATTCCCATCATGTCGGCGGTATCTTTCGAGTCGATCGCAGCTCCTGGTATGGATGAGGAGACTTTCTTTGTGGGCTTCATCAGCGTTTGGCTTAGTTGGTTCGTCATTCCCATGCATCGCCGTTTCATGAGAGCCTCGGTTATTTACCCTGCTCATCGCATTGCTGAGGGAACGCGACGAGCTGTGGGCATTCCGGGGCTAGCGCATCTATATCATGGGTTAACCGCCGCAGCTAATACCTCAACTCCAGGTGTAGATGTGGTAAACTTCTCTCTTCATTACTTCACGTCCTGGATTGAGATGCACATGTTGGGGTCCTTTGCTACGCACCAAAGACCCAAATTTTATGACGCCTACACATTTCCGCGACTCATGCGGTTGATGGACGCTTCTGCTCTTGACCCAACTCAGTTTGGGGCTATTCGTGTGCTGATCGCTCCCTATGCTAATATGGGTGGAATGGCATTCATCGATCGAGCCCTATCTGCTCCCTCAGGACCGATTCAACAGCTCCACGACTTATCGAAAGAGGGGGTACCTTTTCTGAAGCCCAGGGAAGCCATGCACCTGTACGCGATCAGACCAGGTTATCTGGTATTTCGTCAGAACGGTGCGGCCCTCTTTATGCGGTACAACCCATACCGCTTTGCCCGGCAACTTGGATATGATCAGGGCGTCCCCTTCGAGGCATTTACAGTGGCGCCTAGCCCATCGCCTGAAGCTGTTCGTGACGACGCTCATCACTTTATGCGGCTGAACACCGGTTCTTGCTTCATGATCCCTGAAGCTGATCATATTCCTCGATGTGTGGGGTCTTTCATGGGCTGGTACCTCCACAGGGTCAGTCCAATTATTGCTGAGGAGAAGAGGGTGCTTCTTGGATACAGCGCTCCCATTCCGATTCGAGCCACGGGAGTTCCGCCGCAACCGCGTGTAACAGTTCGTCCTCCCTTGAGGGATACCGTTGTCGTGCTTATTTCGGGGGCGACGGAAGTAGACTTAACTCCCACAGCTGGTATGCCACTACGTACTCGGGCTCAATCAAGGGCTAATAGGGCGCCGGTAGCAGTATCATCGTTCGCGGCGTCGACAATGGCCGTTTCGTCCTCGGTAGCACCGCCAAGCGAGGACATTGAAGGTGAAGTGGGTCGGCACCGTACCAAAGCTCCACGGGAGAGGAAACGACCGTCTTCGGCGGTTAGTTCTGGGTCTAAGAGGCGGAGGAAGACGGCCACCAATCTGCTCGACTTTTTAATAGAGTCCGAGCCTATTCTTCAGGATGAACCGCTGGCTATGCAAGAATCGGATGGTGGCCTACTTTTCCCGAGTTCATCCGCCGAGGAAGCCGCACAATTGGCTGAGGCTATAAGACGTTCGCAAGATGAATCCGAGAACGTAAGGATTCCGAAGAAGCCCTACCCTGCCATCATCTTTTACGAAGATCCTCCGTAGATACGGCGGCGATTTATAGGCCCTTTGGAAGAATGGGGTGAAAAGGCCCTTAAACAGGCTGTTTCGGCCGACGCTGAGGACGCGCTTTCACTGTGGACCGGTGGCCACGTGTCTACCCTCGGACCTCGGCGACCACATCTCCTCAAGAAGGTGCGTCGGCTTGAACAAGCCATATTAGAAGCTCCCTTGCGCATCGGTGTGTTCATGTATCTCTTTATAATATTTTGTATTGCCCGTATATATATGTATGTATCCTTATCCTAGTACAAACTTTGCAGGGGCTTCGGCAGCATCGGAGGCTCTGAGCCGTGCTTTGATTGTAGATTCTGCTGATATCCCTAATGAAACACCAATCAGTGTAGAGGGGGTCGATGCAACTGTTACTCTTGCGATAGAGACTCCCTCGGTGGTTCCCGCTCCGGCAGCGCTTGCTCCCTCGGGGGAGGCATCTTTGTCGGTCGCCGCTCCAATAGATCTTCCTGAGGGTGATCCGGAGACTAGGGTACAGGTAGTCGAGGCTATCGTCCTTTCATTGGAGCGTGCAGTGGCAGCCGCTGCTCCTCGCTCGGAATCCGCTACACTGGTCCACGTCCCCGATGATGTGCCTGAGGTCACGGAGGAGGCCGCTGAAGCTGCTATCCCTCCAGCTCAGAATGGGAGGAGCGTCGAAGGTAGCCTTCTATATTTTAAATTCAAAATCTTTCCATTGTCTGAACCCTTCTGTCTTTTCAGAATTGCACGGATTGGCGACATCTATTGTTGATCTGTCTCTCAGGCAGTCCTTTCAGCGCCTGTTGGAGATGGCTGCTCCGCAAGCGATATCTCCTCAGCGCATTGTCCTCTCTTCTGGGCAAGGTTAGTGTTGTTTATCCTCTTTTCACGGCATTATCACTATTTCATAAAATGACACCGACGTCTTTTACAGTTCTGGAGGCCGACGACGAGGTTGAGGTTCTTGACGGGCCTGAGGAGCCTTCAGATCCCTCTTGCATGACTGTGGGTAAGTAAAATCTCAACGTCGTTCCATTTGTTCTTTGTTTACAAATTTCGCTGACTGTTTATAAATCTGAACAGCTCTGCCAGTTCTCACCGTGCTGGAGTCTCGCATCGCCATGCCACCCGGCCCCTATGCTCTGCGTGCCTCGGAATGGATGGCAAAACTAAGCCTCGCCTCTCTGTCATCCCTAATCGAGGACCTTCGCGCTGGCAGTCTGATCACGGCCGAAGCGTTTGCCGCTGAAGCTAACGGCTCTCTTCCCTTTCTTTCCACCTACCATAGTGAAACATTGGTGCAAGTCTGAGTTGATTTTTGTTGGCAGGTGGAGGCTTGCTTGCATGTCCTCGAATGTACACACCTTCCTTCGGAGGTTGTGGCCGCAAAGGCGAGCTTACAGGGGCTGATTAAGCGGTATGCTACGAACATGATATCCATTGAGAAAAGGCTCAGCCGCAAGTTTTCGGAGAGGGAGCTGGCTTCTAAAGCGCTGAGGGAGCTTCAAGCCAACCTTACGGCCAAGGCCACTAAAGCATACGAACTTTGGTGAGTGCTCCAAGAGGCCATCAAGGAGGTGTTAGCCATTGATAAGGCCGCCGTGTTCACTCGTGAAATGGTTGAGGCCCATAAGGTTACTAAAAAAGACCTTGAAGGCCGGCTTGCCTCATACCAAGCCCAACAGGCTTAAGCGGAGGCCCGTCTCTTGATGATACTGAATCACGAAGGCGAGGTCCAGCGTAAGAGGGACGAACTGGCCAATCTACTAAATCGCCCGCCGACTTGAAGATTTGTATATATATATATATATATATATATATATATATATATATATATATATATTCTTTGTACATACTCTTGAATAAGAGTATATTTTTTTGTTCTTTCACGAATTATACTTTGTATTCATTTTGATTCATGAATAAAAGACATATTTTTCTTCACGATGTTGTGTCCCTTTTATTAAATGTATTCTGTGGATGGTCTATCTCGATTTCTTTGCAGGTTAATGATGGCTTAGGATTCAGGGTTAAGATATGCCCCCTAAGACTTTTCAACTTTATGAGCCGTGAGGGTCTCATAAAGAATTTTCTCCCTACAGGTCGAGAGGATCCCGTAGGTGTAATTTCTCCTTAAGAATCGTGAGGATTCTTAAGTGTGTTTTCTCTTGAAAGTCGTAAGGATCTCACAAAAGAGTTTGCTCCTTTACGAGTCGTGAGGACCCATAAGTGATGGGTGAGGTTACCATTATCCGCATTTCAAGGAGTCAGGAGTTGCTCTGGATGCTTCCCACGGGGTCATAGCCATGTTCTGCGAGGACCAGGCTCCTCTCTGGACGTTTACCACGGGGTCAGGATTAACATAAGCCGCGCTCCACGTAACCAGGAATTTGCTCTGGATGCTTCCTACGGGGTTATTGCCGTGTTCTGCGAGGACCAGGCTCCGCTCTGGATGCTTCACACGGGGTCATTGTCGTGCTCTGCGAGGACCAGGATCCGCTCTGGACGTTTCCCACGGGGTCAGGATTGACATAAGCCGCGTTCCACGTGACCAGGAATTTTCTCTAGATGCTTCCTACGGGGTCAGTGCCGTGTTCTGCGAGGACCAGGCTCCGCTCTGTATGCTTCACACGGGGTCATTGCCGTGCTCTGCGAGGACCAGGATCCGCTCAGGACGTTTCCCACGGGGTCAGGATTGACATAAGCCGCGTTCCTCATGACCAGGAATTTTGCTCTGGATGCTTCCCACGGGGTCATTACCGTGTTCTGCGAGGACCAGGTTCCGCTCTGGATGCTTCACACGGGGTCATTGCCATGCTCTACGGGGACCAGGATCCGCTCTGGACGTTTCCCACGGGGTCAGGATTGACATAAGCCGTGTTCCACGTGACCAGGAATTTGCTCTGGATACTTCCCACGGGGTCAGTGCCGTGTTCTGCGAGGACCAGGCTCCGCTCTGGATACTTCACACGGGGTCATTGCCGTGCTCTGCGAGGACCAGGATCCGCTCTGGACGTTTCCTACGGGATCAGGATTGACATAAGCCGCGTTCCACGTGACCAGGAATTTTGCCCTGGATGATTCCCACGGGGTCATTTCTGTGTTCTGCAAGGACCAGGCTCCGATCTGGATGCTTCACACGGGGTCATTGCCGTGCTCTGTGAGGACCAGGATCCGCTCTGGACGTTTCCCATGGGATCAGGATTGACATAAGCTGCGTTCCACGTGACCAGGAATTTTGCTCTGGATGCTTCCTACGGGGTTCTTGCCGTGTTCTACGAGGACCAGGCTCCGCTCTGGATGCTTCACACGGGGTCATTGCCGTACTCTGCGAGGACCAGGATCCGCTCTTGACGTTTCCCACGGGGTCAGGATTTACATAAGCCGCGTTCCACGTAACCAGGAATTTTGCTCTGGATGCTTCCCACAGGGTCATTGCCGTGTTCTGCGAGGACCAGGCTCCGCTCTGGATGCTTCACACGGGGCCATTGCCATGCTCTGCGAGGACCAGGATCCGCTCTGGACGTTTCCCATGGGGTCAGGATTGACATAAGCCGCATTCCACGTGACCAGGAATTTTTCTCTGGATGCTTCCCACGGGGTCATTGCCGTATTCTGCGAGGAACAGGCTCCGCTCTGGATGCTTCACACGGGGTCATTACTGTGCTCTGCGAGGACTAGGATTCGCTCTTGACGTTTCCCACGGGGTCAGGATTGACATAAGCCGCGTTCCACGTGACCGGGAATTTTTCTCTAGATGCTTCCCACGGGGTAATTGCCGTGTTCTGTGAGGACCAGGCTCCGCTCTGGATGCTTCACACGGGGTCATTTCCGTACTCTGTGAGGACCAGGATCTGCTCTGGACGTTTCCCACGGGGTCAGGATTGACATAAGCCGCGTTCCACGTGACTAGGAATTTTGCTCTGGATGCTTCCCACGGGGTCATTGCCATGTTCTGCGAGGACCAAGCTCCGCTCTGGATGCTGCACACGGGGTCATTGCCGTGCTCTGCGAGGACCAGGATCCGCTCTGGACATTTTCCACGGGGTCAGGATTGATATAAGCCGCGTTCCACGTGACCAGGAATTTTGCTCTGGATGCTTCCTACGGGGTCATTGCTGTAAGACTACGGTAGCGCCCCGGCCGTCTTTTCGAGGCCAAAAAGCGGAAACGAAAACTTTTTCTTAACTAGAAACCGGCGCTATCGTATGCTTAAATCCGGATCGAACCATTAACCTACAACTAGCTATCTAGAGAGAGGGTCGGAAAGCTATACCAATCGATCCGTGTCCTTCGGTCTTTGGCCACCATCCCAAGCTCCCCGCGGCAACTCCGGTCTTGATCTTGTTAGTTATATGTATGCCCTAGAGGCCATTACTGTACATTGGATGTATATTGTAGTGGATGCTGGGACATATATAGGTAGGACTTTCTTGCTCGACATGATAGTACGCTATCTGGTTGCTCTTTATCTTAACATGTATACTTTCTGTCTCTCTGATTACATGTTGATAAAGCCCTTAGGATGTGTACCCGACTTCCAGGACTATGATGCAGATCATACTAGTGGGGCCTGGGTAGTCTATGGGTACATCCTTCAATGTTCCTAGTCGTGGGAATATCGAGACGGGGCATCGATATTCCAAAGTAGACTAGCGTATATCTTCTCGGCCCATGTGATGGGCGATGGATGATCCCATATCCATTGGTGTTTGACATCAGAGATGGTATGCGGATGCTCAGTGGAGACTGGGTACACTGAACGGACTCGCCGAGAACTCCCAGATGGTATTATACCTCACGTCAGATGGCAGTTCTCTGGTGACACTGGTACAGCTTAGTCTGTTGACCCGAGATCGTCATAGAGTCTTGTGTATCTCCCACTGTGCTTTGATTTCCACCCTACCACGGCTCTACTGAGTCGTGCAAACAGGTGGTTTTTGGGTACAGTCCCGATTCACATGGAGGCAATGAGCGATAGGAGGGGATTCGTCTCTCCCGGTATTGAGGGTTGATGTTGCGCTATGCTCGACTGGCCAGGGTTGCAGTGACCTACTGGTAAGTGTTATCAATAGTTTCACACATGTCATGGACTTCACGTCGGCATGAATTATCGAGCTACTGGGGTCTGACGTTTACCACCCGTAGGCGAGATATGCGACATATCAGACGAACAGACCGGACTGTACGGTGAGTGTTACTGGTTGGATTCACAGGAGTGTGAGCGGGCTTGCTCGTCGATCTTCTGAGCGCTCAATACCCGGGTGGCCGTTACGTTTAGCAGACCGCTTGCGGCTTGTGGGTGTTTGATATGATCATCATCTGCTGCCGGCGTATTGACGAGTCTTTAGAGTCTTACACAGAGGTTTTCTGGCTCAAGCGAAACGAAATAGGAGTACATATGGGATATGTGCGGGACCGAGAATAATGCGTGTATGTGATACCATATTTCATTCTCGCGATGTATGTGTCGAATGGTTGTATGCGATATAACCTAATTATCGAATCAAGGATTGATTCGATAAGACGATACATTGGATACTAGTCGGTTATATGCGACATGACCGGATCATTGAATCAAGTGTTGATTTAATGATTTAATGTATAATTATATATTTGATATATTACTTTGCATTAACTAGTATTGGTTCACTTTAAATGGATTTTCTCACTTGAATTGTGCAAGTTGTATATGTGATATACATTTGTGCACATGATTGTATCATGTTTGATGATACATGCTTACTTGGTTAAGTGTAAAGAATTAAACCATGGTTAAACTAATGATTAGGGTTTTGTTTTTTCATTTACTTATTTATCTATTTATTTATCGTTTTCATTTTGGAAAGGAGAATGACAAATGGTGGATTTTCTTTGTTTGCTAGTTGAAGGTTCTTGAAGCTTTGAACTAGTCCACCATTCTTGTCTTATACTTAACCCTAACCATTCAAGTTAACCATGGTCCATTCTCTACAATTAACCAAGGGTTAATATATGATAAGTATTGATTTATTTATCTAAATTATTCAACACTTATCATATCTTCTTCTTCTTCATCATCTTCTTCTTCCATGAAGAAAAGCTTGCTACATCAATGGCAAGTGATGAAAACAAGTGAGAAATCCAATTCTAAAGTGAACCCACTTCCTATTTCTTCATTCTCTACCTCTTGCCAAGTAGTATAGGGTGTTTTCTTCACAAGTTTCATGACTTGGTGAAGTCGGAGTTTGATCTTGTGATGCCTCGACGTAGATCATCTTCGGCATCGAAGCCGACGATCAAGCCCGCCCATTTCTTCGATGAAGCTGATGCTAGAGTTCGGGATCTGACTTGGACAGCGGAGGGACATCATCGCGGAGCTTAGTAAGTGGTGGACCGGATCTATAAAGGTTGTAGTCACTTTCCTTTAGCATTTAATTCGTTTACATGCTTGCATCGCCTATATATCTAATTAACGATCCGTATTAGGGTTTGTAGGCACTTGTAAAATTTGAATTAGCCATGTTTGATCACTTGTGAGACTTCATTAGTGTGCCTAGGGACCCTACAGTGGTATCAGAGCCTAGCTAGAGCCTTAGGCGATGCGTAGACGGAATTAGAAATCCGATTGAACCGAAACCCTAATCGTATTTTGCTCTCTGGACAATTTTGAAAATCGTGGTTTTTTCCAGATTAAAAATATGCAGAAAAATCAGCAGGAATACCTAAGAGTTACTGTGAAATTCGAGCTCCTGAATCCATCAAACCACCGCGGTTCCGCCGCATAAGCATGGCTTATGCGGCGGTTCCGCGGCCGTAATGTCTCCTTGTTTAATGAATTTTGCACAGTAATTCTTAGTTTCCAGTGGTGGTTTTCCTGGGAATTTTTAATATTTATTCAAGAGTTGAATTTTCTGGGTTGTATTGGGGACTTGGTGTATCGATCGGATTGTCTAATTCTGTCTGTGTGCTTTTCCGTATAATTTTAGAATATGTTAAAAAGTTCGACCGGATATAAATACCCAAGTTTTCCACTGTTGGGAAATTTCCAATTGTTGGACTTTTCCGTAGTTTAATGACGTTCTAAGTAGTGCAAGTAACGCGATGGACCCTCTAGAAGACAACAAACCTTAACTCGATTATGTGACCGTCTTGAACTGCCCTTTGAACCTTCGGGTTTGGGGCAGTACGGCGTGCCACATGTGAGGCGTTGGCTTGACCCTTCTACGGCTGGACCGTCGGTACTGAGGCATGAAGTGAATGTCTTTGAACTTATTTCATTCGATTGATCGGGAAAACTTGGGTGTTCGATTGTTCGATCGGAAAGTTTAACATTTTCTATCTTATCCGGAATGTGATACAATAATTGGAATTCACAAGCAGTTATAAGATAACTGAATGAATATTATAAACATAGCAGCTTAGTCTCACTTGATCGGTTGCCACGGAATTTTGATGTGATCAAAAGTCCGTCGCAATCACGTAGCGTACGCGGACACTCGCCGGGTAAACTTAATAGACAGCCTCACCCCATAGCCCCGACTAAGTGACTGTAGGAGAACCCCGTCGCCGAAAGCATCCGTTTGGGTGCTCGCGGCAGCGGTGTTCCGCCTTGGTGCACTTCGTCGACGGCATCGGGGGTGCGACTGCCTACTAAAGTTTGCGACGAGCATTCGATCAGTATGTCGGGAATCTTGTTGAATTGCCCGACTTGATATTGAAAAGAGTTTTCGATAATGAGACTAAAATGCGGGGTTTATAATTGTTAGGCATGTGATGTCTAAGTATTTCATTTGATTAGGCATGCGATGTCTAAAAAGGTTGCGGATTCCAACTGTTGTAGTTTTACACTTTCTTTTCTGTGACCGTAAGTGTAATATGTGATATCGCCGGTTTCATTTCTATATGTCAACGACAATTGGGATGCGCATATTTACTTACGTTGATGACATGTGATGTTATGTGTTGCTAGATATGTTATATTGGATCGTCGTGTTCGAATAGCCGGGGGGTTTTTATGTGAGATGAGTGTTTTTTCATTTTCATTCATGTAAAAACTTGTATGTAATATTCTTTTATTGGGGCACTTCCAGGTTGCGGAAGATGTCACCCATTGTATATTATTTACTTTTCCGCATTAAGATAGACCCAAGGAGGGGAGCACAAGTAACCGGGTTCTGGGGTCCAGTGGGAGACCAACTCGAGGAGTCGAGTCCGGGTCTCCTAACCCTAGAATTGGTAGGGTTGCTTGCCGCTCTCGTAAGGGTCTAGGGGTGTGGGATTGGCTATTCATCACGACCGTGGAATCCGTGTTTTATACTGGCTCGTATTGAAAATACGGACGTCCTAGTATATCCAATATTTCATATGATATTTTCTGCTGCGTTATCTGTGATGTGATCATGTGATGTTCTGTGATAGATATAGTATATAGTATATATGATATATTATATAGACGTTGCTTATGTTTTACACCCGCGCTAGCCCTGCCTCGCTCTGCCGTTAGTTACCTAACCTAACGGTGCAGACGGGACATCGAGGCGAATGCGGATGGCATAAGCGTACGTTATATTTATCTGTGATGATTAGGTGGACTTAAATGATGGGATATTCATTAATAAGATTAATGAAAGAAAATAAACCTAACTGATGTTGTGGAATCGAATTTCAAAATAAAACAGGTAGCTACAGTTCTTACTTTGTATCGCGGTGTTCCTTGTAGAACATCCTGCACCTTATTAGATGAGGAAAGGACCGAGATCCCTTCACCGGGAGTGACTCCTTTAGCAATAACTGGCAGATGCTACAACCCTCGGTTTGTCTTTTGATCACTTCTATAGTTTCTTCTTTGCACAGTGATATATATGATATATCCCGCACCTCATTCGACGAGGAAAGGGCCGACGATCCCTTCACCGGGAGTGACCCCTTTAGCAAAACTAGAAAAGCCTCAAAAACATTCCATTTAAAAACCATTTGATTCCACAACGAGATCAAGTTCAAAGCATTAAAGGTTTTCATAAAAACCATTCGCAACCCTCCGTCATTTTAGGAAGTAGAGTACTTAGTATTCGTGCTACGTTTGTCGACCATAGCCGAGGCGTAGTGTGCGGTAGCTAAGTGATGTCTTCCTATACAGCATATGATGCGATTAGTTAGGACAGTGATGTGGCTTTGTTGACCTTAGCCAAGGGTCATGTGGGTGGGTCTAATTAATCACGAAATGACGGGTAGAACTTGACTAGTATCTATGATTTGTTGACCTTAGCCAAGGTCATAGGTGCTAGGGGTAAAAATCTTTATCGGGAGTTTCAAGTGTTGAAATTTGCAATGAGATTGCATACCTTCTATGTGATAGTTGGATCCCGATACCCACTACGAGTAATTGTTACTCCTGGGAGAGTTTTGCACTTTGCAATTAGCCGATCAAGTAGGTGTCTAGAAAGGTGTCAACGGGGTTACGCCTCTGGGAAAACGAGGTTTACTGTAATTAGGTCCGTGCGAAAGCACGGGGAACCTCCCTCAAAGTACCGACACTGGCCTGGCTGAAAGATTGGCGAACTTGTAGAGTGTAATTAATCCCGGCTAGTCTTTCCTTTTAAGGTTTGAAGGAAGATTTGATAAAAACAGAGGGAGCCATCCTGATTAGATAAAATATATAACCAATCTAATCTTGCAAGAGCGCACGCAGAGTGTTTTCTTCTCTCTCTCTCCTGGTAGCGACCATATCACGCCTTAATCAAGATAATAATACGGATATGGAACGAACCCGCTTGTTATACTGAGCTGGGGAATGTTGGTCCCGCTCCAACTTATAATTGTTATAAGGCAGAGCAGAAATAGGGGAATACCAGAATTCCTAAGCCGCCCAAACGAAGAAAGTGCATATGATGCATCTCCTTCGGGTATGTTCATTACAAAGAACTGTTTCTTAGTATCCTCTGCATCCTGGGTATTTGATATCGGATCTAGATCTCAGATAT
The DNA here is from genome assembly GCA_030015575.1 of Agapanthus africanus. Classification (NCBI taxonomy): domain Eukaryota; kingdom Viridiplantae; phylum Streptophyta; class Magnoliopsida; order Asparagales; family Amaryllidaceae; genus Agapanthus; species Agapanthus africanus. The sequence goes on from CM057337.1 coordinate 944,684,840, forward strand.
GTAATCTGTTACATAGGGCTACAAAAGGGTAGAAAACTGAGAACGGATGATAAGTTTCATGAGACAGAAAACGGGGCAAGTGTTGCAGCCAAGTCTGTTGGTTACTGTCACCCAGTATTACCAATACATTGATTCTGAACAAATGCTATTAGATACCGAACCTGATATACAAAATCATATCAGTCTCTTTATTAGTAAAGAAATGATAAAATTTTGTATTGATGGATAATCTTTTGAACATTTCCTATATCAAAAGTTGATCGGTTCAGGCACATTATCTAAAAGCATTGACGTTCTAAATCAAACTACAATTCCTAGTATACGGAACACACACAAGAGGAAGAGTTCAGAATTGAACGATTCCTTCTTGAGGTATTGTAGACTAGGTCAGATCAATGTGACCCGACTAGCCAGAGTTACATAAAGATGCATATTTAAATTAGTTTGAATTTACATCTTATGAAACTCGCCAGTCATGTCACAAAGATAAGATGACCATAGCTCCGTTTACTGGAAACAGAGAAAGAGCTAATTAACCCTTGGGATGATACATGTTGATGTATGCAGGTCCCCTGTCTACACATGCCAAGACCGGTTCTTTGTACTTCATTACATTCTCTAATGATCTCTTTAGATTCAGACATATGTTCTTGTTGAAACACAAGTCCGAACCTTTTGAGATATTCACAGAATATAAGTTAGAAGTAGAGAACCAATACGGGTATAAGTATTATGTGCTTCAATGAGATCAAGGAGGAGAATACTTGAGCACGGAATTCCTGGACTATTCTAAAGAAGAATGAGATTCTCTCTCAGCATTACTCCTCCGTATACACCATAGCACCATGGTATATCGGGACGGAGCAATCACACCCTATATGATAAGGTGTGCTCTATGATGAGTACTACTGAGTTACCTATTTCCTTTTTGGAAGTTATGCACTTGAGAAGCTGCATACCTATTGAATTAGGTTCAAACCAAATCAGTTGCCTACCACTTCATATGTGATATGGAAAGGGAAGAGCCCATATCTTAAGTTAGTTAAGATTTGGGATTGTCCGGCCTATGTCAAAAGCAAAATCCGGACAAAATCGAGGCAAGGTCAGTTCTGTAGAAATGGAAAAGTTCCAGCTATACAAAACTGCAGCTGATTTGACTGGACCAAAGGATTCTATAGTCCCCGACGAACCTCAGCCTCTCCGCCAAACTAGCAGGGTTCCTCATCCGCTTGAGAGATACTTCGGTTTCTCGATGACAGTGGGAGCGAGGATTGCATCATGAGATGATGACCCAACTAGTTTCGAGCAGGTCATCAAGAGTAGGGACTCTGTAAGAATGGCTGGATGCTTAGCGATCTGAGATGGAATCCATGTACACCAACAAAGTATGGACTTTGGTTGCTATATCTGAAGGGTTAAATCCCCATCAGGAGCAAGTAAATCTTGAGAAGATTACTTGGTGTAGATGGAAAAGTTGAGACTTTCAAAGCTAGACTTGTTAAAGGTTTTAGTTATCAACAAGGTGTGGATAATGATGAAACTTTTTCTAGGGAATATGCTTAAGTCCATCCAGATCCTACTTGCCATTGCTACATACCATGACTACGATATCTGGTGGTTGGGTGCCATGACTACTTTTCTAAATAATGATTTCGAAGAGAACGTCTATAAGAACACAGCCAGAGGGCTACGTAAACAGTGGGAGCAGCGGAAACGTGTGCAAGATGTTTTATGTGATGAAGCAGGCATCGCGGAGTTGAAACATCTGTTTTGATGAGTTAGTCAAACAGTTTGACATCATCAAAATGGTAGATGAACCTTGTATATACAAAACGGTAGTAGAGAGTAAGGTGGTCATCCTCGTATTGTACGTGGACAACATACTCTTGATAGGAAAAGAGTTTCCTGTACTACGATCGGTCGATCTCCTCTTATCACATGGATTCTCCATATAGGATCAAAGTGATACCTCTTAAATCCTGAGTTTTCATCTATGAGATAGATGTAATTGGATGCTAGGATTCTCACTAGATGTAGTGAGATGGTATCAATCGATCCTGGGGAGAATCACTGGAAGGGTTCCAGGGTGATAAAGACGACTGAATGTCAGTCACATGCATTGTCTTTACCCTCAGTAAAGGGACGGTATGTTAGAAGAGTTCCAAGCTAGATACCGTGGCAAACTAGACGATAAAGGCTGGTAATATCGCTATTAAAGATACTACCAAAGAGGCAGTTTGGGTGTATATTGGTTCATAAGATGAACTAGGTTCCTACCATTGTATGACAATGGAAGTGTGGCTTTGGCCAAGGAACCATGGTCCCATCAGTGACCCAGACATATTCTGAGGCAGCATCACCTGATCATGGAGATAGATGTTCTCCAGGATGATCGAGATTAGGAGAGTAGACTCAGAGGACAACACGGCGGATCCACTCACAAAGGCTTTTTCCCAAAAAGAGACTTTTAGGGGATGGTTGAGTATTAGATACTACAACTACTGCTACAGATGGCCCTAGTGCAAGTGGGAGATTGTTAGTTATATGTATGCCCTAGAGACCATTACTGTACATTGGATGTATATTGTAGTGGATGCTGGGACATATATAGGTAGGACTTTCTTGCTCGACATGATAGTACGCTATCTGGTTGCTCTTTATCTTAACATGTATACTTTCTGTCTCTCTGATTACATGTTGATAAAGCCCTTAGGATGTGTACCCGACTTCCAGGACTATGATGCAGATCATACTAGTGGGGCCTGGGTAGTCTATGGGTACATCCTTCAATGTTCCTAGTCGTAGGAATATCGAGACGGGGCATCGATATTCCAGAGTAGACTAGCGTATATCTTCTCGGCCCATGTGATGGGCGATGGATGATCCCATATCCATTGGTGTTTGACATCAGAGATGGTATGCGGGTGCTACTGGAGACTGGGTACACTGAACGGACTCGCCGAGAACTCCCAGATGGTATTATACCTCACGTCAGATGGCAGTTCTCTGGTGACACTGGTACAGCTTAGTCTGTTGACCCGAGATCGTCATAGAGTCTTGTGTGTCTCCCACTGTGCTTTGATTTCCATCCTACCACGGCTCTACTGAGCGTGCAAACAGGTGGTTTTTGGGTACAGTCCCGATTCACATGGAGGCAATGGCGATAGGAGGGGATTCGTCTCTCCCGGTATTGGGGGTTGATGTTGCGCTATGCTCGACTGGCCATAACAGGAAATCCCTGGCCAGGGTTGCAGTGACCTACTGGTAAGTGTTATCAGTAGTTTCACACATGTCATGGACTTCACGTCGGCATGACTCATCGAGCTACTGGGGTCTGACGTTTACCACCCCTAAGCGAGATATGCGACATATCAGACGAACAGACCGGACTGTACGGTGAGTGTTACTGGTTGGATTCACAGGAGTGTGAGCGGGCTTGCTCGTCGATCTTCTGATCGCTCAATACCCGGGTGGCCGTTACGTTTAGCAGACCGCTTGCGGCTTGTGGGTGTTTGATATGATCATCATCTGCTGCCGGCGTATTGACGAGTCTTTAGAGTCCTACACAGAGGTTTCCTGGCTCAAGCGAAACGAAATAGGAGCACATATGGGATATGTGCGGGACCGAGAATAATGCGTGTATGTGATACCGTATTTCATTCTCGCGATGTATGTGTCGAATGGTTGTATGCGATATAACCTAGTTATCGAATCAAGGATTGATTCGATAAAACGATACATTGGATACTAGCCGGTTATATGCGACATGACCGAATCATTGAATCAAGTGTTGATTTAATGATTTAATGTATAATTATATATTTGATATATTACTTTGCATTAACTAGTATTGGTTCACTTTAAATGAATTTTCTCACTTGAATTGTGCAAGTTGTATATGTGATATACATTTGTGCACATGATTGTATCATGTTTGATGATACATGCTTACTTGGTTAAGTGTAAAGAATTAAACCATGGTTAAACTAATGATTAGGGTTTTGTTTTTTCATTTACTTATTTATCTATTTATTTATCTTTTTCATTTTGGAAAGGAGAATGACAAATGGTGGATTTTCTTTGTTTGCTAGTTGAAGGTTCTTGAAGCTTTGAACTAGTCCACCATTCTTGTCTTATACTTAACCCTAACCATTCAAGTTAACCATGGTCCATTCTCTACAATTAACCAAGGGTTAATATATGATAAGTATTGATTTATTTATCTAAATTATTCAACACTATCATATCTTCTTCTTCTTCTTCATCTTCTTCTTCCATGAAGAAAAGCTTGCTACATCAATGGCAAGTGATGAAAACAAGTGAGAAATCCAATTCTAAAGTGAACCCACTTCCTATTTCTTCATCCTCTACCTCTTGCCAAGTAGTATAGGGTATTTTATTCACAAGTTTCATGACTTGGTGAAGTCGGAGTTTGATCTTGTGATGCCTCGACGTAGATCATCTTCGGCATCGAAGCCGACGATCAAGCCCGCCCATTTCTTCGATGAAGCCGATGCTAGAGTTCGGGATCCGACTTGGACAGCGGAGGGACATCGTCGCGGAGCTTAGTAAGTGGTGGACCGGATCTACAAAGGCTGTAGTCACTTTCCTTTAGCATTTAATTCGTTTACATGCTTGCATCGCCTATATATCTAGTTAACGATCCGTATTAGGGTTTGTAGGCACTTGTAAAATTTGAATTAGCCATGTTTGATCACTTGTGAGACTTCATTAGTGTGCCTAGGAACCCTACAGATCTCCTCGTCGGAAAGGGCACCACATCTACGAGTCCTTTTACGGGCTCCCGCTTCATCCGAAGCAACTCGGGCACGAAGTGTGCTAGTCGACGTGTCCAAGGTGTTGTAGAGAATGTTTGTGACAACTTTGTTTCTTGAGGATTTAGTGGATGCCATTAGTGAGGATATAGTGAGCTCAAAGAAGAGGAAGAAGAAGAAGTTTCCTCATCTTTTTCTTTTTATGTTGTTGCAAATGATAAAGTGAGAGAGTGAGATCAAGAAGCCAAAAAATACAAGAGCTAACAACCATCATATGGTTGCCCCTCTCTCTCCTCTTATTATTTCAACTCACTAAAACATCACATAATGTGACATATGCACAAGTAAAGAGACCATGACTCATCACTTGTGCATGTGTCACATTAAATGCTCCTAATCATGATTTTGAGCTCATTATTTCCTTATGCCAACATTAATCCAAATGTTTGCAACAATAAAAAGAGAATGGCATCTACTAAAGTAAACTCGTGACGGATCACAAGAGTACCCCTCACCTGTATATACATACCTGCATCCGCATTCCGACCGAATCCGAATGCGATGAGACTAAAGTAATCCAAGAAATCTAATACTAGGATCCGGCTTAAACCAAAGACCACTAGTATGATCCGCCCGATCATGATCCATGCACTACTGCACGTATATGATCGGATCCTGCCATATATCATACGGCCTCTACAACGTTTCACCCGAAACTTGAGAAACTGTATGCGGGGGACTCTAAAGACTCGTCAATATTTTGGCTGTGGATTTAACCACTAGCTCATCAGAGGTACTAGCTGTACGTAACGGGCTACCAGGTATTGACTAAAAGGGAGGTCGATGAGGGAACTCATCCTGACACCCTACTGAGCCTGTCAGTGATAATATTCGTACAGTCCGGTCCGTTCGTCTATGAGCATCGCATGGCGGGCCTAGGAGGTTGGTAAAAGTCAGACCCCCAAAAGCGGTACAAGTCATGTCGGGGTGTAGCCTAGAACACCCTGAGATACTACTGGAATACTTACCAGTAAATCTCCTGCCTCGGCCGAGGGCTTTGTGCAATGGCTCTCCTAGACACAGCGCGACCTCACCCCCAATACCGGGAGAGACGAATCCCCTGCCGATCCGCTCACTTGCCTCCTTGTGGCTCGGGACTGTACCCAACTAAAACCTATTTGCACGACTCCTTTGAGCCATGGTAGGGTAGTAATCAAAGCACAGTGGGAACTCGCACGAAACAAATGACGATCTCAGGTCGATGAACTAACCTGTACACATGTCACCTGGGAACTGCTATCTGACGTCAGGTATAATACCAACTAGCATGTTCCCGGCGAGTCCTGTCCGGTGTACTCATAACCCAATGAGCACCTGTATACATTTTAGGTGAACCAACTGACACCAATGGCTTGTGAGACCGGCCACCGCCCCTCGTCGGGGTCTCGACTGTATACACTAGTCTACTCTGGAGTATCGATGCCCTGTCTCGAAAACTCCCACGACTAGGGACCTTTTAAGGATGTGCTTATGAACCCCAGCTCCCACGTATATGATCGCCATCGCACTGCTGGCAGTCAAGAAAGAATCCTAAGGGCTCTATCAACGTGTAATAGCGACCTGTAAGGTCACCTAAAGCAGTACACGATGATAAAGACAAACCATGCAAGCATACTATTCTCTATCAACATGTAATAGTGAACTACAATGTCACCTAAAGCATGTATACGATGATAAAGACAAACCAGATAGTATACAATCATCCTGAGTAAGATTGTCCTACCGGTATAGGTCCTCCCTCAATCATTGAAATCGCCTGCCTGGGATCCAATAATTGACTTTGTAGGCACTATATCCAACAATTGCCGTATTCTGCGAGGACCAGGCTCCGCTCTGGATGCTTCACACGGGGTCATTGCCATACTCTGCAAGGACCAGGATCCGCTCTGGACGTTTCTCATGGGATCAGGATTTACATAAGCCGTGTTCCACGTGACCAGGAATTTTCTCTGGATGCTTCCCATGGGGCCAGTGCCGTGTTCTGCGACGACCAGGCTCCGCTCTGGATGCTTCATACAGGGTCACTGCCGTGCTCTGCGAGGACCAGGATCCGCTCTGGACGTTTCCCACGGGGTCAGGATTGACATATGCCGGGTTTCACGTGACCAGGAATTTTGCTCTGGATGCTTCCCACGGGGTCATTGTCATGTTCTGCGAGGACCAGGCTCCACTCTGGATGCTTCATACGGGGTCATTGCCGTGCTCTGCGAGGACCAGGATCCGCTCTGGACGTTTCCCACGGGGTCAGGATTGACATAAGCCGCGTTCCACGTAACCAGGAATTTTGCCCTGGATGCTTCCCACAGGGTCGTTGCCGTATTCTGCGAGGACCAGGCTCCGCTCTGGATGCTTCATACGGGGTCATTGCCGTGCTCTGCGAGGACCAGGATCCGCTCTGGACGTTTCCCATGGGCTCAGGATTGACATAAGCCGCGTTCCACATAACCAGGAAGGGTTGACTTTATCCGCATTTCACGGAGTCGGGGTTTGACTCTCGGTCATCTATGCACCGCCGAGTCATGGAACTGGGAGTTGCCGCTGTTTCACTTTGCTTGATGTTGTGTCTGTTGTAATGAGATGAATGTCGAGATGATCTCCAGGCTATATGTGAACCGTCGAGATTTGGCTTTTTCTTCTGATGAAGCCTGGGGAGGAAAGGTGTGATTCCCTCTTTGTTTGCGCCCATTGTATACAGGGATTGACGTGATATCACCTGTAGGGCAAAAAGGTTTCATTTTATTTAATTTTTCTTTCCGCGATGCTCTATCATTTCAGCTTTTATATCGCGAAAGTCGCGATTGCCCAATCATTTCGGCTATTTTTCGCGGTGCCTAATCATTTCGGCTATTTTGCTTGCATACATTTTTACTTGCTGATTTTGTTGCATGTTGCCCCATCATTTCGGCTATTTCGCATGCATGTGTGGCTTGCTAGCTTTTCGCTGCAAGCTTGGAATTAGACACCGATTTCGGCATCAGCACCGCTACAACTGGGATATTGCCAGGAGTGAATCATCATTTTCCTCTGTCAATTTCGAACAAAGGTGGCTTAGCAAATAGGGTTAAGATCCTGTCAAATAAGTCTTTTGACTTCATGAGCCGTAAGGGTCTCACAAAGGTATTTCTCCCTACAAGTCATGAGGATCTCATAGGTGCGTTTTCTCCTTAGGAATCGTGAAGACTCCTAAGTGTATAGTCTCTTATAAGTCTTAAAGATTTTACAAGAGTGCTTTCACCTTATAAGTCGAGAGGGCTTACAAGGGCTGTTCAATGTGCAGACATATCCCTAGTCACGGATGGGACTTTGTTAGGGAAATGTTTATTCGTGCCCGTGGATTGTATACAAGGGTCAGCATTGAGCCGCTTGTAGGGCAGAACTGGAGGTTGTGGTGGCCGCTTAAGAACAGGTTCAGATCCTTGTAGCTTAAGATCGCCTCTTCACCTTTTCATCTGGGAGGGACGTAAAATGTCTACAGTTCTTGCACACTATAAGCTTCAAGTGCATCGAGATCTTTGTAATGTTTTTGTGGAACCATGGTAATTTGCAAACTCTGATCTTTATCGACGAAGATTTGTATCGACGGCCGAGCAGAGAATACAGCATTGACCTCATCTTCCGAGTCGCTGTCGAAGATCAACATAGGGATGGACGGTCCCGGCTTGTTGTATTGGGACGGCCCTGAATAAACTATCTCTTCTTCCTTCTCGGTATCACTCCTGAAGACCGGAATAGTAGTGATGGCTTTGTTCTTCGGTTTGTGACATCTTTCCGTGTCCTCAAAGTATGGTAAGAAGTATTTTGCATCTTCGTACTTTCGGACTTCATTCACGGAGAATGGGTTCAACTCCCCCATCACAGTGTACTCGAGACCATCCTTGAAATAATTCATACACTGATGTTGTGTAGAAGGGATAATGTTGTACTCGTGTAACCAGGGCCTGCCGAGCAAAGCATTGTAGCATGTCTTGGCGTCAATGACGTGAAATTTAATATCCGTGACGAGTAGCCCGAAGCGCAGTGTCAGTATCATAGACCCGAGAGTCCGTGATGACTGGGAGTTGAAACCGAAGATGGTGATTTTATCACGAGCGAGGTGCTGAACGCTCATGCAGATTTCCTTCAACACTCGCATATTGAGGAGATTGACGGAGGACCCATTGTCGACCAGGATTTTGCCTATCTTGATATCATGACAGTATCCGGAGACATAAAGGGGGCGGTTATGCTCGCACGTCCCAAGGAGGAGATCTTCATCGCCGAAGGTGATATCGGCCGTGTGTACTTCTTCCAGCTCGTCTTTCATCCTTTCTTCGGCGAGGAAAGCTTGGAATTGCCCCGGCTCTTGTAGCGCCTTGATCAATGAATCTCTCGCCTCTTTGGATAGCATAAGGGCGTCGAGAATGCTGAGCTGCGAGGGTAGCTTCCTCAAGTGTGCCAGAACGTTGTAGTCCACCTTGCTCTTCTTCGGAAGGTCTTTGGCTGTCAGCTCTTCGACGGCTTGGTCATCTAAGGCGATATTCTCAGGGACTTTTTCTTTTCCCTTATCTTTTCTATTCATGGGTCCGAGATTCTTTTCAGGCAGCGTACGATTGTGCAGCTGAATATTTTCACAGGTCTTCGGTTCTTCCTCTTTTCCCGAGGTGGATTCTTTGAAGAGAGGGCCAAGAGTGATTTCTTCGTCAGAGTCGCTCCCGAAGGTGAGAACTTGCGATCCTCCAAAGTTAACCATGCGACAGTTTCCGGTAGTTCTTCTAAGCCCCTCGGTCGTACTTCTTCGCTCCCGACGAGTTTTGCGTTTCATCTGCTTAAAATGTTACCAGTGAGCAACATATCCCTGCCACCATCTTTTAAAAGCGTTGCACTCTTCGGTGGGGTGCGCAATCTTTCGATGATATAAGCAGTAGCTAGGATGCATTTCTGCTTCACCAAGAATGTTTCCTTCGGAGGGTGGTAGCTTCATTCCCATTGATATGGCTTTGGTGAACCTCTTCCTCGTCTTGAACCTGCTTTTATTCGCGGTGGATGTACTTTGATTTGGCGGGAGCGTCTCAACCCTTTCGTCCAGTCACCAGTGCTTGGCTTTTTCAAATATGGCCATCTCACGCTCTCGAGCAGTTTTGCTTTTAAGAAGCGCTTCATTTAGGAACGCATCAATCATTTCGTCTGATGGCCCTAGAAGTTCCGGCTCAGGACCTGCCCCCAGTTTCTCTGTGTAAGGAACTTCTTCATCGTTTATCAATGAGTGAGAGATCACATGGCAACTTACTATGTAATCTTCAGATTCATTCGACGAGTCTTCTCCATCATCTTCGTCTTCAAGGACATGACTGTGAAATTCTTGGAGTGTGATTGGAGCCCGCGCCTTCTGGTTATACTCTTCCAGCGTATTAATTTGCTTTTGCAGGTCCGTGCGCTTGTTACTAGGCTTCACGGGCTTTTTGGTCTTCTTTTTCTTCTTCGAAGACTTTGACGGCTGGGTGTGAGTGTTTTGAATATCACCACCAATTTTTGGAGTTGGGCGCGGTTTCAGCATTCCCTTGATAATCTTAGGTTCCAGCAGATTCTTCCACCTGATCGCCGGACATGTCTGGAGATCGTTCAGCATTCTTTGAGTTTTGGTTGAAACAGCGACCTCCCATGGAGCTTCTTCAACAAAAGAGCACGATGCCCCCGGTGTGTCCGTCTTCTTAGGAGTGTGCGGTTGTGGTAGGCTTACTTTCCACTTTTCAGACAGCGCAAACTTGCCTTGTTGGTATTGGTCCTCGATCCATCCCTTAAAGACGAAGCAATCTTTAATCAGATGGCTTACCGTTTGGTGGTAAGGGCAATAATTAGGACCATTAGTCTCGCCGGGTTGCAGTGGTCGCTTAGGATTTGGCAGATTGATGAGCCTGTTGCGCACCGCCAGTTCGAACAATCTCTTCGTTTTGTTCCGGGGGAACGAATAAGGATGCTTCATTTTCTCATTATAGTATCGCCGTCTCTCTTCCAGTTGATCCGTTAGTTTTGGGGCACTGGGTTCCTGTTGAGTATTCGCGACGAATGTCACTTTTCCTTTACCCTTTTCGCTTCGCGGCTCCGGCTTCGGAGGAGACGGTCTATGACCCATCTGGTCCATCTGGGCCAGCTTGTCGATCAAGGCTTGGAATGTGGTCGGCTTAAAGAACATCATGAATTGGGAAATGGTTGCATAAGGGTCCAGAGTGCCCACGAACATGCCCACCGCCGGCGCTTCTTCGATGCGCTGTTCGCATTTCAATCACAGATTCCGCCATCGAATTGCATATTGAACCCACGTCTCGCCTGGCTTTACCCTGGCATTAATTAAGATGTGATTGGGGTGCGCTCGCTAGCGCTTGCAAATCATTGCATGAATAATAGCTCCATTTCTGCTAAAGTCCTGACGGAGTCATTTGGAAGTTCAGAGTACCATTCAAACACTGTTTCCGACAAGCTGCCAACAAACTGACAGAGCAAAAGTTTATCATCACCCCCGGTGTTGCCGCAAAGAGCCCTGAACTGAGCGACATGTTGGTGGGGATTGTCTTTCCCCTTGTACATATGGAATCTGGGGATCGTGTATCCCGGCGGGTACTTTATTTGATCATACCAGCCTGGATATGGTCGCCCAGTTTTAACGACTTGGCCGGCCGCTTCATTCACTTGGTGAGCTCGTATTTGCTGAGCAATATAGTCATCCAGAGCTGCCTTGGAAATGGTTTCCTCTTTGGCTGCTGAAAGAGCCGGAGGAGGGTTCGATGTCTCCCCTCTGTCATCTTCAATGATGATCGGAGGGTCTTCAGCTGGAGGTTCTGGCTGTAACATCATCCCGACCATGTCTTGGAAGAGAAGCGCCATTCATTTTATATTAGCCGCTTGTTCTGCTGCTTCTCTGTCCTTCTTTTCGAGGACACTGCTGAGGAAGTCAGCATCGGTTTCTTGTTCATGACGCTGCTCTGATAATGCCTCCGGGCTTTCTTTTGGCCCGGTGAGTGCGGCCATTTGCGTTAGCATTTCCTGAAGCTTCTGTTACTGCTCCTGGGCTTCTGTCACGGATCGGGTGAGAGGTCGATGACCTGTCGAAGCGCGGCTTTCCTCTTTTCCGGAAGCCATATAAACAGTATGCACCATTATGCCCCCAGACTTGGGGCGTTTAGGCTTAGTGTCTTTGTGGTCTGTCGTAGTCACAGGGGCTTTCTCTGGCCTCCTTCTTTTTTGAGCAGTTGACGTTGAGGGGGACGTTGCAGTGGGCACCCAGGTAGTTATCGTCTTTTGTGGCTTGACAGGACGGTTCTCTTCCTATTGAACCTTCACATTTTTCTGTCGACGAGGGTAATCTTGATCAATCACCGACTCCTGCACCTGTCGCTAGACTTTATAGATTTTGGAGGATAGTTGCTGAGAACGCTGTTCCGGCTTTGCCTTCGGTGCATTCTCCACGTGAATTCTCCACGTGTAGAGGAGATCTTTTCAGTATGGCGGTAGGAGAGTTCCTGTGCACCTTGTTCAGCAATTCAAAGCCGTTCCCGGTTGGAACAGCAGCATTGAATTCCACCATTGGGGCTGGCGGAGTTAGCCCAGAGGGGGAGTTGCCCCCAGCTTTCCTTACTCGGCGCCAATGGCGACGTCGAGCGTGTCGAGCTGCTGTGATTGTTTCAGCCTGAGGGGTGACTTCGTCATGTCCCCTGTTTTGGTGAGGCGCCGCTGGTACCAGCCTCTTGAAGACCGACGCCCGTCAAGCAGCAGTGTCTAACCGGTCAAAGACAGACCTTTGGGTGGGGGAAGTAGCTTTGAGGACTTCGACTGGAGCGGGAGCCAGAAGAGTCAGTCTTGTGAAGACCGACCCTTTGGCAGGAGAAGTCGCCTTGAAGACTTCGGGAACAGGGATGACTATCCTCTTCGGAATAACCATTTCTGGAATTGCAGGCTTCATCATAGGCCCACATGAACTTTGGCCTAATCTGGCGAAGACTGAGGTGCCAGAGCTGGACGACCCGTTGAGAGGGGTCACAGTAGTGGTAAGTCGATCGAAGACCGACTTCTTTGGGGCTTCTTGCGGCAACATCGGGGCATTGAAGCTCATGGGTGGGATCATAGTCCCAAAGAACAGTCCAGTGGTGGCCTGAGTTACTTGGTCCACCGGCATCGTGAACTGGGAGGCCGCTTGAGGCCCGTAAGCTATGCTTCCAGATGAGGCGGAACGCGAGTTGCAGTTGCAGCTGGAACACTTCGCGCAAGTGGACGCCATTGATCCTTCGCTTTCTGCACCAAGCAAGACGCCAAATCTTAGTACCTCGAACCCAAGGGCAACCATTAGCAAACCATGATTCGTTCGCAAACACGACACACGGAGTGTGGAGTGAAAAGAGGAAAAGGTCCCACCGGGCGTGCCAGAATCTCTTCCCCTTCGAAACACGGAGACGCGACCGCGCGGGTCCGTCTTGCCTGAATTTCGGGGCAGATGCTAATTGGTGCTATCCGTCCACCTCTCCGAAGATGCCAAGTTAATTTATGGCACCATGTAACGAAGGTTTAAACGGATGCGGCCGATATAGCAGACTTCATCAGATTCCCACTCGTTTGAGGGGGTTTTGATTGTGGGGATGCCCTTCCCTATAGGTGCAAGCCCCTGTAGTTAATTACGCTACTGCATCGCGATAACAACTTTCTCCTTGTCCAGATAGTCACTTCGTGTCGTGGGTGTTTGTTTTGTTTGTGGTTGACCGTGAATTGTATACGGAGACTAATTTATGTTGTCGCCCGTAGGGCGTGGACTAGTCCAGATCCGTATCGTCTTAGATTTGGGTTTGGGGGTTGGGTTTAAGGATACGTTAGCCTCATTTGAGACTAAGATCAACTTAAACGTTTGTTAAGGATACGTTAGTCTTATTTTAGACTAAGATCGACTTAACGGGATCATTTAGATCCAACAAAAGAGCAATTAGACTCTATTGTCTAATTTAGGGACATTGCGGTCGATTAGTCTAAGGACATTACGGTCCAATGTTAGTTTAAGGACATCTCGGTCCAATGTTAGTTTAAAGACATCACGGTCGAGGTTAAGAACATCATAGTCCGTGAGTTTAAAGACCTCACAGTCAAGGTTAAGGACATCATAGTCCGTGAGTGTAAAGACCTCACAGTCAAGGTTAAGGACATCATAGTCCGTGAGTTTAAAGACCTCACAGTCAAGGTTAAGGACATCATACTCCGTGAAATGTGTGGTTGTCGGGACCCGTCACCTCTCTAAAGACGTTGAAGGATTACAACGACAAATATCAAAGGAATGAAGAGATGTACCCTTAAACCAAAGTTGATTTGGGGATCTGTAGTCCAATTTGGAACTAAGACAAATTAATTAGATTATGAGCACATTGGCTCAGTTAAATCTGAATTGAGGACTTATGGCCAACTTGGGCTAAGTCTAATTAGATTTGAAGTGTTGGCCCTTTATTGGACCATTAGACATTTGTCTGGGTTCAGCCCCTCATCACTTAGCAATGGTAAACAAGAGTTTGAGGGCTCTGATAACATTTTTGTCTTTAACTGAGCATTAAACATTATAACTCTAGGTTTTACTCAACTTTGAGATTTAGTCAAGATGGGAGGTTTTTTGCCTCTAGAAACTTAGTCAATTTGGCTAAGATTGGTTTAAAAATAGTGTTAAACACTAGAGGACAGCAGTGTTAAACATTGGAAATGAAACGCTTAAATTAGTGTTAAACACTAGAGAGGAAGGGGTCACGTGGGGACACGTGAGGGCACCCAAAGGTGGGGCCAGATCTCCTTTACTTTGTTATGCAAATAAGTGTTTAAACACTTTTAATCTTCTGACCATCACGTGTTGACACGTGATGGATATTTGTGCATTGATTATTAAAGCATTTATTAGGGATCACGTGGTAACACGTGAGAGCGCCCAAAACCAATACTGCCTTTGCTTTTGTTCCTTATATTATAAGGGTCACGTGGGGGCACGTGGGGCATTGCCTCAAAGCTTTTTCCTTCTCATTTTTGGGAGATCTGTTTAGGGGGCACGTGGGGGTACGTGACCTAGCTTTATTCTTTCTTTCTGATCACTGCGGATTGGGGTCACGTATCATCACGTGACCAATGTTCTTTACGTGCATGGAGATCTTTCAAGTCTCTTTATTTTAAGAATTAAATTCTCTGTAGGGTTAAACCCTAATTATGTTTTAGAGGAATTAAATTCCTATGCATGTGGAAGAATTAAATTCTTATGTAGGGTGAAACCCTAATTTCATTTAGGAGGAATTAAATTCCTGTGAATTTGAGAGAATTAAATTCTCAAGTAGGGTTAAACCCTAGTTTTGTCTATCTTGAAGGAATTAAATTCCTATAAATTTGGGAGAATTGAATTCTCATATAGGGTTAAACCCTGGTTTTATCTTGGAGGAATTAAATTCCTGTGAATTGGGAGAATTAAATTCTCTAAACTCAATTCTCCCTCTAAGTTTTGGATCTGCATGGCAGAATCTTCCCGATGAGAATTAAATTCTTAACTTGTAGGGAGATTTGCTTCAGCAGATCTTCAGCCAGAGGAAGAACTAAGTTCTTTTACAGAAGAGTTAAACTCTTAGATTGAGAATTAAATTCTCTTTTTTCTGTTTTATGAAGTTTTGATCCCTTTCCCCTTTCTCACCTAGAATTTCTTTTCTTGCGAATTGAATTCTCCTTTCTTTTCTCTCTGCTATTTTCTTTCAGAAAATTTCAAGATCTCCAAAATTCTCTCCCTCTTCCTCTTCTTCGCTCCTATTTATAGGAAAAAGAAAAGAATCAATTTGTTTAGTAAATCTTTCATTGAAAGATTTTGGTTATTTTTGTAACTAACATGATCTTTTAGATCACTCAATGAATTTTATTCACCAGTGGATTTTTAATCCAAAAGATTTTCTGTTTGTTGTTCTTGGTGAATTTCAGGGAAATCTTTCCTTGTATAAAATCTTTCCATAAATTGGTGATTTTTAATCACCATTGGATTTTTAATCCAACGGTGCTCTATTTTACAGAGCACCATCTTTTTTGTTTGGAGAGATTTAAAGAAAGATTTTCTCAGTTAGGGTCTTTGATTTCCCTTAATTAGAATTTAATTCTATTTAGCTCAGAAGGCTTTTTAAGCCCATCACGTATTGGCACGTGATCCCAACGTTTGACCATTGAAATAGAATTTAATTCTATCAATTAAAGAGCTGGGGGACCAGTCACGTGTTGGCACGTGACCCTCTTTCATTCAAAATTCAATTCTATCTCTTAACAGGGCTAAAGGACCATCACGTGTCAGCACGTGACCTTTGGTCACGTGTGCGTACGTGATGCCCCATTTCTTAGCCGTTTTGTTTACACTTTTGTTTGATTCAGAATTTAATTCTATAAAGTAGAGATCTTGGGAAACTATCACATATCAACACGTGACCCTTGGTCACGTGTGAGCATGTGATACCTCATTGAGGTATTTCCTTAGCCGTTTTGTTACATTTTCGTTTGATTTAGAATTTTAATTCTATAAAGTGGAGTTCATAGGAAACGATCACGTGTCAACACGTGACCCTTTGTCACGTGTGAGCACATGATACCTCATTAAGGTATTTCCTGATTTTTAATCAGGGAACACATGAATCATCAGCTGTCTTGATGCATAAGCTACAACCTTACCGTGCTGATGTAGAACACATCCTAATCCCTTACCGGATGCATCGCAATGCACTTAAAAACCTCCAGATTAGTTCGGTATAACGAGAATAGGCGCTGATGTCAATCATGACTTGAGTTCTACGAAAGCTTGCTCACATGCTTCTAACCACACGAATTCTTCATCTTTACGTGTGAGCTTGGTCAGGGGTGTTGCTATCTTCGAAAATCCTTCAATGAACCTTCGGTAATATCCAGCTAGACCCAAGAAACTTCGAATGTCCTTCACTGATTTCGGTGTCGGCCGTTTACTTACTGCTGAAACTTTCGCTGGATCCATAGAGATTCCTTCGCCTGATACAATATGTCCGAGAAAACCAACTTGATCTAGCCAAAACTCGCATTTTCTATATTTGGTATAGAGTTGATGTTGTTGCAAAGTTTCCAGGACAATTCGTAAGTGCTCGGCGTGTTCCTTCCGACTTTTAGAATACACCAGGATGTCGTCGATGAAGATGACAACAAACCTGTCTAAATACTTCCGGAAACTTGATTCATTAGGTTCTTGAATAATTTTGGTGCGTTGGTCACTCCAAATGGCATCACAAGAAATTCGTAATGACTATAGCGAGTTCTGAATGTCGTTTTATGGATATCAGATTCCTTGACCTTCACCTTATGATAACCCGAACGAAGATCTAACTTAGAGAGAACACAAGATTCACTTAGCTGATCGAACAGATCGTCGATGCGCGGGAGTAGATACTTGTTCTTTATCGTTATTTTGTTCAAGGCTCTATAATCGATGCATTCTGTATGAACATTCCTTCTTCTTCACAAGTAGAACTGGAGATCCCCAACTTGAAGTGCTGGGACGAATCCATCCTTTTGCCAGTAATTCATCCAACTGGGTTCTGACCTCCTTTAAACCTTCCGGACTTAGTCGATACGGTGCTTTGATTACCGGTTGTGCTCCTGCTATTAAATCAATGCTGAGCTCGATCGGGAGGCAAACCTGATATATCGTCAGGAAACACATCGTCGAACTCTCGAACCACTTCCGGCTTTGATCCTTCCTCCGCTTGAATTACTGCAATCACTGCCTTATTTGGTTTCGCCTTGTAAGTACTTGGCTTTAGGGTACGGTCTCTACTTTTGAAATAGAAGACTGGATGGTTTGGAATCTCGAATATTGCCCTCCTTTGACGACAGTCAATGGTAGCATAGAATGTTCCGAGACAATCCATACCTAGAACCACATCGAAGTTCGGTATGTTCAGCACCTTGAAGTCAGCATAGAATTCTCTGCTGCAGACGACCACTGGACATATGCCAAATCCCATTATTACCTTTAGAACGCCATTCCCTGAACTGACATTCCTGCTGGATACAAGCGGTGTGACTGGAATCGCATGAGTTCGGACGAACCGTTGCGACATAAAGCAATGAGATGCTTCAATATCGAATAGTGCGAGTGCAAGAAGTGAGGCTACTAAGATTGTACCGAAGTTATGTGGGATATGTTTTAGGTATAAAGAAAATATATATAGGTATGTCTATGAACTGAAAGAGAATTTGAAAGGGAGATGTTACCAGTGATGACTTGTCCGGTGGCTTCAGCTTCTTCCACGTTCATTGTGAAAGCATGTTGCCTCGGGATGGTTCATCAAGATAGCAGTCTGCTGCTGCTGTCCCTCCAAGAGGCTGCGGATCGCCTCAAGCAGTACCGTCTGCTCATTGATTGGAGCAGCTACGTCCGGTGTAATTGGTAGGGGTGGTGGAGTGTTGTTGAAGTTGGTGCTGGTGTTGTTTGGGGAGTCCATAACCTTGAAAGAAAAATTTGAGTTATGACAGATTCAAAATATATGAAATTGGAAGATTCAAGGAATTTGAATTGTAAAGAATATTTTTAGTTGCTGGTTCTTGTAAGTGCACGGTAGCGCCCCGGGCGCCTGAACGAGGCCAAAATGCGGAAACAAAACTTTTCTTTAAACAAGAAACTGGCGCTACCGCGGACTTTAAACCCGGATCGGGCCATTAACCTACTCCTAGCTAACAAGAGAAAGGATAGAAAGCTATACCGAGCGATCCGTATCCTTCGGTCTTCGGCCTCCATCCTGATCTCCTCGCGGAATCTCCGGTCTTCATCTCCTCGTCGGAAAGGGCACCACATCGCCGGGTTCTTTTACGGGCTCCCACCTCTGGACCGAGGCAACTCGGGCACGAAGTTGGCGAGCCGACGTGTCCAAGAATATTGTAGGCTAGTGTAGTGTGGTTTGTCTCAATAGGGTTTGTGATGTTGCCATTGAAGGAGTGGAGGAATGAACAATGGAGATCAACTTGGGAATTTTGGTGTAAGCAAGATAATATGAGATGAACAATTTTCCCACACCAAAAATGACCCTCTCCCACTCTCAAATTGTGGCCAGCCAAAACAATAATGGAGGAGGAGAAAATACAAGGGAGGTGAGTGTAGGAAAAAGGAATTGTGACCATAAGCCAAAAGAAAGCCTCATATCATCATCATAACCCAAAAGTCAAGCAGTCATGAATAATCATGAACTAAGAAGTCAAATGATGGTTGAACCATCATGAAGCTATCATCACAAAAAGTCTTCTCCATAATAAAATGCACAATTGCAAATAACCCCCTCCACACCAATTTTCAGCCAAAGAAAGAAACAAAGGAAAATGGCCGAAACGGAATGCAAACTGGCAACTTCAAAAAACCGATCCCGTAATAAATTACAGGAAAACCCCGTGACTGTATATACATACCCGCATTTGTATTCCGACCGAACACAAATGCAATGAGACAAAATCTACATTGTACTATACTAGGATCCGGCTTAAACCAAAGCCCGCTAGTATTATCCGTCCAATCATGATCCGTGCAATACCGCACGTATATGATCGAACCCTGCCATATCTCCATACGACCTCTACAGCGTTTCACCCGAAACTTGAGAAACGGTCTGTGGGGGACTCTAAAGACTCGTCAATACTTTGGTTGTAAATTTAACCACTAGCACGTCAGAGGTATTAGCCATACGTAACGGGCTACCAGGTATTGACCAAAAGGGACGTCGATGAGCGAACTCATCCTGACACCCTACTGAGCCTGTCAGTGAAAATATCCATACAGTCCGGTCCGTTCGTCTATGAGCATCGCATGGCGGGCCTAGGGGGTTGGTAAAAGTCAGACCCCCAAAAACGGTACAAGTCGTGCCGGAGTGTATCCCAGAACACCCTGAGATACTACTGGAATACCTACCAGTAAATCTCCTGCCTTGGCCAAGGACTTCGTGTAATGGCTCTCCTAGACACAGCGCGACCTCACCCCCAATACCGGAAGAGACGAACCCCTGCAGATCCGCTCACTGCCTCCATGTGGCTCGGGACTGTACCCAACTAAAACCTGTTTGCACGACTCTTTGGAGCCGTGGTAGGGTATTAATCAAAGTACAGTGGGAACTCACACGAGAAAAATGACGATCTCAGGTCGATGAACTAACCGTACACATGTCACCAGGGAACTGCTATCTGACGTCTGGTATAAGACCAACTAGCATATTCCCGGCGAGTCCTGTCCGGTGTACTCATAACCCAATGAGCACCTGTATACATCTTAGGTGAACCAACTGACACCAGTGGCTTGTGAGACCGGCCACTGCCCCTCGTCGGGGTCTCGACTGTATACACTAGTCTACTCTGGAGTATCGATGCCCTGTCTCGAAAACTCCCACGACTAGGGACCTTTTAAGGATGTGCTTATAGATCTCAGCTCCCACGTATATGATCGCCATCATACTGCTGGCTGTCAAGCAAGAATCATAAGGGCTCTATCAACGTGCAATAGTGACATGTAAGGTCACCTGAAACAGTACACGATGATAAAGATAAACCAGATAGCATACTATCATCTTGAGTAAGACTGTTCTAACGGTATAGGTCCTCTCTCAATCATTACAATCACGTGCCTGTGATCCAATAATTGACTCTGAGGGCACTATCTCCAACAATCTCCCACTTGCACTCAAGGCTAATTATTGCGATGTCGCTGATTTATCTCAAAAACTATCTATTACCGCAA
Source organism: Agapanthus africanus (assembly GCA_030015575.1). NCBI lineage: Eukaryota > Viridiplantae > Streptophyta > Magnoliopsida > Asparagales > Amaryllidaceae > Agapanthus > Agapanthus africanus. The sequence goes on from CM057337.1 coordinate 944,705,417, forward strand.
TCAAGAACGGCGTCGCATGAAGCTAGCCGGTGTGCACGGGTCGGTCCACAGGGATGTTGTGAATCTCCTAGTCGCGCTAACGAGTTAATTCCGAAGGGTGTTCGGATTGATTATTAAATCTAAAAACCTAATTATTCTATACTACGATTTTCTAGATCTAGTCTTGCTAGGGTTAGGTTTAGGGATGGTTTGGAAATGCAAGTAAATCTCAACGCTTTCTATACCCAATTTAGGATCTATGAGGAGTTATGGTAATTATCAATAAAGGGGATTAGATCCATTCGGGAAGGTGTTCCTTCCTCTAGGTTCTTGTCCTTCCTTTAGAGATCCTTACCCTAACCTCCATGGAAAACGCACGCAACCGGGCTTTTACACTACGGTATCACCGCTACCTCGATGGGTAGGGTGCCGTAGGACGCGGTATGTGCGTGTATGCATGGAGTCCTATTGTAAATATATAATGGGTAAGAAAGGGACGAGAGATCTCATCTCTCAAAATCCTTCCCCAAAGCTAACTCTAAGCAATTTATGTACGGCAAGAAATTAAATCTACCTGGGGCAAAGAATTGAAATCTAAACTAGAGCAAGGAATTAAATCTACTTACAGATGCATCTCTCCAAACATCAATGCAGGTTTGTCAGATCTGAATTCATGAATGGAAAAGAATCACCGATGCTCTCCATAAAGAGATCTGTATTTTATTATTAAAAGGAGGCATGAAAAAAAATACAAAGATTTAGAGTTCTATTTATAGGGAATAAAAACCCTAGGTTACATTTGATTCGCATATGTGCTTTTACGAAAGTACCCATAAGAAAAGACCTAGTCTACAAGCCTTGCACCGCCACAGAATTTTTCGCCGACACGGGCTTAACCCAGCCGCGGTTCCGCGGCCAAAGTCATGCTTTGGCCGCGGTTCCGCGGCCAAAGTAAGGCGTTGAAGCTTGGTTTTTCCTGTGCTGTTCCTTCTTGACTTTTTCTTCTTTTTTCTATGGTTCTTTTCTCAGGTTGGCTTTTAGGTTTCTTCCAGATTTCCAGTGAACACTTGTAGTGAACTTTAACCTTTCGCTTAGTAAACTTGGACCTTGAGTTGCCTTGTTAATTGTGAACTGTCCTTCGATGCAGGCTTGATCAAGAGTCTTTTGTTTGTTGGTCAAAGTCCACTTTTTCATCGTTTTTACATTGTTTTCACTGTTTTCTGTCCAAGAACCTGTAACCTGTAACATGTAGCAGACATGCGTCAAAAGAACCTGTTTATTTATAAAAAGAATAAGAATGGGGAATATAATAATGCAATATTATGGTATGAACAAATACCCCCAAACGTATCTTTTACTCGTCCTCGAGCAAACTTATTTTTTATTCACTACAAAAACCTAACCGCACTTTCGCAGGGAAACGCGATTGCACTAAGCACGTGCAACAAGCCGTTAAACCTCTAGGTGTCCCTAGTAGGAGGAGTGTTGTCTCCTGAGGGTTTTCAGCGGATACTACCCACAAAATCCTATCAATTCGGCTCATTGACTTTTGTTCTCCAATTAAGTTTTCCAACAAGGAATTCTATTATCTTATACTTGTAAATTATCCACCCACATTCTTCACACTTCCTCATTATTTAACTTAAAATTATATATGTTCTATAAACTTACTTAGCTTTCTGCATCTCTTAAGCTTTCCTTCTAGGGTTCCATCTCCACTTAGGAATTTCTATCAACCCTACTAAAGATACAAGTTCTATTCTTCACTCCTTTCTCTTATCTAAACTCCAATTACATATCCCTACGTATGTGTAAAATTCACCCCTACACTTGGAAATTCAAATCAAGCAATCATACTCTCGTCCGTTGTCCAAAGTACTTATTAGTAGGTGAATTTTAATTGAATTTTGCCTACACATCCTTCATGCGACCGTTAATACTTCTTGAGGTACCAACAACCGATTACAAGATATGTTTGCGCATTAAAGCATAATTCCTACTCTTGCAACACCCAAGGCTTTTAGCAGTGACTCCCAAACCAGTTGGTCTAAGGCATTAGGTGATGAAGCACCCTCGCTAAATATTTTTCTATTTTTGCAGCCTTAAGTAATCACAAAAACCAGTGTCCATTTTTTTATTCTTTATTCGCACTTATATATTTTTTTCATTTTCTTCGTACTAAGGACTTTAGACAAGAGCATTTCAAGGTCTCTTCTACTATTCCAAGTTTCAAGGTGTGTGATAGTGCAAATTGTAGGGTATACATTTTCAGAATCTAGACTTAAGGTAGGAACTATTTTTCAAACTTATACTCAAATAAGAACATCAATACTTTTCCTTCGTTTCGACTTAGCCCAAGAAGTGAACCCAAAATTTGCCTATTTCTAAATAAACTACAAAAACATATACTTTCTACCGTTAAACTTTAAAGAAGGTTATCTTTAGGTTTTTTAATTTACTAAGTCTAAGATCTAGTTGTTCCTAGCCAGTTAACCTATTTTTCAAACTCAAGTCAATTAGCCAAAATTGAATACATTAATTTTTATATTTTTGAAAATTTTCAATTTTTATGGGTTTTCAAATAAGTATGCAAATGCAAAAATATGTACAGATGAATGCGAAGGACGAAGACGTACCGAGCATACCCCCAAACTTAAACTTGACAGTGTCCTCACTGTCATGCTACACCAAGAGGGTCAAAATGCCGGCACTCCCCTGTTTATTTATTTATAATAATTTTTTTTTATTTTATTGTTTTGAAATTTTTTTGTTATTTTTTTTATAGAAAAAGAAAACAAAAATATATATACATATATACAACAAGGTTCCCCCCAAACTTAAGCTTGGCCTTACACAAGCCAAAGGTTAGCACCAACCATTCAAAAATCTTATCGTGGTACTGATCTAGTTGGTGAAAGAATGGGTGGAAAGGAAAAAAATGAGAAGCACATGAGACCGTGTGGGAAGAAGAGAATATGGTCTCGGTGGGGGAGAAGAATGGCGGAAAGAAGAAAGAAGTGGAGTACGATCTTAAGGGTGTAAATCGAGTGAATAAATTAGCGCAATTTGTGATGACCGATGTGTTAAAAGCGATTGCGCTAACCTATCAACCCGTCGAGAAATAGGGTCAAATCCCTCAAGATTCGCAAGAAAACATGGGTATGCCGAACTTAGTATCGGAGATGAAAGCGTAACGGTATCTTGTTCGGTCGGAACGATAGGAACGACGAAAGGGAGTGAATTAGGCATAGTCACATTCTCACCGTAGTAACCTGTCTCGAACTTAAAAGATTCCATCAATTGTTCGAAACTACTATAAGCAACCGAGTCTGATGATTCAATTAACTCATCTGAAAATGTAAAGGACTCAAACTCGGGCGGTAAGTCATCGACATCGTCCGAAAAAGTGAAACACTCGTAAGTGTTATCGACTGTGAGAACTGTGTCAGATTCAAAGGAAAATTTTTCAAGCTTACAGTCATCAAGCGTGGTCGGAAAGATGGAAAGGAGGGAGGGTGATATAACAGTTAAAGGTTCAGGAGGATGAATTGGAAAATCAGACACATCAAACAAAAATGATTCAACCTCAATATTATCCTCAAAACTCTCCTGAAAATTCAACTCATCCATGCCATTATCATCAACATCAAGACGCATATGAAGTTCGGGAGAAACATCTAATGACTCGGGATGATGAGTTGAACATAAAATTTCAATCAAATCGACAGGTTCATCATCCGAAATATTCCCGGCGTCTATATCCTCAATCAAGTGAAAATCAATTTCTTTAGACACCTCATCAAAAGAATGGATATTTATCGATTTAGGTTCTAGATTGGAGGTGTAAAGATCGAAAGGATTAAGTGTGGTTTCACTCGAAAGGGGTTCTTCACAATCTGGCAAATCAAGCACTACAAAATCACACAACTCATCATTTTGGACACATGTTTGAAAATTGGAGTTGGTGGATTCAATTGGGTATGGGTAGGTTTGATTTGGAAATCCTCTCATATTCTCACTTTGTCCAACCGCCTCCTTATACATTGAAAAATTTGAAGCTAGTTGAAAACTAGCTGCCGGTTCACAAGGTTGTCTAAGGGCGGTAATGGATGCTTCCACATTCCTAACCATTTTGTTTGTTGCTGCAATATAAGCTGCCAACGACTGTTCCAAACTAGATATGGGTGGTGAAGGGGTTTCGGTAAAAGATTCGAAATTGTTTGGATACGTGAAACTCCCAAAAGGCTGTGTAGAAACAGGGTCTAGTGAAGGTGGGAAAGTCGGGTAGGACTGGTAGGAAGTGGATGGTTGGACAGGATTAGGATCAACATGTGGATAAAAAAGTGGATGGACTTGTTGATTCCTAGAACTAGATGAGGGGAGAGGGGTGAAAGATCGGCTACGAGATTGATCGATATGCTCAGCAATGGACATTGGTTTAGGAGTTACAGCAGGACTTGAAAAAGTGGTATCAACATATGAAGGTGGTAAAGGTGGACATGGTTGACACAAAGTGGGTTGCAAAGTCGAACTGTTTCTCCTAGACGCTTCTATTTGATCTTTCAAAGAAATTTTGGGCACGGAGGGATCTTCTTTAAATCGACCGAAACAATTGACGTACGACGCAAAGTTAGGTTCGGGATACCAACGTTCGGAAAGAGATTTATGATGTGGGGTACCCATGATAGAAGAAAGGGGAAAAGAAAGAAGGTTGGGTGGTGCAAGGATTTATTTGCGGCAAAAATTTGCAAGTTGTTTTTATAAAAATTTTCCTCTTATTTTTTTTTATTTGTTTTGCAAAAATGATTTTTGATAAAGGGCTAAGACACACTTTCAATCAACCAAAAATGCACAATCAGGCCTAACTCTAGGGTCACCTAGGTCAGCTAGACAGCTCCTAACTGTTCTAAAGGGCTAGAAATAGGACCTCAAACCGCCTCTTCACCGCCAATTGCGGCCAGGTAAGTGAGAGGCTCCCCGCTACAAGTAGCGGTCCTAATTAAGTAACCACTTGCCTTGACACACTTTCCTAGACACCGCAAAGTCAGGTTAGGATTAACGGCTGATGCCTATAACTAGTCCTCTGTCCAATTGAGCTCGAAGTCCTTAGGGCTGAGTCTAGTATTTTTTAATTAATAGATGGTCAATGCATATGCCTTATGTGATTTCTGGGGTCCTGGTAAGGGTGATGAAATCCCCACCCAATTTGAATTGGTCAAAAGCCCCTCAAAGTCAGTTTTAAAGATATGCAAAACAGTAAATCACTTGCAATCAAATCTTTTTTTTTTATTTTATGCGCGGTGCAAAGAATCCTGCACAAGATTTTGTTATTTGGAAGGGCAATGATTTTTAAAGCGCAAGATTCCTGCAGAAGATTTGGCAAAAAGATATATTTTAGGTTACATAGGGGGAATAATAAAACAAATAGTGAAAATTTCGCGCGATGACGTCAGCATGACGCGGCGGTTCAGCGGCGGGAGCGCGCTTGCGCGGCAGAATAACGGCGGTACGGAGGCTTCAGGTCTCCAAAAAAATTGTGCTGTTCTGATTTTCCAACCTCTTTCGGTTCTGATGTATCTTATTCTGTTTCGAACTCTGGATTTTTCCAGATCCGTCTCGATTGTAGATCCTGCAAAATTCAAACAAAAAAATACCCTTCACAAAATACAAAGATGATAAATTTTTATATTTTTTAATTTTTCAGTTTTTATGATTTTTTAATTTTATATTAACCCGAAATTGCAAAAAGAAAATGACCCGGGTTCGATCCCCGGCAACGGCGCCATTTGATTTATAGAGATTTTATCACCAAAAATATTTACCGCAATCAAGAACGGCGTTGCATGAAGCTAGCCGGTGAGCACGGGTCGGTCCACAGGGATGTTGTGAATCTCCTAGTCGCGCTAACGAGTTAATTCCGAAGGGTGTTCGGATTGATTATTAAATCTAAAAACCTAATTATTCTATACTACGATTTTCTAAATCTAGTCTTGCTAGGGTTAGGTTTAGGGATGGTTTGGAAATGCAAGTAAAGCTCAACGCTTTCTATACCCAATTTAGGATCTATGAGGAGTTATGGTAATTATCAATAAAGGGGATTAGATCCATTCGGGAAGGTGTTCCTTCCTCTAGGTTCTTGTCCTTCCTTTAGAGATCCTTACCCTAACCTCCATGGAAAACGCGCGCAACCGGGCTTTTACACTACGGTATCACTGCTACCTCGATGGGTAGGGTGCCGTAGGGCGCGGTATGTGCGTGTATGCATGGAGTCCTATTGTAAATATATAATGGGTAAGAAAGGGATGAGAGATCTCATCTCTCAAAATCCTTCTCCACAGCTAACTCTAAGCAATTTATCTACGGCAAGAAATTAAATCTACCTAGGGCAAAGAATTGAAATCTAAACTAGAGCAAGGAATTAAATCTACTTACAGATGCATCTCTCCAAACATCAACGCAGGTTTGTCAGATCTGAATTCATGAATGGAAAAGAAACACCGATGCTCTCCATAAAGAGATCTGTATTTTATTATTAAAAGGAGGCATGAAAAAAATACAATGATTTAGAGTTCTATTTATAGGGAATAGAAACCCTAGGTTACATTTGATTCAATATGTGCTTTTACGAAAGTACCCATAAGAAAAGACCTAGTCTATAAGCCTTGCACCGCCACAGAATTTTTCGCCGACACGGGCTTAACCCAGCCGCGGTTCCGCAGCCAAAGTCATGCTTTGGCCGCGGTTCCGCGGCTAAAGTAAGGCGTTGAAGCTTGGTTTATCCTGTGCTGTTCCTTCTTGACTTTTTCTTCTTTTTTCTATGGTTCTTTTCTCTGGTTGGATTCTAGGTTTCTTCCAGATTTCCAGTGAACACTTGTAGTGAACTTTAACCTTTCGCTTTGTAAACTTGGACCTTAAGTTGCCTTGTTAATTATGAACTGTCCTTCGATGCAGGCTTGATCAAGAGTCTTCTGTTTGTTGGTCAAAGTCCACTTTTTCATCGTGTTTACATTGTTTTCACTGTTTTCTGTACAAGAACCTGTAACCTGTAACATGTAGCAGACATGCGTCAAAAGCACCTGTTTATTTATAAAAAGAATAAGAATGGGGAATATAATAATGCAATATTATGGTATGAACAAATACCCCCAAACGTATCTTTTGCTCGTTCTCGAGCAAACTTATTTTTTATTCACTACAAAAACCTAACCGCACTTTCGCAGGGAAACGCGATTGCACTAAGCACTTGCAACAAGCCGTTAAACCTCTAGGTGTCCCTAGTAGGAGGAGTGTTGTCTCCTGAGGGTTTTCAGCGGATACTACCCACAAAATCCTATCAATTCGGCTCATTGACTTTTGTTCTCCAATTAAGTTTTCCAACAAGGAATTCTATTATCTTATACTTGTAAATTATCCACCCACATTCTTCACACTTCCTCATTATTTAACTTAAGATTATATATGTTCTATAGACTTACTTAGCTTTCGGCATCTCTTAAGCTTTCCTTCTAGGGTTCCATCTCCACTTAGGAATTTCTATCCACCCTACTAAAGATACAAGTTCTATTCTTCACTCCTTTCTCTTATCTAAACTCCAATCACATATCCCTACGTGTGTGTAAAAATCACCCCTACACTTGGAAATTCAAATCAAGCAATCATACTCTCGTCCGTTGCCCAAAGTACTTATTAGTAGGTGAATTTTTAATTGAATTTTGCCTACACATCCTTCATGCGACCGTTAATACTTCTTGAGGTACCAACAACCGATTACAAGATATGTTTGCACATTAAAGCGTAATTCCTAGTCTTGCAACACCCAAGGCTTTTAGCAGTGACTCCCAAACCAGTTGGTCTAAGGCACTAGGTGATGAAGCACCCTCGCTAAATATTTTTCTATTTTTGCAGCCTTAAGTAATCACAAAAACCAGTGTCCATTTTTTTATTCTTTATTCACACTTATATATTTTTTTTATTTTCTTCGTACTAAGGACTTTAGACAAGAGCATTTCAAGGTCTCTTCTACTATTCCAAGTTTCAAGGTGTGTGATAGTGCAAATTGTAGGGTATACATTTTCAGAATCTAGACTTAAGGTAGGAACTATTTTTCAAACTTATACTCTAATAAGAACATCAATACTTTTCCTTCGTTTCGACTTAGCCCAAGAAGTGAACCCAAAATTTGCCTATTTCTAAATAAACTACAAAAACATATACTTTCTACCGTTAAACTTTAAAGAAGGTTATCTTTAGGGTTTTTAATTTACTAAGTCTAAGATCTAGTTGTTCCTAGCCAGTTAACCTATTTTTCAAACTCAAGTCAATTAGCCAAAATTGAATACATTAATTTTTATATTTTTGAAATTTTTCAATTTTTATGGGTTTTCAAATAAGTATGCAAATGAAAAAATATGTACAAATGAATGCGAAGGATGAAGACGTACCGAGCATACCCCCAAACTTAAACTTGACAGTGTCCTCACTGTCATGCTACACCAAGAGGGTCAAAATGCCGGCACTCCCCTGTTTATTTATTTATAATAATTTTTTTTTATTTTATTGTTTTGAAATTTTTTTGTTATTTTTTTTTTTTAGAAAAAGAAAACAAATATATATATACATATATACAACAAGGTTCCCCCCAAACTTAAGCTTGGCCTTACACAAGCCAAAGGTTAACACCAACCATTCAAAAATCTTATCGTGGTACTGATCTAGTTGGTGAAAGAATGGGGTGGAAAGGAAAAAAATGAGAAGCACACGAGACCGTGTGGGAAGAAGAGAATATGGTCTCGGTGGGGGAGAAGAATGGCGGAAAGAAGAAAGAAGTGGAGTACGATCTTGAGGGTGTAAATCGAGTGAATAAATTAGCGCAATTTGTGATGACCGATGTGTTAAAAGCGATTGCGCTAACCTATCAACCCGTCGAGAAATGGGGTCAAATCTCTCAAGATTCGCAAGAAAACATGGGTACGCCGAACTTAGTATCGGAGATGAAAGCGTAACGGTATCTTGTTCGGTCGGAACGATAGGAACGACGAAAGGGAGTGAATTAGGCATAGTCACATTCTCACCGTAGTAACCTGTCTCGAACTTAAAAGATTCCATCAATTGTTCGAAACTACTATAAGCAACCGAGTCTGATGGTTTAATTAACTCATCTGAAAAAGTAAAGGACTCAAACTCGGGCGGTAAGTCATCCACATCGTCCGAAAAAGTGAAACAGTCATAAGTGTTATCGGCTGTGAGAACTGTGTCAGATTCAAAGGAAAATTTTTCAAGCTCACAGTCTTCAAGCGTGGTCGGAACGATGGAAAGGAGGGAGGGTAATATAACAGTTAAAGGTTCAGGAGGATGAATTGGAAAATCAGACACATCTAACAAAAATGATTCAACCTCAATATTATTCTCAAAACTCTCCTCAAAATTCAACTCATCCATGCCATTATCATCAACATCAAGACGCATATGAAGTTCGGGAGAAACATCTAATGACTCGAGATGATGAGTTGAACATAAAATTTCAATCAAATCGACAGGTTCATCATCCGAAATATTCCCGGCGTCTATATCCTCAATCAAGTGAAAATTAATTTCTTTAGACACCTCATCAAAAGTATGGATATTTATCAATTTAGGTTCTAGATTCGAGGTGTAAAGATCGAAAGGATTAAGTGTGGTTTCACTCGAAAGGGGTTCTTCACAATCTGGCAAATCAAGCACTACAAAATAACACAACTCATCATTTTGGACACATGTTTGAAAATTGGAGTTGTTGGATTCAATTGGGTATGGGTAGGTTTGATTTGGAAATCCTCTCACATTCTCACTTTGTCCAACCGCCTCCTTATACATTGAAAAATTTGAAGCTAGTTGAAAACTAGCTGCCGGTTCACAAGGTTGTCTAAGGGCGGTAATGGATGCTTCCACATTCCTAACCATTTTGTTTGTTGCTGCAATATAAGCTGCCAACGACTGTTCCAAACTAGATATGGGTGGTGAAGAGGTTTCGGTAAAGGATTCGAAATTGTTTGGATACGTGAAACTCCCAAAAGGCTGTGTAGAAACAGGGTCTAGTGAAGGTGGGAAAGTCGGGTAGGACTGGTAGGAAGTGGATGGTTGGACAGGATTAGGATCAACATATGGATAAAAAAATGGATGGACTTGTTGATTCCTAGAACTAGATGAGGGGAGAGGGGTGAAAGATCGGCTACGAGATTGAGCGATATGCTCAGCAATGGACATTGGTTTAGGAGTTACAGCAGGACTTGAAAAAGTGGTATCAACATATGAAGGTGGTAAAGGTGGACATGGTTGACACAAAGTGGGTTGCAAAATCGAACTGTTTCTCCTAGACGCTTCTATTTGATCTTTCAAAGAAATTTTAGGCACGGAAGGATCTTCTTTAAATCGACCGAAACAATTGACGTACGATGCAAAGTTAGGTTCGGGATACCAACGTTCGGAAAGAGATTTATGATGTGGGGTACCCATGATAGAAGAAAGGGGAAAAGAAAGAAGGTTGGGTGGTGCAAGGATTTATTTGCGGCAAAAATTTGCAAGTTGTTTTTATAAAAATTTTCCTCTTATTTTTTTTATTTGTTTTGTAAAAATGATTTTTGATAAAGGGCTAAGACACACTTTCGATCAACCAAAAATGCACAATCAGGCCTAACTCTAGGGTCACCTAGGTCAGCTAGACAGCTCCTAACTGTTCCAAATGGCTAGAAATAGGACCTCAAACCGCCTCTTCACCGCCAATTGCGGCCAGGTAAGTGGGAGGCTCCCCGCTACAAGTAGCGGTCCTAATTAAGTAACCACTTGCCTTGACACACTTGCCTAGACACCGCAAAGTCAGGTTAGGATTAACGGCTGATGCCTATAACTAGTCCTCTGTCCAATTGAGCTCGAAGTCCTTAGGGCTGAGTCTAGTATTTTTTAATTAATAGATGGTCAATGCATATGCCTTATATGATTTCTGGGGTCCAGGGAAGGGTGATGAAATCCCCACCCAATTTGAATTGGTCAAAAGCCCCTTAAAGTCAGTTTTAAAGATATGCAAAACAGTAAATCACTTGCAATCAAATCTTTTTTTTTATTTTATACGCGGTGCAAAGAATCCTGCACAAGATTTTATTATTTGGAAGGGCAATGATTTTTAAAGCGCAAGAATCCTGCATAAGGTTTGGCAAAAAGATATATTTTAGGTTACATAGGGGGGAAAAATAAAACAAATAGTGAAAATTTCGCGCGATGACGTCAGCATGACGCGGCGGTTCAGCGGCGGGAGCGCGCTTGCTCGGCGGAATGGCAACGGTACGGAGGCTTCAGGTCTCCAAAAAAATTGTGCTGTTCTGATTTTCCAATCTCTTTCTGTTCTGATGTATCTTTTTCTGTTTCGAACTCTGGATTTTTCCAGATCCGTCTCGATTGTAGATCCTGAAAAATTCAAACTAAAAAATACCCTTCACAAGATACAAAGATGATAAATTTTTATATTTTTTAATTTTTCAGTTTTTATGATTTTTTAATTTTATATTAACCCGAAATTGCAAAACGAAAATGACCCGGGTTCGATCCCCGGCAACGGCGCCATTTAATTTATAGAGATTTTATCACCCAAAATATTTACCGCAATCAAGAACGGCGTCGCATGAAGCTAGCCGGTGAGTACGGGTCGGTCCACAGGGATGTTGTGAATCTCCTAGTCGCGCTAACGAGTTAATTCCAAAGAGTGTTCGGATTGATTATTAAATCTAAAAACCTAATTATTCTATACTACGATTTTCTAGATCTAGTCTTGCTAGGGTTAGGTTTAGGGATGGTTTGGAAATGCAAGTAAATCTCAACGCTTTCTATACCCAATTTAGGATCTATGAGGAGTTATGGTAATTATCAATAAAGGGGATTAGATCCATTCGGGAAGGTGTTCCTTCCTCTAGGTTCTTGTCCTTCCTTTAGAGATCCTTACCCTAACCTCCATGGAAAACGCGCGCAACCGGGCTTTTACACTACGGTATCACCGCTACCTCGATGGGTAGGGTGCCGTAGGACGCGGTATGTGCGTGTATGCATGGAGTCCTATTGTAAATATATAATGGGTAAGAAAGGGATGAGAGATCTCATCTCTCAAAATCCTTCCCCAAAGCTAACTCTAAGCAATTTATCTACGGCAAGAAATTAAATCTACCTAGGGCAAAGAATTGAAATCTAAACTAGAGCAAGGAATTAAATCTACTTACAGATGCATCTCTCCAAACATCAACGCAGGTTTGTCAGATCTGAATTCATGAATGGAAAAGAAACACCGATGCTCTCCATAAAGAGATCTGTATTTTATTATTAAAAGGAGGCATGAAAAAAATACAATGATTTAGAGTTCTATTTATAGGGAATAGAAACCTTAGGTTACATTTGATTCGCATATGTGCTTTTACGAAAGTACCCATAAGAAAAGACCTAGTCTACAAGCCTTGCACCGCCACAGAATTTTTCGCCGACACGGGCTTAACCCAGCCGCGGTTCCGCGGCCAAAGTAAGGCATTGAAGCTTGGTTTTTCCTGTGATGTTCCTTCTTGACTTTTTCTTCTTTTTTCTATGGTTCTTTTCTCAGGTTGGCTTCTAGGTTTCTTCCATATTTCCAGTGAACACTTATAGTGAACTTTAACCTTTCGCTTTGTAAACTTGGACCTTGAGTTGCCTTGTTAATTGTGAACTGTCCTTCGATGCAGGCTTGATCAAGAGTCATCTGTTTGTTGGTCAAAGTCCACTTTTTCATCGTGTTTACATTGTTTTCTCTGTTTTCTATCCAAGAACCTGTAACCTGTAACATGTAGCAGACATGCGTCAAAAGCACCTATTTATTTATAAAAAGAATAAGAATGGGGAATATAATAATGCAATATTATGGTATGAACAGTCGCATACTCACAGCCCATGTGATACCGAACACCCAACTCCTCTACTAATCAGTCTCACAAAACCCGCTTGCGAAACTAATGCGTTCAAGGAATAGCCTCAGTGAGTGGATCCACTCTAATGTTTCTTTCTATGTCTCTCTTTATCTCAAGTTCGCGGAGAAACCCATCTCCCGAAATGAGCAATACTGTCTTAGAATGTGTCTGGATATCTGATGGGACCTAGTTCATAAATGAACTCTAAATCCAAACTTCTTAGACTGTATCGTCAACTGAACTTAATCAGTATCCTGCGCCATGCCTCCCTTAGTATCCGCCTGGACCACCTGTCCATAGTACTGCCCCTCGTCAGAGGGAAAACTATAACTCTGACAACCTCTCTGTCATCCTGGTCACCTTGGAAGCCTGGAATGATAACTGTCTCCTGAATGAGGATATCGTTATCAAATCCCTAGAACATCCACTTATGTTCTAAAACTGCTTCCGACCGTTTCTCCAGGATGGGATTAATATCAACTTATTGCATCTAGTGCAAAAATAATATCTAGTGTGGTACTTAACATCCCATGATTGACTCAATTGCCTGAGCAAGTGATCGGCCAATCATGCGCATCCCTCTCCCCTTTAGTCTGTAAGACACCTTTAGAGAGGGTGACTCCATTACCTGCAGGTACACTACCGTGCCAGGAGTCGTCCATTCTAAATACCATTAGAATGCTGTCTAAGTACCCTGATTGGGAAACTACCCAAATCTAGATCTAAAACCATAGATCTAGTAACCAGAATGTCTGATGTAATATCCATGTCCTTTGTGGAGAAACCACTGTGTGACGACCAATATATAACCGATCGTAGTATAGGAATTTCACTTCCTACTCTGTGTATGTCATCCAAATGCCAGGACATCACACCCTACTACCTTCTTAACAGATCCATCCCCTATATGAAATCAAACCTATGACTGTCACATCAGAAATAGATGATCTATCTCCGCTATATCTGCTTTAGTCTATAAATAGACATAAGCCACTTGTCCACTATGATTCTGCTGCTCCCACTGACTACGACAACCCTCTGGCAGAGTCCTATACACGTACACTTCTAAAGCTAGTTCAGAACGACGCTATACTCATCCTCCTGCCGGATTTCATAGTCTGGAACAACAGCAATGGCAAGTCTGGGTAAAAAAGAACCTCCCTGTCACCGTCCTTGAGGCCACCGGAGTACCTCTCGGGTGCCTGAGGTTACCCACCATCACTGCGGAGTGGCCAATGGAATGTCAAACCAGATTGAATCTTTAGGTTCTCATCAAATTTTCAGTAATCGTTTGCGGTTCTGGAATCACTTCCAGTTCTACCACACTCCCAGTACTGTTTTTCTGAAGAAAAAAATCCATTTTTATTAAAACTATGGCGAATCTAGAACAATATCACTATTGATCTTCCAGATGGTAGAAAGTCAACCCTCGTCATAGCCCGGGTCAACCCACAAACAGCCATTACAGAAACGTGCCTTGAGTTATCCAGAGTCTGGTTTTAAGCATAAGCCAGACAACTCTCCGTACCTTAACAATGTTAAGATATGAACTATTCTATATCCAATATAGAAACAGAGGCACTAATTTAATTTGAACCAGATTCAAATCATGCAGCTGTCTCCAGTGCATGTCAACTAAATGGAGAGAGGCCGATCAACATTACTCAACTTAGGAGTGCTTCCAATTATGAGTAACCTGAAAGAGAAGAAAATTCTCTTAATCATTACTATCAACTGAATACAATACACAAGTATCTACATCTTCGATCACCTTGAAGAATCCTGATACTTGCAATACCTGGTTCTCTACTTTATTCATATACCTATAACTTCTCAAAACTTGGACCTTGTGTTTCCACGAAACACTTGTCTAAAAAATAGAGAAGTCATAAGTAAACCGAATATAGTACAAGGACCAACCCCTCTATCCTAATGAACACTAGACAATATACAATCCTCTGTATAAGTCCTCTGAGTCTAATAACTCAATCCCTGTGTGTCGTAGGTTGAAAACTGTACTTATGGTTAAGAAGAATTACACCGATGTTTAATACTCCTTACCTAGTCATCAACTGATATAGGTAAATGTCATCGACATAATTTCAAAAATTTATATCTCACTCTATAAAACTAGACGTACAGATATATCAATTTGAAATTGGTGCATAACAGCGGATATTCAAAACCAAAATATTTGCCGTCTGGCAAACAACCCGGGTGGTTTCCTCAAATATCACCAATTACAACGAATTCCGATATAATGAGGACAAGCACCCAATTCCCAATGAATTACTCCTACTCATCATCTGTAAAACCATACAGATGTGAGAATCAAACCTGGTAAATACATACCCTGGAGCAAGGACTAATTGGGAAATCGGTTTTCTTTTAACAGTACACAGTGAAACTGAAACATTGAAATGTTTCGTAGGGGTATCCGGGTATTCCTAGTAATGCCTCTTCCATTATCCAGATTCACAGCTGTAACCGTATATTTCTTTGCCATCTCTCCAAATCCCTTCATATGTCTTTAGTCATTACCTTCTGTACACCCTCTTAGGCTAAATGGTTGTCTTCCTTCCCTACCGTTCGGCACCAGCCTATGGTTTGGAAGAAGACTATCCAATAAGCGTAATGGGTGTACTGTCCTAATCCTAGGAGCACTCCCAACGTGAGAGAAGGTGAAGATAAAAGACACCTGAATAAACCTTATTCCTATTTCTCCTGAACCAGAATCCATCCCCGAACTGGAATAAGTTCATTTCGAGTTCGTATTTAACCATATGATAAAGTATCCAATAAACTGTGGATCTTCGTAGTGATACGGAGTGTCCTGGAGAAATACAAAGGTGAAGTGGGAGTGGTAATGAAATACTTGGTTTGGTCGTGAATAGCAGTCGCAATTTACTTTGCCCTCCTTCTAATCTCTTTATTTGTCTTTACATAATACCTTCTGTACACCATCGTTAGGCTAGTTGGTTTTCTTCATTCCCTACCGGTCGACACATGCCTATGGTTTGGAAGAAGACTATCCAATTTTCGTAATAGGTGTACTATCCCCTAATCTAAGGGGCACTCGCAAGCTGAGAGAAGGTAAAAAGAAAAGACAGCTGAATAGTCCAAACCATTTTCTCCAGAACCGGAAACCATCCTCGAATAAATTCCTTCGAGTTCGTATATAACCATACGATGGTTTTATCAAATGGAAGTGGACGTTCATAGTAATACGGGGTGTCCTGGAGAAAAGGGTAAAAGTAGGAGTGGCAATGAGGTTTGCAACTCTGACAATCCAAAAGCCAGTGTTTAAGAAGGTTCGGTTAATTTCGGTCACTGAGTTATAGTCTTAGGGTCGGGCCATGGTCGCTGCCAAAGAGAGAGAGAAAAGAAACACTCATCGTGCACTCTAACCTAGATCAGAATGGTTATCACTTTATCTAATCAGGAAACCTCCCACTGTAACTTCAAATTCTCCTCCAAACCTGAAAGAAGAATTAGTCGGGATCACCCGAGGAGTAAACCAACTCATCAGTGGGAATCGGGATCCAACTATCATCGCATGATAATGTGAAGGAATCCACTCACGCTATCACACTCCAAAAGATATGCGCATATCTGGAAAGTTTCAGTTTCTTTAGAAGCTCCCGATGTGATTTTTACCCCATGCTCTTATGACCTTGACGAAGGTCAACAAATCATAAGTTACATGTCAAGTTCTACCCGTCATTGTCCAGGTTAATTTGAACCCACTCGTACAAGCCCTTAACGAAGGTCAACAAGGCTATACGACTATTCCAAACCAACGCATCTATCTATGCAGCAGAAAGGTAACAAGCAGCTACCATTCACTATGCCTTGACGAAGGTCAACAAACATAGCATGAATACTACGTGCTACCCGTCTGAAATGACGGAGGGCTACGAATGGTTTCTGGCGAAAAACCTTTAACGTAATGAACTTGATATCGTTGAAGGAACCGGATAGCTTTTATAAAAATATAGTGACGAAAACCTTTGCTAAAGAGGTCACTCCCGGTGAAGGGATCTCGGCTCTTTCCCTGTAGAATGAGGTGCAGGATATTCCAACTGAATACCACGATGCAAAACAAAGTAATCGACTATAGTGAAGTTATTGCCCTGACGCAAACTTCTGTCCAAGGGGTCACTCCCGGTGAAGGGATCTCGGCCCTTTCCTCGTCGACTGAGGTGCTGGATATTCCAACTGAATACCACTGTGCAAAACAAAAGAGAACGTCCTTGCAATAACATCTTTTTGAAAAATATTCCAATAACATCAGAATAGGTTTGTTTAGCTTGCATTGATCCGAATCAACGCAGTCCCATCAATTGATCACACCAATAAAGAACGAAAATAATGATGTACGTATATGCCATCCGCATTCGCCACTGGGTCCCGTCATCACCCGTTAGGTTACGTAACTAACGACAGAGCGGGGACTGGACTAGCGCGGATGCAAAAACATATACAACATCTACTAGTATATATATATCAATATATAAAATTCGCTCAAGGTGTGATAAAATGCAACATCACAGAAATGTAATAAGCATCACAGAACAATACAGATATCTGGGATCCCCGGGTTTCATAGAGCCGCTACTGAAACCCAACGTTCCCCTGGTCGTGTGGATAGCCTGTGCAATGAAATCCTAGACCCCTATGGGCACGACAAGTTACCCACCAAAACCTGAAGCGATGCAGCCCCCTTCAGCAACGTGAATGGACCACCCAGCACTTCATGGAATCCGGTAACATGGGCACCCCTTCCTAGGTCAAGCTGTACCCTCTACGAGTGCGGCGAATAGCCCGCCAATTCTAGAGTGAAGCCCCCTCCGTCTCAACGCCATGAAATGCGGACCCGTTGCCCTCTAGAACCCGGCTATCCGTGCACCCCACCTTGGGGTAATCTTAGTACAGAAAGTAAAATATACATACAACGGGTATATCGACCTCAGCCCGGTCGTGCCCCGAAAGAATAATATACAAACAGGCAGTGACGGCCGTCCACATGTCGGACGCTCGCCCCGCAATATCAAATGTACATAAATAACCAAACTGTACTACCATTGCATCCAGGCTATCCACCACGACAATCCGCAACATCACAGCACAACACAGAATATCAACTTGAATGTCACGTTCGCAAATCCATCTAAAAGGGCTATAGCAGTTAGACAGGATTTACCGATCAAGTGATATTCACGGTCGCAGATATAATGTAAATACTGTGAACTAACATCTTTAAAATTTTAGATCGACAAAATTTTCCGAAGTGGGCCACAAGCACAATTGTAGCACTCAAAGAAAATCTGGGCCCAAACAGAACATACCAAAAACCCTATTTCCATGTCAGAAGCCCACTGTAAAAATTTGGTGCAGTGAGGCTACAGTACGGCCGTGGATCAGCCGCCAAAACGTGGTTTTGGCCACGGATCCGCTGCGCTACAGTAATATCAGCCGACCAAATTTTCACAGAATTCTTAAAAAACCCAGCTCGTATTTTTCCAATATACCAAATAATTTTTAGAGTACAGGAAAAATTCGACAAAAACTGGACTTGAAAATACGGTTTTTGGAAAATCCGATCGATCGAACTTGTAAACATGTTAGAGCAAGCTAGACTAGGTTAATGGCGTGGCTCTGATACCATTGTAAGTGCACGGTAGCGCTCCGGCCGTCTGAACGAGGCCAAAATGCGGAAACAAAACTTTTCTTTAAACAAGAAACTGGCGCTACCGTGGACTTTAAACCCTGATCAGGCTATTAACCTACTCCTAGCTAACAAGAGAAAGGATAGAAAGCTATACCGAGCGATCCGTATCCTTCGGTCTTCGGCCTCCATCCCGATCTCCTCGCGTAATCTCCGGTCTTCATCTCCTCGTCGGAAAGGGCACCACATCGCCGGGTTCTTTTACGGGCTCCCACCTCTGGACCAAGGCAACTCGGGCACGAAGTTGGCGAGCCGACGTGTCCAAGAATGATGTAGGCTAGTGTAGTGTAGTTTTTCTCAATGGGGTTTGTGAAGTTGCCATTGAAGGAGTGGAGGAATGAACAATGGAGATCAACTTGGGAATTTTGGTGTAAGCAAGATAATATGAGATGAACAATTTTCCCACACCAAAAATGACCCTCTCCCACTCTCAAATTGTGGCCGGCCAAAACAATAATGGAGGAGGAGTAAATAAAAGGGAGGTGAGTGTAGGAAAAAGGAATGGTGACCATAAGCCAAAAGCAAGCCTCACATCATCATCATAACCCTTCATCATCATAACCCAAAAGTCAAGCAATCATAAACAATCATGAACTAAGAAGTCAAATGATGGTTGAACCATCATGAAGCTATCATCATAAAAAGTCTTCTCCATAATAAAATGCACAATTGCAAATAACCCCCTCCACACCAATTTTCAGCCAAAGAAAAAAACAAAGGAAAATGGCCGAAACGGAATGCAAACTGGCAACTTCAAAGAACTGATCCCGTAATAAATTACAGGAAAACCCCGCGACTGTATATACATACCCGCATTTATATTCCGACCGAACACAAATGCAATAAGACAAAATCTACACCGTACTATACTAGGATCCGGCTTAAACCAAAGCCCGCTAGTATTATCCGTCCGATCATGATCCGTGCAATACCGCACGTATATAATCGAACCCTGCCATATCTCCATACGGCCTCTACAGCGTTTCGCCCGAAACTTGAGAAACAGTCTGTAGGGGACTCTAAAGACTCGTCAATACTTTGGTTATGAATTTAACCACTAGCACGTAAGAGGTATTAGCCATACGTAACGGGCTACCAGGTATTGACCAAAAGGGACGTCGATGAGCGAACTCATCCTGACACCCTACTGAGCCTGTCAGTGACAATATCCGTGCAGTCCGGTCCGTTCGTCTATGAGCATCGCATGGCGGGCCTAAGGGGTTGGTAAAAGTCAGACCCCCAAAAACGGTACAAGTCGTGTCGGAATGTATCCCAGAACACCCTGAGATACTACTGGAATACCTACCAGTAAATCTTCTGCCTTGGCCAAGGACTTCGTGTAATGGCTCTCCTAGACACAGCGCGACCTCACCCCCAATACCGGGAGAGACGAACCCCTACAGATCCGCTCACTGCCTACATGTGGCTCGGGACTGTACCCAACTAAAACCTGTTTGCACGACTCCTTTGAGCCGTAGTAGGGTAGTAATCAAAGTACAGTGGGAACTCACACGAGACAAATGACGATCTCAGGTCGATGAACTAACCTGTCACATGTCACCAGGGAACTGCTATCTGACGTCTGGTATAAGACCAACTAGCATGTTCCCGGCGAGTCCTGTCCGGTGTACTCATAACCCAATGAGCACCTGTATACATCTTAGGTGAACCAACTGACACCAGTGGCTTGTGAGACCGGCCACCGCCCCTCGTCGGGGTCTCGACTGTATACACTTGTCTACTCTGGAGTATCGATGCCCTGTCTCGAAAACTCCCACGACTAGGGACCTTTTAAGGATGTGCTTATAGACCCCAGCTCCCACGTATATGATCGCCATCATACTGCTGACCGTCAAGCAAGAATCCTAAGGGCTCTATCAACGTGCTATAGTGACCTGTAAGGTCACCTGAAACAGTACACGATGATAAAGATAAACTAGATAGCATACTATCATCTTGAGTAAGACTGTTCTAACGGTATAGGTCCTCTCTCAATCATTGCAATCACGTGCCTGTGATCCAATAATTGACTCTGAGGGCACTATCTCCAACAGTTCTTGTGTTATATTGCTTAGGTTGTCCACGCAGAACTAACCTGCATATCCATACAGAGCTGACCTGTATGTCCACACAGAGCGGACCTGCATGGGCCACCAACAAAACCTGCCACGCCCCGCTTCCCAGTGTATGGCAGAGGATGCGACGGGCCCGCTACGTATTTACTCAGAAGTAAACACGCCAAGCGTATCTAAGCAATATAAAATAAAATATACACAAGAGAAAAGATGTAAATGAACAAAAACTTTATTTATTAACATTCTTTTTACAATACAACTGAAATGAAAATACATGTACTGAAAGCAATGCCTAAACAATGGCATAACAGAAATGAAAATGAAATGTACAAGTAAACTAGAGCTCCGGGTCAAAGGCTAGCTGATCCAAATCCTCGCTGGTGGGCTTTGTCTCCAGAAGGTCCGATCCACCTGACAACATTCCAAAGAAAGAAGAAAATGAATATTGTCAGCGAACAATCGCTCGGTAAGTCCCAAAAGTAAGAAGAGATAGAATAAACAGAAGGAGAATGTAACTTTTAAAGTTGTATTATATTGTTAACGCTGTTGTTCGTAGCTTGGTACAGAAAGTGCCAGTGTATATGAGAGGAGTCCCACTATCCCGTGTTGGAGATAGTGCCCTCATAGTCAATTATTGGATCGCAGGTACGTGATTGCAATGATTGCGGAGGACCTATACCGGTAGGACAGTCTTACTCGAGATGATAGTATGCTATCTGGTTTGCCTTTATCAGTCGTGTACATGTTCAGGTGACTGATTACATGTGACACTTTGATAGAGCCCTTAGGATCTTGCTTTACCACCAACAGTATGATGGCGATCATATACGTGAGAGTTGGGTGGTTTATATGCATATCCTTAATTGTGGTCCCTAGTCGTGGGAGTTTCGAGACAGGGCATCGATACTCCGGAGTAGACTAGTGTATACAGTCGAGACCCCGACGAGGGGCGGTGGCCGGTCTCACAAGCCACTGGTGTCAGTTGGATTACCTAAGATGTATACAGGTGCTCATTGGGTTATGAGTACACCGGACAGGACTCGCCGGGAATCTGCTAGTTAGTACTATACCTATCGTCAGATAGCAGTTCCCTGGTGACATGTGTACAGGTTAGTTCATCGATCTGAGGTCGTCATTTGTCTCGTGTGAGTTCCCACTGTGCTTTGATTTCTACCCTACCACGGCTCATAGGAGTCGTGCAAACAGGTAGCTTTTGGGTACAGTCCCGAGCCATATGGAGGCACGTGAGCGGATCGGCAGGGGATTCGTCTCTCCCGGTGTTGGGGGTGAGATCGTGCTGTGTCTAGGAGAGCCATTACACATAACCCACGGCCGTGGCAGGAGATTTACTGGTAGGTACTCCAGTAGTATCTCAGGGTGTTATTGGGCTACACTCCGACACGACTTATACTGCTATTGGGGGTCTGACGTTACTAGCCCCCTAGGTGGATATGCGATACTCATAGACGAACGGACCGGACTGTATATACATTGTCACTGTTAGGCTCAGTAGGGTTTCTGGATAAGTTCGCTCATCAGCCTCCCTTGAGGTCAGTCCATGGGCAGCCGTTACGCATTACTAGTGCCGCTGACGGTTTGTGGTTAAACCCACTGCCAGGGTACTGACGAGTCATTAGAGTCCCCCACAGACAGTTTCCCAAGTTCGGGCGAAACGTTGTAGAGGCCGTATGGTTTTATGGCAGGGTTCGAAAAATGCACGTGCGTTTACGCACGTGTTATTTTTCGGGCAGTTGATACTGGTCGGCTTTGGTTTAAGCCGGATCCGAGTATTATATTGAGTAGATATAATATCTTTGTCTCAGTTGCATTTGTATTCGGTCGTAATACAAATGCGGGTATATTTATACAGTTACGGGGTTATCCTGAAAGTTGTTTCAGGATCACTTTTGGAAGTTGCCAGTTTCCAGTTTTCTATCAGCCGTCTTTTAATATTCGGTTAAAGAAGGATTTATCTTTTCTTGGATAAGGGTGAGTCATCATTCTAGAAGCTTCTAGAAGTGGTGATGAGGCTAGTGAGTCATTAATGCTTTAATGGAGCCATTAATGCAATGGTGACTAGGTTAATGAATCACCATTTGCATTAATGATGTTTTGTTTGCATGAAGGATATTTGTGGTTGATATTTGTTCTTACAGTCACTCTCCCCTCTCCTACACTCACCTCCCTCTTTGCATATATAATGCCGGCCCTCTCTCTCCTCCTTCACTCACTCATTTGAGAAATTATGGTTGCTAAAAAGAAAAGACCAAAGTTTTGGATGAATGGAAATTTCATAGTTCATTTCTTGTTCCATTTCATTTCCATCGGCAACTTCATTAACCGATCGTCCACGGACTTGGACGAAGTGAGACAAAGTCATCTACTCATTCTCTACATCATTCTTGGTCGTCTCTTTTAGCAAACTTGACGACCGAGTTGCCTCGAGTCAGAGGCAGGAGCCCGTTTAAAGAATTGTCGACGTGGTGCCACCTGGACGAGCAGATTGGAGATCGACGAGATCGGAGAAGCCGCAACGGAGCGTGGGATGATGGTTAAAGAACGAAGGACTCGGATCGTTCGGTATAACCTTTCTACACTCTTTACAGTTTGTTAGTTTAGCAATAATGGCAGATCCGGGTTAAAGTATACGATAGCGCAAGTTAAAAAGTTTTTGTTCCGCATTTGGCGTCTGTAGACTGCCGGGGCGCTACCGTAGACTTACAGTGGTATCAGAGCCTAACCATTTTGCTATACTAACTTGTGCTAACGCGTTTAAAATATCGATCGAACTGAAAATCAAAAACCGCATTTTTTCAATTTGACAGTTTCTGTTGATTTTAAATGGTGTCCTAAAAATATTCCACATATCACAGAAATCTGTGCAGGGTTTTTATAAGAGCACCGACAAAATTTGGGCACGTGATTCCACCAAACCGCCGTGGAAACGCGGCCAAACCCATGGTTTGGCCGTGCATCCGCGGCCATTTGGTAAGGTCATGCTCCCAAATTTGTACAGTGTGTTCTCCTCTGGAAAGTGGGGTTTTTGGTATATATCTTTTGGACCCAGATTTTATTACTGTTCAACAGATTTGCGTGGGGCCCACTTTGTGATATTTAGTCGATCGAAATTTAAACATGTTAGTTTACAGTGCTTACATTATATCTCCGACCGGGAATGTCATTTGATCGGTAAACCGCGTCTGATTGCTATAGTTCTTTTAGACGGGTTTGCGAACGTGACATTCGCGTTGATGTTCTGTGTTGTGCTGTGATGTTGCGGATTTGTCGTGGTGGATAGCAGTGTGCAATGGTAGTACAGTTTGAGTTTATTTGTACATTTGATATTGCGGGGCGAGCGTCCAACTTGTGGACTGCCGTCACTGCCTGTTGTATAATATTCTTTTAGGGCACGACCAGGTTGCGGTCGATGTACCTGTTGTACTATTTTTCATTACTGTACTAGGTTTTGCCCCGCGACGGAGTGCACGGATAGCCGGGTTCTGGAGGGCAACGGTTCCGTATCTCATGGCTTTGAGAGGCAGAAGGGTCCCACTCTAGAATTGGCAGACTATTCGCCGCACTCGTAGGGGGTACAGGTTGACCCAAGGAGGGGTGCCCAAGATTGCCGGATTCTGTGAAGTGCAGGGTGGTCCATTCACTATGCTGTAAGGGGGCTGCCTCGCTTCAGGTTTTGGCGGGTAACTTGCCGCACCCGTAGGGGTCTAGGTTTCATTGCACAGGCTATCCACACGACAGGGGAACGTCGGGTTTCAGCAGCGGCTCTGTGAAACCCGGGGATCCCAGATTATCTGTATTGTTCTGTGATGCTTATTACTTTTCTGTAATGTTGCATATTATCACGCCTGGAGCGATTATTGTATATTGGTTTATATACTATTAGATGTTGTATATGTTTTACACCCGCGACAGTCCAGTCCCCGCTCTGTCGTTAGTTAAGTAACCTAACGAGTGATGACGGGACCCAGTGACGAATGCGGATGGCATATACGTACATTTTATTTTCGTTCTTTTCTAGTGTGATTGATTGATGGGACTGCGTTGATTCTGATCAATGCAAAGTAAAGCAAACCTGTATACAGTTGTTGGAACAATTTAAAAAGTGTTATTGCAAAGACGTTTCCTTTTGTTTTGCATAGCGGTATTCAGTGGAATATCCTGCACCTCATTCGACGGGGCAAGGGCCGATATCCCTTCACCGGGACTGACCCCTTGGGCAGAAGTTTGCGTCAGGGTAATAACTTCACTATAGTCGATTACATATTGGTTTGCATCGCGGTATTCAGTGGAATATCCTGCACCTCATTCCACGAGGAAAGAGCCGAGATCCCTTCATCGGGAATGACCTCTTTAGCAAAAGGTTTTCGCCACTATATTTTTATAAAAAGCTATCAGGTTCCTTCAGCGATATCAAGTTCACTACGTTAAAGGTTTTTCGCCAAAAACCAGCCGTAGCCCTCCGTCGTTTCTTATGGATGGTCAGTAGTAATCAAGCTATGTTTGTTGGCTTACGTCAAGGCATAGTGTTTGGTAGCTGCTGGGTATTCATTTGTTGCATAGATAGATGAGTTGGTTTAGGACAGTCGTATTACCTTGTTGGCTTACGTCAAGGGTATGTACGGGTGGGTTCAAATTAACAAGATAATGACGGGCAGAACTTGACATGTGACTTATGATTTGTTGACTTACGCCAAGGTCATAAGAGCATGGGGCATAAATCATATCGGGAGTTTCTAAAGAAACTGAAACTTGCTAAGTATGCACATACCTTCTGGAGTATGAGTAACGTGGATGCATTCCATTACGTTATCATGCGATGAGAGTTGGATCCCGATTCCCACTGATGAGTTGGTTTACTCTTCGGGTGATCCCGATTGATTCTTATTTCTGGTTTGGAGGAGAATTTGACAGGACAGTGGGAGGTTTCCGGATTAGATAAAGTGATGACCATTCTGATCTAGGTTAGAGTGCACGCAGAGTGTTTCTTTTCTCTCTCTCTTTGGCAGCGACCTTTGACCGACCCTAGACTATAACTCAGTGACCAGGTTGACCGAACCTTCTTAAAATACTGGCTTTTGGATTGTCTATGTTGCATAATTCATTGCCACTCCTTCTTTTACCCTTTGCATTTCTCAGAACACCCGTATTACTATGAATATCCACTTCCATTGGATAGATCCATCATATGGTTATATACGAACTCGAAGGGACTTCTTCGAGGATGGATCCAGGTTCAGGAGAAATAGAATTGGTTTATTCAGTTGTCTTTTATTATCACCTTCTCTCAGGTTGCGAGGGCTCCTTGGTTTAGGAGAGTACACCTATTACGCTTATTGGATAGTCTTATTCCAAACCATAGGCAGGTGCCGAAAGGTAGGGAATGAAGAAAACCAATTAGCCTAAGTAGGGTGTGCAGAAGGCAATAACTAAAGACAAAATAAAGGGATTAGAAAGAGGGCAGAGTAAATTGCGACTGATATCATTCACGACCAAAACCGCGTACTTCATCGCCACTCCTATTTCACCTTTAAAGGAATAAGGTATTATTCAGTTGTCTTTTATCATCACCTTCTCTCAAGATATGAGTACTCCTTGGTTTAGGAGGGTACACCTATTATGCTTACTGGATAGTCTTCTTCCAAACCATAGGCTGGTGCCGAACGGTAGGGAAGGAAGAAAACCATTTAGCCTAACGATGGTGTACAGAAGGTCACGACTAAAGACAAATAAAGGGATTTGGAGAGATGGCAATAAAATATACGGTTGAAGTCATGAATTGGATTATGGAAGAGGCATTGCTATGAATACCAAAATACCCCTACGAAACATTTTCATGTTTCAGTGCATTGTTAAAGAAAAACTATTTTCCCGATTAGACACTTACTGCAAGGGTATGTATTTACCAGGTTTCATTCTCATATCTGTATGGTTTTACAGATGATGAGTGGAAGTAAGTTATTGGGAATTAGGTGATTATCCTCATTATATCGGAATTCGTTGTAATTGGTGATATTTGAGGAAATCGCCAGGGTACAGTTTTCAACCTACGACGCACAGGTTTTGAGTTGTTTAACTCAGCGGACTTATACAGAGTATTGTATGTTGTCCAGTGTCCATAAGGACAAAGGAGTAGGTCCTCGTACTATGTTCTATTTACTTATAACTTCTCTAGTATTTAGACGAGTGTTTCGTAGAAATACAAGGTCTAAATTTTAAGAAGTTGTGGGTATAAGAATAAAGTAGAGAACCAGGTGTCACAAGTATCGGGATTCTTCAAAGAGATCGAAGATGTAGATTCTTGTGATTGGTATTCAGATGATAGTAATGGTTTTGAGAAACTTGTTTCTCTTTCAGATTACTCATAATTGGATGGATTCCTAAGTTGAGTAACGCTGATTAGCCTCTTTCCATTAAGTTGATATGCACTGGAGACAGCTGCATGATTTGAATCAGGTTCCAATTAAATAAGTGCCAAAGTTTCTATATTGGATATAGAATGGTTCGTACCTTAAAAGATGTTAAGGTACGGGGAGTTGTCCAGCTTATGCTTAAAACCGGACTCTGGATAACTCAGGGCACGTTTCTGAAATGGTTGTTTGTGGGTTGACCCTGGCTATGACGAGGGTTGATATTCTACCATTTGGAAGATCAATAGTGATATTGTTCTTGACTCGCCACAGTTTTAGTAAAATGGATTTTTTCAGAAAACAGTAGTGGGAGTATGGTAGAACTGGAAGTGATTCCAGAACCGCAAACGATTACGGAAAATTTAATAGGACCTAAAGATTCAATCAAGATTGACATTCCAATAGCCACTCCGCAGATATGGTGAGTAACCTCAGACACCTGAGAGGTACTTCGGTAGGCTCAAGGACGGTGACAGGGAGGTTCTTATCTACCCAGACTTGACACTACTGTTGTTCCAGGCTATGAGACCCGGTAGGAGGGTTGTCGTAGTCAGTGGGAGCAGCGGAAGCATAGTGGGCAAGTTGCTTATATCTATTTATAGACTTGAGCAGTTATAGCGGAGATAGATCATCTATTTTTGATGTGAAAGTCATGGTTTTGACTTCAATCAGAATAAGGGATGGATCTGTTAAGAAGGTAGTTGGGTGTGATGTCAAGGTATCTGGATGACATACACAAAGTAGGAAGTAAAATTCCTATACTACAATCGGTTGTACTGTGGTCGTCACACAGTTGTTTCTCCAGACAGGATATGGATATAATATTTGACATTCTGGTTTCTAGATCTATGATTTTAGATCTAGGTTTGGGTAGTTTCCCAATGTGGGTACTTTGACAGATATTCTAATGGTTTTTAGAATAGATGACTCTTAGCATGGTGGTGTACCTGCAGGTGATGGAGTCCCCTCTCTAAAGGTGTCGCATATATGCATGATTGACAGATCACTTGCTTAGGCAATTGAGTCAATCGTGAGATGTCAAGTACCGCACCAGATGTTGTTTTTGCACTAGATGCAATAAGTTTGTATTAATCCAATCCTGGAGAAACATAAGGAAGCAGTTTTAGAACATAAGTACATGTTCTACGGATTTGATGACGGCAGCCTCTTTCGGGAGACGGTTATCATTCCAGGCTTCAAAAGTGACATGGTTGACAGAGTGATTGTCAGAGTTATAGTTTTTCCCTCTGACGAGGGACAGTATTATGGACAGGTGGTCCAAGAGGATACTGTGGGTGGCATGGTGCCGAATACTGATTAGGTTCAGTGATTGATACAGTCTAAGAAGTTTGGATTTAGAGTTCATTTATGAACTAGGTCCCATCAGATATCCAGACATATTCTAAGACAGGTATTACTCAATTCGGGAGATGGCTTTCTCCGCGAACTTGAGATTAAGAGAGATATAGAAAGAAACATCTAGACGGATCCACTCACTGAGGCTATTTCTGGAACACAATAGTTTTACAAACGGGCTTTGTGAAACTGATTAGTAGAGGAGTTGGATGTTCGGTTCCACACGGGCTGTGAGTAGTCGACATTGCAATAATTAGCCTTGAGTGCAAGTGGGAGATTGTTGGAGATAGTGCCCTCATAGTCAATTATTGGATCGCAGGTACGTGATTGCAATGATTGCGGAGGACCTATACCGGTAGGACAGTCTTACTCGAGATGATAGTATCTATCTGGTTTGCCTTTATCAGTCGTGTACATGTTCAGGTGACTGATTACATGTTACACTTTGATAGAGCCCTTAGCATCTTGCTTTACCACCAACAGTATGATGGCGATCATATACGTGAGAGTTGGGTGGTTTATATGCATATCCTTAATTGTGGTCCCTAGTCGTGGGAGTTTCGAGACAGGGCATCGATACTCCGGAGTAGACTAGTGTATACAGTCGAGACCCCGACGAGGGGCAGTGGCCGGTCTCACAAGCCACTGGTGTCAGTTGGATCACCTAAGATGTATACAGGTGCTCATTGGGTTATGAGTACACCGGACAGGACTCGCCGGGAATCTGCTAGTTAGTACTATACCTATCGTCAGATAGCAGTTCCCTGGTGACATGTGTACAGGTTAGTTCATCGACCTGAGGTCGTCATTTGTCTCGTGTGAGTTCCCACTGTGCTTTGATTTCTACCCTACCACGGCTCAAAGGAGTCGTGCAAACAGGTAGCTTTTGGGTACAGTCCCGAGCCATATGGAGGCACGTGAGCGGATCGGCAGGGGATTCGTCTCTCCCGGTATTGGGGGCGAGATCGTGCTGTGTCTAGGAGAGCCATTACACATAGCCGACGGCCGTGGCAGGAGATTTACTGGTAGGTACTCCAGTAGTATCTCAGGGTGTTATTGGGCTACACTCCGACACGACTTATACTGCTATTGGGGGTCTGACGTTACTAGCCCCCTAGGTGGATATGCGATACTCATAGACGAACGGACCGGACTGTATATACATTGTCACTGTTAAGCTCAGTAGGGTTTCTAGATAAGTTCGCTCATCAGCCTCCCTTGAGGTCAGTCCATGGGCAGCCGTTACGCATTGCTAGTGCCGCTGACGGTTTGTGGTTAAACCCACTGCCAGGGTACTGACGAGTCATTAGAGTCCCCCACAGACAGTTTCCCAAGTTCGGGCGAAACGTTGTAGAGGCCGTATGGTTTTATGGCAGGGTTCGGAAAATGCACGTGCGTTTACGCACGTGTTATTTTTCGGGCAGTTGATACTGGTCGGCTTTGGTTTAAGCCGGATCCGAGTATTATATTGAGTAGATATAATATCTTTGTCTCAGTTGCATTTGTATTCGATCGTAATACAAATGCGGGTATATTTATACAGTTACGGGGTTATCCTGAAAGTTGTTTCAGGATCACTTTTGGAAGTTGCCAGTTTCCAGTTTTCTATCAGCCGTCTTTTAACATTCGGTTAAAGACGGATTTATCTTTTCTTGGATAAGGGTGAGTCATCATTCTAGAAGTTTCTAGAAGTGGTGATGAGGCTAGTGAGTCATTAGTGCTTTAATGGAGCCATTAATGCAATGGTGACTAGGTTAATGAATCACCATTTGCATTAATGATGTTTTGTTTGCATGAAGGATATTTGTGGTTGATATTTGTTCTTATAGTCACTCTCCCCTCTCCTACACTCACCTCTCTCTTTGCATATATATGGCCGGCCCTCTCTCTCCTCCTTCACTCACTCATTTGAGAAATTATGGTTGCTAAAAAGAAAAGACCAAAGTTTTGGATGCATGGAAATTTCATAATTCATTTCTTGTTCCATTTCATTTCCATCGGAAACTTCATTAACCGATCCTCCACGGACTTGGACGAAGTGAGACAAAGTCATCTACTCATTCTCTACATCATTCTTGGTCGTCTCTTTTAGCAAACTTGACGACCGAGTTGCCTCGAGTCAGAGGCAGGAGCCCGTTTAAAGAATCGTCGACGTGGTGCCACCTGGACGAGCAGATCGGAGATCGACGAGGTCGGAGAAGCCGCAACGGAGCGTGGGATGATGGTTAAAGAACGAAGGACTCGGATCGTTCGGTATAACCTTTCTACACTCTTTACAGTTTGTTAGTTTAGCAATAATGGCAGATCCGGGTTAAAGTATACGATAACGCAAGTTAAAAAGTTTTTGTTTCGCATTTGGCGTCTGTAGACTGCCGGGGCGCTACCGTAGACTTACATCCCGGAGACTAAGGTATACGGAGTATAAGGAACCATTCAGCCACAGTACAACGGCAATGGAGATTCAGGTTAAGTGTATTATGGTTACAGTCTCGTGCCACTTTTAACACCTTCCGTACCAATCTACCCCTTATAAATCCCGCGATGTCTTGATTGTATTGTTTGTATTGTATTGTGTTGTATTATAAATTGTATAGATGGATGACTTTCCGAAACCATGATATCAGTATTGGAACGGATATAATGGATGAACATGTAAATGGAGTATATCCATGGTTCGGTTCGGTCAAGTTGTATAGATTGAATAGATTGAATATATGGATTCATATTGAATTGTGGTTTTATACTTGAATCACATTCAAGTCAGATTGATTATATTTAGACTCGGCCTGAGTCAAACAATTAGAAAAGAAATTGAAATCCTGAATTAGGTTTTGATATTATCGGTAACTGCTGCATATGGACGGCAGGATTTGTGTTTTTTTCCAAGACAATTACCGCATTGATAACACCTTTTGTTATGTTGTCTACCTTAAATAGGCAAACACCCATATCTTCAGCTCCCTGAGGCTCAAGAGACTGGTCCCGCTTAAACCTATGTTTACTAGGGCCCTTATTGTAATTTAGTATAACTTGAGGGGGTTTTATGTAAAAATAGTTTTGGCATAATTTCAAAATACACTTCAAGTTTTTAATTATCGTCTTTAGGATTTTCATAGATATATATTTTATAAATATGAAATTTCTAGTGGATAGAACCTAGTTTCATAGTATGTGGTATTTGCTTGAAATATTGTACTTATGTTGTATTTAGATGGTCTTTTCATGTAATAGTGATTCCTTTGTTTTAGAAAAAAAAACTTGGAATATTTATATAATTAAAATAGATATTTTGATAATAAATATATAGATATTTATTTGAAATAATTTATTTATTTTCTTTTAGAAATCTCATTTTCTAAAGAAAAATGTATAAAAATTCCATCGAGATCGAATGCTCCTTACGGAGGTCAGCATCTCGCTCTACTAAGCCCGAGGATATGCGATAATCCGCACCATCCCGAACGGGATCCCCAAAATGGATTGTAGAGATGCAATTGCATTGAAATGTTTAATACATCTTTTTATAGAAAACGGTTTTGTAAGTTTAGGGTATTTATTTGTAAAGTCGTATTTTCCCGTATTCTATTGTTCCAAACATTATCGTGCTATGATAGAGATGTGTGTTGTGATGAGTTAGGTCATTCCCTCATGAACTATCTAAACGTATAGCAAGGAATAAAGTTATTATGTTGAAACTAAAGTTTATGGTATTTTTAAGTAAAAATGCGATAAATGTCACAAAAATGATTATTTTGATGTGAAATTTGTTTTATTGAGTTTTTTAATGTTTAATAATCAACATATAAGTATATGGTTTTATCTTGTTAAAGAAAAGTGTAGTTTTTAAAGAAAATCGAATCGGAAGTCGGACTAACTCCGCTTCCGTCGGGTTTTAGAAATGGAACTTGTTAAAGAAAAAGATGAGAGGGAAGATGGGACTTACTGGCTTGTTGGAATAGCGAAGAGAGAGGTTGTCCTAAAGAAGGCTTCGGAGCGTCAGTTCGTCGTCGGAATCTCCTCGAAGTTCGTTGGAGCTTCACTCTTCACTAGCTCCACTTGTACATTAAAAGACTTTGGAATTTGGTATAGTTTTTGCAAGAGAATTCTGCGTGAAAGGGGTGTAAATGGAGCGGGTATTTATAGAGCAATTTAGGGTTTAGGGGGTGATGAATAATGCATTAAAATTTGCATTAAAATGGAATTTGAAGAGTTTTATTATTCTCTGTAAATGTGCGGTGTAAACAAGCAATACTGGAGTTAAGAGGGGAGTCCAAGGGTCTAGGGTTTACAAAAAAATTTGGCTTTGGTCATACAAAAATCGGTAGCGCCGGCCTTAGCTCCACTCTCGCTGGTCCGATCTTTGGGTTGGGGGCTCGGATTCTCGCCACGTTTCTTGGTCGGTCAGAATACTCATTTGCACCTGTTTGTTTTAAGTGTAACTCTTCAGTTTATGTGCAGTGCACGTGCAAACTCTTAGGCTTCTAAAAAGTTAAAAGAAAATTAAATAAAAGATAATGTGGCTGATGAGATTTGAACTGGGGTGCTATATCTCAGCAGTGCAAGGTCTTACCAATGTGCTACAAGTACTTTCTTGCTGTTCTAAATCAAAACAAATACTTATAGCATTCACATGATTGCAAATACCCCAAGTGTACATTAACTTTTATACTCCTGGAAATATTACATCTTTGGGTGTAGTGGGGTTTTTGTGAGATATGCACGTGTAAACTCTTGGTATTCTAAAGGTTTTTAAAAAAATCAATATTAAAAATAATGTGGGGTATGGGATTTGAACTCTGGTGGCGTTCAGCAGTGCAAGATATTACCAATGAGCTACAAGCTCCTTCTTGTAATATAGGAGCTAATTAATTACTTAAAGTAATAACAGTAAATGTAAATACCCCAAGTATATATTAATTTTAAAGCAAATTTTTGTACACTAAAAATGGAGTTGTTACATTCTTTTAACTTGTAATTAAAATCAAAATAATTACTTATAACTTATGCTCGGGCTCAAATACCCTTTTATGGATTTTTTGAAATTTTTTTGTAAAAACTTGTATTGGAAATTTAGGGTTGTTACATTCTACCCTCCTTATAAAAATGTCGTCCTCGAAATTTGTAAAAGGAAAGTTTAACAGTTTCAAGGAAAGTCTGGTGACTGGAGTATAGATAGTGTATAAAAATAACAAAGTGATACAAGGGTGAAAAAGGCTTACCGGTGTGACCTTGACCTACAGTCTCGGCTTCTACGGCTTCTAATGTGAATGTCTGTCGCCGTGGTACATTCCTTCTAACTGGAGGCACATTCTGCCTTTGGGGCCTGTTTCTCTGCCATCTAGGCATGTCCCTCATTGCTTGTTGGAATTGGCGAGTAGGCTGTGCAGGTGGTGGAGCAGGTAGTGCAGGACGAGTTGCAGGAGCCTGGATAGCTGGCCGCTGCAGGTAGTTGGTAGGTGTGTGAGCTGAGTTGTATCTATATTAACAGGTCTCAATTCTGTGATTGGATACGCCACAAATTAGACAAAGGCCTTTTGCGCGTCTACAGTCCTTCCACAAGTGTCCTTTTCTATAGCAGTAGTGGCAAATTTCTTAAGTTCTCCTGGGTTCAAACGATGGCCTGGAAGGGGCTCCTCCTGCCATTTGATTGGTAGGGCGTTTCAAACCGGCAGATTGAGGTCTGCCCCTCATCTTTATTACTGCTTCATAACTGCGGGCAGCTTCCAAAGCATCCTCATGAGTCAGATATTTCCCTGTGGCTAGTGCAGCCGGAATTTCCGTGTCCAAACCTTGTTGAAAGCGATGGGCTCTGATCTCGTCCGTCGGTATCAAATGTGCCGCGAATCGGCTTAGTATGGTAAATTCAGCGTTGTACTCGTCTACTGACTTGTCCCACATCGAACCTTGTTGTAAATGAATGAACTGCTGCTCCATGACAAACCTGGCAGTCACAGGGAAGTACTTCGTGTTGAACTTTTCGCGAAAAGTCTTCCATTCAATAGGCTATACAAGATGGCTTTCTTCCGCCTTCCACCAGTTGCGAGCATTGTCCATAAGCTGCAGTTTCGCCACACGGACCCAAGCTATGTCTGGCACTTGTGCTGCCGCCAGATCATCCTCTATACTTTATGCCCATTCCTCAGCTTCAAGTGGGCTTCCCTTTCTGAAGAACTGCTTGGGATGTAAAGCCCTGAATTGCTTTACCCCAGGTGCGTCAGTCTCGGGACCATTCAGGAGTTGTTGCTATCCCTCAAGAAGGCTGCGGATCGCCTCAAGTAGCACTGTTTGCTCGGTGGGTGGCGTAGGAACAGCAGGAACGATTGGTAGTAGAGGTGGAGGTGTGTTGTTAACGTTGGTGCTGGTGTTGTTCGGGGAATCCATAACCTTGAAAAAGATTTGGGTTAGGACAGATTCAAGTACATGAAATGATAAGATTCAAGAAATATGAAATTGTAAGATTCAAGGAACATGAATTGTAAAGAATGTTTTAGTTGCTGGTTCTTATGTTATATTGCTTAGGTTGTTCACGCAGAACAGAACTGCATGATAGAGTTTCATACAGCTCTGACCTGCATGGGCCACCAACAAAACCTGTCACGCCCCGCTTCCCATTCTACGGCGAAGGGAACGCGACTGGCCTGCTACGTATTTACTCAGAAACAAATACACTAAACGTAACTAAGCAATATAAAATAAAATACACAAGAGGCAAGGTATAATAAAAACATCAACTTTTATTTATTAATATTCTTTTGTACAATACATGAAAAGGAAATACAACTGAAATAAAAATGATGCCTAAACAATGGCATGAGAGGAAATGAAAAGTACTGAATGGAAAATGTACAATGAAACTAGAGCTCTGGTTCTTCAGCAAGCTAATCCAAGTCTTCTGCAGATGGCTCGATCTTTGTCGGGTCCAAACCACCTGACGACATTCAAAGAAGAAAGAAATAGAATGTCGTCAGCGAACAAATCGCTCGGTAAGTCCCAAAGATAAGGGAGAAGTACAAAAAAAGAAAGAGAGAGAGTAGCTTTCAATGTTGTATTATATTGTTGTAATGTTGTATTAACGCTGTTGTTTGTAGCTTGGTACAGAAGAATGCCAGTGTATACGAGAGGGGTCTCAGTATGCTAGAGACCAGGGCAAATGGAAGTACAAGGCTCCGTTATACAACCCGAAACAACGGCAATTGGATTCATGTTAGGTGTCTTAATCTTACCGTCTCGTGCCACCTTTAACACCTTCCATACCAATCTACCCCTTAAACCCCGTAGTGTTTTATTTGTATTGTTTTGTACTGTAAATTGTATTGAATGTATAATTGAAAGACTGACCGAAACCATGATATCAGTAAACGGATGTAACCGTAGAATCATGTAAATGGAATAATTGGAGAACCATGTAAATGGAATGTATATCCATGGTTCGGTTCAGTCAAGTTGTATAGATTGATAATTGGATTCATGTTGAATTGTAATATTGAAGATTGTAGATTGTACTTGAATCATATTCAAGTAAAATATAATCAGACCTAAACCCGAGTTAGACAATTAGAAATGTAAATCGAAGTCTTGATTAATTCTTACATATAATTTGCTAGGGTCCTTAAGAAAATTTATAAAACTTGAGGGGTTTTTATGTAAAAATACTTTTTTATACTTTTCAAAATACATCTCAAGTATTCGTTATTCATCTTTAGAGTTGTAATAAAGGTGGATTTTATATTGTGATATTTCTAGTGAAAATATCCTAATTTCATAAATAAAGGTATTTATTTGTAAAGTTGATTTATTTGGAATTCATAGTATTTTAGTGTAAAATTTATTCTTGTGATTTTTAGAAAAAGGTGGAATATTTATATCATAATAAAATGGGTATTTTAATGATAAATATATTTATACAAAAATAATTTTAATAAATATTTTATATTCTAAAAAATCTTATTTATTTAAGATGTCGTATTTTAAATCTTTCGAGACCGAATGTTCCTTGCGGAGGTCTGAATCTCGCACTACTAAGCCCGAGGATGTGCGATAAACTGCACCATCCCGAACGGGTTCCCCAAAGTGGGTTGTAGCGGCGCTTTGTAAAGATTGTAAATACTAAATCCTTTAGAAAACGGTTTTACGAAGTAAATGGTATTTATTTGTAAAGGTGTATATTTTCCGTATTGTATGTTCTAGATTCTCCTAAGTCAACTAGTCTATCCCTAACTGGTCCAGATGACAAGTTGTGAGATACCTCAAATCGCTTCTTCACCACCAATTGTGGCCAGGTAAGTACAAGTGAGGAAAGGAGGGATCTGCTCACAAATCACCGTGAGTCGGGCCTTTTAAAATTACCTTTCTCACTTGCCTAGCCTAGACACCACAAAGTCAGGTTTAGATAAACGACCGATGTGCACAACTTATCGTATTTTCATAATAAGTGGTACTTTTTTTTAAAAAGTGTATCAAAACTAAATCTTTTAGAAATGGTTTTATTAAATATATGGTATTTAAATGAAAATGTTTATTTTCTCGCATTCTAGGTTCTCGGGGGTGTTGCATATGAGTGTGTGAGGAGGTAGGTCGTTATCTTGTGATCTACTTTAAATATATAGCAAGTTTGATGGGGTTAAATGAAGGATTGAAACAATGTGGTTTTTAAGTGAAAAATACAATAAATTGGAAAAGTTATCATTTCAAGTGACGAAACTTGATCAAATTGTTTGATTAGTTTTTAATAGCCAACATGAGGAAGTTTAGGTATGATTGTATTAGTGAGAAGTGGAATTTTATAGAAAACCGAATTGGAAATCGGATTTGTTCCAATTCTGTCGGATTTTGTAATTTCGTATTTTAAGAATGGAAAAGAGAGATAGAAAAGGGACTTACGGGTTTTAGATTACTCAAGAGAGTGAGAGAGAACTAGAGGGATCGTCGGTGTGTTGCGTCGTCGCCGATAGTTCCTAAGATGATCGCCGGAAATTCCGCCGGAATTTCGTCGGAGTTTTGCCTTGAGCTTGTTTTCAAAGTACACGATCTTTGGAATAATTTTGAGAGAGTAGGCTCAGAATTTTGGGGTGAGAGGGTAGTGTGTAGGGTTGGTATTTATAGGGTTAGGCTAGGGTTAGGGTAGATGAAAAGTTTAAAATAAAAATGTAATAAAAGTGGAGTAATTGGGGTTTTCAAAGAGCTCTGGAAATGGTCTGAGGCTGAAATTTTGTAGGTGCATAGGGAATATGAAAAGACACAACTTTCATGTTGGGGTCGTCGCCGGAATCGGCCGACTCGGCCGTGACTCGGTCTGAGAACTGAGTCAGACCGAGTCAAGGACGATTCCCAGCCGAGTCAGGCGGCCGGGATCCCCTCCCCCCCCGGACAGTTCATCTAACTTCTAGAAATGTTACATTTTTGGGTATAGTGGGGTTTTTGTGAGATATGCACGTGTAAACTCTTGGTATTCTAAAGGTTTTTAAAAAAATCAATATTAAAAATAATGTGGGGTATGGGATTTGAACTCTGGTGGCTTAGTTCAGCAGCGCAAGGTATTACCAATGAGCTACAAGCTCCTTCTTGTAACTATGGAGCTAATTAATTACTTAAAGTATTAACAGTAAATGTAAATACCCCAAGTATATATTAATTTTAAAGCAAATTTTTGTACACTAAAAATGGAGTTGTTACATTCTTTTAACTTGTAATTAAAAGCAAAATAATTACTTATAACTTGTGCTCAGGCTAAAATACCCCTTTATGGATTTTTTGAAATTTTTTTGTAAAAACTTGTATTGGAAATTTGTGGTTGTTACAGTAGTACAAGGCCCTGTCAAAACCTATGGGACAACGGCACGAGAGTTCATGTAGGTGTCTTTTAGTGACCATCATCGTGCCACTTTTAACACATTTTGTACCAATCTACCCCGTTAAACCCCGTAATGTATTGTATTGAATTATAGTTATCAGACTTGTCGAGACCATGGATACAAGTTGTTCATGTAATCAGGTTTAGGATGTAAACAAGTATCATGTAATCAAGTCAAGTTATAACCATGGTTCGGTCAAGTCAAGTCATGTTTGCATGTTGATATTGTTTTGGTATTCAGGTTCAGGTTCAAATATACATGTTAGAGTTTGGATTCATATTTGAATTAGATTCTGATTGGATTCAGATTTGATTTAGACTCAGACTTGAGTCAGACACTTTAAACTGATTTGGATCCTGAATTAGGTTCAGGAGTTATCGGTAACTGCTGCACATGGACGGCAGGATTTGTCTTTTTCCAAAACAATTTTCATTAATAACACCGTTAAGTTTTTCTACCTTAAATAGGCAAGTACTCACTTTCTCCGGCTTCCTGAGGCTCAAGAGAATCGATCTCGCTTAAATCTATATTTACTAAAGTT
This sequence comes from Agapanthus africanus, assembly GCA_030015575.1. NCBI lineage: Eukaryota > Viridiplantae > Streptophyta > Magnoliopsida > Asparagales > Amaryllidaceae > Agapanthus > Agapanthus africanus. The sequence continues at coordinate 944,744,322 of CM057337.1, forward strand.
CTTAACAATATTTTATGTAACTCGAGGGGTTTTTATGAAAAATATATTTTTATATAATTTCAAAATAAATATCGAGAAGTTATTTATATTATTTAGGGTTTTCATGGATATGGATTTTAAGGATTTTAAAGATTTTAAGTATTTTAGTGATAAATACTTAGTTTGGATAGTTCATGGTATTTTACTGTAAAGCTTGACTTTTGGATAACTTGAGGGTATTTCGTTGAAATTTGTCATTCTTTTATTTTTTAGAAAACATGGACTTTTATTATATCTTGAAATTATGTGGTTTGATAATATTTATATATTTATTAAAATTAAATTTATAATTAAGTAGAAAATTTTGTTTTTTCTTAAAAATCGTATTAAAAACCTTTCGAGACCGAATGCTCCATAAGAAGGTCTGCATCTCGTTCTACTAGCCAAAAAATGTGCGATAATCCACACCATCCAATAGTGGATTTCTCAAATGGGTTGTAGTGGCATAATCGCAAAGAGTTTTAAAATACAATTCCAAAGAAAACCGTTTTTAATAGTATATGGTATTTTAATAAAATATATTGTATTCGCCGCAAAGATACGTTCAAAAAGAATCGTGCTATAGAACCATGTGTGTTTGTGAGGGGTAGGTCATTACCCCATAAGAATTTCTAAAGGTATGTTTAACAAAAGTACTAAAAGATGTGATATATGAAGTTCATGGTATTTTAGCGTAAAAGTTAATTTAAAGTAATTTTTCATGGGATTCTATGTTACAATTTATTCTAAACATTTATAATAGTGTTACAAATATTGTGTAAAAGTTGGATGAACAATATGTAAGTAAAAAGGAGAGTTTTAAGGTTTAGAAGATTGGCATCTGTATTAACTCCACTTACCGATATTTGTTTTGAAAAGAGATTTCAAAAAGAAAAAAGAGAGATTGGGAGGGACTTAGTAGCTAGTTATCCTAAGGAAAGGTAGACGAGGAAGTGTTGATCTTCGTGGCGTCGCGAGGTCGCCGAAATTTACTTCGATCCTTCCCGGAAGTCGATCTCTTTCTAACTTTACTTGTACTCTTCTTGTACTTAGGAAAATTTGAGAATTTTGGCTATAATTTTCAGAATGAGAAAGGGTTAGGGCATAAGATAGTATTTATATTGTGGAATTAGGGTTTTGGGATTAAAATAATGAATTAAAATGCATTAAAGAGATGATAAATGGGGAATTGAGGGGTCTCTGTTTGATTTCAGAGTAATCAAACAGTGCAGGGCTGATGGGGATAGGCCAAGGGACTTGTGTGCAAAGCCCGAGGCTTATTACCCATGGGGGGCCCGTCTATGCCGACCCATTTGCCGATCTCGCCAGTCGTTTGGTTGAGGGGAGTCGCCATCAGATTGGTGCCACGTGTTCTCCTCTGTATATACAATATTTTGCACATGTTTATTTTCTCAGACTTTTTATTTTTATATGCATTACACGTGTAAACTTTTGGGCTTCCAAAAAGTTTAAAAGAAAATATAATATGCCTGATAGGATTTGAACACAAGAGCTATGTCACAGCGGCGCAAGACTTTACCAGTGAGCTACAAGTTATTTCTTATTGTTCTTAAACAAAAATAACATATAAATTGTACTCAGGCTTGTAAACTCTTTTCTATACATTGAATTGAAAATTTTTGTACAGTAAATTCAGAGTCGTTACACTAGTACGATTGGCAATATAGAGTAAACTATCAATTATTTGTGCATATTTATTTTGTAATAGGTTCATCACTATTTATAGTAAGATGTAAATCTAAATCAAAAGGTGTGGAAACATAATTGATATCAAAATAATTAAATTTCTTAAGTATTTTTTCAATATCTTGCGATAAAGTTAAAGCGATACCATAATTACATTTAATCGATTTCATACCAAGAATAAGATCCACATCACCTAAATCTTGCATGTGAAAAGTTAGAAGTTAAGTTTTATTATACATGATTTATTATTTTAAATGATGTACCAAATAATAAAATATCATCTGCATATAAGCATAAAATAACATAATCATTTTCAAATTGTTTATAATAAACTCATTTATCATATTGATTAATAACAAAACCGTAATTAAAATAACTTAAACAAACTTAGTATGTCATTAGTTTGGAGCTTGTTTAAGACCGTAAAGTGATTTAATTAATTTACAAACTTTATGTTCTTAGCCTTTAAAAATAAAACCTTTCGGCTGCTCCATATAAATCTCTTCTTCTAAATCTCCGTTTAAGAATACAGTTCGAATGTCCATTTGATGAATTAAAAGATCATTAATGGAAGCAAATGCAATCAGAACACGCATAGTAGTTATACGTGCAACGGGAGCATATGTATCAAAGAAGTCAATGCCTTTTCTTTATGTATAGACTTTAGCAACCAAACTAACTTGTATTTTTTTATAGATCCGTCCGTTCTAAGTTTTCTTTTGAAAATCCATTTTCATCCTATAACCTTATTCCCTTGTGGTAAACTAGTAACAACCCATGTATTGTTTTGAATAATAGAGTTTATCTCACTTCGAATGGTTTCTTTCCAAAATGAGGTTTCGTCACTAGACATAGTCTCGATATAATTAGATGGCTCTCCTTCAATCAAATAAGTAAATATACTCTCACCGAAATTCTTTTCTATCCTAGTTCTTTTTGATCTTCGAAGTTCGAGTTCAGGTGTAGGATGTAAAGGAATATTAGTCTCACAATGTTCACTAGAATGAGAGTATTCATCTAAATTAGAGGGTGTTATAGGTAAAGGGATACTAACATTTGGTATAAAAAGAAAAATCTTTTCGAAAAAGTTGCGTCGTAAGATTCTAAAATGGTATTGTTTGATATATCTGGTATATCGGATTTAACCACTAAAAATCTATAAGTGTTATTATTTAGGGAACAACCTATAAATACGGAGTCTACAGTTTTGAAAGCTATTTTCCTCTTTTTAGATTCGGGAATTGAAACTTTCGCTAAACAACCCCAAACATTAAGATAATTAATATTAGGTGGTCGACTTTTCCAAAGTTCATATGGAGTACAGTTACTGAATTTTTGAGGTATTTTATTTATAATATAACATGCAGATAAAACGGCTTTCCCCTACATATTCTTAGGAATACCGAAACTTAGTAATATTGAATTTACCATATTTATTAATATTCTATTTTTATGTTTCGCTACACCATTAAACTGAGGAGAGTAAGGTGAAGTCACCTCATACCTAATGGCGTGCTCTTCTCAAAATATAGTAAATTCATTAGAGGTTTATTCATCCGCACGATCCAACCTAAGAATTTTAATTGTTTTAACCTTTTGATTTTCAACCTCGAATTTATAAATTTTAAATTTATTCATAACCCCATCCTTTGTTTTAATAGGATATACACAACAAAATTTGGAACAGTCGTTAATAAATGTTACAAAATATTTATTTCCACCTCTATTAGGAGTGCCAGTAGAACCACAAACATCCGAGTGTATAAGCTCTAGTAAATAGGCATTTCTATATACATCTTTAAAAGGCTTTTCGGTTTGCTTCGCATTAACACAGATTTGTTATTTCTTATTCATATCAATTTTGTAAGTAGGAATTAAATGCAATTTCATCATGTGCATTAAAGTATGATAACTTATATGTCCTAATTTATCATGCCATAAACAAGAATTTTCAATATTTAAAACAATATGATCTTTATTATTATTAGAAATATTATACTGGATTACATGTAATTTAAATAGTCCATCACACATATATCCTTTATCAATAAATATGTTATTTCTACTTCTTACAAATTTACTACAATCAAATACTAATTTATATCCCATTTTCACTAGCACAGAACCGCTAATCAAATTTTTTCTAACATAGGGATTATATAGCACATCCTTCAAGATAAGTATTTTGCCTGAATACAATTTTAGTGATATATTTCTAATTCTCTTGATAGGTTACACCTCGCCAACATTTATCCTGAAAAGTGGTGAACCATACCAAATCATAACAAATATGAATATTAACACCGGAATCAACCCACCAATCAAATGAGATAGTTGTAAAATTTGAAATATGTTTAGAGGCAAATCTTAGTGATGAATTTTCACCACCATCAAGAACATTTTCTTACGGTTTTGTGATTCCATTTGTATCTTAACAGGATCTTTCTTCCTCAACAAATATTTCAGAGCCAAATGGTTTGTCTTTTCACATACAAATCAATATTTCCCTTCTTGATTTTGAGACTTATTAAAATGGTTTAGACCTTCGTTTTGACTTTGTTTTTTTTTTTAAATTTGTTTATTTTGGGTTTAAAATTATTAGCATGGCCATTATTGGACTTTGAAAATTTTTCGGTAAGATCGATCTTGGGAACATTTTCCTTTGTAGATTTGACTTTGGACCTATGTTGATCTTCCATTCGAATATAATTAAGAATTTCAAAAAATGATAAAAAATGTTGATTCGTTCCAAGATTATTTGTAAAATTATCCTTAGAAGGAGGAACTATAACAATAAGAGCAGAGACCTTAAAATCATTAGAAATAACGGTACCTGAATTTTGAACTTTTCAAATCAACTATTGAAATTTATGAAGCTGTGAATTAATAGATTTGTTATCTATTAATTTGAAATGACGAAAAGAAATAGTGTTAAAACGGTCTACGTCTGCATTATCCATTCCTTATTGAGTTTCCAAATTATTCCACAAGTCTGAAAAAAATAAAGTTTTCATAAAGTGTTTTGTCAATAACGCCCAAAATTTTGTTTCTATAATGATAATCAATTTCTTCTTTTGAAAGATTTTTGGTTTTTGCCGTTTTAGCGGAAAATGCAAGACAAACTGTTTCATCACTTGTGTCGGTTGAAACAGTGAAATCTTGAGATGGAGTAGAAGATGCAGTGGATTCATCGAAGATAGCAGAAATAAGTCTGGATGTTGTCAGCCAATATTTAACCTGTGCTTGCTAAGTCTTAAAACAATTTTTCCCATTAAATCCCTCAAATTTAATTGACAACGATTTTTCGCTCGGAGCCATAGATAAAAAAATTTGATATGCAAATATTCTGAAATTATAATAACAAGATTTACGATGATGGTAAAACTATCAAGTCTACTAATAATGGAATAATTATTTCATATATGTTTTTTAGATTGTTAATAAATTACTAAAATAATTGTTAAAATTAACTCTTTTAACAAAATGAAATATTTTCAAAACATTTTCTATGAAAACAATCACATAAAATAATATAAACTATAAATCAAAAAAGTTTAGAATGTGAGCATGTAGCATGCAGTTGACCATGTTGCCTTAAAAACGTATAGGTACCCTCCGTGCAAATTTTTCCGACGTATACGTTTTCAAGGTACAACACTTTCGGCATGTCTGATTCCCCTGTTGACTACAATTCACAAGGAAAACTTGATTTTGATTTCGTTGTCAATTAGTATCCGGTGAAAATAAAGTAAATCAAGAGATTTTCTGAAATCGGATTTTGTATGGAAGGCTCAATGAAGGAATTGCTCTTCGTTCGCACAAAGTTGTAAACAGAGAACAAGTCTATGAGAAAAATTTTTGACTTTGTCTGTGATTGGGATTAATTCTCTTGTTGTTATTTTCCTTCTCTGCTGAAGTTTATTTATCGACTTCATAAGTAAATGTTAATTTCCAATAGCTATTTTGAAAAGTCGCATCTCAATTCTTAATAGTCAAGAGCATCCCTTCGATTGGAAATTCAAACTATGAAAAAAATTATCAAATGTGAACTCAACAGGATATCTATGTATCAAACTCTTAATGGTGGATAACGTGGGACAATCAAAAATATCAAATAGGAATTAATTCAACATGAATTTTATGTCAAGTTCTAAAAAACATATTCGATTCCTTATCAGTTTTGTCAATTACTAATTAATATATAATATATTCGATACCTTTTTAGGGTCATTTAGTGTTTATACATTTCATGTCCTTTTCTAAAATTCTACGCTTTAAATTAAGTCACAAAAACCAAAAGATGCGGCAGTTTTGTTTGACTTTTACAGTTGCACGCAGTAGTTATACAATTGCCTAAGAAAGGATAAATTAAGCGTATTCTTTTATTTTTTTTTAAACTAATCGTACACGGTTCTCTTCACATAACTATATAACCCCTGAGTCCAGGCTCAAATCTCAGTAGATATCGAAGAGCCATGGCGAGGGATCAGCTCCAAGTTCTCAACGCCCTCGATGTCGCCAAGACTCAGCTCTACCACTTCACCGCCATTATCGTCGCTGGCATGGGATTTTTCACCGACTCCTATGATGTTTTCTGTATCTCTCTTGTCACCAAGCTACTCGGTCGCATTTATTACCATGTCGATGGGTCCCCCACGCCTGGCATCCTCCCTCCGAACGTCTCCTCTGCTGTTAACGGAGTCGCCTTCTGTGGGACCCTCTCCGGCCAGCTCTTCTTCGGATGGCTGGGCGATAAGATGGGTCGTAAAAAGGTTTACGGCTTGACCCTCATGCTTATGGTCGTTTCCTCCTTGGCTTCGGGCCTCTCTTTCGGCCATTCAGCTAAAGGTACTGTCACATGCCACTTTAACTAAAAGGAAGTTTTCCCTACTGCCTTTTGATCCATGAAGGTAGGCTCATTTTTTCCTCATTAAAATTAAAATAACTCTGCTATCATATTAAAAACCAATTTATCTAAAGATTAAGTTGTCGAGTTATGGGCTAATAATACTGTATATTAAGCTACCTGTTAAGATATGTATATCTTTTATCATATCTCTTATATCTTTTTGTATTTATACTTTCTATTGGATTTTACGTGTATTATACGAATATTATGTATTATGGTTTCATCTTATGGGCTATGTATATAGAAAGACATATTATATATTGTATTTTCAGACATATTATACATTGTATTTTGATCAATCGTTAATAATATTTTTTCTCCCCCAAATTCAATGGTTTCTAACGTTATACTTTGTAGGTACAATGATCACTCTCTGCTTCTTTCGCTTCTGGCTCGGTTTCGGCATAGGGGGCGATTACCCCTTATCCGCCACCATCATGTCTGAATACGCCAACAAGAAGACCCGTGGCGCTTTCATTGCCGCCGTTTTCGCGATGCAAGGGATGGGCATCCTTGCCGGCGGTATCATATCTTTGATCATCTCCGCCTCATTTAATGCTGCGTACAAGGCCCCCCCCCATACTCCAAAGACGCGGCAGGGTCGACTGTACCCCAGGCCGACTACGTTTGGCGTATAATTCTGATGATTGGAGCTTTGCCTGCTCTGCTGACATACTACTGGCGGATGAAAATGCCTGAAACTGCACGATACACTGCGCTTGTCGCCAAAAACGCAAAACAGGCCGCATCGGACATGTCTAAGGTCTTACAGGTGGAGTTTGAGGCTGAAGAGGAGCAAGTGCAGCAATTCTCCGCAAATGAGGCGAACAAATTCGGCCTCTTCTCCAAACAATTCATGCGTCGACATGGACTCCATCTTCTCGGCACAACAACCACATGGTTCTTCCTCGACATATCCTTCTACAGCCAAAACCTGTTCCAAAAGGACATCTTCAGCGCCGTCGGCTGGATCCCAAAGGCCGCGACCATGAACGCGGTCGAAGAGGTCTACAAGATTTCCCGAGCTCAAACTTTAATTGCGTTGTGCGGGACTGTGCCAGGATATTGGTTCACCGTCGCGTTGATAGATATCATCGGGCGGTTCACAATCCAAGTCATGGGGTTTGCCATGATGACAATCTTCATGCTCGGTCTTGCCATCCCTTACCACCATTGGACTTTACATGGGAACCACATCGGGTTCATAATCATGTATGCATTAACTTTCTTCTTTGCAAATTTTGGGCCGAATAGTACGACCTTTATTGTGCCGGCGGAGATTTTTCCAGCAAGGCTTAGGTCGACATGCCATGGGATATCGGCGGCGGCAGGGAAGGCCGGCGCGATCGTAGGCGCGTTTGGATTTTTGTATCTGGCGCAAAGCAAGGATCCGGCGAAAACGGACTTTGGGTATCATACTGGGATTGGGGTGAGGAATTCATTGTTCATTCTCGCGGGGTGTAATGTGCTCGGGTTGGCCTTTACGTTCTTGGTGCCGGAGTCGAAGGGGAAATCGTTGGAGGAGATGTCGAAGGAGAATGACGGAGAGGAGGGTGAGGAGTATGGCAGCGGCAGAACAGTGCCGATCGCGTCTCCAGTTTAGAATAAATCATTATCATTAGTAGCTTTCCTTCTTTTTTTTCAAATTATTTTTAATCATGTTTCATATTCGTTATGTCATAATATGACAAGTGATTGGATTTTATTAGAACGCTTCTGCAATGAAAAGAGCAGAGCAAAGAATCGAGATTCATGATTGTGTGTGTATATAAGATGGGGCCTTAATTTATTTACAATGTAAATTAAATGTCCTGTACACTGTGTCAGGCTAAAAGGTAATATTACACAACAAGCACCCGTTCAAGTTGATGCATGCATGCATGTTATCTAACTTCATTCAAAGGATGATCATGACTTCTTGTTGGTCGCTAAAAAAAACGATCATAAAATGCTGGGCACCATCTTAATTTAGTTTTCAGCATGAAAAAGATTACTATTAATTTAGTTACTCGTCAATATGTTTTGAGTACACAAAAACACATCGGCAAAAAAAAACTCCCAAATAAAATCTACTGATATATCTCACATGAAGAACAAGGGACCATCAATTCTATATATATCGTAAACCCACAAACAACCTTGACACTTATTCATCCTGGTTCCACATTCTCCCCCGACATCTCCTCAAGTGATCTCCCCTTCGATTCCGGCACCAAGAAAGTAAAGAGCAATCCCAACATGTTGCACCCAGCAAGCAAGAACAGAGAGTTCCTAACCCCAATCCCGGTATGATATCCGTGATCGACTTTCGCGGGATCCTGATTCTGCGCCAGATACAGAAAACCAAACGACCCGACGATAGCTCCAAGCTTTCCTGAGGCTGCTGATATCCCATGGCACGTCGACCTTAGCCTTGCAGGGAAGATCTCGGCAGGTACGATGAATGTAGTGCTGTTGGGCCCGAAAATTGCAAAGAAGAAGGTGAATCCGTACATCACGATGGACCCTATATGGTTCCCAGGGGTAGTCCAGTGTTTGTAAGGGATGGCAAGGCCAAGCATGAATACTGTCATCATCAAGAACCCGAGGATTTGAATGGTGAACCTGCTGATCCTGTCGATGAGTACGATGGTGGCCCAGTAGCCTGGCACCGTTCCGCAAAGAGCGATGAGGGTTTGAGAACGAGAGATACGGAACACCTATTCGAGCGCATTCATGGTGGCGGGTTTAGGGATCCATCCGATTGCAAAGAAGATGTCTTTTTGGAAGAGGTTTTGGCTGTAGAACGCGATGTCAAGGAGGAACCATGTTGTTGCGGTTCCAATGAAGTGGAGGCCGTGACGGTGGCAGAATTCTTGCGAGAAGAGGCCAAATGAGTTACTTTGGCACAACACATTCAGATTTAGTTTTCTAATTAAGAAACACAAAAAAATAAATTATATAATAAACAATGAAATACATTTATATTACAAACCTGTTTGCGCTGAGAGTTGTAATATTGACACAAGAGAGACCATGTATCTACGTCGACTCTCGCAAAGACCGGAGTATGTAGAAGAGCCGCTCTCTCTGCCTCGGAGGTTGCCAGCCATACCAAATAGCAGTCGATTTTCAGCTCATTTCTATGGTATCGGACCTTTGATCGTATGTTCTTCATCAGGCCCAGATACATAGCGTGAAAATCGAGCACTCTCTCATAGTGATCAGGATCGGGTACAGGCTGAAAGTCGTAATCCAACTGCAGATATAAAAAAATAATGTATTTAAATTGCAAGTGTTAAATAATAATAAATATATTGGATAAGTCAAATAAAAATATATATTAATACTCGAGCCTAATCCCATAAGAGGGCAAATGAGCGCCGGTGCTGATCGCCTCACTTAACGTGAATTGAATACTTTTTTTGGATGTGGCTCTTATCCCCCATATAACCGTTCTCTCTGCCTCGGAAGTCGCCAGCCATACTAAATAGCAGTCGATTTTTAGCTCATTTCTATTGTATCGGACCTTTGATCGTATGTTCTTCATCAGGTCCAGGTACATAGCGTGAAGATCGAGCACTCTCTCAGGATGATCAGGATCAGGTACAGGCTGAAAGTCGTAATCCAACTGCAAATACAAAAAAATAATGTATTTAAATTGCAAGTGTTAAATAATAATAAATATATTGGATAAGTCAAATAAAAATATATATTAATACCCGAGCCTGATCCCAAAAGAGGGCAAATGAGCGCCGGTGCTGATCGCCTCACTCAACGTGTAGTGGATACTTCTTTAGGATGCGGCAATGAGCACCGATGCTGATCGCCTCACTCAACGTGAAATGTATACTTCTTTTGGATGCGGCTCTTATCCCTCATAATCGCCAGTATAGCGATAATCCGGGATAAAGAAGAAGGGGAATGATGTCTCCCCTAGCTCTATCGGGCCCCAGTCTATGGAACTGATTCGGCCCTCGAGTCCCCCTCTCGGAATGGGGCTGCCCTGCATCTACAAGAAATATCAAGACAGGCAATTGTTCCCCTCCGAATGGCGGCCGACGACGCGAGGACGTCTTGCCTGAGATTCGGGACAGATGCTATTTGGTTTTATCCGTCTACCTCTCCGAAGATGCCAAGTTAATTTATGGCACCGTGTATCGGAGGTTTAGACGGATGCGGCCGATGTAGCAGACTTCGTCAAATTCCCCCTCGCTTGAGGGGTTTTTGATTGTGGGGACGCTTTTCTCTGCAGGCGCAAGCCCCTGCAGTTAATTACGCTACCGCATCGCGGTAACAACTTTCTCCTTCTCCAGAATTTCACTTCGTGTCGTGTGTGTTTGTTTTGTTTGTGGTTGCCCGTGGATTGTATACGGAGACTAAGCGATGTCGTCGCCCATAGGACGTGGATTAGTCCAAATCCGAATTTACTTAGATTTGAGTTTGGTGTTTTGGCTTAAGGATACGTTAGCCGTACTAAGGCTAAGATCGACTTAAACGTTTGTTAAGGATACGTTAGTCTGATTTGAGACTAAGATTGTCACGCCCCGCTTCCCAAAATACGGAATATTAGGGGTTGACAAGGCTAGCCATGCTCCTACGGTCAAGAAAAAGTCCTGTCGTAGTCACACTTCGGCTTCTAGTTTTTCATGGTAAACAGTAAATGATGCACAGGTAATGAGAAAAGCAGTAACTGGATGAAACAATATAAGAACTGACCTGAGGGAAACAAACGAATATAACTCTGGATAGCAAGTCGAGATGTCTGTGATATACGTCTAGTCCTGGTCCATGTTAAATCTTCTCCTCTCACTGAGCATGCATACTCAGGTCGTCAGAGCGACACAATAGCAATATAATATATAAAATCATATGACAATTCTAACAGTGATAATAGGTATATATATAACAGTAGATCAATGGCAGTATGGATATGAACATGCAGTAATCAATGCAGCGGAACAATAAAAGCAATAGAATGATATGCCACGTATGTCAACACAGTAAGTAAGGTATATCAATGCCAATATCCCTATCAGTCTCTAAGTCTCACTGTACAGGTCACTAAGCCTATCGTCAGTCCAAGTGTGAGAGTCAACCACTCGCGAGTGTCCTCCACCTAAGGGTAGAACCCAAGGGCAAGGGACCATGGGCCCAACATGTATATCACGGTGATAATCACATACCCTGTAAATCTCCATATATCTCCCTAAATATATAAGCCGGCATGGGACTCCTGAGATTCTGTTGAACTCACACTCAAACTACCCCACATCCCGTGGTCTACATCAAACGCTAACCATAACCCTAAATACCAATCGGTCGGTGACAAGTCTGCGCGAGAACTAGAGGCAGGACCTCCATCAAGCACGTCCCGACTAATACCTAAGATAAATGGCAGTGTCTGGTGTCTTATCTGTGACACCCGTGCAAGAGCTTCCATAAGTGTCTCATACCACTTATAGTCACACGTACACGCATCCCACAGACGTCGACAATGCAATAGAATCATAAGGTTCACTGATTGTGTACAAGTACATATCACTTTCACTTAATCACTTATACACGAACACTAACGTACTTTCCATAATCATCACTAATACCTAACACTGGGTAATGTACGTTATCACTAGGTTATCAATGCAGTGACATGTGTATGATATGATGCATGAACAGTATATAAAGCATGTTTAGGATGTCCTGAATCAATAATCTACCACTTACATAATTTATCATAAATCGTACGGTTACAATTTAGTGAGACGATGAACAGGTAATAATTAGTATGTTCAGTTATCTATCCATCGAATTTAATTTCACGCCAATCGGGTTCCAGGATCATTAATTATAGCCATTTCATTTTAAGCATTCACAGCTGGAAATCCGGTTTCAGAATCGGAAGTCCGTTTCGCAACGCATTTTAACCCCAGTTGGGATCAGATTTCAGCGACGCTACAGTTGGATGAAATCTAGGGTTTTCAGTAAGGTATCCAACACAATAGACGGATCTTCAATTGCATCTGTATGTCAGGAGTTATACACGGTTTTACATTAATATGTCATCTCAGAATCTATTCTGGACTGTTATACGTTCACAACTATTAAATTACCGATTAAATATCAAACGATAACGAAACAGAATGAAACTAATTGTATTGTCTAGCTAACAGATTTACCTATAATAAAAAGTGGAGTTCCGCAACCTACGAGTTAAGAAAACAGGGTGGTGTTCATTACGGGACAGTGAACCACAACTGGAGTCGCTCTGGACTGCAGTCCAGTGCCGCACTCCGATCCAAATATTGTCACAGTTTAAGTACAGAAATATCTGAAAACTAGTATAGGGTTAAAGTTCGTCGAGTTGGATTCGATTTTAGCCCTCGAACGCATCATTCCAATATGTATATAATTTATGGTGATTTTAACAGTTTTCAGGTACAATAAAATTCCAGTTTTACGGTTAAACTTGGAGGCAGTCGTTTTAGTCATTAACGGTCAAATTATCCAACGAAATTCACACACTACACTCACAGTCGTACGGGCCAGATTATACAATCTAGTTCCGTCAAATTAGACAAGTAATTTCATTGGGATCACACATCAAACGGTTGCATCGTATAATTTATCGAGGATATTTAGTATAGAATTTATAAAATTATATTTCGTAACTAATACCAATTAGCATGTAGCAAGTATAAAACTTGCCTGGACATGTCTCGGGGATGTACGGTGACGGTAACGTCACGATCGCGACACACACGCGGCACGGCAACTTGACTTGGCTCGAACTCGAGTCTCGGCAGTGGCTTGGTTGCTGGGGTCTTAACGGCGAGGGTGGTGATCGTTGGTGTGTCGAGGCCGATGGTGAGGGATTGCAGAGGGAGAGAGAGATATTGGGATAGAGAAAGAGTTAGAGAGAGAGAGAGAAGGAGTTAGAGAGAGAGAAACAGAGGGAGGGGAGAGTGTGCAGGGAGAGAGAGAGGGCACAGAGGGAATGAGAGGGTGAAGGAGATAGAGACAGGGAGTGGGAGAGTGGGATGAGATCAAAGAGAGAGAGAGATGAGAGAGAGAGAGATGAGAGAGAAAGCAAGCAGAGAGAGAAAGCAAGTAGAGAGAAAGAGAGAGAAGCAGTGAGAGAGAGAGTGAGGAAGACAGAGAGAGAGTAAGAGAGAAAAAGAATTAGAGAGATCAGAGAGAGTGAGAGTGAGAGACACAGAGAGAGAAAGAGTGATATAGATAGAGAGAGAGGGAGTGAGGAGGAGAGAGAGTCAGAGGTGTCGAGAACAGAGGAGGGAGAAAGGGTGGTGCTGGCGGTCGGTGGGGCTTGGTTGCCGACGAGGTGATGGTGGTGGTGTCGATGAGATGGAGGCGATGGTTGTTGGGTCGTCGGAGGGAAGATGGAGGTGGTGAATTCGTCGCCGTCGTCGAGGGAAACGGGCGAGGCTCGGTGGCGGAGGCGTGCAGGGCTCGAGCTCGATGGAGGTTTGGGTTTAGGGTGTTGAGGAGAAGGAGATGGTTGGTGCAGGGGATAAGGCGATGAGGATCTCGAGGAGAGGAGGTCGAAGGTATGGGGACTCGGGTGATTGGGGATGGTTGTGCAGTAGGTTCGAGGGAGAGACGGGAAGGGAAAGAAGGGAGAGGGAGGAGTGATGGGAGTAAGGAGGGGAGACGACGAGGAGGGGTCAAAGGCGTGCGTCGTGGGGAGTAATGGCCAAGCAACGAGGGCGCGGGCGGAGGAGGCGGCGTGGGTTACGGATCGCGAGCGAGGAAGGCGTGAGCGGGAAAAAATTTTAGCCGTTGGAGGAAGATGGGTCGAAGCGGGTCGGGTCGGGGAGCGTGTGCGGGTTGAGGGCTGAAGTGGGCGCGGGCCGGGCCGACGTGAGCTGGGCCAGAGAAATAGGGGGAAAAACAATTGGTGTAAGGAAAGAAGTGGGCTGGGCCGAGGTTAGGGATTAATAAAAAGAAGATAAAGGAGTTTTGGGCTCGGGAATTTAAGAAACTTTAAGAGGAAAGAGGGAGTGGCTGGGGATTTTTACTGGGCCGGCCAGAATGAAAGTTTAAAGATTAAATGGGAAAAATGAATGGGGCCGGGCTTGGATATTGGGCCGTAAGGAAAATAAAATAAAATGAAAATAGAGTTGGGCTGAGGATAAGGAAAGGTATGGATATAATAGGGTTTGGATTTTATTGATAAAAGAAAATGGGGTTTAAAAATGAATAAAATTATAAATAAAATAAATAGAATTCTAGAGTAACAAAATACAGGTTTTGGTATAAAAGGGGCTGGGTATTACATCATACCACCCTTACAAAAAATTTCGTCCTCGAAATTTAAAAGAAACAACAAGCTATAAAATAATAAGCGAAGAGTTGTCATATCGAATACTAATACATGTTGATTTACTTAAAATGGGTAGACAAAATCTTGAAGGTACATATATATATATATATATATATATATATATATATATATATATATATATATATATATATATATATATATATATAAGAACCACATACAAAAGATAGGTCTAATAGGTATAATGCAAGAACACTATAAGAGCAACTTCAAGTATACGAGAATATAGGTAACAATAACGAACAATAATAATCAAGACGTGTTCGATAAAAGTCGAAACCCAAATATGTGCACATCTAAGTCTATCAAAGTAGCAAGCAGAAATAATAAGTATAAGGCTCAACCATTTATAATAGTAAGTACAGGCATAATACTCGAAATAAGGTAACGATAATAAAGTAGTGAAAGATTTTTCGGTAGGTTAAAACATTTTGGGATAATGTGTCGATCAAATAGTTTTAAAATAACTTAGGAAACTCATATAGTGAAAGTAAGAAACATGGAACAAAATATGCGCGGTGTAAGGTTGCGCTACTGAAAATGAGAATAATAATGATGTATTTAAAATACTTAAAACGGAGTAATCAATAACACGCACTCTTTGATAAATTCAAAATAATGAAACTAAATTTTGAATAATAATGTCCCTAAATATAGTTAGGGTAACAGGGAAAAACACTAATATGAATAGGGCTAGCTAGGGTAGGGATTACAAGGAAGGGTGGATCATTCAAAGGCTGGAGTATGGCGGCTTTAGGCTGAAGATCAAGGAGATTGGGATCGGGTCAGCACAGGATGTAAGGGTGAACAACAAATGACTACAAGGGAAGAAGTATGGGAAGAATAACGGTCGGTACATCCTATGAATCAAAATTTGAAGGGTTAGCTAACTCGGAATTTCATAAGAAAGGTCCTCCTCCCAGAAGAGTCTCAAACGGGGCACAGACGAAGGATGAAGGGTGGACCTCTAAAAGATCGGGCGTGATACTAGTTAATCTTGATGAGGGTTAGAATAATGTATGGAGTAGGGGTGAACAGATCTCTATAGGAAAAATAATTGTATAGAAGAAATAATCAAGCATCAAGGGAGCTAAGAAGATCGAAATATTTGCGAATTCAGCAATTTATTCCATTCTAGAAAATCTTAAACAAAGCATCATCAAAACGAAATGTGGCCCTAAACTATACACAGATTTTATTTGGCCAAGGAAGACAACATCTAAAAGAAATCCCGTCAGTCGCGGTTGTGGAGATTCAGTAGGTTGCGGTAGGCTCGCGCACTCAGGTAGGGGCGTCCATTTCCATAGCGCCTCGCAGGTATCGCCATTGGGAGTTCTTCCACCGCAGGGTCTTGATCTTCTGGTCCTCCTTCCTCGGATGGAGCTTCTTCATCGAGGTCCGATTCCATGTGATTCTCTTCTTCTGGATTCTCTTCCATGGGATTTTCCCCCACTGGATTTTCTTCTATCGGTTCTTCCTCGGGGTCTTCCTCTATCGGGTTCTCTTCAGGGTCTCCTTCTTCTTCGTCGGAATCAGCTATCATGTTAAACTCTGGGGCGGCTACTCCTTCGTCCTCTGAATCATTGTTTCCGAAATTGACCTGGGGACCGTTGATCTCATCGTCAGAACTCATTAGTGTGTGGTCTAAGGAAGAGCATGACTGTGCATCCTAATCTAGATATGGCGCTGCTCCAGGGTGGGCCATGGCCTGAAAAGAAAGTGTCATGATTAGACAACGGAACACATCAAGAAAAATAGTTAAGTGCACGAAGTATAGAAAGATATGCGGTGGCAAGAATTGGAAAATATCAGGATAGAAACGCTGTGATAACGAATAATATAAATAAGGAGAAAACAAGAGAATGATACATATATTACGATTCAAGTTTTATTGCATTCGACTAAAAGTTTAACGGATACAAGATTTCAAATGGAAAGAAATATTTTTAAGAGAATGACAACATTATTATTGAAATTAGAAAACATGAAAATTCTTCTTTGACTACTAGAACGTTGCATTCTCGTCACGCGAGTTGAATCCTGTGTTGGATCCGCTTTATTCTCGATGTTTAAACTACGCAATACCCATCACTTGGCAGAAGTGGAGAGTGTGGATGAGTCTCCTCCCTGTAGCTCTTTCCTTTTTGGGCAACCTTTGATAATATGTCCGCTGGATCTGCAAATCAGACATTTCCCTTGGGCGCGACGACAATCCCTCTGAAGATGTCATGGCCTCCTACAATACCCACAACATGGGGTCTTCTGCTGCTTCTGTCGCGGGGAAACAAATTGGCGTTTCATCTTCTTCTCTTTTCCTCATCTAACGGGGATCCCTTTATGATTGGAGACAGCCGCTAGTGCCTGATTCACCTGTCTTCTCAGTCCTTCAGCCAATAAGTCGTTTGTTCGCTCCTGGGCTTCCTTTAGACCTTGCAGTACACTCAGAATCTCAATGGTCTGATTCTGGGGAGCGGATATAGATGAAGAGTCGTTGGAAGACATGATCCTGAAACAACAAATTTTTTTTTTTTGAGGATGATATAAGTCATAAGCTATACGAATCAAAATATAACATGGATAGGACAAAGATTCAAGAATATCAGAGGTGATGAATTTATCACAAGTGGAGAATCAACTGTATGGCTTTAAGTCACTTAAACAGAGTACGGTAGTGCAATTGCAACCACGTAACCTTGCCAAGTCACCCGAAACCCTAGCGAATGGATAGCTGAACATACGATGTGAATATGGATCAAGAATGACAAGTTTACAACCTAGACCAAGGAATGTCTTAGATTGCCAAGATATACACGGAAAAAACTGCAATCCCAATCAAAGCAAAACCGGGCTCTGATACCAACTAAACCATGTCATGCCCCGCTTCCCAAAATACGGAATACTAGGGGTTGACAAGGCCAGCCATGCTCCTACGGTCAAGGAAAAGTCCTGTCGTAGTCACACTTCGGCTTCTAGTTTTTCATGGTAAACAATAAATGATGCACAGGTAATGAGAAAAGCAGTAACTGGATGAAACAATGTAAGAACTGACCTGAGGGAAACAAACGAATATAACTCTGGATAGCAAGTCGAGATGTCTGTGATATACGTCTAGTCCTGGTCCAGGTTAAATCTTCTCCTCTCACTGAGCATACATACTCAGGTCGTCAGAGCGACACAATAGCAATATAATATATAAAATCATATGACAATTCTAACAGTGATAATAGGTATATATATAACAGTAGATCAATGACAGTATGGATATGAACATGCAGTAATCAATGCAGCGGAACAATAAAAGCAATAGAATGATATGCCACGTATGTCAACACAGTAAGTAAGATATATCAATGTCAATATCCCTATCAGTCTCTAGGTCTCACTGTACAGGTCACTAAGCCTATCGTCAGTGCAAGTGTGAGAGTCAACCACTCGCGAGTGTCCTCCACCCAAAGGTAGAACCCAAGGGCAAGGGACCACGGGCCCAACATGTATATCACGGTGATAATCACATACCCTGTAAATCTCCATATATCTCCCTAAATATATAAGCCGACATGGGACTCCCGAGATTCTGTTGAACTCACACTCAAACTACCCCACACCCCGTGATCTACATCAAACGCTAACCATAACCCTAAATACCAATCGGTCGGTGACAAGTCTGCACGAGAACTAGAGGCAGGACCTCCATCAAGCACGTCCCGACTAATACCTAAGATAAATGGCAGTGTCTGGTGCCTTATCTGTGACACCCGTGCAAGAGCTTCCATAAGTGTCCCATACCACTTATAGTCACACGTACACGCATCCCACAGACGTCGACAATGCAATAGAATCATAAGGTTCACTAATTGTGTACAAGTACGTATCACTTTCACTTAATCACTTATACACGAACACTAACGTACTTACCACAATCATCACTAATACCTAACACTGGGTAATGTACGTTATCACTAGGTTATCAATGCAGTGACATGTGTATGATATGATGCGTGAACAGTATATAAAGCATGTTTAGGATGTCCTGAATCAATAATCTACCACTTGCATAATTTATCATAAATCGTACGGTTACAATTTAGTGAGACGATGAACAGGTAATAATTAGTATGTTCAGTTATCTATCCATCAAATTTAGTTTCACGCCAATCGGGTTCCAGGATCATTAATTATAGCCATTTCATTTTAAGCGTTCACGGCTGGAAATCCGGTTTCAGAATCGGAAGTCTGTTTCGCAACGCATTTTAATCCCAGTTGGGATCAGATTTCAGCGACGCTATAGTTGGATGAAATCTAGTGTTTTCAGTAAGGTATCCAACACAATAGACGTATCTTCAATCGCATCTGTACGTCAGGACTTATACACGGTTTTACATTAATATGTCATCTCAGAATCTATTCTGGACTGTTATACGTCCACAACTATTAAATTACCGATTAAATATCAAACGATAACGAAACAGAATGAAACTAATTGTATTGTCTAGCTAACATATTTACCTATAATAAACAGCGGAGTTCCGCAACCTACGAGTTAAGGAAACAGGGTGGTGTTCATTACGGGACAGTGAACCACAACTGGAGTCGCTCTGGACTGCTGTTCAGAGTCGCACTCCGATCCAAAATTGTCACAGTTTAAGTACAGAAATATCTGGAAACTAGTATAAGATTAAATTTCGTCGAGTTGTCTTCGATTTTAGCCCTTGAACGCATCATTCCAGTATGTATATAATTTATGGTGATTTTAACAGTTTTCAGGTACAATAAAATTTCAGTTTTACGGTTAAACTTGGGGGCAGTCGTTTTAGTCATTAACGGTCAAATTATCCAACGAAATTCACACACTACACTCACAGTCGTACAGGCCAGATTATACAATCTAGTTCCGTCAAATTAGACAAGTAATTTCATGGGATCACACATCAAACGGTTGCATCGTATAATTTATCGAGGATATTTAGTATAGAATTTATAAAATTATAGTTCATAACTAATACCAATTAGCATGTAGCAAGTATAAAACTTGCCTGGACACGTCTCGGGGTTGTACGGTGACGGTAACGTCACGATCGCGACACACACGCAGCACGGCAACTTGACTTGGCTCGAACTCGAGTCTCAGCAGTGGCTTGGTTGCTGGGGTCTTGACGGCGAGGGTGGTGATCGTTGGTGTGTCGAGGCCGATGGTGAGGGATTGCAGACGGAGAGAGAGATGTTGGGAGAAAGAGTTAGAGAGAGAGAGAAGGAGTTAGAGAGAGAGAAACAGAGGGAGGGGAGAGTGTGCAGGGAGAGAGAAAGGGCACAGAGGGAATGAGAGGGTGAAGGAGATAGAGACAGGGGGTGGGAGAGTGAGAGAGTGGGATGAGATCAAAGAGAGAGAGATGAGAGAGAAAGCAAGCAGAGAGAGAGAGAGAGAAAGTAGAGAGAAAGAGAGAGAAGCAGTGAGAGAGAGAGAGTGAGGAAGACAAAGAGAGTAAGAAAGAAAGAGAATTAGAGAGATCATAGAGAGTGAGAGTGAGAGACACAGAGAGAGAAAGAGTGATATCGATAGAGAGAGGGGGAGTGAGGAGGAGAGAGAGTCAGAGGTGTCGAGAACAGAGGAGGGAGAGAGGGTGGTGCTGGCGGTCGGTGGGGCTTGGTTGCCGACGAGGTGGTGGTGGTGGTGTCGATGAGATGGAGGCGATGGTTGTTGGGTCGTCGGAGGGAAGATGGAGGTGATGAATTCGTCGCCGTCGTCGAGGGAAACGGGCGAGGCTCGGTGGCGGAGGCGTGCAGGGCTCGAGCTCGATGTAGGATTGGGTTTAGGGTGTTGAGGAGAAGGAGATGGTTGGTGCAGGGGATATGGCGATGAGGATCTCGAGGAGAGGAGGTCGGAGGTATGGGGACTCGGGTGATTGGGGATGGGTGTGCAGTGGGTTCGAGGGAGAGACGGGAAGGGAAAGAAGGGAGAGGGAGGAGTGATGGGAGTAAGGAGGTGAGACGACGAGGAGGGGTCAAAGGCGTGCGTCGTGGGGAGTAACGGCCAAGCAACGAGGGTGCGGGCGGAGGAGGCGGCGTGGGTTACGGATCGCGAGCGAGGAAGGCGTGAGCGGGAAAAAATTTTAGCCGTTGGAGGAAGATGGGTCGAAGCGGGTCAGGTCGGGGAGCGTGTGCGGGTTGAGGGCTGAAGCGGGCACGAGCCGGGCCGACGTGAGCTGGGCCAGAGAAATAGGGGGAAAAACAATTGGTGTAAGGAAAGAAGTGGGCTGGGCCGAGGTTAGGGATTAATAAAAAGAAGATAAAGGAGTTCTGGGCTCGGGAATTTAAGAAACTTTAAGAGGAAAGAGGGAGTGGCTTGGGATTTTTACTGGGCCGGCCAGAATGAAAGTTTAAAGATTAAATGGGAAAAATGAATGGGGCCGGGCTTGGATATTGGGCCGTAGGGAAAATAAAATAAAATGGAAATAGAGTTGGGCTGAGGATAAGGAAAAGTATGGATATAATAGGGTTTGGATTTTATTGATAAAAGAAAATGGGGTTTAAAAATGAATAAAATTATAGATAAAATAAATAGAATTCTAGAGTAACAAAATACAGGTTTTGGTATAAAAGGGGCTGGGTATTACAAAGATCAACTTAACGGGATCGTTTGGATCCGACAAAAGAGCATTTGGGGACTCTATTGTTCCAGTTTAGGGACATAGTGGTCCATGTTCCAGTTTAGGGACATAGGGGTCCATATTCCAGGTGGTCCATGTTCCAGTTTAGGGACGTGGTTGTCCATCGCCAGTTTAGGGACATAGTGGTCCATCATTAGTTTAAGGACGTTTCGGTCCAACATTAGTTTAAGGACGTTTCGGTCCACGAGTTTAAGGACCCCGCAGTCCATATTGATGTATGGTCGTCGGGACCCGTCACCTCTCTGACGTCGTTGAAGGATTACAACGATAGGTATCAGAGGAGTTCGGAGATGTACCCTCGAACCGGTCGTAAATTGATTTAGGGAGCAGCCGTGCTCAGTCAATTTAATTTGAGGACTTATGGTCATGACTGGGCTAAGTCCAGTTTCAAGATTCTTTTGTCTTTGGCTTATTGGACCTGTGCTAGGCCCTTGCCCGTTTACTATATTATTTTTCTTTATTTTGGTTGGGCTCTGTCTCTCTTTTAAAATGCATAGCATTTTTTATTAAGCCTGTTAGGCCTTTTAATTTGGCTATGTCCCTTTTCTTAATAATGCAGAGCATTAAATACTCTGACAGTGCCCCACGTGGCTTGTCAGGCGCTTTGCGCTAATCAATGAGCGCAAGCGCTCGTGGATGTGACACGTGTCATGCTCTGGTGAGCGCGAGCGCAACAGCGCAGTGCGCTGCGTCAGTGGGCTGCGCTGTTGCACTGCTGACACGTGGCGCTTCCTGACGGCTTGCGCAATAGTGCAGTTTTGGCAAGTGCTGGGCACTGTTAACTTGAGAATCTTTTAGATTCAGAACCAATGGTTCATAAAAAGAAGTGCAAAGCACTGTTTATTTTCTTGATCTAATTTAGATCAAAGAAAACAAGTTCTTCTTGTTTTTCTTATCTCGGGGAACCAATAGTTCATAGAAAAGTGCAAAGCACTTATTATTATTTATTTTTCTTTTTATTAGAGATCCTTGATCTTGTTCTCAGATCAAGGATCTGTTCATAAGAGAATTTTCTCTTTTTCTAAAGGTTTTTTACCTTTTTTTTTGTTCTTGAGGATTTCTCTCCAATTCTTCAGAGTTCTCTCTGTTTAATTTTTCACAAAATGTTGATGCCTTTGAATTGAGCTCTAGGGTCCTTTTTATAGTGCCCATAAATTAGTTAAATTTGTTAAAGAGATCTTTCTCTGAGTGATTTGGAGAATTTTCCCCACCGTTGGATCTTTGATCCAAGGGCTTCTATTTTACAGAAGAAAATCTTCTTGTTTTAACAAGAACAGAAAGATCTTATTAGAATTTTAATTCTGTTTGGCGTAAACGCCTCAGCGCTTGACATGTGTCGCGCATCGCAGCGCTTGCGCGGCTGTGCTTGCGCAACTGTGCAGACACAGGTCGCGCAGCGCAATGCTTGCGCGGCTGTGCTTGCGCAACTGCGTAGACACGGGTCGCGCAGCGCAATGCTTGCGCGGCTGTGCAGACACGCGTCGTGCAGCGCAGCGCTCGTGCAGCTGTGCCTGCGCAACCGCGCAGACACGTGTCGCGCAGCGCAGCGCTCGCGCAGCTGTGCCTGCGCAACCGCTTGGACGCACTGAAGCGTTGCTTCCTTTACTTTTATTTTTAAAGAGCCTTGCTCTGATTGGACGCACTGTCTTGGGCGCTGTACTGACGCATCAACTTCTGACATGTGGCGCGCTGCGCGCAGCACAAAGAATCTGAAGCGTTGCTTCATTTATTAAAGTTTAAATTTTCAAAGCAAAGTTTTGCTCTGATTGGGGGAAGATGAAGCGTTGCTTCATCTCCCGTCTTGGAATTTGAACAGAGCTTTGCTCTGATTGGGGTAAACAGCAATATTAAGACAAAATGGTATTAAGAAATCAAGGATTAACGAAAATTAAAGTGCGATATATACCTCCGGTGACAACAGCACGAGCCTGGGGCCGGGCAGCAGCACGAGCGGGACGATAGTTCCTCCGGTGAAGAACAGACGGTGACCCGGATGTGGATGTATCCCCTCCAACTAGAAAATAAATATTGACGATAAAATTATATGAAATTCATGTTTATTCTTAGAGAATATATAAAATGAATAAATATTTTATATTTATTCATACTAACCTGCAGACTGAGCGGAAGGTACGGAAGTGGCGGGAGTGGCCTCTGCGTCAGATGTGTATGCACGACCTATAATTAGACAATTAAAAATAGATTATATAAGTAATTGCAAAAAGAATGTGTATATCAATATGCATGCAATATAGGATATATAAATATACCTGCAGGTGCGGTGGTGGCCTCTGCCCGAGATGTGGAGGCACCACCTACTGCTAGACAATCAAAAAATGATTATCTAAGTAAGAGCAAATAGAATATGTGTATATTTATGATATAGCATTCGTAATTGTTGGGACCCTAGCACCGATCCCTGCAAAAATTTCATATTATTGAATATCATACGTTTAGTTTAAGATTCAATTTGAATTAATTTTACGTTTCAATTTCAAGGTTTTGAAATTTTTGGGTAAGGATAAAGTTTTTTAAAGTTAAGGCTTTTCATAATTAAGTTTAAGATTTTGTATTTAGGGTTGGGATTAGAATGAGATTTAACAAGAGTTCAATGTAAAGGAGAATGATGATCAATTAAGATTTGGCCTTATTTGTCTGTGTGTGTCTGTGTGTGTCTGTGTGTGTATGCTTGTGTGTGTGTGTGTGTGTGTGTGTTTGTATGTATATGCTTATGTGTATGTGTGTGTCTGTGTATGTGCGCGCATACACACAGACATACACACATATAAGATGTGGAGGCACCATCTGCAGCTAGACAATCAAAAAATGATTATCTAAGTAAGAGTAAAAAGAAAGTGTGTATATTTATGATATAACATTCTAAATCAATATGCATGCACTATAGAATATATAAACATACCTGCTGGTGCGGTAGTGGCATCTGCCTCTGATGTGGACGCACCACCAACAGCTAGACAATTAAACATTGACTATATAAGTAATTTTAAAATAAATATGCATGTGTATCTATAATATTATATTCAAAATGAATATGCGTGCAATATACCTGGAGGTGTGGTAAAGTCCACACGGAAGGAGTCATCCGAAGGGGATACCGATAGGGTGCAAAACCTGCCCTCTGAATCCCCCTACGCAGCTTCCCGGATGGCAGAACCGCTCTGCCTCTGCCTCTGCCACGGCTGGTGTTTCTGCTACCCCTCGCTGCTCCGAGCGTCATCATCAAACCTAGATAAGAGTACAATCATTACATATGCATGCAATATATGTATATATCGTAGAAATGTGAAGTAATAATATAACATTACTGATAACCTTTTTCGTTTCGTGGACGTATTAGACATATCTGTTTGGATTTCATCATCGATATCATTTCTAACCCACGTAACTTCATGATCAACCGAAAACAAACCGTTTTTTGAAACAGACGGTCGGAGCACTCTAAATTTTCTCTCTTCTTCATCCTCATCAATATTCTCCATACGATTCTCGAATTCTTGGACATCGTAAACATCCATGGGTTTCCAACGGGGGTTTCCAACGGTATACGGCTGTAACGTTTTAAAAAAATCGTTTAGGTTAATTGTCCGATAATCGGTAATATAACTTGTGTTTTCCATAAAATTTAATTATAATTATTTTTCCACATAAACTTAATTATACCTATTTTAGCTATGTAATTGCTAGTATTTGGTATTTAATTAGTCACTTATAAATTGCTGGTTTACTTAAATATTTTTCCTTAATTAATTATTTTAAATATTATTATAAGGTTTCACTTATACATTTAATTAGTGCTAATTATAAATGAGAATGGGTTAATTATACAAATTTGAACCATGACAACTTAATAACAAGTTTATAATATGTTCTCTTTTCTACTCTTGTCTTCAAGGTTCTAGTTAATTCTAAAATAGAATAAATTAGAAAATTAAATAAAAAATAGAATTAAGAAGTAAGGTACATTAATGAGGTAAGGAAGGGATTTTCTTGACTTGGAATTTTCTACACACACCCACACATACCCTTTCCCCACTTGGTCGAGCCTCTTCCTGCAACAACCCCCACTTTTCTCCACTTCATTTCATCTCTAAAATTTTCAAATTTCCGTTAAAAATCCACACAAAAATCTCACAAATTCATAGTTAAACCTTCACCCAAATTTCCTTGGCCTAAACTAGTTTGGATCTTGAAGCAAGATGATATTTTGGGAGGCTAAGTTGCATGTTAGTTCTCAAAATGTATAAGGTATAAATCTTAACTCTATGGTTAATTTGTTGGTTAATCTAACTTATTTAGTTTTTAATTGGTTCTAATTGCAAGATTGTGATTGTAAAGAGAAGGGTTTGGGTTAAAGTTAGGATTTTATCACTTGATTATGGTTACCATGTCTAGTTTAAAATCCTAAGACTTGCAAAATCTAACCTAGTTGTTAATTTATTAATTGTTACTTTTAAATTGTCCTAACTAAACATTCTTGCAAACTAATTTCATGATTAATCTAAAATAGGTGAGATTAAAATTTAGTTATAATTGTGTTGCCTAATTAAGATATTAAATGAACATTGTGGCCACTAGATTTGCTAAAACATCTAGATTTGCACTAAAATGGTTAATTGTTGCTTACTAGGTTTTGAGAATAAATCAATTTTAACTAAGTTTGAGGTTTTGATGATCTATAACCTATTCCTTAAAATACTTAATGTGTTTTGAATGCGCGAATGGGTTCTAGATTTGGTAGTTGTCATGTATAGCGACCCTAGTTGTGGTTTGTGGCGTTGTCGCGAGCGCGTTTTGTGCACCAAGTGCGTGCGCGTCCAGTTAGTGTGCGTTGGTTGACTTGTATCGTTTGTGTCCGTGACTATTCATATATCTCTCCTCTTATTTATTTGTGTGCGATTCTAGGATCGGGTGCAGAGACGTCGGACATGGCACGGAAAGGCAAGGCTGGGATCGGATCAGATTAGCCGAGACGTCCCATGTACACATCTATGGGGGGATCGTCTGGATGACGCGAGGCGCCCGATAGTTTAGAATTACTAGTAGTACTTGCATTTATATACGTAGTTTCCTAGTTATCCATCTCATTACATCGCGTCATCTTATATATATGTATATATGTGATATCATCTCATAGAACACTTGCACCATTACCATTGGTTCATGCAATATGGGGCAAGTGTTCTATGAGATGATATCACATATATACATATATATAAGATGACGCCTTTGGTAATTGCTAAGGGGCGGACTATTCTCATAAATGCTAAAATGCTGCACGTGCACTATTCATATGTACACACACACCTTTGGTAATTGCTATGTCATGAACACTATAGAACTTGTTTAGAATCAGTATCTAAAACATTTACATCATATATGATATGCAAACTGGTAGTTGTATATTCATTTCATCAAGTTTGATATGTAGGATTGCTAGTTATATATATACCTCATTGCATCATAATTCATACATAGCTTCTGGCCATATATCGCATGGTATATACTATTGTATTGTAAACATCCATCATCACCGACATGTTTACATATTGTGATCCTTCTTGAGGATTTCAATATTTATGAGATTTCTGGATTTTGGGGAAAACCGCAAGGATTTTATGAGCTTATTACCATAAAAATGTAAGTTGCGGTTTTCTCGTGATATAATATATGTGTTGTCTACCATGAGTTTTCCTGATTTCTGTTGGTTTTCGAGGCCCGAGAAGTATGATGAACCGTCTCGGGTACATGGTGGGCCTGGTATGGTACTCCGGGGCAAGAAGCTCGAGTTATAGACGATGAGCCTTACAGGGGCGGACTACCTATCGGTGATGTCTGACGCGGCGGATATCCGGAGGATACCGACGTAGTCATGAGATTTGATGATATGGGCCAATCCGGACTGACAGAGCCCGAGATATTGAGATATTGAGACATTGAGATATTGAGATATTGAGACATTGAGATATTGGGAAATAGATATATTGTGTCGATACTTGACATGGATTTTCTGTTGATTTCATTGATGATACTCCAGTTTATTGCACATATGGTTTTTCTAAAATAAGAATAAAGATTTTCTCAATACCAGACATGTTCAGGTTTCGTGTTTGATTATGCATTCATGCTAGTACATCGTATCATATTGATATATGTAGGTTGTGACGCAATTGCGTATATGCATACGATAACCTTATTAGATGTTAAATACTATTCACGAGTTGGCAACTCACACCTATTATACCACAGTATTTTTGCAGGTCCGACCCGTCAGCATAGATGCGGCGTGCGTACTTCTTCTTTTGCTTCTTTTGCTTGGACTTGCGGCTTTGCTCATAGGTGGGTTGCGAGGATACTTTTGTTCCACCTTATATTATTATTTGTATCTAGTATTCTCCATCTACCGCTTCTACCATTGTATATGCGACCTAGAGGTGTAACCGTGAGATTTGTATATGTGTTGTTTCTCTGGTGTCGAGCTCACTTGAGCTGACGCGATGCTTTCTTATTCTCGTGCTTTTACATGCTCATTTGGCACTATTATATATATATATTGCGTGTGTTTGTGATTCCGCCATTGGCGAAGAGCTAGCTCTCGCTTGGGGATACCTTTATTCATTATTTATGCATATTTTGTGTTATACCCTTTTCGGGGCCAGTATTTACAAAGGAGACTCTGCCGAAATTTCGAGAAAATTTGATCACTTCTATAGTTTCTTCTTTGCACAGCGATATATATGATATATCCCGCACCTCATTCGACGAGGAAAGGACCGAGATCCCTTCACCGGGAGTGACTCCTTTAGCAAAACTAGAAAAGCCTCAAAATCACTCCATTTCAAAACATCATTTGATTCTACAACGATATCAAGTTCATTACGCTCATGGTTTTCAGAAAAACCTGGCGTAGCCCTCCGTCGTTTCAGATGAGTAGTAGTTAGTATTCGTGCTACGTTTGTTGGCCTGCGTCAAGGCGTAGTGTGCGGTAGCTAACTAGTATTTATCTGCTTATGCATATGATGCAGATTGGATTAGGGTAGTCGTGCGACTTTGTTGGCCTGCGTCAAGGGTCGTACGGGTGGGTTTAATTCAATCAGGAAATGACGGGTTGAACTTGACTAGCGCACTATGGTTTGTTGGCCTGCGTCAAGGTCATAGCACGCTAGGGGCAAAAGCATTATCGGGAATTTCAAGTGTTGAAATTTGCAATGAGATTGCATACCTTCTATGAGATAGTTGGATCCCGATACCCACTGCGAGTAAGAGTTACTCCTGGGAGAGTTTTACACAGTGCAATTAGCCGATCAAGTAGGTGTCGAGAAAGGTGTTAACGAGGTTACGCCTCTGGGAAAACGAGGTTTACATTAATTAGGTTCGTGCGAAAGCACGGGGGACCTCCCTCAAAGTACCGACACTGGCCTGGCTGAAAGATTGGCGAACTTGTAGTGTGTAATTAATCCCGGCTAGTCTTTCCTTTTAGGGTTTGGAGGAAGATTTGATAAAAAGCAGTGGGAGCCATCCTGATTAGATAAGATAATAACCAATCTGATCTTGCACGAGCATACGCTAAAGTGTTTTCTTCTCTCTCTCTCCAGGTAGCGACCATTTCATGCCTTAATAAAGATAATATTATGGATGTATTGACCGAACCCGCATGTTATACTGTGCTGGGGAACGTTGGTTCCGTTCTTTCTTATAAGAGTTATAGGAATGAACAGGATATAGGGGAATACCAGGATTCCCATGCCACCCGAATGAAGAAAGTACATGTTGATGCATTTTCTTCGGGTGTGTTCGTTACTGAGAACTGTTTCTCCATTTGCTCTACGTCCTGGGTATTGGATACCGGGTCGGGATCCCATATATGTAATCAGTTACATGGGCTAAGGAGAGGTAGAGAACTTGGAGAAGGTGATAAAGACATAAGGGTTGGAAATGGTGCAATTGTTGCAGCTAAGACTGTCGGGGAATATCACCTTGTATTACCAACTGGTAATACATTGGTTCTGAACGAATGCTATTACATGCCGAACCTGATATGCAACATTATATCGGTTTCTTTGCTAAGTAAAGAAGGATATAATTTTGTATTACAGGACAATGTTATGAACATTTTCCATAACCAAAAGTTGGTTGGATCAGGCACGTTATGCAATGGCATTTATGTTCTAAATCAATCAACAGTTCTAAACATAACAAACACACACAAGAGGAAGAGTTCTGAACTCAATGAATCCTTCTTGTGGCATTGTAGACTGGGTCACATCAATGCGACACGACTAGCTAAGTTGCATAAGGATGGATATTTAAATCCGTTTGAATTTTCATCCTATGACACTTGCCAGTCATGTCTCAAAGGCAAGATGACCAAGACTCCGTTTACGGGATACGGAGAAAGAGTTACCGAACTCTTAGGACTAATACATAGTGATGTATGCGGTCCCATGTCTACACATGCCAGGGATGGTTCTTCATACTTCATTACATTCACTGACGATCTCTCTAGGTTCGGGTATGTGTTCCTGATGAAACACAAATCAGAAGCTTTTGAGAAATTTAGGGAATATAAGCAAGAAGTTGAGAACCAAACCGGAAAAAGTATTAAAATCCTACGATCTGATCGAGGAGGAGAATACTTAAGCAATGAATTCCTGGACTTCCTAAAAGAGAATGGGATTCTCTCTCAGCTGACTCCTCCATATACACCACAGCACAACGGTGTATCAGAACGAAGGAACCGCACCCTATTAGATATGGTACGCTCTATGATGAGCACAGCTGAGTTACCTATTTCCTTCTGGGGATATGCACTGGAAACAGCTGCAGACCTATTGAATATGGTTCCCACCAAAACCGTGCCGACCACTCCATATGAGATATGGAAAGGAAAGAGACCATATCTTAATTATGTTAAGATATGGGGTTGTCCGGCCTATGTAAAAACGCAAAATCCGGACAAACTCGCGGCAAGGTCCATTCTGTGTAAGTTTATTGGATATCCCAAACATTCGCGAGGGTATATCTTCTACCACCTTGAGGAACAAAGAGTGTTTGTTTCTCGGCATGCCACCTTTTTAGAAAAGGAATTTCTTAAAAAAGAGATTAGTGGTCATGAGGTAGAACTGGAAGAGGTTCCAGCTGCACAAGCTACAACAGAAGATCTGGTGGAACCAGAGGATTCCATAGTTCCCGATGAACCCCAGCCACTCCGCCGATCTAGTAGGGTTCCTCGCCAACCTGAGAGATACTATGGTTTTCTCATTGATGGTGGTAGTGAGGATTGCATCATGGAGGATGATGACCCAACTAGCTTCGAGCAGGCCATCACGAGTGGTGACTCAGTGAAATGGCTGGATGCTATGCGGTCCGAGATGGATTCCATGTACACCAACAAAGTATGGACTTTGGAAGTTGCTCCTGAAGGGGTAAAACCCATTGGGAGCAAGTGGATCTTTAAGAAGAAACTTGGTGCAGATGGGAAAGTGGAGACTTTCAAAGCTAGACTTGTAGCAAAAGGTTTTCGTCAAAGACCAGGTGTGGACTATGACGAGACCTTTTCTCCAGTGGCTATGCTTAAATCCATCCGAATCATGCTTGCCATTGCTGCCTTTCATGACTACGAAATCTGGAAAATGGATGTTAAGACCGCCTTTCTAAATGGTGATTTAGAAGAGTGCGTGTACATGACTCAGCCAGAGGGCTTCGTAGACAGTGGGAGCAGCGGGAAGGTGTGCAAGCTGCTTAAATCCATTTATGGATTAAAGCAAGCATCGCGGAGTTGGAACATCTGCTTTGACGTCGTTATCAAAGAGTTTGATTTCGTCAAAAATCCAGATGAACCTTGTATCTACAAGAAGGTGGCAGAGAGTAAGGTTGTCTTCCTCGTATTGTACGTGGACGACATACTCTTGATAGGAAATGATGTTCCTATGCTGCAATCGGTCAAGCTCTTCTTATCACAAAGATTCTCAATGAAAGATCTTGGTGATGCCTCCTACATATTGGGAATTAGGATCTATAGAGATAGATCCAAACGGATTTTGGGATTGTCCCAATCCAGGTACATTGACACCATACTAAAGAGGTTTAGTATGGAAGAGTCCAAGCGTGGGAACTTGCCCACGATCTCTGGAGTCACTCTCTCCAAAGAGATGTCTCCTAAGACTGATTTGGAGAGAGCTCGCATGCAAGGGATACCCTATGCTTCGGCAGTAGGCTCTATCATGTATGCGATGCTATGTACCAGACCCGATGTAGCATACTCACTAAGTGTAGTGAGCAGGTATCAAGCTGATCCTGGAGAGAGTCACTGGACAGCTATGAAGAGCATTCTCAAGTACTTGCGAAGGACTAGAGATATGTTCTTGGTGTATGGTAACGGAGAACTCCAAGTGGAGTCCTTTACCGATTCGAGCTTCCAGAGTGATAAGGACGACTCTAAGTCGCAGTCGGGCTTTGTCTTTACCCTTTACGGAGGGGCGGTTAGCTGGAAGAGTTCCAAGCAGGAAACCGTGGCAGACTCGACGATGGAGGCTGAATACATCGCTGCCAACGATGCTGCCAAAGAGGCTGTCTGGATCAAGAAGTTCATTACTGAACTTGGAGTGGTTCCATCCATTGAGCATCCAATACCTTCGTATTGCGATAACAATGGAGCGGTGGCTTTGGCCAAGGAACCCAGGTCCCATCAGCGATCCAGGCATATTCTGAGGCGGTATCACCTGATCCGGGAGATAGTTGATCGCCGGGAGATCGAGGTCAGGAGAGTTGACACGAAGAACAACACGGCGGATCCACTCACGAAGGCCATTCCCCAGATACAGTTTGAGAGACTCTTCGGGATGCTCGGTATGAGATACTACAGCAGCTGGCCCTAGTCCAAGTGGGAGATTGTTAGTTGTATGTATGCCCTAGAGGCCAGTATTGTACAGATTATGTATATTATATTGGATGCTTGGACATATATAGAGATGACTTTCTTGCTCGACATGATAGTATGCTATCTGGTTGCTATTTATCTTAACATGTACACTAGTCTCTTCATACTGTCTTATAGTTACATGTTGGTAAAGCCCTTAGGATTTGTACTTGACTACCTGGACTATGATGCAGATCATACTAGTGGGGACATGGTAGTCCATAAGTACATCCTTCAAGGTCCCTAGTCGTGGGTGTATCGAGACGGGGCATCGATATACCAGAGTAGACTAGCGTATATGCTTCTCGACCCATGTGATGGGCGATGGATGATCCCATATCCATTGGTGTTTGACATCAGAGATGGTATACGGGTGCTCAGTGGAGACTGGGTACACTGGACGGACTCGCCGAGAACTCCCAGATGGTATTATACCTCACGTCAGATGGCAGTTCTCAGGTGACACTTGTACAGGTTAGTCTGTAGACCCGAGATCGTCATAGAGTCTTGTGTGATTCCCACTGTGCTTTGATCTCCACCTTACCACGTCCATGAGGGCGTGCAAAACGGTGGTCTTTAGGTACAGTCCCGAGTCACATGGAGGCAATGAGCGATAGGAGGGGTTTCGTCTCTCCCGGTATTGGGGGTAGATGTTGCGCTGTGCTCGATTGGCCGTAACAGGGAAGTCCCTGGCCAGGGCTGATCAGAGATTTGCTGGTAAGTGTTACCAGTAGTTTCTCGACCCGTTACGAGCCTCACATCAGCACGACTTATCGGGTTATTGGGGTCTGACGTTTACCACCCCTAGACTTGATATGCGACATATCAGACGAAGAGACCGGACTGTACGGTAAGTGTTACTGGTCGGATTCGCAGGAGTGTGAGCGGGCTAGCTCGTCGATCTTCTGATCGCTCAATACCCGGGTGGCCGTTACGTTTAGCAGACCGCTTGCGGCTTGTAGGTGCATGATATGATCATCATCTGCTACCGGCGTATTGACGAGTCTTTAGAGTCCTACACAGAGGTTTCCTGGTTCAAGCGAAACGAAATAGGAGCGCATATGAGATATGTGCAGGACCGAGAATAATGCGAGTATGTGATACCGCATTTCATTCTCGCGATATATGTTTCGATTGGTTATATTCGATATGACCTAGTTATCGAATCATTGATTCGATAAATCGATGCATTGAATACTAGTCGGTTATGTGCGACATGACCGGATCATTGAATCAAGTGTTGATTTAATGATTTAATGTATAATTATATATTTGATATATTACTTTGCATTAACTAGTATTGGTTCACTTTAAACGGATTTTTCTCACTTGAATTACACATTGTATATGTGATATACTTTTGTGCACTTATATGTATCATGTTTGATGATGCATGTAGTTTTGGCTTTGTGTAAAGAATGCAACCATGGTTATGAGAGTGGTTAGGGTTTAAGGTTTATTCTCTTATTATTAAATCCATTTATTATTTATTAAAAGGATTTATGGAAACAAAAGGGTTTCATTTTATCATGAAGTGTGGTGAAGCTTCATGAAGCTTTTTGTAATGATGCCATTTTGTCTCCTTGCTTAAACCTAACCAATCCCATTAACCATGGTCAATTCTCTACACTTGACCATGGTTAGAAGATGATAAGATTTCCTTTATTATTCATTTTAGAAATAACTTATAATAGGAATTCTATCATCTTCTTCATCTTCTTCTTCTTCTTCAAGCTTGCTACAAAAATGGCAACTTGAGATCTAGTGAGAGAAATCCAAATCTAAAGAGAACCCACCTCCTATTTCTTCACCCTCTACCTCTAGCCAAGTTGTGGAGTGTGTTTTCTTCACAAATTTCATCACTTTGTGAAGTCGGAGCTTGAACTTGCGATGCCTCGACGTAGATCGTCTTTGACACGAAGCCGGCGACCTAGCTCACCCGTTTCTCCGACGAAGCCGACGCTTGAGCCCGGAGTTCGACTTGGACAGCGAGGAGATGTCGTTGCGGAGCCGTGGAGGTGGACATCCGGATCTACAAAGGTTGTATTTCCGTTTAAACTATAGTTAAGTGTTAACTAGCTTTTCTTTTCGCCTAGAATTCTAGCAAAGATCCGTAGTTTAGGGTTTCTCGGCACCAAAAATTATAAATTGGCATGTTCGATGCCTTATGAGACCTCACTAGAGTGCCTAGGAACCCTACATTGATTGAGCTTGCAAGTTTAAGGGTTGGCTATTGATCCCATGCTTGTCTTGAGTTTTAGTTTCTAATTCTTTTTATTGCTTATTTCTTTCTTACTTTTTATTACCATGCTTTACTTTCTTGCACTTAAATTCCATGCACTTACTTACTTGTAATCTTTTCTTTTCTTTTGCTCTTTTTTGTTCTTTTTGTGAATGGTTGTAATTATTGTCGTTGTTAAGAATCAATACGATATTGTAAGTCAACGTTTCTTTGCTCATTTCCTTTTCCCGTTATTTTCCATTGAACTCCGCCCAAACGATACGCAAACGCTCCGTTAGACACCCTACCCTAACAAGGTAACGGTGATTCCTAACCACGACCGATTGCGTTCGGTTTGGCCGGAGGCGAAAGCAAGAGACAAGAACGGAAGGACAAGGGTAAATAAGCCGTATTCCATGAATACCGCGCTTGAATCCCCTAATCCACGTTGTTGCCGATTGCTCTAGCTTCAATTGGTCAAGACTCGGCTCAAAGGTTTTGAGTACGGATCTCTTTAGCTTACAATCTCGTATCTTTTTCTTAACATCTTTATACTTGCAAATAAAACACATAGATTAGACTTGAACAAACATATACCCATTCTTTATTGACTCGTCTAAAACAAGAACGGACATACAACCATCTCCCTATGGATCGACCCGTGCTCAACCGGCTAGCTGCATAGCGATACCGTCTTGATTGCGGTTAACTTTAATTCTTTCAATCAAATGGCGCCGTTGCCGGGGAGACGGTAGCGTATTTTCTTTCTTATTATTCGGGTTAATATTCTTTTTGTATATATTTATAAAAAAAATCTTTTTGTTTTTTGATAATTTTTGTGAGCAAGTCTGCAGATTTTTGCGGATTTGCAAACGGCGATTGTGGGGAGCAAAGTGTGCATTCAAGGCTAAGCTGATTACGAAGTACAGCGCCAAAGATCCGGGAAGTTTGACCCGCGCAAGCGAACTTTTCAAGCTTACCGGAATTGATTCAACGGGGGTATCCTAACACAAAAACTTAACGGTACGTACTTTACTAACACCTTCTTCTCAAATTCGACGCATCCAATATACTATTCTTTGCAGGATTCTTTGCAAGTTCGCTAGCAAACGATAAAAATTGACTAACCCGTATTTGTTGCAGTGCCGTGCTTAAACTAAAAAACGATTTTTTGATTCTATATAGAATTTTTATTGAATTGTGCATTGCATACATTAATACGGACTTAAGGGCAAGCGAACCCCACAACATACGGTAAAGGATTTCATCACATTTTCCGTGGCCCACAAATCACGAACTTGAGCATAACGTTTACCCGCACAAATTTTAAAAGAAACTAGACTTTAAGCCTTAAGGACTTCGTGCTCACTAGGAGAAGTTGACTGTGTTTAGAACCTCGCTTAATGGTATATTGTTTATGGGGTGTCTAGGAAAGTGTTAACGGCGAAACCGCCAAAAGAGAAAGGGTTATTTAATTAAGGAACTTCGCGAAAGCGTTGGAAAACCTCCTCTTATCTCTGCACTTACCTGGCCTCGTGATCAGTGTATCTTGAGCCCGTTTCTCGACACGGTTTAACTTCGACAATCAAGTTCTGGAGCAGGTCTAGTTGACCTAGGTGAACCCTAGAACGATTAGGTGTGTGGTATTTTTGTGTCGTGATTGTTTTTGTCCATATTCTTTTTGTGTATACTTCATTCTTTTGTTAATATATATAAAAAAATCACATTCTTTTTCCCCTCCATTTCTCTGCCTTTCTTTCTTTCTCTCTTCATATCATGGGTACACCACCTCGCAAAACTCTTGCCGAACTTTGGTACCCACAACCAGACATAACTTCTTACGGTTCTTGCTTTGGCCGAACATCGAACGACTCCTCCATGCCCAAAATGTCATTGAAAGATCGCATAGACGCGTCTAGGACAAACACTTGCCCTCCGCAATCCATTTTGTATCAACCTTTTCAACCTCCCGCACCTGCTTATGTTGATACCCCTTTTGCAAGTCGTCCTTTGTCCATCGCTGAACGTATTGAACAATCTCATAGCCGATCTTTCACTCCTTTCACCACTTCAAATTCTTGGGATCAACAATTCCATTCACCTTCGTATCCAAATGTTGATCCTACCCCTATCCAGCCATTCAATTCCTACCAGTCATACCCAACTTTTGTACCTTCCCTAGACATTGTTTCTGAACCGTCATTTGGGAGTTTCCAGTACCAAAACAACTTTGAACCTTTCACTGAAACCCCTTCACAACCCATGTCTAGTCTGGAACAGTCTTTGGAAGAATTTCGGGTAGCTTCACAACAGATGATGGATTTGAATGCGTCCATGGCCGCCCTAATACAACCTAGTGATCCGGTAGCTTGTTTTCAACTAGCTCCAAATTTTTCAATGTATGATGAGGCGGCAGGACAGGCTGTGAATTTGAGTGGTGAGAGTGAGTTGTACCCCCTTCCGAATCAAGCCTACCCAATTCATCTTGACTCCCACAACTCCGGTTTTGAAGGTCTATCTAGTGTTCCAACCGATTCATTGATTACAGATAGAACAGATAATGAGTTGTGTGACTTCGTAGTGTTTGATTTACCTGATTGTGAAGGGTCCCTTCCAAGTGAAACCAATCCCAATCCTTTTGACCTCTACACCTCCATCTTAGAACCAGAATCGATTGAAATCCATGCTTTTGATGAGGTGTCTAAGAAAATTGATTTTCACTTGATTGAGGATATCGACGCTGGGAATATTTTGGATGATGAACCCATAGATTTGGCTGAGTTTTTCTCTTCAAATCATCATCCCGAGTCATTAAATATTTTTCTCGAACCCCATATGCGTCTGGATTTTGATGAAATATGCATGGATGAGCTTAACTTTGAGGAGAATATTGAGGATGGTTTTGAGGATGAAACAGTTCTAGATGATGAGTCGGATTTTCCAATTCATCCTGTTCCTTTCACTGACTGTGTACACCCTCCAGAACCTTTAACCGATACCCTTCCTCAATCACTTCCCTCCATCCTTTCCATCGTTCCGACAATGCAAGAAACCGTATCATTTTCACTTCTTGTGTCTGGTTTACCGAGTTCGGCGTACCCATGGCTTCTTACGAATCTTGAGGGATTTGACCCAATTTCTCACCATATTGATAGATTAGTACAATCCATCTTTTCACATCGATCATTACAGATTGTACTAATTTATTCAATCCATTTCCACCGTCAAGTTCGTATTCCACTTCTTTCTTCCTTCCGCCATTCTTCTTCTCATATACCGAGACCGTATCCCGCTTCTATCTCCAGATGGTCTCGCGTATTCTCCATTTCTTTTCTCTACGCCTTCTTTCACCAGCCACTGCTTTATAGCGATAAAATCTTTGAATGGTTGGTGCTCACCTTTGGCCTGTGTAAGGCCTTGTATAGATAAATACTGTTCTTTCCCCCCTAATCCTGAACTTCATCGCTTAACAGTGGAAACACTGTTTCACTTAAGTTTGGGGGGAACCCTTTTTGTGTATATATTTTTTGTTTTTGTTTTCCTTTTTGTTGTGTATATAATTTGGTTTTAGGGAGCGCCGGCAATTTTGTCCCTCTTGGTGTAGCCTGACAGTGAGGGCACTGTCAAGTTTAAGTTTGGGGGTGTGCTCGGTAAGCTTTCTTCCTTCGCATTCATTTGTATATTTTGCATTTGCATACCTTATTAAAAAAAACCCCACAAAAATCGAAAAATTTCCAAAATATAAAAACTTTGTCGTCAAGTTAGCTAATAGGGTAACTTAGATCTTTATTCCGAAAGTTTAGTTGATATATTAGAAATAACTAAATTCTAGGCTTAGGAATTGAAAATCCTAAAAATAACCCTTATTCTGTCTAACTTTGGTAAGTATACGTCCTTACAGTTTTTTTTGAGAAATAGGTAATCTTGAGTTCAGTTTTTGAGTTAAGTCAAAATGAGGGGAAAGTATTGAAGCTTTACTGGAGGATAAGTCTGAAAAATAGTTTCTTTTCTTGAGTTCAAATTCAGAAAGTATATACCCTACAAACTGCACTTACACGTACCTTGAAACTTGGGATAGTAGAGGATACCTAGAAATAATCTTGCCTGAAAGCCTAGTATGAAAGAAAAAACGGTATTTAAAGCTAAACACCAAAAGAGCATGTGAAAAATATATCCGGTCTTGAAAAATAAAAAGAAAAAGAAAAAGAAAAATAGAATAAAGTCAAGACCTGGAAACTGCTATTTACGCTTTAAAGTTCACACATCCAGTAATCAGTCGTTAGTGCCTCAAGAAGCATTAATAGTCGCATGAAAGGTGTGTGAGCAAATCCGTCCATCCTTAATGAAAAGAAGTAGTATTAGGTATTAGGGCAAGGGTATTGTAGCTTGAATTGAATTCTCAAAGTATAGGGGTGCAAATATACACACACGTAGGGGTATGCAATCGATGTTTGGATAAAAGATAGAAATAAAGAATAAGACTTGTGTTTTCTGTAAAATTGATAAAAATCCCTGATTTGAGACCACACTTTTAGAAGGAAAACTCAAGAGATACCAATATATTTTTTAAAACTTTTTTGGAACGTATATGATCTAAGGTTAAATAGATAAGAGGTGTGATGCATTAGGGTTGGATATTTCTAACTTAGGATGATAGAATTTCTAACGTAAATACTAAACTGTAGGAGTAGAATCGATGTTAACTTATGACACTAGCTTGACGGGATTTTGTGGGTGTAATCCGCTGAAAACCCTCAGGAGACAACACTCCTCCTACTAGGGACACCTAGAGGTTTAACGGCTTGTTGCACGCGCTCAGTGCAATCGCGTTCCCTGCGAAAGTGCGATTAGGATTTTATTTTTGTGAATAATTGGTTTTGCTCGGGACGAGCAAAAGTTAAGTTTGGGGGTATTTGTTCATAACAGAATACTGCATTTTATACCGCCCATTCTTATGCTCGTGTGTTTATAGATAGGTGTTTTTAATCCGTGTTTGTTACATATTTACAGAGTACAGGTTTCCAGTACAAATATTGCAAATCAAGACACAATCTCCACAGTTACGCCAAATACAGAACATCTGTTGACAGCAGATAAAAGCCGGGTTCCGGTCATCCATATCCGTCCAGTGCCGAGTACCAGTCCAGAGACAAGACATATGACAGTGGTCATTCGTGTCTCAGACAAGCATAGAGCACGAGTGGGGCTGCACAAGAATCAATGGGTGCGCGGAGCTCGAGGGAGATAGAAGTCAAAAGTAAAGAAAATAATGCAATCTTGGACTAAGAAATCTGAAAATAATCTGGAAGATTTTGTGCAGTTTAAAGTTGGCAAACACAAGGAAAATGGGAACCAGGGGATACGACAAAAGAACATGACCTAACTCCCCTATACGGCCGCGGTTCCGCGGCCTAAGCAGGCTTAGGCCGCGGAACCGCGGCCTAAGCAGGCTTAGGCCGCGGAACCGCGGCCATTTGGTCTCCTTGCTTTGTCGTGTTTTTTGGGCAGTTGGGTAATTTTATGTAGGGGCAGATTATTGCCCTAGGTTTCCAGTTCCCCTCCTATAAATACCCCAGAACTGAGCCAAACCAAGGGGGAATTTCTTTAGCCTCTTTTAGTGTAGTTTTGTTCTTCTTCTTCTTCTTCTTCTTCATCTTTCCTCCATGAAAATGTAGTGAGAGCATTGAGTGGATGTTAAATGAAGATGAAAGTTTTTGTATCATTCTTATTTGTTTAGCTTCCCCTTGAGATTCTTGCTTTCTCTTGATCTTTCAACCTCTTCATTGAGCTTGAAAGTTTAAGGGTTTGTTATTGATCTCAAGGGTTGTATCTTCTTATGGAATTAGTGCTTCATTTCACATGAGTTCTTTACTCTTCTCTTGATTTTGCAACCTCTTGATTGAGCTTGCAAGTTTAAGGGTTGGCTATTGATACCATGCTTGTCTTGAGTTCTAGTTTCTAGTTCTTTTTATTGCTTATTTCTTTCTTGCTTTTTATTACCATGCTTTACTTTCTTGCACTTAAATTCCATGCACGCACTTACTTGTAATCTTTTCTTTTCTTTTGCTCTTTTTTGTTCTTTTTGTGAATGGTTGTAATTATTGTCGTTGTTAAGAATCAATACGATATTGTAAGTTAACGTTTCTTTGCTTATTTCCTATTCCCTTTATTTTCCATTGAACTCCGCCCAAACGATACGCAAGTGCTCCGTTAGGCACCCTACCCTAACAAGGTAACGGTGATTCCTAACCACGACCGATTGCGTTCGCTTTGGCCGGAGGCGAAAGGAGGAGACAAGAACGGAAGGACAAGGGTAAATAAGCCGTATTCCACGAATACCGCGCTTAAATCCCCTAATCCTCGTTGTTGCCGATTGCTCTAGCTTCAATTGGTCAAGGCTCGGCTCAAAGGTTTTGAGTACGGATCTCTTTAGCTTACAATCTCGTATTTTTTTCTTAACATCTTTATACTTGCAAATAAAACACATAGATTAGACTTGAACAAACATATACCCATTCTTTATTGACTCGTCTAAAACAAGAATGGACATACAACCATCTTCCTGTGGATCGACCCGTGCTCAACCGGCTAGCTGCATAGCGACACCGTCTTGATTGCGGTTAACTTTAATTCTTTCAATCAAATGGCGCCGTTGCCCGGGAGACGGTAGAGTATTTTCTTTCTTGTTATTCAGGTTAATATTCTTTTTGTATATATTTATAAAAAAAAATCTTTTTGTTTTTTGATAATTTTTGTGAGCAAGTCTGCAGATTTTTGCGGATTTGCAAATGGCGATTGTGGGGAGCAAAGTGTGCATTCAAGGCTAAGGTGATTACGAAGTAAAGTGCCAAAGATCCGGGAAGTTTGACCCGCGCAAGCGAACTTTTCAAGCTTACCGGAATTGATTCAACGGGGGTTTCCTAACCCAAAAACTTAACGGTACGTACTTTACTAACACCTTCTTCTTAAATCCGACGCATCCAATATACTATTCTTTGCAGGATTCTTTGCAAGTTAGCTAGCAAACGATAAAAATTGACTAACCCGTATTTGTTGCAGTGCCGTGCTTAAACTAAAAAACGATTTTTTGATTCTTTATAGAATTTTTATTGAATTGTGCATTGCATACATTAATACGGACTTAAGGGCAAGCGAACCCCACAACATACGGTAAAGGATTTCATCACCTTTTCCGTGGCCCACAAATCACGAACTTGAGCATAACGTTTACCCGCACAAATTTTAAAAGAAACTAGACTTTAAGCCTTAAGGACTTCGCACTCACTAGGAGAAGTTGACTGTGTTTAGAATCTCGCTTAATGGTATATTGTTTACGAGGTGTCTAGGAAAGTGTTAACGGCGAAACCGCCAAAAGAGAAAGGGTTATTTAATTAAGGAACTTCGCGAAAGCGTTAGAAAACCTCCCCTTATCTCTGCACTTACCTGGCCTCGTGATCAGTGTATCTTGAGCCCGTTTCTCGACACGGTTTAACTTCGACAATCAAGTTCTGGAGCAGGTCTAGTTGACCTAGGTGAACCCTAGAACGATTAGGTGTGTGGTATTTTTGTGTCGTGATTGTTTTTGTCCATATTCTTTTTGTGTATACTTCATTCTTTTGTTAATATATATATAAAAAATCACATTCTTTTTCCCCTCCTTTTCTCTGCCTTTCTTTCTCTCTCTCTTCATATCATGGGTACACCACCTCGCAAAACTCTTGCCGAACTTTGGTACCCACAACCAGACATAACTTCTTACGGTTCTTGCTTTGGCCGAACATTGAACGACCCCTCCATGCCCAAAATGTCATTGAAAGATCGCATAGACGCGTCTAGGACAAACACTTGCCCTCCGCGGTCCATTTTGTATCAACCTTTTCAACCTCCCACACCTGCTTATGTTGATACCCCTTTTGCAAGTCGTCCTTTGTCCATCGCTGAACGTATTGAACAATCTCATAGCCGATCTTTCACTCCTTTCACCACTTCAAATTCTTGGGATCAACAATTCTATTCACCTTCGTATCCAAATGTTGATCCTACCCCTGTCCAGCCATTCAATTCCTACCAGTCCTACCCAACTTTTGTGCCTTCTCTAGACATTGTTTCTGAACCGTCATTTGGGAGTTTCCAGTACCAAAACAACTTTGAACCTTTCACTGAAACCCCTTCACAACCCATGTCTAGTCTGGAACAGTCTTTGGAAGAATTTCGGGTAGCTTCACAACAGATGATGGATTTGAATGCGTCCATGGCCGCCCTAATACAACTTAGTGATCCGGTAGCTAGTTTTCAACTAGCTCCAAATTTTTCAATGTATGATGAGGCGGCAGGACAGGCTGTGAATTTGAGTGGTGAGAGTGAGCTGTACCCCCTTCCGAATCAAGCCTACCCAATTCATCTTGACTCCCACAACTCCGATTTTGAATGTCTATCTACTGTTCCAACCGATTCATTGATTATAGATAGAACAGATAATGAGTTGTGTGACTTCGTAGTGTTTGATTTACCTGTTTGTGAAGGGTCCCTTCCAAGTGAAACCAATCTCAATCCTTTTGACCTCTACACCTCCATCTTAGAACCAGAATCAATCGAAATCCATGCTTTTGATGAGGTGTCTGAGAAAATTGATTTTCACTTGATTGAGGATATCGACGCTGGGAATATTTTGGATGATGAACCCATAGATTTGGCTGAGTTTTTCTCTTCAAATCATCATCCCGAGTCATTAAATATTTTTCCCGAACCCCATATGCGTCTGGATTTTGATGAAATATGCATGGATGAGCTTAACTTTGAGGAGAATATTGAGGATGGTTTTGAGGATGAAACAGTTCTAGATGATGAGTCGGATTTTCCAATTCATCCTGTTCCTTTCACTAACTGTGTACACCCTCCTGAACCTTTAACCGATACCTTTCCTCTTCCTCAATCACTTCCCTCCATCCTTTCCATCGTTCCGACAATGCAAGAAACCGTATCATTTTCACTTCCTGTGTCTGGTTTACCAAGTTCGGCGTACCCATGGCTTCTTACGAATCTTGAGGGATTTGACCCAATTTCTCGCCATATTGATAGATTAGTACAATCCATCTTTTCACATCGATCATTACAGATTGTACTAATTTATTCAATCCATTTCCACCCTCAAGTTCGTATTCCACTTCTTTCTCCCTTCGGCCATTCTTCTTCTCATATACCGAGACTGTATCCCGCTTCTATCTCCATATGGTCTCGCGTATTCTCCATTTCTTTTCTCTACGCCTTCTTTCACCAGCCACTGCTTTATAGCGATAAAATATTTGAATGGTTGGTGCTCACCTTTGGCCTGTGTAAGGCCTTGTATAGATAGATACTGTTCTTTACCCCCTAATCCTGAACTTCATCGCTTAACAGTGGAAACACTGTTTCACTTAAGTTTGGGGGGAACCCTTTTTGTGTATATATTTTTTGTTTTTGTTTTCCTTTTTGTTGTGTATATAATTTGTTTTTAGGGAGCGCCGGCAATTTTGACCCTCTTGGTGTAGCCTGACAGTGAGGGTACTGTCAAGTTTAAGTTTGGGGGTGTGCTCGGTAAGCTTTCTTCCTTCGCATTCATTTATATATTTTGCATTTGCATACTTTATTAAAAAAAAACCACAAAAATCGAAAAATTTCCAAAATATAAAAACTTTGTCGTCAAGTTAGCTAATAGGGTAACTTAGATCTTTATTCCGAAAGTTTAGTTGATATATTAGAAATAACTAAATTCTAGGCTTAGGAATTGAAAATCCTAAAAATAACCCTTATTCTGTCTAACTTTGGTAAGTATACGTCCTTACAGTTTTTTTTTGAGAAATAGGTAATCTTGAGTTCAGTTTTTGAGTTAAGTCAAAATGAGGGAAAAGTATTGAAGCTTTACTGGAGGATAAGTCTGAAAATAGTTTCTTTTCTTGAGTTCAAATTCAGAAAGTATATACCCTACAAACTGCACTTACCGCACCTTGAAACTTGGGATAGTAGAGGATACCTAGAAATAATCTTGCTTGAAAGCCTAGTATGAAAGAAAAAACGGTATTTAAAACTAAACACCAAAAGAGCATGTGAAAAATATATCCGGTCTTGAAAAAGAAAAATAAAAAGAAAAAGAAAAATAGAATAAAGTCAAGACCTGGAAACTGCTATTTTCGCTTTAAAGCTCACACATCCAGTAATCGGTCGT
Source organism: Agapanthus africanus (assembly GCA_030015575.1). Classification (NCBI taxonomy): domain Eukaryota; kingdom Viridiplantae; phylum Streptophyta; class Magnoliopsida; order Asparagales; family Amaryllidaceae; genus Agapanthus; species Agapanthus africanus. The sequence goes on from CM057337.1 coordinate 944,789,317, forward strand.
TAGTGCCTCAAGAAGCATTAATAGTCGCATGAAAGGTGTGTGAGCAAATCCGTCCATCCTTAATGAAAAGAAGTAGTATTAGGTATTAGGGCAAGAGTATTATAGCTTGAATTGAATTCTCAAAATATAGGGGTGCAAATATACACACACGTAGGGGTATGCAATCGATGTTTGGATAAAAGATAGAAATAAAGAATAAGACTTGTGTTTTCTGTAAAGTTGATAAAAATCCCTGATTTGATACCACACTTTTAGAAGGAAAACTCAAGAGATACTAATATATTTTTTTAAACTTTTTTGGAACGTATATGATCTAAGGTTAAATAGATAAGAGGTGTGAAGCATTAGGGTTGGATATTTCTAATTTAGGATGATAGAATTTCTAACGTAAATACTAAACTGTAGGAGTAGAATCGATGTTAACTTATGACACTAACTTGACGGGATTTTGTGGGTGTAATCCGCTGAAAACCCTCAGGAGACAACACTCCTCCTACTAGGGACACCTAGAGGTTTAACGGCTTGTTGCACGCGCTCAGTGCAATCGCGTTCCCTGCGAAAGTACGGTTAGGATTTTATTTTTGTGAATAATTGGTTTTGCCTGAGACGAGCAAAAGTTAAGTTTGGGGGTATTTGTTCATAACAGAATACTTCACTTTATACCGCCCATTCTTATGCTCGTGTGTTTATAGGTAGGTGCTTTTAATCCGTGTTTGTTACATATTTACAGAGTACAGGTTTCCAGTACAAATATTGCAAATCAAGACACAATCTCCACAGTTACGCCAAATACAGAGCATCTGTTGACAGCAGATAAAAGCCGGGTTCCGGTCATCCATATCCGTCCAGTGCCGAGTACCAGTCCAGAGACAAGACATATGACAGTGGTCATTCGTGTCTCAGACAAGCACAGAGCACGAGGGGTGCTGCACAAGAATCAATGGATGCGCGGAGCTCGAGGGAGATAGAAGTCAAAAGTAAAGAAAATAATGCAATCTTGGACTAAGAAATCTGAAGATATTCTGGAAGATTTTGTGCAGTTTAAAGTTGGCAAACACAAGGAAAATGGGAACCTGGGGATACGACAAAAGAACATGACCTAACTCCCCTATACGGCCGCGGAACCGCGGCCATTTGGTCTCCTTGCTTTGTCGTGTTTTTTGGGCAGTTGGGTAATTTTATGTAGGGGCAGATTATTGCCCTAGGTTTCCAGATCCCCTCCTATAAATACCCCAGAACTGAGCCAAACCAAGGGGGAATTTCTTTAGCCTCTTTTAGTATAGTTTTGTTCTTCTTCTTATTCTTCTTCATCTTTCCTCCATAAAAATGTAGTGAGAGCATTGAGTGGATGTTAAATGAAGATGAGAGTTTTTGTATCATTCTTATTTGTTTAGCTTCCCCTTGAGATTCTTGCTTTCTTTTGATCTTTCAACCTCTTCATTGAGCTTGAAAGTTTAAGGGTTCGTTATTGATCTCAAGGGTTGTATCTTCTTATGGAATTAGTGCTTCATTTCATATGAGTTCTTTACCCTTCTCTTGATCTTGCAACCTCTTGATTGAGCTTGCAAGTTTAAGGGTTGGTTATTGATCCCATGCTTGTCTTGAGTTCTAGTTTCTAGTTCTTTTTATTGCTTATTTCTTTCTTGCTTTTTATTACCATGCTTTACTTTCTTGCACTTAAATTCCATGCACTTACTTACTTGTAATCTTTTCTTTTCTTTTGCTCTTTTTTTTTCTTTTTGTGAATGGTTGTAATTATTGTCGTTGTTAAGAATCAATACGATATTGTAAGTTAACGTTTCTTTGCTCATTTCCTTTTCCCGTTATTTTCCATTGAACTCCGCCCAAACGATACGCAAGCGCTCCGTTAAGCACCCTACCCTAACAAGGTAACGGTGATTCCTAACCACGACCGATTGTGTTCGGTTTGGCCGGAGGCGAAAGCAAGAGACAAGAACGGAAGGACAAGGGTAAATAAGCCGTATTCCACGAATACCGCGCTTAAATCCCCTAATCCACGTTGTTGCCGATTGCTCTAGCTTCAATTGGTCAAGACTCAGCTCAATGGTTTTGAGTACGGATCTCTTTAGCTTACAATCTCGTATCTTTTTCTTAATGTTCCCCTCCGAAAGACGGCCGAGACATGGGCTGTCTTGCCTGAGATTCGGGGTAGATGCTAATTGGTGCTATCCGTCTACCTCTCCGAAGATGCCAAATTGATTTATGGCACCGTGTATCGGAGGTTTAGACGGATGCGTCCGATGTAGCAGACTTCGTCAGATTCCCCCTCGCTTGAGGGGTTTTTGATTGTGGGGACGCTCTTCCCTGCAGGCGCAAGCCCCTGCAGTTAATTACGCTACCGCATCGCAGTAACAACTTTCTCTTTCTCCAGCTGGTCACTTCGTGTCGTGGGTGTTTGTTTTGTTTGTGGTTGCCCGTGGATCGTATACGGAGACTGATTTATGTCGTCGCCCGTAGGACGTGGATTAGTCCAAATCCGTGTTTTCTTAGATTTGGGTTTGGGGTTTTGGTTCGAGAATACGTTAGCCATATTTGAGGCTAAGATCAACTCAAACGTTTGTTAAGGATACGTTAGTCCAGTTTGAGACTAAGATCAACTTAACGGGATCGTTTAGATCCGACAAAAGAGCGTTTGGGCTCTAATGTTCCAGTTTAGGGACGTAGTGGTCCATTTAATGTATGGCCGTCGGGACCCGTCACCTCTCTGACGACGTTGAAGGATTACAACGACAGATGTCAGAGGAGTTCAGAGATGTACCCTTGAACCAGAGTTGATTAGGGGGTTTATAGTCCGATTTGGGACTAGAGTCTGTTTGAAAGTTTAAGAATACGTTAGCCATTTTTGAGGCTAAGATCAACTTAAACGGTTGTTAAGGACACGTTAGTCCAGTTTGGGACTAAGATCGACTTAACGGGATCGTTTAGATTCGACAAAAGAGCAATTGGCTCTATTGTTCCAGTTTAGGGACGTAGTGGTCCATTTAATGTATGGCCGTCGGGACCCGTCACCTCTCTGACGACGTTGAAGGATTACAACGACAGATGTCAGAGGAGTTCAGAGATGTACCCTTGAACCAGAGTTAATTGGGGGAATCTATAGTCCAATTTGGGACTAAAGTCTGTTTGAAGGTTTAAGAATGCGTTAGCCATATTTGAGGCTAAGATCAACTTAAACGGTTGTTAAGGATACGTTAGTCCAGTTTGGGACTAAGATCGACTTAACGGGATCGTTTAGATCCGACAAAAGAGCAATTGGCTCTATTGTTCCAGTTTAGGGACATAGGGGTCCAATACCAGTTTAAGGACATAGTGGTCCAATGGTAGTTTAAGGACGCATAAGTCCATGGGTTTAAGGACCTCACAGTCCGTATCTTGGTTTAAGGACGCATAAGTCCATGAGTTTAAGGACCCCACAGTCCGTGTTGATGTGTGGTTGTCGGGACCCGTCACCTCTCTGAAGACGTTGAAGGATTACAACGACAAATATCAGAGGAGTTCAGAGATGTACCCTTGAACCAATGAGTTGGTTGAAAAAGCAGATGTGCTCAGTTCAAGATGATTTGAGGACTTATGGCCAGTTTGGGCTAAGTCCAATTATGTTTGAAATATTGGCCCTTTGTTGGCTCATTGAAGGAGAGGCTTTGCCTCTAGAAACTTAGCCAATTGGGCTAAAGCTAGTGTTAAACACTAAAGACCAACAGTGTTGAACACTGGAATTATGATTAGCAAGTTAGTGTTTAACACTAAAAGATAATCAGTGTTAAACACTAGCAACGGGCTTTCAAATTAATGTTAAACACTAAAGCAAATCAGTGTTAAACACTGGTAGCATAGATTTCAAATTAGTGTTAAACACCAAAGCAAATCAGTGTTAAACACCGGGAACAGAGTTTTCACATTAGTGTTAATCAATAAGAAAATCAGTGTTAAACACTGCAAATAGAGTTTTCCAAATTAGTGTTCAACACTAAGAAAATCAGTGTTAAACACTGCAGATAGAGTTTTCCAATTAGTGTTAAACACTAAGGAAATCGGTGTTAAACACTGCAGAGAGAGTTTTCCAATTAGTGTTAAACACTAAGGAGGGAGGGATCACGTGCGGACACGTGAGAGCGCCCTGATTTCCCTTATTTTATTCTGTAGGTAAGTGTTTAACACTTTTAATTCTGACGGCCATCACGTGTGAGCACGTGATGGAGACCCCGCTCTGGTCTGTTAGAATGCTCATTAGGGGTCACGTGGTGACACGTGAGGGCGCCCTAAATGTGAAGCCAGATCTCCTTTGTTTTATCCTCAAATCTGCAAATAAGTGTTAAACACTTTTCATCTTTATTTTAGAGCATCACGTGTTGGCACGTAATGGGGGTTTGTGCATCGAATATTACAGCACTTGCTGAGGGGTCACGTGGGGACACGTAAGAGCGCCCAAAGCTTCTTTTCTTTTGTTTTGCCATTAAGTGTTAAACACTTTCATTTTTATTTTTAGAGCATCACGTGTTAGCATGTGATGGGGATCTGTGCGCCAATTGTTAAAGCATTTGCTGAGGGGTCACGTGATAACACGTGAGAGCGCCCAAAGCTTTCATTTCCTTTGCTTTTTCTTTCTGCGTTTTGGGAGTCACGTGGGAGCACGTGAGGTGATGCTTCAAAGTTCTTTGCAGGGGATCTTTTCAAGGGTCACGTGGGGCACGTGACCCTAGTTCTTTTCATGAACAGAGATCTTTTAAGAATTGAATTCTTTGTAGGGTTAAACCCTAATTATGATTTTGGAGGAATTAAATTCCTATCGTGAAAGAATTGAATTCTTATTTAGGATGAAACCCTGATTTCTTTTCAAAGGAATTAAATTCCCAGATATGTAAAAGAATTAAATTCTTGATTAGGGTTAAACCCTAGTTTTGTTTTAGGAGAATTAATTCTCACAACTCAATTCCCCTTCTAAGTTTAGGATCTGCATGGCAGGATCTCGACCCGATGAGAATTAAATTCTCAAGTAATGGGGAGATGTGCTCTGTGCAGATCTTCAATCAGAAGAAGAACTAAGTTCTTTTTTGTATAAGAGTTAAACTCTTAGATTTTGAGAATTAAATTCTCTGTTTGAAGTTTATCTTTTTCCCTTTTCTCACATAGGGTTTTCTTTGTTGAGAATTAAATTCTCCTTTCTTTTCTTCCCTCTTGAGAATTAAATTCTCCTCTCTCTGTTTTTCTCTCACAAAGGTCGATCCCAAAAAAGTAGATCCTCCCTTCTCTTCTCTTCTTGGCTCCTATTTATAGGAGAAGGAAGAGAATCAATTTGTTTAGCAAATCTCTCATTGAGAGATTTGATTTGTATGTTGAGAGATTTGATTTATATTTATCATTAATCTGGGCCTTTAGATCATTCAGTGAATTTTATTCACCGTGGATTTTAAATCCAAAAGATATTCTATTTGTTATCCTGGTGAGATTTTCAGGGAAATCTTTCCTTGTCCAAGGTTTTTCCATAAATTGGTGATTTTTAATCACCCTTGGATTTTTAATCCAACGGTTCCCCATGACCCTTTTCCATTTGGAAAGATTCAGAAACTTTTAGAATTTAATTCTATTAAATTATAATGCTTTTAAAGCCAGTCACGTGCTGGCACGTGACCTTTGGTCACGTGTGAGCACGTGGCCCCCAATTGGGTTCCTTTCTCAGCCGCTTATTTATGTTTCAGTTTTAACCATCACGTGTCAACACGTGACCATTGGTCACGTGTAAGCACGTGATACCTCGTTGAGGTATTTTCTGACTTTTAGAATTAAATTCTATTCATTATTTTAGAGGCTTTAAAAGCCCATCACGTGTCTGCACGTGACCCATGGTCACGTGTGAGCACGTGATGCCCCATTGGGGTCTTTTCTGAGTTTTTATTATATCTTTTGACTCCTCCAGCGGGTTCTTAAAGGCCCATCACGTGTGGACACGTAATTCCTCATAACTTTTGATCCCCGATGAATTACGAGGCCCATAATATATCAAATCGAAGGGTTTTTCGAGCCGCTTTCGATACCATCAGAATTTATCTGTTTCTCATTCGGGAGTTTGTCAAAAAACAGCCAGGAAGAAACTGGTTCCCATTTTCTTAAGCGTATCGCCGCCATTTGATACCTTGGCTCTTTTGCGCAGAAATTTTTGGCGGGAACAAATGCCCCCCCACTACTTTGCCCATGTAAGTATTTACATGGGTGAAGTAGTACAAAGTAATGCATAGCGTATGACCAGTTTCGGGTTGGTATATTACTTTCAGAATCTTGATCTGAGAAGATAACGAGCGGACACAAGCGTCGTCATTTATCATTGACTCAAATCTCGACTCTGAAGAGATATAGTTCCAAACCCTTAACTCCATGAGCCGCACCCTTCTATCTCTTTATATCTCACTCTGGAGTGAAGTAGTTTATATGCTCATGAGTAGCTTTTCCATTTCAGTGGCATGTAGCTTTGGCGATTGTGGCTCATAGATAGTCCCTCTTGACCTCTTTGCAGGGCGGTGATGGCTTAGGAGACAGGGTTAGGATCTGCCACCTAAGACTTTTCAACTTTATGAGCTGTGAGGGTCTCATAAAGACTTTTCTCCCTACGGATCGAGAGGATCTCGTATGTGTATTTTCTCCTTAGGAGTCGTGAGGATTCCTAAGTGTGTTTTCTCTTATAAGTCGTAAGGATCTTATGAGAGAATTTTTCCCTCTTACGAGTCGAGAGGACCCGTAAGCGGTTGTTCCCCTCCTTGTCGAAATTCGACTTCGGAGAGTGAGACCCGTGGATAGTATGCAAAAGACCATTTTGGGCCGACTTGCAGGATCCCAGTGCTTAGGAAACAGGTTTTTTAATCCCTACTGCCTAAGGCTTTATCTCACGAGTCGAGACGAATCGAGAAGTTCTCGCAAAGACATCATTTTCCTCACGAGTCGAAACGAATCGAGCAGATCTCGCAAGAATATCCTAACGTCACAGTTAACCTCTGCTCTTTACGACAGAAGTCCGTTAGGGTCTGTGGTACTTAGGGTTTTGGCCGTCATACCGTCGCATGAGCTGATGTATTCCTCGATAGGCAATCGTGCTGTTCGAGTAGCCCTGCGACTGTCGTGTCTCTGATCCCTTCGGGGGCTGGACAAGACGTCTTCAAGCAATCCTCCTTGGCAGTTTGACCGTCGGAAGAGCAAGCGCTAGGAATTTGCCATGCCGCTTTTTACTTGAGGTTAGGCTCATTTTAGAGAGCCCCGATGAGTCATAACCACTCCGCACTGGTGTGGGATGATCTCCGATAGTCTTTCAGGCTTTATATGACTTGCCGTTAAGACCCTGAAGCTAGGAATTTGGCCTTTGCTTCGTTTGCTGGCATCGCGTCCTCTGTATCGAGACGAATGTCATGGTTGTCTCTAGGTTGCTGGTGAACCGTCGAGATTTGGAACTAGGGATTTTTCCGTGGCTCCTTTTGGTGATGTTGCGTCTGCTGTATCGAGACGAACGTCGAGGTGGTGACCACTCCGTATTGGTGCGAGATAATCTCCGATTGTCTTTCAGGCTTTATATGACTTGCCGTTAAGACCTTAAAGCTAGGAATTTGGCCTTCGCTTCGTTTGCTGGCATTGCGTCCTCTGTATCGAGACGAATGTCGCGGTTGTCTCTAGGTTGCTGGTGAACCGTCGAGGTTTGGAACCAGGGATTTTGCCGTGACTCCTTTCGGTGATGTTGCGTCTGCTGTGTCGAGACGAATGTCGAGGTGGTGATCACTCCATGTTGGTATGAGATGATCTCTGAATGTCTTTCCGGTTTTATATGACTTACCGTCATGACGTTGAAGCTAGGAATTTGGCCTTCGCTTCGTTTGCTTTGTCGCTTCCGAATCCTGCTGGGGGAAGAACGCTGGGGTGACATTTCATCTGCTGTATCGAAACGAACGTCAAGGTGATGACCACTCCGCGCTGGTGTGGGATGATCTCCGATTGTCTTTCAGGCTTTATATGACTTGCCGTCAAGACCCTGAAGCTAGGAATTTGGCCTTCGCTTCGTTTGCTGGTATCGCGTCTGCTGTATCGAGATGAATGTCGCGGTGGTGATCACTCCATGTTGGTGTGAGGACCAGGATCCGCTCTGGACGTTTCCCACAGGATCGAAGAGTGACGTTGTCCGCATTCCACGTGACCAAGAATTTTGCTCTAGATGCTTCACACGGGTTCACTGCCGTGTTAGGCGAGGACTAGGCTCCGCTCTGGATGCTTCGCATGGGTTCACTGCCGTGCTCTGCGAGGACCAGGATCCACTCTGGACATTTTCCACGGGGTCAAAGAGTGACGTTATCCGCGTTCCACGTGACCAGGAATTTTGCACTAGATGCTTCACACGGGTTCACTGCCGCGTTAGGCGAGGACTAGGCTCCGCTCTTGATGCTTCACACGGGTTCACTTTCGTGCTCTGCGAGGACCAGGATCCGCTCTGGACGTTTTCCCCGGGGTCAAAGAGTGACGTTATCCGCGTTCCACGTGACCAGGAATTTTGCACTAGATGCTTCACACGGTTTCACTGCCGCGTTAGGCGAGGACTAGGCTCCGCTCTGGATGCTTCACACGGGTTCACTGCCGTGCTCTGCGAGGACCAGGATCCGCTCTGGAAATTTTCCACGGGGTCAAAGAGTGACGTTATCCGTGTTCCACGTGACCAGGAATTTTGCACTAGATGCTTCACACGGTTTCACTGCCGCGTTAGGCGAGGACTAGGCTCCGCTCTGGATGCTTCACACGGGTTCACCGTCATGCTTTGCGAGGACCAGGATCCGCTCTGGACGTTTTCCACGGGGTCAAAGAGTGAAGTTATCCGCGTTCCACGTGACCAGGAATTTTGCTCTAGATGCTTCACACGGGTTCACTGCCGCGCTCGGCGAGGACTAGGCTCCGCTCTGGATGCTTCACACGGGTTCACTGCCGTGCTCTGCGAGGACCAGGATCCGCTCTGGACGTTTTCCACGGGGTCAGAGAGTGACGTTATCCGCGTTCTACGTGACCAGGAATTTTGCACTAGATGCTTCACACGGGTTCACTGCCGTGCTTGGCGAGGACTAGGCTCCACTCTGGATGCTTCACACGGGTTCACTGCCGTGCTCTGCGAGGACCAGGATCCGCTCTGGACGTTTTCCACAAGGTCAAAGAGTGACGTTATCCGCGTTCCACATGACCAGGAATTTTGCACTAAATGCTTCACACGGGTTCACTGCCGCGTTAGGCGAGGACTAGGCTCCGCTCTGGATGCTTCACACGGTTTCACTGCCGTGCTCTGCGAGGACCAGGATCCGCTCTGGACGTTTTCCACGGGGTCAAAGAGTGACGTTATCCGCGTTCCACGTGACCAGGAATTTTGCTCTAGATGCTTCACACGGGTTCACTGCCGTGTTAGGCGAGGACTAGGCTCCGCTCTGGATGCTTCGCACGGGTTCACTGCCGTGCTCTGCGAGGACCAGGATCCGCTCTGGACGTTTTCCACGGGGTCAAAGAGTGACGTTATCCGCGTTCCACGTGACCAGGAATTTTGTTGATTATATCCGCATTTTACGGAGTTGGGGTTTGACTCTCTGTGGGAGTACATCGTCGAGTCATGGAACTGGGAGTTGTCGTTGTTCTGCTTTGCTTGATGATGTATCCGCTTATGACGAGACGAGTGCTGAGGTGGAGCTGGGATTTTGCCATCACTCCGCTTTGCTGACCATGAGGTCTTTTATTAACTTTGCATGTACATCCTGCTGGACTGCGAGGGAACGCCGTTGTTAACATTGCGTCTGCTGTAATGAGACGAATGCTAAGGTGGAGCTGGGATTTTGCCATCACTCCGCTTGATGGTGTAACATCTGTGTCCTGCTGGAATGAGGAGGCACGCCGTTGTTGGTCTCCAGGCTGTAGATGTGGCCATTGAGACCCTAAAGCTCGGGATCTTCCTTTTGCTTCGTCTGTTGACATTACGTCTGCGATATTGCGACAGATGTCGAGGTTTGGCTTCGCTTTCTGGCGGAGCCTGTTGAGAAGGTATGGTTCCCTCTTTGTTTGTGCCCCTGGATTGTATACAGGGATCGATGTGATCTCACCTGTAGGGCAAAAAGTTTCATTATTCCATCATTTTTTTATTCCTCCCGCGATGCTCTATCATTTCAGCTTTTATATCGCGAAGGTCGCGATTGCCCAATCATTTCGGCTATTTATTTTAATTTTTACTCGCTGTTTTTTATTGCGAGTTGCCTAATCATTTCAGCTATTTATTTTATTTTTACTCGCTGTTTTTTTTTATTGCGAGTTGCCCAATCATTTCGGCTATTTAGTATTCATACATTTTTACTTGCTGATTCTGTTTGCAAGTTGCCCCATCATTTCGGCTATTTCGTATGCATTTTTTTTTGGCTCGCTGATTTTTTTTTTTTTGCGAGTAGGGGATTTGGGATATGATACCAATCTTGGCATCAGCATCGCTGCGACTGGAATATTGCCAGGAGCGAATCATCATTTGCCGTGAAAGGACTTGGAATTTGATATCGGTTTAGGCATCAGCATCGCTGCAACAGGGATATTGCCAGGAGCGAATCATCATTTGTCTCTGTCGATGTTGATCAAAGGTGGCTTAGTAAACAGGGTTAGGATCCCGTTGACTAAGGCTTTTGACTTCATGAGCCGTAAGGGTCTCACGAAGGTATCTCTCCCTACAAGTCGTGAGGATCTTGTAGGTGTGTTTTCTCCTTGGGAATCGTGAGGATTCCTAAGTGCGTGTTCTCTTGTAAGTCGTAAGAATCTTACAAAAGGGTTTTCTCCTCATAAGTCGAGAGGACTTACAAGTGTTGTTTGCTGTGCAAGCATATCCCTAGTCACGGATGAGACTTTGTTAGGGAAATATTTATTCGTGCCCGTGGATTGTATACAAGGGTCAATATGAGCCGCTTGTAGGGCAATATCGAAGGTTGTGGGGGTTGCTTAAGAACAGGTTAAGGTTTCTGTAACTTAAGACTTTCAAATCTTATGAGCCGTGAGGGTCCCATAAGAGAGTTCTCCTTACGAGTCGTGAGGATCTCGCAAGTGAATTTTCTCCTTAGGAATCGTGAGGACCCCTAAGTGTGTTGCTCCCTTGTGAGTCGTAAGGATCTCACGCGGGTGGTTTCTCCTTATAAAGTCGAGAGGACCCTGTAAGTGTCTTTTAACGAGATTGCGCCCTTTCGGGTTTTCACAAACACTCGCCGGTAGCCCTGCTGTTTTTACTCACGGAGCCCTTTCGGGTTTTCATCCGTGCCCATTTTGCTTATGGACATACCGTTTTCTTTTTCTTTTTTTTTCTTTTTTTTTCTTTTTTTTTTTAACGAGGTCGCGCCCTTTCGGGTTTTCACGAACACTCGCCGGTAGCCCTGCTGTTTTTACTCACGGAGCCCTTTCGGGTTTTCATCCGTGCCCATTTTGCTTATGGACATACCGTTTTTTTTTCTTTTTTTTTCTTGCTTTTTTTTTTTAACCACGCCAGCCTGATGATGCCGCGGGTTGATCGTAGTTTAACGACGTTTCGGTCATTTGCAAGTTTTAGGACATTGCGGTCCGCCGTTAGTTTAAGGACGTTTCGGTCCGACGCCAGTTTTAGGACATAGTGGTCCATGGGTAGTTTAAGGACATTTCGGTCTACCGTCGCCGTATTTGAGGCGAATTTCTAGTTTACTGACTTTTCGGTCTAGGAGGCCTTCCCTATGAACGAGCATGATGCCCCCGGCATATCCACTTTTTTCGAAGCATGTTGTTGTGGCGGGTTTACTTTCCACTTTTCGGGTAACGCGAACTTGCCCTGTCGGTATTGGTCTTCAACCCAGTTTTTGAAGATGTAGCAATTGTCGAGTGGGTGATCCATTAATCTGTGGTAGGGACAATAGTTAGGATTGTTAACGTCACCTGGTTGCAATGGACGTTTTGGATCTGGCAGAGTGATAAGCCCGCTGCGCACTGCTAGCTCGAACAATCTCTTTGTTTTATCTTTAGGAAATGATTAAGGACGTTTCAACTTCTCATTGAGGTATCGCGGCTTGTTGTTTTGACGATAAAACGGTCTCGGGTTACTCGGCTGTTGTTGAGTGTTGGCAACAAAGGCCATTTCTTCCTTTTCCTTTCTCATTTTGTTTGCCCCGTTGTTTGCGGGTCCGAGATTCTTTCCGGGTAGCGTGAGATTGTACGGCTGAACATTCTCGCAACTCTCCAATTCTTTTGTTTTAGAAATGAATTCCTTGAAGAGAGGGTTAAGAGCGGCTTCTTCATCAGAATCGCTTTCAAAGGTGAGAACTCGTGATCCCCCGGGCTCGTCCTTATGACAATTGCCGGCAATTCTTTTATGCTCATCTGTCGTATTTTTTCGCTGTCTACGAGCTTCACGCTTTGTCCTGTTGAAGTGTTGCCTGTGAGCGACATACCCTTGCCACCAACACTTAAAAGAGTTGCAGTCTTCAGTAGGATGTACGATCTTCTGATGATAAAAGCAGAAGTTAGGGTGTACGTCCGTTTCATCAAAATGTATACCACCAGGAGAATTTTTTCTGAAAGAGGGTGGCCTCATCCCCATTGCTATGGCTTTGGCGAATCGTTTCCTTGTCTTGATCCTGCTTTTATTTGCGGCGGATGTACTTTCATCTGGTGGGAGTGTTTTGACCCTTTCATCTAGTCGCCGGCGTTTGGCTTTCTCGAATATGGCCATCTCGCGCTCTCGATCAGCTTTGCTTTTAAGACGGGCTTCGTTCAGGAAGGCATCGATCATCTCGTCTGATGGCCACAGAAGTTCTGGTTCAGGCCCCGCCCTTGGTTTCTCGGTGCAAGGAGCCTCTTTATCATCTATCAATGAGTGAGAGATCATGTGACAACTTGCCCCCGGTGTGTCCGTCTTCTTTGGAGTGTGCGGCTGTGGTGGGTTTACCTTCCACTTTTCAGACAGCGCAAACTTGCCTTGTAGGTACTGATCCTCGATCCATCCCTTAAAGACGAAGCAATCTTCGATTGGATGGCTTACCGCTTGGTGGTAAGGGCAATAATTGGGATCGTTGACATCGCCTGGTTGCAACGGACGTTTTGGACTCGGCAGATTGATGAGTCTGTTGCGCACTGCCAGCTCGAACAGTTTTCTCATTTTATCCTGAGGAAATGAGTAAGGACGTCCCAGTCTTTCCTCGAGGGATGGGCATGGTCGCACATTGTTCTTGCGAACAACCGGCTCTAAGTGGCTCGGCTGTTGTTGAGTATTGGCGACGACGGTTGCTTTCCCTTTGTCCTTTTCATTCCAAGGCTCTGTCTTTGAAGGAGATGGTCTATGACCCATCTGGTCCATTTGGGCCAGCTTGTCAATCAAGGCCTGAAAAGTGGTCGGCTTGAAGAACATCATGAACTGTGAGATGGTCGTTTGCGGATCAAGGGTACCCACAAACATGCCTACTGCAGGAGCCTCTTCTATGCGTTGTTCGCATTTCGACCATAGGTTCCGCCATCGTGTTGCGTATTGGACCCACGTTTCGCCTGGCCTTATCCTGGCATTCATCAGTGCTGTTATCGGGGTGCGCTCGCTGGCGCTGGCAAATCTTTGTGTAAACAATAGCTCCATCTCCGCAAATGTTTTGACAGAGTCATTAGGTAGCTCCGAATACCATTCAAAGGCCGTTTCTGCTAAGCTGCCGACGAATTGGCGAAGCAACAGTTTGTCATCGCCTCCTGTGTTGCCGCATAAGGCCCTAAATTGAGCGACATGCTGATGTGGATTCCCTGTCCCCTTGTACACATGGAATTTAGGGATCGTATATCCCGGCGGGTAGCTGATTTGGTCATACCAGCCTGGGTATGGTCGCCCAGCTTTGACAAATTGGCTGGCCGCTTCACTCGCCTGATGAGCTCGTATTTGCTGAGCTATATAGTCATCCAGCGCAGCCTTGGAAATGGTTTCATCTTTAGCTGTTGAAAGAGTCGGAGGAGGATTAGATGTCTTTCCTCTATCGTCTTCAGTAATGATCGGAGGGTCTTCAACTGGAGGGTCCGGCTGTAGCATCATCCCTACCATATCTTGGAAGAGGAGCGCCATTTGCTTTATGTTAGCCGCTTGCTCTGCGGCTTCTCTGTCCTTCTTTTCGAGGACTCTGCGTAAGAAGTCAGCATCAGTTTCTTGTTCGTAACGCTGCTCTGATGATGCCTCTGGGCTTTCTTTTGGCTCGGTAAGTGCGGCCATTATAGTCAGCATCTCTTGAAGCTTCTGCTGTTGCTGTTCTTGAGCCTTTGTCACGGATCGGGTGAGCGGTCGGTGACCCGTCGAAGCACGGCTTTTCTCCTTTCCAGAAGCCATGTATACGGTGTGCACCACCATGCCCCCAGACTTGGGGTGTTTGTGCTCAGCGCGTTTACGGTTCGCCATGTTCACAGGGGCTTTCTCTGGCCTCCTTCTTTTCTGAGTGGTTGACGTTGAGGGGGCCGCTGTCGTGAGCACCCAAGTAGTCGTCATCTTTTTTGGCTTATCAAGACGGTTTTCTTCCTGCCGGACCTTCAGCTTCTTCTGCTGGCTGGAGAAATTTCGATCAATCACCGAGTCTTGGACTTGGCGCCAGACCTTGTAGATTTTAAAGGACAGCCGCTGAGTGGACTGTTCTGGCTTGGCTTTCGCAACATTTCCCACCGGAGGAGGGGATCTTTTTAGTACGGCGGTAGGAGAGTTTCTACGCACCGTGTTCAGCAATTCAAAGCTGTTCCCGGTTGGAACAGCAGCATCGATCCTCACCGTCGGAGCTGGTGGCATAAATCCAGAAGGGGAGTTGCCTCCAGCCTCTCTTACTCGATGCCAGTGGCGACGTCGAGCATGTCGTGCGGATGAGATCACCTCCGTTGTTGGATAAGCTTCTTCATGCCCCCTGCTTTGAGTAGGGGAAGCAGCTTTGAGGACCTCGCCTAGAGCAGCAACCGAAATAGCCAGCCTTGTAAAAACTGACTTCTCGAAAGGAGAAACCCTTCCAATGATTTCGTCTGTTTGAGCCGGGATAGCTATCCGCTTTGGGATGGTAGCTTCGGGTATCGCAGGTTTGCATACGTTCTGGCCCAGTCCGTTGAAAACTGAAGTATTGAAGCTGGGCGACCCGTTGAGAGGGGTCGCGGTAGTGGTAAGACGATCAAAGACCGACTTCTTTGGGGCTTCTTGCAACGTCATTGTGGCATTGAAGCTCAACGGCGGGAGCATGGTCCCGAAGAATAATCCAGTGGTGGCCTGAGTTACCTGCTCCACTGGCATCTTGAAAAGGGAAGCCGCTTGGGGCCCATAAGTCACTCCTCCAGCAAGGACCGAGCGAGAGTTGCAGTTGCAGGCAGTGCAGTTTGAAGCCATTGATCTTCTATTTTCTGCACGGAGCAAGACACCAAATCTTAGTACCTTGAATCCACAGGCAACCACAGTAAACCGCGATTCGTTCGCGAACACGACACACGAAATGTGGAGTGGAAAGAGGAAAAGGTCCCACCGGGCGTGCCAGAATCTATTCCCCTCCGAAAGACGGCGCGACACCGCGTCTTGCCTGAGATTCGGGGCAGATGCTAATAGGTGCTATCCGTCCACCTCTTCGAAGATGCCAAGTTGATTTATGGCACCACGTATCGAAGGTATAGACGGATGCGTCCGATGTAGCAGACTTCGTCAGATTCCCCCTCGTTTGAGGGGTTTTTGATTGTGGGGATGCTCTTCCCTTCAGGCGCAAGCCCCTGCAGTTAATTACGTTGCCGCATTGCGGTAACAACTTTCTCCTTCTCCAGATGGTCACTTCGTGTCGTGGGTGTCTGCTTTGTATTTTGTTGCCCGTGGATTGTTTACGGAGACCGAGTTGTGTCGTCGCCCGTAGGGCGTGGACTAGTCCAAATCCGTATTATCTTAGATTTGGGTTTGGGGGGGTTTGGTTTGAGGATACGTTAGCCATACTTGAGGCTAAGATCAACTCAAACGTTTGTTAAGGATACGTTAGTCTAACTTTGTGACTAAGATCAACTTAACGGGATCGTTTAGATCCGACAAAAGAGCGTTTGGACTCTAATGTTCCAGTTTAGGGACATAGTGGTCCATGAATGTATGGCCGTCGGGACCCGTCACCTCTCTGACGACGTTGAAGGATTACAACGAAGGATGTCAGAGGAGTTCAGAGATGTACCCTCGAGCCAGAGTTAATTGGGGGGATTTATAGTCCACTCTGTTTGAAGGTTTAAGGATACGTTAGCCATCTTTGAGGCTAAGATCAACTTAAACGGGACCGTTTAGATCCGACAGAAGAGCATGCGGGGCTCTATTGTTCTAGTTTAAAGGACATTACGGTCCATGGGTAGTTTAAGGACATTGCGGTCCATGGGTAGTTTAAGGACATTGCGGTCCATGGATAGTTTAAGGACATTGCGGTCCATTGTTAGTTTTAAGACATCTCGGTCAAGGTTAAGGACGTCGTAGTCCATGGGTTTGAGGACCCCACAGTCCATTGTTAGTTTTAAGACATCTCGGTCAAGGTTAAGGACGTCGTAGTCCATGGGTTTAAGGACTCCACAGTCCGCTGTGCTCTGGATGCTTCACACGGGTTCACTGTCGTGCTTGGCGAGGACCAGGCTCCGCTCTGGACGTTTTCCACGGGGTCAAAGAGTGACATTATCCGCGTTCCACGTAACCAGGAATTTGCATTAGACATGAGCTTAAGGACCCCACAGTCCATATCAATGTGTGGTCGTCGGGACCCGTTACCTCTTTGAAGACATTGAGGGATTACAATGCCAAGTATCAAAGGAGTGACGAGATGTACCCTAGAACCGGAGTGGATTAAATAGTCCTTGGCCCAATTAGGGGTCAAGATGAATTAATTAGGTTATGAGTCCATTGGACCAGTTAATCACCAATTGAGGACTTTTGGCCATCTTGGGCTAAGTCCAATCAGGAGAGGCTTTGCCTCTATCCATTTAGGCCAATTGGGCCAAAGCATAGTGTTAAACACTACAGAGCAGTCAGTGTTGAACACTGGGAATGGGGTTGACAAGTTAGTGTTTAACACTAAGAGAATATTTGGTGTTAAACACCAGCAACAATGCTTTTTCAGATTAGTGTTAAACACTAAGGTAATCAGTGTTGAACACTGCAAATGAAGATCTCAGATTAGTGTTTAAACACTAAGGTAATCAGTGTTGAACACTGCAGATAAAGCTTCTTATTTAGTGTTGAACACTAAGGCCCAACAGTGTTTTAACACTGGGTTCGAGAGTTTTAATTTAGTGTTAAACACTAAGGCAAGAGGGGTCACGTGGCAGCACGTGAGAGCGCCCTCCCTTCATTTGTTCTGCTGAGATTATCACGTCTTTCAGAGCATCACGTGCCGTCACGTGATGGGCATTCAAATGCCTATGTATTGGAGCTTCTGCCGAGGGTCACGTGGGTCACGTGGGATGCTGCCTCAAAGTATTTTGTTTAGAGGCTTTGTTAATCTTTTTTTCAGGAATTAAATTCCTCGAACTGTAAATTTCAGAGGAATTAAATTCCTACTTCCTTTCGAAGACTTTGTTTTCTGGAATAGAGTTTAACTCTGAATTTTCTGTGGGAATTAAATTCCTCATATACGTGAAGGGCTGAATAGGGTTAGACCCTAATAAAAGTTTTTTAAGGAGTTTAAACTTCCATCCTCTGTTAAATTATGATTAAGGGAATTAAATTCCTGCTGTTTCAACAGAACTAAGTTCTTAATTAGGGTTAAACCCTGTTTCTTTTTTGTTCTGAAGGAATTAAATTCCCATGATATAGGGTCAAGCCCTAACTTTTATTTTAAAGGAATTAAATTCCTATAGTTCTGTGAGAATTAAATTCTCGTGCTTGCATTCCTTCTCTATGTTTTGGATCTGCATGGCAGGATCTCAACCCATTGAGAATTAAATTCTCAACCTTAAGGGGAGATGTGCACTTTGCAGATCCTCTATCAAAGAGAGAGGAAATATGTTCTTCTGTTTTCACATTATCAGAGTTAAACTCTGTTGAGAATTAAATTCTCTTTCTTTCAAAAGGCCTTCCCTTTCTTACCTAGGGTTTTTTGCAGAAGATCCGAGTCTTTTCAAAGTATTAAAGCTCTTCTCCTTTTTTCTTTTTTCTTCTCTGCGCATGTATATATTTCTCTGTGTCTCTTGGCTCCTATTTATAGGAGAAGCAGCCGAATCAATCAGTTTTTGACGAATCTTCATTGAGATTTGATTTGCATTCATCATTCATTTTGGGCCGTTGGATTATTAGGTGAATTTTATTCACCATTGGATTTTAAATCCAGAGATTCTCCCTTGTTATTTTGGTTAGATTTAAAGGGGAAATCTTTCCAAACCCGAGATTTTCCCATAGATAGATGATATTTCATCACCTCTGAATCTTTAATTTGATTGGTTCCAGATAGTTGCTTTCCTTTGGAAAGATTTGAATTTCTCTCAGAGTTTAATTCTGTTGACAAAATGGGCTTTGAAAGCCGGTCACGTGTGACCACGTGACCCATGGTCACGTGTGAGCACGTGACCCCCTTTGGAATGAGCCTTTTCCTTTCTTTTGCGCTTTGTCTTCTGATTGCTGCTAAAACGTCACGTGCTACCACGTGACCCCTGGTCACGTGTGAGCACGTGACCCTTGTTTGAACTCTCTTTCTTCGGTTCTTTTGGAGAACGAGTCTGCTGTCTTGAACGTCACGTGCCAACACGTGACCCTGGTCACGTGGGAACACGTGACCTCTTCTGAAGCCTTTTCTTGACTTGACCAGAGAACTTGTGTGCCTTTGACGCTTGGATTTAAATGTCACGTGTCGCCACGTGACCCTGGTCACGTGAGAGCACGTGACTCTTTCTGAAGCCCATTTTCTTCAGCGTAGTCAGGAAACTGAACTTGATTTGATGATGCCTTTTAGGTGTCACGTGCCAACACGTGACCCCTTTTTGAAGCTTTTCCCAGAAGCTTTCCTGATTTTAAATCAGGAAACACTTAACATCTTTATACTTGCAAATAAAACACATAGATTAGACTTGAACAAACATATACCCATTCTTTATTGACTCGTCTAAAACAAGAACGGACATACAACCATCTCCCTGTGGATCGACCCGTGCTCAACCGGCTAGCTGCATAGCGACACCGTCTTGATTGCGGTTAACTTTAATTCTTTCAATCAGCAGTCACGTTCCGTACTTTCGGGTCGTGACAAAGTTGGTATCAGAGTGTTAGGTTTTACCTTTCTGAGTGTAAGATGACCCTTGGTAGATGGAGTATGTGACTTAAGCAGAGCGACGTGGCGTGTGTATGTTCCACGGCATACTTATGATACGGTACTCCGCCTAAGTGACCTTAGGATATATATATTTGCTTGTACTTCCTTCTTTGATTCCATATGTCCTCTTGTTTCGATCGCAATGTTCCTATTGATCCTGTTTCTTGTTTCAGCCACTATGCCACCGAAGACTACGAGGGTCAGAGGGTTGCCGCCGGGGATAAGATTGGAGCGGGCTCGTTTGAGACAAGAACCGATCAGGGCGGTACGCCTACCCCTCAGGGACAGATTGATCCGCCTTTTCCAGGCCGGATAGCTAGGCTGGAGTCGAGTATTCAAGACTTGTGACAGATGGTTGGATTGTTAGTTGAGATTAGCTGAGCTCCGATAGCCGATGATGTCCCTCCGATTTCGAGGACTGTGATTGTACCTGCTGCACAGGCAGCTGTTTCTGTTGTTACCAAAATTATTTTCGTATCTTTGCAGGAGTTTGTGAGGCTGAAGCCTCCAGTTTTACCAACACAGATGCAGCGGAGGATCCGTAGACAATCCTCGACAGGATGGCTTGGATTTTTCGTTCATAGAGATATTCCGACAAGATATGGATTGAGCTTGCGAGTTTTCGTCTAGAGGGTCTGGCTCAAACGTGGTGCGAGTCGATTGAGAGAGGCCGAGCTACAGATCTATCTCCTATGACTTGGGATGAGTTCACAGCTGTATTTCTTGATCGTTTCCTTCCGGAGAGCGTTCGAGATGCCCGAGCTCGTAGTTTTGAGTCTTAGCGCAAGACTTCAGGGATGACAGTGTCCGAGTACGACATTCAATTTACTCAGCTGTCCCGATATGCTCCTTACCTGGTGGACACTGAAGAGAAACGCATAAAGAGGGTCGTGCGGGGACTAGACACGCAGTTATTTCTTGCTATTGGTGCCCAACCTTTTAACACTTACGTCGCTGCTATGAATGTGGCCTTACTGTTGGAGGAGCGCATTTCTGAGACTTCGGTCGTTTCTGGACCAAAGCGGATTTTTACCGGTATGCCAGCTCAGAGGCGGTTAGGTAGACGTCGTGACAGGTATTCTTTCGGTGTTTTCATCCAATGCGTATTTCTTTCTGGTGTTTTTTGAAATGGCATCCACATATTTTGTATCGAAGTTTAGCCGATAGTAGTCCTTGCTAAATCAGCTGCTTGTTGTGATTTCTTTCGTAGGCTAATCTTTTGTCGCTCGAAATGTTTTCGTTCATGTTTGTTTTGTTCGTATCGGAGATAGGGATTCTTTTGTCAATTTGATTCTTCTCGATATGTTAGACCTTGATGTTCTTCTGGGTTTGGATTGGTTAGCCACGTGTTATGGGTCCATGGACTGCCGTGAGAAGGCATTCATATTTAGTTTTTCCGGGTAAGCCAGTTCTTGTTATTCAGGGATTCTTAGCATTTGTTCGAGATGTTGGAGCTGTAAAGATCCCGTTGGACCAGGTCCCGATTGTGAGGGAATTTCAAGATGTCTTTCATGGCAAGTTGCTTGGATTTCCACCAGAGCGCAATTTTGAGTTCTGCTTTGACTTGATTCCCGGCACGAAGCCTTTTTCTATACCGCCATATCGGATGTACCCGGCGGAGCTTAAAGAACTGAAAGATCAGTTGTAAGATTTGTTGGATAAAGGGCTTGTTCGTCCGAGTGCGTCACTTGGGGAGCCCTGTCCTGTTCGTCAAGAAGAAAGATGGCAGTTTGTGTTGGTGCATCGATTATCGTCAGTTTAATTGGGTTACCGTGTGGAATAAATATCTCTTACCTCGCATCGATGAATTATTTGATTAGCTCCAAGGTGCGGGACATTTCTCGAAGATTGACTTGCGATCAGGTTACCATCAGTTGTGGGTTTGGAAGGATGATATTCCGAAGACTGCTTTTCGCACACGTTATGGGCATTATGAATTCTTGGTGATGTCGTTCGAGCTCACCAATGCCCCAGTAGCGTTTATAGACTTGATGAACCGTATATTCAGGTCGTTCTTGATCAGTCTATCATCGTGTTCATTGAGGACATCTTAGAGCACTTTTAGAGCCGAGGGAAGCCAGGGCAGTAATTGAGGATTTCGTTGCAGACTTTGAGGGAGCACCAGCTATTCGCTAAATTATCCAAGTGTGATTTCTGGTTGGATGGTGTTGACTTTTTGGGTTACGTAGTTACGAGAGAATAGTATATGTATGGAACCAAAGAAAGATCGAGGCCGTTCAACACTGGCCCAGACCTGTATCAGTGACGGAGGTTCGCAGCATTTTGGGTTTGGCCGGATTCTATCGACGTTTCGTACAGGATTTTTCTCGTGTAGCTGTACCGTTGACCAGGTTGACTCGGAAGGGAGTTTCTTTTGTTTGGACCGAGGCATGCGAGCAGAGCATTCAGCAGTTGAAGACTCATTTGATTACGACGTCAGTATTATCTTTGCCTTTAGGATCAGGCGATTTCGTTGGTTATTGCGATACTTCTCGGCAGTTGAAGAAGCACGAGAAGAACTATCCCGCGCATGACTTAGAGATAGCTACGGTGGTTTTTACACTTAAAATCTGGAGACACTACTGTATGGTGTTTTTCGTCACCCCATTGAGATGAGAATACGCGCGCGCTTGTCAGGCGCATTACAGATTCCCCCTGCCTAGGGTAGGCTGGGGCTTATTGATTGTGGGGATCCGAATCTCCGGAAACCGCGAACTAAGCTGCCGTTAATTACCCCTCGCCTTTAGAGCGAGGGAACCTCCGATTTGACAGGTTAAACTGGTCATGATAACTCAACATGCCGTGTGCGTGTGTTGTGTTATAAAAGGGGTTTTGGATATATCGAGGGCCCCGCAGAGTTTTTACGGAAGGACAGTGTTGTAGAGAGAGAAAGTGTGTGTGTGTGTACACACACACACACACACACACATATATAAAGAAACGAAAAGGGCATCCTAAGGATGCGTGGGAAAAAGCGCCAGCACTTTGAGCGCAAGAGCGCTAGCGCCCCACGTGACAGGCGCTCGGGCGCTAGCGCTCTGGGAGCTAGCGCTCTGAGCGCAAGAGCGCTAGCACCCCACGTGTCAGCACGTTGGCGCTCGGGCGCTAGCGCCCCACGTGTTAGCACGTGGGCACTCGGGTGCTAGCGCTTTGGGCGCTAGCGTTTTGAGCGCTAGCGCCCCACGTGTCAGCACGTGGGGCTCGGGCACTGGCTCTTTGGATGCTAGCGCTTTGAGTGCAAGGACGCTAGCGCCTCACATGCCAGGCACGTGGGCGCTCGGACGGCAAAAGGGAGTCGGTCTCTGCAATGGGAGTTGTACTCCCAGAAAAGAGCACTTATTTTTTTTTTTTGGTGTGTGTGTGTGTATACGAGGAGTTAAACTCCTAGGATATTCTGAAGCTGATGAAGGGGCTTCTCCCCCTGAGTGCTAGTTCTTCCCCATAGTGGGGTTTTTGGAGATGGGTCTCCTTCTTCTTCCTGTCGTTTGGCCGGATCTTGGAGAAAGGGGATGAGACTTAAAAATCTCCCCCTTTTGAGATCTAATGACAGATCCAAGTTTCCCTTTGTGGGTTTTGTGGTGAAAAACTATTTAGTTTTGGAAAAGGAAGAGTAAAACTCTTGATTTAATTCAAAAGAAAGAAGAAGGTTTAGAACCTTTAGAAAGGGAAAAGAGGCACAAACCCTAGATTTTTTAAGGGAATAAAAAAGTATATTAGATATTTTCATCATGTTGCCTTATATAGGCTTACATATTTACATGTAGCCCCTTAGGCTTTACAAAATGGTATTTTGCCCATCTCATGGCTCATGTGCCATTTCTTTTTGCACATAAGCCATGGGCTTTACAAAAATTTGGCTTTATGCCCATTTATGTATAAAAAATTACATCAAAATTATTTATTACATGATTTTTTATTTCAGCATGGGGGAGGCCAGCCGCTTCATGTTCGGGCTCGACTCGGGCATGAGCCCACTTGATCTGGGCTTGGGCCTACTTGGCTTGGGGTTGACCTTAACTTGGTCAACTAGGAGTGCAAATTTTGACCCCAACAAAGTGCCCCCCATCAATAAATGCACACCGCATGCATGAGTTGTGCGCACGAAATTGATGGAGTTTGAAGTTGGACTTCCAGGTGGAACATCATTCCAGGGGCGGAGCATCATCCCGGGGAGCATGATTCCCGGGGAGCGGAGCATCATTCTGATTCGCGGAGCATAATTCCATGGTCGGAGTATCCCTCGGGGAGCATCATTCCGATTTACGGAGCATAATTCTAAGGTCGGAGCATCATTCCGAAGAGTCAAAGGATAATTCCGAAGAGTAAAGGTGTGATTCCAAGGATCGGAGCATCATTCCAAAGAGCGGAGCATGATTCCAAGGATCGGAGCATCATTTCGAAGCGCGGAGCATGATTCCAAAGATCAGAGCATCATTCCGAAGAGCGAAGCAAGATTCCAGGGGATCGGAGCATCATTCCGAAGAGCGGAGCATGATTCCAGAGGATCGGAGCATCATTCCGAAGAGGGATCGGAGCATTATTCTGAAGAGCGGAGCATCATTCCAGAGGGATCGGAGCATCCTTCCGAAGAGCGGAGCATGATTCCAGGGATCGGAGCATCATTCCGACGAGCGGCAGACATTCTGACCGAAGCATAATTTCGATGCAGAGGTTCATTCCCAGGCAAAGAATAATTCCGACGGGGAAGGAAAATACTCCGAGGCGAAGCATGATTTCGATACGGGGTACATTCTAAGACTGGGCATGATTCCGGCGCAGAGCTTGTTGGCCGACTTAATTCCTAGATGAAGCATAATTTTGACAGGGAAGGCAGATACACCGAGGCGAAGCATGATTTCGACACGGGGTGCACATTCTGAGACGAAGCATGATTCCGACGCAGAGCTTGCTGGTTGACTTGATTCCGAGGTGGAGCATAATTACGATGAGGAGGTCATTGGTTGATCCCGAGCCGAAGCATAATTCCGACAGGGAAGGCAGATACACCGAGGCGAAGCTTGATTTCGACGCGGGGTGCACTCTGAGACAGAGCATGACTCCGACACAGAGCTGGTTGGTTGATTTGATTCCGAGGCGAAGCATAATTCCGACAGGGAAGGCAGATACACCGAGGCGAAGCTTGATTTCGAAGTGGGGTACACTCTGAGACGAAGTATGATTCCGACGCAGAGCTGGTTGGTTGATTTGATTCCGAGGCGGAGCATAATTCTGGCAGGGAAGGTAGATATCAGCATCGCTACACTGGAATATGGTACCAGGAGCGAATCATCATTTGCCATGAGAGGATTTGGGGATTTTTTTTTGTCGGCATCTGCATTGCTGCACTGGAATAATGCCAGGAGCAACTCATCATTTGCCTCGAGAGGATTTGGGAATTGGTTTTTGCTTGGCATCAGTATCGCTACACTGGAATATGGTACCAGGAGCGAATCATTATTTGTGCTTGTTTATCAGGAAGCAATGACTTAGGAGACAGGTTTTAGGTCCCTATCAACTAAGACTTTTCAATTTTGTAAGCCGTAAGGGTCCCACAAAGCATTTTCTCCCTACGGGTCGTAAGGATCCCGTAGGTGTATTTTCTCCTTAGGAGTCGTAGGGACTCCTAAGTGTGTTGCTTCTTTGTGAGTCGTAAGAGCCTCACGCGGGAAGTTTCTCCTCACAAAGTCGAGAGGACTTTGTGAATGCATTTCATCTCTTTTTTACGAGTTTGCGCCCTTTCGGGTTTTCACAAACTCGCCGGCAGTCCTGCTGTTTTTACTCACGGGGCCCTCTCGGGTTTTCATCCGTGCCCATTTTGCTTGTGGACATACCCTTTTTTTTTGAATTTTCACCGCCGGTGGGACTTTGAATGTGGTCTCACCGGTAGGACTTGGGAGGGATTGGGATTGTTTTACGCCTGTGGATTGTATACGGTTTTGCAGGATGTATGATCCAGACCGTAGGGCCGGAAAAATTTTGGGACTTTGTCGGCGTCTGCATCGCTGCACTGGAATATGGTACCAGCAGCGACTCATCATTCGCCGTTGGGGTATGGGATTTAGAATTTGGTTGGCGTCTGCATCGCTATACTGGAATATGATACTAGAAGCGACTCATCATTCGCCACTTGGGGATTGGGGAGCGATGGCTTAGAAGACAGGTTTAGATCCCTATCGCCTAAGGCTTTTCAATTTTATAGGCCATGAGGGTCTCATAAAAGCATTTTTCCCCTACGAGTCGTAAGGATCCCGCAGGTGTATTTTCTCCTTAGGAGTCGTGAGGACTCCTAAGCGTGTTTTTTCTTTATGAGTCGTAAGGATCCCACAAAGGTTTGTTCTCCTCATGTATCGTGAGGACACATGAGTGGGTCTTCTCAATGGAGCATAATTCCAAAGGCGGAGACCAGCCGCGTAACTGGTGATTACGGTGGGGCATGGGTATGATGAGAATTATTTGAGCCCGTGGATTGTATACGATGGTCAACTTAGGGACCAACCGTAGGGCCGGGAGAATTTTGAGAAATTGGATTTTGGTTGGCGTCTGCATCGCTATACTAGAATATGGTATCAGGAGCGACTCATCATTCGATGTTTTTTTTTGTTTTTTTTTGTTTTTTTGTTTTACCATGATTGCTCTATCATTTCAGCTTTTCTTATCGCGAAGATCGCGATTGCCCCATCATTTCGGCTTTTATTCGCGGTTGCCCCATCATTTCGGCTTTATTTTCATCTTTGTTTTACTCGCTGATTTTTATTGCGAGTTGCCCCATCATTTCGGCTTTTCTTTATTTTTCTTTTATTTACACATTTTTTGTTTATTTATATATATATTTACATTCCCAGTTTAACGACTTAGAGATCGACTGTTCCCAGTTTAATGACGTGGTGGTCGATTGTTTTCAGAGAAAGGCAGATGTCTGAGAGAATCAGTTTCACGAAAAACTTCGGTCTCCGTTTGTATGAAATTGGCGGTCGCAGCTGGACTGTTTGTTAACATGCCTTTAGACAGTTCTATCTCTCCTGTCTTGTATTGCTTTTCGACCCAATCTTTGAAGACGAAGCAGTCCTCAATGGCATGACCTATCACACTATGATAGGGGCAGTATTTGGGGTCGTCGGTCATATTCGCTTCCTGCGGTCTTTTTGACTCTGGCGGTTGTAGACCGTTCTTCAGGGCTTTTTTGAATATTTTACGGATTTTGTCCCTTCTGAAGGAATAGACCTTATCTAGCTTCTCTTTGAGTGGAGATTCCCCTCCCTCTCCGAACACTGGCTTCCAAGGCTGGTTGGCACTAGGCCCGCTCATCCCTTGCTTATTTCAGTTAGCCGAAGTGTTAAAAGATTCAGAATCGTCGGAATTTCTGCCTTTGCGATTATCATCCTTTCGGTTTCTCCAGGACCTATTGTTATTTTGGGAATCCGAGGAGAACTCCTGCTTTGAGAGCTTCAGCATCTGAACTTTCCCGGTCAGCTCTTGGAATGTTTTGAGACCCGCGGTGCATAGAAACGGGGCCATCCAATTGTTGAGATTTTCGACGAGGAGACTGACAGATTGGTCCTGCTCTATCGGCGGTTCGCATTTGACGGAGAGATTGCGCCATTGGGTTATAAAATCCGTGCTGCTTTCGTTGTTCTTTGGCTTAGTCCTTACGAGGTCGGCGATGGTGATCTTATCGCTGAAGCTCATGAACCTCTGCCGAAACTGAGACTCCATTTGGACGAAAGTTGTGACGGAGCCATCCGGTATGCTCGCGTACCAGTCGAAAGCAACATCGGTCAAGCTATTAACGAACTGGCGGAGGAGAAGCGTATCATTGCCCCCAGTATTCCCGCATGAAGCTTTAAAATGGGCGACGTGCTGATTCGCATTTCCCGTCCCATCGAAGCTTCCGAATTTAGGGATGACATAGCCGCTAGGAAATTTTACCAGATCATACTGAGCAGGATATGGTTTCCCACTACTGATGATATCTTTTTGCGCTTCTGCTTCAGCTACCAATGTTTTCACTTTGTTCGCAACTAAATCCATGATTTGATCTTGAGTTAGCGGGCTACTGTCATCGGTAGCCAAGAAATTTCCCGAGATAGGATGTGACCGATTTTCATGCGGTCCGCCCACCTTTGGATTTAAGGGAATAGGCGTCGGCTGCCTTGGGACACCGTTTCCCGGTTCATGAGCAGAGCCCTGCGCTTGATTGGGCGGCTAAGAGGCAAGTCGGGCCGTGAGCTGCAAGACGACATTCGTCAAGTCGTCAATTTTGGAGTAAAGTTTTGCCATCTCCTTATCTTTACTTCTGAGCTGTTTTTGGAGCTCTTGGAGAAGTTGCTGCTCTGCGTTCTTGGGACGGAAGATTGGCTCATCTTCGCTTTCCGAGCCTGACTCCTCATGGACCGAAGGGTCTTTCTGCCTATCATCCTCATCGAGAGGGTTTTCATCAACCAGCGGAGGCGGCTGTTCTTGGGAAGCGGCAACCACATTCAAGCCAGATTGGATTTGAGATGTGGTGGCCCCGTCCTTGCTCTTGCTGCGTGTACCCACCATATAGACAGTGTGGACCACATATCCAACAATTTCCTCATCTTTGGCGGGGTGACCCTATTCTTCGAACCTCATGAGGTTCAGCCTAGCAGGAGCCCTAGCCCTTTTGTTGGCTCTATAACTGAGCCTTTTCTGCCTTAGCTTCTCAATTTTAAGGGCTTGGCGGGCATCCATTTCCTGGGAAGCCACCGTAAGTCGATTAGCGGGGAGCTTAAAGAAGACACCCGATCGAGCAGTTGTCAGGGGCACCACCGGAGCTTGCTCGAGAGGCCTTGTTGCTTTGTTGGTGTTGATGGCCTTGCCCTCAGCTGGGGCCAAGGAGAGTCGTTCAAACACCGACTTGCGTTTGAGTTGGGGCGCCTTCGAGACCACCACATTTAGCCTCTTGCCTTTCGAGACCGGTTTGTCTGTCACCGGGGCTTGAGGAGCTGGGATGGCGTTAGCTGACATGAACAGAATAGAGCCGAATGGTAGCGGCGGCTCTTCCTATTGTCGCCCAAGACTGACCGGGAGGACCGTCCTGGTGTCCATCTTCATCGTGTAGGAGATGGGAGCTGTGTCGAGAGCTGAGCTGATCATTCGAGACATCTTTGCTGCGTCCGAAGATTGCAATTGGAGAACGTTAACCTACACAAAAAAACATGATTTTAGTACAGGCAATTGATATGCATATTAATTGAGTTCGCATGAAATCTTAACCCGAAATATGGGAGGAGAGATTAGTCCCACCGGGCGTACCAGAATCTGTAGGGTGTTTTTCGTCACCCCATTGAGATGGGAATATGCGCGCGCTTGTCAGGCGCATTACAGATTCCCCCTGCCTAGGGTAGGCTGGGGTTTATTGATTGTGGGGATCCGAATCTCCGGCAGCCGTGGACTAAGCTGCCGTTAATTACCCCTCGCCTTTGGAGCGAGAGAACCTCCGATTTGACGGGTTAAACTGGTCATGCGAACTCAACGTGCCGTGTGCGTGTGTTGTGTTTTAAAAGGGGTTTTTGATATATCGGGGGGCCCGCAGAGTTTTTACGGGGGTCCCACTACCCGGATAGCGGGCTAGGGGTTAAGGGGGCTAGTAGCCCCTTTGCGGGGTGCGGGACAGCGCCCCGGCCCAAATTTTTTTGAAAGGGACAGTGTTATAGAGTATGTGTGTGTGTATAAAGAAAGGGAAAGGGCATCCAAAGGATGCGTGGGAAAAAGCTCCAGCGCTTTGGGTGCTAGCGCTTTGAGCGCAAGAGCGCTAGCACCCCACGTGCCAAGCACGTGGGCGCTCGGGCGTTAGCGCTCTGAGCGCAAGAGCGCTAGCGCCCTACGTATCAGCACGTGGGCACTCGGGCGCTAGCGCTTTGAGCTCTAGCGCCCCACGTGTCAGCACGTGGACGCTCGGGCGCTAGCGTTTTGAGCGCTAGCGCCCCATGTGTCAGCACGTGAGCGTTGGGGCGCTAGCGCTTTGGGCGCAAGGGCGCTAGCGCCTCACGTGCCAGGCACATGGGCGCTCGGGCGGCAAAAGGGATTTGGTCCCTGCAATGGGAGTTGTACTCCCAGAAAGGAGCACTTATTATTTTGTGTATATATATATATGAGGAGTTAAACTCCTAGGATATTCTGAAGCTGATGAAGGGGCTTCTTCCCTTGAGCCCTAGTTCTTCCCCAAAGTGGGGTTTCTGGAGATGGGTCTCCTTCTTCTTCCTGTCGTTTGGCCGGATCTTGGAGAAAGGGGTGAGACTTAAAATCTTCCCTTTTTAAGATCTAATGACAGATTCAAGTTCTCCTTTGTGAGTTTTGTGGTGAAAAACTATTTAGTTTTGGAAAAGGAAGAATAAAACTCTTGATTTAATTCAAAAGAAAGAAGAAGGTTTAGAACCTTCAGAAAGGGAAAAGAGGCACAAACCCAAGATTTTTGAGGGGAACAAAAAAGTATATTAAATATTTTCATCATGTTGCCTTATATAGGCTTATATATTTGCATGTAGCCCCTTGGGTTTTACAAAATGGCATTTTGCTCATCCCATGGCTCATGTGTCATTTATTTTTGCACATAAGCCACGGGCTTTACAAAAATTTGGCTTTATGCCCATTCATGTATAAAAAAATTACATCAAAATTATTTATTACATGATTTTTAATTTCAGCATGGGGGTGGCCGGCCGCTTCATGTTCGGGCTCGACTCGGGCATGAGCTCGCTTGATCTGGGTTTGGGCCCACTTGGCTTGGGGTTGACCTTGACTTTGACTTGGTCAACTAGGGGTGCAAATTTTGACCCCAACAACTACAATTTTCAGCAGCAAGATCTAAATTTGAGACAGCGCTGTTGGATGGAGCTAGTAAAAGACTATGATTGCGAGATTCTTTATCATCCGGGCAAGGCGAATGTTGTGGAAGATGCTTTTGAGTCGGAGGGACGGAGGTAGCTTATCTTGCTTGAGCCCAGTTCAGAGGCAGTCGACGGCAAATTGGAAGATTCTATGCGACGGGCAAGTACAGTTCGAGTTTACTTTGACCGGGGAACAACTTGCACATGTCTATGCACATCCAAAGTTACTTGATCGTATCCGTGAAGCACAGTCCGATGACGTTCGTTTGTCAGAGATCATGGAGCAGGTTCGACAAGGCAGAGATTCACAATTCGTGATTGATGATCAGGGGGTACTACGATTTGGGACTCGACTATGTGTGCTAGATTCCGAAGGACTGAGACACAAGATCTTAGAGGAGGTATATCAGTCAGCATATAGTGTTCATCCGGTTTCCACCAAGATGTAGTATGATTTGATAGAAGTCTACTAGTGTGAAGGGATGAAGAGAGAAGTCACAGATTTTGTTTCGGGATGCTTGACTGGTCAGCAAGTCAAAACCGAGAATCAGAGGCCAGCAGGAGAATTACAACTTTTGCCCATTCCAGAGTGGAAATGGGAGCAGATTTCTATGGATTTTATTGTGGGTCTACTCAGGACCAGTCTGTTAGTTATATGTATACCCTAGAGGCCATCACTATACATAGGATGTATATTGTAGTGGATGCTTGGACATATATAGGGAGGACTTTCTTGCTCGACATGATAGTATGCTATCTGGTTACTCTTTACCTTAACGTATATACTGATTGTCTCTCTGTTACATGTTGGTAAAGCCCTTAGGATGTGTACTTGACTATCTGAACTATGATGCGGATCATACTAGTGGGGACATGATAGTCCATAAGTATATCCTTCAAAGTCCCTAGTCGTGGGTGTATCGAGACGGGGCATCGATATACCAGAGTAGACTAGCGTATACCTTCTCGACCCATACAGATGGGCGATGGATGATCCCATATCCATTGGTGTTTGACATCAGAGATGATATACGGGTGCTCAGTGGAGACTGGGTACACTGGACGGACTCGCCGAGAACTCCCAGATGGTATTATACCTTACGTCAGATGGCAGTTCTCTGGTGACACTGGTACAGAGTAGTCTGTTGACCCGAGATCGTCATAGAGTCTTGTGTGGTTCCCACTGTGCTTTGATTTCCATCTTACCACGTCCAAGAGGGCGTGCAAAATGGTGGTTTTTGGGTACAGTCCCGAGTCACATGGAGGCAATGAGCGATAGGAGGGGATTCGTCTCTCTCGGTATAGGGGGTTGATGTTGCGCTGTGTTCGATTGGCTATAACAGGAAATCCCTGGCCAGGGTTGCTGAGATATACTGGTAAGTGTTACCAGTAGTTTCTCGAATTGTTATAGACCTCATATCGACACGACTTATCGAGCTATTGGGGTCTGACGTTTACCACCCCTAGGCGAGATATGCGACATATCAGACGACGAGACCGGACTGTACGGTAGTGTTACTGGTTGGATTCACTGGAGTGTGAGCGGGCTTGCTCGTCGATCTTCTGATCGCTCAATACCCGGGTGGCCGTTACGTTTAGCAGACCGCTTGCGGCTTGTGGGTGTTTGATATGATCATCACCTGCTGCCGGCGTATTGACGAGTCTTTAGAGTCCTACACAGAGGTTTCCTGGCTCAAGCGAAACGAAATAGGAGCGCATATGAGATATGTGCGGGACCGAGAATAATGCGTGTATGCGATACCGTATTTCATTCTCGCGATGAATGTATCGATTGGTTGTATGCGATATAACCTAGTTATCGAATCAAGGGTTGATTCGATAAGCCGATACATTGGATACTAGTCGGTTATATACGATATGACTGGATCATTGAATCAAGTGTTGATTTAATGATTTAATGCATAATTATATATTTGATATATTACTTTGCATTAACTAGTATTGGTTCACTTTAAATGGATATTCTCACTCGGATGTACACATTGTATATGTGATATACTTTTGTGCACTTGATTGTATCATGTTTGATGATACATGTTTGCTAGGGTTTTTGTGTAAAGATCAAACCATGGTTACATGATAATGGTTAGGGTTTTATTTTATTCACTTATTTATTTATCCATTTCTTTTTGGAAAATAATTTGCATAAAGTGCAAAATGGTGGCTTTCTTTGGATGGAAGTTGAAGCTTCATGAAGCTTTGACCAAGTGACCATTTTGTCTCCATGCTTAACCCTAACCATTCCCACTAACCATGATTTATTCTCTACACTTGACCATGGTTATGATTATGATAAGTATTGATTTACTTTTGATTTTAAATTAACTTATCATAATATTATCTTCTTCTTCTTCTTCTTCTTCAAGAAGAAAACCAAGCATCCATCAATGGTGATTGATGAAAAAGAGTGAGAAATCCAATTCTAAAGTCTACCCACTTCCTATTTCTTTATCCTCTACCTCTTTCCAAGTAGTAGAGTGTGTTTTCTTCACAAGTTTCATGACTTGGTGAAGTTGGAGCTTGATCTTGTGATGCCTCGACGTAGATCATCTTCGGCACGTCGTCGATGACCTAGCCGGCCCTTTCTCCGATGAAGCCGACGCTTGAGCCCGGGATTTCATTTGGACAGCGGAGAGGACTTCATCACGGAGCCGTGGAGGTGGAGGACCGGATCTACAAAGGTTGTATTTCCGTATTCTTGTAGTTAAGTGCTAACTAGTTGCTTTGTTTCACCTATTTATCTAGCCAACGATCCGTATTAGGGTTTCTCGGCACCGTAATTTTTGAAATTGGCATGGTTGATGCCTTGTGAGACCTCTTGGGAGTGCCTAGGAACCCTACAGTGGTATCAGAGCCTAGCTAGAGCCTTAGGCGAAGTCTAGACGGAGTTTGAAGTCCGATCGACCCGAAACCCCAACTCAAAAAATGCTCTCTGTCCTTTTTTCAAAAACTGGGATTTTTCCAGATTAAAAATATGCAGAAAAACCAGCAGGAATATCTAAGAGTTTCTGTGAAATTCGACAGCCCAATTCAACTAAGTCGCCGCGGTTCCGCGGGATGAGCATGGCTCATGCGGCGGTTCCGCGGCCGTACGGCCTCTTTATATAAAGAATTTTGTACAGTAATTCTTAATTTCCAATGGTGGTTTTCCTGGGAATTTTTTTTTTTCAAGAGTTGAATTTTCTGGGTTGTTTTGGGGATTCGAATGTTCGATCGGATTATCAAATTTTGTCTGTGTGGCTTTCCGGATAAATTTTAGAATATGTTAAAAAGTTCGACCGGATATAAATACCCAATTTTTCCCCTGTCGGGAAATTTCCAAGTGTTGGATTTTTCCGTAGTTTAACGACGTTCTAAGTAGTGCAAGTAACGCGATGGACCCTCTAGAAGACAACAAACCTTAACTCGATTATGTGACCGTCTTGAACTGCCCTTTGAACCTTCGGGTTTGGGGCAGTACGGCGTGCCACATGTGAGGCGTTGGCTTGACCTTTTTACGGCTGGACCGTTGGTACTGAGGCACGAACTGAATGTTTTTACACTTGTTTCATGTGTTGATCTGTATCGGGAAAAGTTGGGTGTTCGATTGTTCGATCGAAAAGTTTAGCATTTTCTATTTATCCGGAATGTGATACAATAATTGGAATTCACAAGAAGTTATGAGATAACTGAATGAATGTTATAAACATAGCAGTTTAGTCTCACTTGATCGGTTGCCACGGAATTTTGATGTGATCAAAAGTCCGTTGCAATCACGTAGCGTACGCGGATACTCGCCGGGTAAACTTAATAGACAGCCTCACTCCATAGCCCCGACCAAGTGACTGTAGGAGAACCCCGTCGCCGAAAGCATCCGTCCGGGTGCTCGCGGTAGCGGTGTTCCGCCTTGGTGCACTTCGTCGACAGTATCGGGGGTGCGGCCGTCTACTAAAGTTTGCGACGAGTATTCGATCAGGATGTCGGGAATCTTGTTGAATTACCCGACTTGATATTGAAAAGTGTTTTCGATAATGAGACTAAAATGCGGGGTTTATAATTGTTAGGCATTCGATGTCTGAGGAGGTTGCGGATTCCAACTATTGTAGTTTTACACTTTCTTTTCTGTGACCGTAAGTGTAATATGTGATATCGCCGGTTTCATTGCTATATGTCAACGACAATTGGGATGCGCATTTTTACTTACGTTGATGACATGTGATATTATGTGTTGCTGGATATGTTATATTGGATCGTCGTGTTTGAATAGCCGGGGGGTTTTTATGTGAGATGAGTGTTTTTCATTTTTATTCATGTAAAAACTTGTATGTAATATTCTTTTATTGAGGCACTTCCAGGTTGCGGAAGATGTCACCTTTTGTATATTATTTACTTTTCCGCACTAGGATAGACCCAAGGAGGGGAGCACAAGTAACCGGGTTCTGGAGTCCAGTGGGAGACCAACTCGAGGAGTCGAGTCCGGGTCTCCTAACTCTAGAATTAGTAGGGTTGCTTGCCGCTCTCGTAAGGGTCTAGGGGTGTGGGTTTGGCTATTCATCACGACCATGGAATCCGTGTTTTATACTGGCTCGTATTGAAAACACGGACGTCCTAGTATATCCAATATTTCATATGATTCTTCTGCTGCGATATCTGTGATGTGATCATGTGATGTTCAGTGATAGATACAGTATATAGTATATATGATATATTATATAGGCGTTACTTATGTTTTACACCCGCGCTAGTCCTGCCCCGCTCTGCCGTTAGTTACCTAACCTAACGGTGCACGAGAGGACATCGAGGCGAATGCGGATGGCATAAGTGTACGTCGTATTTATCTGTGATGTTTAGGTACTTAAATGATGGGACTTCATTAATGAGATTAATGAAATAAAAGAAACCTAAAGATGTTGTAGAATCGAATTTCAAAATTAAAACAGGTAGCTACAGTTCTTGCTTTGCACAGCGGTATATGTGATATATCCTGCACCTTATTCGATGAGGAAAGGACCGAGATCCCTTCACCGGGAGTGACTCCTTTAGCAATAACTGGCAGATGCTACACACTCGGTTTGTCTTTTGATTGCTTTTAAGAGTTTTTGCTTTGCACAGTGATATATATGATATATCCCGCACCTCATTCGACGAGGAAAGGACCGACGATCCCTTCACCGGGAGTGACTCCTTTAGCAAAACTAGAAAAGCTTCAAAAACACTCCATTTTAAAAACATTTGATTCTACAACGATATCAAGTTCATTACGCAATAGGTTTTCATAAAAACCTGTCGTAGCCCTCCGTCATTTCAGATAAGTAGTAGTTAGTATTCGTGCTGCGTTTGTTGGCCTTTGTCAAGGCGCAGTGTGCGGTAGCTAACTGGTGCTTATCTGCTTATGCATATGATGCAGATTGAGTTAGGGTAGTCGTGCGACCTTGTTGGCCTTTGTCAAGGGCCGTGCGGGTGGGTTTAATTCAATCAGGAAATGACGGGTTGAACTTGACTGGCATCCTATGGTTTGTTGGCCTTTGTCAAGGCCATAGGAGGTTAGGGGCAAAATTATCGGGAATTTCAAGTGTTGAAGTTTGCAATGAGATTGCATACCTTCTATGAGATAGTTGGATCCCGATACCCGCTGCGAGTAAGAGTTACTCCTGGGAGAGTTTTATACATTACAATTAGCCGATCAAGTAGGTGTCTAGAAAGGTGTCAACGGGGTTACGCCTCTGGGAAAACGAGGTTTACATTAATTAGGTTCGTGCGAGAGCACGGGGGACCTCCCTCAAAGTACCGACACTGGCCTGGCTGAAAGATTGGCGAACTTGTAGTGTGTAATTAATCCCGGCTAGTCTTTCCTTTTAGGGTTTGAAGGAAGATTTGATAAAAAGCAGTGGGAGCCATCCTGATTAGATAAAATAATAACCAATCTATTCTTGAAAGAGCGCACGCTGAGTGTTTTCTTCTCTCTCTCTCCAGGTAGCGACCATATCAGGCCTTAATCAAGATAATAATACGGAATATTGACCGAACCCGCTTGTTATACTGAGCTGGGGAACGTTGGTCCCGCTCCAACTTATAATAGTTATAAGACAGAGCAGGAAATTGGGGATTACCAGATTTCCCGTGCCGCCCAAACGAAGAGAGTGCATGTTGATGCATCATCTTCGGGTGTGTGTTCATTACAGAGAACTGTTTCTCCGTATCCTCTACGTCCTGGGTATGTGATACCAGATCAGGATCCCAGATATGTAATCTGTTACATAGGGCTACAGAAAGGTAGAGAACTGAGAACGGGTGATAAGTTTCATGAGGCAGAAAACGGGGCAAGAGTTGCAGCCAAGTCTGTTGGTCACTATCACCCTGTATTACCAATACATTGATTCTGAACGAATGTTATTAGATACCGAACCTGATATACAAAATCATATCAGTCTCTTTATCAGTAAAGAAATGATAAAATTTTGTATTGTTGGATAATGTTTTGAACATTTCCTATATCAAAAGTTGATCGGTTCAGGCACGTTATCTAAAAGCATTGATGATCTAAATCAAACTACAGTTCTTAGTATACAGAACACACACAAGAGGAAGAGTTCAGAAATGAACGAATCCTTCTTGAGGCATTGTAGACTAGGTCATATCAATGTAACCCGACTAGCTGAAGTTACATTTAGATGCATATTTAAATCAGTTTGAATTTACATCTTGTGAAACTCGCCAGTCATGTCACAAAGATAAGATGACCACAGCTCTGTTTATTGGAAACAGAGAAAGAGTTAGTAAACTCTTGGGATGATACATGTTGATGTATGTAAGGTCCCCTGTCTACACATGCCAGGACTGGTTCTTTGTACTTCATTACATTCTCTGATAATCTCTCAAGATTCAGACATATGTTCCTGTTGAAACATGAGTCCGAGCCTTTTGAGATATTCACAGAATATAAGCGAGAAGTAGAGAACCAAAATACGGGTATAAGTATTATGTCCTATGATGAGATCAGGGAGGAGAATACTTGTGCATGGAATTCCTGGACTATTCTAAAGGAGAATGAGATTCTCTCTCAGCGTTACTCCTCTGTATACACCATAGCACGATGGTATATCGGGATGGAGCAATTACACCCTATGTGATAAGGTGTGCTCTATGATGAGTAATACTGAGTTACTTATTTCCTTTTGGGTGTTATGCGCTTGAGAAGCTGCATACCTATTGAATAGGGTTCAAATCAAATCAGTTGCCTACCACTTCATATGTGATATGGAAAGGGAAGAGCCCATTTCTTAAGTTAGTTAAGATTTGGGGTTGTCCGGCCTATGTCTGAAAAGCAAAATCCGGACAAGCTCGAGGCAAGGTCAGTTATGTAGAACTGGAAATGTTCCAGCTATACAAAACTGCAGCTGAAGATTTGACAGAACCAAAGGATTCAATAATTACTAACGAACCTCAGCCTCTCCGCCGATCTAGTAGGGTTCCTCACCCACCTGAGAGATACTTCGATTTCTCTATGACAGTGGGAGCGAGGATTACATCATGAGATGATGACCCAACTAGTTTCGAGCTGGCCATCAGGAGTAAGACTCTATAAGAATGGCTGGATGCTTAGTGATCTGAGATGGAATCCTTATACACCGACAAAGTATGGACTTTAGTTGCTATATCTGAAGGGTTAAATCCCCATCAGGAGCAAGTAAATCTTGAGAAGATTACTTGGCGTACATGGAAAAGTTAAGAATTTCAAAGCTAGACTTGTTAAAGGTTTTCGTCATCGACCAGGCGTGGATAATGATGAAACCTTTTCCAGTGGCTATGCTTAAGTCCATCCGGATCCTACTTGCCACGGCTACATACCATGACTACGATATCTGGTGGTTGGGTATCATGACAGCTTTTCTAAATGATGTTTTAGAAGAGAGCGTCTATAAGTACACAGCCAGAGGGCCTCGTAGACAGTGGGAGCAGCGGAAACGTGTGCAAGATGCTTTATAGGATAAAGCAGGCATCGCGGAGTTGGAACATCTGTTTTGATGAAATAGTCAAAGAGTTTGACATCATCAAAATGGTAGATGAACCTTGTATATACAAAAAGGTAGTAGGGAGTATGGTGATGATCCTCGTAGAGTACGTGGATGTCATGCTCTTGATAAGAAAGGAGTTTCTTATGCTACGCTCGATCAATCTTCATTTATCACAAAGATTCTCCGTGTAGGATCAAAATGATACCTCCTAAATCCTGAGTTTTGGATCTATGAGATAGATTTAATTGGATGTTAGGATTCTCACTAGTTGTAGTGAGATGATTTCAAATGATTCTGGGAGAATCACTGGAAGTATTCCAGGGTGATAAAGACGACTGAATGTCAGTCACAGGCATTGTCTTTACCCTCAGTAAAGGGACGGTATGTTGGAAGAGTTCCAAGCTAGATACCGTGGCTAACTAGACGATAAAGGCAGGATACATCGCTACTTAAGATGCTACCAAAAAGGATGTTTGGGTGTATATTGGTTCATGAGATGAACTACGTTCCAACCATTGTGAGACAATGGAGTTGTGGCTTATGCCAAGGAACGCCGGTCCCATCAGTGATCCAGACATATTCTAAGGCAGTGTCA
This sequence comes from Agapanthus africanus, assembly GCA_030015575.1. NCBI lineage: Eukaryota > Viridiplantae > Streptophyta > Magnoliopsida > Asparagales > Amaryllidaceae > Agapanthus > Agapanthus africanus. The sequence goes on from CM057337.1 coordinate 944,828,081, forward strand.
CCTGATTATGGAGATGCTTGATCTCCAAGGGATCGAGGTTAGGAGAGTAGACTCAGAGGACAACACAGCGGATCCACTCACAAAGGCCTGTTCCCAGAGAGAGATTTTTATGGGATGGTTGAGTATGAGATACTACAACCACTGCTATCAGATGGCCCTAGTGCAAGTGAGAGATTGTTAGTTATATGTATGCCCTAGAGGCCATCACTATACATAGGATGTATATTGTAGTGGATGCTTGGACATATATAGGGAGGACTTTCTTGCTCGACATGATAGTATGCTATCTGGTTACTCTTTACCTTAACGTGTATACTGATTGTCTCTCTGTTACATGTTGGTAAAGCCCTTAGGATGTGTACTTGACTACCTGGACTATGATGCGGATCATACTAGTGGGGACATGGTAGTCCATAAGTACATCTTTCAAAGTCCCTAGTCGTGGGTGTATCGAGACGGGGCATCGATATACCAGAGTAGACTAGCGTATACCTTCTCGACCCATACAGATGGGCGATGGATGATCCCATATCCATTGGTGTTTGACATCAGAGATGATATACGGGTGCTCAGTGGAGACTGGGTACACTGGACTGACTCGCCGAGAACTCCCAGATGGTATTATACCTTACGTCAGATGGCAGTTCTCTGGTGACACTGGTACAGAGTAGTCTGTTGACCCGAGATCATCATAGAGTCTTGTGTGGTTCCCACTGTGCTTTGATTTCCATCTTACCACGTCCAAAAGGGCGTGCAAAACGGTGGTTTTTGGGTACAGTCCCGAGTCACATGGAGGCAATAAGCGATAGGAGGGGATTCGTCTCTCCCGGTATAGGGGGTTGATGTTGCGCTGTGTTCGATTGGCTATAACAGGAAATCCCTGTCCAGGGTTGCTGAGATATACTGGTAAGTGTTACCAGTAGTTTCTCGAATTGTTATAGACCTCATATCGACACGACTTATCGAGCTATTGGGGTCTGACGTTTACCACCCCTAGGCGAGATATGCGACATATCAGACGACGAGACCGGACTGTACGGTAGTGTTACTGGTTAGATTCACTGGAGTGTGAGCGGGCTTGCTCGTCGATCTTCTGATCGCTCAATACCCGGGTGGCCGTTACGTTTAGCAGACCGCTTGCGGCTTGTGGGTGTTTGATATGATCATCACCTGCTGCCGGCGTATTGATGAGTCTTTAGAGTCCTACACAGAGGTTTCCTGGCTCAAGCGAAACGAAATAGGAGCGCATATGAGATATGTGCGGGACCGAGAATAATGCGTGTATGCGATACCGTATTTCATTCTCGCGATGAATGTATCGATTGGTTGTATGCGATATAACCTAGTTATCGAATCAAGGGTTGATTCGATAAGCCGATACATTGGATACTAGTCGGTTATATACGATATGACTGGATCATTGAATCAAGTGTTGATTTAATGATTTAATGCATAATTATATATTTGATATATTAGTTTGCATTAACTAGTATTGGTTCACTTTAAATGGATATTCTCACTCGGATGTACACATTGTATATGTGATATACTTTTGTGCACTTGATTGTATCATGTTTGATGATACATGTTTGCTAGGGTTTTTGTGTAAAGATCAAACCATGGTTACATGATAATGGTTAGGGTTTTGTTTTATTCACTTATTTATTTATCCATTTCTTTTTGGAAAATAATTTGCATAAAGTGCAAAATGGTGGCTTTCTTTGGATGGAAGTTGAAGCTTCATGAAGCTTTGACCAAGTGACCATTTTGTCTCCATGCTTAACCCTAACCATTCCCACTAACCATGATTTATTCTCTACACTTGACCATGGTTATGATTATGATAAGTATTGATTTACTTTTGATTTTAAATTAACTTATCATAATATTATCTTCTTCTTCTTCTTCTTCAAGAAGAAAACCAAGCATCCATCAATGGTGATTGATGAAAAAGAGTGAGAAATCCAATTCTAAAGTCTACCCACTTCCTATTTCTTCATCCTCTACCTCTTGCCAAGTAGTAGAGTGTGTTTTCTTCACAAGTTTCATGACTTGGTGAAGTTGGAGCTTGATCTTGTGATGCCTCGACGTAGATCATCTTCGGCACGTCGTCGATGACCTAGCCCGCCCTTTCTCCGATGAAGCCGACGCTTGAGCCCGGGATTTCATTTGGACAGCGGAGAGGACTTCATCACGGAGCCGTGGAGGTGGAGGACCGGATCTACAAAGGTTGTATTTCCGTATTCTTGTAGTTAAGTGTTAACTAGTTGCTTTGTTTCGCCTATTTATCTAGCCAACGATCCGTATTAGGGTTTCTAGGCACCGTAATTTTTGAAATTGGTATGGTTGATGCCTTGTGAGACCTCTTGGGAGTGCCTAGGAACCCTACACAGTCGAGAGTATGACTCTATTTGGGGGATAGTAGACCGATTGACGAAAAGTAGCTCATTTTCTGCCAGTCAAGACCATTTTCGGATTCGTTCAGTATGCTCAGATATATGATTGATGAGACGGTGCGACTACATGGCGTTCCGACTTGTATTGTGTCCGAAAGAGGCACCCAGTTCACCAGCCGACTATGGCAGAAAGTTCAGGAGGCTTTGAACACCCGATTGAGTTTCAGTACAGTTTTCCATCTGCAGACCGACGGTCAGTCAGAGCAAACTATTCGGATCGAGTGAGCGGTCGGTGACCCGTCAAAGCGCGGCTTTCCTCCTTTCCGGAAGCCATACAAACAGTGTGCACCACCATGCCCCCAGACCTGGGGCGTTTGTGTTCAGCGCTTTTACACTTCGCCATGTTCACAGGGGCTCTTTGCGGCCTCCTTTTCCTTTGAGGGATTGGAGATGAGGGGGCCGTTGCAGTGGGCACCCAAGTAGCTATTGCTTTTTGTGGCTTGGCGGAGTAATTCTTCTCCTGCCGCACCTTCATCTTTTCCTGTCGGCAGAGATAGTTTTCATCAATCACCGACTCCTGGACCTGTCGCCAGACTTTGTAAACTTTAGAGGACATCCGTTGAGGGGGCTGCTCTAGCTTCTTCTCTGGAGTATTCTTTACAGATGAAGGAGTTCGTTTCAACACCTCAGTAGGAGAGTTTCTGTGCACCATGTTCAGCAATTCAAAGCTGTTCCCGGTTGGAATAGCAGCCTCGATCACCACCATCGGAGCTGGTGGCGTAAATCCAGAGGGGGAGTTGCCCCCAGCCTTCCTTACTTGATGCCGGTGGCGACGTCGAGCGCGTCGTGCGGTTGGAATTGATTGAGCCGCGGGGGTGACCTCCTCATGCCCCCTGTGTTGGTCAGAATCTGCTGGTATCAGCCTTTTAAAGACCGACGTCCGTTGAATGGGGATGGCCAACCTGTCAAAAGCAGACTTCTGAGCAGGGGAAGCAACCTTGGTGATCTCGCCTGAAACTGGAGTAGGGATAGCTATCCGCTTCGGGATAACATCTTCTGGTATTGCTGGCTTTTTCATGGGCCCGTTGGAGCTCTGACCTAGCCTGTTAAAAACTGAGGCAGTGAAGTTGGGCGACCCGTTAAGAGGGACCGCGGCAGTGGTAAGTCGACCAAAGACCGACTTCTTTGGGGCTTCTTGCAACGTCATTGGGGCATTGAAGCTCATCGGTGGGAGCATGGTCCCGAAGAATAGTCCAGTGGTGGCTTGAGTTACCTGCTCCACTGGTATCTTGAAAAGGGAGGCCGCTCGGGGCCCATAAGTCACTCCTCTAGCAGGGACAGAGCGGGAGTTACAGTTGCAGGTAGTGCAGTTTGAAGCCATTGATCTTATGTTTTCTGCACGGAGCAAGACACCAAATCTTAGTACCTCGAATCCACAGGCAACCACAGCAAACCGCGATTTGTTCGCGAACACGACACACGAAGTGTGGAGTGGAAAGAGGAAAAGTGTCCTACCGGGCGTGCCAGAATCTGTTCCCCTCCGAATGACGGCCGAGACGCGAGGACGTGCCTAAGATTCGGGACAGATGCTATTTGGTTTTATCCGTCCACCTCTCCGAAGATGCCAAGTTGATTTATGGCACCGTGTATCGGAGATTTAGACGGATGCGGCCGATGTAGTAGACTTCGTCAGATTCCCCCTCGCTTGAGGGGTTTTTGATTGTGGGGACGCTCTTTCTTGCAGGCGCAAGCCCCTGCAGTTAATTACGCTACTGCATCGCGGTAGCCACTTTCTTCTTCTCCAGAATTTCACTTCGTGTCGTGTGTGTTTGTTTTGTTTGTGGTTGTCCGTGGATTGTATACGGAGACTAATTTATGTCGTCACCCGTAGGACGTGGATTAGTCCAAATCCGTATTTACTTAGATTTGGGTTTAGTGTTTTAGTTTAAGGATACGTTAGCCATATTTAGGCTAAGATCATCTTAAACGGGATCGTTTAGATCTGACAAAAGATTATTTAGGAGCTCTATTGTTCCAGTTTAGGGACGTAGTGGTCCATTGTATGCATGGCCATCGGGACCCGTCGCTTCTCTGACGTCATTGAAGGATTACAACGATAGGTATCAGAGGAGTTCGGAGATGTACCCTTGAACCAAAGTTGATTGGGGGTCTTATAGTCCAATTTGGGACTAAAGTCTGTTTGAATGTTTAAGGATACGTTAGCCATATTTGAGGCTAAGATCAACTTAAACGGGATCGTTTAGATCCGACAAAAGAGCATTTGGGAGCTCTATTGTTCCAGTTTAGGGACGTAGTGGTCCATAGGTAGTTTAAGGACATTGCGGTCCATTGCCAGTTTAGAGACGTGGTGGTCCATGGCATGTATGGCCGTCGGGGCCCGTCACCTCTCTGACGTCGTTGAAGGATTACAACGATAGGCATCAGAGGAGTTCAGAGATGTACCCTTGGACCAAAGTTGATTGATTTAAAAGAGGAGCCGTGCTCAGTCAATTTAATTTGAGGACTTACGACCATGATTGGGCTAAGTCCAGTTGAAGATGTTCAACGTTTTTATCTTTGGCTTATTAGGCCTGTGCTAGGGCTTTGCCCTTGTTTGATAATCCACTGCATTTCATTATGGCCTGCTAGGCCTTTTTGATTTGGGCTTTGTCCCTCTGTTTGGGCTTTATTCCCTTTAATAGTGCATAGCACTTTGTTTGGTCTGATAGACCTTTCTTTATTGGGCTCTGCTCTTGATAATGCATTGCATTAATTAGTCTGACAGAGTGCCACATGGCTTGTCAGGCACTTTGCGCTGATTGAGGAGCGCAAGGCGCAAGTCTATATGGAGGTGACACGTGTCACGCTCTGGTGAGCGCAAGCGCAGTGCGCTGCGCTGTTGGGCTTCTGACACGTGGCGCGCTCTGCTGAGTTGCGCCAATTCATGAGAGCAGTGCTCTATTTTAACAGCGCATAGCGCAGATTGTTTTGGAGCTGACACGTGGCGCTCTCTGGTAGCTTGCGCCAACCCAAGAGCGCAACAGTGCAGATTTTCCAAGTACAGGGCACTGTTTTATTATGTTGATCAACTTTAGATCAAAGAAAATAAATTTTCTTATTTTCAAAGAACCAGTGGTTCATCAAAAGGTAATGCCTTCATTTTTGTTATATTTTTATTGAAGATCATTGATCTTGTTCTTAGATCAATGATCTTTTTAGAAGAAATTCTTCTTTTATTCAAGGTTTTTACCTTTCCTTTCTTTGAGCTCTTCTCAAAATTTTCTTTAAAGGAGTTCTCTCTGTGTTCATCTCCTTTTGAGTTGGGGTCTAGGGGCCTTTTTATAGTGCCAATGATTTGTTGAATTTGGTTAAAGAGATCTTTCTCTGAGTGACTTGGGGATTTTTCCCCACCGTTGGATCTTTGATCCAAGGGCTTCTGTTTTACAGAAGGCAATCTTCTTGTTTTAACAAGAACAGAAGGATCTTACTGAATTTTAATTCTGTTTGGCGCAAACGCACCTGCGCCTGACACGTGTCGTGCAGCGCAGAGCGCAGCGCAACTGCGCTGCCACGTGTCGCGCAGCGCAGAGCGACTGCGCTAGCGCAACTGCGCTGCCACGTGTCGCGCAGCGCAGAACGCAGATCATCTGAAACGTTGCTTCCTTTAATTTTATTTTAAATTGAGCCTTTCTCTGATTGGGCGCGCTGCCTTGGGCGCTGCGCCTGACGTATCAACTTCTGACACGTGGCATGTTGCGCACAGCGTACGGGATTTGAAGCGTTGCTTCAATTTTTGAATTTTGAAATTCAAACAGAGCCTTGTTCTGATTGGGGGAAACAGTTCACACTAGTCAATCTATATTCATTTTTCCAAGTCCCGAGATTATTTCTTCACTTATTCATATCGGTTCGTGTATCTTACCAAGTACACTGAAATATATAAAACAGTTCTGATCGTTCGGGATATTGGATGCCAAGTATGCAATTTAAGTATCCATAATAAACCACACTATCCGATCCTACCGTCGCAATCCCACTATTCTGAGTGATTCGAGATATTTTTATGTTCTTAACTTCAAATTTGTATTTAAGGACACCGAATCTTTTATAATATGCAACTTCCATGTAAGGAAACTGAGCTAAATATCTTGAATCTCTCTTTAATGATGCAAACAAGTTCCGATCGTGGATCTGACAAAACAAATTTTACGGCAAATACATAACGATATAAATTTATATTAAGACCGGTAGTAATAACATATTATTCGAACAATTACATGATCTGCAATCCAATCGAAAAAATTATCCTGATGATATTTTTCCATTCGTTCATCATTCCAATCAGGATGCCCCTTACATGCCTCATCAATATGAATTCTGTTCTCAACGATAAATTATGACATTAATATTATATCATTTTATACACACACAAACACAAATATAACAATTAATCGAAAAAAACTTACTCTCTAATTTCTTCAAGACATACGCTATTGAGGAGAATAAACCGATATATTTTGTTGATAAATATAGTATCCACTCTCTTATAATCAGCTTTATCATATGGCCCGTCCTAAATTCTCCGAGACCGGTTAAATTTCGTCTCAATGTTCTCGTCCAGATAGCGGAAACAAAATGTGGTTATTTCATTTAGAAGATAATCTTGCAAGATAGAACCCTCTGGCCGATTTCTATTGCGTATATACTTTTTTAGAGTGTTGAGCTATCTAATGAAAAATATGTTAAATAAATAAATACGGGCATATATGACAACAATAATTTTACAAAATGCGTGAAACGAAAAATTCCACGTACCTTTCGACAGGGTACATTCATCGATATTGTATCGGTCCGGCAAACTTAGCCCCGGTTGCAAGATAAATCGTCAGGTGTATTATGATATCGAAGAATGATGGTGGGAAAATATGCTCAAACTTGCAAAGTATCAATGAAATAGAATTTTATAGATTCTCCAGCATCACAACATCCAAGGTTTTAGCGCAAAATTCTCTAAAAAAACAACAAAGTTCATTGATTAATAGACCGACCGATTCGGGAAGGGAAGTCCTGAGGGTTAATGGGAGAAGGTGCTAAATAATCATGAGAAATCTGTGGGAACCTTAACACCTGCAGAAACCTTTTCTTCTCCGGTTGTGGCATATGATACGCGGAATTGGGAAGTACAAACTTTTCTGGTTTACCCGCTATCGGTTTAGAATGCAATTCGCTTCAAATTTCCCAGTCCTGAAGATCCATCCGAGTATGGAGGTTGTCTTTCGATTTTCTGTCTTTACAAAGATGCAAGTTAAATACGTGCTCGGATACTCCCTTCTCTATGTGCATGACGTCCAGACAATAACACACTAAATTTGTTGACCAGTACGGAAGCTCGTAGAAAATGCTTAACTTGTTCCAGTAGGGTGATTTGATCTGTTTTGCCGGATCTATCCCGAAGGTCACATTATTGTTACCATCCCACTGAGCAGTCACGTCCTCTCCGGACAATGAGGCTGGAGGCCCAAGAAGCTTCTGATGACCATTAAAATAAGCCGCGTCAAATTTGTAGGGATGGTCTAGTGGTAGGAAACGCCAATGACCGCAATAAAAATCCTTCCTGCTAAAATTCAACCATTTTGACATTGTATATTGATGGTAATAAGGGCATGCTTTATGACCATGTACAGACCAACCTGATAGCGTTCCATACGCAGGAAAGTCATTAATTGTCCACATTAAAACCACACGCATTATGAAGGTTGTATCTGTGTTTGTATCGTAAGTCTCTACACCATCAATGAATAAAGATTTTAACTCATCGACCAAAGGTCGGAGATAGACGTCGATATTGTTTCCTGGTGAGTTTGGTCCGTCAATAAGAAGAGGCATCATAAAGTAAGATTGATCCATAGTCAACCAAGGCGACAGATTATAAATTATCATTACAACGGGCCATGTGCTGTGGTTTCCAGCCATATAGTTGAATGGACAGAAACCATCACTAGCGGATCCAAGCCTGACATTGCGAGAATCTGAATATTTCATGCCTCCTATCGAAATACTTCCATGTTAGTGAATCTCTTGGATGGCTCATTTCTCCATCTTCTCTTGGAGCAGCATGGTGATACCAAATCATTATCTCGGCTGTTTTTTTGCACCTGAATAGGCTTTGCAGCCTCTGTGTTATGAGAAAGTATCATGCTATCTTGACAGGTATATCGAGCATCTTATTCGATTATTTCGGCTTATACCTGGTCTCTCCGCATGTTGGACACTCTTTCAAATCTGAATTTTCTTTCCGGTACAACACGCAATCTTTGGGACATGCAAGAATCTTCTCATACTTCAAATCCAAATCAGACATCATCTTCTGGGATTCATACCAGCTATCGGGTACGTTATTTCCTGGGGGCATAGAATCTTTCAGGAACTTCAGAAGTATCGTGAATGACTTGTTGCTCCATCCATTTAAGCACTTAATCTGGAAAAGTTGGACGAACCATGATAGGGTGAAATGCTTTGCATTCTCATAAATTGGTCTTCTATCATTATTCATGAACTTTTCATACTTATCCGCGCGCGGTCCTTGACTAGAAGGAATGTCATCTTCGGTAGGAATACTATCACCGAGAGCAGCCTCTACCATATCCTCCATTTCTTCTCCTGAAAAGAAGTTATCGTCTTCTTCTTCTTCTTCTACCGCATTACCGTCTTCTCCTTCTTTTTCTGCCGCATTACCGTCTTCTTCTTGTCCTTCCCCGTGATATAACCAAGTTGTATATAGTCTAGTAAAATCATGTTTAACGATGCGAAACTCTAAGATTTCTACCTTCTGCCAGAACTTATTCCCACATCTATCACACGGATAGAAAATCTTTTCTAACACGATCTTATTATGTGCGCGTGCAAATTCAATGAAAGCAGCAACTCTTGCGACGAACTTAGATTGCATGCATTGTTGTCAATCCACGTACATCCGGTCCTTAACTCTGATGTACTCATGGGCCATGTTAGACTGTATAACATATAAATTATAGGTTATGGTGACTATATTGAGAAATCTAAGAATGAGATGGTTACTGACAAAAAAGAAAAACCGTAGAGGCAAGTTTGTCGTTGAAAAGAATAAATTATCGATTAACAAACTTAGATTTGAAGATATCCAAGTATGAGTTATATTCTGTGTATGTGTATTTCAATTTATGATTTCGCTTAGATGTAGGGTTGTTAGTGTGTATGTGCTTTGTGTGTGCGTTTGTTGTGTATTCGTGTTGTATGTGTGTGTTTCGGCTATCGAGGGCAAGACATCTATCCCATTAAGAATATATAGAGCAGACACCCATTCGCTTGTGCTTTTATCTGTTTCGAGTAAATTTCGGTAGCACCTCCCCGCTGATCTCTGAGTATACTGTAATACAATAGATAATCATTTCAATGCTGTGAAACAACGTTGAAATGAATATCTAATCTATCTTTGTACATGGAGAACCGGCGGAAAAGTACCGACGAAATAACTCGAAATGAATGAAAACACAAGTGAATGCAGGTGTTTTCTTTATACATGTCACGTCCCACCCCCAATACAGAGAGTATTGTCCGCTCTGGCCGAAACCGCATGGTTTTGTCCTTCGGAACGAACCGGACCCGACCAGGGGCCACTTCCCAGGAGGTCACCCATCCTAGAACTTCCCTGGCCCGAGCATGCTTAACTACGGAGTTCTCAAACTCCTGTAGTGCCAGTTCACTTAAAAGGCGCCTCTGTATTGAAGAGTAGTATCATTCCATTTATAGTACAGATCTGTCCTCTTTCGGAATGTATTTCGAAAATTCCCCATTGTTTTATAGTGGGTCCCCATACTTATCTGGTATATATGAGTATACCGGATAATACCTGGGTTATTACATTCTCCCCTATTTAGAACAATAGGTCGTCCTCGAACCACAAAGCTACTATTGAAGAGCCAGCTCTGATACCATTCTGTCACGTCTCACCCCCAATACAGAGAGTATTGTCCGCTCTAACCGAAGTCGTACGGTTTTATCCTTCGGAACGAACCGGACCCAACCAGGGGCCACTTCCCAGGAGGTCACCCATCCTAGGACTTCCCTGGCCCGAGCACGCTTAACTACGGAGTTCTCAAACTCCTGTAGTGCCAGTTCACTTAAAAGGCGCCTCTGTATTGAAGAGTGGTATCATTCCTTTTATACTACAGATCTGTCCTCTTTCGGAATGTATTCCGAAGATTTCCTATTGTTTTATAGTGGGTCCCCATGCTTATCTGGTATATATGGGTATATCGGATAATACCTGGGGTATTACAATACATTCCTAACTTGTCCACACCGGACAAATCTATCGTTTATCATACGATTGAATTTTCTCGTCACATAGACTACAGATAGTTGTTAGTACCGAACTATACCGTCCGATATTTAACAACTTTCGTATAGTTGTATGTCACGACGAATATCGAACGTATGTTAACCGATAGAAGGGGACTAAGTCGCGCTTTAATTTTCACATATGAGTATCAATGAGAATATGAAAGTTTCATATTATCATCGAGTATCATATATTGGTTTTAATTTGAACATTTAACTTGAATAGATTTTACGTTTATGTTTCGTTTTTAAGGGTTCAAAGTTTTTAGTTTAAGATAAAGTTTTCTTACGTTTACGCTAAAATCGGACGTTTACGTTATCATCGAGTATTCTACTAAAGGAATTAGTGTACCCTAAACCCTAACCCTAATTAACACTAATCATCACTCTAACTCAAATTATCTCTAATTAATCCAAAATTAAGCTAATCAAACCAAATTAACCCTAATCATCACCCTAACTAAAATTATCCCTAATTACCCCCAAAATTAAGCTAATTAAACCAAATTAACCCTAATCAACACCCTAACACAAATACACTCTATTTTATCTAATTAACCCAAATTAACCCTAACCCAAATTAACCTAACCCTAATCATCACCCAAATCCTAACCTAAATTAACTCTAGCCCAAACCAAAATTAATCATAATTAATCTAATTAACCCTAACTCTAATCCTAATCATCACCAACCCTATTTTACCTAATTAACCCAAACTAACCCTAACCCTATCTAATTAACCATAACTCTAACCCTAACCCAAATTAATCCCCAATTAATCCGGTCCTTGCTATAGCCCTAACCCTAACCCTAAAATCAACAACAATAACATAAAAAGAGCATAATTATAAATTAAAATCGAAATTAACTCACCTAAGTAGTCACCAGTCGGCAGCAAAGAGCTCGACGAGGTGGAGGAGGCCGGGGATGGAGCTCGAAGAGGTGATCACGGCAAGAGTGTGGTGGCGACGACGAGAGTGTGGTGGCGACGGGGAAGTCGACGACATTGGGTGTGGTGGAGACGAGGAAGTCAACGACGATGGGTGTGGTGGCGATGATACGCGGATGCTCGATCGGGAAATTGGTGGGAAATTTTGATGACGGTGGAAAATAACTTAGTTTTATTTTTTTATAAATAACACTTTGTTGCCTCTACGGATTAATCTGTAGGGATTTCTTTTGCGGCACCAAATAAAAAGTTACATTTTAATATTTTTTAATTTATTTATGCCCCTACGGTGGGTACCGTAAAGGCAAACCGATGGCCCTGCAGATTAATCCGTATGGGCAATAAAAAGTTACCCCTATAAATTCGTATATCCGTCGGGACAACCCCTCATTGTAGTAGTGGGGATCCATCCGATTAGGTAGAAGATGTCTTTTTGGAAGAGGTTTTGGCTGTAGAACGCGATGTCAAGGAGGAACCATGTCGTTGCGGTTCCAATGAGGTGGAGGCCATGACGGTGGCAGAATTCTTTCGAGAAGAGGCCAAAAGAGTTACTTTGGGTCTGCACCTCGACCTTGGCTTGCTCGACCTTGATCTCCGTCTGTGTTCGAATATATATGAGATCAAACTTATGTACAGAAATGCCTATACATGCAAAAAGCTACAAATATGAGATCAAAAATGGTTCTTCGCCTGTAACACTTTTGACATGTCGGCGGCGGCCTGCTGGGCATTTTTCGCTAAGAGAGTAGTATATCGTGATGTCTCCGGCATCTTCAACCGCCCGTAATCAGGCAACGCGGCAGGCAACGCACCAAACATGAGAATCATATGCCAGACAAAATCAGCTTGAGGGACGGTGGAAGCAAGAGGATTGACGGCATAAGAAGGGGCTGGGAACGCATTCTTCAACGACGCCGACATGATAATAGCTACTATCCCACCGGCTAGAATTCCATACCCCTGCGTCGCGAAAACCGCGGCGATGAACGCCCCGCGAGTCTTCTTGTTAGAATACTCGGACATGATCGTGGCAGATAGAGGATAATCTCCGCCTATACCGAAACCAAGCCAGAAGCGGAAGAAGCAGAGAGTGATCATCACAGACTTAGGGGTGTGGCCAAAGGATAGGCCTGATGCGACGGAGCAGAGGACCATGATCATGAGGGTCATGCCATATACCTTTTTACGGCCCATCTTGTCACCGAGCCATCCGAAGAATGGCTGTCCAGAGAGGGTTCCACAGAAGGCGACCCCGTTGACAGCGGCGGAAATGTTGGGAGGGAGGGATCCGGGGGCGGGGGACCTGTCAACATAGTAATAAATGCGGCCGAGGAGTTTGGTGACGAGAGAGATGCGAAAGAGGTCAAAGGCGTCAGTGAAAAAGCCCATGCTGGCGACGATTATTGTGGTGAAGTGGTACCATTGTCTCTTCGCTGAGTCGAGGGCATTTAGAACATGAAGGTTTTCCCTTGCCATTGCTTGTTGATATCTTCCTCCTTTGTTGATTCTCTTCTCCGCCTTCTTGATGCATAAATAATAAATTAGAGGATTTTTTTTTTTAAATGTTTCATTGATTTTCTTTTTTCACCCTTTTTTCAGAGAAAAATATATTTTAGCAGGTATTGCAATTAAGAATAGCTCACAGGCATTTCTCTATCTTTAAAACATTCTAGTTAAGATTTCATATACTGAATTGATTTTTATTATCAAAACGATAGATTTTATTTTGATTATTTCTTCCCCTCTATTTTAGCATTTTAGCATTTTCAATTTTAGCATCTTTTTTCAGTTTCAACCAATTTCTTACCTTTTCTTCTTTTCCATTTAAAACTCATTTATTTGCTTATTTAGAAATTGAGTAATAAATTTTTTATAGAAATAAGTAACCTTCAAATGATAGAAATTTTAAGAAATCAATGAATATTAAATGAAAGAATGCAAAAATAAATGAATTAAATTTTTAACTTTAAATAGCTAATATTTAATGTATATTCACCTGATCTAATTAAAAAAAAGGAATTTTAATGTATCTCCAAACAATTCATACACGTATATATACAATATAATTGCTTAAGAGGTATGTTTGTTAAATTTATGAAGAATAATTTTGCATTTAATTTCTGTTTCTAACAAAAGGTGCTACTAGGGTTTCACCATCTTTAGCCTCAAAATTTACCATGAGAAATTGATAAAAATTATAGGAATAAATTTCTTTTAGAGCCTATTTTCATTTTTATAATAAGCGTGTATTCCTAAAACTAAACCTAAATTATAAAAAATGAGAGTAAATAAATCATTAAATAAGAAATAAAATGGGAAATCAACATATAAATAATTCGATAAATCTTTCGTGTTTTGCACACATAACTTACAACCTCTAGGGAGCAGTTAATCCACAATAAAAGAGGATCATGATCAACTCAATTAAAAATGCAAAACTGAATCAAATTATCAAATCTAGGATTATTGATCTCAACCAAAATATAAATAAATAAATAAATAAATAAAAGATTGAAATGTTACCTCTCAAGGGGAGGAGAATAAAAAAAGGAGACATCCCAACAATAACAAGAACAAAGGAGGACGGGAGAGGCGTTCCCTCATCTCCACGAAGGAATAGAGAATATTTCTCTGGTCGCAATCTATTAGCCATGTGTCAACATATGAGCTGTTGGATCCAATAATTTCTTGAACTGTCTGGTAATGATTTTATTAATTTTCCTGGAATATGAAGAACCCTTTTGTGGTGAGGTTTATTCCTTTTAGCGGAGAGAATATAGGAGGGATGAATGCATCCTTTCACAAGATTAATTACAAAGCTTGATGTTTGAAAAGGTATGAGATCTGTCCTGGCTTTATGAGTATGAGATCTAATTAAAAAAAAGCCAGGACAGATCTCATCCTCACGGTGGATTGAGAATGGTTGATTTGGAAAGTGATTCAATAAAAAAAAAATCTAAAAATGGCTTGAACAACTTTAACATCATTGAAGAAAAATGTCGGAGCATGTTTCAGAAAGAGATGTTGAAGCTTTGTTCTCAAAGTGAGACGCAGATGTTATGCATTTTCTATATCCGTGATCCTTTAAAGAGTCACAAAACACATCAAGAGTCGCAACGGAAAAATAATCAATCATGATCGCATGCAAACAAACTATTTGAAGAAGATTTACCGGACAATCTACCAAAACAACACAAATTATCAGAAGCACACCAAACAACAAACACAAAATTTACCCAGGTTCGGCGCAACTGCATCTAATCCTGCAATCCAACGACGAGAACTTCCGCTATTAAGAAAGTATTATACGAGATACGCTCTCTCAGATTACCGTCCAAATATAATTATATCTCTCAACAAATATCTCCCCTCAGAAGCAGCGCCGCAAAAAAATCGCCTCTAGATTAATTACCTATGAAGCTAACTTGAACCTGAAGGCTATTGATCTTTAAGCAATCATGCTCCGCCGTGGATTTCATGATTTCTTAGCCGCAGCGACTAGAAGGAATTTTGGCTCTGTTGATTGCTTTTTCTCCGAGACTCCCTCTATTAGTTAGTGTATATCTAGAGAGGTTATTTATTCTTAGAGATAAATATGAATAATTAAACTAGGAGTGATTTTAATAACTAATCAAAATCCAATCACAACAGCAGCTTTCGCATACCTTGTCACATGCTCGTGGGCGTGCCTTGGTCTAATCTTTTTGGGTTATGAATTCTTGAATCAATATCAACGGTGAATCATCAAAAATCCCCCGGTCAATTTCCCTGGCTGTCAAACCACCACCACCCCTCCCCGGGGGTTGCTCTTGTTAAAATACGTCGGGCTCAATAAAACCCTCCTCTATGCCTTTGACCACTTATAATTTCATATATCCCAGTAATATCAATGCCCAAGTGCTTTGAGAGCCTATACATGGCAGTCGCCATGTCTGAAGACTTTCCTATAATATCTAAATACTTGCTTGTAATATCTTGAGAGTTGCTAGTAATATCTATATTGTTTCCATTTTTCCCACCCCACCAAAAGCCTCTGAAATTTCTTTGTGCTTTCATGCAACATCCAAGGCAGTTGCGTGTAATATCTAAGTAGTTGTCTGTAATATCTAACCAGTTGCTTGTAATATCTAAGTACTGCATGTGATATGTAAATAGTTATATGCATCTAAGCGGTTGACTGTAATGTTTAAGCAGTTACATGTTTCTAAGTAGTTGCCTATATTTTCTAAGCATCTGCCTGTAATATCTAAGCATCGCTATCTCCTTCTCTATCGAGAAGGCCTTAGAACGACGGAAGAAGAAGAGGATGGAGCGGCAGAAGTAATGTTGAAGAAGGGAGAGGAACGGAAGAGCGAACGAAGGAGAGGATGATCGGGGAAGTAATGTTGAAGAAGGGAGAGGAGAGGAAGGAGGAGCGGTGGAGTAACGACGGATGTGCAGATGAGACAGGAGGAGTGGCAAATGATGGAGGAGCGGCGGAGCAACGACGGATGTGCTGATGAGACAGGAGGAGCGGCAGATGATGGAGGAGCGGCGGAGCAACGACGGATGTGCTGATGAGACAGGAGGAGCGGCAGATGATGGAGGAGCGGCGAAACGATGGTGGAGGAGGAGGGAGGAGGAGCGGCGGATGAAAAAGAAGGATAGGAGGTTTTAGAGAGAACAAGAGTAGGAAGATGAACATTGGGCGGAAGGGGTATTTTTGTAATTACATTTAAAAGAGAATACACGAGCTAAATGAAATACAGGTCTTGGGTGTTTATTCACAAAGATTTTAAATATTAGGTCCTTCCCAACCATTTCGAAAATGCCAGGGGTTATTTAGAGAATTACCGAGCGGCCGGGGGCTTTTGATAATTTTCCAAAGATTAAATGATTAATAAGAGTTCTAATGGGCCATTCTAAGAATATGACAAATTGGGACAACATCCTATTCATTTATTTAGCTGAAGAACTCTTCTTATAAGTTTTATTTTATTTTTCTTGAAATAGTGAGCTGAGTCCAGAATTCTTCTTAATGAATATATTTAGTTTGATCAATTTTCCATTTTGAATTCTTGATGGTGCGGGTTTTTTCATAGCTAAATTAAGTCCAAATTACCTAGCATTTCATTAAAAAAAAAGCTTTAATGAAACTACATAATAAAAACAGGAGTAAATAAAAACCAAATAACAAATATGAAGGTCTAAGAAACCGGGGAACAAACCACATACACAGTACGAGACAATTATATCCGATGTATGCCAAAAAGAGATAATCTCATGATATGAAGCCGGTGATCAAGTCCAATAGCTACCCATAGCCAATAATACCGGGTCTACCTCTGTCAAACAGGCTAATCTTGGCCATCCTCTTTATCCGGGACCTCTGAAGGTGTATCCGATGCCAATGTGGTTTCCTCTGTGATGTGAACTCTAGCTCTCTTTCGTACTCTCTCCGATTCATCCCCTATGCGAAATAAGATTGTTGCATCTAAATCCATTTGCCAATCCTACAAATAGATCTATTTTTATAATTAAAAATTCTATCATTTTGTTCTTTTCAAATTAGTCAGCGTGTAATCACAGACCACCAAAATGGTAATTCTACTCGACGAATATATTGAATCCTCCTAGACCTCCAAAGGTCATGGAAGGTATTAGGCACCCTGGTAATGGAGTGGAATTGTTATGAATCTAAATCCATCTCTTCATCGATTTTGCAGAAACGTCTTCTCATGCGGAAAAAATCCTTTTTGCCATAGATAATTTTAAGATTTTCCATACCCTGTAAATGAGAATATTCCCACCGTACAAATGTGAAAAGTATTAGAGCAGCTATTGCTTATAAACATTTGAATGGTTATGACTTTTTTTGGCTGGTCCGTAAGCCCTAACCCATATACACAACACACACAATACATTCACGTACACTATACATAAACACACAAGTATACACTAGTACACTATACATAAACACACAAGTATACACTAGTACGAAGATGGGTTGCCCCTACGGATGAGGGGCAATTTTTGTTTGCCCCTACAGTTTCAACCGTAGGGGCACCAAATGTCCCTACGGATACCACCGCAGAGACATTTTTATATAAAAAATTAATAAAAAAACAACCTTTGTAAATGTCCCTACCGTGCCGCAAAAGAAAACCATGTGGTTTGCACAGTAGGGGTAAAGTTGATATATTAAAAAAAATAAAATAATTTACCACATAATGTTTTTCACGCCCAAATCATTTCCCCCGATAAAAATTCCCCCTCCGAGCTTCTCCCGCCGATCGCCGCACTCCCGTCGTCGCCGATCGCCACAGCCACCCTCCTCGTCACCCTCCTTCCCGTCGTCGATCCCTTCCATCATCAACCGATCCTCCGATCCTCCGATCATCAATGCCTCCTCCGGTCCTCCGACCGCTACCTCCAGCGACCTCCTAATCCGATCCTCCAGTGGCCGAGCCCTTCTATGATCCTCCAGCGACCTTCTCCGGTTGATCCTTCAATCCTCCAGTGGCCGAGTTGTAGGGATCCTAGGCACCCTAATGAGTTCTCACAAGGCATCGATCATGCCAAATTAAAATTTTAACGGTGCCGAGAGACCCGATCGTTTGCTAGAAAACTAGGCGAACAATGAACTAGTTAACACTTAACTAATGAGAAAACGGAAATACAACCTTTGTAGATCCGGTGCTCCACCTCCATAGCTCTGCAACGAAGTCATCTCCGCTGTCCAAAAGGAATCCGGGCTCTAGCGTCGTCTTCGTCGGAGAATGGGCGGGCTAGGTCGTCGATGTCCAAGCCGAAGATGATCTACGTCGAGGCATCGATGAATCAAGCTCCACCTTCACCAAGTCATGAAACTTGTGAAGGAAACACACTCTACTACTTGGCAAGAGGTAGAGGATGAAGAAATAGGAAGTGGGTAGACTTTAGAATTGGATTTCTCACTCAAATCATCAATCCACCATTGATGACCTCAAGCCTCTTCACTTGAAGCAAGGAAGAAGAAGAAGGAAATTGTTATGATAAGTTAATAGAAAAAGAAAAGAAAAAAAATTCTTATCATAAAATTAACCATGGTCAAGTGTAGAGAATGAATCATGGTTAGTGGGAATGGTTAGGGTTAAGGATGAGATAAGAATGGTTGACTTTATCAAAGCTTCATGAAGCTTCAACTAAACTCCAAAACTTGCAACCATTCTTTTCTCTTCTTTTCCAAAATGAATAAATAAATAAATAAATGAATAAATAAAGGAAATGAAACCCTAGCCATTCTTTTAACCATGGTTTAATTCTTTGCACTTAACCAAGTAAACATGTATCATCAAACATGATACAATCAAGTGCACAAAATCATATCGCATATGTAATGCGCATATCCGAGTGAGAAAATCCATTTAAAGTGAACCAATACTAGTTAATGCAAAGTAATATATCAAATATATAATTATACATTAAATCATTAAATCAACACTTGATTCAATGATCCGGTCATGTCGCACACAACCGACTAGTATATAATGTATCGGCTTATCGAATCAACGCTTGAATCGATAACTAGGTTATATCGCATACAACCATTCGATACATTCATCGCGAGAATGGAATACGGTATCACATACACGCATTATTCTCGGTCCCGCACATATCTCATATGCGCTCCTATTTCGTTTCGCTTGAGCCAGGAAACCTCTGTGTAGGACTCTAAAGACTCGTCAATACGCCGGCAGCAAGCGATGATCATATCAAACACCCACAAGCCGCAAGCGGTCTGCCAAACGTAACGGCCACCCGGGTATTGAGCGATCTGAAGATCGACGAGCAAGCCCGCTCACACTCCAGTGAATCCGACCAGTAACACTACCGTACAGTCCGGTCTGATCGTCTGATATGTCGCATATCTCGCCTAGGGGTGGTAAACGTCAGACCCCAATAGCTCAATAAGTCGTGTCGATATGAGGTCTATAACTATTCGAGAAACTACTGGTAACACTTACCAGTAAATCTCAGCAACCCTGGCCAGGGATTTCCTGTTATAGCCAATCGAACACAAAGCAACATCAACCCCCTATACCGGGAGAGACGAATCCCCTCCTATCGCTCATTGCCTCCATGTAACTCGGGACTGTACCCAAAAACCACCGTTTTGCATGCCCTCTTGGACGTGGTAAGATGGAAATCAAAGCACAGTGGGAACCACACAAGACTCTATGACGATCTCGGGTCAACAGACTACTCTGTACCAGTGTCACCAGAGAACTGCCATCTGACGTGAGGTATAATACCATCTGGGAGTTCTCGGCGAGTCCGTCCAGTGTACCCAGTCTCTACTGAGCACCCGTATATCATCTCTGATGTCAAACACCAATGGATATGGGATCATCCATCGCCCATCTGTATGGGTCGAGAAGGTACACGCTAGTCTACTCTGGTATATCGATGCCCCGTCTCGATACACCCACGACTAGGGACTTTGAAGGATGTACTTATGGACTACCATGTCCCCACTAGTATGATCCGCATCATAGTCCAGGTAGTCAAGTACAGATCCTAAGGGCTTTACCAACATGTAACAGAGAGACAATCAGTATACACGTTAAGGTAAAGGGTAACCAGATAGCATACTATCATGTCGAGCAAGAAAGTCCTCCCTATATATGTCCCAGCATCCACTACAATATACATCCTATGTACAGTAATGGCCTCTAGGGCATACATATAACTAACAATCTCCCACTTGCACTAGGGCCATCTGTAGCAGCGGTTGCAGTATCTCATACTCAACCATCCCATAAAAGTCTCTCTCTGGGAACAGGCCTTTGTGAGTGGATCCGCTGTGTTGTCCTCTGAGTCTACTCTCCTAATCTCGATCACCCTGGAGATCAACTATCTCCATGATCAGGCGATGCTGCCTTAGAATAAGTCTGGATCACTGATGGGACCGGCGTTCCTCGGCATGAGCCACAACTCCATTGTCTCACAATGGTAGGAACGTAGTTCATCTCATGAACTAATATACACCCAAACATCCTCTTTGGTAGCATCTTAAGTAGCGATGTATCCTGCCTTTATCGTCTAGTATGTCACGGTATCCAGCTTGGAACTCTTCCAACATACCGTCCCTTTACTGAGGGTAAAGACAATGCCTGCGACTGACATTCAGTCGTCTTTATCACCCTGGAACACTTCCAGTGACTCTCCCCAGGATCGATTGATACCGTCTCACTACATCTAGTGAGAATTCTAACATCCATTTAGATCTATCTCATAGATCTAAAATCCAGGATTTAGCAGGTATCACTTTGATCCTATATGGAGAATTTTTGTGATAATCGGAGATTGATCGAGCGTAGCATAGGAAACTACTTCCCTATCAAGAGTATGTCATCCACGTACTCTACGAGGATCTTCACCATACTCCCTACTACCCTTTTGTTTATACAAGGTTCATCTACCATTTTGATGATGTCAAACTCTTTGACCGCTTCATCAAAACAGATGTTCCAACTCCGCGATGCCTGCTTTATCCTATAAAGCATCTTGCACACGTTTCCGCTGCTCCCACTGTCTACGAAGCCCTCTGGCTGTGTACTTATAGACGCTCTCTAAATCATCATTTAGAAAAGCAGTCAAGACACCCAACCACCAGATATCGCAGTCATGGTATGTAGCCGTGACAAGTAGGATCTGGATGGACTTAAGCATAGCTACTGGAAAAGGTTTCATCATTATCCACGCCTGGTCGATGACGAAAAGCTTTAACAAGTCTAGCTTTGAAAGTCTCAACTTTTCCATCTACACCAAGTAATCTTCTCAAGATATACTTGCTCCTGATGGGGATTTAACCCTTCAGATATTGCAGCTAAAGTCCATACTTTGCTGGTGTATAAGGATTCCATCTCAGATCACTAAGCATCCAGCCATTCTTACAGAGTCTTACTCTCGATGGCCAGCTCGAAACTAGTTGGGTCATCATCTCATGATGCAATTCTCGCTCCCACTGTCATAGAGAAACCGAAGTATCTCTCAAGTGGGTGAGGAACCCTACTAGATCGGCGGAGAGGCTGAGGTTCATTGGAATCTACTGAATCCTTTGGTTCTATCAAATCATCTGCTGTAGTTCGTATAGCTGGAACATTTCCAGTTCTACATTACAGTCTTTGCTTCGAGCTTGTCCGGATTTTGCTTTTAGACACAGGCCGGACAACCCCAAATCTTAACTAACTTAAGATATGGGCTCTTCCCTTTCCATATCATATATGAAGTGGTAGGCAACTGATTCGATTCGAACCCTATTCAATAGGTATGCAGCTTCTCAAGTGCATAACTCCCTAAAGGAAATAGGTGACTCAGTAATACTCATCATAGAGCACACCATATCATATAGGGTGTGATTGCTCCACCCCGATATACCATCGTGCTATGGTGTATGCGGAGGAGTAATGCTGAGAGAGAATCTCATTCTCCTTTAGAAAAGTCCAGGATTTCCGTGCTCAAGTATTCTCCTCCTAGATCACATCAAAGGACATAATACTTATACCCGTATTTTGGTTCTCTACTTCTAACTTATATTCTGTGAATATCTCAAAAGGTTCGGACTTGTGTTTCAACAAGAACATATGTCTGAATCTAAAGAGATCATCAGAGAACGTAATGAAGTATAAAGAACCAGTCCTGGCATGTGTAGACAGGGGACCTTACATACATCAACATGTATCATCCCAAGAGTTCAGTAACTCTTTCTCTGTTTCCAGTAAACGGAGCTATGGTCATCTTATCTTTGTGACATGACTGGCGAGTTTCACAAGATGTAAATTCAAACTGATTTAAATATGCATCTATATGTAACTCTAGCTAGTCGGGTCACATTGATCTGACCTAGTCTACAATGCCTCAAGTAGGATTCGTTCATTTCTGAACTCTTCCTCTTGTGTGTGTTCCGTATACTAAAGAACTGTAGTTTGATTTAGAACATCAATGCTTTTAGATAACGTGCCTGAACCGATCAACTTTTGATATAGGAAATGTTCAAAACATTATCCATCTATACTAAATTATATCCTTTCTTTTCTAATAAAGAGAGTGATATGATTTGGTATATCAGGTTCGGTATCTAATAACATTCGTTCAGAATCAATGTATTGGTAATACAGGGTGACAGTGACCAGCAGACTTGACTGCAACTCTTGCCCCGTTTTCTGCCTCATGAAACTTATCACCCGTTCTCAGTTCTCTACCTTTCTATAGCCCTATGTAACAGATTACATATGATGAGATCCTGATCTGGTATCACATACCCAGGACGTAAAGGATACTGAGAAACAGTTCTGTATAATGAACATACCCGAAGATGATGCATCAGTATGCACTCTCTTCGTTTGGGCGGCACGGGAAATCTGGTATTCCCCGATTTCCTGCTCGGTCTTATAACAATTATAAGTTGGAGCGGGACCAACGTTCCCCAGCTCAGTATAACAAGCGGGTTCGGTCAATAATCCGTATTATTATCTTGATTAAGGCGTGATATGGTCGCTACCTGGAGAGAGAGAGAAGAAAACACTCAGCGTGCGCTCTGTCAAGAATAGATTGGTTATTATTTTATCTAATCAGGATGGCTCCCACTGCTTTTTATCAAATCTTCCTTCAAACCCTAAAAGGAAAGACTAGCCGGGATTAATTACACACTACAAGTTCGCCAATCTTTCAGCCAGGCCAGTGTCGGTACTTTGAGGGAGGTCCCCCGTGCTTTCGCACGAACCTAATTAATGTAAACCTCGTTTTCCCAGAGGCGTAACCTCGTTAACACCTTTCTAGACACCTACTTGATCGGCTAATTGTAATGTATAAAACTCTCCCAGGAGTAACACTTACTCGCAGCGGGTATCGGGATCTAACTATCTCATAGAAGGTATGCAATCTCATTGCAAATCTCAACACTTGAAATTCCCGATAATATTTTGCCCCTAGCTCGCTATGACCTTGACGGAGGCCAAACAACCCATAGTCCGCTAGTCAAGTTCAACCCGTCATTTCCTGATTGAATTAAACCCACCCGCACGACCCTTGACGGAGGCCAAACAACGCCGTACGAATACCCTAATCCAATCGCATCATATGCTAGCAGATAAGCACTAGTTAGCTACCGTACACTACGCCTTGACGGAGGCCAAACAACCGCAGCACGAATACTAACTAGTACGTATCTGAAATGACGGAGGGCTACGACAGGTTTTTCTGAAAACCTATTGCGTAATGAACTTGATATCGTTGTAGAATCAAATGATTTTGAAATGGAGTGCTTTTGAGGCTTTTCTAGTTTTGCTAAAGGAGTCACTCCCGGTGAAGGGATCGTCGGTCCTTTCCTCGTCGAATGAGGTGCGGGATATATCATATATATCACTGTGCAAAGCAAAAACACTTAAAAGCAATCAAAAGACAAACCGAGTGTGTAGCATCTGCCAGTTATTGCTAAAGGAGTCACTCCCGGTGAAGGGATCTCGGTCCTTTCCTCATCGAATAAGGTGCAGGATATATCACATATACCGCTGTGCAAAGCAAGAACTGTAGCTACCTGTTTTATTTTGAAATTCGATTCTACAACATCTTAGGTTTCTTTTATTTCATTAATCACATTAATGAAGTCCCATCATTTAAGTACCTAAACATCATAGATAAATACGACGTACACTTATGCCATCCGCATTCGCCTCGATGTCCCCTCGTGCACCGTTAGGTTAGGTAACTAACGGCAGAGCAGGGCAGGGCTAGCACGGGTGTAAAACATAAGTAACGTCTATATAATATATCATATATACTATATACTGTATCTATCACAGAACATCACATGATCTCATCACAGATATCGCAGCAGAAGAATCATATGAAATATTGGATATACTAGGACGTCCGTGTTTTCAATACGAGCCAGTATAAAACACGGATTCCACGGTCGCGATGAATAGCCAAACCCACACCCCTAGACCCCTACGAGAGCGGCAAGCAACCCTACCAATTCTGGAGTTAAGAGACCCGGACCCGACTCCTCGAGTTGGTCTCCCACTGGACCCCAGAACCCGGTTACTTGTACCCTCCTCCTTGGGTCTATCCTAGTGCGGAAAAGTAAATAATATACAAACGGTGACAACTTCCGCAACCTGGAAGCGCCCCAATAAAAGAATATTACATACAAGTTTTTACATGAATGAAAATGAAAAACACTCATCTCACATAAAAAAAACCCGGCTATTCAAACACGACGATCCAATATAACATATCCAGCAACACATAACATCACATGTCATCAACGTAAGTAAATATGTCCATCCCAATTGTCGTTGACATATAGCAACGAAACCGGCGATGTCACATATTACACTTACGGTCACAGAAAAGAAAGTGTAAAACTACAACAGTTGGAATCCGCAACCACCTCAGACATCGCATGCCTGATCAAATGAATTTCTTAGACATCGCATGCCTAACAATTATAAACCCCGCATTTTAGTCTCATTATCGAAAACACTTTTCAATACCAAGTCGGGCAATTCAACAAGATTCCCGACATCCTGATCGAATGCTCGTCGCAAACTTCAGTAGACGGTCGCACCCCTGACGCCGTCGACAAAGTGCACCAAGGCGGAACACCGCTACCGCGAGCACCCGAACGGATTCTTTCGGCGACGGGGTTCTCCTACAGTCACTTGGTCGGGGCTATGGGGTGTAGCTGTCTATTAAGTTTACCCGGCGAGTATCCGCGTACGCTACGTGATTGCGACGGACTTTTGATCACATCAAAATTCCGTGGCAACCGATCAAGTGAGACTAAACTGCTACGTTTATAATATTCATTCAGTTATCTCATAACTTCTTGTGAATTCCAATTATTGTATCACATTCCAGATAAACAGAAAATGTTAAACTTTTCGATCGAACATTCGAACACCCAAGTTTTCCCGATACAGCTCAACACATGAAATAAGTCTAACAACATTCCGTTCGTACCTCAGTACCAACGGTCCAGCCGTAGAAGGGTCAAGCCAACGCCTCACATGTGGCACGCCGTACTGCCCCAAACCCGAAGGTTCAAAGGGCAGTTCAAGACGGTCACATAATCGAGTTAAGGTTTGTTGTCTTCTAGAGGGACCATTGCATTACTTGCACTACTTAGAACGTCGTTAAACTACGGAAAAATCCAACACTTGGAAATTTCCCGACAGGGGAAAAATTGGATATTTATATCCGGTCGAACTTTTTAACATATTCTAAAATTTATCCGGAAAGCCAAACAGACAAAATTTGATAAACCCGATCGAATCATCAAAGCTCCAAAACATCCCAGATTATTCAACACTTGAATAAATTTTAAAAATACCCAGAGAATTCATCACAGAAAACAATGAATTACTGTGCAATTTTAATAGGCTGACGTCATAAATATACCGCGGAAGCGCCGCCTAGCTTAGTATTCTGCCGCGTATCCGCGCTACATTGTACTGTTCATTGCCCCAATTTTGCACCGTAATTCTTATATTTTCCTGCTTATTTCTCTGCATATTTTTAATCATGAAAAATCACTGTTTTTAGAAAAAGTACAGAGAGCACATTTTGGAGTTGGTTTCGGGTTCGTTCCGGTTTCAAATTCCGTCTGGACTTCGCCTAAGGCTCTAGCTAGGCTCTGATACCACTGTAGGGTTCCTAGGCACCCTAATGAGTTCTCACAAGGCATCGATCATGCCAAATTAAAATTTTAACGGTGCCGAGAAACCCGACTACGGATCGTTTGCTAGAAAACTAGGCGAACAATGAACTAGTTAACACTTAACTAATGAGAAAACGGAAATACAACCTTTGTAGATCCGGTGCTCCATCTCCATAGCTCTGCAACGAAGTCATCTCCGCTGTCCAAAAGGAATCCGGGCTCTAGCGTCGTCTTCGTCGGAGAATGGACGGGCTAGGTCGTCGATGTCCAAGCCGAAGATGATCTACGTCGAGGCATCGATGAATCAAGCTCCACCTTCACCAAGTCATGAAACTTGTGAAGGAAACACACTCTACTACTTGGCAAGAGGTAGAGGATGAAGAAATAGGAAGTGGGTAGACTTTAGAATTGGATTTCTCACTCAAATCATCAATCCACCATTGATGACCTCAAGCTTCTTCACTTGAAGCAAGGAAGAAGAAGAAGGAAATTGTTATGATAAGTTAATAGAAAAAGAAAAGAAAAAAAATTCTTATCATAAAATTAACCATGGTCAAGTGTAGAGAATGAATCATGGTTAGTGGGAATGGTTAGGGTTAAGGATGAGATAAGAATGGTTGACTTTATCAAAGCTTCATGAAGCTTCAACTAAACTCCAAAACTTGCAACCATTCTTTTCTCTTCTTTTCCAAAATGAATAAATAAATAAATAAATGAATAAATAAAGGAAATGAAACCCTAGCCATTCTTTTAACCATGGTTTAATTCTTTGCACTTAACCAAGTAAACATGTATCATCAAACATGATACAATCAAGTGCACAAAATCATATCGCATATGTAATGCGCACATCCAAGTGAGAAAATCCATTTAAAGTGAACCAATACTAGTTAATGCAAAGTAATATATCAAATATATAATTATACATTAAATCATTAAATCAACACTTGATTCAATGATCCGGTCATGTCGCACACAACCGACTAGTATACAATGTATCGGCTTATCGAATCAACGCTTGAATCGATAACTAGGTTATATCGCATACAACCATTCAATACATTCATCGCGAGAATGGAATACGGTATCATATACACGCATTATTCTCGGTCCCGCACATATCTCATATGCGCTCCTATTTCGTTTCGCTTGAGCCAGGAAACCTCTGTGTAGGACTCTAAAGACTCGTCAATACGCCGGCAGCAGGCGATGATCATATCAAACACCCACAAGCCGCAAGCGGTCTGCCAAACGTAACGGCCACCCGGGTATTGAGCGATCTGAAGATCGACGAGCAAGCCCGCTCACACTCCAGTGAATCCGACCAGTAACACTACCGTACAGTCCGGTCTGATCGTCTGATATGTCGCATATCTCGCCTAGGGGTGGTAAACGTCAGACCCCAATAGCTCTATAAGTCGTGTCGATATGAGGTCTATAACTATTCGAGAAACTACTGGTAACACTTACCAGTAAATCTCAGCAAACCTGGCCAGGGATTTCCTGTTATAGCCAATCGAACACAACGCAACATCAACCCCCTATACCGGGAGAGACGAATCCCCTCCTATCGCTCATTGCCTCCATGTGACTCGGGACTGTACCCAAAAACCACCGTTTTGCACGCCCTCTTGGACGTGGTAAGATGGAAATCAAAGCACAGTGGGAACCACACAAGACTCTATGACGATCTCGGGTCAACAGACTACTCTGTACCAGTGTCACCAGAGAACTGCCATCTGACGTGAGGTATAATACCATCTGGGAGTTCTCGGCGAGTCCGTCCAGTGTACCCAGTCTCTACTGAGCACCCGTATATCATCTCTGATGTCAAACACCAATGGATATGGGATCATCCATCGCCCATCTGTATGGGTCGAGAAGGTACACGCTAGTCTACTCTGGTATATCGATGCCCCGTCTCGATACACCCACGACTAGGGACTTTGAAGGATATACTTATGGACTACCATGTCCCCACTAGTATGATCCGCATCATAGTCCAGGTAGTCAAGTACAGATCCTAAGGGCTTTACCAACATGTAACAGAGAGACAATCAGCATACACGTTAAGGTAAAGGGTAACCAGATAGCATACTATCATGTCGAGCAAGAAAGTCCTCCCTATATATGTCCCAGCATCCACTACAATATACATCCTATGTACAGTAATGGCCTCTAGGGCATACATATAACTAACACGAGTCGCCGACTCCATCCCCACCATCTAGCTTCCATCGCTGGCGAGCTCCAACTCCCCCTTCCATCTCCTCGAGCTCCTTCGCCCATTCCATCTCCTCGAGTTCCATCGCCAAGTTTTTTTTGCTGTCTAGCTTTCATCGCCGGCGATCATTCATCGTCGCCGTCGCCGTCCAGTGTCGTAATTCTTTTCCAGGTACGTAAAACTTTTTTTCTTCCGTTTTTAAAAATCGATTTTTAAAATTGACAGAATTCGTAGATGATGCTGCTGATGATGATTGTTGGTGGGGGTTGTTGTTAGGTGATGTTGATGGTGATGGAGTTCATGGCTGAGATTTGGGTTAGGGTGATAATTAGGGTAAATTTGGGTTAATTAGGCTAATTTGTATTAATTAGAGTTAGGGTTCGGATAATGATTATGGTTAGGGTTAGAGGTACTTTGGGCTAATTAAATTAAATATGTTTAATTTGGGTTAGGGTGATAATTATGGCTAATTAGTTTAATTTGGGTTAATTAAGGTTAGGGATTGGATGCATGATAATAAAATCCGTAGGGACGGTGGTCGGTGGTGGTGGCTGTAGTGGTCGGTGGTGGGTGGGTGCATGGTGGCTATGGTAGTGGCTGCGGCGACGGCTGTGGTTTGGGGATGTGGGCGGCGGCGTCTGTGGTTTGGTGGTGGTGGTGGTGGGTGGTGGTGGCTTTGGGTGGCGGCGGCTGCGCTGTAATTAGGTCTAGAGTTATGGTTAATTGAGTTTAGGGTTAGGGTTAAGGTAGTTAGGGTTAATTAGGTATAGGGTTAGGGTTAAGATAGTTAGGGTTAAAGTTAAGGGTGAGGGTTATGATTAGGATATTTTAGTGTTAGCGAAAGTGTATGTGTGTGTGAAAGAGAGATAATGTTGATGATGATATGCGTGTGTTTGTGTGTGCGTTTGTGATAATGATGATGTTGATATCTCATATTAAACAAGGCCAAACCCTAATTTTAAACTTAACACCAGAACTAAATCCAAAATCTTAAACTTCACACCAGAACCAAATCTAAAATCTTAAATTTGATTAAGAAAACCCTTTAATTTAAAAAACTTTACCTAAACTAAAAACTTAAAACCCTTGAAATTGAAACGTAAACGTAAAACCAATTCAAATTAAATCTTATAATAAGTGTATATATGATAATCGATGATAATATGAAATTTTCATATGCTCATCGATCGTCATATATGAAAATCAAAGCGCGACTTAGTCCCCGTCTATCAGTTAACATACGTTCGATGTTCGTCGTGATATAGAACTATACGAAAGTTGTTAAATATCGGATGGTATCATTTGGTGCTAACAACCATCATGTAGTCTATGTGACGAGAAAATTCAATCGTATGATAACCGATAGATTTGTCCAGTTTGGACAAATTAGGAATGTATAAAGCAAACACCTGTATTCACTTGTGTTTTCATTCGTTTCGAGTTATTTCGTCGGTACTTTTCCGCTGGTTCTCCGTATACAAAGATAGATTAGATATTCATTTCAACGTTGTTTCACAGTATTGAAATGATTATCTATTCTATTACAGTGTACTCGGAGATCAGCGGGGAGATGCTGCCGAAATTTACTCGAAATGGATGAAAGTACAAGCGAATGGGTGTATGCTCTATACATTCTTAATGGGATAGAAGTGTTACCCCCGACAGCCGAAACACACACATACAACACGAATACACAACAAACGCACACACACACTAACAACCCTACACCTGAGCGAAATCATAAATTGAAACACACATACACAGAATACAACTCATACTTGGGTATCTTCAAATCTAATTTTGTTAATCGATAATTTATTCTTTTCAACGACAAATTTGTCTCTACGGATTTTTTTCTTTGTCAATAACCCTCACGTTCTTAAAGATCTCAATATAGTCACCATAACTTACAATTTACATGTTATACAGTCTAACATGGCCCATGAGTACATCAGAGTTAAGGACTGGATGTACGTGGATTGGCAACAACACATGCAATCTAAGTTTGTCGCAGGAGTTACCGCTTTCATTGAATTTGCACGCGCACATAATAAGATCGTGTTAAAGAAGATTCTCTGTCTGTAAGATAGATGCGGGAATAAGTTCTGGAAGAAGTTAGAAATCGTAAAGTTTCACATCGTTAAACATGGTTTTACTAGACTTTATACAACTTTGCTATATCACGGGGAAGGACAGGAAGAAGATGGTAATGCGGCGGAAGAAGAAGATGATAACTTCTTTTCAGGAGAAGAAATGGAGGATACGGTAGAGGCTGCCTTCGGTGACAGTATTCCTACCGAAAATGATATTCCTTCCGGTCAAGGACCGCGTACAGATAAGTATGAAAAGTTCATGAATGATGCTAGAAAACCAATTTATGAAAATGCAAAATATTCCACCTGTTTCCCCCAATCAGAGCAAAACTCTGTTCAAATTTTGAAATTTAAAATGAAGCAGCGCCTCATAATAGCGCAGCGCTAGCAGCGCTGCACTCTAAGCAGCGCACCACGTGCAAAGCATGTGAGTGCTAGCGATAGAACAAAATGATCTCGGCCCTTAGATCAAAGATCCAACGAACATGATTAAAAATCATCAATTGACCAGAATAAAATTCTGTTAAGGAAACATTCCTCAGAATCTTTCCAAACAGGAAAGATTATGCTCTGAAAATCAGAACACCGTTGGATCAATGATCCAATGGTGATAAAAAAATCACCAAATTATATAATAAATTCTGTATGGGAAAAGATTTCCCAATCTTGTTAAAAAACAAGAAGATTGCCTTCTGTAATTCAGAAGCCCTTGGATTAAAGATCCAACGGTGGAAACATCCCCAAATCAATTAGAGAAAAAATCTCTTCAACTGATTCAACAAATCAGCTTGCCCTATATAAAGGACCTAAGACTTCAAGTCTCAAATAGAGGAACCCCCCCCCTAAACTTTAAGAAATTTAAAAGACAAAGAACAAGCTCTCAGAAGAAGAAAATTTTCTTCAAGGTAAAAAAAAAAAAGAACAGAGAGATGAAATCATCTCATATAAAAATAAGAATTTACTTTTTTTTCTAAGATCATAGATCTATAAGACCAAGGTCTTTCACAACAGAGATTAAAGTATCTCATCATAAAAAATTAGGGGAAGAACTTAATCTTCTTCAGATCATAGATCTATAAGACGAATTGTCTTTCAGAGATTATAATATCTCATTATAAAAGGGGGAGAATAATTCAATTCTCTTAGGATCATAGATCCATAAAGACAGAGCCTTTCACTAAAAACATAAGAGATTGAAACATCTCCTATAAAATAAGAACTTTGTTCTTAAATCCATGAGACAAAGTCACTTATAGAGAGAATTTAATTCTCAGGGCGCAAAGCTGTCTAAAAAGAGCCTTAGCGCTCTAATTAAAGGAGAGCGCCTCAGCGCTCCAAAATCTAGCGCACAACGCTGCAGAGCCTTAGCGCTCCAAATGTCACAAGAAGCGCACTGTGCTCATTGTCTAGCGCATAGCGCCAAGCGCGTCACGTGCTCCCCACGTATGCGCTACTGCGTTCTTTGAACTGGCGCTCAACGCCAAGCACGCCACGTGCTCCTCACGTGTGCGCTACTGCGCTCTTTGAACTGGCGCTCACCGCCAAGCGCGCCACGTGCTCCCCACGTGTGCGCTACTTAAACAGAAGCGCTTTGCGCTTTTTGAACTGGCGCTCAGTGCCAAGCGCGCCACGTGCTCCTTACATGTGCGCTAAGAGAACATAAATTGTTCTATAAATAAATCCCAGAGCCATAATGAATGCTCAGCATTCCATAAAAGACACAAAGATTGTCAGAACTCAAACCAATGCTCAGCATTGTTAAATGTTTAACATTTTAACTGAATGGGACGAGCCCAAAGTGGCCACAGAACCATACTTCAGATTAATTGAGCCCATACGCTCATAAATCTTTGATCTTAGTCCCAGATTGGACTACAGATCCCAACCAATATTGGTTCGAGGGTACATCTCTTCACTCTTTTGATATTTGTCGTTGTAATCCTTCAACGTCTTCAGAGAGGTGACGGGTCCCGACAACCAGACATTCCACGGACTGTGGGGTCCTTAAACTCATGGACTATGATGTCCTTAAACTTTACAGACTATGACGTCTTTAAACTATGGACTATGATGTCCTTAAACTCCATGGACTATGATGTCCTTAAACTTCTGAACCGCAAAGTCCCAAAACTAAAACAATAGAGTCCAAATGCTCTTTTGTTGGATCTAAACGATCCCGTTAAGTTGATCTTAGTCTAAAATTAGACTAACGCATCCTTAACAAACGTTTAAGTTAATCTTAGTCTCAAATGAGACCAACACATCCTTAAACCCAACCCCAGACCCAAATCTAAGAAAATACGGATTTGGACTAATCCACGCCCTACGGGCGACAACATAAATTAGTCTCCGTATACAATCCACGGGCAACCAAAAACAAAACAAACACACACAATACGAAATGACCATCTGGAGAAGGAGAAAGTGGTTACCGCGATGCGGTAGCGTAATTAACTGCAGGGGCTTACGCCTGCAGGGAAGAACGTCCCCACAATCAAAAACCCCTCAACGAGGGGGAATCAGACGAAATCTGCTACATCGGCCGCATCCGTTTAAACCTTCGATACATGGTGCCATAAATCAACTTGGCATCTTCGGAGAGGTGGACGGATAGCACCAAATAGCATCTGCCCTCGAAATTCAGGCTAGACGTCCCAACGTCCTGGTCGCGTCTTTTCGGCAGAGAACACCACCCTATCATGGTTCGTCTAACTTTTCCAGATTAAGTGCCTAAATGGATGGAGCAACAAGTCATTCACGATACTTCTGAAGTTCCTGAAAGATTCTATACCCCTAGGAAATAATGTGCCAGACAGTTGGTACGAAGCCCAGAAGATGATGTCTGATTTGGGTCTGAACCGTGAGAAGATTCATGCATGTCCCAAAGATTGCGTGTTGTACCGGAAAAAGAATTCAAATTTGAATGAATGTCCAACATTCGGAGAGGCCAGTTATAAACCGAAAGAATCAGATAAGAAGCCCGATATACCTGTCAAGATAGCACGATACTTTCCCATAACACAGAGGCTGCAGAGGCTATTCAGGTGTAAGAAAACAGCCGAGGTAATGATTTGGCATCACCGTGCTGCTCCAAGAGAAGATGGAAAAATGCGTCATCCAAGAGATTCACTGGCATGGAAGAATTTCGATAGGAGGCACCAAATATTCAATAGTGATTCTCGCAATGTCAGGCTCGAATTGACTAGTGATGGCTTCTGTCCATTCAACTATATGGCTGGAGGCCACAGCATATGGCCCGTTGTAATGATGGTTTATAATCTGTCGTCTTGGTTAGTTATGAATCATTCCTACTTTATGATGCCTCTTCTTATTGACGAACCAAACTCACCGAGTAACAATATCTACGTCTATCTCCGACCTCTGATCGATGAGTTAAAATCTTTATTCATTGATGGTATAGAGATTTACGGTGTAAACACGAATATAACCTTCACAATGCGTGCGACTTTAATGTGGAAAATTAATGACTTTCCTGCGTATGGAATGCTATCAAGTTGGTCCGTACATGGTCACAAAGCATGCCCTTATTACCATCAAAATACAACATCGAAATGGTTGAATTTTAGCAGGAAGATTTGTTATTGCGGTCATCGGCGTTTCCTTCCACTAGACCATCCCTACAGGTTAGACATTGCTCACTTTAATGGTCATCAGGAGCTTCTTGGGACTCCAGCCTCATTTTCCGGAGAGAACGTGATTGTTCAGTGGGATGGTTACTATAATGTAACCTTCGGGATAGATCCGGCAAAACAGGTCAAACCACCCTACTAGAACAAGTTATGTATTTTCTACGAGCTTTCGTACTGGTCAACAAATTTAGTGTGTCATTGTCTGGACGTCATGCACATAGAGAAGGGAGTATCCGAGCACGTATTTAACTTGTTTCTTTGTAAAGACGGAAAATCGAAAGACAACCTCCGTGCTCGAATGGATCTTCAGAACTGGGAAATTAGAAGTGAATTGCATCCTAAACCGATAGCGGGTAAACCGGACAAATTTGTACTTCCCAATACCGTATATCATATGTCACAACCAGAGAAGAAAAGGTTCTTGCAGGTGTTACATGATTTGAAAGCTCCCACAGCTTTCTCAGGATCATTTAGTAAGAAGATAAAAATTATGAAAGGAAAGATCGATAGGCTGAAAAGTCATGATCACCATGTTATTATGGAGCAACTTCTCCCATTAGCCCTCAGGACTTCCCTTCCTGAATCGGTTGGTCTAGTAATCAATGACTTTTGTTGATTTTTTTGAGAATTATGCGCTAAAACCTTGGATGTTGTGACGCTGGAGAATCTAGAAAATTCTATTTCATATATACTTTGCAAGCTTGAGCGTATTTTCTCGCCGTCGTTCTTCGATATCATAATACACCTGATGGTTCATCTTGTAACCGAGGCTAAGTTTGCCGGACCGGTACAATATCGATAGATGTATCCCGTCGAAAGGTACGTTGAATTTTTCGTTTCACGCATTTGTAAAATTATTGTTGTCCTATATGCCCGTATTTATTTATTTAACATATTTTTCTTTAGGAACCTCTACACTCTAAAAAAGTATATACGCAATAGAAATCGACCAGAGGGTTCTATCATGCAAGGTTATTTTCTAGATAAAGTAACCACATTTTGTTCCAGCTATTTAGACGAGAATATTGAGACAAAGCCTAACTGGTCTCGGAGAATTCAGGACGGGCTATACGGTAAAACTTATTATAAGAGAGTAGATACTATGTTCATCAACAAGATATATTGGTTTATCCGCCTCAATAGCGGCTTGAAGAAATTAGAGAGTGAGTTTTTTTGGATTAATTGTTATATTTGTGTTTGTGTGTGTATGAAATGATATAATATTAATGTCATAATTTATTGTCGAGAACAGAATTCATATTGATGAGGTACGTGAGGGGCATCCTGGTTGGAATGATGAACAATTGGAAAAATATCATCAGGATACTTTTTGCAATTGGGTTGCAGATCATGTAAATTATTCGAATAATATGTTATTGCTGTCGGTCTTAATCTAAACTTATATCTTTATGTATTTGCCGTAAAATTTGTTTTGTCAGATCCACGATCCGAAGTTGTTTGCATAATTAGATAGAGATTCAAGATGTTTAGCTCAGTTTCCTAGCATGGAGGTTTCCTAGCATATTTGTACGGCTTTACCCTCTTGTATTGTTTTGCCACCAGCCGTAGATGATAACTATGAAATTAAATCGCAATTCATTAACTCGCTTCCTAAGTTTCATGGACTGAAGTCTGAAGACGCCTATGTCTTTATTAAGGATTTGAGGATTTATGTCATATGTTGAAATTAAAACGGTTGAATGCAGATGCGGTAAAGCTTAAGCTAATTCATTTTGCGCTCGCTGATAAAGCCAAATATTGGCTTTATAGCATTCCCACACATTAGAGGATTTCATAAAAACCTTCCTAAAGAAATTCTACCCCCATTTTAAAACTGCTAAATTCAAAAATGAAATATGGACATTTTACCAAATGGGGGGCGAATCCTTTTGGAAATATTTCAATAAATTTAAAGACCTCCTTATTAAGTGTCCATTGCATCGGATTGCTAAATAGGAATTATGCCACATAGTCTACGGAGTTTTAGACTCCAAGGTGATGCTTGAATGATGTGTCAAGGAGATTTTATCCAAAAAGGCGAAGATGATGCATGGAGCTTTCTTGATGGATTGTCTGACAAGACCATGCAATGGGAGAGTACAAATGGGAGGACGACTACTACATTGATAGGAAGGATGCACGTAGTGGAGGCTTCTATCGGTATGAGAGTAAAGTTAGCGGTGATCATGCGCACACTTAAATCCATGTAAGTCGCTACTCCTTACCTTGTAAATCAAGTCAGTCAGTCCTTTTATACAAATTTCCAAAATTCCCCTCATCTTTTTGAAGAATGCCCTTTCGTAGGAGGTCCTCAAGGTCAAGAAACTGCTAATGCGACATTTCAAAGACCTAACAACAATCTTTACACTCAAACTTATAATCAAAGTTTGGGGAATCATCCTAATCTATTTTGGAATTAAGACACGTATAATTCCAATACAAGCCAACAATTCCAAAATCAACATCAAAAAGGGGGTCCCCCATCCAATCCTATACAATCCAATACACAGTATGCACCTCAAGAATTAGGTAATGAGAGGGTTATTAACCTAGAGCAAGGACTAGACGTCTTTATGAAGATAACTGGCCAGGCTATATCTGCTAATGCTCAAGCTTTTACAAATCTCGAAAAGCAGTTGGCTACATTTATGCAAATATCTAATCAAGCAGTAACGGCTAACACTCAAGTAATTACAAGACTAGAAATGCATATGGGGCAAATAGCAGCTGCAGTGGAAGAAAGAGAGAAATGTACTTTTCCAAGTCAACCTGTTATCAATCCCAAAGACATTTGTACGAATCTTGCTCAAGTGAATTCTATTACCGCCTTATGATCAGGAAAATATGTTGATAATCAAGTAAGAATGCCTGAAGATTCTATTAAGACACCTGCTGATGATGTGCCAACTCCTATCGATTCGAATGCACAGTCGGTATCCCAGCCTATTCATATTCCTACTCTTGAGCCACGTGCACCATTGCCTCATCGTTTGAAGGCGAAGAAGCAAGATGCACAAGCGAAGAAGGTGATAAAAATATTTAAGCAAGTAAAAATCAACATTCCACTTCTTGATGCAATTCAACAGGTCCCCATGTATGCAAAATTTCTAAAAAACATACGCACCGAGAAGAGAAAAACATATGCGCCTAAGAAAGTATTTTAAGCGGCTAATACTTGTGAAGTCTTTTCCAATAGTATGCTGGTGAAAAATGAGGACCCAGGTTGACCTACAATTTCATGTAAAATAGGTGACAAGTTTATCAAACGAACTTTATTAGACTTAAGCGCTAGTGTTAGCCTATTAAAATCACTTTAAATTTGGCAGATCGTTCTATTAAAAAACCAAAAGGGCAGATTGAGAATGTGTTAATTAAAATAGAAGAATTCATATTTCCTGTTGATTTCTTTGTCTTAGAAACACAACCTATCTCCAATTCTAAAGGTCAGATTCCAGTTATTTTAGGATGACCATTCCTAGCAATCTCAAATGCTTTGATCAATTAACGAAACGGTTCAATGAAACTTTCTTTTGGGAACATGACAGATGATTTAAATATTTTTAATCTAGAACGCCAACCGAACAATCCAAGTGATCAACCCTTTGCAGTCAATATAGTCTATGAAATTGAGGAGAAGAAATTTGACTTTGAAGACAACGGTTTTGAGGAAATCTTTAAAGAGGGGCTCATGATCTTGGGAGAGGATGGGGAGAAAGTTGATGTCGATTATTATTATTTAGATCAAAATTTTAAGGAAATTTTTTAGGAGGAACTCGTGTTTTTAGATGAATTAGACTCACCAAATTATCAAGCACTACTTATTGAAAGAGAACATTCTCACCGCACTCAATTAAATCCTTTGAATTTTGATTCTATTAGTTTCCATATGGACACCTTAATACAATCTGGTGTTGCTAGGGTTAAACATCGTTATGCCATGGTTCTAACATATGATATAAAACATCAATTTAAATCACCCAAACCTAGACATGACACCATAATATCACCTATTGAGTCTACCATATTTATCGAGTCTCATTGTTGTGTTGTGTTTTACCAATTATATATACGCAATGATAAATTATTTGAATGGTTGATTCTAATTTTTGGACTTTCTAAAGTATTAAGTAAACAGTTTTTAGAATTGGATGATAATCACAAGGAGGACCTCATGGTGCCCCATGTCCGCATTCTATGGTATGATTTCTTTTCTTCCTTGTGTACATTTGTAAATTTATTTTCTTTTTGTTTTCCACTCATGCCTATCTAGAATTCTAATTTATTGACACGACATTGAGGAAAATATCAGAAATGAGTGTGGGGATAGTTTGAACAGTTTTATATTTTTTATTATTTTAGTTTTTCACCTTTTTAAGGTTATCTTTTTCACTTTTTCACTTTTTAGGTTCATTTTTCTTATTCTTCTTTTCTATAAAAAGAAGTTTTTGAATCAAGCTAGTAATAGATGAACTAAAATTTGAAATCTGAAACTTAAGTGATATAAAGAAAAATTATTGAACCTGAGGATAGGACGAAATCTGAAAAATAACCCCATCTGGAAATTAAATACAGTAAATATACATCCTACTATTTGCACGATCATGTATCTTTAATCTTGAGATGTAGATGAGGATCAGAAATGTCATTGTTGAACTATTTTCGTGATTATAAAAAAAGGTGCAAAAGATACGCATAGTAGACAGTCAAAACTACTGAAATGTGCAAATAAAAAAAAGAGGTATAAAATATAATAAGTTTAGTTCTGTGGTTGCCTAAGACAAAAAAATCTTCAGTCCTATATGGTGTTTTCTCACCTGGTGCCTTAAAACTAACTGGCTTGGGAGCCATTGCTAGAGGTTCTATGTAGTTTAGCGAAACTAGACAAAATATAATTAAAATATAAGAAAGAAAAAAAGATAATAATACGTAGATATGAAACAAGGATACTATATAGTTTGAATTGAAATCTCAAAACTAAAGGATGAATTACACATACGCGTAGGGGTAAAGGATCTATATTTGAAGGAAAGAGGGACGTGAAGAATATAATCGAGATCTATTGAGGGAGGATAGAAATTCTGGATTTGAAATGATACTTGAGTATGATAATTCTTGAAAACCGAAAAACCAGCGAGATTCTACCTTTTCTTGTTTTCACTTTTCTTTATTTCGATTTTTGATTTTCCTTTTATTTTTATTTTCCTTTTTGGGATTTTATGGGTAGTATCCACTAAAACTCTCACGAGACAACACTCGTCCACTTGGGTAACCTTATGGTTTAACGCCTTGTCGCACGTAATAAGTGCAATCGCAACGTATGTGAAAAAAAGCTAGGTAGTTTTTATTTTTCTTAGGATTTTTAGATTTTATTTTTCTTAGGTTTTGCCCAGAGGACTAGAAAAAGTTAAGTGTGGGAGTATTTGATTGGTACGGTTTAGTACATATTTTATAATCATATTTGGCTTGATTTTGTCATATTTAATGCTTCGCGAAGGTGTTTTTGTGATATTTGCAGATCATAAGGTTCTAATTGCAAAAGGAAAAGAAAAGAAGCCAACACGTGCTGTTCACATTGCAAATCAGTTAAGAAGAAAGGACAGAAGCGCATAGATTAGAATTACAAAGCTTTAAAGAGCCAAAAAGAACCAATTCAGCGCAACAAAGAGCCTGAAGAAAGTAGAGCCCACTTTGCCAATTTTTGGCGGTGATTTAGCCGAGTGTGCATGGGATTTAGCCAACCCCTTTGGGCCAAATAGGTCAGGTTTTGGTTGAGAGTTTCATTGTTTTATTCTAATTTTGTTGGTACCATATTCGATGAAAAAACTATAAATACTCATCGAATATAAAGGGCTAAACATCTCTCTTCTTCTCTAGCTTTTTCTGATGGCTAGGGTTTGAGAGCGATCTAAGTTTGTAAGTTATCTTAAGTTTTATTTTATTTGAATTATGTTTTTATTTAATTATTGTTTGAGTTTTTCTATTATTATGCATAGCTGAGTTTTTAGTTTAGGGTTAGATGAAATTAAGTTTGTGCATGGTGATGAGTCGCTAAGTTTTAATTTCCCTTTCATGATCTTAATGGTGAGTATTAAAATAATAAAAATAGATTCTTTTTATACAATTCTGATAAACTAGGATTGATGATAGATTGACTATTTTGATATTTAATTCGGGAAAGGATTTGCATTACTAATAAACTAAGTAGATCAATGAGAGATTGACAACCTTTAGATTTATCAAGGGAGAATAAAATTTGTATTTTTATTGTTTATAGTCGACCTAATTAATTAGGGCTTATTTTGGCTAATTGATAGAGCTATGTAGATAAATGTCTGACAGCCATTAATTCTACATAGTAGAAGGTTTAAATCAACCCGTTTCTTAATTAATTAGCAATTAATCTTCAGAATAGGCATCTTTTCTTTCGATTATATTTTTTTTAAAGATGGAATTAAAGGAAAGGAAAAAGATTATTTGAAATCACCATGAACAAATCTACAGTGGATTCGAATCCCTAAATATTTTCTTTTAACTATTTACTTAAAACGTTTTATTATTATTTTCTTTTAATTACTTTTTTTAATTACCGCATTTAAAATTGCTTGCCTCTATTTATTGTATTACATTTTATTTTATTTTAATTTTTGTGTTTAAATTATTAATAGTTAATAAATCTTTTCAAAAACCTATTTTTAAATTTGTTATATTTAACTAAAAGCTGTCATATTCTCTGTGGATCAACCCACAAGAGCTTCAACCGATAAACCGGTTTGTATGACACGCACATGAAGCTAAAAATTCAAAGGAAA
Source organism: Agapanthus africanus (assembly GCA_030015575.1). Taxonomy (NCBI): domain Eukaryota; kingdom Viridiplantae; phylum Streptophyta; class Magnoliopsida; order Asparagales; family Amaryllidaceae; genus Agapanthus; species Agapanthus africanus. The sequence continues at coordinate 944,869,268 of CM057337.1, forward strand.
CAAAAATTAAATGAAGAAATTTGAGAGCACGGAGGTTTGAATTTGTGACTTTTGGATAAGGAATACAGATGATAACCAAAAGATAATAGTAATAACCATGTATATATACAGGTAGGAAAGAAATATTTGTCCGGCTACGCCAGCGGTGAAAGTCGGCCGGCGATGGTGGTGGGGATGGATGGCCAGCAGCGGCGGTCGATGTCCGGTAAATGGTGGTAACGGCCGGTGATGGCGATTTCCAGAGGGACAGTTTATTTAAATTTTGATATATTATGTATACTATGGCATTAACCTAAGGATATGTGGTGATTTGAAAATTGATTAGTTTTTTCATTTTTGTACTATGAGTTGAATGCTGAATTCGAAAATCTAAATTCTCGCATTCTAAAATGCCAGTTTCAACTAACATTATTAAGAAATTTCCAATTTTAAATAATTTAGGACTAACATGAATTTTCAAATTCCGGATTGTATTTTCAAATGACTTGTGACTAACACCCCCTAAGTAACTAACTGTATATAAATCTATTTTTAATTATACTTAATACTGGCATTTAACACGTGCAATGCACGTTTGTAGCGTTATCCTATTTAGCGTCCAAAAAAATTCTTGAGCCCGTGTATAAATATAAAATGGAGGGCTTTTGGTTTAAAATTATTTTGAATGTTCATAAGTGAATAAAATAGTCATTTTAGTAACTTGGATCAAGAGTATTCTAGAAAATATTATAATATGTTATTTACCATATTTAAATAAAATAAGTTAGATATAAGTGAATGAAAGTAAAATTTGAAAAATGATAAGATTAAAATAAATTCTAAAATGTTCTTTTTTATCTTAAATTTGAGTAGAATGTAGATTGAATTTGGAATTCAAACTAATTTTATAAAGTTATTTTTTGTCTCAAGTTCTAAAAAATTACTTTTTTCTTTGTTTTCCAAAAAAAGAAGAATTATTTTGTCTTTTTATTTGATAATGTGGAGGCTTTGAGATTTGTTTTTTTCTAAACATAATAATTAATTATTTTTGTCTTTTTGTATGATGATGTGGAGGCACCGGAGGATTTTTCTCCTTTTTCTTTGTTTTAAAAAAAAGGAGAGGTTGGTTTCTAACAAGGTCCATGTGCATTATACAGTGGTATAGATATAACTTGCAAAACACCAGTAGTTATAGGAAAATACTTTTTCTGCCCGGCTTGGTATCACACCCATGTCATCATGGAGCCCATGTGTAACCTACTTGGACTCCATATTATCTAAAAAGCAGTGTTGTCTTTTGGGTACAATAAACGTGGGATGCAAAAACGGATAGAAAAATTATTTTACCGAGTTATAACAGTAAAGATGAAATATTTTCAGCCACTTGTTCATCTGTCATCAGATATTTGGAGAGTTTAAAATTGTACATGTGGCTTTAATATATTCTACTTTAGAAGTAAACATTAAAATTAATTTCTTATATAAATATATGCAAGTGTCGACATATTTTGGTATCAATTGAAGTATGTCCGCTGTTCATCGATCATGGCATCCCCATGCATTAAAATCTGCATTCTTAAGTTCCATGCCAACTCTTCCTACCATAGCTGACCGTTTCTATCAAATCAATAGATGTACTTCTTGTGTTGTGACTGAAGCAAAATTCCGTAAGTCAAATTATTCTTACTATTTTTTTTTTATATAGACATGACTCTTTTGAAAATTGAACCAATCGATCTTCCCATTCTGAAAAGCAATTCTTTTACGCATGAGCTAAGTCTAATTGATGGTTTGAAAAACTTTAAGTTATCATAGAGCCGAGATAGATAGGATTTTCTTTTCGCAAATCCTAATTAGTTGTCAATATGGAACAATATATGTAAGTCATTAAGTGCCCCTATGCTTGAAGCTTCTTTTTGCAGCATGAGCAAGATGTCGGGACTCAATATGTCTGGTATCAAATTACGGTCTATTGTTCAAAAAAAGATTGTCAAGAAGAATCTCTATTTATTTATTTTTTCCAAATCTTCATTATTTATAAACTAGGTAATGAGCTTATTGTTTCTTTGCAATGTAACACTTACTATGTTGATGCATTAGATTTTCCTCAAAAAACAAATCTGAGTATCGCATTGCATGTTATGCAATAGAGCCTACGTGCTTCATTGGATTGTCAATTCAAAATATATTCGGAAAAACATGACCGAATCATTTTTTATTTATTTTATGATCGCGCTCCAAAGGCATTTCAAGTATCGCAAATTTAATCTACATTCTTCTTAAAATGGAGAGTAGAGTCAAATAACACTCTCAAGTATGCTTCAAACACTTTTTTTGTAAAACATGGCTCATGCAGCATCCACTCCTCTACTAAATGAAAAAAAAAATCACTCTTTTGCGGTTGTCACTACTACAAATAAGGGTTGCCCCTACGGATATATGCGTAGGGGCGAAAAAATACCCCGTAGGTGCAAAGGCCGCAGGTGCAAGTTGAAACCCTGAACTTGCCCCTACGGTCAAATTCTTGCCCCTACGGATTTCTGTGTAGGTCATGTTGCCCCTACGGAGTAGGCCGTAGGGTAAAAAAAATTATATTATTTACGGTTTTTTTTAATATATTACATGTACCTACGGACCTAACCGTAGGGCCATGTACTACCCCCTACGGATATAGACGTAGGTACCTATCCGTAGGGGCAAAATATCAGGAATCCTGATATTTGGCCCCACGGATAACACCGTAGGGGCGAGGCCGTGGCCCCTACGGATATGTCCGTAGGGGCGCTCCCAACCTCCCGGTACTGAAATCAGGAAGGAAATATCAGTTACTGCTGATATTGTGGCCCTACGGATATAACCGTAGGGGCAACATGTGTACCTACGGATTAATCCGTACGTACATATTATCTGTATTTTTTTTATAAAAAAATGGGCTGCTTGATTTTTTCCCGTCCTGTGCACAATAATATATACATCAATCAAATATAAAATTAATCATCACACAACATATATCGCAGTATTCATAATCACATCTCACGCATATATATAATATACAAAAGAAACCCAAAAACTGAATATGATATAAATATAAACCAATATCAATATCGTTTCAAAATGTAGTACAATGTGTATGATATAAATAAATACATGTTTCAAAAAATAAGAACCAAAAAGCTACCCTAGTTCGGTCCAGCTCCACCTCTGAATAACGATAGAATAACGCGCGCCTGCTCCTCGGTCAATAAACTCTGCAATTCGGCACGAGCGGGAGTCTAAGCGGCCTGTGGAGCTGGCGATGTGGTCTGCGCAGCCGCCGTCGAGGTAGTCGCTTGCGGAGCCGCGGCTACGTGAGTCTGAGCGGGCGGTGGAGCTATAGGAGCTGTCTGCGGAACCGCAGCCGATGTAGTGGCTTGCGGAGCCGCAGCCGAAGGAGATGCATGTGGAGGCTCGGCCGATGTATCCTGTCACGTCTGGACCTAACGTATGTAATAAGCGTGTAAGAACTGTGTATTATTCGAATTCGTATCATTATTCACTTATTTCGAAACCCCGTTTGGATATCTAGTTTGTTGTTTATTTTAATTACATCTGTATGTATGATTAATCAAACTTAAGTCTAAAACCAAATAAGCTCAAGTTACGTACTAATTATGGATATGTTGATATCTATATAATATGACATGATATTTTACTATAAAGTGGTATACATACCAGCATCTTCTTCAACTCCTGAACGGTAGCCCTCAAGCTCTCCAGTTCCTGATGGACACGTCGATCACCGGAGACGGAGGAAGTAACCGCCGGGGTGGAGTCCAACCTCATATGGGCCCTGCTAGGGCCCAGTCCCCGGCCTCTCTCCCAACCTCCGTGGTGCCCTCCGTGTGCGGCGTTCAGAACTGGGGTCAGCAGCCTCGGATCGCTCTGTCCGGTAAAATCGATCCCCGAGGCCTGGGCCTGCTCAACCACCCGCTCCTACACCCACATTTAGCAGTAAAGTATAAGTATAAAATTTAAACTTGAACCTTCTGTCACGCCCCGCTTCCCAAAATACGGAAAACGAGGGATGACTAGGCCAGCCATGCTCCTACGGTCAAGGAATCATCCCGCCGTAGTCACACTTCGGTTTCTAGCATTACATGGTAATCGGTAAATAAAGCGCAGTGGTAAAGGAATCACATCACTAATTTATTACATTAATATTCCATTGTTCACAAATTACAGATAACAAGAACAATTACTAACCAAGTTCAATCTCCCGATCACTTTTATGGAAAGCAGTAAAGATAGGAAGTACACCAAACTATATCTCCGTGAACTCAAAAGGTAGATCTGTCTCCTGCACTGGTCCTTCCACGGGATCTGAGCATGCATACTCAGGTCGTCAGAGCGACACAACAACAATATTATTATAATACGATAGAACAGGTAAATGAGGTAATACTAGTGTAAGAACAATGCAAGTAATCACTATGTCACTATATGATGCAGAATATGTTCTGTGTCCCTATCGGTCTCTAGGTCATGTTTGAAATCACATAGTGGAAGGAGGATCATGTTTAACAGGAGTCTCGTACATACCCGAGACAACGGTCCACATGCCCGGGACATAACCCTGTCAGCCGGATCGCTAGATCCTACCCTACATGTATCAGTATCACGGTTCGAATGATCATCCTCTAAAACACGGTCCCGCTAAATACGATACTCTTTTCACTTTGATTTCCCCTTTTTCCCCAAGTTTACACTATTTATGATCTTGATCTAGTCGTGTACAAATATACCAATGGCACGGTTTTATCACTGTTCACTGTATCAACCACTGTCACGAATATTCACTTTCCATTGGTGTACTTGTCACTCCTAAACCAACATGTATCACGCACGATAATGCAATATCCACTGATCCTAACACGCACTAACACTGAGTATTTGGCAAGGGTATGATATATGTATGTATGCTACCAATAAGCTATATATGTTATGAATCAACATGCATGTCATTAACTTACTTAAATTGCATGAATTAATATGTTAAGAATGCAGCAAAATGATACAAGTAAGATAAATAGAACACTCAGTCAGCAATTCATCAAAATTTGTTTCAGTTCAATCGGGATTCCGGTTTTCAAGATATAGCTGTTTCATTTTAAGTGCTCGCGGCTGGAAATTCAGTTTCAGAACTGAACGTCCGTTTCGCGATGCGAATTGCACCCAGTTGGGCTCAGAATTTAGCGATGTTACAGTTGAATGAAATATAGGGTTTCTAATAGGGTATTCAACGCAACAGACGGATCCTCAATCGCGTCTGTACGTTGAAAGTTATACACAGTTTAACCTCAGTGTGTCATTTCTGAATCTGTTCTGGACAGTTATACGTTCTGCCCTTTTAAATACAGTTTAAAATAGCAAACGGCAATGAAAAGGAATGGAACCACTTGTTTTGTTTAGCTAACAGAATTATCTTTAATCTAATGTAAAGTTCCGTAACATACGACATCAGGAAACCCAGTGACACAGGTCTTGGGACAGAACACAATAATCAGAAACGCTCTGGACTGCAGTCCAGAGTCGCATTCCGATCTAAATATCATCGCAGTTACAGAACAAGAACCTTTTGAACTTTACATAGGGTTAAAGTTCGTCAAGTCGACTTCGTTTTAAGCCCTCGAACGCATCATTCCAGTATGTATATAATTTACGGTGATTTTATTCATTTTCAGATACGAGAAAACTTCTAGTTTTAACGGCATAATTAGGGGTATCAATTTTGGTCACTAACAATCTTATTTTCCAGTAATTTTTATACACGACATTTATCATTATGAGGGCCAACAGAAAACATATATTTCCGTCAAATTAAACTATTATATTCATTGGAGATTAACATCGAACACTTAGGTCACAATATATATCAGGAATCGGTAAATTCGAAAACTTGATGATTTAGATTTGTACCACTATTATATTAGCATGAAGCAAGTAAATACTTGCCTGGAAAATGTCTCGGAGTCGCACGGCAGCAGCGGTGTCACGAACGCGTGATGTACGCCGTGAAACGGGTTTGCGCGAGCTTGGATCGAGACACGGGTTTTACGTCGGAGTTTCTCGGAGTCGTCTTGTGCTCGCTGGAACTGTAGAGGAGGCTCTGTGGATCTCCCGGGTGCGCTGGGGTCGACAATGTCTTCGGTGGTCGCTCCGGCGACGTGCACAGTGAGTGCTCGCAGTGAGGGGGAAGATGTGGGTTTTGGAGAGAGAGGGGGAGCAGTGGGGGTCGGGTTTGGAGTGATGAGGATGGTGCTGAGGATGTAGAGGGTCGCAGAGGTGGTTCAGGTCAGTGGGGGGCTCGTCGGCGTCGGTTGCAAGGTGGTGGTTGCAGTGGGTTCCTCGAGTTTGGGGGGGCTCGGTGGATGTAGAGAGAGAGATGAGGAGTGAGTTGGAGAGGGAGAGTGATGAGAAGAGTTGGAGACGAGGGGTTTGAGTGAGGAATCGTGGTCGGGGGTCGCGGGTCGTGGGCAACGGCGAGGGCGACGTGGGAGCTCGGGGACGTGGGTAGCGACGTGGGAAGGAGTGAGCGGGAAAAGAATTGTGGGGAAGATGGAGGGGTTTTAAACGGGTCGGGTTGGGTAGTTGAGGAGGCGGGCTGCTGAGCTGGGCCGGGCCCGTTTAAAAAATTTCCTTTTAAAAAAAACCGAAGTGGGCTGAGAAAGGAACGGGCAGGGGTAATTGAATTTAAAAAGTTTGTGGGCTTAGTAAAGGAAACGGGCTGGGGAAATTTTATTGATTTGAAAAAAACAAATTGGGCTGAGGGTTTTAAATATTTTGGGTTAGGATTTTTATTGATAAAATTTTGGTTTTAGTTTTATTTAGCCTTGGTTTTAATTTGTTTTAAATCTTGGGTTTTTACTTTTAGGGTTATGGAAATATATAAACATTGGGATTCAAGCAACCACCTTCCTCCAACAATATACGAGGAAAAAGTAAATTTCTGGGATTTAGAAAAATAGGAAAAACTTTTATTAAGATGGTAATGGGGATTTACACCTTCCAAAACTAAAATTTCAAATTTGGGTAGAAAAAATATTAACACTTACGCAGTACTCCTGGGTAGCGACGTCGGGATATCGAAGCTCGCCCATGGCGGGATCTGTCGAGGTGCCGTGGACGGCAAGATATGCGGAAAGCACGCTCGGTGTACCACCTGACGCTACGGTTCGAGATGTCTGCAATATTAGAAAGTAACTCTTAATATTAGAAATATTAGAAAATAACTCTTAATATTGCCGAATATCACAAATGTCGGTCTATTGTAATTTACCGATAACTCCATGGCTCGAGTAATGTTCCTCGAGCCACCTGTGTAAGTAGGGCGACCCCTCTTCGCCGACTTCCTGTTCTCTGTATTCTGAGCGGCCTGTTTCTGCACAACGCATTAACATTTAGTTTTCTAATTAAGAAACACAAAGAAATAAATTATATCATAAATAATGAATTACATTTAAAATACATACATGTTTGCATTGGGAGTCGAAATAAGCGCACAATAGAGGCCATGTCTCTACGTCGACTCTCGCAAACGCCGGAGTAGATAGGAGGGCCGCTCTCTCTGCCTCGGGGGTCGCCATCCACAGGGAGTAGCAGTCGGCCTTCAGCTCATTCCTGTTGTATCGGACCTTGGCCTGCATGTTCTTCATCAGGCCATTGTACAGAGCATGAAGGTCGAGCACCCTTCCCGGGTGATCAGGGTCGGCTACAGGCTGAAAATCGTAATCCAACTGAAAATACCAAAAAAACATTGTTATTAGATTGCAAGTGTTAATAATAAATATATTGGATAAATCAAATGAAAATATATATTAATACATACCCGAGCCTGATCAAAGAAGAGGGCGAATGAGCGCTGGTGCTGCTCGCCCCACTCAACGTGAAGTGGATAGTTCTTCATGAGCCGGCTCTCGTCCCCCAAATACCAGCCGAACCTCTCGGCATGAGGACCGGTATAGCGATAGTCAAGGGTAAAAAAAGGGGGAATGCTGCCTCCCCTAGCTCTGTCAGGCCTCAGCCTATGGGACTGATTCGGGCCTCGAGTCCCCCTCTGGGGATGGGGAGGCCCTGCGTCTGCATGAAATATCAAGACAATCAATAATAAGACAAAGTTGTATTAAGAAATCAAGGTTAAACGAAAATTCAAGTGTGATATATACCTCCGGTGACTATTGCACGAGCCTGGGCCCGGGCAGCAGCACAAGCGGGACGATAGTTCCTCCAGTAAGGAACAACCGGGGGTCCCGGATGCGGACGCATCCCCTCCAACTAGAAAATAAACATCGATGCTAAATTTCCATGAAGTTCATATTTATTCTATAGAGCATATGTAAAATGAACAAATATTTTAAATTTATTCATACTAACCTGCAGACGATGCGGAGGATATGGAAGCGGCAGGAGTGGCCCCTGCGGAAGATGTGGACGCACCACCTATAATTAGACAATTAAAAATAGATTATATAAGCAATTACAAAAAGAATGTGTAGATCAATAATATAACGTTCTAAATCAATATGCATGCACTATAGGATATATAAACATACCCGCAGGTGCGGTGGTGTCACCACCTACAGCTAGACAATAATAAAAATTGCTAAGTAAGAGCAAAAGGAATGTGTGTATTTATGATATAGCATTCTAAATCAATATACATACACTATATGATATATAAACATACCTAGAGGAGCGGGGGTGGCCTCTGTCCCAGATGTGGATGCATCACCAACAACTAGACAATCAAATATTGACAATATAAGTAATTTTGACATAAACAGGCATGAATATCATGAATATCTGTAATATTACATTCAAAATGGATATGCGTGCAGTATACCTGGAAGTGTGGCAAAATCCATACGGAAGGAGGCATCCTAAGGGGTCTCCGATCTGGGTGCAAGACCGGCCCTCTGAAGCTCCCTACGGAGCTCTCCGGGCGGCAGAACCGCTCTGCCTCTGCCTCTGCCGCGGCTGGAGCTCCTGCCGCCCCTCGCTGCTCCCGACATCGTCATCAAATCTAGATAAACGGTTCGTGGACGCATTAGACAATCATTAAAAGTATTGACTATATATGTATAGAGCGTAAAATGTGAAGTAATAATATAACATTACTGATAACCTTTTTCGTTTCATGGGCGCATCATACATATCTACTTGGATTTCATCGTCGATGTCATTTCTAACCCACGTAACTTCATGATCGGTCGAAGACAACCCGTTCTTCGAAACAGACGGTCGGAGCACTTTAAGCCTTCTCTCTTCTTCGTCCTCATCGCTGTCCTCGTATTCTGGGACATCGTAGACATCTCTGGATTTCCATCGGCATACAACACTCCACCCCGGATGCTTCAAACACTGTGAGTAGTATACTTGGAACGCGTGGTTCGGAAAGATAAACGGATCGTCCTGACCGTAAAATTGAAGTGTGTTCACACTGGCCAATCCATATTCATCTTTCCAAGTCCCAAGACTGCTTCTCCACCTGTCCGTATCGGTTCGCGGATCGTACCAAGTACACTGGAATATATAAAAAGGTTCTGATCGTCCGGGATAGTGGATGCCGAGTATACAATTTAGGTACCCATAGTAAATCACACCGTCCGATCTTACCGTCGCAATCCCACTATTCTGAGTGGTTCTAGATGTTTCTATGTCCTTAACTTCGAATTTGTATCCAAGGACACCAAATCCTTTGTAATATGCAACCTCCATACTAGGAAATTGAGCTAAACATCTTGAATCACTCTCAAATGATGCAGACAAGTTCAGATCGTGGATCTAACAAAACAAATTTTACGACAAATACATAACGATACAATTGAATTTTCTCGTCGCGTAGACTATACGACGGTTGTTAGTATCGAGCTATACTGTCCGATATTTAACAACCTTCGTATAGTTCTAGATCACGACGAGCATCGCACGTATGTTAACCGATAGACGGGGACTAAGTGGCGCTTTTAGTTTCATATATGAGTATCGATGAGAATATGAAGGTTTCATATTATCATATATTGGTTTTAACCCGAACATCTCGAATCGCTCTCTAATTATGTGTTTGTTGTGTATTCTTGTTGTATGTGTGTGTTCCGGCTGTCGGGGGTGGGCTTCTATCCCATTAAGAATGTATAGAGCAAACGCCCATCACTTGTGCTTTCAACCGTTTCGAGTAAATTTCGTCAGCACCTCCCCGCTGTTCTCCGAGTACACTGTAATAGAATAGATAATCATTTCAAAGCTGTGAAATAACGTTGAAATGAACAACTAATCTATCTTTGTACACGGAGAACCAGCGGAAAGGTACCGACGAAATATCTCGAAACGGATGAAAACACAAGTGAATGAAGGCGTTTGCTTTATACATTCTTAACTTGTCCACACGGGACAAATTTATGGGTTACCATTCGATTGAATTTTCTCGTCGCGTAGACTATACGACGGTTGTTAGTATCGAGCTATACTGTCCGATATTTAACAACCTTCGTATAGTTCTAGATCACGACGAGCATCGCACGTATGTTAACCGATAGACGGTGACTAAGTGGCGCTTTTAGTTTCATATATGAGTATCGATGAGAATATGAAGGTTTCATATTATCATATATTGGTTTTAACCCGAACATCTCGAATCGCTCTCTAATTATGCGTTTGTTGTGTATTCTTGTTATATGTGTGTGTTCCGGCTGTCGGGGGTAGGCTTCTATCCCATTAAGAATGTATAGAGCGAACGCCCATCACTTGTGCTTTCAACCGTTTCGAGTAAATTTCGGCAGTACCTCCCCGCTGTTCTCTGAGTACACTGTAATAGAATAGATAATCATTTCAAAGCTGTGAAATAACGTTGAAATGAACATCTAATCTATCTTTGTACACGGAGAACCAGCGGAAAGGTACCGACGAAATATCTCGAAACGGATGAAAACACAAGTGAATGAAGGCGTTTGCTTTATACATTCTTAACTTGTCCACACGAGACAAATCTATGGGTTACCATACGATTGAATTTTCTCGTCGCGTAGACTATACGACGGTTGTTAGTATCGAGCTATATTGTCCGATATTTAACAACCTTCGTATAGTTCTAGGTCACGACGAGTATCGTACGTATGTTAACCGATAGACGGGGACTAAGTGGCGCTTTTAGTTTCATATATGAGTATCGATGGGAATATGAAGGTTTCATATTATCATCGAGTATCATATATTGGTTTTAACCTGAATATCTCGAATCGCTCTCTAATTATGCGTTTGTTGTGCATTCGTGTTGTATGTGTAACATGATTTTAAACCATTGAGATCAAGATTGATAGAACAGATCATCCTACATTGCAATAGCATTCATCAACCAAAAACTATTATTGCAATGGCATTCATCTATAACAATCAACAATTAAAACTACAAATGTAGGATACTGATATCATAAAGCGTTATATGTAACATATGAATTCTCATGACTGAAACATGCATCAAAATATTGAAGTAGGGGGACAGAAAAAAATCCTATTTGATTATCAAATGCATGGGTTTGTATGATTTATATGTATGTATTTGAGTGCTGCAATTCCGAAATTTGCTTTAACTTGTATGTTGCTTTATGTTGTTAATTTGATCATTTTTAAAATTGTAATTGGTTCTACACATAATTATTTCGTTATTGTAACAGAAAATTTTGTTTCTTTCGATATGAAACAGATACGATACACGATATGATAAATAAAAAAACGAAACACAAACCGTATCAAGATTTAACAACTTTGATTATGTCATATACGCGGGCCGATATTTTCATATTAGCCAATAGGCAAAAATAGATTGCGGTCTGGATATGGCATATTGGCAGATGTTACCTATATGCATACATGCATGTTGTCTCCCCATTTTTTCATAAATTAAACCAACTTTTCTATACATGCTAGTAATTACTGGATACGTTCAGGTTAAATGCATAAAGCTAGCCGTAATTTACTCTACGGTAAACTTTCATCAATGCAACACTTTGGTTCGCCTAACTAGATCGCCATTCACGAACACAATCTATTTATATGGCATGATTTTATACACTTAATTTTACCACATTTAATGAAAATGAATCATTCATGATATGATACATGTATATACATCGATACCCAACCCCAACCTAACCCTAGCCCCAGCCTAGCCCCGCCCCAGCCCCAGCCCCACCCTAGCCCCAACCCCAGCCCTAGCCCTAGCCCCAGCCTAACCCTAGCCCCAGCCCCAACCCCAACCTAACCCTAGCCCCAGCCCCAGCCCAGCCCCAGCCCAACCCCGCCCCAACCTAACCCTAACCCCAGCTCGCCACAGCTAAACTCCAACCCCAACCCTAAGCCAAACCCTAACCTCAGCCCCAGCCGCAGCCGAACCCCAACCCTAACCCTAACCCCAACCCCAACCCCAACCCCGACCCCGACCGCAACCCCTGCCGAACCCCAACTCCAACCAAAACCCCAGACCCAGCCATGAACCCTAGCCCTAAATAATCAAAAATTTCTTTAATTTAGTTGAAGATTTACTAACCTGAACGGCGGTGGCGACGACCTGAACGGCGGTGGCGACGAGGAGAACGGCGGTGGCGATTTGGGGATTTTTTTCGCGCGCGATCGAGAGAGGTAGAAAGAGAGCGTAGGCGATCAATCTGTGCCTTTATTAAATCGCTATTTAGTTGCCCCTACGGATTTGCCCGTAGGTCCTTGGTTTGCGGCTCCGTAGGGGAAAACACCAAATTAAGAATTAATATTTTTATTCTTGAACGTATAGGCCCGTAGGGACAACCTTTTAGCCCTACGGATTAATCCGTAGGGCCAACATAAATCTGCCCCTACAGATTTCAATATCCGTAGGGGCAACCCCCTATTTTAGTAGTGTGTATGATAGGTTTGTTTTGTATAATATATTTTTTTATAGTTATCATACTTCTCGTGTGCTGCAAAACATTTTTTCCTTCCTTAATTTATATATATATATATATATATATATATATATATATATATATATATGAGAATAATGTAGAGAAAAGGGCATAGGGGATTTACTCTTATGGTGTCAAAAAAAATACAACCTCCGCCATTTTTCACGACGATTGGCATCCATCATCTTTATCTTTATCATCTATGGTTTGGATACACCAAATTTCATGTGATTTTACAATTTTTTCACCGTTGATTTAGTGGGTGCAAAATTAATGGTTTACCAATGATATAACTTTTTACATTGCTAATGCAACGGTGTAAAGGTGGTAGAATCACATTACATTTGGTATATCCATATCTTAGTTGATAAAGATGATGGTGATGGACGCTGATCGGCGAAAAAAGTAGTGGAAGGTATACTTTTTCGAGATCGTAAATTCCCTCCTATATATATATATATATAGATAGATAGATATAGATAAGAAAGAGGCCCTAAGAAGCTTTTTTCTTAGGTAGCGGAAACAAAATACATCCTCCATCATTTTATTCGACGATCGGCACCCATCATCTTGATCTCGATCGTCTAAGATGGGCATACACTAAATTTCATGTGATTCTAACACATTTTCCCCGTTGATTTAGCAATGTAAAAAGTTCTATTGTCGGTAAACCGTTAATTTTGCACCCACTAAATCAACGGTGAAAATGTACTAGAATCATATGAATTTTGGTATATGCACATCTTAAAAGATGGAGTTCAAGATGATGAGTGTCGATTGTCGAATAAAATGATGGATGGTATATTTTTTCTGACGCCGCCAAAGGAAAAAGCCTCCTAAGGGCTCACTCTCTCTAGAGAGGGGGGTGCCATAGGACAAAAAAATATGCCCTCCGCCATTTTTTCCAACGATCGGCACACATTATCATCCTCTTCATCATCTAAGATGTGGTTACACCAAATTTTATTTAATTCTACCACTTTTTTACCATTGATTTAGTGTGTGCAAAATTAAGGTTTACCAACAATAGAACTTTTTACATTGCTACTTCAAAGGCGAAAAAGTGGTAAAATCAAATAAAATTTGGTGTACCTATATCTTAAATGATAAAGATAATGACGATTGGTGCCAATTGTCGCAAAAAATTGTGGAGATTGTATTTTTTCGACTCCATAGGGAGAATTTCTCTCTCTATATATATATATAGAGAGAGAGAGAGAGAGGCCCGAGGAGGCTATTTATTAAGTGGCGTAAAAAAATACACACTCCAATATTTTATTCGACGATCGGTATCCATCATCATCATCGTTATCATGCAAGATGTGGATATACCAAATTTTATGTAATTCTATCACTTTTTCATCGTTGGATTAGCAATGTAAAGTAGTAGAATCACATGAAATTTTATGCATCCACATCTTAGATGATAAAGATGACGATGATAAATGCCGATCATCAAAAAAAATCGTGAAGGGTGTATTTTTTCGACGCCATAAAAGGAAATTCCGTCCTATTACATCTTTTCTCCATATATATAATGGAGGAAAGGTGTCAAAGAAGGGAATTTCCTCCTGTGGCGTGGAAAAAATACACCCGCCATGATTTTTTTCAACGACCCGCATCAATCATCATCATTGTTATCTTGTAAGATGTGGATACACCAAATTTTATGTGATTCTATCACTTTTGCACCATTGATTTAGCGGATGGAAAATTAATGGTTTACCGGCAATATAACTTTTTATATTGCTGATTCAACTAAGTGGTGGAATCACATGAAATTTGGTGTATCCACATCTTGCATGATAACGATGATGATGATGGGTGCCGATCGTCGAAAAAAATCATAGAAGGTGTGCAATTTTATGCTACCTAACGAAAAAGCCTTCTATGGCCTCTTTTCCACACTATATATATGAATGTGTCTTTCGAGGAGTTTAGGTATTAGAATCAAAGCATATCCACTCAATCATTAAGTCTTTCCTTTCAAAAATAGTTTTCTTTTATAGTTTCAAGTCTTGGAAAATATAGGGTTTGTAAGGGGTCTTTCTCTATCTTGTCTCTATCTTGTCTCTCTCTCTCTTTTCTTGCACACTATAGGTCTGTAAGGGGTCTCTCTCTCTTTCTACGATCTTGTCTCTCTCTCTCTCTTTTCTTGCGCACTATACAAAGTGTAAGCTGGGAAGCACAGTAGAAAAACCCTCAAAAATATGCCACCTTGTATGAGTGTGGGATCATGTCAACATTAACTTCTCATGTGATTTTGTGTAATCAACAAGATGCAATGAATCGGAACATACTCCATTCTGGATATGATTGTGACCCACGTAAATTAAATCAAAATGAAATTCAATCCTTTATCATCTTCAAAAAAACACATATACACACACATATATATGAATAATGGAGGAAGGATGCCATAGGAGAGAATTTCCTCCTATGGCGTCGAAAAAATACCCCCTCCTTCATTTTTTCGACGACCGGCACCAACCATCTTTATCGTTATCATCTAAGATATGGGTACACCAAATTTCATGTGATTCTAGAACCTTTTCATCCTTGATTTAGCAATGTAAAAAGTTCTATTGTCGGTAAACCGTTAATTTTGAACCCACTAAATCAACGGTGAAAAAGTTGTAGAATCACATGAAATTTGGTGTATCCACAACTTAGATGATAACGATGAAGATGGTGGATGCCGATTGTCGGAAAAAATGAGGGAGGGTGTATGTTTTCGACGTCATAAGAGGAAATTCCTCTCTTTCCTCCCTTATTCTCTCTCTCTAGGTCTCTGCACGCGCGCGTGCATATATATATATATATATATATATATATATATATATATATATCTCACAGTGCTAATGCTACTTAATTTTCCTAAGAAATATAAAAACTACAAAAATTTATCACCAAGTAGGACTTTGGCTGCCTTCATCTGAAATCCTGAGCAGCTCCTCCAAATACTCTGCCCCCAGGTCCTCAAACACCAACACACTCTCCGAATCGGCCTTGCCCGATTTCTTTCCCTTCTTCGCGGATTTCCTCCTCATCGAGTGCTTCCTTTTCAACGCAAGCACCGGAGATCCACCTTCGCCGTCGCAACAATTGACTCCGCTGAGCGAACCGATAACATATTCGACCGGGAAATTAAGCACCGCGGTCGCTCCTCTAGTCGATAAAGCGGCTTGATCGTACGCCAAAGCTGCGGCCTCGGCGCTATCGAACGTGCCAAGCCACACCCTTTTACCGTTTCGGGTCGAGTCTCTGATTTCCGCCGCAAACTTTCCCCATGGGCGTGCGCGCACGCCTATGTACGCTTTTTTCTTCGTGTCGGCACTTCGAAACTCTTCGGGTTCGTCTATAAATTGGTTGCTCGAGTCGGATGATTCAGCGGGGGTCGTGATTATCGTCTCACCCATGGAGGATTGTGGATAGAACAACAATTCATAGCTAAGAGAATCATAGGATGGAGAAAACATTGAAGAGGAAATTTGTTTTTCCCCCCTCCTTGGGTTTAATATATGTGTAGAAATGTGTGGATGAGGATATGAGCGAGGGTCAGTTCCTATTATCCTGGGGAATTTTGGATTTTGAAAGCATCAGCCTGCCCATATATATAGTGACAGGTGATGTGAGTGAGTTTGAGGGTTACGATTCATTTACTTATGGGGCCCACAGATATAAAGAGGCCACGTGGGCATGTGGGACCGGTTTGACTTTTTAGAGGCACATGGGTCAATTAACCTAAGGCGGCCTTGAATAGACAAGTATCTGGTTGTGTCAGCATGGTGGGGCCCTTGCATCCGCCCTGGGCATGCACTCACTTCTACTATTCTTCAGTGGACGGATCGTGATACCCCTTCTCTGTTTTCCTCCCAACTATGGACTATGGGTTTGCTCGGATGTACGGTATGAAACCAAGGTTTTGAAATATGGTTGTGAAATAATGATTTTGTAACCAAACCATATTTTAGGGTGTGTTCAGAAGAATAGTGTGAAATCATGGTTTTGTAACCATAGATTGTTTGGATAACCTGAACTATGATTTTGTAACCATAGTTTTAAATATAAATTACCAAAGTAATTTGTATGCAATAAAAAAACAAAAGTTAAACAGATAGGCCCATCATAATTTTAAAAATTAAAATACAAAACAAAACTTAAAGGGAGGCCCCAATCTTCTTCACCATCATAATTTTAAAAATTAAAATACAAAACAAAACTTAAAGGGAGGCCCCAATCTTCTTCACCGCTCCCAAGGAGCGGTGGGAAACCCGGCCCACTCAATCCAACGGCCGAAATCCGGAGAAAACATGCAGTCCATGCTTGCGAGAGTTAAAAAGAAGGATTGATAGCTCAGCTTAACAGAGCACCGGTTATTTTGATATAGGACTTAAAAACATTAGGCTTTGAAAGACAGCCTTTTCTTTTTCCTAGCACACAACACACGTAGCACCTACACAACTGTAATTTTTTTCGTTGTTTACTCTGGATAACATGTTGAGTATAGTTGAATTTTTTTATGGAATCCGATACATTATAGCATCTGAATTGTATATGAAGGTTGGACTTTGGATGGAAACATTACAAAAATGATGAAGTTTTGTAAGTTTATTGTGCCCAACTGCTTTTACCTTTGTGGAAGCAATGACGCGACGTGGAATTGAACTTCAATTACACACCAATATATAACACTCAAGAAGTATAGCATATAACTAAAAGTTAGCTCTCTTGTCTTCTAATTAAACTCTCTTCGGTCCTTTCCCTCGTCTAAATCTATAAGAAATTCTCCATGTATAATTTCTTATTATGATGGGTTAGAAACTTAAGCGGGTACTTACGTTCGGTCATTCATCTAATATCAAAAACTCTATAAGGCCATAACTGAAAGAATAACATGTTCGTCGCTTCCACGAACGGTAGAGTTAAATTCCGTAAGACTTAACAACCACCACTTTCCTGGCCTGACAGGCTAACCTATAAAAATTAAGCTAAGCTTTGAATAATTTGACTTGTAAAGAGGTGGGGGCCGCGTGCAGGAAATCCATGTCAGCGGGCGTTGGCAGGAATTTGTGATTATAATCAAGAGTGGTTCCAGGAAGGTCTCTCTCTCTCTCTCTCTCTCTCATCATCAACTCTCTCTCTCTCTCTCTCTCTCTCTCTATATGTTGGATAGCAATTTGTGAATTATAATCAAGAGTGGTTCCAGGAAAGTGGATGCCTAGAGATGTCATAATATTTGATACTAGCGCTACGATACATCGGATTTTGGAATAATTTATGAAAATGACATTTATTTATGAAAAATAAAATTCATGACATTTATCCAAGGAACGTTGAAATTTATTTAATGTTGAAATTTAATGTTATTTATTTGTGACGGACAAAATCATGACATTTATCTAAAAAGCGGTGAGATTTATTGATATTTTTTATAACAGACAAATTTCATGGTATTTATCAGAAACATCAAAAGGTTATGGTATTTTTTTTATGACGGACAAAATTCATGATATTTATTTTTAAAAAAAAAGGAAAGTTAATCGTATTTTAATGAATATCTGGTGCTATTAACTTATAAAACACTAAAAATTTATGTTACTTATTTGTAAATAGAGCAAGTCCATGGTATTTATCTGAAAAACGACAAAAGCTAACGTTATTTATCTGTAACGTAAAAAGTCCACGATATTTATCTGAAAAATATTGAAACTTAACGATATTCATTTGTAACGTACAAAACCCATGGTATTTATCTGGAAAACGTTAGATGTTTATGGTATTATTTTATGGACAAAATTCATGGTGTTTATTTGAAAACAACGAAAGGTTTTGTATTTTAATGAAAATCTAATGGTATTTATATATATATATATATATATATATATATATATATATTGAAAGTTCATGGTATTTTAAGGGAAAACTATTGGGATTTTGAATTGATGACATATTGTAATTATTGAAAAATTTTGAACCAAGGGTACATTTGTAAATATGAGAAGTTGAGATTATGGCAAACTTGTAAATAATGAATAGTTACAAAACTTTTTCTTGAACTGCCTAAAATACTTCCATCAAAACATTAGAATTTACAACAGTATTTAGAAATGTACAACAGAATTTACAACAGTATTTAGAAATAGTTACAAAACTTTTTGCAAACAAATCTAAAGGAATATTTTATTATTAAGGGCATTTTGAAGATAGCAAAAAAATTTCACTTTTCATATAGCTTTCGATTAGTATAATGATAGATGTGCATGATATCCACAACAGTATTTAGAAATTTTGGTCAGCGGAGAAACAATATGTTGTAAAATTCCATTCATATAATGTTTTAAAATTTTCTATTTCCTAGTCATTTTTCATGGAAACTAAACAAGTTTTTTTTTTCACAAAACACGCATAATACACAATAGGATTCACACTTAATATAATTAAAATAAAAAAAATAATTATATCAATGGTGGGTATTGAACCCCTGATATCTTGTTAGGTAAAATATCTCTCTCTGTGTACATATAGAGAGAGAGAATAATGGAGAAAAGAGGCCATATGAGGGGATTTACTTCTATGGCGTCGAAAAAATACAACCCCCATCATTTTTTCCGACGATCGGCATCCATCATCATATCGTTATCATCTAAGATGTGAATACTCCAAATTTTATGTGATTCCAATACTTGTTCACCGTTAAATTAGCAATGTAAAAAGTTCGATTGTCGATAAACCATTAATTTTGCAACAACAAAATCAAAGGTGAAAAAATGGTATAATCAAATGAAATTTGGTGTATCCACATATTAGATGATAAAAATGAATGTGATGTATGCCGATCGTCGACAAAAATCACGGAGGATGTATTTTTCCGACGCCATACGAGGAAATCACCTCATATGGCACCTTTCCTCCACTAACCTCATATATATATATATATATATATATATATATATATATAGAGAGAGAGAGAGAGAGAGCGCGAGAGAGAGAATAATGGAGGAAAGATGCCATAGGAGGGAATTTACTCCTATAGTGTCGAAAAAATACACCCTCCCTCATTTTTTCCGACGATCGGCACCCACCATCTTCATCGTTATCATCTAAGATGTGGGTACACCAAATTTCATGTGATTCTACAACCTTTTCACCGTTGATTTAGTGGGTTCAAAATTAACGACGATCGGCACCCACCAAATTTCATGTGATTCCACTACTTTTTTACCGACAGTAGAACTTTTTACATTGCTCAATCAACGGTGAAAAGGTTGTAGAATCACATGAAATTTGGTGTTCCCACATCTTAGATGAATGATGAAGATGATGGATGTTGATCGTCAGAAAAAATAAGGGAGGGTGTATTTTTTCGATACCATAGAAGGAAATTCCCTCCTATGGCCTCTTTCCTCCATTAACCTATATAGAGAGAGAGAGGAAGAAAGAGATGGAGAAAAGATGCCATAGGAAGGGATTTCCTCCTATGGCGTCGGAAAAATGCACCCTTCGTGATTTTTTTCGATGATCGGCATACATTGCATCCATCTTTATCATCTAAGATGTGGATACACCAAATTTCATGTGATTATATCATTTTTTCACCATTGATTTAGTTGGTGTAAAATTAATGGTTTACCAAAATAGAACTTTTTACATTGCTAATTAAATGGTGAAAAAGTAGTGGAATTCACATGAAATTTGGTGTATGCACGTCTTAGATGATAACGATGATGATAATGGATGCCGATCGTCAGAAAACACGATGGGGGGTGTACATTTTCGACGCCATAGGAGGAGATTCCCTCCTATGGCATCATTTCTCCATTATTCTCATATATATGAGAATAATGGAGAAATGATGCCATAGGAGGGAATCTCCTCCTATGGCGTCGAAAATGTACACCCCCCATCTTGTTTTCCAACGATCGGCATCCAACAACTTCATCGTTATCATCTAAGATATGGGTACACCAAATTTCATGTGATTCTACAACATTTTAACCGTTGAATTATTGGGTTCAAAATTAACGGTTTACCGACAATAGAACTTTTTACATTGCTAAATCAACGGTGAAAAGTTGTAGAATCACACGAAATTTTGCGTACCCACATCCTAGATGATAACGATGAAGATGGTGGATTCCGATCGTCGGAAGATGCGAAGGAGCGCGTATTTTTTCAAAACCATAGGAGGAAATTCTCTCGTATGGCATCTTTCCTCTAGTATTCTCTCTCTCTCTCTATATATATATAGTCTCCCTCTCTCCCTCTCTCTCTCTATAAATATATATATTCTCCCTCTCTCCCTCTCTCTCTTTCTTGATATATATATATATATATATATATATATATATATATATAATGGAGGAAAGAGATCATAGGAGGGAATTTCCTTTTATGACATCGAAAAAATACACCCTCCCTCATTTTTTTCGACGATCGGTACTCACTATTTTCATCGTTATCATCTGAGATGTGGATACACTAAATTTCATGTGATTCTATAACCTTTTCACCGTTGCTTTAGTGGGTTCAAAATTAACGGTTTACCGACAATAGAACTTTTTACATTGCTAAATCAACGAAGAAAATGTTATAGAATCATATGAAATTTTGTATACCCACGTCTAAGATAATAACGATGAAGATGGTAGATGCCGATCATTGGAAAAAATGAGGGAGCGTGTATTTGTTCGACGCTATAAGAGGAAACACCCTCCTAGGCATCTTTGAGAAAAGATGCCTACGAGGGAGTTTCCTCTTATGGTGTTGAAAAAATATATCCGCCATAATTTTTTCTAAAGATCGGCAACTATCATCTTTATTATTTAAGGTATGGATACACCAGATTTCATGTGATTACACAACTTTTGCACCATTGATTTAGTGGGTGCAAAATTAACGGTTTACCGACAATAGAACTTTTTACATTGGTAATTCAACGGTAAAAAAGTAATGGAATTATATGAAATTTGGTGTATCTACATCTTACATGATAAAGATGATGATGATGGGTGCTGATCGTCGAAAAAAATCATGGAAAGTACAGATTTCTGACACCATCTAACGCAAAAGTCTCCTAAGGCCTCTTTTCTTCATTATTCTCACACGCACACGCTCCGAATATCGTACCGCATCAATAGATCATAGCAGGAATTTCCTGTAAAATCTCAGTGGTACAGTTGCCTCCGTTGAATTGTATATGAATCTGTTCTTATCGTAACATATCTTTATTATCATAATTAGAATTCAAGGGCTGACACAAGTTCCCGTTATCCCATCTCCTTCATCCAAGAAATATTCCAATAAAATTATAAAAGAATGAAAATATCTCTAATTTTTTAGGGTCCGTGAAAAAGAAAGACATGTAAAACTTATCTATAGCCTCCCAACTTTTTAATATTTATACATGTCTATTAATTTACAAAAGACGCAAAAGTGTAAAACATTGTACAAAAGACGCAAAAGTGCTCTAAAAAAGCATTTACTTTAACAGTCTCCATTTCTACCTTTCACAGCTTCTTCTGCCCAAATAAAAAAAAATTAAAAAAAGTCAGAGACTTGGAAAAAATTATCATCTGCTTAAATTTTTTTCCTTTTTCGGATCGTTAAAAGCTTATTTTTCAGTATCAAATAGTTGCTTCCTCATACATACGTCTTCAATACGCACGTGCAAATTACTAGTAAGGTAATAACTAAATTAATAAATTACCATGTAAAATTGGACATTTTCGTATGCTGGAAAGGGCTAATATGTGAAAAGTAAAATTCATAATGTAACACGAGATGAAATAATCAGATGCAGCATACAATACAATTTGCGTCTTTTTTCTGGAAAAAATAACAAAACTTAGAAAAATTAAACAAGTCGGTAAAGCAAGAGATAAGCGAAATGATATCAAGCGGTCAAAGCATGCAAAATACAGAAAAAACGAAGTTGGTACGTGGTATCAATCGGCTTTTTTGTTACAATTCCCATGCCTTTCCAGCTTTTTAGTAAATATCAACCATCTTTAGGACCTGTTTTGTTGCAGGATTATGGATTTGAATTTGGATTTTGGATTGTGTAATCCTGGGATTCCATAATTTTGTGTTTGGTTGATGGATTTGGATTTCTAGGATTTTTTTGTTTTTTATGGGAGGGCCCACCACAAAACAAAGATTCTTGAATTCTAAAAAATTCAAGGATTTTCAAGAATTTGGCACTATTCATTGTACTTTTAGATGGGACCCGCGTACTTTATTTATTTAATAATACTCTCTATATATCTATCTCTAAAATACTCAAATCCAAATCCCACCTTTTTTCACCAACCAAACAAGTTTACAAGGATCTACAAATCCAATATTAGAAATCCAAAACCAACCAAATAACAAATTACCAAATCCAGAAATTTCAATCGTACAATTTTGGAATCCAAATTCCATAATCCTCCAACCAAACAGTCTCTTATGGTCACACCAATCCTGACATCTCCTATTACTGTTCATTAAGCTTGTCTACAAATGGGGGCCATCCATTAATGATCTCATCTCCTCTTCACACACTATGGTCCTACACTATAGCGGATCGAATGCTACTTAATCATATGCAGTGAAGTGGAAACTTTCAAATCTTGCACCTTCAAATACATATTCTCCCGTCGGTGGAAAAAGATACTTGTAAGAAATTAATTAATAAAAGACTTGTATTTAACAAGGATCGTTATCCATGTGATGATGCTCATAAGTGGGAATTTCCCGGATCACGACAGGTAGCGGATGACGTTTCATCCGCGTAACCCCGCTACATTCCTGAGGGCTACGGAGCTAGAATAAGTATGATGTATTGGGCACATCCTTCGGCACCTCGTCTCCGAGATTGCATCCGACCTTTTGAAGATTTCTCCAGAGTACCTTCCCTATGCGCCTAGCAACCAGCCAACGGCTCGCCTCCGAGCAATCCTACAACCGAGCTTCCACAACCTCCTTGCTCGTCTTTGAGCTGTTACAGAGCTGAGCCCTCTTGGCTTCCCCGTTCAACCGAGAGCACGGAGCCCAATCACCCTCGTAACGGCTCCGTATATCTCGCAAAAATGAGATCTCCGACGTTCCACGTCCTGCATCCCACGCTGGTGCGTCTCTCCATTAATGAGCGTATCCCGCTATTAATGGACGTATCTCGCCATTAACGCGAATGTGAGGCGGGACGTAACGGACGGCGAGAATCTCGCGCCGGTTCGCTCCATGCGACCGCTATATGAAGCCTCTCTTCCAGACGACTCAGGTACCTAGAATCGAATCCAATACGTCGCTACCCTATCAGTATTCTTCGGTACTGACTTGGTCGTCGGAGGGTCCTGCGGTGGTTTCCCACCCTGGGACTTCCTAGATACCCGGCCATAGGAAAAATAGTCCTTGCGCTCATTGTTACCTCCAG
Organism: Agapanthus africanus; assembly: GCA_030015575.1. Taxonomy (NCBI): domain Eukaryota; kingdom Viridiplantae; phylum Streptophyta; class Magnoliopsida; order Asparagales; family Amaryllidaceae; genus Agapanthus; species Agapanthus africanus. The sequence goes on from CM057337.1 coordinate 944,893,631, forward strand.
GAAGCTGCGGCACTATTTTCAGGAACACACAATCATTGTCCTCACCGAATGACCCTTGGGGAATATCCTCAGTTCCCCCGAATCGTCGAGCCCCTTGGAGAAATAGAGGTGGGAGTTGTTCCAATTCGACATCAAGTACCGGCCAAGACAAGATATCAAGGCACATGCCCTAGCCGAATTCGTGGCCGAATGCACTATTCCCAATAAGGAAGGAGCACCTGCACGGGGCCCTGACCCACGACCTTCAGTTGAGGAGACACTCGGCACGATTCCAGACTGGGTACGCTATATGGACGGATCCTCCATAGTGCAAGGGAGTAGGGCCGGTTTAATCATCCGTGGTCCGAATGAGGCGGAGATGAAGTACTCTCTAAGACTTGGCTTTAAGGCGTCGAACAACACAGCAGAATACGATGCCTTATTAGCCGGGTTACGAATCGTCTCCGGCATAGGGCTAAAGACGATTAGGATCTGCAGCGACTCCGCGCTAGTCGTCGGCCAAATGACCGGGCGTTATGAAGCCTGGGAACAACTAATGATGAAATACCTGGCGGAGCTAAAAAGACTTCGGAGAAATTTCAACGAGATCCAAATTGAACAGATTCCCAGAAACATGAACACCGAGGCCGATGTAATAAGCAAACTCGCCTCTTCCTATTCGGCCAATCACAAGAGAAACATTCTCTTTGAAGCCCTGCCACGACCCAGCGTGGAAGATGAAGAGGTAACACACCAGATCTACACGACTCAAATAGATATCCCGGATTAGAGAAAACCCATTGTAAAATTCCTAAAGGACGGAGTACTCCCTGGGGACCGGGTCGAGGCTCGCCGGCTCTGTATGAAAACTCACCACTTCGTATGGAGTAAAGGAAACCTGTACAAAAAGTCGTACACCCAAGCTCTACTCTGATGCGTCGATCCCGACGAAGTAGACTACGTCCAACGAGAGATACATGAAGGGGTCGGAGGAGCACATCAGGGGGCCGAAGTCTAGTTCAAAAGACACTGTTCCAACGGTATTACTGGCTGACAATACACCAAGACGCAGGAAAGTTGGTCAGAAGATGCAGGAACTGCCAACTCTTTGGCAGCATCCCTCGGCTCCCCGCTACCGAATTAACACCACTAAATTCCTCTTGGCCGTTTGCACAGTGGGAGTGGATATGGTTGGCCAGTTCCTCATCGGCACTGATGGACATAAATACATTCTTGTCGCCGTAAACTACTTTACAAAATGGATAGAATCCATGCCGATCAGAAAACCAAATGCCACCTCTACAATAAAATTCCTGCAAAATAATATAATCTCTCGATTCGGAATTCCGAGGTGATTCATCACCGACCACGAAACCAACTGCGAAAATGACAAAGTCAGAGAATTTTGCAATGACCATCACATATTGATAAAGTTCTCCGTGGTCGCGCATACCCAATGCAACGGGCAAGCCGAAATAGTAAACCGAGACGTCATCCGTTGGCTCAGAGCCCACTTGGAGGGAAGAAAGGGCAGCTAAGTAGAGGAATTTCCTCGGATACTGTGGGCATTGCGAATGTCGAGAAAAATACCTATGGGGGAAACCTCGTTTAGCCTCTGTCACGGCACCGAGGCAATGGTCCTCGCGGAAATTGGCTTGCCCAGTTATCGAGTCGAGCACTTCAACGACGAGGCTGACATCTTAGCGCTTCGAAGCAACCTAGACATCTTATTGGAGAAAAGAGATCGGGCGCAAATCAGGATGGCCGCATATCAGCAGCAGACTGCCGTCTACTACAACACCAGTGTTAAATATCGAGCCTTCAAGACATGAGACTTAGTCCTACGACGAAATGAATTCGTGGACTAAGGGAAGCTACACAAGTTCTCCCCGAAGTGGGACGGGTCGTTCCTCGTGACAGAGACATTGCCCGACGGACCCTACTGTTTCCAGGACTCCTGAGGTGTGATTTTCCTTGGCCATATAACGCCGAAAAGCTTAAATTGTACAGATGAACTTGTACCCTTTCGAGTAATAAAATTCCCTTTTGTGTCGACTAAAGTTTCTAAACTAAGCCCTTACAAGATTCCTCCTATGCTCTAAGGCCGGCGGATAGTCCCTATCCGCTGCACTCGCTCAAAACGGGCCCTCTCCCGCCCGACAAAATACGGAACTTATAGCATCCGGTCACGGGCTTTCTCCAATCCGACTCAGAAGCAGCAAAGGCGTCCCGGGACAAGCACCCAGGCACGCTCAGAGAGCGACCGACCTAAGTCTAGCTCTGCCCTCCCTACCTCAGCTCCAAGGTAAAGGATAGGGGAAAAGCACCAGTCCACCTACGCTTCGAAAACAAACAAAGAGGTTCGATGTTCTGTAATCAGGAGCAAAGAAAGGTCTTTAAGCCAAAGAAAATTTATTAAGAATTTATTAGGAGGTATTCTCGACTCCACAGCCTTACAAAGCAAAAGAAAAAGTACATAAACTATTACAACAAAGGGGGAAGTGGGTTAAGAAAATATTGACGATGATACTCGGAGGAGAGTTCCTCCAGCCGAGCCCAAGCGACCTCCACCCACTCTCCCGGTCGGTATCCATGGACCCTAGAAGCTACGGATTCGCCGAGGTTTCCCGCCGCCGAACACGACGCCACAACCAACCTCTGCTGGAAACGTTCGAGGAAAATATCCGTTGAGCGATCCCGCCTACTCTTCGAGATCGGACCCAGCTTGTGGGCAGTGTGCATCTTGTCGAACGCCTCCTCCATTACTTACAGGGACAGAGCATTGTATAGACCCGAGGAAGACCTCCACATCGCATAGATAAACACCTGCAGGAGAGGGGATCGACGGGATAGTAGACGCCCACAGTGACCCACCAGGCGACCTATCACGGCCTCATACGTCGCCTCAGAACCATCAAGTCCATAGAAATACACGTCGTCTCGAGATACGATGTCTTGGTTAGTGTATGCACGGCCCGTTATCAAGAAGGGGCGAAACGGATAGAAGGAAATCAACGTAGATACCTGAAAGGGGGGCAATGCCTTCGCTATTTATAACCTCAACGAAAGCCTTCCAACGACCGAGATCTTCCCACGCCATAACGCAAATCATGGAATATCGCATCTTCCCGATAAGACGCAGCAATGTGGCGTCCAGTTACTAGCCCGCTCCCCCCTAAGCGGGTCAAAGAAGGTTGAACGACATCTCCAGGGAATCCTAAGAATCAAGGAGGCCAAGATATGGAAGACTTCCATCACGAGGCGGCCGGGTAGTTTCCTGCTCGGCTCATCCGTGGGGGCAGCTTCCTGCTCGGCTACGCTGCGGATCCAAAGCACTCATTGTGAGGCGGCCGAGTAGTTTCCTGCTCAGCCCATCCGCGGGAGGCAGCTTCCTGCCCGGCTACGCTACGGATCCAAAGCCCTCATCTCAAGGCGGCCGAGTAGTTTCCTACTCGGCTCATCCGTGGCGAGCAGCTTCCAGCCAGGCTACGCTGCAGATCCCAAAGCTCTTATCGTGAGGTGGCCGAATAGTTTCCTGCTCGGCTCATCCGCGTCGGGCGGCTTCCTGCCCGGCTATGTTGCAGATCCAAAACCTTTATCGCGGGGCGGCCGAGTAGTTTCCAGCTCGGGTCATCCAAGATCGACTCCGGGGTGACCAGGGATGTCGATCTACTTATACTTGGCATTCGTTCGTACATCGTGCTCGCACGCCACCTCGACTCCGGGGTGAGCAGGGACGCCGACCTACTTATACTTGGCGTTCGTTCGTTCATATGTCGCGCTCGCTCGCCACCTCGACTCCACGGTGAGGAAGGACGCCGATCTACTTATACCTGGCGTTCATTCGTATGTCGCGCTCGCTCACCATCTCGACTCCTGGGTGAAGAGGGATGCCGATCTACTTATACTTGGTGTTCGTTCGTATGTTGCGCTCGCTCGTGACTCAACTCTATATATACTCGGCGATCACGGACACCGATCTATCTACACTTTCAAAAGTAAAAACGTTGTATAGGCAAGCTAAAAATATTTTATTGATGTTTCAGGTTATGTACAAGGTATTATGGGCTCTCCATCCTTACAAGATGCCCGAAGGCTTACAAAAATTTAATAACAAAAGGGGGTTGCTCAAGCTTCCTTCTCGGTCGCCACTTCCCCCTGTTCGGCGCTTCCGTCCGGAGCTTCGGTTGCGGATTCCGGCTCGGCACTTCCGCCCGCCACCTCGCCCCTTCCTGCTGGCTCGGCGCTGCCTTCCTGGGGCACTTCCTCGGCAAGGACATACCTTGCATGAAACTCCTGGTCGTCAAACCCAGGCATAGCTACCTTGATAGCGTCGAGAACGTTGTGCCACCAAACGGCCACAGAGTCGGCAAGGTCGATGTAAAATTGGTCGGAAGCCTCGTACTCCTCCATGGCTTTCTCCGCCCTGCCCTCAGCTTGCTTCACCGCCTCGTGGGCCATCCGGACATCCTTTTTTAACGAGTCCCTCTGCCTCTGCATGGCATCATAAAGCCCATTGACCTCCTCCATCTTGGCCTGAATAGCCCGGTTGGATTCGATTAGGAGTCGATGAGACTCCTTCAACTTGGAGACTGTCAGGCCCTCTACGACCAGCCTCGAGTCTAGGGAGGCCATCTTATCCTCCGCCTGTTTCAGCGGGGCGAGGAGCTCTTCCTCACGTGAGGGAGATTCGCTGGCCTTCTTCATTGCCGGGGCCACCTCCTCGGCCTCCATGGCAGTGAGAAGAGCGCAATGCTGGAGGACCTGCGGAAAACACGAACCATTTTAGGAGCTAAGCATAGGTAAAAACACTTGGAGAAATTTTGGAAAAGTTATCAACCTGAACGGCCTCCTGAGCTATCGCCGCCGCCTAGGCCTTCAAGGTGCCTCGGGGAATCTTGGCCCCCGCTTCCTTCTCCATGTCCGCCAGTAAACTGTCGGCCGCAGTGTGCCCCAAAGGCACTGTTCCCTGATTAAAAATCAGGAGAAACTTCAGAAGAGGCATCACGTGCTCACACGTGACCAGTTGTCACGTGTTGGCACGTGACGCTCAAAGCAGCGGCAAAAAGCACATTCATCCTCTGATTAAAAGTCAAGAGGAAGCTTCAGAACAGACGTCACGTGCTCACACGTGACCAGTGGTCACGTGTTGGCACGTGATGGTTGAGCAGCGGCCAGAGAACAGAGCGCAGAAGAAGAGAAGCCCATTCCAGGGGTCATATGCCTACACGTGACCAGGGGTCACGTGGCCACACGTGACTGGCTTTAAAAGCCTTATTCTTTGACAGAATTAAATTCTGAGGATAAATCTTTCAAATCATTCCAAAATGAAGAAAAAAGATTTCCCCCTAAATCTAACCGAAATAACAAAGAGATATCTTTGGATTTAAAATCCAATGGTGAATAAAATTCACCTAACAATCTAAAGGCCCAGATTAATGATAAATATAAATCAAATCTCTCAATACACAAATCAAATTTCTCAATGAGAGATTTACTAAACAGATTGATTCTTTTCCTTCTCCTATAAATAGGGGCCAAGGAAAGAAGAGAAGACCTTTTTTTTGGAGACCTTTGGACCTTTTCTTTTGATACACACAGAGAGAGAGATATAGAGCCTTTGATTCTCTGCAACAGCAAAAAACCTTAGGTAAGAAAAGAAAAGGGAGGCTTCAAAAGAGAATTTAATTCTCAAAAGAGTTTAACTCTTATATAAAGAAAAGAACTTAGTTCTTCCTCTGATGGAGGATCTGCAAAGTGCACATCTCCCCATGAATTGAGAATTTAATTCTCATTGGGTTGAGATCCTGCCATGCAGATCTAAAACACAGAGGAGGAACTGAGTTTTGAGAATTTAATTCTCACAAAGTGATAGGAATTCAATTCCTTTGAGATAAAATTAGGGTTTAACCCTATGTCATGGGAATTTAATTCCTTCAAAATAAACAGAACTAGGGTTTAACCCTAATTGAGAACATAATTCTCTCAAACTCACAGGAAGTTAATTCGCTTAAGAAAAGAAATTAGGGTTTAACCCTATTTAAGAATATAATTCTTCAAAAGAAAACAGGAATTTAATTCCTCTAAAGTTCGTTGTTAGGGTTTAACCCTATGAAGAATTTAATTCTTAAAAGATGAACAGATCTTTAAAACATGCAAAGAACTAGAGTCACATGCTACCACGTGACCCCTGCAAAGATCCACAGAAAAGAACTTTGAAGCAACACCTCACGTGTTACCACGTGACTCCTGCAAAGATCTATAAAAGAGAACTTTGAGGCAATGCCTCACGTGCCCCACGTGATCTCTAAAGCACACGGAGAAAAAGGCAAAAGGAAACAGAAAAGAGCTCTAGGGTGCCCTCACGTGTCAAACACGTGACCCCTAATGAACATTCTAACAGATCAAAGTGTGAGCCCCCATCACGTGCCCACACGTGATGGCTTTCAGAATTAAAAGTGTTAAACACTTATCTGTAGAACAAAATAGAGGGAAGCAGGGCGCTCTCATGTGCTACCACGTGACCCCTCTCTCCTTAGTGTTTAACACTAGTCTGGAGATTTTGTCCCCAGTGTTTAACACTGATTTGCTTAGTGTTTAACACTAATTTGAAAACTCTGTTCCCAGTGTGCAACACTGATTATCTTTTAGTGTCTAACACTAACTTGTTAATCTTATTCCCAGTGTCGAACACTGTTGATCTCTAGTGTTTAACACTAGCTTTAGCCCAATTGGCTAAGTTTTCAGAGGCAACGCCTCTCCTTCAATGAACCAACAGAGGGCCAACATCCCAAACATGATTGGACTTAGCCCAAGCTGGCCATAAGTCCTCAATTCAAACTTAACTGGGCCAATGGGCTCATAATATAATAATTGATCTTAGTTTCCAAATTGGACTATAGATCACTTAATCTACCTTGGTTTAAGGGTACATCTCTTCACTCCTTTGATACTTGGCGTTGTAATTCCTCAACGTTTTCAAAGAGGTGACGGGTCCCGATGACCACACATTGATACGGACTGTGGGGTCCTTAAGCTCATGGACTATGAGGTCCTTAACTTTGACCGTAATGTCTTAAAATTAACGCCAGACTGTGGGGTCCTTAAACCCATGGACTATGACGTCCTTAACCTTGACCGGAATGTCTTAAAACTAACAACGGACTATGACGTCCTTAACCTTGACCGTGATGTCTTAAAACTAACATCGGACTGTGGAGTCCTTAAATCCACGGACTACGACGTCCTTAACCTTGACCGCAACGTCTTAAAACTAACATTGGACCGCAATGTCCTTAAACTACCTATAGACCGCAACGTCACTAAACTAAACAACAGGGCTCTCCCTTAATCGCTCTCTTGTTGGATCTAAACGATCCCGTTAAGTTGATCTTAGTCTAAAACTAGACTATCGTATCCTTAACAAACGTTTAAGTCGATTTTAGTCTCAAACGAGGCTAACGTATCCTTAAACACACACCCCAAACCCAAATCTAAGATAATACGGATTTGGACTAGTCTACGCCCTATGGGCGACGACATATCTCAGTCTCCGTATACAATCCACGGGCAACCAAACACAAATTAAACGCACACGACACGAAGTGACCATCTGGAGAAGGAGAAAGTTGTTACCGCAGCGCGGTAGCGTAATTAACTGCAGAGGCTTACGCCTGTAAGGAAGAACGTCCCCACAATCAAAAACCCCTCAAGCGAGGGGGAATCTGACGAAGTCTGCTATATCGGATGCATCCGTTTAAACCTTCGATATACGGTGTCATAAATCAACTTGGCATCGTCAGAGAGATAGACGGATAGCACCAATTAGCATATGCCCCCGGATCTCAGGCAAGACGTCATGTCTCCGCCTTCATTCGGAGGGGAACAGATTCTGGCACGCCCGGTAGGATCTTTTCCTCTTTCCACTCCACACTTCATGTGTCGTCTTCGCGAACGAATCGCGGTTTGTTAATGGTTGCCTTTAGGTTTCAAGTTACTAAGATTTGGACTTTTGCCTGGCGCAGAAATCAAGCATCAATGGCATCCAACTGCTCGAGCTGCTCGGAATGCAAGTGCAACAGACGCTCCGCCTCACCTGGAGGTGTAGCCTATGGGCCTCAAGCGGCCTCCATCCTTGCCATGCCAGTGGAACAGGTAACTCAGGCCACCACCGGTCTGTTTTTCGGGACCATGCTCCCACCTGCAAGTTTCACCATGCCAATGCCCGCACCGGAAGCGAACAAGAAGTTGGTCTTTGATCGACTTGCTACTCCTACGGCCCCTCTCAACGGGTCGTCCAACTCCTCGGTCTTCACCAGGCTAAGCCTGAACTCCAAAGGGCCCGCTAAGAAGCCCATGATACCTGAGGTGGCCATCCCAAGGAAGACAGCTGCTCCCGAAGTCGTCAAGGCGGCTTCTCCTCCTAGAGGGTCGGTCTTCGCGAGACTGACTACCCCCGTTCCCGCTCCCGCTCAGAAATCTGTTTTTGATCGGATGGACGCAGCTTCTCAACGAACGTCAGTCTTCAAAAGGCTGACACCGGCAACAGCCCCTCCCCAGAACAGGGGGCAAGATGAAGCCGTCGCTAAATCAATCCCAACAACCCGTCATGGCCGACGTCGCCACTGGAGCCGGATAAGGAAGACTGGGGGAAACTCCCCTTCCGGGCTAACTCCACCAGCTCCAACGGTGGAAATTGAGGCTGCTGTTCCAACCGAGAACAGCTTCGAGCTGCTAAACAGGGTACGCAGAAATTCGCCAACTGCGGTTCTCAAAAGATCCCCTCCACCCGCGGAGAATGTTATAGAAACAAAGCCGGAGCAGCCTCCTCAACGGCTGTCCTCCAAAGTTTATAAACTCTGGCGGAAGGTTCAAAACTCGGTAATTGACCAAGATCACTCTCGTCAACAGAAAAGGGCGAAAGTGCAGGAAGAAAAGAACCGTCGTGTCAAACAACAGAGGACGACAGCCACTTGGGTGCCTGCTGCAACGGCTCCCTCCACGTCGACTACTCAGAATAGAAGAAGGCTGGATAAAGTCCCCACTCCTGCAGCAAATGTTAAGGACAATAAGCCTAAACGCCCTAAGTCTGGGGGCATGATGGTGCATACCGTATACATGGCGTTAGGAAAGGAGGACAGCCGTACATCCATGGGTCAAAGACCGCTTACACGGTCAGTGACCAAAGCTCAGGAGCAACAGCAGAAGCTCAAGGAAATGATGAACGCGATGGCCGCACTCACTGGGCCGAAAGAAAGCCCCGAAGCGTCATCTGATCAACACCAGGAGCAAGAAACTGACGCTGAATTTCTTCGCAGGATATTGGAGAAGAAGGATAACGAGGCTGCCGAACAAGGAGCCAATATACAACGAATGGCCCTCCTATTCTAGGACATGGTGGGAATGATGATACAACACGATTCTCCTGCTGAAGATCCTCCAATTGTTCTTGAAGACGACAAGGGAGAAACGTCAAATCCTCCACCCGCTCTGTCAACAGCCAAGGAAGAGACAATCTCCAAAGCTGACCTAGACGAATATATAGCTCAGCAGATACGGGTTCACCAGGAGACTGAGACAGCTGGTCAAGTTGTCAGAACAGGGCGACCATATCCGAGCTGGTATGATCAGAGAAAGTACCCGCCGGGCTATACAATACCGAAATTTCATGTCTATAAGGGAACGGGCAATCCCCACCAGCATGTTGCCCAGTTCAGGGCGCTTTGCGGCAACACCGGCGGTGATGATAAATTGTTACTTCGCCAGTTCGTCGGTAGCTTGTCAGAAACGGAGTTCGAGTGGTACTCTGAGCTCCCAAACGACTTTATTAAAACATTTGCGGAAATGGAGTTGCTATTTACTCAGCGATTCGCGAGTGCCAGCGAACGTACCTCGATAACGGCATTGATTAATGCCAGGATGAAACCAGGCGAGACGTGGGTCCAGTACGCTATACGCTGGCGAAACTTGTGGTCAAAATGCGAACAACGCATTGAGGAAGCACCCGCGGTAGGCATGTTCGTGGGTACCCTGGATCCCCATGCAACTATCTCACAGTTCATGATGTTCTTCAAGCCGACCACGTTCCAGGCTTTGATCGACAAGTTGGCCCAGATGGACCAGATGGGTCACAGACCGTCTCCCCCGAAGCCAGAACCTCGGAATGACAAGGGTAAAGGGAAGGCAACCTTTGTTGCGACGCTCAGCGGCAACCTTTGTTGCGACGCTCAGCAGCAACCCAGTGTCCCAAAGCTGGCGGATCAACTGGAAGAAAGACGGCGGTATTATAATAAGAAAATGAAGCGCCCCTACTCATTCCCGCGAGATAAAACGAAGAAGCTATTCGAGCTGGCGGTACGCAACAGGCTTATCAACTTGCCAAATCTAAGGCGACCACCGCAATCCAGTGAGGTGAATAACCCCAACTACTGCCCTTACCATCAAACGGTAAGCCATCCGATTGAGGATTGCTTCGTCTTCAAAGGATGGATTGAAGATCAATACCTACAGGGTAAGTTTGCGCTGTCCGAGAAGTGAAAGGTGAACCCGCCACAATCGCATACTTCCAAGAAGACGGACGCACCGGGGGAAACTTGCTCTTTCATTGAAGAAGCTCCATGGGAAATCGTGCTTTCAGCAAAAACCAAAAGAATGCTGAATGAGCTCCAGACATGCCCGGCGATCAGGTGGAAGAACCCGCTGGAACCCCAGATCATTGAAGGGATGCTGAAGCCGCGCCCAGCTCCAAAGATCGGTGGTGATGGCCCGAGCACTCACAACCGGCCGTCGAAATCTTCAAAGAAAAAGAAGAAGAAATCTAAGAGGCCCGTGAAGCCTGGCAACAAGCGCACGGGCTTACAGAAGCAGATCGACGCGCTGGAAGAGTATAATCAAAAGGCACGGACTCCCATCACACTCCAAGAGTTCCTCAACCACGTCTTTCAAGAGGAAGATGAGGGGGAGAGTTCGTCGGATGAATCTGAGGGATATGTGGCGAGTTGTCATGTGATCTCCCACTCGTTTACGGACGATGAAACAACCCCTGGCACTGAGAAACTGGGGGCAGAGCCTGAGCCAAAACTTGTATGACCAACAAACGAAATGATCGACGCCTTTCTAGACGAGATTCGTTTGAAAAGTAAAGCTGATCGGGAGCGTGAGACGGCCGCATCAGAAGGAGCCAAACGCAAGCGACTAAACGAAAAAGTCGAAGCACTCCCGCCAGATCAAAAGACATCCGATGCGGATAAAAACATATTCAAGACGAGGAAAAGGTTTGCCAAAGCCATATCAATGGGAATGAAGCTACCACCCACGGAAGAAAACACGCTTAATAGGGCGGAAAGACACCCTAATTATTGCTCGTACCATCGGAAGATTTCACACCCTATCGAGGAGTGCGACGCTTTTAAGATAAGGTGGCTGGGGTATATTGCTCACCGACAACATTTTAAGCGAGTGAAACGCAGAACTCGTCGGGAGCAGAGAGATACAATCAACAGGCATAAAAGAACTACCGGTAGCTGTTACACGGTCAACGCCGGGGATCGCAAGTACTCATATTTGGGAGCGATTCTGACGAGGAGCTGGCTCTTAGCCCCCTCTTTAAAGAGTCCACCTCGGGAAAAGAGGAAGAACCAGAAGCCTGCGAAAACATTCAGCTGCACAATCGCACGCTTCCGGAAAAGAATCTCGGACCTGTAACTAGAAAAGATAAGGGAAAGGAAAAGGTCGCTGAGGATATCACCTTAGATGACCAAGTTATGAAAGAGCTGACCGCCAAGGACCCGCCCAAGAAGAGTAGGGTGGACTACAACATCCTAGCACACTTGAGAAAGCTACCCTCGCAGCTCAGCATTCTAGACGCCCTCCTGTTATCAAAGGAAGCGAGAGATTCATTAATCAAGGCGCTACAAGAGCCCGAACAATTCCAAGCCTTCCTTGCCGAAGAAAGGATGAAGGATGAACTGGAAGAAATGCACACGGCCGATATCACGTTCAGTGATGAAGACCTTCTCCTTGGGACGTGCGACCACAACCGCCCCCTATACATCTCTGGATATTGCCACTATATAAAGATAGGCAAAATCTTGGTTGACAATGGGTCTTCCGTTAATCTCCTCAACGTGCGGGTGTTGAAGGAAATCTGCATGAGCGTTCAGCACCTCGCTCGTGACAAAATTACCATCTCCGGGTTCGACTCCCAATCATCAAGAACTCTTGGGTCTGTGATACTAACGCTACGCTTTGGGCTGCTCGTCACGGACATTAAGTTCCACGTCATAGACGCCAAGACTTGCTACAATGCTCTGCTCGGCCGTCCTTAGTTACACGAGTATAATATCATCCCTTCTACACAACATCGGTGTAAGAAGTATTTTAAGGATGGTCTCGAGTATATCGTAACGGTGGAGCTGAACCCGTTCTCCGTAAATGAAGTCCGCAAATACGAAGATGCAAAGTACTTTTTGCCAGATTTCGAGGATACAGAGAGGTGTCGAAAACCGGAGAACAAAGCTGCCGCCACCATTCCTGTTTTCGGGAGTGATACCGAAGAAGAAGAAGAGATAGTTTACGCTGGGCCGTCTCGACGCAACAACCCAGGACCGTCCGCCCCCATATTAATCTTCGGAAGCGATTTGGAAGATGAGGTTAACGCTGTGTTCTCCAGTCGGCCGTCAGTACAAGAATTCCCTGGCGATGATCAGAGTTTGTAGATTACCATGGTTCCGCAGGAGCACTACAAAGATCTTGACGCACTTGAAACTTACGCTGTGCAAGACCTGCAGACGTTTTACGTCCCTCCTAGGCGAAAAAGTGAAAAGGCGATCCTGTTCTATCGATCCTCGGAAACAAGAGGAGAGAAAGGAATCTGGCACGGCGCGGATTCTACACTTGACAGGCTCCAACCCATCCGTTTGCCCAGATATTACACAAACGGACTAAAAAGGTTGTTGAAGCGTCAAGGGGTTGTTTCGCCCAATCAGAGCAAAGCTCTGTTGAAATTCAAAATTCAAAATTTTGAAGCAACGCTTCAAATCTCGGGCGCAATGCGCCACATGTCGAGCGCTGATACGTCAGCGCAGCGCCCAAAAAGGCGCGCCCAATCAGAGCATAGCTCTATTTTAATGAAGCAACGCTTCAGCTGCGCAAGCACTGCGCTGCGCGACACGTGTCGGCGCAGATGCGCTAGCGCAGTTGCGCTGCGCTCTGCGCTGCGCGACACGTGTCCGTGCAGATGCGATAGCGCAGTTGCGCTGTGCTGTGCGCTGCGCGACACGTGTCACGCGCTGGGGCATCTGCGCCAAACAGAATTAAAATTTTAAGAAATCTTTTCTGTTCTTGTTAAAACAAGAAGATTATCTTCTGTAAAACAGAAGCCCTTGGATCAAAGATCCAACGGTAGGGAAAAATCCCCAAATCACTCAGAGAAAAATCTCTTTAACAAATTTAACTAATTTATGGGCACTATACAAAGGACCCTAGGCCTCAATTAAAAGGCATCAATATCTTTCTAAAAAAAAAAGAAGGAGAGAAAAGAACTCTGAAAAACTCCTCAAGAATAAAAAAGGTAAAAACCTTTAGAAAAAAGAGAAAGTTCTCTTATGAATAGATCATAGATCTAAAAACAAGATCAATGATCTTTAATAAAAATAAAATAAAACAAAAATAGTGCTTTGCACTTTTCATGAACCTTTGGTTCTCTGAGATAAGAAAGACAAGAAAAAACTTATTTTTCTTTGATCTAAATTAGATCAAGAAATCAAATAGTGCTTTGCACTTCTGTTCTTGAATCTAAAAGATTCTTAGTGCTTTGCACTTGCAAACTGCGCTGTTGCGCTCTTGGGAGAGCGCCACGTGTCAGCATCTAAACCACTTGCGCTATGCGCTCTTGAAATAAGAGCTTTGCTCTCTGGAGTTGGCGCAACTCACCAGAGCGCGCCACGTGTCAGCAGCGCAACAGCGCAGCACACTAGCATGCGCACTGCACTGTTGCGCTTGCGCTCACCAGAGCGCTGCACGTGTCAGCAGCGCAACAGCGCAGCGCACTAGCTCAGCGTTTTGCACTGTTGCGCTTGCGCTCACCAGAGCGCGCCACGTGTCAGCAGCGCAACAGCGCAGCGCACTGCACTGTTGCGCTTGCGCTCACCAGAGCATGACACGTGTCTTCACCACAAGCGCTTGCGTTCAGTGAGTGGCGCAAAGCGCCTAACAAATGCAAGGCATTTCTTAAAGGGCCAGGCCCAAATAAAAAAGACCTAGCAGACCAAAATAAATTGCAAAGCAATAAAAAGGGGGGCAGAGCCCAAGTGAAATTGATGCTCTGCATCTTTTATGGGCAGAGCCCAAACAAAGAAAATAGAAGTAATGCAATGCATTATTTAAGTGTGGGCAAAACCCTAGCACAGGTCTAATGGACCAAAAATAAATAAGGGTGTTGAACATTTTCAACTGGACTTAGCCCAATTTTAGCCGTAAGTCCTCAAATTAAATTGACTGAGCACAGCTATTCTCTTAAATTAATTTATATCCGGTTCGAGGGTACATCTCCGAACTCCTCTGACACCCATCGTTGTAATCCTTCAACGACGTCAGAGAGGTGACGGGTCCCAACGACCATACATCAATATGGACTGCGGGGTCCTTAAACTCGTGGACCGAAACGTCCTTAAACTAATATCGGACCGAAACGTCCTTAAACTAATATCGGACCGAAACGTCCTTAAACTAATAATGGACCACCATGTCCCCAAACTGGAATATGGACCGCAACGTCCTTAATCTACCTATGGACCATTACGTCCCTAAACTGGAACAATAGAGCCTCCAAATGCTCTTTTGCCGGATCTAAACGGTCCCATTTAAGTTGATCTTAGCCCCAAATACGGCTAACGTATCCTTAAACATTTAAATGGATTATAAAACCCTAAATCTACTTTGGTTCAAGGGTACATCTCTGAACTCCTCTGACATCTGCCGTTGTAATCCTTCAACGACGTTAGAGAGGTGACGAGTCCCGATGGTCAGATATTAAATGGATTATCACGTTAAGTTGATCTTAGTCTCAAACAGGACTATTATATCCTTGACGAACGTTTAAGTTGATCTTAGCCGCAACGCGAGTAATGCATCCTTAAACTAAAAAACACCAAACCCAAATCTAAGTAAATACGGATTTGGACTAGTCCACGTCCTACGGGCGACGACATAAATTAGTCTCCGTATACAATCCACGGGCAACCACAAACAAAACAAAAACACACGACACGAAGTGAAATTCTGGAGAAGGAGAAAGTTGTTACCGCGATGCGGTAGCCTAATTAACTGCAGGGGCTTGCGCCTGCAGGGAAGAGCGTCCCCACAATCAAAACCCCCTCAGGCGATGGGGAATCTGACGAAGTCTGCTACATCGGCCGCATCCGTCCAAACCTCCGATACACGGTGCCATAAATCAACTTGGCATCTTCGGAGAGGTGGACGGATAAAACCAAATAGCATCTGCCCCGAATCTCAGCGTCAGGACATCGCAGTCTTGTGCGCCGTCTTTCGGAGGGGAACAGATTCTGGCACGCCCGGTGGGACCTTTTCCTCTTTCCACTCCACGCTTCGTGTGTCGTATTCGCGAACCATTCGCGGTTTGTTAATGGTTGCCTTCGGATTTCAAGTTACTAAGATTTGGTCTTTTGCCTGGCGCAGAACTCAAGATTCAATGGCCTCTAATTGTACCAACTGCTCGAAGTGCCACTGCAACGGACGCTCCACCTCACCAGGAGGTGTAGCATATGGGCCCCAAGCGACTTCCTTCCTCACTCTGCCGGTAGATCAGGTGACCCAAGCCACCACTGGTCTGTTCTTTGGGACCATGATCCCACCTACAAGCTTCCCTATGCCAATTCCTGCACCGGAAGTGAACAAAAAGTCGGTCTTTGACCGGCTCACTGCTACGACGGCCCCTGTCGACGGGTCGGCCGCTACCAAACCGACAGCCTCTGTTTTCACCAGGCTAAATCTAAACTCTAAAATGGCTGTCCAAAGGAAGGCAATAACTGCTGCCCCAGAAGTCGTCAAGGCGGCTTCCCCTATCAAAGAGTCAGTCTTTTCAAGACTGACGATTCCTGCTCCTGCATCTGTTCAGGGATCCGTCTTCGGCAGGTTGAATATCACCCCTCAGAAGACAACCTCAGTCTTTAAGAGGTTAACACCGGCGGCGCCTCATTCAGACAGGGGGCAAAAAGAAACTACTCAATCTCTGAGCCAATCCCAACGGCTCGCCGTGCTCGACGTCGCCATTGGCAACGAGTGAGGAAGGCAGGGGGCAACTCTCCCTCGGGGCTGACTCCACGGGCTCCAGTGGTGGAAGTCAACGCTGCTGTCCCAACCGGGAACAGCTTTGAATTGCTGAGGAGGGTACGGAAGAACTCTCCAACCGCTACACTAAAGAGATCTCCTCCACCTGCGGAGAGAGTTTCAGAAACGAAGCAAGAACAGCCCCCTCAACGGCTGTCCTCAAGAATTTATAAAGTTTGGCGGAGGGTTCAAGACTCCGTGACTGACCCAGGTCACTTTCGTCACCAGAAAAAGGCGAAGGTGGAAAAAAACAAGGACTGCCCTATTAAACAGCAGGGGACAGCAGCTGCAAGGCTGCCCCCTTCACCGGTTCCTTCAACCTCAACGGCCCACAAAAGAAGGAGGCCAGAGAAAACTCCCGCGTCAGCGGCAAAAGTTAAAAATGGTGAACCTAAACGCCCCAAGTCAGAGGGCATAACAGTTCATACGGTTTACATGGCATCGGGAAAAGAAGACAGCCGTGCATCCACGGGTCATAGACCGCTTACACGGTCAGTGACCAAGGCTCAGGAGCAGCAACAAAAGCTCCAGGAGATGATGAACGCTATGGCCGCACTTACAGGGCCGAAAGAAACCCCGGAAACATTCTCAGAAGAACGTCAAGAACAAGAAACGGATGCCGAATTCCTTCGGCGCGTACTAGAGAAGAAAGATAAAGAAGCTGCGGAGCAGGCAGCCAACATAAAGAAAATGGCCCTCCTGTTCCAGGATATGGTGGGTATGATAATTCAACAAGATCCACCTGCTGAAGATCCTCCTATCATTCTTGAAGACGATAGGGGAGAGACGTCGAATCCTCCACCGGCTCTATCCACAGCTAAAGAGGATACCATCTCAAAAGCTGATTTGGATGAATACATCGCCCAGCAAATACGGGTGCATCATGCGACCGAAGCGGCCGGCCAGGTCGTGAAAACGGGGAGACCATATCCGAGTTGGTACGATCAAATCAAATACCCGCCAGGTTATACGATTCCCAAGTTCCATGTCTACAAGGGGACGGGCAATCCTCACCAGCATGTTGCCCAGTTCAGGGCACTCTGCGGCAATACCGGTGGAGATGACAAGCTTTTACTTCGCCAGTTTGTTGGAAGCTTATCGGATACGGCGTTCGAATGGTACTCTGAGCTCCCGAATGACTCTATTAAAACCTTCGCGGAGATGGAGCTGTTGTTTACTCAGCATTTTGCAAGCGCTAGTGAACGTACACCGATGACAGTACTGATTAACGCCAGGGTAAAACCCGGCGAGATGTGGGTTCAGTACGCTATACGATGGCGGAACTTATGGTTAAAGTGTGAGCAGCGCATTGAAGAAGCTCCCGCGGTGGGTATGTTTGTGGGAACCCTCGATCCACTAGCAACCATCTCGCAGTTTATGATATTTTTCAAGCCGACTACCTTCCAGGCTTTGATTGACAAACTAGCGCAAATGGATCAAATGGGCTATAAACCCCCTCTTCCAAGGCCAGACACCCGAAATAACAAAGGAAAGGGAAAAGCGATCGTCGTCGCTAATGCTCAACAACAACTGAGCGACTCGAAGCCGGTTGCTCGTCAAAATAATACGCGACCGTACGTGCCCCTTGAGGATAGGATGGGACGTCCTTATTCCTTTCCCCGTGATAAAACGAGGAGGTTATTCGAGCTGGCGTTGCGCAACAGACTCATAAATTTGCCGGATCCAAAACGTCCGTTGCAACCAAGTAACGTCAACGAGCCCAACTACTGTCCTTATCATCGAGTACTAGGCCATCCGATCGAAGATTGCTACGTTTTCAAGAATTGGCTTGAAAACCAGTACCGACAGGGCAAGTTCGCGTTATCTGACAAATGGAAGGTGAATCCCTCGCAGCCCCACACCTCTAAGGGGACGAATACGTCGGGGGCAACATGCTCCGTCATTGAAGAAGCTCCTTGGGAGGTCGTATTATCAGCTAAAACAAAGAGGATGCTAAACGATCTTCAGACATGTCCAGCGGTCAAGTGGAAGAATCCGTTGGAACCGCAGGTCATTGAAGGGATGTTGAAGCCACGTCCAACTCCAAGGACCGATGGTGGCGGTTCAAGCACTTGCAGCCAGCCGTCAAAATCTTCGAAAAAGAAGAAAAAGAAATCTAAGAAGCCCGTGAAGCTTGGTGGCAAACACACGGACTTACAAAAGCAAATTGACGCGTTGGAAGAATACAACCAGAAGGCGCGGACTCCCATTACGCTCCAAGAATTTCTCAACCACGTCTTTCAAGAGGAAGGTGAAAGTTCGTCAGATGAAGCTGAAGAATGCGTGGCGAGCTGTCATATGATTTCCCATTCGAACGATGAGGAGACCCCTTGTACTGAAACGCTGGGGGCAGATTCTGAACCAAAAGTTCTGGGGCCATCAGATGAAGTAATTAACGCATTCCTTAATGAGGCTCGGTTGAAAAGTAAAGCTGATCGGGAGCGCGAGGCGGTTATATTTGAAAGGGCCAAGCGCCAGCGACTTGATGAAGGAGCTGAGACGATCCCGTTGGAGCTGAACATCTCCGCTACCAACAAAAGCCAATTCAATATAAAAAAAGAAGTTTGCTAAGGCCATGTCAATGGGTATGAAGCTACCATCCTCCGAAGAAGAAATTACCGGTGAAGCGAAAATGCACCCGTCTTATTGCTTGTATCATCAAAAGATTTCGCACCCCACTCAAGAGTGCAAAGCTTTCGATAGATGGTGGCAAGGATACGTTGCTCACCGACAACACTTTAAGCGGGAAAAGCGTAAAGCTCGTCGAGAGCAAAGAAATATGACCAAAAGGCTTAAAAGAACTGCTGGCGATTGTCGCGTAGTTAACACCGGTGGATCACAAGTGCCCACATTCGGGAGTGATTATGATGAAGAACTAGAACTTGCCCCTCTCTTTAAAGAGTCCACTTCGGGAAAAGAAGAAGAGCCAAAGGTCTGCGAAAATATTCGGCTGCGGAATCGGACGCTACCTGAAAAGAATCTCGGACCCTTAAACAGAAAAGATAAAGGGAAAGAAAAGGTCTCTGTAGATATCATCTTAGATGACCAAGTGGTGGAAGAGCTAGCTGCCAAAGACCCACCAAAGAAGAATAAGGTGGATTACAACGTCTTAGCACATCTGAGGAAGCTGCCCTCACAGCTCAGCATTCTTGACGCCCTTTTGCTATCAAAAGAGGCGAGAGATTCGTTAATTAAGGCGCTCCAAGACCCGGAACAATTCCAAGCATGCCTGGCCGAGGA
Source organism: Agapanthus africanus (assembly GCA_030015575.1). NCBI lineage: Eukaryota > Viridiplantae > Streptophyta > Magnoliopsida > Asparagales > Amaryllidaceae > Agapanthus > Agapanthus africanus. Next base: position 944,913,197 of record CM057337.1, read on the forward strand.
AAAGATGAAGGATGAATTAGAGGAAGTGCACACGGCTGATGTTACTTTTGGCGATGAAGACCTTCTACTTGGGACGTGCGAACACAATCGCCCTCTCTATGTCTCGGGATACTGCCATGATATAAAGATAGGCAAAATCCTGATCGATAACGGGTCGTCTGTTAACCTACTCAACGTGCGGGTGTTGAAGGAAATCTGCATGAGCGTCCAGCACCTTGCTCGGGACAAGATCACCATCTCCAGGTTTGACTCCCAATCGTCAAAGACTCTTGGATCTGTGATACCGACACTACGCTTCGGGCTACTGGTCACGGACATTAAGTTCCTTGTCATAGACGCCAAGACATGCTACAACGCTTTGCTCGGCCGACCATGGTTACACGAGTACAACATCATCCCTTCTACACAATCAGTGTATGAAGTATTTTAAGGATGGTTTCGAGTATACCGTGACGGAAGAGCTGAACCCATTCTCTGTGAACGAGGTCCGCAAATACGAAGATGCCAAATACTTCTTGCCGGATTTCGAAGACACGGAGAAGTGTCACAAGCCGGAGAATAAAACTAATGCCACCATCCCTGTCTTCGGCAGTGACACCGAGGAAGAAGAGGAGATAGTGTATTCGGGTCCACCCCAACATAACAAGCCAGGACCGTCCACTCCTACAATGGTCTTTGGTAGCGATTCGGAGGACGAGGTCCATGTCGTATTCTCTGCTCGACCTTCAATACAAGCTTCCGCTGATGAAGAGCAAAGTCTGCAAGTCGCCATGGTGCCGCCTAAACATCATAAAGAACTGGATGCACTTAATATCTGCAGTGTAGAAGAGCTGTGGACATTCTATATCCCTCCCAGGCGAGAAAACGAGAAAGCAATTCTGTTTTACCGCTCTGAAGAAACCAAGGTGAAAAAAGAAATCTGGCATGGCGCAGATCCTGCGCTCGACAGGCTTCAGCCTATCCGTCTTCCCAGATATTATACAGATGGTTTGAAGAAGCTGCTGAAACGCCAGGGGATATCCTTCAAACAGACCGTTAGAGAGGCCAAATTCTATGACAGGGTCTGGAACGTTCCCGGGACTCAACGCAAACTGCCTAACGGGAGAATGGAAACAAGAGGGGTTGGATACATCCGGTCAAAGAAACGAGAGTTACTACCCGGCTGCCACGTCGTGTATGACCTTAATGAAGAAGCGGATGCTCAATGGGAGGACGCTAATCCTAAGCCAGTGAAAGTTCCAGATGCAAAAGAGCCCAGTCCGTCGTTCGAGGAACAAATGGACAGACTTATAAAGAAAGCTGGTCAAAAAGTCCGAGATGATCACAACCGTGAGACGACCATCTACGAGAAAGCCAAGACGCAACGCCTTCTCCAACAGGCTGTAAAGGATGAAAATGCCGCTCCTTGTCAACCCATTATAAAGAAGGCTCAGCTCAAAAGCAGAAATAAGTCGAAAGGCCAAAAAGGCGCTCAACAACAACAAAGCAGGGCTAAGAAGCCACGCAAATGGGAGTCGAGCGTTATTGATCTATCCCTTATGAAGAAAATGGGGCGAGCATACTCGTTTCCTCGGGACAAGACGAAGAAGATACTTGACCTTGCTCTAAAACATCAGATGCTTACACTGCCGGAGACTAAGCACCCCGAACGAGCAGGCGAAGTCTCACATCTGGACTATTGCTCTTACCATCGAGTAATATGGCATCCTCTCGAGGATTGCTTTACCTTCAAGAATTGGGTCGAAGATCAGTATCAGCTTGGCAAGTTCGCTCTGTCCGACAACTAGAGGGTAACGCCACCACAAAAGTATGAGCCCAAGGCCACGAAAGAGGAACCAGTTCCACATTAGGTTTGGAAGCGAATTCGCACCTGTCACATGATTACAATATTAAAAGAAGAGCCCGAGGACATAGATGAGCTCGCTTGGTGCTTCGAAAACAGCAGCGACGAGATAATCTCAGAATTCCCACCAGCGCCAAAAGAGCTGGAGGATGGAATCCATATCACTGCAGATAACCTTAAGAAGATTGAGTTGGGGACGGTAAACGATCCGCGACCGACATTTGTCAGCGAGCTGTTGTCTGAAGAGAAGGTGGCCGCGTTAAAGGACGTCCTTGTACAGCATAAAGATTGCTTCGCATGGAACTATTCCGAGATGCCAGGACTTGATCCAGAAGTTGCTGTACATGGACTGGCGATATCCCCGGGTGTCAAGCCAGTTAAACAAGCGCCGAGAAGAATGCGGCTCGAGCTCGAGATGAGTATCAACGCCGAGGTCAAGAAGCTAATCGACTCCGGCTTTATCCAGGAGGTTCAATATCCTGAATGGATCGCTAACATCGTCCCGGTGATGAAGAAAAATGGGACAGTGCGCATATGCGTGGACTTCCGGGATCTCAATAAAGCTTGCCCGAAGGATGATTTCCCAGTGCCAGTCACCAAACTGATGATAGACAATACGTCCACGCATGAGATTTTCTCCTTCATGGACGGCTCATCGGGGTATAACCAGATAAAGATGCATCCCGAAGACCAGAAGCATACAGCCTTCAGGACCCCTCTAGGTATATTCTGTTATAAAGTGATGCCCTTCGGTTTAAAGAACGCGGTGCCACTTATCAGAGGGCCATGACGAAGATCTTCGATGACCTTATACACGAAATCGTCGAATGCTATATCGACGACCTCGTTGTTAAAAGCAAATCATACGAGGAACATCTCGAGCATCTAAAGACTGTATTTCGACGCCTTCGACAATACAATTTGAAGATGAACCCTCTGAAGTGTGCATTCGGGGTTTCCTCGGGAAAATTCCTGGGATTCATCGTTCGACACCGAGGTATTGAAATAGATCCGTCAAAGATTAAAGCGATCATGGAAATGCCTCCGCCGAGAACTCTCAAACAGCTGCGGTCTCTCCAAGGGAAGCTCGCGTACATACGGCGATTTATAGCCAACCTTTCAGGAAAGTGTCGTCCTTACAGTCACCTGATGAAGAAGGGAACCCCATTCATCTGGGATCACAAATGCCAAGGCGCACTGGATGAGATCAAGCAATACCTGCAGAACCCGCCGGTGTTGGCTGCTCCGGTTAAGGGAAAGCCTCACATTCTTTATACAACCGCCCTCGAAGGTTCCTTAGGCGCATTATGGGCACAAGAGAATGATCAAGAGAAAGAAAGAGCACTCTACTACTTAAGTCGAGTTCTGCTGGGGGCAGAAAGCAACTACTCTCCCATTGAAAAACACTGCCTAGCGTTGATCTTCGCGATAACAAAGCTCAGGCACTATGCGTTGGCGCATGAGGTCCGTCTCATTTCGAAGGTAGACCCTCTTAAGTACTTAATGTCAAAGGCCATATTGACGGGACGACTCGCTAAATGGGCCCTACTCTTGATGGAGTTTTCGATCACGTATCAACCTCTCAAAGCAGTGAAAGGCCAGGCCATCGCCGACTTCCTTGCTGAACATCCCATACCCGCCGATTCTCCTCTAAATTGCGATCTTCCAAACGAACATGCGTTTGATGCAATCGACGGTGGTGATACCCGATGGGAACTCTATTTTGATGGCGCATCTTCCATGAAGAAGCGCAAACAAAACACCCCTATAATCAAATCGGGGGTAGGCCTCATCTTTGTAACTCCACAAGGAGGAATAATGCGCTTCGCATTCTCCTTAACAGAGCCGAGGACAAACAATGAAGCTAAATATGAAGCCTTGATAGCAGGTCTTGAGATCGCCATCGACATGGGAATTAAAAACCTCCTCATATACGGGGATTCTCAACTGGTCGTTAGTCAAGTAAACGGTGACTACCAAACATGCAAACCAGAATTGGTGAAGTATGGTGAAAAGGTGCAACAGCTGTTGACCCAAATCTCCTCTTATACTTTAGAGAACATACCGCGCGCGGAAAACAGCAAAGCAGACGCATTGGCCAAACTTGCTAAAGAACTGGCTGACGAGAATCTCGATGACGTTAGAATCGTGGTACAAAGCCGTCGGATGCTTGCCCCAGCAGAAATATCTCCGGAATCATCCGAAGAAAAAGGAGCGAGCGAGCAGACGACCCTGCAAGTAAAAGACTGGGAAAATACCGAGAATTGGAGAGGAATCTTCATAGATTACTTCAAGTCCCACCGAATGCCTGAAGAAGCGTCCACAAGACATCAGCTCATGAAACAAGCCCTGTCTTTCGCCTTCGTCAACGATACTCTGTACAAGAGATCGTTTGATTCTCTGTGGTTGAGATGCTTGGGACCTGACGAAGTAAAAAGGGTCGTCCAGGAAGTTCACGACGGACTCTGCGGTTCTCATCAAGCGGGCCCAAAGATGAAGTTGAAGATAAAACGGATGGGCTACTACTGGCCCACAATGATTCAAGACTGTCTCGAATATGCGAAGCAGTGTCACTCGTGTCAAATTCATGGGGATTTCATCCACCAGCACCCAAATCCATTACATCCAACGGTGGCTAGCTGGCCATTCGAGATGTGGGGGACTGATATAGTCGGCCCCATCGAACCAGCATCGTCTAGGGGACATCGTTTCATCCTGGCAACGACTGACTACTTCTCTAAATGGGCGGAAGCAGTACCGTTAAGAGAGGTGAAGACGGAAAATATCCTCCACTTCTTCAAGACGCATGTCATATATCGATTTGGAACTCCGCGACGGATCATCTCCGATAACGGGCCAGCTTACAGAAGCCACAAGATCAGTCGCTTCGCGCAACAGCATAATATAGACTGGAGATATTCCTCGGTTTATAATCCGCGAGCCAATGGACTAGCTGAAGCCTTCAACAAGACATTAACAAAAATCATAAAGAAAACGGTGTCCCGTAATAAGAAAGATTGACACGAAAGACTGCAAGAAGCTCTTTGGGCATATCGAACTACGTTCAAGACGGCCACGAACACAACGCCGTATGCGTTGGTGTTCGGTACAGAAGCAGTACTCCCCCTCGAGATAGAGTTACCCTCTCTACGAGTGGCAGTCCACTACGAGCTGACGGACGAAGAAAATGCCCACCTTCGGTTTGAGGAGCTTGACGCCCTTGATGAAACTAGGCTCATAGCGCAGCAAAATCTGGAAGCTTATAAAGAAAAGATGATGCGCTCATACGAAAGATTGACCCGACCGAGGACATTCCGCCAAGGCGAACTCGTGCTAGTGGTCAAAAGGCCTATGATCCCCAATCGCGCCAAGCAGGGAAAATTCAAGCCAAACTATGAAGGCCCGTACATCATAGATAAAGTTTACCAGGGTGGGGCCTATCTACTCATGGACATGCACGGTGAAAGGCCTTTCAGGCCGATAAACGGTCGCTTCCTAAAGAAATACTACGCTTAATGAGCCACAGCCTAGGTCAATGATAGATGACGACGACCATGTCCGCTCGCTATCTTCCTAAGCTCAAGTTTTTGTCACGACCCGAAAGAGCACGTGACTGGCCCTTGAACCATATGAAGTCTATAGGACTCCATCTGATCCAAGTAAGCCAAAAGCCCAGAAATCTAAAACCATTTTTGAGAATAAGTAAAGAAAACTGATTTAAAGAAGTAAAGAAAAACATGTTTGAAATCAAGGTTTTTAAATAACTAAGCCGAATGTGCATTTGAAAACCGTACAGTCTTTTCTAAAATTTTCGGCAGAGTTTCTCTTGTAAAACTGGCCCCGAATGGGGTACAACATGAATAACAATATATAAAATGATAAAGGCATCCCCAAGCGGGAGCTAGCTCTTCGTCAATCGACGGTCACAACCACACGATGATATGATAATATACAACGCCAAGTGGCGAGGATCAAAATCAAGGAAAGCTCAAAAAGCAGCAAGAAAACCGCAATACTACTAAGCGCGACTCTAAGGTCGAATAATACCACACTGTCTCTAAGTCTGAAAGAATATATAAGTTTTTTGGTTGATGGACAATTTCTAGATACAATGAAATACATGAATAAAATGGTGATTCTTGATGCGAAAGAATCCACCTACCAAAGCAAATCACCCGCAAGAAGGTAGTGTGCCAGAAATGCCGCAATGAAACCTGTACGGCAGAACCTGCAAGGACTGTGGCACAACGGGGGTGAGTTGCCAACTCGTGAATAGAAATATCTACAAGCAGAAACCGAATGCAAGACATAAACCTAAGTCAACGATCAGTAATACAATCCACAAGAGTGCATCTGAGTGTAATAAGGTGGCAAGGTAACATCTAATCATGTATGTAGTGCCAGGTACTCAGGTAATAACATGTCATCAGTGTAAGGTATGCCTGCATGAGGTAAGTATGATGAAATATCAATGATATCAATACACATATATTAGCGTCCCATACCACTAATATTGGTGTAAGGGTATATATAACAGCGCCCTCATACCCTGTTATATATACAAATGAAGTATGACAAGTGTAAATCCAGTCTGTATATGATCCATGTCTGTATATATGTGGAACCCGTCCACCTGTCACCCACTGACAGTAAGCATCATGTATGCAAGTATGAGGATATAAACAATATCATGGAAAACATCATGAAACCCGTGCCAAGCATCGACACGTAAATCCTCATCCATATGGGGCTCCGTCTGCGGTATCGGCCCTCGGCCCCGGCAGCACGAGTCAACCCATGTCCATCTCTGGGCTCCGTCTGCGGTAGCGGCCCGTCGGCCCCCGGCAGTACGCCCATCTCTCGGCTCCAGGCGGTATCCCCCGGATATCCGCCGAGCTCAAATACAATCACCGGTAGGTACTCGCCCGCCTCCAGGCTCAATCGGCATAACCCATCGATCATCTCGCCGAGGGGAACCATACCGGGCCCACCACGAACCCGCAAACGGATCATCACTCCTCGAATCGGGTTTCAAGCACACGTCTCAGCACCGAGAAAACGCGTGGTGGACGCACCCAAATATCATATCACGAGGTACCGGGTTTTCATAAAAGAACATCTTTTCTTAAATAATCCCACGGTCCTCAAAATCAGAAATCACATGAAAATCCACATCAAGAAGTAAATCCAATGCAATGTGCTATGCAATCAATCCATGATGTATGCGACATGTAAAGAGAGATAATCATATCGGAAATCATGCAACATGGAATAGTAATGTACATATGTCGGGAGGAACCGCTCCTTTAGAATGAATCAGTTTAAAGAATATCTTGCGGTCCTCAATCTCAATCAAGTCAGAATCATCTATGTTTGTGTACAGGTACATGTGTACAATATGCCAAGCAGTAATCATATCATGAATGCAACAGTACTACAGTGTAGTGGCATGGCAATTATCGATGATGAAGTGTGTGAGCCGGCAAATAGTGTACGTGAAACATACGCATCATCGATAATGGTGCTGGTGTCCTAACAGCATGATAATAATATAACAATGAACATATGCCAGCAATGCGAATAGCAGGAAAATGCAGATATCTAGTAGTCAACACCACAGTGAAGTATCTACTATGCAAACTACATCTAAGTATCCGGTCAATCAGGAGGGGTAGGTGTGGAAACCACCTAAATCTGAGTCGATACATGTATAAAAGTATATAGTCGGTGATCTCGCCTCAATGTCATATCATAAGATATCCTCGAGTTATGAGTGCGGATCTATCATCAATATCGGCTCGCACGGTAAATCATCGTACGGCATCCCCATAGCTGGGTAGGAGTCAGTATCTCACTGTCTCATCACATAACAGATATCACCATCGTCAGATCATATAGTCTGGAGTACTACTCTATGTCTAGTACAAAACGGTAACCTCAGTAAGTATGCATGCGGGGGTAAACACATATCCCAAGCCCGCAAGAATCACAAGTCATATCCCACATATGAATCGTATAAAATCACCGATCCCAGGGCACCCAGCCCACATCATCGACTCATCTCCAAAGTCATCACATATCATCAATCACAGTGCAAGTACAAGTGATAAGCAAGGGTGTGTGTGTAGGTGTAATTCTACCCTAGGGTTCGCGACTATGAACTACACTAGTCACTTCTAACCCTACATTATCCACAATACACCTAATATCACAATAAACTACATAGTAATCTATCTACGGACTGCGGGGGTGCTATACGCCATCCACCCGACTTCCCCCTGTAGATATAATCTACTCACCTTGCATCACCAATTGCGGACGTCACCACGTATTTGCTTGTCGTCCCGAAGTCTTCATGGGTACCTACACATCAAAATATCGTATATGCGCATTAAAACCAAATCCAATCTAAAACGGCGCACGAAATCCAAAACGATACGATAAGGGGCCTATAGGTGAGAACCTATGGCACGCCTTCAAAACCATCAATAAATCCTCTACATCGTCGTATAAACGACAATTAGTCGAGGCAAAACACATTCCACCATTTCAGAATCAAAAATACGGAATACGGAAACACGAATCCAAAATAGCAACTTAGGATATATGTCCCAGATTTCACCCTAGATAGAATCTGTCAAAACTAGAAGTACCCTGGGTCAACACTAGAGGAACAGGGGCTGTGCACAGAAAACGAGGAGAATGGCTAAGTATGCTAAGTCAAAGTCCACCTCTCTCTCTCACCTACCCTCATCATTATATTTTCCTTTCTTTTCCTTTTCTTTTAAAATCCAAACCTTCTCACATCAATAGTAATCCCAAAAGAAAACCATGGCTAGAAAAATGCACAAGTGTAGAAAAAGTGATACGTGTAAGTTTTGCACAAGATTGCCAAAAAACCCGATTAGCGATTTTAATCGCGATTAGCACTAAATTATTGTCAAACTAATCACAAAAACTTAAAAATGCCATAATCCACTAATTTACCCTATTTTAGAATTTTCCATAATTTTTCATAATTTTTTCTAACATTTTTCCTATTTATTTGCATTTAATATTAAAATAATCAATAAAATAATATTAAATTATAAAAATTCCCAAAATTAATATTTTATATTTTTGAAAATGTTACAATCTACCCCCCTTAAAGAAATTCGGTCCCCGAATTTTAAATTTAAACCCCCAGATACAAAAACATCTCAGTAATAAACCAAAGTCGTCGGGGCTCCGAAATCATCAACACATAGAACGTCACAGCGCAATGCATGCGCAAGGGTACTGAGCAGATAACTCGAAAACAAAACTCCGTCAAGCATCCCGCAATCATCGGAGTCAATGTAAAAAAAAAAAAAACAATGTCAAATCCAATACAAAACCGATATGATATGGATCGGAACTACACATGTAGACATCCAATCTAAACATAACACCATCCTGTGCGTCTGGTGCGCACTGAAATCAAAAAAAAAAAAATCCATATATGTGCTAAACAGGTGCACAAAACAACATCCAAGTGCAACGGGTGTGCACGAAGCATCTGTCATGGGCATCGTATGTGCCTGACAGCAAAATAAATCAGGTGCATGTGACATGCACGAAGAATCCCGATTTAGCGCATCTGGCGTGCACCAAAATCGTATCTAAAAACATGCGCCCAACATGCGCGAAAATCCAAACCGGTGCATCCATCGTGCACGAATGAAAATCTAAACCCTGCGCACTCAACATGCACGGAAATCACGAAATCCAATAGCAAACACCGAACAGGCGTAAAGCACATCGCCAGCACGGAGTGCAAAAATCAACCATCAAAATCCGGGTCAAAATCAACGATATAATGCGGCTCAAACCAAAATCATGGTACCGCAAGGAAAATCTCACAACCGTGTGCATCAGCGTGCACGAATCAAAGCCTAACACTAAAATGCATGAAAACTCTGCGCAAAATATATAAATATCCAGTGGGTGCATGAAACCAATATCATGAAACTCAGTCACCAAAACTAGATCGTGCAAATAGAACGCCCAAAATACCGAAATCCAAAATGACGGATACGTGATAATCGAATCACAAAATCACAAATCATAAATACCGTCTTCGGTAGTTTCTCCTTCAAGGTCGAGAAGGAGTCAGTGTAATCCACTGCTAGCAGCGCAGGATATCTACCTGCCTCTTGCTCACGGTCTGGCGTCTTCTGACTCTCTAGGTCCTTATCTTCTCTGCGGATTACCTATCACGCGGTCAATCGGCTCATCGACCCTGTCAGGTGTGCTAACGGGGACGATTCCGTTCTGGCACTTTTCTGGTCACCTCTCGGTCAAACCTCACGACCACTCGTAAGGCAGCATATCACTGACGTCGGTCTCTGGCTATCTGAATGCACGTCACACATCTGATCCTGGGTGCAAACATCATTGCAGCAATGTCCTGGAAGGAATCCTGCTCAAGGTCTCTTCCAATCATGCCTATGCCGATCTGTACAGAGGCTGGCTCTCTTGTACTATCTCTTCTCGCTGGAAAGACATCTGTGTCCTCAGCACAACATTTCTCGGAAATTGGTCACATCCCAACGTTTCTGTAAGCATATCAGGTCTCTAGTTTCGACGGGAAGCAATGACAGCTCGTCAGTGTCTCACACGAACCTCTGGTTCCACTTGTCTCCATCGTCGTCCACTATGACGTCACGCCAAGCTACTATACACTGCACTGCTCTCGGCCACGGTCAATCTGAAGTCTCTCACACGGACTCGAAATCGCGTACTCTGTAGCTTCATCATTCTGTAGCAGATGTCAGGCCGAACTGGTCCTCGGAAACACGTCCCAACCATCGGAGGAATACTCATCACTCGTCCGTCCTTGATCCATTCGCAACGCATCTGGGTAAGTTCCTTTATCCGAACTTGGTCAACTACCTCGTCGACAATGCCGAACTCTGGCCTGCTGGGTGTGCGCAACACGACCACTCCTGGTCTAGGTCTTCTCGTATCGTACTCCAGAAAGGTCCTGCCGAGGTTCCTTTCTCAAATCTCAATCCTGCCGAAATGCCCGGAAGTCATCATCCAATGCTGAAGCTAAAGCTTATTCCGGAACGGCTGCATACCTATCGCGCTTCTTTCTGGAAGGTATATCCATATACCACGCCTCTGGGTGCGTATAACATCTCTGATGTCGGCGGAGTGGGACGTCATCTCGTCGAAATATCTTGCGAACTCTTTTCTTCACTCTGCATCAGTGTCGACTGATTCGGACTCGTCTCATCATGGCTGCACGAACTGCGCTCCGACGGCTATGCTCGCACCTGGAGTCTCCCAAGCAGTGTCCCATCACGATATCCGAAAGATGTCGAACCATCCGATCGACTCGTCAGATCCTCATAATCCCCCAAGAGCTCACATCTCAGGTACAGTTTAATAGTATCGAGTACATGCCACAGCGTCGGTGGTCCAGCCGTAGAAGGGCAAACCCAAGCCTCACTAATGGCGCCGCGGAACCGCCGTAAACCCTAAGGTTCCAAGGCTGTCACACGGTCATTAAGTCGAGTTAGGGTTTCATTCTTCTAGAGGGTCCATAGAATCACCTGCATGTCTTTCCGTATACTTTAAACTTGGAAAATAGGCTCCTGACATTCGATCGTCTCAATCGACTCTCAACGAATCTGCGTGAAGTCGTCTCTAGCTGGAATCAATCCACCTGATGACCTCGCATCGAGGTAAGCGAACTCACCACGCGTCCTAGTCATCCATCCTCGGTGACTAGCAACTCGCTATCATCTCTCTAAGAACATGCTCATGCTGCAGTAGCTCCAATCATCTGGGCGATATCTCATCATTTGCAGCAACAACTGGCTCATATGCCTGTACGCCGAACAACGCCTCAATCCTCCAGGAAAGGCAATACATAAGCGGTCATCTCTGAATCAGCCTGCTCTAGATCTGAGTAAGACTCTCCACACTGGAAATCTTCAACTCAACTGGGCCCGCTCTGGCGCAAAATCGGACGAATCACCTTCGTCTCTCAAATCGGGTAGACTAGCTATCATCTGTCGCATAACTGCCTGAAAGCTCCGGCAATCTCAGCTCGTAAGCTCTGAAAGCAACACCCTGTCAATCTCAGCGACAGCTGGTCCATCTGTCTGCACGGTAGGCGACATCACCATCTCTGAGGTATGCTGTACATCAACAGTCCTCTCTCAACTGGCAGCTCTAACAAAGGCCCGATCATCCGGTGCAAGACCAAGCACTCGCCTCCACTAGAGGTCACAATCACCAACACTAACTCGAGACGTTCCCATGTCACCAGAAAACACAAAGGTCGGCCCTCGTACCAAACGAGCTCACACCGGCCGTAACCCTAGCAGCAGCCCAAACTGCGCTCAAACACGGTGACAGGAATCTCAATCGAGTATCAAAGAGAGCACATCAGTGGCAAGAAGGGAAACAACAGATCCAAAGTGGATACATGATCATAGGAAGGAACAGTATCAATGAAGGTATGATCATGAAACTAATAGAATCGGGGATCTCAAATGGATGAATAATCCTGGATATAAAGAGAATCACTGATCTCGAAAGTATGTACATCCTAAGGTTCCTTAAGCGGAGTGGCGTGTCGTAAGTATGCCGCGGAACATACCAACGGTACGTCACTCTACTTTAGTCACCAAATCCATCAACCAAGGGTCATCCTAAAACGACGAAAGTTCGGGTTTACACCCCCTCGACCAAGTCTAAGTTCCGTAAGGTCAAGCCTAAGTTCCGTATATAAACAACTCCCTAGGCTCCACATAGTCAAACTTAGACTCGAACCAAGGTCAACCTAGCGCTCTGATACCAACTTTGTCACGACCCGAAAGAGCACGTGACTGGCCCTTGAACCATATGAAGTCTATAGGACTCCATCTGATCCAAGTAAGCCAAAAGCCCAGAAATCTAAAACCATTTTTGAGAATAAGTAAAGAAAACTGATTTAAAGAAGTAAAGAAAAACATGTTTGAAATCAAGGTTTTTAAATAACTAAGCCGAATGTGCATTTGAAAACCGTACAGTCTTTTCTAAAATTTTCGGCAGAGTTTCTCTTGTAAAACTGGCCCCGAATGGGGTACAACATGAATAACAATATATAAAATGATAAAGGCATCCCCAAGCGGGAGCTAGCTCTTCGTCAATCGACGGTCACAACCACACGATGATATGATAATATACAACGCCAAGTGGCGAGGATCAAAATCAAGGAAAGCTCAAAAAGCAGCAAGAAAACCGCAATACTACTAAGCGCGACTCTAAGGTCGAATAATACCACACTGTCTCTAAGTCTGAAAGAATATATAAGTTTTTTGGTTGATGGACAATTTCTAGATACAATGAAATACATGAATAAAATGGTGATTCTTGATGCGAAAGAATCCACCTACCAAAGCAAATCACCCGCAAGAAGGTAGTGTGCCAGAAATGCCGCAATGAAACCTGTACGGCAGAACCTGCAAGGACTGTGGCACAACGGGGGTGAGTTGCCAACTCGTGAATAGAAATATCTACAAGCAGAAACCGAATGCAAGACATAAACCTAAGTCAACGATCAGTAATACAATCCACAAGAGTGCATCTGAGTGTAATAAGGTGGCAAGGTAACATCTAATCATGTATGTAGTGCCAGGTACTCAGGTAATAACATGTCATCAGTGTAAGGTATGCCTGCATGAGGTAAGTATGATGAAATATCAATGATATCAATACACATATATTAGCGTCCCATACCACTAATATTGGTGTAAGGGTATATATAACAGCGCCCTCATACCCTGTTATATATACAAATGAAGTATGACAAGTGTAAATCCAGTCTGTATATGATCCATGTCTGTATATATGTGGAACCCGTCCACCTGTCACCCACTGACAGTAAGCATCATGTATGCAAGTATGAGGATATAAACAATATCATGGAAAACATCATGAAACCCGTGCCAAGCATCGACACGTAAATCCTCATCCATATGGGGCTCCGTCTGCGGTATCGGCCCTCGGCCCCGGCAGCACGAGTCAACCCATGTCCATCTCTGGGCTCCGTCTGCGGTAGCGGCCCGTCGGCCCCCGGCAGTACGCCCATCTCTCGGCTCCAGGCGGTATCCCCCGGATATCCGCCGAGCTCAAATACAATCACCGGTAGGTACTCGCCCGCCTCCAGGCTCAATCGGCATAACCCATCGATCATCTCGCCGAGGGGAACCATACCGGGCCCACCACGAACCCGCAAACGGATCATCACTCCTCGAATCGGGTTTCAAGCACACGTCTCAGCACCGAGAAAACGCGTGGTGGACGCACCCAAATATCATATCACGAGGTACCGGGTTTTCATAAAAGAACATCTTTTCTTAAATAATCCCACGGTCCTCAAAATCAGAAATCACATGAAAATCCACATCAAGAAGTAAATCCAATGCAATGTGCTATGCAATCAATCCATGATGTATGCGACATGTAAAGAGAGATAATCATATCGGAAATCATGCAACATGGAATAGTAATGTACATATGTCGGAAGGAACCGCTCCTTTAGAATGAATCAGTTTAAAGAATATCTTGCGGTCCTCAATCTCAATCAAGTCAGAATCATCTATGTTTGTGTACAGGTACATGTGTACAATATGCCAAGAAGTAATCATATCATGAATGCAACAGTACTACAGTGTAGTGGCATGGCAATTATCGATGATGAAGTGTGTGAGCCGGCAAATAGTGTACGTGAAACATACGCATCATCGATAATGGTGCTGGTGTCCTAACAGCATGATAATAATATAACAATGAACATATGCCAGCAATGCGAATAGCAGGAAAATGCAGATATCTAGTAGTCAACACCACAGTGAAGTATCTACTATGCAAACTACATCTAAGTATCCGGTCAATCAGGAGGGGTAGGTGTGGAAACCACCTAAATCTGAGTCGATACATGTATAAAAGTATATAGTCGGTGATCTCGCCTCAATGTCATATCATAAGATATCCTCGAGTTATGAGTGCGGATCTATCATCAATATCGGCTCGCACGGTAAATCATCGTACGGCATCCCCATAGCTGGGTAGGAGTCAGTATCTCACTGTCTCATCACATAACAGATATCACCATCGTCAGATCATATAGTCTGGAGTACTACTCTATGTCTAGTACAAAACGGTAACCTCAGTAAGTATGCATGCGGGGGTAAACACATATCCCAAGCCCGCAAGAATCACAAGTCATATCCCACATATGAATCGTATAAAATCACCGATCCCAGGGCACCCAGCCCACATCATCGACTCATCTCCAAAGTCATCACATATCATCAATCACAGTGCAAGTACAAGTGATAAGCAAGGGTGTGTGTGTAGGTGTAATTCTACCCTAGGGTTCGCGACTATGAACTACACTAGTCACTTCTAACCCTACATTATCCACAATACACCTAATATCACAATAAACTACATAGTAATCTATCTACGGACTGCGGGGGTGCTATACGCCATCCACCCGACTTCCCCCTGTAGATATAATCTACTCACCTTGCATCACCAATTGCGGACGTCACCACGTATTTGCTTGTCGTCCCGAAGTCTTCATGGGTACCTACACATCAAAATATCGTATATGCGCATTAAAACCAAATCCAATCTAAAACGGCGCACGAAATCCAAAACGATACGATAAGGGGCCTATAGGTGAGAACCTATGGCACGCCTTCAAAACCATCAATAAATCCTCTACATCGTCGTATAAACGACAATTAGTCGAGGCAAAACACATTCCACCATTTCAGAATCAAAAATACGGAATACGGAAACACGAATCCAAAATAGCAACTTAGGATATATGTCCCAGATTTCACCCTAGATAGAATCTGTCAAAACTAGAAGTACCCTGGGTCAACACTAGAGGAACAGGGGCTGTGCACAGAAAACGAGGAGAATGGCTAAGTATGCTAAGTCAAAGTCCACCTCTCTCTCTCACCTACCCTCATCATTATATTTTCCTTTCTTTTCCTTTTCTTTTAAAATCCAAACCTTCTCACATCAATAGTAATCCCAAAAGAAAACCATGGCTAGAAAAATGCACAAGTGTAGAAAAAGTGATACGTGTAAGTTTTGCACAAGATTGCCAAAAAACCCGATTAGCGATTTTAATCGCGATTAGCACTAAATTATTGTCAAACTAATCACAAAAACTTAAAAATGCCATAATCCACTAATTTACCCTATTTTAGAATTTTCCATAATTTTTCATAATTTTTTCTAACATTTTTCCTATTTATTTGCATTTAATATTAAAATAATCAATAAAATAATATTAAATTATAAAAATTCCCAAAATTAATATTTTATATTTTTGAAAATGTTACAGTTTTATAAGCAGTAGCCAGCCTCTCAATGTCGGACCGAAATGTCCTTAAACTAATAGCGGACCGAAATGTCCTTAAACTAATAGCGGACCGAAACGTCTTTAAACTAATACCGCAGCATCCTTAGGCTGACGAGATGAATAAAAAAAATAAAAAAATAAAAAAATATAATAAATAAAGACGGTATGTCCATAAGCAAAAAGGGCACGGATGAAAACCTGAAAGGGCTCCGTGAGTAAAAACAACAGGCTACCGGCGAATGTTCGTGAAAACCCGAAAGGGCGCGACCTCGTAAAAAAAATATATATATAAAAATAAAAAGAATAAAAAAGCGGTACGTCCATGAGCAAAATGGGCACGGATAAAAACCCGAAAGGGCTCCGTGAGTAAGAACAGCAGGGCTACCGGCGAGTGTTTGTGAAAACCCGAAAGGGCGCAACCTCGTTAAAAGACACTTATAGGGTCCTCTCGACCTTGTAAGGAGAAACCACCCGCGTGAGATCCTTACGACTCACAAGGAAGCAACACACTTAGGGATCCCCACGATCCCTAAGGAGAAAATACACTTGCGAGATCCTCACGACTCGTAAGGAGAACTCTCTTATGGGACCCTCACGGCTCATAAGATTTGAAAGTCTTAAGTTACAGAGACCTAAACCTGTGCTTAAGCAATCCCCACAATTTCCGATATTGCCCTACGAGTGGCCCAATACTGACCCTTGTATACAATCCACGGGCGCGAATAAACATTTCCCTAACTAAGTCCCATCTGAGACTAGGGATATGTTCGCATTATAAACAACCCTTGTAAATCCTCTCGACTTACAAGGAGAAAACCCTCCTGTAGGATCCTTACGACTTACAGAGGAACAATACACTTAGGAATCCTCACGATTCCTAAGGAGAACATACACCTATAAGATCCTCACGACTTGTAGGGAGGAATACCTTTATAAGACCCTTACGGCTCATAAAGTCAAAAGCCTTAGTCGACAGGACCCTAACCCTGGTCGCTAAGCCTCCTTTGTTCGACAACGACAAAGGCAAATGATGATTCGCTCCTGGCAATATCCCAGTTGTAGCGGTGCTGATGCCGAAATCGGTGTCCAATTTCAGGTCTACGGCGAAAAGCCGGTAGGCCACACATGCATACGAAATAGCCGAAATGATGGGGCAACTTGCAATAAGAAAAAAGCAGCAAGTAAAAGGTATGCATGCGAAATAGCCAAAATGATGAGGCAACTCGCAATAAAAAGCAGCGAGTAAAGATAAAATAAATAGCCGAAATAATTGGGCACCGCGAAGAATAGCCGAAATGATTGGGCACCGCGAAGAATAGCCGAAATGATTGGGCAACCGCGACCTTCGCGATATAAAAGCTGAAATGATAGAGCATCATGGAAACAAAATAAAAAAAATGAATAAAAAAAATGATGATGATAAAACTTTGGCCCTACAGTTAAGATCACATCGATCCCTGTATACAATCCAAGGGCGTAAACAAAGAGGGAACCGTACTTTCCCAAAAGACTCCGTCAGACGACGAAGCCAAACCTCGACGGTTCATTCCAACCGAAGAAGCCAGTGTCTTCAGCAAAACTCCTCGACTCACGGATATAAACACTCCTTGATGAGAGCCTCCTGATTCGCGTCGACTCGCAGAGCCACCAGTGCCTCCGTGGGAAATCCTCGACTCGTTTCAAACCCCAAGGAAACAAATAATCCTTGGCGCTAGGGAAACAAATAATCTTTAGCAAACACCTCGACTCACGGATACAAACACTCCTTGACGAGAGCCTCCTGATTCGCGTCGACTCGCAGAGCCACCAGTGCCTCCGTGGGAAATCTTCGACTCGTTTCAAACCCCAAGGAAACAAATAATCCTTGGCGCTTGGGAAACAAATAATCCCTAGCAAATTCCTCGACTCACGGATACAAACACTCCTTGACGAGAGCCTCCTGATTCGCGTCGACTCGCAGAGCCACCAATGCCTCCGTGGGAAATTTTCAACTCGTTTCAAACCCCAAGGAAACAAATAATCCTTGGCGCTAAGGAAACAAATAATCCTTAGCAAATTCCTCGACTCACGGATACAAACACTCCTTGACGAGAGCCTCCTGATCCGCGTCGACTCGCAGAGCCACCAGTGCCTCCGTGGGAAATCTTCGAATCGTTTCAAACCCCAAGGAAACAAATAATCCTTGGCGCTTGGGAAACAAATAATCCCTAGCAAACTCCTCGACTCACGGATACAAACACTCCTTGACGAGAGCCTCCTGATTCGCGTCGGCTCGCAGAGAAACTAGTGTCTCCGCGGGAAATTCCCGATTCGTCTCAACATGCAAAGGAAGCCTCAGGCAGCAGGGACTAGAAAACTTGCTTCCTGAACAATGGGACCCTGCAAGTCAATCCAAAATGGTCTCTCGCATACTATTCACGGGTCTCACTCTCCAAAGTCGAATTTCGACGAGGAGGGAAACAACCGCTTGTGGGTCCTCTCGACTCGTAAGAGGGAAAAATTCTCTTATAGGATTCTTACGACTTATAAGAGAAAACCACACTTAGGAATCCTCACGATTCCTAAGGAGAAAACCCACCTACGAGATCCTCTCGATCCGTAGGGAGAAAAGTCTCTATGAGACCCTCACGGCTTATAGAGTTGAAAAGTCTTAGACAGCAGATCTGAACCTGCGGCCTAAGCCATCGCTATTTCTTAAGAAAGTCAGGATACTCGTTCTGATCATCCGTCAACCATGGTTACTAAGGTGGCATGCTGATAACGAAAGAAAGAAAAGACGGAGAAAATGACACATTAAAAAAAAAGGGTGTATCTTTTATTCATAAACTTGATTGGGTACAGGATACATTATGTCAAAGAATAAAAAATATATATATACATTCTTTTATCTACAATTACAAATGATACAAAGAAGGATAGCTACTGAGGAGGAAGTGTCTTTAGTAAATCCACAAGTTGCTCTCGCACTTCCTTCAGCACCTCCTCCTGAGCGGCTGCCGCGGCCACCTCCGCTTCCACCCGGGCTCGCTGCTGCAAGAAAGATAAAAGTTGCCCCTCCGCCGCCTTCTGGGCTGCTTCCTGGCTGGGTGCAGCTCGCTCGACAACATCAAGGTGTTGCCTTAATGATAACCCTTCAGAAAGATATTGCAGAAGGCCCTCAAAGGCAACCTTCAGCCGTGCGGCGTTGGCCTCCACCCGAGCATGCAGTTGGGCAGACTTGCTCGAAGTCTCACCTCGCTCCTTACGTCTTGAAATGACTTCTTGTTCGAGGTGGTGGAAGAAAGGAGCGCTCTGCTCAATCCACGCTATTCTTTGATTACTGGCAGCCAAGGCCTCGGGAGCGGGACGCAGCGACTCCAACCGATGCAGGCGGGCCTCGATCTCCCTGCAATGGTTAACCCAAGATGCGATGATACCCTCGTCGTGAAAGTTCACGAGTATCACCAGCATCGGGTTAACCGCTATAGCAAAATTCGCAGCAAGGGTAGGGGTCTCGACGTCGAGCTCCTCAATGTAATCACTCAACATACGTAAGCTGTTCGCGGCGCCTTTCGAAGATGGACGTCTCAGGTAAGGACCTGCTGGCATTATGATACGAGATTCAAAGGGCGCCGGGACCGGAACGACAGCTGAAGAGAAACAGGATGTGATCAGATAACAGTTCTGAAAATAAAGAAGGAAGACTTTATCAATGTGATAGTCGCTGTACCAGCTGAGGCAGGTGGCAGAGCCGGAAGAGTCGGCAACGCAGCCCGTCTTTCATCCCCTCCTTCGATTTGTAACACTGCAGTTGAGATAAAAAAAAGGGGGGTTTAGAAATAATCCCATCAATGAAGAAAGAAGGATGTCATTGGAAATCATACTCACCAACGCCACCAGAGGAAGAAGCAGGCTCGGATGGGAAGGAGAAGTGTGGGAGCAACATCTGGTAAAGACGGTCAAAAAGTACTCCTGAAAAGACACAACAGCACGACTTTAGTACATACACTATACATCTGAAAGATAAGACTAATAAGTTGCAAACCCATACCTTCCAACATCTTAGACGGTATGAGAGAGGGTTGGGAGGTAACCACCGCCAAGGCAGTCGTTGAAGGTGCTCCTTCAAGCAGTGGGGCATCGGCGCTGGCTGCACCTGCGTTACAAGAAAGGTGAACTTGTCAGAAAGGATTGTAAAATAAGAAAGACAGTAACCTAAGGTTTACCTGAGGAGCTCCCGGCCGAAACAGAAGCGACTCCCTCCTCTATCGACATGAGGCCACCGCCCGTAGACTCATCACCCGACTCGATGGGGACCGTCGTCGTGCTAGCGCGACCAGGAGACGGCAGGAGATCGTAAGCAGGGAGGGCAATGATTAGAGCGTTGCTGGATTCTTGGAAGGAAGCGGCTGACTCTTCCCCAAGAGTCGTACCCATCTCACCCGCAACTTCTTTGAGCTCCGCCGTCTCCATCGGCTCATCCACTGTCACCACGAAGTCGCCGGTCTCAAGCGCCTCGTCCACCACCAGCCTCGGTTCAGTTATAATGATCATATCATCTGCCACCACTTCAGGTTCGGCATCAATGACCTTCTCGGCGGTAGGCCCCTCGACCTCCACTTCAGGCTCCAAAGCCACAACGACATTGCCCACCGTCGGCTCGAGTTCGGCAGGTACCGCCTCCTCTGTTTCTTTGGGATCAACGGTTTCCGCCTCCCCCTCGATCGGACTTGGCCCTGCAAGATAAGAGATATAAGGACCAACGACATTAAAATCCTTATAATAAAAACTCTGAGAGAAACATTACCTGAAGTGGATTTACCGTTTGCGCTCCGAACTGCGAGCGCCACCTCTCTGCGGGCAGTGGATAGGGCGATAAGGGCCTCTTCGGATGGAGTATCAGCGTGAGGGACGGTGCTGGGGCCCGCTCCCGCAGCCAAGGCAGCCCGGCGCGCCTTCGCCTCACGCCTTTGCCGCTTCCTTTCTTCCCGGGCTGTCGCGATGGACCTTAGTGACGCCTCCTTCAAGGCGTCGTCATCCTCGTTCAGGGATGCTTCAAGAGCCTTTAAGGCATCCTTCATCGGCTCTTCAAGACGAACCTCCTGTGGTGGCCCAGAGGAAGCGGGAACATCGGCAGCTGGTAAAACATCTGCGTCGCTTGGTGGGAACGACGTTGAGGTTTCTGCAATAAAAAGAGAAAAGTTAGATCGACCATAACGCGAGGGAGATGGAAACTTGATGGATTAAAACTTACTAAGGCCCATAGACGCTCTAAGGCGTTCCTCCTCCTGGAAAGTCTTCAAAGAAGCGGCGATGGCTTCTTCATCAGTGATACCTGTCGAAAGGAAAGAAAGAAAAGCGTTAGTCAAAGGCAATGAAGAGGATATGTTGCAATAAAGAAAAGGCGACTAATAGTTACCTGATTGCGCAAGCTTGGCCAGCCACGCGTCACGCTTTGCCAACCACGCCGAGGTTTCGAGAGCGGCTTCCAAGTCTGTATCGTCCGGCGGCGGCATCACTAGTCATTCGTTCGTCCCGTATTCGATCAGGCCCTCGGCATAGGGAGCATAGGGTTCCTGACCGAACACGACGTCCGCAGCAAAGAGCGACTTCTTTTTCTTTTGCCCTCCAACCCTAGGCTCACGGGGGATCGACTTCCGTTTAGCAGCCGCTTTGGGACGACGGGTCCCGATGTCCGCACCCACGCCAGACTCCGGCGAGGGTACAACTACTGTCTCCACTGGAGCACAGGATGTGGGAGGTGCATCTGCGATATCAGGGAGCGGCAGCTCACGTGGAGGACTTGGCGCACGTGATGGTCTGCCCCCGGCATCTTTTAGAGGAGGAGCCACCAGGATCCTTGGCGCTAAGGGAGCGTTACGGTTGGCGCTGGGGGGTACTTCTTTACGGTCGATCAACACTCGTCTCTCTTCCTTTATAACAGCCCCCGTCGCATGATTGTACCACTCTTTATATACATTAAGGAGTCGTGGAGCGCAGGCCGGCGTGCTGATAAAAAAACGAGAACCCGTGTTTAGGCGCATGAAGTGATGTAACGCGTTCTCCATCCCTTCTTCATTGACAGCAGGTTCCAGTAAGAAAGCTTCCAAGGGTACCCCTTGATCGTAACCCAGTTGTTGGGCAAAACGATGCGGATTATATCTCATAAAGACTGCTGCACCGCCCTGCCTGAAGACTAGGAAACCCGGTCTAATAGAATACAAATGGAGGATCTCCCGGGCCGTTAACACTGAAGCTCCATCCTTGAAGGAATCCTGTAATGGCCGCACCGCAGTGGTGGACGCTTTTCCAATGGTTAATACCTTATCAATAAAGGACATCCCGACTCCAACGGTGCGAGGGTGAAGCAGTAAACCCCTGGCGTCCCGGGGTGAAGGGGTCACGATTGATGAGCCAATCAACTGTAAAATGCGAGGAAAACCGCATTTGTCAAAGAATGAAGGCCTTTTATGCATGCCGAAGACACCCGCCGTGTGTAGCTCGAGCCACGATGCAAAGTAGTGCATCGGGAAGACCACGTGCAGTACCCCGGGCTCGTTGGCATCCGCTGCTCGGCTGAGGCCATGATATAGGTGCGCCAGGCCAGCGATCCCCACAGCCACCTTTACCTCGATGACCATTCGGTGGGCTGGGTAAAAGACAGAAGGCCGCATGCGATGAGAGTGCATTGGGATCGCGAACCAACTCAGCCACAGTTCGAGAAGTCCTAAGAAAAAGGCCTCCTCATCCATTCCGGGGGCCGCAATTTCTGGAAAGGACGTAGTTGGGGAGTTAGGAAGAAAGAAGTCCTTTTGGTCTATATCTCTGGCAGGCAGGTTATCCAAACCTAAACCGAAAGGGTCCTCAAGGGTGGCAAACTTGGTAGCTTCTGCCGAGAGGACGTTTGGATGAAGAAACTGAGCAATGAAATCCTCAAAATTAACTCCGTGACTCCCGCGTTCGATAAAGAGAGATTCATAGATGTTCAACACCTTAATTAAGCTCGGGAATTGATGTTGAACGGCATTCTCCGGCGTGACCCCCCTGACCACTGGCCTAGCACCAAAGACGTACACATCTATCGGGAGCAGCTCCTCGTAATGTTCTCCCATGACCGGTAGGCCGGATACCTCCGCGAATTCCTCCAAAGAGATGGACACTTCCCGATCCATAGCAAGGAAAGTGTGGGTGGGAATATTCCATTGCTCCAAGAAAGCCTTGAACCACCAAGTGGGGAGCGTGGAATAATGGAAGAGAGAGACGTAGACCGCGGTATACAGTCCTAGTCTTATCAAATGCGACTTCTTCGTCGACAGGATGTACCGGGCCCACGACAGATAGCCAATCGGGTGACGGGGAATCAAACCAAGGTTATATGATTGCTCTCAGGGCCGTGCTTCTCCCTGACAAATACGGCGTCCTAGGATATCCAAGACCATAGGACGCTGAACCGGAACCGCATCCATAGCGGGATGAAGAAAGCTGTTCACGGTCCAGTCTATTATCTCCACGGCATACTGCACTGAAGGTGGGGTAGCGTAGTGAATTGCCGTGATGGGTTCTGATGGCACCGTGCAGGTGAAGCTCCGTCGGCCCATGATGATCTGATTATACCACGACCCCCAAAGATGGAGACTCTTGTATTCCGGGTCGTACTCCTTGATCATAGCCAGGACTTCACGGTCCAGGGGTGCCTCGGGAAACCCCTCCTCTGAGCGGACGAACGGGAATGAAGTGTCTAAAGACATGATCGCTGCAAAAGAACAATTTAGCCGTTAGTGTTGTAATTCCAACGTTTGGCGTATAAAAAAAAGAGGAAAATGCATTCATTAAATTAAATTAAAATTAATTAATTACACCACCCAACAGTGCAGTGAGTAGGAGACCAAGGAGGGACCCACAAAATCTGGATGACAATACGTCGGTTAATAAGACAAACTCATCATTGGATGAGATCATCAGTTGGTCCCCAGGAAAACATTCCCATTAATAAATAATCTCTAAAGACAAGGAGGAAATCTCCTCTTTCAGAGCAAAACTCTGTCACAGAGTGACACTTGTCAAACTCTGGTCTTAGAGGAATAAGATTCTTTAAAAAAAGAGCTTAGCTCTGTGGTGATAATGAGAAAACTTATTTAAAACTCCTAAAGAGATTAAAACATTTTTGAAGACCCTTAGAAGTTCTTCATTGTTGGACCAAAAAGATCTATTCTTGGATCCATGAGCAAAGCTCTCTGCTCATGGGTTAGAACCCATGAGCAAGATCTTTTCAGATCTATGGATTTATGAGAGCAAAGCTCTATTGAGGAAACCCCAATCGGGGGTCTCTTTAGATCAAAAGATCTGTGAGAGCAAAGCTCTTTGGTTAAGATTAATTTAGATTAATTTGATTTAAATTAAGTTTTACCTAAAGTTTCTAACTGTGGGAAAGAGCAAAGCTCTGAAATTCTTAAGAAAGAGCAAAGCTCTGTTGAAATCAAAAAATCTTAAAACGGTAAGATTTTTTCTAAGGACCAAAGGTCCTATTTATAAGGCGCTTGCGCCCTTCGAGCTCACCCATTGATCCAACGATTAGGAGTTTGCCACCGCTGCACTCACGTGTGCGCCACGTGAGCACAACGGTGGGGGGCATTTGTTTCGCCCAATCAGAGCAAAGCTCTGTTGAAATTCAAAATTCAAAATTTTGAAGCAACGCTTCAAATCTCGGGCGCAATGCGCCACATGTCGAGCGCTGATACGTCAGCGCAGCGCCCAAGAAGGCGCGCCCAATCAGAGCATAGCTCTATTTTAATGAAGCAACGCTTCAGCTGCGCAAGCACTGCGCTGCGCTCTGCGCTGCGCGACACGTGTCAGCGCAGATGCGCTAGCGCAGTTGCGCTGCGCTCTGCGCGACACGTGTCCGCGCAGTTGCGCTGCGCGACACGTGTCAGCATAGAGGCGCTAGCGCAGTTGCGCTGCGCTGTGCGCTGCGCGACACGTGTCACGCGCTGGGGCATCTGCGCCAAACAGAATTAAAATTTTAAGAAATCTTTTCTTTTCTTGTTAAAACAAGAAGATTATCTTCTGTAAAACAGAAGCCCTTGGATCAAAGATCCAACGGTAGGGAAAAATCCCCAAATCACTCAGAGAAAGATCTCTTTAACAAATTTAACTAATTTATGGGCACTATAAAAAGGACCCTAGGCCTCAATTAAAAGGCATCAACATCTTTCTAAAAAAAAAAGAAGGAGAGAAAAGAACTCTGAGAAACTCCTCAAGAATAAAAAAGGTAAAAACCTTTAGAAAAAAGAGAAAGTTCTCTTATGAATAGATCATAGATCTAAAAACAAGATCAATGATCTTTAATAAAAATCAAATAAAACAAAAATAGTGCTATGCACTTTTCATGAACCTTTGGTTCTCTGAGAAAAGAAAAACAAGAAAAAACTTATTTTTCTTTGATCTAAATTAGATCAAGAAATCAAATAGTGCTTTGCACTTCTGTTCTTGAATCTAAAAGATTCTTGTTGCTTTGCACTTGCAAACTGCGCTGTTGCGCTCTTGGGAGAGCGCCACGTGTCAGTATCTAAACCACTTGCGCTATGCGCTCTTGAAATAAGAGCTTTGCTCTCTGGAGTTGGCGCAACTCACCAGAGCGCGCCACGTGTCAGCAGCGCAACAGTGCAGCGCACTGCACTGTTGCGCTTGCGCTGACCAGAGCGCGCCACGTGTCAGCAGCGCAACAGCGCAGCGCACTAGCGCAGCGCACTGCACTGTTGCGCTTGCGCTCACCAGAGCATGACACATGTCTTCACCACAAGCGCTTGCGCTCAGTAAGTGGCGCAAAGCGCCTAACAAATGCAAGGCATTTCTTAAAGGGCCAGGCCCAAATAAAAAAGACCTAGCAGGCCAAAATAAATTGCAAAGCAATAAAAAGAGGGGCTGAGCCCAAGTGAAATTGATGCTCTGCATCTTTTATGGGCAGAGCCCAAACAAAGAAAATAGAAGTAATGCAATGCATTATTTAAGTGTGGGCAAAACCCTAGCACAGGTCTAATGGACCAAAAATAAATAAGGGTGTTGAACATTTTCAACTGGACTTAGCCCAATTTTGGCCGTAAGTCTTCAAATTAAATTGACTGAGCACAGCTGTTCTCTTAAATTAATTTATATCCGGTTCGAGGGTACATCTCTGAACTCCTCTGACACCCATCGTTGTAATCCTTCAACGACGTCAGAGAGGTGACGGGTCCCAACGACCATACATCAATATGAACTGCAGGGTCCTTAAACTCGTGGACCGAAACGTCCTTAAACTAATATCGGACCGAAACGTCCTTAAACTAATAATGGACCACCATGTCCCCAAACTGGAATATGGACCGCAACGTCCTTAAACTACCTATGGACCATTACGTCCCTAAACTGGAACAATAGAGCCTCCAAATGCTCTTTTGCCGGATCTAAACGGTCCCGTTTAAGTTGATCTTAGCCCCAAATACGGCTAACGTATCCTTAAACATTTAAATGGATTATAAAACCCTAAATCGACTTTGGTTCAAGGGTACATCTCTGAACTCCTCTGACATCTGCCGTTGTAATCCTTCAACGACGTTAGAGAGGTGACGAGTCCCGATGGCCAGATATTAAATGGATTATCACGTTAAGTTGATCTTAGTTTCAAACAGGACTATTGTATCCTTGACGAACGTTTAAGTTGATCTTAGCCGCAACGCGAGTAATGCATCCTTAAACTAAAAAACACCAAACCTAAATCTAAGTAAATACGGATTTGGACTAGTCCACGTCCTACGGGCGACGACATAAATTAGTTTTCGTATACAATCCACGGGCAACCACAAACAAAACAATAACACACGACACGAAGTGAAATTCTGGAGAAGGAGAAAGTTGTTACCGCGATGCGGTAGCGTAATTAACTGCAGGGGCTTGCGCCTGCAGGGAAGAGCGTCCCCACAATCAAAAACCCCTCAGGCGAGGGGGAATCTGACGAAGTCTGCTACATCGGCCGCATCCGTCCAAACCTCCGATACACGGTGCCATAAATCAACTTGGCATCTTCGGAAAGGTGGACGGATAAAAACAAATAGCATCTGCCCCGAATCTCAGCGTCAGGATATCGCAGTCTTGTGCGCCGTCTTTCGGAGGGGAACAGGGGTACCCTTAAAACAGACTATTCGACAAACTTGATTCTATAACAGGATCTGGGATGTCCCAGGGACTCAGCGCAAGTTGCCCAACGGGAAAATGGAGACGCTTGGGCTTGGATATGTAAGAGCCGGGAAACGGGAACGAGTCCACGGTAGTTACGCCATATATAACTTCGATGAAGAAGAGGACGCCCTGTCAGGAAATGCCAACCCCTCATCAAAACTAGATCCCGCAATCAAAGTGCCGAGTCCGTCATTTGAAGAGCGAATGGACAAGCTTATCAGGAAAGCGGGTCAAAAAGCTCGGGACGACCATAACCGCGAAATGGCCATCTACGAGAAAGCCAGGATGCAACGTCTTCTTCAACAGGCTGCCAAAGACGAAAATACTCCTCCCTGTCAACCTGTTATGCAAAATGCCCGACGCAGAGGTAGAAACAAGTCAAAGAGCAGAAAAGGCGGTCGACAACGACAATGCAGGATCAAAGAGTCATGTGATCGGGTATTGCGCGGTCCGGATTTGTCCCTTATGAAAAAGATGAGTCGAGCATACTCTTTTCCTCGGGACAAGACGAAGAAGATACTTGACCGAGCTATAAAATACCAGATGCTTACACTACCGGAGTCCAAGCACCCAGAGCAAGCAGGCGAAGTCTCACACCCAAACTATTGCTCTTATCATCGAGTAATAGGGCATCCTCTCGAAGACTGCTTCACCTTCAAGAATTGGGTCGAAGATCAGTATCAGCTCGGCAAGTTCGCTCTGTCTGACAGCTGGAGGGTAACACCACCACAGAGGCACGAACCCAAAGCCACGAAAGCAGAACCAAACCCACATCGGTCTTCGAAGCGAGCTCGTACTTGTCACATGATAACAATATCAAAAGAAGAGCCCGAGAACATGAATGACTTTCCCTGGTGCTTCGAAAACTGCGATGACGAGGTAATCTCGAAATTTCCGCCAGCACCGAAAGAACTGGAAGAGGGCATACATACTACTGCAGATAACCTCAGGAAAATTGAGCTGGGAACGATGAACGACCCGCGACCGACATTCGTCAGCGAGTTGCTATCTGAAGAAAGGGTGGCCGCGTTAAAAGACGTGCTTATGCAGCAAAGAGATTGCTTCGCATGAACTATTCCGAAATGCCAGAACTAGATTCAGAAATTGCTGTGCATAAATTGGCAATATCCCCAGACGTCAAACCAGTCAAACAGGCGCCGAGAAGAATGCGGCTCGAGCTTGAGATCAGCATCAACGCCGAAGTTAAGAAGCTGATCGATTCTGGGTTTATTCAGGAGGTTCAGTATCCCGATTGGATCGCCAACATCGTTCCGGTGATGAAGAAAAATGGGACAGTGCGCATATGCGTGGACTTCCGGGATCTCAATAAAGCATGCCCGAAGGATGATTTCCCAGTGCCAGTCACCGAATTGATGATAGATAACACGTCCACTCACGAGGTTTTCTCCTTCATGGACGGCTCATCAGGATATAATCAGATAAAGATGCATCCCGAAGACCAGAAGCACACCGCTTTCCGGACCCCTCTGGGAATATTCTGCTACAGGGTGATGCCCTTCAGTTTAAAGAACACCGGTGCCACCTATCAGAGGGCCATGACGAAGATCTTCGATGACCTTATACATAAAATCGTCGAATGCTATATCGACGACCTCGTCGTGAAAAGCAAATCATACGAGGAACATCTCGAGCATCTGAAGACCGTATTTCAACGCCTTCGGCAATACAACTTAAAGATGAACCCCTCAAATGCGCGTTCGGGGTGTCCTCAGGCAAATTCCGGGGGTTCATCGTCCGGCACCGAGGCATTGAGATAGATCCGTCGAAGATCAAGGCGATCATAGAAATGCCACCGCCAAGGACTCTCAGACAATTGCGGTCCCTCCAAGGGAAACTCGTGTATATCCGGCGATTTATAGCCAACCTTTCAGGCAAGTGCCGCCCTTACAGTCACCTGATGAAGAAGGGAACCCCGTTCGTCTGGGATCACAAATGCCAAGGCGCACTGGACGAAATTAAACAGTACCTGCAGAACCCGCCAGTGCTGGCTACTCCGGTCAAGGGAAAACCCCTCGTTCTTTATACAACCGCCCTTGAAGGTTCCTTAGGCGCATTATGGGCACAAGAGGACGATCAAGGAAAAGAAAGAGCACTCTACTATTTAAGTCGAGTTCTGCTAGGGGCAGAAAGCAACTACTCCCCTATCGAAAAACATTGTCCGGCGTTAATCTTTGCGATAACAAAGCTCAGGCACTATGCGTTGGCGCATGAAGTCCGTCTCATTTCGAAGGTGGACCCCCTTAAATATTTAATGTCGAAGGCCATATTGACAGGTCGGCTCGCTAAATGGGCCCTGCTCTTGATGGAGTTCTCGATAACCTATCGACCTCTCAAGACAGTGAAAGGCCAGGCCATTGCCGACTTCCTCGCTGAGCATCTGGTACCTGCTGATTCCCTTTTGAATTGTGAGCTGCCAGACGAACATGCGTTTGACACGATCGACGGCGGTGATACCCGATGGGAACTTTATTTCGATGGAGCATCTTCCATGAAGAAGCGCAAACAAAGTACGCCCATAATCAAATCGGGGATAGGCCTTATCTTCGTAACTCCATAAGGAGGGATAATGCGCTTCGCTTTCTCCTTAACAGAACCGGGGACGAACAATGAAGCCGAATATGAAGCTTTGATAGCATGCCTCGAAATCGCCATCGACATGGGAATTGAAAACCTCCTTATATACGGAGATTCCCAATTGGTCGTCAGTCAAGTAAACGGCGATTACCAAACATGCAAGCCAGAGCTGGTAAAGTATGGCGAGAGAGTACAGCAACTACTAACTCAAATCCCCTCCTACACCTTGGAAAGCATACCGCATGCTGAAAATAGCAAAGTGGATGCATTAGCCAAGCTTGCTAAAGAACTAGCCGACGAGAACCTCGATGACGTAAGAATCGTGGTACAAGGCCGTCGGGTCCTTGCTCCGGCAGAAATATCGCCGGAATCACCCAAAGAAAGGGGAGTAATTGAGCAGACAGCCCTGCAAATGAATGACCAAGAGAAGGTTGGAGATTGGAGAGAAGCTTTCACAGACTACTTCAAATCCCGTCGAACGCCTGAAGATGCGTCCTCAAGACATCAGCTCATGAAACGAGCTCTGTCTTTCACCTTCGTCAACGATACTTTGCACAAGAGGTCATTCGATTCTCTGTGGTTGAGATGCCTGGGACCTGACGAAGCGAAAAGAGTCGTTCAACAAGTCCACGACGGACTCTGCGGTTCTCACCAAGCAGGCCCGAAGATGATGTTGATGATTAAACAGATGGGCTACTATTGGCCCACGATGATCCAAGACTGCCTCGAATATGCGAAGCAGTGCCACTCGTGCCAGATCCATGGAGACTTCATCCACTAGCATCCAAATCCTCTACATCCAATGGTGGCCAGCTGGCCGTTCGAAATGTGGGGAACTGACATAGTCGGCCCTATCGAACCAGCGTCGTCCAGGGGACATCGTTTCATCGTGGTGACGACTGATTACTTCTCCAAATGGGCAGAAGCAGTACCACTGAGGGAAGTGAAGACGGAGAATATCCTCCATTTCTTCAAGACGCACGTCATTTATCGGTTCGGAACTCCGCGACGGATCATCTCCGATACTGGGCCAGCCTACAGAAGCCACAAGATTAGTCGCTTCGCACAGCAACACAATATAGACTGGAGATATTCCTCAGTTTACAATCCGCGAGCTAACGGTCTAGCTGAGGCTTTCAACAAAATCTTGACAAAGATCGTGAAGAAGACGGTATCCCGAAAAAAAAGGACTGGCACGAGAGGCTGCAAGAAGCTCTTTGGGCGTATCGGACTACGTTCAAGACAGCCACGAATACAACGCCATACGCGTTGGTATTCGGTACGGAAGTGGTACTCCCCCTCGAGATAGAGCTACCTTCTCTACGAGTGGCAGTCCACTACGAGCTGACGGACGAAGAAAACGCTCACCTTCGGCTTGAGAAGCTTGATGCCCTTGATGAAACCCGGCTCATAGCGCAACAAAATATGGAGGCTTATAAAGTAAAGATGACGCACTCATATGAAAGATTGACCAGGCCGAGGACATTTCGCCAAGACGAACTCATGCTAGTGGTCAAAAGACCTATGATCCCCAATCGCGCCAAGCGGGGAAAATTCGAGCCGAACTATGAAGGCCCATATATCATAGACAAGGTCTACCAGGGTGGAGCGTATCTGTTCATGGATATGCACGGTGAGAGACCTTTTAGACCAATAAACGGTCGCTTCCTGAAGAAATACTACGCTTGACGGGCTAAGGCCTAGGTCAATGATAGATGACGACGACTATGTTCGCTCGCTATCTTCCTAAGCCCGAACTCTATAAGTAGTAACCGGCTTTCCTTAACAACGGACCGAAACGTCCTTAAACTAACGGCGGACCGAAACGTCCTTAAACTAACGGCGGACCGAAACGTCCTTAAATTAACAATGGACCACTTCATCCTAAAACTAGCTGTTGACCGAGATGTCTGTAAACTACGGTAGATTGCAGTATCTCAAAGCCGATAAAAATAATAATAATAATAAAAAATAATAATAAAAACGGTATGTCCATAAGCAAAATGGGCACGGATGAAAACCCGAAAGGGCTCCGTGAGTAAAAACAACAGGGCTACCGGCGAGTGTTTGTGAAAACCCGAAAGGGCGCAACCTCGTTAAAAGACACTTGCAGGGTCCTCACGACCTTGTAAGGAGAAATCACCCGCGTGAGATCCTTACGACTCACAAGGGAGCAACACACTTAGGAGTCCTCACGATTCCTAGGGAGAAATTACACTTGCGAGATCCTAACGACTCGTAAGGAGAACTCTCTTATGGGACCCTCACGGCTCATAGGATTTGAAAGTCTTAAGTCACAGAGACCTAAACCTGTGCTTAAGCAACCCCCACAACCTTCAATTTATGCCCTACAAGCGGCTCAATACTGACCCTTGTATACAATCCACGGGCGCGAATAAACATTTCCCTAACAAAAGTCCCACCCGTGGCTGGGGATATGATCGCACGGTGAACAGCCCTTGTGAGTCCTCTCGACTTATAAGGAGAAAACCCTTTTGTAAGATCCTTACGACTTGCAAGAGGACATGCACTTAGGAATCCTTACGATTCCCAAGGAGAAAACACACCTGCAAGATCCTCACGACTTGTAGGGAGAAATACCTTTGTGAGACCCTTACGGCTCATGAAGTCAAAAGCCTTAGTCGACAGGACCCTTAACCCTGTTTACTAAGCCACCTTTGTTCAACATCGACAGAGGCAAATGATGATTCGCTCTTGGAAACATCCCAGTTGTAGCGGTGCTCATGCCGAAATCGGTGTCTAATTCCAAGCTTGCGGCAAAAAGCTAGGAAGCCATACATGCATACGAAATAGCCGAAATGATAGGGCAACTTGCAACAAAATCAGCAAGTAAAAATGTATGCATGAAAAATAGCCGAAATGATTGGGCAACTCACAATAAAAAGCAGCGAGTAAAAATAAAATAAATAGCCGAAATGATTGGGCACCGCGAAAAATATCCGAAATGATTGGGTAATCGCGACCTTCGCGATATAAAGCTGAAATGATAGAGCATCGCGGAAAAAGAAATAAAAATGAAATTTTTTGCCCTACAGGTCATGTTACATCAATCTCTGTATACAATCCAGGGGCGTAAACAAAGAAGGGATGATACTCCTCCCCCAGGTTTCATCATAAGAAAAAGCCAAATCTCGACGGACCGCAAGTGACCTAGAGATCGTCTCAGCACTCGTCTCGTTGCAGCAGACACAACATCAAGCAAAGCGGAACAGCGACAACTCCCAGTTCCATGGCTCGGCGATATACAGATCATCAAGTGTCAAACCCGACTCCGTGAAATGCGGATATAATCAACAAAATTCCTGGTTACGTGGAACGCGGATAACGTCACTCTTTGACCCCGTAAGAAACGTCCAGAGCGGATCCTGGTCCTTGCAGAGCACGGCAGTGAACCCGTGTGAAGCATCCAGAGCGGAGCCTAGTCCTCGCCGAACACGGCAGTGAACCCGTGTGAAGCATCTAGAGCAAAATTCCTGGTTACGTGGAACGGGGATAACGTCACTCTTTGACCCCGTGGAAAACGTCCAGAGCGGAGCCTGGTCCTCGCAGAACACGGTAGTGAACCCGTGGGAAGCATCCAGAGCAAAATTCCTGGTTACGTAGAACGTGGATAACGTCACTCTTTGACCCCGTGGAAAACGTCCAGAGCATATCCTGGTCCTTGCAGAGCACGGCAGTGAACCCGTGGGAAGCATCCAGAGCAAAATTCCTGGTTACGTGGAATGCGGATAACGTCACTCTTTGACCCCGTGGAAAATGTCCAGAGCGGATCCTGGTCTTCGCAGAGCACTGCAGTGAACCCGTGTGAAGCATCCAGAGCGGAGCCTAGTCCTCGCCGAACACGGCAGCGAACCCGTGTGAAGCATCTAGAGCAAAATTTCTGGTTACGTGGAACGCGGATAACGTCACTCTTTGACCCCGTGAAAAACATCCAGAGCGGAGCCTGGTCCTCGCAGAACACGGCAGTGAACCCGTGGGAAGCATCCAGAGCAAAATTCCTGGTTACGTGGAACGCGGATAACGTTACTCTTTGACCCCGTGGAAAACGTCCAGGGCGGATCCTGGTCCTCGCAGAGCACGGCAGTGAACCCGTGTGAAGCATCCAGAGCGGAGCCTAGTCCTCGCCGAACACGGCAGTGAACCCGTGTGAGGCATCTAGAGCAAAATTCCTGGTTACGTGGAACGCGGATAACGTCACTCTTTGACCTCGTGGAAAACGTCCAGAGCGGAGCCTGGTCCTCGCAGAACACGGCAGTGAACCCGTGGGAAGCATCCAGAGCAAAATTCCTGGTTACATGGAATGCGGATAACGACACTCTTTAACCCCGTGGAAAACATCCAGAGCGGATCCTGGTCCTCCCAGAGCATGGCAGTGAACCCGTGTGAAGCATCCAGAGTGGAGCCTGGTCCTCACAGAACACGGCAGTGAACCCGTGGGAAGCATCTAGAGCAAAATTCCTAGTTACGTGGAACGCGGATAACGTCACTCTTTGACCCCGTGGAAAACGTCCAGAGCGGATCCTGGTCCTCGTAGAGCACGGCAGTGAACCCGTGTGAAGCATCCAGAGCGGAGCCTAGTCCTCGCCGAACACGGCAGTGAACCCATGTGAAGCATCTAGAGCAAAATTCCTGGTTACGTGGAACGCGGATAACGTCATTCTTTGACCCTGCGGAAAACACCCACAGCGGAGCCTGGTCCTCGCCGAACACGGCAGTGAACCCGTTTGAAGCATCCACAGCAAACATCGGACTGTGGAGTCCTTAAAATCCACGGACTATGATGTCCTTAACCTCGACCGTAATGTCTTAAAACTAACGATCAACCATGATGATTTTAGACTGATTTTACCTTGGTTAAAGGGTACATCTCTTCACTCCTTTGATATTTGGCGTTGTAATTCCTCAACGTCTTCAAAGAGGTGATGGGTCCCAGTAACCACGCATTTCGTGGACTGTGGAGTCCTTAAATCCACGGACTATGACGTCCTTAACCTTGACCGTGATGTCTTAAAACTAACATCGGACTGTGGAGTCCTTAAATCCACGGACTATGAGGTCCTTTACCTTGACCGTGACGTCTTAAAACTAACACTGGACTGTGGAGTCCTTAAACCCATGGACTATAAGGTCCTTAACCTTGACCGCGATGTCTTTAAACTACGATACCCTGGAAACCATCCCAAACCAGCCCCTGACCCCGTGAAATACGGATAAGGGTGACAGCACCCAACACTTGTGGGTCCTCACGACTTGCAAGGAAGAAAACTCTCTTGTGAGATCCTTACGACTCCCAAGGGAAAACCCGCTTAAGAATCCTCACGATTCTTAAGAAGAACTTACACCTACGGGATCCTCTCGACCTGTAGGGAGAAAAACTCTTTATGAGACCCTCACGGCTCGTAAAGCTCAAAAGTCTCAGGAGGCAGATCTTAACCCTGAATCCTAAGCTATCGCTACCCTGCAAGTAGGCCAAGATAAATTGTCCACAGAATAAGTTCAATTGAGAGGGACACACCAATGAGAAGAAAAAAAATGTCTTTATTCATAAACCAAAATGGGCACAAAGTACAATTTATGAAAGAACAAAAAGAAAATACTCTCGTTCAAGAGTATGTACAAAAAGAAAGGAAAAGATACGAGTTTTTCAAGTCGGCGGGCGATTTAGCAATTTTGCTAGCTCATCCTGCTTTTGCTGGACCACGGCTTCATAATTCAGGATCGCCAGAAGACGGGCCTCCGCCTGAGCCTGCTAGGCCTGATACGAGGCGAGCCGGCCTTCAACCTCTTTCTCAGTGGCCTTATGAGCCTCGACCCTTTCATGAGTGAACACGGCAGCTTTATCAAGGGCCACCACCTCTTTAATAGACTCTTGAAGCACCCGCCAGAGTTCATACGCTTTGTTGGCCTTGGCGGTAAGATTAGCTTGAAGCTCGCTCGGCGCCTTAGAAGCCAGCCCCCTCTCCGAGAATTTACGGCCGAGCCTATTATCGCATGATGCCATGTTTGCCGCGCACCGTGCTATCAGCCCCCGCAACTCCGTCTTTGCAGCCACAGCCTTCGAGGAAAGACGGGAACACTCAAGGGCGTGCAAGCAAGCCTCCACCTGCCGACAGAACTTTACCCAGACTCGCACCACCTCTTCTCTATGATAGGTGGCAAGAAAAGGAAGAGAACCGTTAGCTTCAGCGGCAAATGCTTCAGCGGTGGTTGCGCTGCCAGCACGAAACTCCTCGATCAAAGACGACAAGGAGACAAGGCTTAACTGGGCCAAGCGCTCTGAGGCTCGCAAAGCAAAGGGGCCGGGTGGCATAGCGATACGCGATTCCAGGGCTATGGAGGCGGGCAGGGCTGTTCGGATTTGAGAAATGTCAGTAAAACTCTTAAGCAAAAGAACAAATGGGACTATATTGAAATGTCACTTACCTACGGTCATGCAAGTAGAGCTGAAGGTTCCCCTGACCCTTCAACGACCTCCACCTCGTCATCGACCTCCAAAACTGTAAGAGACATCAATGTTATTTCGCAGAATAGCAACAATGCTATAATAAAAAAATGGCGAACGTCGCTAACCTTGCCCAGAGGAAAAGACGATGCGCTGAGGAGAGATCGCCTGCGGAGCTGCCATCTCCAGCAGACGATGAAACGATTGCCGGGAAGACAAATCAGCGATAGAAGCCGCCAACCCGCGCAATTCTGAGAAAGCAAAAGAATTTAGACGACAGAAAAATTGCTAATTCACAATATTGAAGGTTACCTTCAACACTCCTCCCATTCTGAGTCGGGGGGATGGCGGCTTCAACGGCCTCCGCCATGATCTCCAGCTCCAGCAAAGGGAGAGTAGTCCCGGCTACCTCTCCTCCGGCCTCTGGGCCGCCTGTAGGAAGATTCATTGGGGCGGCAACCCCCAAAGGAGTCTCTTCCAAAGGAACAAGCGCTCCGTGATCAGGGACCGCCATTGGAGGCTCTATGGCAAGAGGAACAGCCTCGTCAGCCCCCTCCACATCAAGTAAGACTGCATCGAGAACGTCAACGGGCTTTAGCTTCAATAAGCCCGTAGAGACCTCCCCCATCGCCAAGGACTCTACACAATCCGCACAAGAATAAGAATACATATATACAGGCATAAGCAATCTGAAAAACTGCAAAGAAGTATAAAAACATACTAATGCGCAGGGAAGCCCTCAATATGGCTTCTTCAAGCTGATGCTCCTTCTCAAGGAGGCATGCTCGCCAGGGTTCGAAGGTGGATTCATGGCCGCCGGTCCATAAGGAGAGCGCGTCCGCAGCATCCTCCGAAGCGGCCTGCTTCAGCACCCTTTCACCCCACTCCTCCAAAGGGCCAATGAACCGCCGCCGGATCGATGAAGGGTCTTCATAGAAGATCACGGCAGGATAGGGCTTCTTCGGAACCCTTGCGTTCTGAGACTCGTCTTTAGAACGTCTTATGGCCTCAGCCAATTGTGCGGCTTTCTCAGCAGCCGAGCCCGGGAAGAGAAGACCAGGGTCTGACTCTTGCATGACCAACGGCTCATCTGGAAGTATGGGCTCAGACTCCGTTAAAGAATCAAGTAAGTTGGTGGCCACTCTCCTCCGCCTCTTAGATCCAGAGCCGGCCGCGGAAGACGACCGTTTCTTTCCCCCTGGAGCCTTGGTACGGCGGCGGCCCACGTCGCCTTCAACACCCTCATCCCTATTACCCTCGCTTGGTGCCACAACCGAGGATGACACCGCCATTGTCGATGCCACGGGGGGCGGTGCTGCCTCGGATGGTGGCGCTGTTACCGGAGCCCGTCTACCCAGCGACCGAGTACCCAGGGGCATACCAGCTGTTGGAGTAAGATCCACCCCCGACTCCCCCGGAATGAGCGCGGTACCGGTATCCCTCAGAGGTAAGCGGACCGGGGGGCACGGTCGCAGTGTAGCTCCCATGGCCGGAACTTGAGTAGGGGCACCATGACCAAGAAGCACCCTTCTTTCCTCAAGAATAATTGGGTTGACTCGATGGAGATACCAACCCGTGAACGATCCCACGCATCGGGGCATGTACTCACCATCGGGTGATATGACCGTTCCAAGTCCCCCACAAAAGCAAGTTAGTGCAGTTCGGGTCATGAGCCCTGATCACCGTCATCACTTCCTCATCAGATGGTGACTGAGGAAAGGCGGCCTCTGAGCGAGTGAAGGGAAAGTACGGAAAGGAAGTCATTGTACCTGAAATAAAATAAGGAGAAACTGTTAAAAGCGAAGCCAGCAGTTTATATATATGATTATAAATATATATATATATATATATATATATATATATATATATATAAGACAGTGAAAGAAAGCAACATCAGACTCTTTTTATGGGGCCATTGGCTACAAAACACATGGGCCCCACAGAATCAGGTTGACGGCTCGTTAAAAATGAGGCCAAGCAATCATAATAAGACAAAGAGGATATCTTCATTAAATAGGCAGTGGGTTTCAAGTGGCCCTACACATCCCCCTAAAAGACAAATCTATCTTGGGCTTTGCGATAAATCAAACAGAATCACGGAAATTAAATTCCCAGAGAGCAACATTGTGAACTTAGATATGCAGGAGACAACTCAGGGCAAAGAAAACCCATGAAGTTCCCATGAGAACGACTTAGTTCTTCATAGGAATTAAATTCCCTTTTGAAAAAGGGAATTAAATTCCCATAAAAGTTCTGTTCCAGAGCCGAAGCTTCTTGGGGATGGAATTAAATTCCATAAAAAAGCAACCAACATCATCATCTCCCTAAAGGATCAGATGAACCCTAAGGAGATTTACTGGTGAAGATTAAATGATTTCATATTTCGGCGGTCGAAAAAACTTGAGGGAAAAATGGGTTCATGTCAAAATGTGAAACCCTTGCTATGGATTTAAAATCCAGAAGGACATGAGAGTTCATCGTTCGTTCAAGAGCATTACCTGAAGAAAAGAGTTCTTTTTGAACAGAGTTAAACTCTGAAAATTTTTGGAACAGAGAACTAAGCTCTGGAAAAGAGAATTAAATTCTCAAAAGAAGGAAGGTCTCAAAGGAGGAAGATGAGCAAAGTGGAGGCTCTTCTAAAAAGACATGGGCATTTATAGGATGGGATGGAAAACGTTTCATCTACCCTACTTCCAAAGCAGATCCGACGGTCATAAAAGTGACAGCGTTGCACTCACGTGCAGACACGTGAGAATAACGCTGTGGGGGCATTTGTTCCCTGATTAAAAATCAGGAGAAACTTCA
The DNA here is from genome assembly GCA_030015575.1 of Agapanthus africanus. Taxonomy (NCBI): domain Eukaryota; kingdom Viridiplantae; phylum Streptophyta; class Magnoliopsida; order Asparagales; family Amaryllidaceae; genus Agapanthus; species Agapanthus africanus. The sequence continues at coordinate 944,952,497 of CM057337.1, forward strand.
GAAGAGGCATCACGTGCTCATACGTGACCAGTTGTCACATGTTGGCACGTGACGCTCAAAGCAGCGGCAAAAAGCACATTCATCCCCTGATTAAAAGTCAAGAGGAAGCTTCAGAACAGGCGTCACGTGCTCACACGTGACCAGTGATCACGTGTTGTCACGTGATGGTTGAGCAGCGGCTAGAGAACAGAGCGCAGAAGAAGAGAAGGCCATTCCAGGGGTCACGTGCCTACACGTGACCAGGGGTCATGTGGCCACACGTGACCGGCTTTAAAAGCCTTATTCTTTGACAGAATTAAATTCTGAGGATAAATCTTTCAAATCTTTCCAAAATGAAGAAGGATTATCTAAAACCGTTGGATTAAAAATCTAAAGGTGATTAAATATCACCAATTTATGGAAAAATCTTGGACTTGGAAAGATTTCCCCCTAAATCTAACTGAAATAACAAAGAGATATTTTTGGATTTAAAATCCAATGGTGAATAAAATTCACCTAACAATCTAAAGGCCCAAATTAATGATTAATATAAATCAAATCTCTCAATACACAAATCAAATTTCTCAATGAGAGATTTACTAAACAGATTGATTCTTTTCCTTCTCCTATAAATAGGGGCCAAGAAAAGAAGGGAAGACCTTTTTTTTAGACCTCTGGGCCTTTTGTTTTGATACACAGAGAGAGAGAGATATAGAGCCTTTGATTCTCTGCAACAGCAAAAAAACTTAGGTAAGAAAAGAAAAAGGGAGGGTTCAAAAGAGAATTTAATTCTCAAAAGAGTTTAACTCTTATATAAAGAAAAGAACTTAGTTCTTCCTCTGATGGAGGATCTGCAAAGTGCACATCTCCCCATGAATTGAGAATTTAATTCTCATTGGGTTGAGATCCTGCCATGCAGATCTAAAACACAGAGGAGGAACTGAGTTTTGAGAATTTAATTCTCACAAAGTGATAGGAATTCAATTCCTTTGAGATAAAATTAGGGTTTAACCCTATGTCATGGGAATTTAATTCCTTCAAAATAAACAGAACTAGGGTTTAACCCTAATTGAGAACATAATTCTCTCAAACTCACAGGAAGTTAATTCGTTTAAGAAAAGAAATTAGGGTTTAACCCTATTTAAGAATATAATTCTTCAAAAGAAAACAGGAATTTAATTCCTCTAAAGTTCGTTGTTAGGGTTTAACCCTATGAAGAATTTAATTCTTAAAAGATGAACAGATCTTTAAAACATGCAAAGAACCAGAGTCACGTGCTACCACGTGACCCCTGCAAAGATCCACAGAAAAGAACTTTGAAGCAACACCTCACGTGTTACCACGTGACTCCTGCAAAGATCTATAAAAGAGAACTTTGAGGCAATGCCTCACGTGCCCCACGTGATCTCTAAAGCACACGGAGAAAAAGGCAAAAGGAAATAGAAAAGAGCTCTAGGGCGCCCTCACGTGTCAAACACGTGACCCCTAATGAACATTCTAACAGATCAAAGCGTGAGCCCCCATCACGTGCCCACACGTGATGGCTTTCAGAATTAAAAGTGTTAAACACTTATCTGTAGAACAAAATAGAGGGAAGCAGGGCGCTCTCATGTGCTACCACGTGACCCCTCTCTCCTTAGTGTTTAACACTAGTCTGGAGATTTTGTCCCCAGTGTTTAACACTGATTTGCTTAGTGTTTAACACTAATTTGAAAACTCTGTTCCCAGTGTTCAACACTGATTATCTTTTAGTGTCTAACACTAACTTGTTAATCTTATTCCCAGTGTTCAACACTGTTGATCTCTAGTGTTTAACACTAGTTTTAGCCCAATTGGCTAAGTTTCCAGAGGCAAAGCCTCTCCTTCAATGAACCAACAGATGGCCAACATCCCAAACATGATTGGAGTTAGCCCAAGCTAGCCATAAATCCTCAATTCAAACTTAACTGGGCCAATGGGCTCATAATATAATAATTGATCTTAGTTTCCAAATTGGACTACAGATCACTTAATCTACCTTGGTTTAAGGGTACATCTCTTCACTTCTTTGATATTTAGCGTTGTAATTGCTCAACGTCTTCAAAGAGGTAACGGGTCCCGATGACCATACATTGATACGGACTGTGGGGTCTTTAAGCTCATGGACTACGAGGTCCTTAATCTTGACCGTAATGTCTTAAAACTAATGCCAGACTGTGGGGTCCTTAAACCCATGGACTATGACGTCCTTAACCTTGACCGGAATGTCTTAAAACTAACAACGAACTATGACGTCCTTAACCTTGACCGTGATATCTTAAAACTAACATCGGACTATGGAGTCCTTAAATCCACGGACTACGACATCCTTAACCTTGACCGCAACGTCTTAAAACTAACATTGGACCGCAATGTCCTTAAACTACCCATAGACCGAAACATCACTAAACTAAACAACAGGGCTCCCCCTTAATCGCTCTCTTGTTGGATCTAAACGATCCCGTTAAGTTGATCTTTGTCTAAAACTAGACTATCGTATCCTTAACAAATGTTTAAGTCGATCTTAGTCTCAAACGAGGCTAACGTATCCTTAAACACAAACCCTAAACCTAAATCTAAGATAATACGGATTTGGACTAGTCTACGTCCTACGGGTGACGACATAACTCAGTCTCCGTATACAATCCACGGGCAACCAAACACAAATTAAACACACACGACACGAAGTGACCATCTGGAGAAGGAGAAAGTTGTTACCGCAGCGCGGTAGCGTAATTAACTGCAGGGGCTTGCGCCTGCAAGGAAGAGCGCCCCCACAATCAAAAACCCCTCAAGCGAGGGGCAATCTGACGAAGTCTGCTACATCGGACGCATCCGTTTAAACCTTCCATACACGGTGTCATAAATCAACTTTGCATCTTCGGAGAGGTAGACGGATAGCACCAATTAGCATCTGCCCTCGGATCTCAGGCAAAACGTCATGTCTCCACCGTCGTTCGGAGGGGAACAGGCACCTCGGTATAGAAGTTGCCCTCCTGCACCTATATACCGGCCGGGGGTGGCCGGGAAACCACTCTCTTATGCCTCTTGAGCGGAGACTCGGCAAAAGTCGACACCTCTGTTCTAGCCCGGGGCGCGGGATTCCGGGCATGTTTCTGCCCTTCTCCACGGCTTTCTTCCGGGAAGGAAGGGGCTACGGGGACCCTGACGAAAGGGGCTTGCCGGGGCACCATGCTCGGTGTGGATCAGGATGAGCCAGCGTCATCGTCCTTCCTCCTCTGAGCCTTGGCGGCCATGGTAGCCATGATCTTCATGCGATCCATCGGCTCTGCGGAATATAAATAAGAAAAAGAGGGGGTCAGCAACTAAAACAGCGAAATTATGCTAGAATTATACTAAATCTAAATTGATCAGTGAAACCCTAACTTACCCCCAAAGCGTGTGGAACTGAGTCCCGCCCAGCTCAAAGCCTGCTCGGAAAGAAGGACATCGGCCCGCAAGATTGGTTCCCACTGCGACACCACCCTTGCCACTGGGGCACTCGACTGTTTGACCCCAAGGCAATCGGCCATATGCCACCTGGTGGACACGGGCCAATCCTCCCTCTCAAGAGGCTCGATGAAGACAAACTTCTCCATCCATTCATGGATGGAAGAAGGGACGACCACTACCCCAGACCCGATCGCCCTATCCTTATGTTTTTTGAAAGAAAGGTATACCCAGCTCGGCTCGGCCGTGCTGGTACCGGGGTGATTTTTATAACAAAGAAAGGAGAGGAGAAGACTCAAGTCGAAAAGGATCCGATTAATCTTCAACAGGACTAGAAACCCGAGGAGAATTCTCCATGAATTTGACGCTAGCTGGCCCGGAGCGAAACGGAAGCAATGGAGTATGGCGCAAACTTTGGGCGAGAAGGGCAGAGGCATCCCTGCCCGGAACGCTTCCAGGTACAGAGCAATCTCATTGCCCTGCACCTGGTCTGCCCGCTCACACCCCTAGCCAGACAAAACGAATAGCCATAGAGAATATGGAAACGAACCCGGATATCGGAAAGCTCGCCCAAAAGATTCAACATCGAGGGCGCATCGCGAATATTTTCAATGCGCACCTTAGGGGCCCTTTTCTTCCCGCGACGATTAAGCGCAAGGGCGTCACCCCCCTAAGGGATGATCCCGACACAGAAGACGAAGAGAAAGAGGAAGAAGAACTTTCTCGGCTATCAAAAACTGAGGAGGAAGAACACCCACTGGACTCGGCTTCAGAAGCTGAAGCCTCATCGCCCAACTCAACCCCAACTATATCAATGGATATTTCGGAAAAAAAACATCTAACCTGATTCGAGGAAGGATTAGCCGTAGAAGGGTTTTAGGCTGAAGGTCCGACCTAAGCAAAGTTGCGCCGGGAAATCTTCAGATGGCAGGAAGCAATTAGTGCAAAATGTCTGCCAAGAGATGGCATCCCCTATTTATACACTCAACAAAAAACCATCCAACGGCCTAAATCTGTTCCCGACGAAATGAAGCGCCGCACCTAACAGCCACGAGGACTCCATATGGCGATCAACCATTGGACACCTCCCTCTCACTCGGATTCAACTGAAGACCCCTCGCATCCCCCCACCACGCGGCGAACACGTGGCACTATTCCCTCATGAAAATATCGGGAAAAACCCCAATGGGGCATCACGTCCTCACACGTGACCAAGGGTCACGTGCTGACACGTGATGGTTTCCTGGGGACTCAATTATAATAGAAGTGAATTTTAATCAAACAATCAATCAACGGGAGTCACGTGCCCACACGTGATGAGCCTTTAAACCCACTAAAAAGAATTAAAAGTATAATAAAATAACTAAGGAAAAACCCCAATGGGGCATCACGTGCTCACACGTGACCAAGGGTCATGTGCTGACACGTGATGATTTCTTAGTTCTTTAAAACAGCAGAATTAAATTCTGGTTAAAATGTTAATCAAGCGGGTCACGTGTCAACACGTGATGGGTTCCTAAGCTCTTTAATTAATAGAATTAAATTTTGTTTAAATAATCAAACAATGGGATCATGTGCCAATACGTGATAGGATTTTAAAGCCTTCTGAACTAATAGAATTAAATTCTAATCAAGAAGGAATCGAGAACCCTAATTGGAAAATATTTCTCTATGTCTTTCCAAACAAAAAAGATTGTGCTCTGTAAAGTGGAGCACCGTTGGATTAAAAATCCAATGGTGATTAAAAATCACCAATTTATAGAAAGATTCTATACAAGGAAAGATTTTCCTGAAATTCACCAAGAATAACAAACAGAATATCTTCTGGATTAAAAATCCAATGGTGAATAAAAATTCACTGAGTGATCTAAAAGTTCATGTTGGTTACAAAAACAACCAAAATCTTTCAATGAAAGATTGACTAAACAGATTGATTTTTTTCTTTCTCCTATAAATAGGAGCTAAGAAGAGAAAAGAAGGATCCTTGGAATTTTTTTGAGATATACAACAACAGAGAGAAAAAAGAGAGGAGAATTTGATTCTCAAGAGAGAAAAGAAAATCTTTTCAGAGAAAAGAAACCCTAAGTGAGAAAGGGGAAAGAGATCTAAGCTCCATAAAATAAAAGAGAATTTAATTCTCAAACTAAGAGTTTAACTCTTCTGAATAAGAACTTAGTTCTTCCTTTGGTTGAAAATCTGCAGAAGCAGATCTCCTCACAAGTTGAGAATTTAATTCTCATCGGGGAGATTCTGCCATGCAGATCCAAAACTTAGAGGGAGAATTGAGTTTAAGGAATTTAATTCCCTCAAATTCATAGGAATTTAATTCCTCCAAATGAAACTAGGTTTTAACCCTACTTAAGAATTTAATTCTTCCAAATTCATAGGAATTTAATTCCTCCAAATGTAACTAGGGTTTAACCCTACATAAGAATTTAATTCTTCCAAACATAGCAATTCAATTCCTCTAAACAGAATTAGGGTTAACCCTATAAAAGAATCTAACTCTTAAAACAAGAGACTTAAAGCTCTCCATGCACGTAAAGAACTTGGTCACGTGGTAACACATGACCCCCATCCTCAATGAGCAAAAAAGAACGAACAAGACTAGGTCACGTGCCCCCACGTGACTCTTGAACAGACTCCTCAAAATGAGAAAACAAAGCTTGGAGGCAATGTCTCACGTGCTCACACGTAACCCTCAAAAATGAAAGGAATAAAGCCAAAGCCAATACAGATTTTGGGCGCCCTCACGTGTCCCCACGTGACCCCTAATAAATACTTCGATAAATCAATGCATGGGTACCCATCACGTGCCTACACGTGATGACCGTGAAGACTTAAGTGTTTAACACTTATTTGAATATTCCAAGAATAAAATAATGGAAGTTTAGCCCAATCCTAGGTGCCTCACGTGTCCTCACGTGAGCGCTCCATCTTTTCAGTGTTTAAAACTATTTTGAGTGTTCTATCCCTAGTGTTTAACACTATTTAAGTGCAACACGTAGGAACACGTGATCGTCAAATATGTGTTAGTGTTTAACACTATTTTTAAACCAGTCTTAGCCCAAATTGGCTAAGTCTTTCTGAGTCAAGACTCCCCTTTAATTGAACCCCAACTGCATTCTTCAAAACTTGATCATTTCATATGACATTCAAAGTAAACCCCAGAGCCATGATGAATGGTCAGTGCCCAATAAAAGACAAAACGTTGTCAGATCCTCAAACCCTTGTTTAGCATTGCTAAATAATAGGAGGCTGAACCCAGACAAATGTTCAACAGCCCAAACCAAGGTCTAACGTTTTAAACCTAAATTGGACTTAGCCCAAGTTGGCCATAAGTCCTCAATTCAGATTTAACTGAGCCAATGTACTCATAATCTAATTAATTGATCTTAGTTCCAAATTGGACTACAGATTTCCCAATCAACTTTGGTTCAAGGGTACATCTCTTCATTCCTTTGATACTTGTCGTTGTAATCCTTCAACGTCTTCAGAGAGGTGACGGGTCCCGATAACCAATCATTCCATGGACCGTAGGGTCCTTAAGCCCATGGACTACGATGTCCTTAAACTTTATAGACTATGACGTCTTTAAACTACGGACTGTGGGGTCTTTAAGCCCATGGACTATGATGTCCTTAATCTTGGACTGTGGGGTCCCTTTAAACCTATGGACCGTAATGTCCTTAAAATAATGGACCGCAGTGTCCCTAAACTAAATAATATAGCCCAAATGCTCTTTTGTTGGATCTAAATGATCCTGTTAAGTTGATCTTAGTCTAAAATTAGACTAACGTATTCTTAACAAACGTTTAAGTTGATCTTAGTTTCAAATGAGACTAACGTATCTTTAAACCCAACCCCAAACCCAAATCTAAGAAAATACGGATTTGGACTAATCCACGCCCTACGGGTGACAACATAAATTAGTCTCTGTATACAATCCACGGGCAACCAAAAACAAAATAAACACCCATGACACGAAGTGACCATCTGGAGAAGAAGAAAGTGGTTACCGCGATGCGGTAGCGTAATTAACTGCCGGGGCTTAAGCCTGCAGGGAAGAGCGTCCCCACAATCAAAAACCCCTCATTAAGTGGAATCTGACAAAGTCTGCTATATCGGCCGCATCCGTTTAAACCTTCGATACACGGTGTCATAAATCAACTTGGCATCTTCGGAGAGGTGGACGAATAGCACCAATTAGCATCTGCCCTCGAAATTCAGGCAAGACGGACCTGTGCGGTCTCGTCCCCGTTTTCGGCAGAGAACAGATTCTGGCACGCCCAGTGGGACCTTTTCCTCTTTCCACTCCACACTTCGTGTGTCGTGTTCGTGAATGAATCGCGGTTTAATATGGTTGCCCTTGGGTTCGAGATACTAAGATTTGGTTTTGCTCTCGTGTAGAAAAAAAAGAGATGGCCTCTAACTGCTCCAGCTGCAACTGCAACTCACGTTCCACCTCATCTGGAGGTGTAACCTATGGGCCCCAAGCGGCCTCCCTGTTCAAAATGCCAGTGGAGCAAGTAACTCAGGCCACCACTGGGCTGTTCTTTGGGACCATGAACCCACCGATGAGCTTCAGTACCCCGCTGCTGTCATAAGAAGCCCCAAAGAAGTCGGTCTTTGATCGGCTTACCACTGCCGCGGCCCCTCTCAAAGGGTCGCCTAACTTCGTTGCTTCAGTTTTCAACAGACTGGGACAGAATGCCAACAAGCCCGCGATACATGAAGCAGCCATCCCAAAGCGGATAGCCATCCCGGCTCAAGCGGACGAAATTATTAGAGAAGCTTCTTCTGCCAAGAAGTCAGTCTTCATAAGGCTGGCCGTTCCGGCTCCCGCTCCAGGCGAAGTCATCAAATCTGCTTCTCCCGCCCAAAGGTCTGTCTTTGACAGATTGGACATCGCTTCTCGACAGGCATCGGTCTTTAAGAGGCTGACGCCGGTGACAACCCTTCTCCAACACAGGGGCATGAGGAAATCACCCCTACAGCTGAGGCAATCCCAACAGCTCGACACGCTCGACGTCACCACTGGCGCCGAGTAAGGAAGGCTGGGGGCAGCTCCCCGTATGGACTAACTCCACCAGCTTCCATGGTGGAAATCAATGCTGCTGTTCCAACTGGGAACAACTTTGAACCGCTTAGGAGGGTTCGCAAGAACTCTCCGACTGCCGTGTTGAAAAGATCTCCTCCACCTATGGAGATTGCTACAGAAAAGAAGCCAGAGCAGCCTCCTCAGCGGCTGTCCTCTAAAATTTACAAAGTTTGGTGACAGGTTCAGGAATCGGTGATTGATCAAGATTACTCTCGCCGACAGAAAAAGGTGAAAGTTCAGCAAGAAGAGAACCATCCTGTCAAGCCACAAAAGGCAACAGCTGTTTGGGTGCCCACTGCAATGGCTCCCTCAACTTAACCGCTCACAAGAGAAGGAGGCCGGAGAAAGCCCCCGTGACCGCGGCGAACCACAAGGATGCTGAATCTAAATGCCCCAAGTCTGGGGGCATGGTGACACATACCGTTTATATGGCTTCCGGAAAAGAGAAAAGCCGTGCTTCTATGGGTCATCGACCGCTTACTCGATCGATAACAAAGGCTCAGAAGCAACAGCAGCAAAAACTTCAGGAGATGCTGACTGCAATGGCCTCACTCACTAGGCCAAAAGAGAATCCAGAAACCTCATAGCAGCGTCAGGAACAAGAAACTGATGCTGAATTCCTCCAAAAAATGCTCGAGAGGAAAGAAAAAGAGGCTGCGGAGCAGGCGGCCAACATAAAATGAATGGCTCTTTTGTTCCAAGGCATGGCCGGGATGATGTTACAGCCAGAACTTCCGGCTGAAAACCCCCCGATTATCGTTGAAGACGACAGAGGGGAGACATCGAACCCTCCACCGGCACTTTCAGCAGCCAAGGAGGAGACCATCTCCAAGGCCGCTCTGGATAATTACATTGCTCAGCAAATACGAGTTCACCAGGCGAATGAAGCGGCCGGGAAGATCGTTAAGACCGGACGACCCTATCCGGGCTGGTATGACCAAATAAGGTACCCGCCAGGATATACGATCCCCAAATTCCACGTATATAAGGGGACGGGAAATCCACATCAGAACGTCGTTCAATTTAGAGCCTTGTGCGGCAACACTGGAGGTGATGATAAACTTCTGCTCCGCCAGTTTGTTGGCAGCTTGTCGGAGACGGCGTTCGAGTGGTATTCTGAACTTCCAAATAACTCTATCAAGACATTTGTGGAAATGGAGCTGTTGTTCACACAAAGATTCGCAAGCGTTAGCGAGCGTACCCCGATTACCGCACTAATTAACGCCAGGGTGAAGCCGGGCGAGACATGGGTTCAATACGCGATACGATGGCGGAATTTATGGTCGAAATGCGAGCAGCGCTTCGAAGAAGCGCCTCCAGTAGGCATGTTTGTGGGCACTCTTGACCCCCAGGCGACCATTTCCAAATTCATGATGTTCTTCAAGCCGACCACGTTCCAGTCCTTGACTGACAAACTGGCCCAAATGGACCATATAGGTCATAGGCCGTCTCCTTCAAAGCCGGAGCCACGGAATGAAAAGGGCAAAGGGAAAGCGACCTTCGTCGCAAATGCTCAACAGCAGCCCAGTCGCCCAAAACTAACTGATCGCCTGGATGAGAGACGGCAATTCTATAATGAGAAAATAAAGCGTCCTTATTCGTTTCCCCGGGATAAAATGAGGAGATTGTTTGAGCTGGCAATGCGCAACAGGCTCATTAATTTGCCAAATCCAAAACGTCTATTGCAACCCGGTGAGGTTAATAATCCTAATTATTGCCCCTATCATCAAGCGATAGGCCATCCGATGGAAGATTGCTTCGTCTTTAAAGGCTGGATTGAAGACCAGTATCAATAAGGCAAATTCGCACTGCCCGAGAAGTGGAAAGTAAGCCCGCCTCAACCGCATTCTCTTAAAAGGGGGAACACACCGGGTGCATCGTGCTCTTTTGTTGAAGAAGTTCCATGGGAGGTCGCTCTTTCAGCCAAAACAAAAAGAATGCTGAAGGATCCCCAGACATGCCCGGTAATCAGATGAAAAAATCCATTGGAACCCGAGATCATCGAGGGAATGCTGAAACCGCGACCAACTCAAAAAATTGGTGGTGATAGTCAAAGCGCCCACACCCAGCCGTCAAAATCTTCGAAGAAGAAGAAGAAGAAAAGGACTAAAAAGCCCATGAAGCATGGTGACAAGCACACGGACCTGCAAAAGCAGATTGATGCGCTGGAAGAGTATAACCAGAAGGCGCGAACTCCGGTCACACTCCAAGAATTTCTCAACCACGTCCTTGAGGATGGAGATGAAAACAATGGAGAAGACTCGTCGAATGAATCTGAAGATTATGTGGCAAGTTGCCATGTGATCTCTCACTCATCGATAAATGATGAAGAAGCTCCTTACGCAGAGAAACTGGGGGTAGATCCTGAGCCGAACCTCTAAGGCCATCAGATGAAATGATCGATGCATTCCTGAACGAAACTCTTCCTAAAAGCAAAGCATATCGAGAGCACGAGATAGCCGTATTTGAAAAGACCAAACACCGGCGACTGGACAAAAGGGTTAAAACACTCCCACCAGATCAAGGTACATCCGCCGCAAATAAAAGCAGGTTCAAGATGAGAAAAAGGTTCGCCAAAGCCATATTGATGGGAATGAAGCTGCCACCCTCCCAAGGAAACACTCCTGATGAAGCAGATATACATCCTAACTACTGTCTATATCATCGAAGGATTGCGCACCCTACTGAAGAGTGCATAGCCTTTAAAAACCGGTGGCAGGGATATGTCGCTCACAGGCAACACTTCAAAAGGATGAAGCGTGAAGCTCGTCGACAGCGGAAAAGCACGACAAATAAGCACAAAAGAACTGCCGGCAACTGCCATATGGTTGACTATGGGAGATCACAAGTCCTCACTTTCGGGAGCGACTCCGATGAAGAAATGACTCTCGGCCCTCTCTTCAAAAAATCTACCTGAGGAAAAGAGGAAGAACCGAAAAGCTGTGAAAACATTCAGCTGCGCAATCACACATTACCTGAAAAGAATCTAGGACCCATGAACAAGGGGTCAAACAAAAAGGATAGGGGAAAAGAAAAGGTCCCTGAGGATATCATCCTCGATGACCAAGCCGTCGAAGAGCTGACAGCCAAGGTCCCGCCAAAGAAAAATAAGGTGGACTATAATGTTCTGGCACACTTGAGGAAGCTACTTTCGCAGCTCACCATTCTCGACACCCTTCTGCTATCTAAAGAGGTGAGAGATTCTCTGATCAGGACGTTACAAGAACCCGAACAATTCCAAACTTTCCTCGCCGAAGAAAAGATAAAGGACAAGTTGGAAGCATTGCACACAGCCGATATTACCTTTGGCGACGAAGATCTCCTTCTCGGGACGTGCGACCATAACCGTCCCCTTTATGTCTCCGGATACTGTCATGATATCAAGATAGGCAAAATCCTGGTTAACAATGGGTCCTCCGTTAATCTCCTCAATATGAGAGTGTTGAAGGAAATCTGCATGAGCGCTCAGCACCTCGCTCGTGATAAAATCACCATCTCCGAGTTTGACTCCCATTCATCACGGACGCTCGGGTCTGTAATATTGACACTACGCTTTGGGTTGCTTATCACGTACATCAAGTTTCATGTCATTAACGCCAAGACTTGCTACAACGCTTTACTCGGAAGGCCTTGGTTACACGAGTACAATATCATTCCTTCTACACAAGATCAGTGTATGAAGTATTTCAAGGATGGTCTCGAGTATACTGTGACAGGGGAGTTGAACCCATTCTCCGTGAATGAAGTACGAAAGTACGAAGATGCAAAATATTTCTTACCGGATTTCGAAGACACGGAAAGATGTCACAAACCGAAGAACAAAGCTATCACCACTATTCCGGTCTTCGGGAGTGATACCAAGGAGGAGGAAGAGATAGTCTATTCAGGACCATCCCAATGCAATAAGCCGGGACTCGTCCACCCCTATGTTGATCTTCTGCAGCGACTCGGAAGATGAGGTCAATGCCGTATTTTCTGTGCGGCCATCAATACAAGCCTTCGCTGGCCATGATCAGAGTTTGCAAATCGCTATGGTCCCGCAGGAGCATTACAAAGAACTCGACGCACTTAATACATACAGTGTGCAAGAACTGCAGACATTCTACATCCCTCCCAGGCGAAGAAATGAAAAGGCGATCCTCTTTTATCGATCAAAGGAGACCAAAGTGGAAAAAGAAATTTGGCCTGGTGCCGATTCTACACTTGACAAGCTCCAGCCCATCTGTCTGCCCAGATACTATACAGAAGGCTTAAAAAGGCTATTGAGGCGCCAAGGTGTACCCCTTAAGCAAACTGCTCGACAAGCACAGTTCTATAACAGGATCTGGAGCGTCCCTGGAACTCAGCGAAAATTGCCCAACGGGAGAATGGAAACGATCGGGCTTTGATACATTCAATCCAACAAACGGGAACGATTCCATGGCTGCTACATCGTACATGACTTTGACAAAGAAGGAGATGTTCTGTTAAAAGACGCTAACCCTGAACTGAAACAAGGTCCCACCATCAAAACGTCAAGTCTGTCGTTTGAAGAACAGATGGACAAGCTGATAAGGGAAGCGAGTCAGAAGGTCTGGGACGACCATAGCCGCGAAATGGCCATTTACAAGAAAGCCAGAACGCAGCGCCTCTTTCAGCAGGCCATGGAGAATGACAAAGCTCCTCGTCACCAACCCGTTATACAAAAGACCCGGCGTAGAGGCAAAAATAAACCAAAAAACGAAAAAAACGTTCGACAGCGGCATAGCGGGTCTGAGAAGCCACACAATCAAGAATCGAGCAGCCGGGATCTGTCTCTGATAAAGAAAATGGGTCGAGCATATTCTTTTCCCTAAGACAAGACAAAAAAGATATTCAATCTTGTCGTAAAGTATCAGATGATGACACTCCCGGAGTCCAAGCACCCCGAGAAAGCGAGCGAAGTCTCTCACCCAGACTATTGCTCTTATCACCAAGCAATAGGACATCCTCTCGAAGACTGCTTCACCTTCAAGAACTGAGTCGAAGACCAATATCAACAAGGCAGGTTCGCTCTATCCAGCAGTTAGAGGGTAAGCCTGCCACAGAAGCATGAACCGAAAGCGACGCGTATAGCGAGAGTAGAATTAGATCAATATCAGTCTTGGAAACGATCTCGTACCTGTCACGCGATAACCCTATCAAAAGAAGGGCCCGAGAATACGGATGACTTCCCCTGGTGCTTCGAAAACGATAGTGACGAAGTGATCTCAAAGTTTCCACCGGCACCAAAAGAGCTGGAAGATGGAATACATACTATTGCAAATAACCTCAAGAAAATTGACCTAGGGACGACGAGTGACCCGCGGCTGACATTCTTCAGTGAGCTGTTGTTTAAAGAAATGGTGACTACGCTAAAAGACGTGCTCATACAGTATAAAGATTGCTTCGCATGGAACTATTCCGAGATGCCAGGACTAGATCCAGAGATTGCTGTGCACAAATTAGCGATATCTCCAGACGTCAAGCCGATCAAATAAGCACCGAGAAGAATGTGGCTCGGGCTTGAGATGAGCATCAACGCCGAAGTCAAGAAGCTAATCGACTCTGGTTTCATCCAAGAGGTTCAGTATCCTGACTGGATCACCAACATTGTCCCAGTAATGAAGAAAAATGTGATGGTGCGCATATGTGTGGACTTTCGGGATCTCAATAACGCCTGCCCGAAGGACGATTTTCCTGGACCGGTTACCGAGCTGATGATAGGTAACACATCCACTCATGAAGTTTTCTCCTTAATGGACGGCTCGTCCGGATACAATCAGATAAAGATGCATCCCGAAGACCAGAAGCATACCGCTTTCCGGACTCCTCTGGGCATATTCTGCTATAAGGTGATGCCTTTCGGTCTAAAGAACACCGGTGCCACCTATCAGAGGGCCATGACGAAGATTTTCAATGATCCCATACATGAAATCGTCGAATGCTATATTGACGACCTCGTAGTTAAAAGCAAATCATACGAGGAACATTTAGAGCATCTGAAGATCGTATTTCAGCGCCTTCGGAAATACAACTTGAAGATGAACCCTCTCAAATGCGCGTTTGGAGTTTTCTCGGGCAAGTTCTTAGGATTCGTCGTCCAACACTGAGGCATCGAGATAGACCCCTCGAAGATCAAGGCGATCATGGAAATGCCTCTGCCAAGGACTCTCAAGCAACTGCGGTCTCTTCAAGGAAAGCTCGCGTATATCCGGCGATTCATAGCTAACCTTTCCGGAAAGTGCCGCCCCTACAGTCACTTGATGAAGAAAGGAACCCCGTTCGTCTGGGATCGCAAATGCCAAGGCGCACTGGACGAAATCAAGAAATACCTATAGAATCCTCCGGTGCTAACCGCTCCAGTCAAAGGAAAACCCCTCATTCTATATAAAACTGCCCTCGAAGGTTCTTTAGGCGCGCTGTGGGCACAAGAAAACGACCAAGGGAAAGAGAGAGCCCTCTACTACTTGAGTCAAGTTCTACAGGGGGCAGAAAACAATTACTCCCCCATTGAAAAAGATTGTCTGGCGTTGATCTTCGCAATAACGAAGCTCAGACACTATGCGTTGATACAACCCTTTTGGGGAACCCGTTCGAGATGGTGTGGATTATCGCACATTCTCGGGCTTAGTAGTGCGAGATTCAGACCACCGCAAGGAGAATTCGGTCTCGAAAGATTTAAAATACGGCATCTTAAGAAAACGAGATTTCTAGAATATTATAGATATATACAAAAATTATTTTCATATAAATATATGTATATGTAACATAAACATATCTATTTTTGAAGTATTATAAATATTCCACATTTTCTACAATATCACAAGAATCAATTTTACACTAAAATACCATGAATTCCATACAAAACCAATATTACAAATAAATACCTTTATTTATGAAATTAGGATATTTTTACTAGAAATATTACAATATAAAATTTACATTCATTACAACTCTAAAGACGAATAATAAATACTTGGGGTGTATTTTGAAAATTATATAAAAGTATTTTCACATAAAACCCCCTCAAGTTTTATAAATTACCCTAAGGACCCTAGTAAACATAGGTTTAAGCGGGACCAATCTCTTGAGCCTCAGGGAGCCGGAGAAATGGGTGCTTGCCTATTTAAGGTAGACAACTTAACAACGGTGTTATTAACACGGTAATCGTCTTTGAAAAAGATACAAATCCTGCCGCCCATGAAGGGTTCCTAGGCACACTAATGAAGTCTCACAAGGCATCAAACATGGCTAATTCAAATTTTACATGTGCCTACAAACCCTAATACGGATCGTTAACTAGATTTATAGGCTATGCGATGCAAGTAAACAACTTTAACAAAAAAGGAAAGAAGCTACAACCTTTGTAGATCCGGTCCACCACTTCCTAAGCTCCGCGATGACGTCCTTCCGCTGTCCAAATTGAATCCATGACTCTATCATCGTCTTCATCGAAGAAATGGATGGGCTTGGTCGTCGGCTCGATGCCGAAGATGATCTACGTCGAGGCATCACAAGATCAAGCTCCAACTTCACCAAGCCATAAAAACTTGTGAAAGAAACACCCTATACTACTTGGCAAGAGGTAGAGGATGAAGAAATAGGAAGTGGGTTCACTTTAGAATTGGATTTCTCACTTGTTTTCATCACTTGCCATTGATGTAGCAAGCTTTTCTTCATTGCTCATGAAGAAGAAGAAAAAAGAAAATGAATATGATAAGTATTTTAAAAAGAAAATAAAATAAATACTTATCATGTATTCAACCATGGTTTAGTATAGAGATTTAACTAAGGTTAGATGAATGGTTAGGGTTAGAGAAGAGACAAGAATGGTGGACTTGTTCAAACCTTCAAGAAGCTTCAAATAAAAACAAAACTAGCAACCATTCTTTTCTCTTTATCTTTTCTAAATGAAATAAATAAAATAAATAAATAGATAAATGAATAAGTAAAAGAAATGAAACCCTAACCACTAACTAACCATGGTTTAATTCTTTACACAAAACCAAGCTAGAATGTATCATCAAACATGATACAATCATGTGCACAAAAATATATCACATATACAATGTGCATTTCAAGTGAGTAAATCCATTTAAAGTGAACCAATACTAGTTGATGCAAAGTAATATATCAAATATATAATTATACATTAAATCATTAAATCAACACTTGATTCAATGATCCGGTCATGACGCATATAACCGGCCAGTATCCAATGTATCGGCTTATCGAATCAATCCTTGATTCGATAACTAGGTTATATCGCATACAACCATTCGACACATTCATCGCGAGAATGAAATACGGTATCACATACACGCATTATTCTCGGTCCCGCACATATCTCATATGCGCTCCTATTTCGTTTCGCTTGAGCCAGGAAACCTCTGTGTAGGACTCTAAAGACTCGTCAATACGCCGGCAGCAGATGATGATCATATCAAACACCCACAAGCCGCAAGCGGTCTGCTAAACGTAACGGCCACCCGGGTATTGAGCGATCAGAAGATCGACGAGCAAGCCCGCTCACACTCCTGTGAATCCAACCAGTAACACTTACCGTACAGTCCGGTCTGTTCGTCTGATATGTCGCATATCTCGCCTAGGGGCGGTAAACGTCAGACCCCAATAGCTCGATAAGTCATGCCGACGTGAAGTCCATAACTATCGTGAAACTACTGATAACTCTTACCAGTATATCACTGCAACCCTGGCCAGGGATTTCCTGTTATGGCCAGTCGAGCATAGCGCAACATCAACCCCCAATACCGGGATAGACGAATCCCCTCCTATCGCTCATTGCCTCCATGTGAATTGGGACTGTACCCAAAAACCACCTGTTTGCACGATTCAGTAGAGTCGTGGTAGGGTGGAAATCAAAGCACGGTGGGAGACACACAAAGCTCTATGACGATCTCGGGTCAACAGACTAAGCTGTACCAGTGTCACCAGAGAACTGCCATCTGACGTGAGGTATAATACCATCTGGGAGTTCTCGGCGAGTCCGTTCAGTGTACCCAGTCTCCACTGAGCACCCGCATACCATCTCTGATATCAAACACCAATGGATATGGGATCATCCATCGCCCATCACATGGGTCGAGAAGATATACGCTAGTCTACTCTGGAATATCGATACCCCGTCTCGATATTCCCACGACTAGGAACAATGAAGGATGTACTCATTGACTACCCAGGCCCCACTAGTATGATCTTCATCATAGTCCTGGAAGTCGAGTACACATCCTAAGGGCTTTATCAACATGTAATCAGAGAGACAGAGAGTATACATGTTAAGATAAAGAGCAACCAGATAGCATACTATCATGTCGAGCAAGAAAGTCCTACCTAGATATGTCCCAGCATCCACTACAATATACATCCAATGTACAGTAATGGCCTCTAGGGCATACATATAACTAACAGCCCATGTGCAGCAGTTACCGATAACATCAAAACAATCAGGACTCCAATTTACTTTTCTAATTGTCTGACTCAGTTTGAGTCTTATTATAATCTGACTTGAATATGATTCAAGTACAATCTACAATATTACAATTCAACACGAATCCATGAATCCATTATACAACTTGACTTAACCGAACCATGGATATACATTCCATTTACATGATTCTCTAGTTACATCCATTTACATAATTCTACGGTTACATCCGTTTACTGATATCATGGTTTCGGTCAGTCAATCAATTATACAATCAATACAATTTACAAAACAAACAATACAAACAAGACATCTCGGGGTTTAAGGGGTAGATCGGTACGGAAGGTGTTAGAAGTAGCACGAGACTGTAAGACTTAATACACCTAACATGAATCCAGTTGCTGTTGTACCGTGGCATAAACGGTTCCTTGTACTATACTTGCCTCTAGTCTCTGACATATAGAGACTCCTCTCGTATACACTGGCATTCTTCTGTACCAAGCTACAAACAACAGCATTAATACAACATTACAACAAGATAATACAACTTTAAAAGATACCTTCTTATTCTGTCTATTCTACTTTTCGCTTATCTTTGGGACTTACCGTGCGCCCTGTTCGCTGACGACATTCTCTTTCTTTCTTCTTTGAATATCGTCAGGTAATTTGGACACGTCAGAGATCGAGCCTACTGCTGAAGACTTGGATCAGTTTGCTGAAGACCCAGAGCTTTAGTTTCATTGTACACATTTCCTTTCAGTACTTTACATTCCTTTTATGCCATTGTTTAGGCATCGCTTTTGTTTCAGTTGTATTTACTTTTCATGCATTGTACAAAAGAATGTTAATAAATAAAGTTGCTGTTCAGTTTATATATCTTGTCTCTTGTGTATTTACTTTTATATTGCTTAGATACGCTTAGCGTATTTACTTCACGGTAAATACGTAGCGGACCAGTCCCGTCCTCTTCGCCGTATACCGGGAAGCGGGGCGTGACACGTTGGCACATGAGGTCTATCTTATATCAAAGGTGGATCCTCTCAAATATTTGATGTCAAAGGCTATATTGATGGGACGGCTCGCTAAATGGGCCCTGCTCTTGATGGAATTCTCGATAACTTATCGTCCTCTCAAGGCAATGAAAGGCCAGGCCATCGCCGACTTCCTCGCTGAGCATCCGATACCTACCGACTCCCCTCTGAACTGCGAATTGCCCGACGAGCACGCGTTTGACATGATCGACGATGAGAGAAGAGAGAGTGACACCCGATGGGAACTCTACTTCGATGGGGCATCTTCCATGAAGAAGCGCAAACAAAGCACCCGTATAATCAAATCCGGGGTAGGCCTCATCTTCGTGACTCCACAAGGAAGGATAATGCGCTTTGCCTTCTCCTTAACAGAGCCGAGGACGAACAATGAAGCCAAATACGAAGTTTTGATAGCAGGTCTTGAGATCGCCGTCGACATGGGAATTGAGAATCTCCTCATATGCGGAGACTCCCAGCTGATCGTTAGCCAAGTAAACGACGACTATCAAACGTGTAAACCAGAGTTGGTAAAGTACGGTGAGAGAGTGCAACAACTGCTGACTCGAATCCCTTCCTACACACTGGAAAGCATACCGCGTGCGGAAAATAGCAAGGCAGATGCATTATCCAAGCTCACTAATGAACTGGCCGACGAGAACCTCAATAACGTGAGGATCGTTATGCAAAGCCGTCGGGTTCTTGCACCGGCAGAAATATCTTCAGAGTCATCCGATGAAAAAGGAGCAACCGAGCAAACGGCCCTACAAATAAAAGACCAGGAAAAGGCTGAGGATTGGAGAGAAGTCTTTATAGATAACTTCAAATCCCGTCGAACACCTGAACATGCGTCTTCAAGACATCAGCTTATGAAACGAGCTCTGTCTTTCACCTTCGTCAATGATACTCTGTATAAGAGATCATTTGATTCTCTGTGGCTAAGATGCCTGGGACCTGAAGAGGCAAAGAGAGTTGTCCAAGAAACTCACGATGGACTCTGCGGTTCTCACCAAGCCGGCCCGAAGATGAAGCTGATGATTAAAAGGATGGGCTACTATTGGCCCACGATGATCCAGGACTGCCTCGAATACGCGAAGCAATGCCACTCGTGCCAGATTCACGGAGATTTTATCCATCAGCATCCAAATCTGCTACACCCAACGGTGGCTAGCTGGCCGTTCGAAATGTGGGGAACTGACATAATCGGGCCCATTGAACCAGCATCGTCCAGAGAACATCGATTCATTTTGGCAACCACCGATTACTTCTCCAAGTGGGCAGAAGCAGTACCACTAAGAGAAGTGAAGACGGAGAATATTCTTCATTTCTTCAAAACACACGTCATTTACCGGTTTGGCACTCCGCGACGGATTATCTCCGATAACGGACCAGCCTATAGAAGCCACAAGATCAGCCGCTCGCACAACAGCATAACATAGACTGGAGGTATGCATCGGTCTATAATCCCCGAGCTAACGGTCTAACTGAGGCTTTCAACAAGACCTTGACAAAGATCATGAAAAAGACGATGACTCAAAATAAAAGGACTGGCACGAGAGACTGCATGAGGCTCTTTGGGCGCATCGAACTACGTTCAAAACGGCCACAAACACAATGCCGTATGCATTGGTATTCGGCACAGAAGCGGTACTCCCTCTCGAGATAGAGTTACCCTCTCTACGAGTGGCTGTTCACTACGAGCTAACTGACAAAGAAAATGCTCACCTTCGTCTTGAGGAGCTCGATGCCCTTGATGAAACCCGGCTCATGGCGCAACAAAAGCTGGAGGCTTATAAAGCAAAGGTGATGCGCTCATATGAGAGATCGACTAGGCCGAGAACATTCCGCCAAGGCGAACTCGTGCTAGTGGTCAAAAGACCTATGATCCCCAATCGTGCCAAGCGGGGGAAATTCGAACCGAACTATGAAGGCCCGTATATCATAGACAAAGTTTACCAGGGTGGAGCCTATCTACTCATGGACATGCATGGTAAAAAACCTTTCGGGCCAATAAACGGTCGCTTCTTGAAAAAATATTACGCCTGACGAGTCACGGCCTAGGTCAACGACAGATGACGACGCCTATGTCCGCTCGCTATCTTCCTAAGCACAAACTCTATAAGTAGTAGCCGTCTTTCGGACCGAAACGTCCTTAAACTAACAATGGACCACTATGTCCTAAAACTGGCTGTTGACCAAGACATCGATAAACTACTATGGAGCGCAGCATCCCAAGGCTGACACAAAAAATATATAATAAAAAAAAGAAAGAAAAAGAAGACGGTATGTCCATAAGCAAAATGGGCACGGATGAAAACCCGAAAAGGCTCCGTAAGTAAAAACAGCAGGGCTACCGACGAGTTTTGTGAAAACCCGAAAGGGCGCAATCTCGTTAAAAGACACTTGCAAGGTCCTCTCGACCTTGTGAGGAGAAACCACCTGCGTGAGATCCTTACGACTCACAAGGGAGCAACACACTTAAGACTCCTCACGATTCTTAAGAAGAAAACGTACTTACGAGATCCTCACGACTCGTAGGGAGAAATACCTTTATGAGACCCTCACGGCTCATAAGATTCAAAAGTCTTAAGCTACAGGGATCTGAACCTGTTCTTAAGCCATCACATCCTCCAATTATGCCCTACAAGCGGTTCAACATTGACCCTTGTATACAATCCACGGGCGCGAATAAACATTTCCCTAACAAAGTCTCATCAGAGACCGGGGATATGCTCATATGGCGAACGACACTTGTAAGTCCTCTCGACTTATAAGGAGAAAATACTCTTGTAAGATCCTTACGACTTATAAGAGACCATACACTTAAGACTCCTCACGATTCTTAAGGAGAAAACGCACCTATGAGATCCTCACGACTCGTAGGGAGAAATAGCTTCATGAGACCCTTACGGCTCATGAAGTTAAAAGCCTTAGTCAACAGGATCTTAACCATGTTTACTAAGCCACCTTTGTTCGACATCGACAAAGGCAAATGATAATTCGCTCCTGACAATATTCCAGTTGTAGCGATGCTGATGCCTAAATCGGTATCAAATCCCAAACTCGCAGTGAAAAGCCAGCGAGCCACAAATCCATATGAAATAGCCGAAATGATTGGGCAACTTGCAAATCAGCAAGTAAAAGTGTATGCATGCAAAATAGCCGAAATGATTGAGCAACTTGCAATAAAAAGCAGCGAGTAAATAAAACAAATAGCCGAAATGATTGGGCACCGCGAAAAATAGCTGAAATAATTGGGCAATCGCGACTTTTGCGATACAAAAAGCTAAAATGATAGAGTATCGCGGAAAGAAAAATATATAAAATGGAACCTTTTGCCCTACAGGTGATATCGCATTGATCCCTGTATACAATCCAGGGGCACAAACAAGGAGGGAACCACGCCTTCCCCCCAGGCTCCATCAGAAAAATAAGCCAAATCTTGACGGTTCACAGACACCCTGGAGATCATCTCAACATTCGTCTCATTACAACAGACGCAACATCAGCAAATCAGAGCCGCGGCAAAGCTCCCAGTTTCATGACTCGACGATGCACAGACAACCGAGAGTCAACAAATCCTCGCTTCGTGGAACACGACCTATGTCAATTCTGACCCTGTGGGAAACGTCCAGAGCGGATCCTGGTCCTTGTGGAACACGGCTATGTCAATCCTGACCCCGTGGGAACCATCCAGAGCAAATCCTGGTTTCGTAGAACACGGCCTATGTCAATCCTGACCCCGTGGTAAGCGTCCAGAGCGGAACCTGGTCCTTGTGGAACACGGCTATGTCAATCCTGACCCCGTGGGAAGCATCTAGAGCAAATTCTGATTTCGTGGAACGCGGCTTATGTCAATCCTGACCCCGTGGGAAGCGTCCAGAGCGGAACCCGGTCCTTGTGGAACACGGATATGTCAATCCTGACCCCATGGAAAGCATCCAGAGCAAATCCTGGTTTCGTGGAACACGGCCTATGTCAATTCTGACCCCGTGGGAAACGTCCAGAGCGGATCCCGGTCCTTATGGAACACGGCTATATCAATCCTGACCCCGTGGAAAGCATCCAGAGCAAATCCTGGTTTCGTGGAATACGGCCTATGTCAATCCAGACCCCGTGGGAAGCGTCCAGAGCGGAACCTGGTCCATGTGGAACACGGCTATGTCAATCCTGACCCCGTGGGAAGCATCCAGAGCAAATCATGGTTTCGTGGAACACGGCCTATATCAATCCTGACCCCGTGGGAAGCGTCCAGAGCGGAACCTGGTCCTTATGGAACACGGCTATGTCAATCCTGACCCCATGGGAAGCATCCAGAGCAAATCCTGGTTTCGTGGAACACGGCCTATGTCAATCCTGACCCCGTGGGAAGCGTCCAGAGCGGAACCTGGTCCTTGTGGAACACGGCTATGTCAATCCTGACCCCGTGGGAAGCATCCAGAGCAAATCCTGGTTTCGTGGAACACGGCCTATGTCAATCCCGACCCCGTGGGAAGCATCCAGAGCGGAACCTGGTCCTTGTGGAACACGGCTATTTCAATCCTGACCCCGTGGGAAGCATCCAGAGCAAATCCTGGTTTCGTGGAACACGGCCTATGTCAATCCTGACCCCGTGGGAAGCGTCCAGAGCGGAACCTGGTCCTTTTGGAACACGGCTATGTCAATCCTGACCCCGTGGGAAGCATCCAGAGCAAATCCTGGTTTCATGGAATACGGCCTATATCAGTCCTGACCCCATGGGAAACGTCCAGAGCGGATCCTGGTCCTTATGGAACACGGCTATGTTAATCCTGACCCCATAGGAAGCATCCAGAGCAAATCCTGGTTTCGTGGAACATGGCCTATGTCAATTCTGACCCCGTGGGAAAGGTCCAGAGCGGATCCTGGTCCTTATGGAACACGGCTATGTCAATCCTGACCCCATGGGAAGCATCCAGAGCAAATCCTGGTTTCGTGGAACACGGCCTATGTCAATTCTGGCCCCGTGGGAAGCGTCCAGAGCAGAACCTGGTCCTTATAGAACACGGCTATGTCAATCCTGACCCGTGGGAAGCATCCAGAGCAAATCCTGGTTTCGTGGAACACATCCTATGTCAATCCTGACCCCGTGGGAAGCGTCCAGAGCGGAACCTGGTCCTTGTGGAACACGGCTATGTCAATCCTGACCCCGTGGGAAGCATCCAGAGCAAATCATGGTTTCGTGGAACACGGCCTATGTCAATCCTGACCCCGTGGGAAACGTCCAGAGCGGATCCTGTTCCTTATGGAACACGGCTATGTCAATCCTGACCCTGTGGGAAGCAACCAGAGCAAATCCCGGTTTCGTGGAATACGGCCTATGTCAATTCTGACCCCGTGGGAAGCGTCCAGAGCGGAACCTGGTCCTTATGGAACACGGCTATGTCAATCCTGACCCCGTGGGAAGCATCCAGAGCAAATCCTGGTCTCGTGGAATACGGCCTATGTCAATCCTGACCCCGTGGGAAACGTCCAGAGCGGATCCTGGTCCTTATGGAACACGGCTATATCAATCCTGACCCCGTGGGAAGCAACCAGAGCAAATCCCAGTTTCGTGGAACACGGCCTATGTCAATTCTGATCCCGTAAGAAACATCCAGAGCAGATCCTGGTCCTTCTGGAACATGGCTATATCAATCCTGACCCGTGGGAAGCATCCAGAGCAAATCCTGGTTTCGTGGAACATGGCCTATGTCAATCCTGACCCCGTGGGAAGCGTCCAGAGCGGAACCTGGTCCTTGTGGAACACGGCTATGTCAATCCTGATCCCGTGGGAAGCATCCAGAGCAAATCATGGTTTCGTGGAACACGGCCTATATCAATCCTGACCCCGTGGGAAGCGTCCAGAGCAGAACCTGGTCCTTGTGGAACACGGCTATGTCAATCCTGACCCCGTGGGAAGCATACAGAGCAAATCCTGGTTTCGTGGAACACGGCCTATGTCAATCCTGACCCCGTGGAAAGCGTCCAGAGCGGAACCTGGTCCTTATAGAACACGTCTATGTCAATCCTGACCCCGTGGGAAGCTTCCAGAGCAAATCCTGGTTTTGTGGAACACGGCCTATGTCAATTCTGACCCCATGGGAAACGTCCAGAGCGGATCCTGGTCCTTGTGGAACACCTATGTCAATCTTGACCCCGTGGGAAGCATCCGGAGCAAATCCTGGTTTCGTGGAACACGGCCTGTGTCAATCCCGACCACGTAGGAAGCGTCCAGAGCAAATCCCGGTCCCATATAACACGGCTAAAAGTCAATCTTGAACCCATGGGAAATGGCCAGAGCAACCCCTGACTCCGTGAAATGCGGATAGTGTCAACCTCATCCATCACTTACGGGTCCTTTCGACTCGTAAGGGAGAAAATTCTCTTGTGAGATCCTTACGACTCTCAAGCTTTGGAATCCTTATGATTCTTAAGGAGAAATTACACCTACGGGATCCTTTCGACCTGTAGAGAGAAAATTCTTTATGAGACCCTCACGGCTCATAAAGTTGAAAAGTCTTAGGACGAAGATCCTAACCCTGTCTCCCAAGCCATCGTTGCTTCGCAGGGAGGTCAAGATAGATTGTCTGCAGGCCGCCCTCTTCGACAAGAAAAGAAATAATCACTTACGGGTCCTCTCGACTCGTAAGGGAGAAAATTCTCTTGTGAGATCCTTACGACTCTCAAGAGAAAACGCACTTAGGAATCCTCACGATTCTTATAGAGAAATTACACCTACGGGATCCCCTCGACCAGTAGGGAGAAAATTCTTTATAAAACCCTCACGGCTCATAAAGTTGAAAAATCTTAGGAGGCAGATCCTAACCCTGACTCCTAAGCCATCGCTGTCCTACAAGGAAATCGAAATAGATTATCCACAAAATGCATCTACTAAAAAGGACACACCATCATGAAACAAAATATATCTTTTATTCATGAATCAAAATGAATACAAAGTACAATTTATGAAAGAATAAAAAATACTCTCATTCAGGAGTATGTACAAAAGAAGAATAAAAAATATACAATTCTTCAAGCCGGCGGACGATTTAATAGGTTTGTCAGTTCATCCTTTTTCTGCTGGGCCTCGGCTTCATGATTTATTATCGTTAAGAGACGGGCATCCGCTTGAGCCTGTTGAGCCTGGTATGAGGCAAGCCGAATTTCAAGCTCTTTTTCGGTAACCTTATGAGCTTCGACCATGTCGCGAGTGAAAATGACAGCCTCATCAATGGCTACCACCTCATTGAAAGCCTCTTGAAGCACCCGCCAGATTTCATATGCCCGAGTGGTCTTGGCCGTAAGATTGGCTTGAAGTTTTCTCAGCGCTTTGGAAGCCAGCTCCCTCTCCGAAAACTTTCGGCTGAGCCTCTTCTCGCATGATAGCATGTTCGCAGCGCACCGCTCGCTCAGCCCCCGTAAGCTCGCCTTCGCGGCTACAACCTCTGAAGGAAGGCGTGTACATTCAAGAATATGCAAGCAAGCCTCCACCTGACGACAGAACTCAACCCAGACTTGCACCAAAGTTTCACTATGGTAAGTAGCAAGAAAGGGAAGAGAACCGTTGGCTTCAGCGGCAAACGCTTCGGCCGTGATCAGACTGCCAGCATGAAGGTCTTCAATCAGGGCTGACAGGGAGTGGAGGCTTAGCTTTGCCATCCGTTCCGAGGCACGTAGAGCAAAGGAGCCGGGTGGCATGACGATGCGAGATTCCAGCGTGGTAAGAACCGGCAAAGCTGTTAAGATTTATAAACAATCGGCGAGATTTGTAAGCAAAGAGCAGATGGAACAATGTTGAAACTTTACTTACCCACAGTCATGCAGAAGGGTCTGAAGACTCCCCAGGCCCGTCAAGAATCTCAACTTCGTCATCGACCTCTAGAACTGGAGAAGACATCAGTATCGTTATATGGAATAATGATAATGCCGTGAAGAAGGTGAACAACACTAACCTTGCCTGGAAGATAGGACGATGCGTTGAGGGGATATCGCCTGCGGAGCGGCCATCTCTAGCAGACGTTGAAAAGATTTCCTGGGAGACAGATCAGCGATAGACGCCGCCAACCCACGCAATTCTAGAAAGACAGAAAGGTTTAGATAATGGAGAGATCATTAAAATAAAAGATAGAAGAATACCTTCGATGCTCCTCCCACTCTGGACTGGAGGGATAGCAGCTTCGGCGACCTCCTCCATGCCCCCAGGCACATCATCGGGGATGTAAGCCGATATAATAACTTCCGGTGGAGGAGCAGTGGCCATTGCTGCAGGCTCCAATGTAAGGACGGTGGCCTCGACTACCTGTCCTGCAGTCTTCGGGCTGTCCCCAGAAAGATCCATGGAATCCATGCCCAATGAAGATGCCTCTTCCGGAGGAGTAAGCACTAGGGGAACGGGAGTCACCGAGAGGATCTCCGTGGCAGGAATAACAGTTGTGTTGACCCCTTCCACACTTATTAGTGTCTCATCGGGGATATTTGCGGAGTCCACAGTCAAGGCACGACTCGAACTCAGATCCTCCGCCATTGCCGAAGTCCCTGCAAAGTTCTCATGAAGATAAGGATATATATATATATATATATGTATATGAGCAGTATAAAATATTACAAAGAGATATATGAGTATACCAATGCGCAAAGGAGCCTCTAGTATGGTTTTTTCAAGCCGGCGTTCCTTCCGGAGGAGGTATGCTTGCCGGGGTTTGAAGGTAGACTCATGGACACCGGTCCACAACGAAAGCGCACCTTCGGCGTCGGCCGAGATAGTCTGCTTAAGGGCTCTCTCGCCTCCTTCTTCCAAAGGACCTATGAATATCCACCGTATTGATTGAGGATCTTCATAAAAGATGACGGCAGGATAAGGCCTCTTCTCCTTACATTCTCAGATTCATCCTTTGAGATTCTTATAGCCTCAGCCAGTTGTGCGGCTTCCTCGGCAGATGAACCCGGGAAAAGCTGATCACCATCTGATTCTTGCATGGCTAGTGGTTCATCTTGAAGGATAGGCTCTGATTCCACTAAAAAGTCGAGCAGATTGGTGACCGTCTTCTTTCACCTCTTAGACCCAGAACTAACTACAGAAGACGATCGCTTCTTTCCCCTCGGTGCTTTAGTGCGACGTTGACCCACTTCGCTTTCAATATCCTCACTCGGCGGTGCTACCGACGACGACACTGCCATTGCTGACGCCGCTGTTGATGATACTGCTACCGGCACCCTATTGGCCCTTGATTGAGCTCTAGTTCGCGGCGGCATACCAGCTGTGGGAGTCAGATCTACGTCCGCCGCCTCCGGAATAAGCACGATACCAGTATCTCTCAGGGGAGGGCGAACCACTGCCCACGGTCGCGGCGGGACTCCCGTAGCCTGGATCGGAGTAAGAGCCCTATATCCAAGGAGCATCCTCCTCTCCTCGACAATAATAGGGCTGACTCGATGGAGGTACCAGCCCGTGAAAGACCCCACACATTGAGGAATATAGTCAGCTTCAGGAATCACGAAGCGAGAGCCGGTGTTCAGCCGCATGAAGTGATGAGCGGCGTCACGAACGACTTCTAATGATGGGTTGGGCTCCACTGTAAACGCCTCAAAGGGGACACCCTGGTCATATCCCAGTTGCCGAGCAAAGCGGTATGGGTTGTACCACATAAAAAGGGCCGCGCCGTTTTGACGAAATACCAGATAACCCGGTCTAATCGAATATAAGTGCATGGCTTCCTTGGGCTTCAGGGAAGGTACTCCCTCTTTCGACGAGTCACAAAGCTGTTGAATCGGTCCTGAAGGAGCAGAGAGGACTCGATCGTTGAATACCATCTCGCCCGTATTCGCATAGGGATTAATCAGCACACGAATAGCTCCGGACTGAGTCGGATCAAGAGCAGAAGCGTTCACCAACCTCATGAGCCGCAGAAAACTGTAGGCATCATAAAAGCTAGGTCTCTGATGCACGGCAAATGCCCCTAGCACATTCATCTCAATCCATAACGTAAAGTAATGAAGAGAGAAACTCACTATGTTCACGCCTGGTGTCGAGGTATTGGCTACAGCGCTTAACCCATGATACAGATGTGCTAGCCCGGCAATGCCCATGGCTAGTCGTGTCCCTCCAGCGATGCGATGAGCAGGGTAAATGACCGAAGCTCTCATGAATCGACGGTGCGTTGGAATGACGAACCAGCTGAGCCAGACGCTGATAAAACCTACGAAGAAAGTCTCTTCATCTATGCCAGGAGCTGCGATCGACTCAAAAGGTACAGCCGAAAGGATTAGAATGTAGAACTGCGGCAAATCCTCTTCTTTAGCCGGTAGCTTATTTAAACCAAACCCGAAGGGGTCGCTGATATTCGCGAACTTTGGAGCCGTCTTTGATAGAACGTCTCCGCGAAGGAAGCAGACGATAAAGCTTTTAAAAGTGACGCCCTGCTCCTCTGACTCTGTGAATAGCTTCTCAAAAATGCTCAGAGTCTTGTATAAACTTGGGTGCTTGTGGCGGACGGCATTTTCAGTCGACAGGCCGTCGAGCATAGCAGGCTCGGTTTCGAAAACATACTCATCAGGAGGCAGCAGTTCTTCATAGAGCGTCCCCTGACCGGCAACCCCGAGATCTAGCGAAACTCTTCCAGAGAAATTGAAACTTCGCGGTGCCCTAGAAAGAAAGTGTTGGTGGGAAGATTCCATTGATTTGGAAGGCCTTAACCCACCAGACATGGGGAGGCTGATAGTGGAAGAGAGACGCGTACACCGCCTGATAGAGTCCGACTCTCTGCAATCGCGCACGATGGGTGGACAGGATATAACGAGCCCAGAGAAGGTAACCCGTGGGTTGTCGAGGAGTAAGCCCTATTTTGTAAACCTGACCCCAGGGCTGGGCTTCACCTTGGCAGATACGACGCTGTAAGATGTCTATAGCTGGCACAGGGTGGTTTGGAATTCCAGTTGTTGACGGCTCGAACCGTCCTATAGGGGTCCAGTTCAACATCTCCACAGCAAAGGCGGTTCGTGGACGCTCCATCGGCAAAAATGGGTAGGTAGGCTCTGTTGGTATCTCCCAGAGAAAGCTGCGGTGACCGCGGATGATATGCCCGTACCAGGTCCCCCATAAAAGCAAGTGGGTGCAATTAGGATCGTGAGCTCTAATCATCGCCATCACCTCTTCATCAGACGATGACTGAGGAAAGGTGGCCTCCGAGCGGGGGAAAGGAAAGTACGGAAGAGAAGCCATTGATCCTAAAATAAAAGAAGGGGAAACAGTTAAGTGAAGCCAACACGTGTATATATTGTAGGGATAGCTTAGCACCTTGTGAAGGTTTTGGCAAGCATCAATCATGCTACATTAAAATTTTGGGGTGCTAAACAAACCCTAACCAAGATCTTAACTAGAGACTTAGGGTAAACAAGCATGTAAACAACTTTACATCTAAGAGTTTGGGATTACAACCTTTGTAATCCGTTCCTTCGCTTCATAAGCTCCGAGTAGTAGTCCCTTCGCCGCGATCCATGAACTTCCGGACTCTAGAAAGGCTCCACAAGCCAAATGATCCATACTTGCTTGAAGACTTCCTTTTCGAAGATAATCTACCTTGAAGAAACTCAAGCCCAAGCTCTTGCTTCACTAATCAAGTATTAGCAAAGCAAACACCCTAATCTAAGTGGCTAGAATAGATGAGGGAATTTAGCTCTCATTTGTTTTCAATTTCTCACTCAAAATCATCACATACCAAAAAGCTAGAAAGCTTTTCAAGAGGAAGAAGAAGAAGAAATCTATTTGTGATGAATAATGAATTAATTTTCATTGTTAAAAATCAACCATGGGTCAATCATGAAGGCTTAACCCTTGTAAAGAGTTAACTAAGGTAAAGGGTTTGGGTTGGGTTAATAAATATCAACACAAAATATCAATGGTCAAAGTCAAAGCTTCATGAAGCTTCATGAAAGCTTCATCCAAGCTTAACCCTAATCCAAACCCTATCCTTGGTTAACTCTCTAAAACATGTTGCATTTGTAATCTTAACTTGTTACAATATTATATATCACATATATAATATATTTTGTAACAAAATAAAATAATACAATTAACATATATCACATATATATCAATGTATTATCCAAGTGAGAAAAAGAATCTTTAAGTGAGCTTATATTAGTTAATGTAACTTAATATATCACATATATATTTATACATTAAATTATCGAATCAACACATGATCCGATAATCCGGCTATATCGCATATAACCGACTAATATAATCTGTATCAGTTCATCGAATCAACACTTGATCCGATGACCCGGCTATATCACATATACCCGGCCGATATCTCATATCGTGAGAATGTAATACGGTATCTCATATCGTAATATTCTAGGTCCCGCACATATCACATATGTGCTCCTACTCCGTTTTGCCTGAGCCAGGAAACCTATGTGTAGGACTCTAAAGAATCGTGAATACGCCGGCAGTAGGTGATGATTATATCAAACACCCACAAGCTGCAAACGGACAGCTAAACGTAACAGCCACCCAGGTATTGAGCGATCAGAAGATCAACAAGCAAGCCTGTACATTCTCCTGTGAATCCAATCAGTAACACTCCCGTACAGTCCGGTCTCTTCGTCTGATATATCGCATATCTCGCCTAGGGGTGGTAAACGTCAGACCCCAATAGCTTGATAAGTCGTGTCGATATGAGGTCCATAACAGTTCGAGAAACTACTGATAACACTTACTATTAAATCTCAGCAACCCTGGCCAGGGATTTCCAGTTATAGCCAATCGAACACAGCGCAACATCAACTCCCTATACCGGGAGAGACGAAACCCCTCCTATCGCTCATTGCCTCCATGTGATTCGGGACTGTACCCAAAATCCACCATTTTGCATGCCCTCTTGGACGTGGTATGATGGAAATCAAAGCACAGTGGGAATCACACAAGACTCTATGACGATCTCGGGTCTACAGACTAACCTATACCAGTGTCACCAGAGAACTGCCATCTGACGTGAGGTATAATACTATCTGGGAGTTCTCGGCAAGTCCGTCCAGTGTACCCAGTCTCCACTGAGCACCCGTATTCCTTCTCTGATGTCAAACACCAATGGATATGGGATCATCCATCGCCCATCATATGGGTCAAGAAGCGCATACGCTAGTCTGCTCTGGAGTATCGATGCCCTGTTTCAGTACTCCCACGACTAGGAACATTTGAAGGATGTACTTAGCGACTACACTGTCCCACTAGTATGATCTGCACCATAGTCCTGGTAGTCAAGTACTCATCCTAAGGGCTTTATCAACATGTAACATAGAGACAATCAGAGTACATGTTAAGATAAAGAGTAACCAGATAGCATACTATCATGTCGAGCAAGAAAGTCCTCCCTATATATGTCCAAGCATCCACTACAATATACATCGTATGTACAGTAATGGCCTCTAGGGCATACATATCACTAAAAATCTCCCACTTGCACTAGGGCCATCTGTTGTGGTATCGCATACCTAACAATCAGCTGTGGTTGAAGTATCTCATACTCAACCATTCCATAAAAGTCTCTACTGGGAAATAGGCCTTTGTGAGTGGATCCGCGCTGTCGTCCTCTGTGTCTTCTCTCCTAACATCGATCTCTCTGGAGATCAACTATCTCCATGATCAGGTGATACAGCCTAAGAATATGTCTGGATCACAGATGGGACTGGGGTTTCTAGGCGTAAGCCATAACTCCATTGTCACACAATAGTAGGAACGAAGTTCATCTCATGAACTTATATATGTCCAGACTGTCTCTTTGGTAGCATCCTTGGTAACGATGTATCTTGCCTTTAATCGTCTAGTAAGTCACGGTATCTAGCTTGGAACTCTTCCAACATACCATCCCTCCACTAAGGGTAAAGACAATACCTGTGACTGACATTCAGTCATCCTTATCACCCTGGAGCCTTTCCAGTGATTCTCCCCAGGATCGATTGATACCATCTCACTACAACTAGTGAGAATCCCAACATCCATTTAGATCTATCTCATAGATCCATAACCCAGAATTTAGGAGGTATCATCTTGATCCTATATGGAGAATCCATGTGATAAGAGGAGATTGACCGAACGTAGCATACGAAACTTCTTTCCTATCATGAGTATGTCATCCACGTACAATACAAGGATCATTACCATACTCCCTACTACCTTTTTGAATATACAAGGTTCATCTATCATTTTGATGAAGTCAAACTCTTTGACTACCACATCAAAACAGACGTCCCAACTCCGCGATGCCTGATTTATCCCATAAAACATCTTGCACACGTTTCCGCTGCTCCCACTGTCTACGAAGCCCTCTGGTTGTGTACTTATAGACGCTCTCTTCCAAATCATTATTTAGAAAAGCAGTCATGACACCCAACCGCCAGATATCGTAGTCATGGTATGTAGCAGTGGCAAGTAGGATCTGGATGGACTTAACCATAGCTTTGAAAGTCTCAACCTTTCCATGTACACCAAGTAATCTTCTCAAGATATACTTGCTCCTGATGGGGATTTAACCCATCAGATAAAGCAACCAAAGTCCATACTTTGTTGGTATATAAGGATTCCATCTCAGATCGCTAAGCATCCAGCCATTCTCACAGAGTCCCCCCTCCTGATGGCCTGCTCGAAACAAGTTGGGTCATCATCTCATGATGCAATCCTCGCTCCCACTGTTATAGAGAAAACCGAAGTGTCTCAGGTGGGTGAGGAACCCTACTGATCGGCGGAGAGGCTGAGGTTTGTTGGAAACTATTGAATACTCCGGTTCTACCAAATCATCAGCTGCAGTTTGTATAGCTGGAACTCCTTCCAGTTCTACCTCATGACCACTAATCTCTTCATAAGAAATTTCCTTTCCCAATGGTGGCATGCTGAGAAAATAAAACATGTTTTGTTCCTCAGTTTGGTAGAAAATATTCCCTTGCGAATGCTTGGGATATCCAACAAATTTCTACAGAACTGACCTTGCCTCGAGCTTATCCGGATTCTGCTTTTGACATAGGCCGGACAACCCCAAATCTTAACTTCTTTAAGAGATGGACTCTTCTCATACCATATCACATATGGAGTGGTAGGCATCTGATTTGGTTAGAACCTTATTCAATAGGTATGCAACTTCTCAAGTGCATAACCCCAAAAGAAAATAGGCAACTCAGTAGTACTCATCATAGAGCATACCATATCACATAGGGTCGATTGCTCCGCCCCGATACACCGACGTGCTGTGGTGTATACGGAGGAGTAATGCTGAGAAAGAATCTCATTCTCCTTTAGAATAGTCCAGGATTTCCGTGCTCAAGTATTCTCCTCCTTGATCTCATCAAAGGACATAATACTTATACCCGTTTTTGGTTCTCTACTTCTATCTTATATTCTGTGAATATCTCAAAAGGTTCGGACTTGTGTTTCAATAGGAACATATGTCTGAATTTTGAGAGATCATCAGTGAATGTAATGAAGTACAAAGAACCGGTCCTGGCATATGTAGACAGGGGACTTCCATACATCAGCATGTATCAATCCCAAGAGTTCAGTAACTCTTTCTCTGTTTCTAATAAACGGAGCTATGGTCATGTTATCTTTGTGACATGACCGGCAAGTTTCACAAGATGTAAATTCAAACTGATTTAAATATGCATCTTTATGTAACTTAGCTAGTCGGGTTACATTAATATGACCTAGTCTACAATATCTAAAGAAGGATTCATTCATTTCTGAACTCTTACTCTTGTGTGTGTTCTGTACGTTAAAAACAGTGGTTTGATTTAGAACGTCTATGCTTTTAGATAACGTGCCTGAACCGATCAACTCTTGATATAGGAAATGTTCAAAACATTATCCAACAATACAAAATTATATCATTCTTTACTAATAAAGAGACTGATATGATATTGTATATCAGATTCGGTATCTAATAACATTCGTTCAGAATCAATGTATTCTGGTAATACAGGGTGATAACTGCCAACAGACTTGGCTGCAACACTTGCATCATTTCCAACTCTTGAAACTTATCACCCGTTCTCAGTTCTGTACCTATCTGTAGCCCATGTAACAAATTACATTTGCAGGATCCTGATCCGGTATCTCATACCCAGGACGTAAAGGATACTGAGAAACAGTTCTCAGTAATGAACACACCCGAAGAAGATGCATCAGCATATACTTTCTTCGTTTGGGCGGCATGGGAATTCTGGTAATCCCCTATTTCTTACTCTGTCTTATAACAATTATAAGTTGGAGCGGGACCAACGTTTCCCAGCTCAGTATAATAAGCGGGTTCGGTCAATACATCCGTATTATTATTTTGATTAAGGCGTGACATGGTCATTATCTGGAGAGAGAGAGAGAAGAAAACACTCAGCGTATGCTCTTGCAAGATTAGATTGGTTATTAATATATCTAATCAGGATGTCTCCCATTGTTTTAGTCAAATCTTCCTTCAAACCCTAAAAGGAAAGACTAGCCGGGATTAATTATACCCTACAAGTTCGCCAATCTTTCAGCCAGGCCAGTGCCGGTACATTGAGGGAGGTTCCCGGTGCTTTCGCACGGACCTAATTAAAGTAAATCTCGTTTTCCCATAGGCATATCCCCGTTGACACCTTTCTAGACACCTACTTGATCGGCTAATTGTAATGTGTAAAACTCTCCCAGAAGTAACTCTTACTCGCAGAGGGTATCGGGATCCAACTATCTCATAGGAGGTACGCAATCTCATTGTATATTTCAACACCTGAAATTCCCGATAATATTTTACCCCTAACCTCCTATGACCTTGACAAAGGCCAACAAACCATAGGATGTTAATCAAGTTCAACCCGTCATTTCCTGATTGAATTAAACCCACCCGCACGACCCTTGACAAAGGCCAACAAGGTCGCATGACTACCCTAATTCAATCACATCATATGATTATACAGATAAGCAGTAATCAGCTACCGCACACTACGCCTTGACAAAGGCCAATAAACGCAGCACGAATACTAAATACTACTTATCTGAAATGACGGAGGGCTACGACAGGTTTTTAAGAAAACCCTTTGCGTAATGAACTTGATATCGTTACAAAATCAAACGATTTAAATGGAGTGTTTTTTAGGCCTTTTCTAGTTTTGCTAAAGAGGTCACTCCCGGTGAAGGGATCTCGGCTCTTTCCTTATCGAATAAGGTGCAGGATATTTCACAAATACCACTATGCAAAATAAAAAGTAGAAAAGAAATCAAAAGACAAAACCGAGGGTTGTAGCATCTGCCAGTTATTACTAAAGAGGTCACTCCCGGTGAAGGGATCTTGGCTCTTTCCTTTTCGAATAAGGTGTTGGATGTTCTATAAGGAACACCGCTATGCAAAGCAAGAACTAGAGCTACCTGTTTTTGAAAATTCAATTCCACAACATCTTTAGGTTTCTTTTATTTCATTAATCTCATTAATGAAGTCTCATTTTATTATGCTTCACAAGCATCACATTTGAAACGAATATAACATATATCTCATATATATAATATAAACATTCATCTCAGACAGTAATATGATCTCATCACAGAACATTGCAGCAGAAGAATAAATATGAAATATTGGAGATAGTAGGACGTCCGTGTTTTATATCGAGCCTGTATAAAACACAGATTCCACGGTCGCGATGAATAGCCAATCCCACACCCCTAGACCCCTACGAGAGCGGCAAGCAACCCTACCAATTCTAGAGTTAGGACACCTGATCTCGACTCCTCGAGATGGTCTCCCACTGGACCCTAGAACCCGGTTACTTGTACTCCCCGCCTTAGGTCTATCCTAATGCGGAAAAGTAAATAATATACAAAGGTGATGTCATCCTCAACCCGGAAGTGCCCCAATAAAAGAATATTATATACAATGAATTTTACATGAATGAAAACAAAAAAACTCTCATCTCACATAAAACCCCCGGCTATTCAAAACACGACGATCCAATATAACATATCACAGCAACACATAACATCACATGTCATCAACGTAAGTAAATATGCGTATCCCAATTGTCGTTGATGTATAGCAACGAAACCGGCGATACACCACATATTACACTTACGGTCGTAGAAAAGAAAGTGTAAAATTACAACGGTTGGAATCCGCAACCATTTTAGACATCTCATGCCTAACCAAATGAATTCCTTAGACATCGCATGCCTAAAAATTATAAACTCCGCATTTCAGTCTCAATATCGAAAACTCTTTTCAATATCAAGTCGGGCAATTCAACAAGATTCCCGACATCTTGATCGAATGCTCGTCGGAAACTTTAGTAGACGTCCACACCCCCGATGCCGTCGACGAAGTGCACTAAGGCGGAACACCGCTGCCGCGAGCACCCGAACGAATGCTTTTAGCGACGGGGTTCTCCTACAGTCACATGGTCGGGGCTATGGGGCATGGCTATCTATTAAGTTTACTCGGCGAGTATCCGCGTACGCTACGTGATTACGACGGACTTTTGATCGCATCAAAATACTGTGGCAACCGATCAAATGAGACTAAAAACTGCTAGATTTATAACATTCAAATTAGTTATCTCATAACTACTTATGGATTCCAAATATTGTATCACATTCCAGATAAATAGACAATGTTAAACTTTCCGATCGAATAAACAAATACCCAAAATTTCCCAAATAGCTCAACACTTGAACATAGTTTAAAAGCATCCATCACATGCCACAGTACCAATGGTCCAGCCGTAGAAGGGTCAAACCAACGCCTCACATGTGGCAACGCCGTACTGCCCCAAACCCTAAAGTTTAGAGGCGGTTCAGAGTTAAGGTTTGTGTTGTTCTAGAGGGTCCATCGCGTTACTTGCACGACTTTGAACGTTCTTTAACTAAGGAAAAATCCAACACTTGGAAATTTTCCAACAGGGGAAAAAATAAGTTATTGATAACCGTTCGAACTTTTTAACACGTTCTAAATTATCCGGAAAAAACTTAAACGAAGTTAAACTTTCCGAACGAATCAACGAGTTTCCAATATGTCCCAAAAAGCTCAACACTTGAGTAGAACTAAAAATTCCCAGAAGTATGAAAAAGTACCCAAGAATAAACTCCTGAAGTATGAGCCACCAACTCCTAAAGTAGGCCGCGAAACCGCCGCCAAACGCATGGTCACATGGGTAAGCTGTGGCTTCGTACTTCACAGTAATTCTTAGAATTCCCTGCATGATTTTCTGCGTATTTTTAATATGAAAAATTTCAACTTTTGAAAAAAAATTCCAGAAACTAGGATTTATCGGGGTTTCGGAGTTCGATCGGACTTCTAACTTCATCTACACATCGCCTAATGCTCTAGGTTAGCTCTGATACCACTGTAGGGATAGCTTAGCACTTTGTGAAGGTTTTGGCAAGCATCAATCATGCTACATTAAATTTTTTTGGGTGCTAAACAAACCCTAACCAAGATCTTAACTAGAGACTTAGGGTAAACAAGCATGTAAACAACTTTACATCTAAGAGTTTGGGATTACAACCTTTGTAGTCCGTTCCTTCGCTTCATAAGCTCCAAGTAGTAGTCCCTTCGCCATGATCCATGAACTTCCGAACTCTAGAGAGGCTCCACAAGCCGAATGATCCATGCTTGCTTGAAATCTTCCTTTTCGAAGATGATCTACCTTGAAGAAACTCAAGCCCAAACTCTTGCTTCACTAATCAAGTATTAGCAAAGCAAACACCATAATCTAAGTAGCTAGAATAGATGAGGGAAATTAGCTCTCATTTGTTTTCAATTTCTCATTCAAAATCATCACATACCAAAAAGCTAAAAAGCTTTTCAAGAGGAAGAAGAAGAAGAAATCTATTTGTGATGAATAATGAATTAATTGTCATTGTTACAAATCAACCATGGGTCAATCATGAAGGCTTAACCCTTGTAGAGAGTTAACTAAGGTAAAGGGTTTGGGTTGGGTTAATAAATATCAACACAAAATATCAATGGTCAAAGTCAACGCTTCATGAAGCTTCATCCAAGCTTAACCCTAATCCAAACCCTATCCTTGGTTAACTCTCTAAAACATGTTGCATTTGTAATCTTAACTTGTTACAATATTATATATCATATATATAATATATTTTGTAACAAAATAAAATAATACAATTAACATATATCACATATATATCAATGTATTATCCAAGTGAGAAAAAGAATCTTTAAGTGAGCTTATATTAGTTAATGTAACTTAATATATCACATATATATTTATACATTAAATTATCGAATCAACACATGATCCGATAATCCGGCTATATCGCATATAACCGACTAATATAATCTGTATCAGTTCATCGAATCAACACTTGATCCGATGATCCGGCTATATCACATATACCCGGCCGATATCTCATATCGCGAGAATGTAATACGGTATCTCATATCGTAACATTCTCGGTCCCGCACATATCACATATGTGCTCCTACTCCGTTTTGCCTGAGCCAGGAAACCTCTGTGTAGGACTCTAAAGAATCGTCAATACACCGGCAGTAGGTGATGATCATATCAAACACCGACAAGCTGCAAGCGGTCAGCTAAACGTAACAGCCACCCAGGTATTGAGCGATCAGAAGATCAACAAGCAAGCATGTACATTCTCCTGTGAATCCAATCAGTAACACTCCCGTATAGTCCGGTCTCTTCGTCTGATATATCGCATATCTCGCCTAGGGGTGGTAAACGCCAGACCCCAATAGCTTGATAAGCAGTGTCGATATGAGGTCCATAACAGTTCGAGAAACTACTGATAACACTTACCAGTAAATCTCAGCAACCCTGGCCAGGGATTTATAGTTATAGCCAATCGAACACAGCTCAACATCAACTCCCAATACCGGGAGAGACGAAACCCCTCCTATCGCTCATTGCCTCCATATGATTCGGGACTGTACCCAAAAGCCACCGTTTTGCACGCCCTCTTGGACGTGGTATGATGGAAATCAAAGCACAGTGGGAATCACACAAGACTTTATGACGATCTCGGGTCTACAGACTAACTTGTACCAGTGTCACCAGTGAACTGCCATCTGACGTGAGGTATAATACCATCTGGGAGTTCTCGGCGAGTCTGTCCAATGTACCCAGTCTCCACTGAGCACCCATATACCTTCTCTGATGTCAAACAGCAATGGATATGGGATCATCCATCGCCCATCATATGGGTCAAGAAGCGCATACGCTAGTCTACTCTGGAGTATCGATACCCTGTTTCGGTACTCCCACGACTAGGAACATTTGAAGGATGTACTTAGCGACTACACTGTCCCCACTAGTATGATCTGCATCATAATCCTGGTAGTCAAGTACTCATCCTAAGGGCTTTATCAACATGTAACATAGAGACAATCAGAGTACATGTTAAGATAAAGAGTAACCTGATAGCATACTATCATGTCGAGCAAGAAAGTCCTCCCTATATATGTCCAAGCATCCACTACAATATATATCGTATGTACAGTAATGGCCTCTACGGCATACATATCACTAACATATATTCATAAATATATATATATATAAAGAAAGACAATAGAAGAAAGCGACAGAAAACTTATTTTATGGGACCATTGGTTACAAAACACAGGAGCTTCATAAAATCAAAATGGCGGCTCACTAATGATGAGGCAGGGTAATCATTATGGGAATAAAAGGAAGATTCTCAATAAATGAACGGTGGATTGCAAACAACTCTGCACATTCCCCAAGGAGAAAACCCACTGCAGAACTCTATGCAAATCATGAAGGGTCTCCCTGAAAGCATTTTTGCGAAGAACAACTCAGGGCAAGAAAATCCCAAGAAGTTCTCTGTGAAGAACTGAGTTCTTTAAAGGAATAAAATTCCTTTTGAATAGAGGAATTAAATTCCCAGAACACATTTTCAGAGCTAAAGCTCTTTGAAATGGAATTAAATTCCAGAGAGAAGACAAGTATCACCACCGATCCCTGAGATCGGAGAAGGCCTAACAAAAGGAGTTTATTATCTAAAGATTGGAAATTATTTTAACTTGGAAAGATGGGTTCTTGTTAAAGAGAAAAACCCTTGGTGTGGATTTAAAATCCAAAGAAAATTTTTACAAGAAGTTCTTCAGCCGTTCAAGATCATTATATGAAAAAGTAAATCTTTTGTTAATAGAGTTAAACTCTGGAAAGTTTTGAAATAGAGAACTAAGCTCTGAGAGGGAGAATTAAATTCTCAAGGCAAGAAAAAGTAAGGAAGAAGATGAAAAGTTGAGGCGTTTCTGAAGAGACCCCTGCATTTATAGGATGTGATGGGAAACGGTTCATCTTCCCCCTTCCCTAGGCAGATCCAACGGCTACAAAAGATGACAGCGTTGCACTCACGTGCAAACACATGAGAACAACGCTGTGGGGGCATTTGTTCCCTCATGAAAATATCGGGAAAAACCCCAATGAGGCATCACGTGCTCACACGTGACCTAGGGTCACATGCTCACACGTGATCAAGGGTCACGTGCTGACACGTGATGGTTTCCTGGGGACTCTGTTATAATAGAAGTGAATTCTAATCAAACAATCAATGAACGGGAGTCACGTGCCCACACGTGAGGAGCCTTTAAACCCACTAAAAAGAATTAAAAGTATAATAAAATAACTAAGGAAAAACCCCAATGGGGCATCACGTGCTCACACGTGACCAAGGGTCACGTGCTGACACGTGATGATTTCTTAGTTCTTTAAAACAGAAGAATTAAATTCTGGTTAAAATGTTAATCAAGGGGGTCATGTGTCAACACGTGATGGGTTCCTAAGCTCTTTAATTAATAAAATTAAATTCTGTTTAAATGATCAAACAATGGGATCACGTGCCAACACATGATAGGCTTTTAAAGCCTTCTGAACTATAGAATTAAATTCTAATCAAGAAGGAATCGATAACCCTAATTGTAAAATATTTCTCTAAATCTTTCCAAACAAAAAAGATTGTGCTCTGTAAAGTGAGGCACCGTTGAATTAAAAATCCAATAGTGATTAAAAATCACCAATTTATAGAAAAATTCTATACAAGGAAAAATTTCCCTGAAATTCACCAAGAATAACAAACAGAATATCTTTTGGATTAAAAATCCAATGGTGAATAAAAATTCACTGAGTAGTCTAAAAGATCATGTTGGTTACAAAAACAACCAAAATTTTTCAATGAAAAATTGACTAAACAGATTGATTTTTTTCTTTCTCTTATAAATAGGAGCCAAGAAGAGAAAAGAAAGATCCTTGGAATTTTTTTGAGATATACAACAACAGAGAGAGTAAAGAGAGGAGAATTTAATTCTCAAGAGAGAAAAGAAAATCTTTTCAGAGAAAAGAAACCCTAGGTGAGAAAGTGGAAAGAGATCTAAACTCCATAAAATAAAAGAGAATTTAATTCTCAAATTAAGAGTTTAACTCTTCTGAATAAGAACTTAGTTCTTTCTTTGGTTGAAGATCTGCAGAAGCAGATCTCCCCACAACTTGAGAATTTAATTCTCATCGGGGAGATTCTGCCGGCAGATCCAAAACTTAGAGGAAAAATTGAGTTTAAGGAATTTAATTCCCCCCAAATTCATAGGAATTTAATTCCTCCAAATGAAACTAGCGTTTAACCCTACTTAAGAATTTAATTCTTCCAAATTCATAAGAATTTAATTCCTCCAAATATAACTAGGGTTTAACCCTAGCTAAGAATTTAATTCTTCCAAACACATAGCAATTTAATTCCTCTAAACAGAATTAGGGTTAACCCTACAAAAGAATCTATTTCTTAAAACAAGAGACTTAAAGCTCTCCATGCACGTAAAGAACTTGGTCACGTGGTAACACATGACCCTCGTCCTCAATGAGCAAAAAAGAACGAACAAGACTAGGTCACGTACCCCCCCGTGACCCTTGAACAGACTCCTCAAAATGAGAAAACAAAGCTTGGAGACAATGCCTCACGTGCTCACACGTGACCCTCAAAAATAAAGGGAATAAAGCCAAAGCCAATACAGATTTTGGGCGCCCTCACGTGTCCCCACGTGACCCCTAATAAATACTTTGATAAATCAATGCATGGGTACCCATCACGTGCCCACACGTGATGACCGTGAAGACTTAAGTGTTTAACACTTATTTGAATATTCTGAGAATAAAATAATGGAAGTTTAGCCCAATGCTAGGGCGCCTCACGTGTCCTCACGTGAGCGCTCCATCTTTTCAGTGTTTAAAACTATTTTGAGTGTTCTGTCCCTAGTGTTTAACACTATTTATGTGCATCACGTGGAAACACGTGATCGTCAAATATGTGTTAGTGTTTAACACTATTTTTAAACCAGTCTTAGCCCAAATTGGCTAAGTCTTTCTGAGTCAAGACTCCCCTTTGATTGAACCTCAACTGCATTCTTCCAAACTTGATCATTTCATATGACATTCAATGTAAACCCCAGAGCCATGATGAATGGTCAGTGCCCAATAAAAGACAAAATGTTTTCAGATCCTCAAACCCTTGTTTAGCATTGCTAAATAATGGGAGGCTGAACCCAGACAAATGTTCAACAGTCCAAATCAAGGTCTAACATTTTAAACCTAAATTGGACTTAGCCCAAGTTGGCCATAAGTCCTCAATTCAGATTTAACTAAGCTAATGTGCTCATAATCTAATTAATTGATCTTAATTCCAAATTGGACTACAGATTTCCCAATAAACTTTGGTTCAAGGGTACATCTCTTCACTCCTTTGATACTTGTCGTTGTAATCCTTCAACGTTTTCAGAGAGGTGACGAGTCCCGATAACCAATCATTCTATGGACT
The DNA here is from genome assembly GCA_030015575.1 of Agapanthus africanus. Classification (NCBI taxonomy): domain Eukaryota; kingdom Viridiplantae; phylum Streptophyta; class Magnoliopsida; order Asparagales; family Amaryllidaceae; genus Agapanthus; species Agapanthus africanus. Next base: position 944,996,338 of record CM057337.1, read on the forward strand.
GTAGGGTCCTTAAGCCCATGGACTACGATGTCCTTAAACTTTATAGACTATGACGTCTTTAAATTACGGACTGTGGGGTTCTTAAGCCCATGGACTATGATGTCCTTAATCTCGGACTGTGGGGTCCCTTTAAACCCATAGACCGTAATGTCCTTAAATTAATGGACTGCAGTGTCCTTAAACTAAACAATAGAGCCCAAATGCTCTTTTGTTGGATCTAAATGATTCTGTTATATTGATCTTAGTCTAAAATTAGACTAACGTATCCTTAACAAACGTTTAAATTGATCTTAGTTTCAAATGAGACTAACATATCCTTAACCCAAACCCAAACCCAAATCTTAGAAAATACGGATTTGGACAAATCCATGCCCTACGGGCGACAACGTAAATTAGTCTCCATATACAATCCACGGGAAACCAAAAACAAAATAAACACCTACGACACGAAGTGACCATCTGGAGAAGGAGAAAGTGGTTACCGCGATGCGGTAGCGTAATTAACTGCAGGGGCTTGCGCCTGCAGGGAAGAGCATCCCCACAATCAAAAACCCCTCAACGAGGGGGAATATGACGAAGTCTGCTACATCGGCCGCATCCGTTTAAACCTTCGATACACGGTATCATAAATCAACTTGGCATCTTCGGAGAGGTGGACAGATAGCACCAATTAGCATCTGCCCTCGAAATTCAGGCAAGACGGACCTGTGCGGTCTCGTCCCCATTTTCGACGGAGAACAGGCACTAAGGCCAACAGACCGAGCGAGCGAAGCGGCGTCCTCTTTAAAGCGCAGTCATTTTGCCGATCCTCCAACGTCACCAAAGATACACACGGGAATCAAGGTGCTTCGTGAATCGCTATATGGATCTAGGAACCCGAGAGGCGTAGCCACCAAACGTCGCATCATCCTTAGACGACCCATTACGAAGAATTCTCAGCGCCAAACTGAATTATTGAAGACCGGGACGATAGCCACTCTCGGCCCGGCCAACAAATTGCCCAGAACGAGAGTGTGGGGCTATTGATGACGCTCATAAGTGGGAATTCCCCAGATCATGACACATAACGGATGACGTATCATCCACGTAAGCCCACTACATTCATGGGGGCTACGGAGCTGGAATAAGTATGATGTGTTGGGGACATTTCTCGACATCTCGTCTCCGAGGTTGAGTCCGACCTTTTGGAGACCTTCCCGGAGTACCTTCCCTATGCGCCTGGCAACCAACCAACAGCTCGCCTCCGAGCAATCCTATAGCCGAGCTTCCACAGCCTCCTTGCTTGTTTCCAAGCTGTTACGAAGCTGAGCCCCTGTTCATATCAGAATTTTGCATTATTATATCGCCCATTCTTAATCACATTACATATAAATAGGTGCTTTTGATCCATGTCTGCTAAATAGTTGCAGGTTACAGGTTCTCAGATCGTTACAGTGAAATTCATGAAAAGTCGCTACAAATGTGAGACTACGACCAACAATAGATGAATCCGTATGATGTCGCCTACCAGTTCAAGGAACAAATGAAAATCATTGGACAGTTCAATGCACAAAGCACAAGGGCAACACAAGATTCAAGATTTCAATTCGAAGCTCACGGCAAAAGTCCACATCATTCTGCACTGTTGGAAATCTGGAAGAAAATAGAAGAGATTCTGAGGAACCAAGTGAAGAAAACAGAAAGAAGAAGCAACATGAAGCAACCCTGAAGAATTGAGCCCAAGATCCCACCAAATGGCCGCGGAACCGCGGCTAAACAGGCCTTTCTGCCGCGGAACCGCGGCCGTATGGTGCATGTGTCGGTGCACGTGTCGGTGGGTGTCGGTGCTTTGACCCGGTTTTTTAGGGTTAGTTTTGTAAATTCATGTGTGGATCAGAATATAACCTAGGGTTTTTCCTATCTATAAATAGGAGGATTCAAAGCCAAATTAGGCATGCCTCTCTATAGTTTTTAGGTCTCTTTTTAATTTCTAGATTTAAATTCCATTGTAATGCGTTGTTGAGAGGACATCAATAAAGTAAGTTTTCATTTTATCTCGCATTCTTTTTATCTGAATTTTAATTCCTACATTTTTTATCTGTTCTTTTATTATCTGCAATTTAGTTCATCTATTAAAATAAAAAAAAATGAATTTTATTGTTATCTTCCTAATGAATGAGTAATTCCTCACTTGTTAGGGATAGGAGAGGGAAGGTTTGAGAGAAGGAAATCTCTCTCACTCCTTTCTTTGCCCAAATAATTTTAATTAAAGGACTTTCTTTAAATCAACCATAATCCGCTCACTACGGCACCCTATCTTACATGATAGCGCTGATTCTCTAGTTAGACCGGTTGTGGTTGAATTAACTGGAGGTTAGGGCTAAGAGCCAAGAACGGACGAATAAGGACCAAAAGGAAGAAACTAAGTTTCTTCTTAGTCGTGCTAATCCCCGTTATTGACTATTACCCAAAAACTGATATTCTTAACTAGGGCATTGAAAGAAGTGAAAAGGATCCCTATTTCGAACTAACTTAATCCTAACCTTAGCAAGCTTTTATATCAATTTATTCTCATTCTTAAATCTTAAAACCAAACCTACCAAATTTAGGACTTAACTCGTTAGAACTTAAAGAAATGGACGCCATTTCCCTGTGAATCGACTCGTACTCAACCGGCTAGCTACCAAGCGACACCGTCTTGATTGCGGTAAATTAAACGCATACAGAAAATCTCTACAAATCAAATGGCGCCGTTGCCGAGGAAACGGTAGTTTATTTCTTTTTGTAATTTCGGGTTGATTAAATAAAAATATATAAAAATTGAAAAAAAATTTAAAAAAAACATAAAAAAGCCATCTTGTTATTTTTGATTGGTTTTTGTGCGAATTGTGCAGGAAAAGAAGACGGACTGATTCAGATCTGGAGCAAGCTCAGTGAACAAATCCAGAAACAGAGGATCTGAACAGACAGAAGAGAACCAAATCAGCACAGAGAAAATTTTTGGAGATCTAAACCTACTGATCCGCCGCGGAACCGTGGCAGATTCAAGCAGTTGACCGCAGAACCGCGGTCAACCTGTGACGTCAGCATCCCATTTTCTCTGTAAGTATCTTTCCTATTCCCTCCTATCGTCTGAACTCCACTGAAATAATTTTCCTGCAGATATTCTTTGCACAGCAACTTCTTCTCCCTCTCCAATAAATTGTTTTTGTGCAGGATTCTTTGCGCCGCAAATAAAAAAAATTGGCAAGTGTTTTAGATTTTGGTGTGTTACTGCTTTGCATATTTAAACGTAATCTAATGGGCTATAACACCAATTAAGATTGGGTGGGGATTTCATTACCCTTCCTAAGACCCCAGAAATCACTAAAAACATATGTATCACCCTTGAGTTAATTAAAAAATATCTAGACTCAGCCAATTAAGGACCGTCGCGCTCATTAGGACAGAGCAAGGTTGTGGGCATTCAGTCGTTTATCTAAACCTGATTTTGTGGTGCCTAGGCTAGACAAGTGAGAAAGGTAATTTTAAAAAGCCCGTCTCACGGTGATTCATGAGCGGAACCCTCCTTTCTTCATTTGTGCTTACCTGGCCACAATTGGCGGTGAAGAGGCGATTTGAGGGATATCTCATAACTTGTCACTTTGGACCAGTTAGGAACAGTCTAGTTGACTTAGGAGACCCTGGCTCTAGGTTTGACTGTGCATGTTTAAACTGTGGTTGTTTGAAATTGAGTTGTAGTTCCATACAAAATTTTGCAAAACTCTTTATAAAAAAAACAACAAAACAATTTTTTATAAAAAACTTGCCCTTTGTCGCTAGAATCCCATTTCACTCACCTTTCTTTGACGTTTTCTTACCCTCACATTCTACGTTTTGACTACACTAAAACTCGTTTAGTATATGTCCGGTTGGACTCGGGACACTAGTGCCCGTTTAGTCCGTGTTTCGTTAGTCACTACCGACTACGCGATCGACTCCGACATCGAAACTCCCTCCACACCTCTTTCATCTTTACCTTTGCCGGCCAACTCCAACGTTGACCGGAATTCTGTCCATTCACCTTCATCTTCACATTCATCATCTTCTAAAGAGATGTCAGGGTTCAATCCTAACAACCCTTTACCTACCTCGGGACTGATTCCACCTCAACTGGGTGCGAATAACCCGCAACAACCTCATGTTGAAGCGCCACAGCGAATCGCGCTCCAGGATCATTTCTATCCTATCCGCTCCGCACTTCCTACCTGTCTTTCACTACCGCCGGCAAATGGGGATAATTTCGAAATTAAGCCCCATTTCATCAACATGTTGCTTAAATTTCACGAAATGGAATCCGAAAATGCCTATATCTTTATCAACAAATTCCAGAACGTCTGTGCAATGATGAAGACAACCTAACTGTCTGATGATGCTATAAGGCTACGAGTCATTCCCTTCACATTGTGTGACCAGCTGAAAAGTGGCTATATAGTACTGCATCGCATTCCAAAAACGGTTGGGAAGAGTTTGTTAAAGCATTTCTTAAAAAGTTTTACCCACATCACAAGACCGCGAGAATACGTAATGAAATTAACCAATTTTCCCAGCTTCCTTCCGAACCTTTTTGAAAGTGTTTCGAACGATTCAAAGACCTTCTTGTTCAGTGCCCTCATCACGGTATTGAGAGATGGCAACATTACCAGACCTTATACGAAGGACTGAAACCAGCAACTAAGCAGTTGCTGGAGACCATTTGTCAAGGCCACTTCTTAACCAAATCTAACGAGGAAGCTTGGCAATTTCTCTACGATCTTGCTGAACAAACGATTCAGTGGGAAAGCACTAGACCGACCGCTTCGTCCACTTCATCTACTTCCTCCGATCCGTCTAGGGCAGGCGTTCATCAACTCGATATGTCAATTACAATGAAAGCCGAAATGGCAGCGATTATACGAAAACTGGAAGCAATTGAGAGCAAATTTTCATCGCCTTCTCCTGCCCCTGCTTTACCCCCTCGCACTATATGCGCTTGTTGTTCGGATCCATCCCATTTGACCGAAGAGTGTCCTTACAACCCACCTGCTCAAGAACAGGATCAAGTCAATGCTGCTTTTCAACAAAGATAAAAAAATGATCCATACTCTTCAACTTACAATCCTGGTTGGAGAAACCACCCCAATTTTTCTTGGAATCAAAATCAACAACAATTCCAAGGCAACAACAATTTCCAGAGGCCTCCTCCTCAACAACAAGCTCCTCAAAAAATTCAATATCAGCAACCTTTCCAACCCCAACCTTACCAAAATCAAATGAACAATTTTGCACCCAACAATTCTTTTCCTCAAAACAATTTTGTTCCGCCAAATAATTATAAGGTTTTCTCGTTAGAACGAAGTTTGGAGGCGTTTTTAAAACAATCAACCCAATCCTCATCCAATATCCAGTCTTCCATTCAGTCTTTGGTGCAACACACTGCGTCACATGGGCAAAACATCAAAACCATTGAAGCCCAGATTGCACAACTGAATGCAGTTTTAAGCGAGCGAGAGAAAGGGAAGCTTCCATCTCAACCACTCCCAAATCCTGGTCACCCACAAAATGCACATGTTGCTCTTGAACAACAAAACCATAATATGAGTGCCGTGACTACATTGAGATCTGGAAGAATGTTACACAACAATGTTGGCACTAATGATGACACCCCGGCCGCCGCTTCTTCTTCTTCTTCTTCTTCTTCTTCTTCTTCTTCGTCTTCAGAGCCTGTTCTCCATTCTACACAAGGCTCCACTTTTTCTGCTGCTCCGAACGGACCCACATCTTACTCCACGGAAACACCAGCACTGGGATCCGTTCCAACTCCGCAATCTCCTCCACAAGCATTGGACTCAACCAATTTTCAAAATGTTCCATTTCCAAACCGGTTGAGATCCAATAAACAAAATCCACAAATGGAGAAGATTGTGGAGTCGTTTAAACAGATTAGCATTAACATTCCCATCTTGGATGCCATCCAACAAGTCCCTTCTTACGCAAAAATCTTGAAGGACTTGTGCACCAAGAAGAGGAAATCACAGGTAGCTAAGAAAGTTTTCTTAGCTAGTGCCGTGAGTGATGCTCTTACCCAACCTTTACCTCAAAAACGAAAGGAGCATGGCTGTCCTATGATTTCAATAACTATTGGGGATAAGAACATCAACCGCGCACTTTTGGATCTTGGTGCCAGTGTTAACCTGCTTCCCTATTCGGTATATGAGCAACTAGAAGTTGGAGAGCTGAAACCTATACATTGTACTCTCCAAATGGCCGACCGATCCATCACTCATCCTAAGGGTGAGCTAGAGGATGTGTTGATCAAAGTAGGGGACTTCATTTTCCCCGTTGATTTCATTGTTTTAGATACACAGCCTGTAGCTAACCCCCGGAATCAAATTCTGGTGATACTCGGTCGTCCATTCCTTGCAACTTCTAATACGGTGATCAATTGTCGAAATGGTTCAATAAACCTGTCTTTTGGAAACATGACAATTGAACTCAACATTTTTAAGTTAGGGAATCAGCCCTCCGAACCTAATGCTAATATACTTGATGTTTGCTCAATCCAAGAGATCACCTAGGAGGACTGTGAGCTCGAGAAATTTTTGTTCGATCACAGCAATCTTAACGCCACTAGTGCGTTCCTCCTTGAACCTGATACTGTTTTCACACCCGATAATGACTACGAGTGTTTCACTTTCTCAAACAATCTCGACCAATCACCGCCCGAGTTTGAATCCTTTGAATTTTCGGATGAGTTAGCTGAACCATCCGACTCAGTTGCTTACACTCATTTTGAACCTCTGCTGAAATCCTTTGAGTTTGAGACAATTTCACCGATTTTACCTTCAATTGTTTCACCTCCAACACTCGAACTCAAGCTATTGTCGTCTCACCTTAAATACACTTACTTAGGTGAGAATGAGACCCTTCCTATTATCATCTCGGCTTCTCTAGCTCCAGAGTAAGAGAAAGCCCTTTTGATGGTCTTGCGAAGCAATCGGCAAGCTTTTGGCTGGACTATGGCGGACATCAAGGGGATTAGTCCTCTAATAGTTGAAAATCATATTCATATGATGGATGATACCAAGCCAGCAAGGGATCCACAGAGACGACTCAACCCAGTCATGAAGGAGGCTGTTAAAAAGGAGATCGTAAATGTCTTGATAGTGGTATCATTTACTCTATCTCTGATAGCTAGTGGGTTAGCCCCATTCACGTTTTCCCCAAGAAATTGGGCATAACGGTCATAACTAATGAGGCGAATGAGTTAATACCTACTCGCACCCAAATTGGGTGGCGAGTATGCATCGATTATAGAAAACTCAATACCGCGACATGGAAAGACCACTTTCCATTACCTTTCATTGACCAAATGCTAGAACGATTGGTTGGGCATGAATACTATTGCTTTTTGGATGGCTACTCCGGCTATAATCAAATTCCCATCGCCGAAAAAGACCAAGACAAGACCACATTTACTTGTCCTTTCGGTACGTTTGCTTACCGTCACATGCCCTTTGGGTTATGCAATGCACCCACTACCTTCCAATGGTGTATGATGGGTATTTTTTCAGACATGGTGGAAAAATTCTTGGAGATCTTCATGGATGATTTCTCCATTTTCGGCGACTCCTTTGATGAGTGCTTGCTACATCTCGGCGCAGTCCTTACCCGGTGTAAGGATAAGAACCTTACTTTAAATTGGGAGAAGTGCCACTTCATGGTACGAGAAGGTATTGTCTTAGGACATATCATCTCGCAAAATGGCATTGAGGTAGATAAAGCAAAGATTGAAGTCATTTCCAATCTCCCTCCTCCCAGATGCGTCCGAGACATTCAAGCCTTTCTTGTCCATGCCGGTTTCTATAGACGGTTCATCAAGGATTTTAGCAAGATTGCTAGACCCTTAACTCTTTTGTTGGCCAAGGACACCACATTTGATTTCGACTCGAGCTGTATGAAGGTGTTCGAGTCATTGAAAAACTCACTTACTTCTGCTCCCATTCTTTCGTCTCCTGACTGGACGCATCCATTTGAAATTATGTGCGATACATCTGATTTTGCCATTGGTGCTGTCCTTGGACAGTACATCGATAAGATGCCGCTTGTAATCTATTATGCTAGCCGAACCTTGAACGAGACCCAATTAAATTACACAACAACCGAGAAGGAATTCTTAGCTGTTGTGTTTGCATTAGAAAAGTTCAGGCCCTACTTAATCGGCTCTCCAGTCATCATATACACTGATCATTCAGCTCTTCGCCATCTTTTTGCGAAGAAGGACGCTAAATTTCGGCTGATACGTTGGATCCTCTTACTACAAGAGTTTGACCTTGTCATCAAAGAAAAAAGAGGATGTGAAAATGTAGTTGTCGACCATCTTTCACGCCTCCCTTCTTCGTCGACTCTTCAATTTCCTATAAAAGACGTTTTTCCAGATGAGCAGCTCTTGACTGTCATGCGAACCTTGGTTCGCAGATATTGTGAATTATTTGGCCACCGGAATTATACCAAATGAATGTTTGAATCAGGACAGACTCGGATTCCTATCCTAGGTAAAACATTTTTACTGGGATGAACCTTATCTATTCAAATACTATCCCGACCAAATTATTCGTCGGTGTGTCCCCGACAATGAATTTAAGAGCGTGTTGTCATTCTGCCACGATCAAGCGTGTGGCGGGCATTTTGGCCCTAAAAAGACAGCCGAAAAGATCTTGCAGTGTGGCTTCTACTGGCCACAGCTTTTTAAAAACGCACATGATTACTGCAAGACATGCTCCCGGTGCCAGCACTTGGGCCGGATACCAAGGAGAAACGAAATGCCGCTCCAACCAATATTGGTTGTGGAAATTTTTGATGTTTGAGGGATTGATTTTATGGAACCGTTTCCCAATTCTTTTGGGAACTTGTATATTCTTTTTGCTATTGATTATGTATCTAAATGGGTCGAGGCTGTGCCTAGCCGGACTAATGACAACAAGGTTGTCATTAGATTCCTCAAAGAAAACATTTTCTCCCGGTTTGGGCATCTCCGAGCAATCATTAGCGACAATGGAACTCATTTCTGTAATAGGACTTTTGAGTCCTTGATGCGGAAATATTCCATTAATCATAAGCTATCAACACCTTATCATCCCCAAACTTGTGGGCAAGCCGAGATTTCAAATCGGCAAATTAAACAGATTTTGGAGAAAACGGTTTCCAAAAACCGTAAGGATTGGTCTTTAAAACTTACTGATGCCCTTTGGGCATTTTGAACTGCCTATAAGACCGATCTTGGCATGTCTCCTTATCGGCTTGTTTACACCTTCCGGTAGAAATAGAGCATCGTGCATTTTGGGCGATAAAAGAGCTGAATCTATCTATCGAAGATGCGGTCAGCCATAGAAAGCTGCAATTAAATGAATTAAACGAGCTTCGGGATGAAGCTTACGAGAACGCGGTTGTCGTCAAAAACCGAACGAAAGTGTTTCATGATAAACACCTTATGCGCAAAACATTCAAACCTGGTCAACAGGTTTTACTTTACGACACCCAGCTATATTTCCATCTCGGCAAGCTTAGATCTCGATGGAAAGGGTCACTTTTTGTACGTACCGTATATCCGCACTGTGCGGTCGACTTAGAGAATCCGGAGGACGGTTCACTATTTAAAGTGAACGGACACAGGCTTAAACCGTTCCTCACCGTGGACCCTTCGGAGGAGATCCTGCTGTTGCAGGAGCCGATTTACATTAACTGATCTTCCTCCATCTACCCCCAAATTTCGGTTATCCAGCCATAAACGGTGGAAACACTGTTTCAAATAAGTTTGGGGGTATGTACCACTTGTAATTATTTTAAAAATAATAAAAGATAAAAATTTAAAAAAAAATCAAATTTTTAGGGGTATTTTTGTAAATTTTCAATTTTAATAAATAATAAATAAAAAAATAAAAATTTTATTTACAAAGAAATTCCTCTTTTTAAGAGGTCCTTTTTGCAAATAGCCAAAACACCCCCTATAAATACAACCCGACCCCTCTCTGCATTTTACATAACCCTAATTTCCAAATTCAGAGAACCCTAGCCGCCGCTGAAGATCGCACAGAGAGAACTCACCAGGTCGCCGCGCTTCCGCCGCCGAAGACGCCTTCCTGCCGCGTTTCCGCCGCCTACTAGCTACGTCGCCCTCTGAAAATTTCAGAGGAGGTTTGCACTTCTTTTTCCCTCTCTGTCGATTTTCTATTTTGGTATCTTGCTCTCTGTAATGGCACTCACCTTGCAACATGAAAGAGATTTCTCACAAATCTTTGCACACACGGTCTATGGTAGTTATTTCGGTGATGAGATCCAAAGGCGTGGGTAATACTTTTTACGTTTTAACCATCCAAATTCCTTCGTGCTTCCAGATCTTGTCACCCGATTTTATGAATGCATGGTTGAGGGTAGTCTTGCCCAACACGGATACCTTAGATTAATATGGGGGGATAGGGAAATAATAATTGATAGGGACTTCATCCATGAAGTCACCTTAATACCTAGACTACCTATTCACGATCAACCCCTCCGTTTCGAGGACTACCTACCCTTGATGGGTAACGATTGTTCAAGAGAGCCACGAAAAGGCATCCAGGCTAGAACCCTTTTTGCGAACGTCTTAACTGTGTGCCGTTGTGCACAAAATAATATATTTGGTAGTTCGCACAACACTACATTTTTCGCACAATCCCTTCATATAGTGCACACTTTGATGACACGAAACCCCGACTATGATATGTGCACTGTATTTCTTCACTCAATTGGCGCGGGCAAAAGGGCTGCCAACTATCCATGCCCTATATTGGTGACACAACTGTATCGCCATTTCCTCCCTGTTGAGGAATTCGAATTTTATATGCATGGTGGAATTCCAATTCGACCCCTTCTCGAGTGTCTCCACGTCTTATACACGATTACATGATTTATGGTCGCGCACCGAGCCGGCCGAAGACGTGCCCGCAAAGACACCCAGCTCCAGCTCGACCGCGAGCGATGAAGAGCTTACCCCCGCGGCACAAGCGCACTTACTTAGAAGAACCAATAGGGGGTAGAAAGATGATAGGGATGATGACCAACCTTGGTCAGCGAGTGACGAGTTTGGAGCAGGGTATGACCACCCTGCTGGCAAGAGAGGAACGTTCTCATTCACGATCGAGGGGATGGGGGGTGAAACCAGTGAGGCTGCGTCTGGTAGACGCCGCTGGGAGCAATGAGGACACTGCTTTCGATAAGTTTGGGGATGGAGGTGGATTGTAAATAGTTATCTTTGTATTGCATCTGCATATTTTTATTTTTGTACATATTTGTTTTTTCTTTCTTTGCATATTTAATTCCGCATTGCATCTTTATAAAAATATAAAAAATAAAATATATATATATATATATATATATATATATATAATCTATAAAAATTGAAAAAATTTAAAAAATTATAAAAATTGAAAAGTTCAATTTTGGGCATATTTGACTTAAGTTCAACATGACGGTTGACTAGTTAGGAAAAACTAGATCCTAAACTTGGTAAATTAAAAACCCTAAAAATAACATCTCTTAAATATAGAAAATATATGTCCTTACAGTTTATTTAGAAATAGGCAAATTTTGAGTTCAGTTCTTAGGCTAAGTCAAAATAAGGGAAGAGTATTGAAATTTTTATTTGAAATGTAAGTCTGAAAAATAATTCTGAACCTTAAGTCTAAATTCTGAAAATATATACCCTACAACTTGCACATACACGCACCTTGAAGCTTGGGATAGTAGAGAATACCTTAAAATACTCTTGTCTAAAATCCTTAGAATGAAGGAAAATAAAATAAAAGTATAAGTGGTGAATAAAGAAATAAAAAAAATGAACACTGGTTTTGTAATTACTTAAGGCAGCATAAATAAAAAATATAGCGGGGGTGCTTTATCACCTGGTGCCTTAGACCAACCGGTTTGGGAGTCACTGCTAAGCCTTAGGTATTGCAAGACGAGAAATTACGCCTAAATGCGCAAGCACATTTTGTAATCAGTCGTTTAGTACCTCAAGAAGTATTAACGATCGCACGAAGGATGTGTGGACAATTTAATCACCAATTAAAAAGTACTTTGGACGATGGACAAGAGTAAGATAGTTTGAATTGAATTTCCAAGTATAGGGGTGATAATTACACACACGTAGGGGTATATGATTGGAATTTGGATGAGAGATAGGAATGAAAAATAGGTCTTATATCTTCAATAAAGATGATAAAAATTTCTGAGTTAAGATTGCACCTTAGAAGGAAAATTCAAAAGATGCTGAAAACTTTATAAATTTGCAAAACATATATGATCTTAAGTTAATGAAGAGGGGTGTGAAAAATACGGTTGATGATTTCTAAGTTAACGATAATAGAATTTCTTACTAGAATACTGAATTGAAGAATTAGAGTCAATGGCCTAATTGATTGGATTTAGTAGATAGTATCCGCTGAAAACCCTCAGGAGACAACACTCCTGCTACTAGGGACACTTAGAGGTTTAACGGCTTGTTGCACGAGCTCGGTGCAATCGCGTTCCCTGCGAAATTGAGGTTAGGAAGTTTTAAGAATAAAAAATTGGCTTTGCTCGGGATGAGCAAAACATAACTTTGGGGATATTTGTTCATATCAAAATTTTGCATTATTATATCGCCCATTCTTAATTACATTACATATAAATATGTGCTTTTGATCCATGTCTGCTAAATAGTTGCAGGTTACAGGTTCTCAGATCGTTACAGTGAAATTCATGAAAAGTCGCTACAAATGTGAGACTACGACCAACAATAGATGAATCCGTATGATGTCGCCTACCAGTTCAAGGAACAAATGAAAATCATTGGACAGTTCAATGCACAAAGCACAAGGGCAGCACAAGATTCAAGACTTCAACGCGAGGCTCAAGGCAAAAGTCCACATCATTCTGCACTGTTGGAAATCTGGAAGAAAATAAAATAGATTCTGAGAAACCAAGTGAAGAAAACAGAAGGAAAAAATAACATGAAGCAACCCAAAAGAATTGAGCCCAAGATCCAACTAAATGGCCGCGGAACCGCGGCCAAACAGGCCTTTTTGCCGCGGAACCGCGGCCGTATAGTGCACGAGTCGGTACACGTGTCGGTGGGTGTCGGTGCTTTGACCCGGTTTTCTTAGGGTTAGTTTTGTAAATTCATGTGTGGATCAGAATGTAACCTAGGGTTTTTCCTATCTATAAATATGAGGGTTTGATTGATCATCTCTTCGTGTGTATTTGGAAATGTTTCACAACCAAAGAAATTTATAAACCGTAATCAATTAACGGTGTCTATTGTAGGTTCGTCGGTGAATGCGGATCGTCCACTGAGATGTGTGTTTTGATCGATCTTGTTTTAGATGAGTCAAAATTTAAAAGATAAAAGAAAATTCAAGAAAATTGATTCAAGATTTGTGAGATTTGATTTTAAGAAAACATAAAGAATATAGATCTAGAATCAAGAATCAAGAAATGTCCCAATCACTTTGATTTATCAAGATAATGAAGAATAGCTTGTAGGATTCGATTGAGTTAATAGTTAATGATGAATCTAATAATTCCTAATCTTATCTATTGATAATTTGTAGCTAGATTGATGATTATGATGAAGATTAGAGATCTATTGAAGAAACCAGGGTTTCTCTTTCTATCCCTTGTCTTTTCAATCATGATCATTCGGATCTAGCCTCTAACAAAGAAAATCATCAATCATTTGATCCCTAATTTGCAATGAAATAATCAAGAAGTCATTTCGCTCCAAATTAGGTCATCAACGATTCTTTTTGCTAAGGTTCACAAATCTCATAAGAATTAAAACTAGTATTAAGATTTGATCATCATTAGATCTATCAATTCTCTCGAATCCTCCACGAGCGGAGAATTTACTCAAGCATCATGAAAATAAATGAATCAAAGATCAAGAAATTTCACAACGCAAGAATGTAAAGAAAACAAAAATTTCAATTATCACCTTTATTAAATCGACGACTAATTACACATTCCCTCAGTTCGAGATTACAAGATATTGCTCTCGATCGCTCCTTTTGAAGAGGTAACTAGATTCGTCGAATTTCGCTCCGCTCGATCTCTGTGAGTCCCGGATCATCGTCGATCTCTTGCTCGGATGAAGATTAGCTTCGCGAATAAAGGATCGATGGTTGCTTGCTTGATTTGCTTCTCAAAATGATCTTGATTTGGCTTTGGAATTGGATTTGGGCTAGGGTTTTAGTATCAAGTTGTGTCTCTCAACTTGAATTTGAATTTTGGCTCTAATTAATTGTGTAACTCTAAAACCCTGGATCTAGATCTCATTTTATAACCACCTCATTTGAATCTTCCCTCCAAAACTAGGTTGTTAGAGAGAGCCTTCCAGAATGAGTTTGTTAGAGGGAATATTCTAGAATGAGGTTGTTACAAGGAATATTCTAGAGTGAGTTTGTTATGTAGAGTCTTCTGGAAGAAGCCAAGTGTTTTCAGAGAGTCTTCTAGAAGAAAGGTCGTTACGATGAAGACTTCAGGAGAATTTTGGCTGATGACGTGTCAAGTTAACCGTGGATCCGCGGCGGATCGGCCAACTCGGCTGCGGATCCACGGCCGTTTGGTGTCCTTGACAGCTCATTCTCTCTGATTTGCTTGGTTTGGCTTTTAGGGAATCTTCTGATGTCTGGAATCTCATTATTCTTTCTTGTTTGCTGTCAGATCTCAAGTCTTTGACTTGATGCGTTTTATCTGCACTTTTGTGATTCCGGCTCTTTGACCTGAAGGAGTTCTACACACAATCTTGATAAACAGTGTTGAGATATACAAAATTATGCGTGTAGTAATAAACACACGATTTCTCTCATAATGCCGGTAATAATGTATAGCACATATTATTTGATATTTTGCAGACGAATTGCTAATATGTGCTATATTTATACCAAACACCTTTAGATGATTACAAAGAGTAGGGAAATTGATGTGTTAAAAATGCAATATTTTCGACTGATCAAATACCCCCAAACTTAATTTTGATCGTCTCGAGCAAATATCTTTTATTCAGGTGAAGGAGAAAATATAAGAAAAAGAAAAACTAACTAGCACACTTTCGTAGGCAAACACGATTGCACTGAGCACGTGCAACAAGCCTTTAAACCTCTAGGTGTCCCTAGTAGGAAGAGTGCTGTCTCCTGAGGGTTTTCAGCGGATTGCACCCATAAAATCCCATAATAAAAAGAAGACCGTGAAAGTTACATTTAAAGATAAGAATTGTAAAAGAAAGACTTTGAAAATTAGAGTTTCCAACTAATACTAGCTTTGCAGTTGTCATGAGCCCTATCTTAATAGTCATGAAAAGATGTTAGAAATCACATCATCCCTCAATAAAATATCGTATTTATTCTTCATTCCTACCTTTCTTCCAAATATCGATCATATAACCCTACGTGTGTATAAAGAACATCCCTACACTCGGAGAATTCAATTTAAGCTATCATACTCTTGTCCATCTATCTCAGTACTTTTTAATCGAAGAATATTTAGATGGATTTGCTCACACATTTTTCATGCGACCGTTAATATTTCTTGAGGTACTAACAGACCGATTGCTCATGTGCTTGCTTATTAGACGTATTAGTATTTTTCTCGTCTTGCAACACCTAAGCCTTAGCAGTGACTCCCAAACCAGTTAGTCTAAAGCACTAGGTGATGAAGTACCCTCGCTATATTTTTTTATTACTGCCTTGGTGATAACAAAACCAGTGTTCATTTTTCTTCACCATTTTGTATTTTTCATTTTTTTATTTCCTTCATATTTTGGCTTTTAGACAAGAGCATTTCAAGGTATCCTCTATTATCCCGAGTTTCAAGATGTGTGTAAATGCGTATAGTAGGGTATCAACATTCAAATATTTGGCTTCCAGAATATGAACTATTTTTCAGACTTATTTTTATGCTCAGATCAGTGACTTTCTCCATCTTACTAACCCTTGGGACAACGGCTCATAACTACTTATTACTAGTTCGTTTAAGAAAACTTCTAACTTTCTTGCTTTTCTTAAATTTTTCTATTCTTTTGGATGTAATTTTTCACTATCTAATCTTTTATTATCTTATTTATGTACAAAAAAAAATTATTATATGTTTTGTGCTTTTGCAAAGTATGATGCAAAGTGATACGCAAATAAGCACAAACCTCCCCCAAACTTGTTTAGAACAGTGTCCTCACTGTTGCCATCTGTTAAATCTCAAAAACCTATAAATTTGGGAGGAAATTTCTTAACAGGGGCAATAAATATGATCGTGAAAATGCTCCCCCAAACTTATTTTTGGCTCACAATTTTGAGGGCAATTTTTATTTTCAAGAGCCAAATATACAAACCCCCCAAACTTGAGTTAAACAATGTTAATCTTTTAAAATCACATGAGGGGGTCAAAGTTACTGGTCAATGCAAAACTTTACAAAGACCAAAAGTCAACACCAACCATTCGAAAATTTTATAAGTGTGGTGCACCGATTGGTGGAAGAACAAGTTGAAAAGAGCCAAGAAGAAGTGGGAAAAAGATAGGTGGTGTAAAAGAAAGGGTTTGTGTCTCGTTTTGGAGAGACAACACAGTGATTGTGATGGATTACTCGCATTCTCGTGATTGTCAAGAAGAAAGGGTGGAGGTTCAATTTCTTTGTTTTGGAGATGATTCATCTCAACACCCGTGTTTTCTAAAAATGCGAGTTCATCAGCAAAGCTTTCATCGATATCCCGAAGAATAATGTCATTGGAAAGAACGGGATGATACTCAGACTCCATGAAAGGTTCAGAATAGGCGTTAGATGTTGACCCAGACAACTCAAAAGAAGGGTCCGCATGTGTATAATACAAAGTACAAAGGAAATCTGGATTTGTATCGTGAAGCTGATCAAATTCGTTGCTGTCGACATCTATTAATTCGACAGAACATACTCGAGCATGAGGATCGGAGGGTTGACTTCCCAACTTGTAAATGTTGAGCTCAATTGACCTATTCCCAAAAGATAGGTTCATAGAGCCGTTTCGACAATTGATTACAGCGTTGGAAGTAGCCAAAAATGGACGATCTAGAATCACCGGAATTTGGTTCCGTGGGTTCACTACAGGTGTATCAAGAACAATAAAGTCCACAGGGAATACAAATTCCCTGATTTTTATCAACACAGTCTCAAGTTCACTCCTAGGTTTGGTGATTGATCGGTCGGCCATCTAGAGTGTTATGTTCGAAGGCTTTAACACTCCGATACCTGGTTGCTCATAGACTGAATATGGAAGCAAGTTAACACTAGCGCCTAAATCGAGTAAAGCACGGTTAATGTGTTTATCCCCAATAGAAATAGAAATAGTAGGACAGTCAGGGTCCTTACGTTTCCTTGGTAATTGTTGGGAAAAAGCTGTATCTACAATACTCGACATGAACACTTTTTTCGGCACTTGAGTCTTCCTCTTCCTAGTGCACAAGTTCTTAAGAATTTTCACATATGACGGAATTTGTTGGATAGCATTTAGGAGAGGGATATTGATGTTGACTTGCTTAAACATGTCCACAATCTTCTCCATTTGTGCATCAGGTTTGTTGGCCCTCAATCTGTTTGGAAATGGAGCTCTATCAATAAGTGTTGGGTCCAACATTTGTGGAGAAGTTTGTGGGGGTGAGAAGGATGAAGTGAGTGAAGGGTTCGAGCCTTTGGGAAAACGGAGAATAGGCTCGGAAGAAGAAGGTAAACTAGACGAAATAGGACAAGAAGTTAAAGTGGGAATGGAAGTGGAAGCCTGGGATTCAATTGATTCCTCAACATCAATCTGTTCACCTACATGATTGTCTAGCACTCTTCCAGATCTCAACGTGGTAAGTGCATCCACATTAGTATAATATGAAGGTCCGGATCAGGTAGGGGTTGAGATGGAAGATTCCCTTTCTCTCCAGCACTCATTGCTGCAGTCAGTTGTGCGATTTATGCTTCCATCGATTTAATAATCTCACCTTGGGAGGCGGAGGTTTTCTTTATATCATCGATACAAGACTTAAAATCAGCCTTTCACGCGGGTGACCCGGGTTTGATCCCCGGCAACGGCACCATTTGATTGATCATCTCTATGTGTGTATTTGGAAATGTTTCACAACCAAAGAAATCTATAAACCGCAATCAATTAACGGTGTCTATTGTAGGTTTGTCGGTGAATACGGATTGTCCACTGAGATGTGTGTTTTGATCGATCTTATTTTAGATAAGTCGAAATTTAAAAGATAAAAGAAAATTCAAGAAAGTTTATTCAAGATTTGTGAGATTTGATTTTAAGAAAACATAAAGAATATAGATCTAGAATCAAGAATCAAGAAATGTCCCAATCATTTTGATTTATCAAGATAATGAAGAATAGCTTGTAGGATTCGATTGAGTTAATAGTTAATGATGAATCTAATAATTCCTAATCTTATCTATTGATAATTTGTAGCTAGATTGATGATTATGATGAAGATTAGGGATCTATTGAAAAAACTAGGGTTTCTCCTTCTATCCCTTGTCTTTTCAATCATGATCATTCGGATCTAGCCTCTAGCAAAGAAAATCATCAATCATTTGATCCCTAATTTGCAATGAAATAATCAAGAAGTCATTTCGCTCAAAATTAGATCATCAACGATTCTTTTTGCTAAGGTTCACAAATCTCACAAGATTTAAAACTAGTATTAAGATTTGATCATCATTAGATCTATCAATTCTCTCGAATCCTCCACGAGCGGAGAATTTACTCAAGCATCATGAAAATAAGTGAATCAAAGATCAAGAAATTTCACAACGCAAGAATGTAAAGAAAACAAGAATTTCAATTATCACCTTCATTAAATCGACGACTAATTACACATTCCCTCAATTCAAGCTTACAAGATGTTGCTCCCGATCGCTCCTTTTGAAGAGGTAACTAGATCCGTCGAATTTCGCTCCGCTCGATCTCCGTGAGTCGCGGATTGTCGTGGATCTCTTGCTCGGATGAAGATTGGCTTCGCGGATAAAGGATCGATGGTTGCTTGCTTGATTTGCTTCTTAAAATGATCTTGATTTGGCTTTGGAATTGGATTTGGACTAGGTTTTGGTATCAAGTTGTGTCACTCAACTTGAATTTGAATTTTGGCTCTAATTAATTGTGTAACCCCAAAACCCTAGATCTAGATCTCTTTTTATAACCACCTCATTTGAATCTTCCCTCCAAAGCTAGGCTGTTAGAGAGAGCCTTCTAGAATGAGTTTGTTAGAGGGAATATTCTAGAATGAGCTTGTTACAAGGAATATTCTAGAGTGAGTTTGTTATGCAGAGCCTTCTGAAAGAAGCCACGTGTTTTCAGAGAGTCTTCTATAAGCAAGGCCGTTACGATAAAAACTTCTGGAGAATTTTGGCTGATGACGTGTCAAGTTAACCGCGGATCCGCGGCGGATCAGCCAACTCGGCCGCGGATCCGCAGCCGTTTGGTGTCCTTGATAGCTCATTCTCTCTGACTTGCTTGGTTTTGGCTTCTAGGGAATCTTCTGATGTCTGGAATCTCATTATTCTTTCTTATTTGCTGCCAAATCTCAAGTCTTTGACTTGATACGTTTTATCTGCACTTTTGTTATTCCGGCTCTTTGACCTGAAGGAGTTCTGCACACAATCTTGATAAACAGTGTTGAGATATACAAAATCATGCGTGTAGTAATAAACACACAATTTCCCTCATAATGCCAGTTATAATGTATAGCACATGTTATTTGATATTTTGCAGACGAATTGCTAATATATGCTATATTTATATCAAACACTTTTAGATGATTACAAAGAGTGGGGAAATTGATGTGTTAAAAATGCAATATTTTCGACTGATCAGGGTTCAAAGCCAAATTAGGCATGCCTCTCTTTAGTTTTTAGGTCTCTTTTTAATTTCTAGATTTAAATTCCATTGTAATACGTTGTTGAGAGGACATCAATAAAGTAAGTTTCATTTTATCTCGTATTCTTTTTATCTGAATTTTAATTCCTGCATTTTTTTATCTGTTCTTTTATTATATGCAATTTAGTTCATCTATTAAAATAAAAAAAATGGATTTTATTATTATCTTCCTAATGAGTGAGTAATTCCTCACTTGTTAGGGATAGAAGAGGGTAGATTTGAGAGAAGGAAATCTCTCTCACTCCTTTTTTTGCCCAGATAATTTTAATTAAAGGACTCTCTTTAAATCAACCATAATCCGCTCACTACGGCACCCTATCCTACATGATAGCGGTGATTCCCTAGTTAGACCGGTTGTGGTTGAATTAACTGGAGCTTAGGGCTAAGAGCCAAAAACGGACGGATAAGGACCAAAAGGAAGAAACTAAGTTTCTTCCTAGTCTTGCTAATCCTCGTTGTTGACTATTACTCTAACACTTATATTCTTAACTAGGTTATTGAAAGAAGTGAGAAGGATCTCTATTTCGAACTAATCTAATCCTAACCCTAACAAGCCTTTATATTAATTTATTCTCATTCTTAGAGCTTAAAACCAAACCTACCAAAGTTAGAACTTAACTCGTTAGAAGTTAAAGAAAAAGATACCATTTCCCTGTGGATCAACTCGTACTCAACCGGTTAGCTACCAAGCGACACCGTCTTGATTGCGGTAAATTAAACGCATACAAAAAATCTCTACCAATCAGCCCCCTCGGCTTCCCTGTTCAACCGAGAGCACGGAACCCAAGTGCCCCCATAACGGCTCCGTGTACCTCACCAAAACGAGATCTCCGCCGCTCCACGTCCCGCATCCCACGCTGGAGCGTCTCTCCATTAATAGGCGTATCCCACTATTAATGGACATCCCCCGCCATTAACACGAACGTAAGGCGGGGACGTAACGGATGACGAAAATCTCGCGCCGGTTAGCTCCATGCGACCGCTATATAAAACCTCTCTTCCAGACGACTCAGGTACCTGGAACTGAATCCAATATGCCGCTACCCTGTCATTATTCCTCGGTACAGATTTGATCGTCGGAGGGTTCTACGGTGGCTTCCCATCCCGGGACTTCCCTTGCAGGTAGCTCGGCGTCAACAACCACCCATTAAGATCCACATACTCAACCCTCATACCAAATCTCAACCGTTCGACACCGCTAGCCACAAGATCAACGGGAAGGACAACATCTGAAAGAGATTCCGACCTCCATCACCATGATATATGGGATATGATATTCTCCATATCCGATATATATAATTTCCTTATGTAACCTGTAAGAACATCAATCAATAACCTCACGTTTTGAAGGGAATATAACATTATCTAGAAGATAAACATACGCTGTCTATGTATCATGGAACATTTTTATATAGAAGGTAGCCAGAAAATATTTCAGGAAACTAAGATCGAGTAATTGACAAGTATTTGACTTGGTCGGCTTTGAATGTCAATAGCATATTAAATGCAAGTCATACATCTTCAAAATCACAACTGTTTGTATATGGTGTTTATGGGTGTGGCTTTTCTGATTCAATACTTGCTCTTTAGGGCCTGTTTGGTTGCATGATTAGTATGGATTTGGATTGTGGAATCATCGAATTCCATAATTTTGTGTTTGAATGATGAATTTGGATTTCTAGGATTCCTTTGTTTTTTATGAGGGGCCACCACAAAACAAAGATTCCTGAATTTTAAAAAATTTTAAGGATTTTCAAGAATTTGGCACTATTCATTGTACTTTTATATGAGACCCGTATACTTTCTTTATTTAATAATCTTCTCTCTATCTATCCATCTCTAAAATTCTCAAATCCAAATCCCACTTTATTTTCACCAACCAAACAAAGATTACAAGAATCTACAAATCCAATACTAGAAATCCAAAACCAACCAAACAACAAATTACCAAATCCAGAAATCTTCAGTACTTTGGAATCCAAATTTCATAATCTTGCAACCAAACAGGCCCTTAGTGACCCTAAAACCTCATTGTTTATTCAGCAACTAGATATCATAATGTAATGAGAAATATTTTTTCTAGTTAGGAAAATAAATGCATGTCTGCGGTATGTGATCTATGTTGAGCTAAAAAAAAAAGGCTGGTAGCATTAATGCATCATTCAAAATATTAGTTTCTGGTTTAGGCTCGTGTGTTCAATTATTAGGCATAGCAAGGATGCCACTTTTTCCTGTTTACAGATAAACAACATAGTTATATATTATAAATTTGATATAATTGGTTAGAAATTCTGTCCAAGGGATTCACTTGAGTCACTTTCTGGCTTTAAAGACCGGACAACACCCAAGTAACCAAGGAAGACGAGTATAGACAAAGAGAGATGATTTATAATTCAAACTTCTATGCTCCAAATGTATAATACACCCTTATATAGAATATATTTAATTTGCACATGCCATATCACATTATTGATCAACGAACACTGTCAAATTTTATACGCTTTATAAGCAATCCGGATCTCATGTAGGTCCTACATACTGGATGAGCTCTCTCGCAGAATCATAAAGCCGAAAGAATATGCACATCAGATATGAAACACACAAATTCCATGCATGACAGCTACTGATAAGGTACTTTTTCGTGTACGTACTACTGTACCTGAGCAACTTGCACTCGATATATCTCCTACCGCGTCTTCTTGCAGTCGTCTCATTAGCATACTTCCACTTGTCCAACTGAACTGCCATCGTCTCAGCTGCAACTCTTCTATGTTCTTTTTTCGCAGGCTTATCAACCTTGCAACTTAAAATAAAATATGCATGCTCATCTCAGCAGAAAAACAGTAGTACTTCGAGGAAACTATTGACAAGATTTGCAATTAATAAGGATAGTGTATCCATGAAATATTTGATATGATTTTTTCTGAATTCCTTATATATAATTTCTGTATGTCAAACTCTTTCAATTAATGACCTATTGTATTGAAGAGACGGTTATACAACTACGAGAGATGGGTTTTTTTTTTCTGTTTTTTTCTTGGGATAAATTAGCCATCCCTCGTAAATGGGAGAGCCGGGCTCAATCCAGGGTCTCTTCCTTGGGCTACTCCAAGCCCCACCAATGACATGCTCCAAGCTTCTTTTTGTCCACATTATGTTAGTTAAACATATCCATACTGATGTACCTAACCATTGTCTAGAAGAGAAACATACACCATTTATACTAGCATTTTGCACATGCGATGAACATTTTATTAATAGAATGTGTAATATTTATATAAATCTGAATGAACTATATAGCTTTATCTTATTTAGAGCGAAAAAAATTCTTGAGACCATGGATAAATAAAAAAATGGGGGACTTTTGATTTAAAATTATTTTGAATATTAATAAGTGAAGAAAATAGTCATTTTAGTAACTTGGATCAAAAGTATTCTAGAAGATATTATAATATATTATTTACCATATTTAAGTAAAGAAGATAGCTATAAGTAAATAAAATTAGAATTTGAAAAATGATTAGATTAAAAAAACTTTTAGAAAGTTCTTTTTTATCTTAAGTTTGAGTATAATGTATAGTGAATTTAGAATTCAAACTAATTTCGAGAAAGTTCTTTTTTGTCTCAAGTTTGAGTATAATGTAAATTGAATTTGGAATTCAAACTAATTTCCAGAAAATTCTTTTTTGTCTCAAGTTTTAGAGAACGTGGAGTGAATTTGAAATTTAAATTAATAAAATAATTAATTATTTTTGTTTTTTTCTTTGATGATGTGGAGGCTCTAAGAGTAGAGAAATTCTCTTTTTTTCTTTGTTTTTCAAAAAATGGAGGTGTTCTCTAACTAATGTCATTTGCATTATATAGTAGTATAGATATATATCATGTAACCTTTTTATACACAAGCTAGCCGGTCAATATTTTAGGAAACGAAGTATTTGACTTAGTCCCTTCCGGATATCAACATATTAAATGCTGGTTAGTAGTAGTATTTCTGGGTGTGTAGCTTTTCTGATTCAATACTTGTGCTTGAATGAAATCAAGAAAAGCGGTTGGTCCAGACGGGATTTCTATCGAGATTTGGAGATGCTTATAAGAAATAGGCGTTAAATGGCTGACAGTTCTGTTTAATAAGATTTGGCAAACTAAAAGGATGCCAAATGAATGGAGAAAAAATACCCTTATACATATCTATAAAAACAAGAGTGACATTCAAAATTGCTCAAACTACCGTGAAATAAAACTTATGTCACACCATGAAGTTTTGGGAGAGAGTAATTGAACACGGGCTAAGAAAGGATGTTAAGATAACGGAGAACCAGTTTGGGTTCATGCCTGGACGATCGACGATAGAGACTATTCATTTACTTCGTCAACTTGTAGAGCGTTTTCGAAAGAGAAGAAGAGATTTGCATATGATATTTATTAATTTAGAGAAAGCGTATGACAAGTTACCTAAAGAGTTATTATGGGGGACAATAATGAAGAAGGGGGTCCCTATCAAGTACATTGACATAATCAAGGATATATATAGAGTAGTGGCAAATGTCAGAACTTGCAGTGGCCTAACGAGTAATTTTCCTATTACAATTAGCTTACATCAAGGATTTGCATTAAATCAATTCATGTTTACCATCGTGCTGGATGAGCTAACTAGAACTATCCAAGATGAGATACCTTGGTGTATGCTATTTTCTGATGATATTGTTCTAGTAAATGAGACGAAAGCAGGGGTTCATGCCAAATTGGAGTTATGGAGGCAAACGTTGGAATTTCGGGGATTCAAATTAAACAGGTTCAAAACAGCATATATACATTGCAAATTTAGCAAACAGAGAAGTCGAGACCACATTGGTATAATACTGGAAGGACAAGAGATATCACCGAGCGATCAGTTTAGATATCTAGGTTCCATCATCCAAAATGATAGGAAGATCGATAGCGATATTAATCAAAGAATCCAAGATGGTTGGTTAAATGGAGGAAGGCAAATATAACACCCTAATTTAGTTATACTATGCCCGATTTGATTATTGATTTATTCCGTGGCTAGTTTCTTCTTTTTATTCGTTTTGGGTGCGGATAGTGTTTTGGTATCTGTGCTTAGTATCCAACCCGACCCACATGCTTAAAACTCGTCTTGATTCTTGATTACGTGTTATCCCGGCTAGTTATGAGGATCCGTGTACTTTCTTGTTCTATATCCTGTATACCCGTATCTTATATCTGGCATCTGCATTTTTTAATAATACAAATATAATTAAATAAAATATTTTAAAAATATCTAGCATGGCATACTCCTAATCCTGTCGTGGTATCCGCACATCTTGTTCTTGTTCTCGTTTCGTTTAGTATAACGGACCCGTTTGGATTGCTATGTGCACGCTACGTGCATCCATTCTTGGGGGTATGCATTTTCGTTACCCGAATATCGTATTTTGATTTTGGTTGATACGTATATTATCAGTATTTTCAAACCGTAATTTTAGACCCAACCAGACATATTTTGAAATATTTTGTATTAGCCAGAAAACTCAAATATATTCGATTTTATATTCCTTATAAAAATATACTGTTAACATAAAAAATATTTTCTAAATATTTTTTAAACGATTTAAATCCTATATAACTCCCTCTCCTCTATCTCTATCTGTCTCTCTCCTAATATATATATATAAGATTTTCTTTTATATTTCTTAATCCCCCAACCCACGTTCTTTCTCCTCTTTCTCTCTCTTTTTCATTCTCGTTCCCGCCGACTTCACCTCACGAAACCCTAACCCTACCCACACCTTCACCCTCGCCTCACCGCCGATCAC
The DNA here is from genome assembly GCA_030015575.1 of Agapanthus africanus. NCBI lineage: Eukaryota > Viridiplantae > Streptophyta > Magnoliopsida > Asparagales > Amaryllidaceae > Agapanthus > Agapanthus africanus. The sequence goes on from CM057337.1 coordinate 945,022,118, forward strand.
CCTCGACCTCCTCCTCTCATCGCCGACGTCACCTCACCTCTCTCCTCTCCCCATAACTCCTCTCCCCTGCAGCCTATCTCCCCGCAGCAACCCATCACCGCACGACCCGACCTCGCCTTTGTCCTCGTCGCCGACCTCGCCTAGTCACCGATCATCTCGTCGGTCTCTCCTCGCCACCACCTTCTCCTCCACATCCCTTCATCACCACCATCACTTGCGACTCTCCCCTGCACACCCGAGAAAACCCCGATCCCAAGAACCTAGCACCCACTGCCCCATCGCCGGAAAACCCTTGCTTGCATGCTCCCCGTTGACGGCCCATCGTCGACATCACCCCCCTCGCTTCTTCTCTGATCCTACAGCACCCAAACCTAGAGAACAACCCTCTTCTTCTTCTTCTTTCTTCGCTTTCCTTTCTTGGATTCGCGTTTCCCGGTGATCGCCGGAGCCATGCTCGTCGCCGACAATCCGTGCGATCCAGTAGACGTCTACTGCCAGCGTGATCACATTCTTGCATAGCCTGGTCCTGTTCTGTACGTGCGCGAGTGCATCACGACAATTACCGACGTCGGACGCGGCGTACGCATCCCGTGTCGAGATCCGATCAGGAAAGTTTATTTTGCTACATGCTATGTTATTATATTTGCATCCATATGAATAAAAATATCACATGTTTACTGCATTGTGCATCATATGTTATAGTTTTACAATACCCGTTCACATCCGTACAGTTTATCAAATATCTAGTCGCATGCAGGTTTATCTCGCTACAGGCTATGCAACATATTTTACATCTATATGTATAAAATTATTACATGTTTACTGCATTTCACATCCATGTTACAGTTTACCATTTTTCCGATATCCGTTCGTATCCGTGTTATTTATTATATATCTAGTTGCATGCCATGTCATATTATATCATGTTACCGTTATATTAGCACCCCATGCTTGATAAGGTGCATCATACGTAGTTATAGAGTTATAGATGTGATCCCTGATCGACATTGTGCATTCGTGCTTTTACCGTGTTTCGATACTTGCTACTTGTTATTTTTGGGCATCCATTTGATACATTGTACACTATCTGTCATGACCTGATACACCACTGCTTGACTTGATACCTGATCTTGTTACTAATGCCGACAATCCTGGCCTGTTGTCCCAACGGACATATCCTATTGTCTATTCAGACAAAACATGTACCTGCTTGATCCTGTGTTAGCATTAGTTTCATATTTATCAATACCTGACTCGAACACATAACCTTGGGGGTAAGGGGAAATCAATGATGAAACCTAACTTGTAACTCGACAGTTCGATACTTATATTGATCAGTTTTGGGGGCTAGGCCAGTCCCGGGATGATGATGCTGACATCATTCGTCTGTACATGTTTCCTGTTTAGTGCTTAGCGTCACGTCTCGGATCCAGCCCGAGAGTCTTGAACGTGGTCCCGGACATGCACGGGATACTATTGAGTTACATCGACGATTCCATCAAATTAATTTCACAAACTTTAGAATAGATAACCCAGTAGTATAGTCTAGATTACTCATTGCATGTCACCTATACTTATACACTTCACTGTTCTATACATGTGTTTACCTGATTATATTCATGTCATTGTTTATATTTCACGCCTGCATATCTTGTTGTATCCTGACTATATTCTATTGTTTGATATTATGACGCACTAACGTATGGGTTTTGCATGGCCCAGTTCCTCAATCTTTTTCGCAGGCTGACCAGGAGTATTTCTTCCGACAGGCCGAACAGTGAGGAGCATGTTAGTGTTTAATTTAGTTTAGTTTTCTTTCCGTATTTTTATTTCCTGATGTGAGCCCGTATTGGGACGTACTTTCCAGATGTTATTGTTTATTGGATTTATTGCTTCCGCATTTATATTTCTTGACTCGTTTATTCTGGCAGACGGACATGTACCAGATAGATTTTATATTTTACCGTTCTTGATATCTTATAGACGGCCGTAATATGACTGTGGAGAGATGTTTTCTAGTCACAGGTAGCATGGTTGGCTCTGTCACGTGCCGATCGTAACGCACTCTGGGAAGCGGGGCATGACGGCAAAAGTGAATTTGTGCGATCGTAACTTTCCGTTAAAGTTGAAAGGTAAGTTTTATCGGAGCACTATTCGGCCTACCTTATTATATGATACAGAATACTAGGCTCCTAAGAAGCATCATACACAGAAAATGCACATAGCGGAGATGCGAATACTTCGTTGGATGTGTGGTAACACTAGAAAAGATAAGATGCGAAATGAGAAAATTTGTGCAAAAGTTGGTGTAGCGCCTGTGGAGAAGAAGATGCGGGAAAACCAGCTAAGATGGTTTGGCCATGTGCGACGCAGACCTATGCAAGCACCGGTTCGACGAATGGATACGATCGATATAGACAATGTCAAAAGGGCGAAAGGAAGATCGAAAAAAACATGGATGAAAGTGATACGAAAAGATATGGTTGCCAAAGGCCTCAATAAAAGTATATTGTTCGATAAGAGTGAGTGGAGGCGGAGAATTCATGTGCTAGACCCAACATGATACTCATGTTGGTTCATGTAGCCTACCCCATATGCTTGGGATAAAAGGCTCAGTTGTTGTAAAATAACATGGTAACCTCTAAACTCACCGTTGTCGGTCCTAAGTCCGGATGAGAAAGGATGCAGGTTGTGATAGGTTTATGACAGCCAACGTAAAACTGTCACATTCTATTACATGAACCATAATAAGAATATCGTTAGGACGTCCACTACTCAGCGACGCGTTATATCGGATCCCGGGTGTAGTATTAAATATGCAAGGGTTTTTAAGTCATCGTTCGGAAGCGGCGCGCTACATCGGACCCCGGGTATAGTGATAAATAAGTAAGGATTTCATAAGATCCATCTAGTTTCTTAGAACATAGGTTCCATTAAAGGTAGACTAACAGAATTAGTGGAGGTGATGATTAGGAGGAAAGTTGGTATTATGTGTATGTAAGAAACTAAGTGGGTAAGTGAAAATGGTAGTCATAGAGCCTTAGGTTATAAACGTTGGTATACGGATAAAGATAAAAATTGTAATGGAGTAAGCGTAATCATATATAGACGGTTGCTTGAGGATGTAGCTAAGATTAGGAGAAAAGGTGATAGGATTTTATTGGTTAAATTTATTCTAGATGGGGAGATTCTTAATATTATTAGTGCTTATGCACCACAGATAGGTCTTGATGACGCTAGTAAATATCTATTCTGGGAGGATTTAGACTAAATGGTGCAAAGAATACCTAATGGAAAGAAGTTATTTATTAGTGGTGATCTCTATGGACATATAGATACTAGTCGTAGTAGGTTTGACACTATCAAGAGCTTTTGGTTTTGAAAAAAGGAATGAGGTAGGTAGCTCGATTCTAGATTTTGCCTTGTTTTATGACTTGATCTTAACAAACACTTGGTTTAGGAAAAGAGAGTTTCACCTCATCACCTTTAGAAGTGGATCAAGTGCAAGTCAAATAGACTTTTTTCTGACGAGAAGATAGAAGTTGTTGCATTGACTGTAAGGTAGTGTCAGGTGAGAGTGTAACCACTCAATATAGACTTTTAGTTCTAAATTTTCGATTTAGAAGAGAATCTAGAAAGATTAGACATAAAATAGAGCCTAAAATTAAGTGATGGCAATTAAAAGAAGGTAACCGAAAAGCTTTTATAGATTGTATAGTTTAAGAGGCGGATTGGCAGTCTGAAAATGATTCAGACACAATATGGAACAAGATAGCTAGTTGTATTAAAAGGGTAGCTAGAGATCCACTTGGTGAGACGAGAGGTGGTGCTCCACCATCCAAAGACACATCATGGTTGGAGAAGAAGTAAAAGCTGCTATTAAAATCAAGATGGGTTCTTATAAAGATTTGAAGAAAAGCATAGATGTGAAGAGATTTGAGAAGTATAAAATAGCTAAAAGGAAGTTAAGAAAGCTGTTCGGAAAACTAAAGCTAGGGTCTATAAGGAGGTGTACGAGAAGTTGGACACTAAGGATGCTGAAAATGATATATACAGGATTGCTCGGATGCAGGATAGGAAGACTAGAGGCTTGTGTACGGTGAAGTGTGTCAAAGATGAAAATCAGAAAGTTTTAGTTCAAGATGAGGATATCAAAGAAAGGTGGAGAGATTATTTTGACAAATTGTTCAATGGGAGCTTTACTAAGAATTTGGATAAACTTGTCGTTTAATCTCAAAATATAAACCGTAATTTCATGCGTAAAATAAGAGTACCTAAAGTTAAAAAGGTATTAAAGAGAATGAAATCAAGAAAAACGGTTGGTCCACACGGGATTCCTATCGAGATTTGGAGATGCTTAGGACAGATAGACGTTAAATGGCTGACAGAACTGTTTAATAAGATTTGCAGACCAAAAAGATGTTAGATGGGTGGAGGAAAAATACCCCTGTATCTATTTACAAGAACAAGGGTAACATTCAGAGTTTCTCAAACTACCGTGGAATAAAACTTATGTGTCACACCATGAAACTTTAGGAAAGAGTGATTGAACACAGACCAAGAAAAAATGTTAAGATAACAGAGAACCGGTTATGGTTCATTTCTGGACGATCGACCACAGAGGCTATTCATTTGCTGCATCAACTTGTCGAACGTTTTCGAGAGAGGATAAGAGATTTGTATATGATATTTATTGACTTAGAGAAATCGTATGACAAGATACCTAGAGAAGTAGTATGGGGGACAATGATGAAGAAGGGGGTCTCAGTCAAGTACATTGACATAATCAAGGACATGTACGATAGAGTATTGGCAAATGTCAAAACTTGCGGCGGCCTAACGAGTGCTTTTCCGATTACAATTGATTTACATTAATAATCTGCATTAAGTCCATTTCTATTTACCATCATGATGGATGAGCTTACTAAAACTATCCAAGATGAAATACCTTGGTGTATGCTATTCACTGATAATATTGTTCTAGTAAATGATACGAAAGTAGGAGTTAATTCCAAATTGGAGTTATGGAGGCAAACGTTGGAATTTCGGGGGTCCGGATTAAGCAAGTCTAAGACAGTATATATGCATTGCAAATTTGGCAAACAGAGAAGTCGAGACCACAATGGTACAACACTAGATGGGCAAGAGATATTATCGAGCGATCAGTTTAGATATCTAGGTTTTATCATTCTAAAGGATGGGGAGACCGATAGCGATGCCAATCAAAGGATCCAAACTGATTGGTTGAAATGGATGAGTGCAACAGAGATTTTGTGCGATTATAACTTTCCGTTAAGCTTGAAAGGGAGGTTTTATCGGAGCACTATTCGGCTTGTCTTATTATATGGTACAGAATGTTGGGCTCTTAAGAAGCATCATACACAGAAGATGCACGTAGCGGAGATGCGCATGTTTCGTTGGATGTGTGGAAACACTAGAAAAGATAAGGTACGAAATGAGAATATTCGTGCAAAAGTTGATATAGCATCTGTGGATGAGAAGATGTGGAAAAACCGGCTAAGATGGTTTGGTCATGTGCGACGCAGACCTATGGAAGCACTGGTTCGACGAATAAATACTCTCGATATAGACAATATCAAAAAGACGAAAGGGAAACCGAAGAAAATATGGATGGAAGTGATACGAAAAGATATGATTGCCAAAGACCTCAATGAAAGTATATTATTCGATAGGAGTGAGTGGAGACGGAGGATTCATGTGTTGGACCAGGCGTGATTCTCATGTTGGTCCATGTAGCCTATCCCATATGCTTGGGATAAAAGGCTGAGTTGTTGTTGTTGTTGGTAACCCCTAAAAACTAATTGTCTATTCAGCATACTAGATATCATTATGTAATGAGGAATATTCAGTATGTCATCTGTTTTAAGTAGGGGTGTAAACGAGCCGAACTCGAGCCAGCCAAGCTCGGCTCGAGTTCGGCTCGTGGTTCTTTTTGTCGGCCCAAGTCCGGCTCGTTTAGTTAATCGAGCTAGAGATACTCGACTCGAGTCCGGCTCGATTAAACATGCCCAGCTCGTGTTCGGTTCATTTGTGGCCCATTAACTAAACGAGCCGAGCTCAACTGAGCTCGTTTAGAGCTCGTTTGTGAGCCCGGCTCGTTTTCAGCTCATTTACTCATATTAATAGTATCTTCCAAGAAAAACACATAATTAACAATAATGCTTAAAACTCAGGGTTTTGAGATATGGAAAAATTAAAAAACATTAACATCTAGGGCATTGAATGGGTCTAAGTGCTGGGTTTTATATTTATCTCAGTACACTTTATATACTGTCATTTAATTGAATTAAGTGTTCTGAGAGTAGTATAGAATCTGCTATTTATTACATATTACTGTTTTTTTTTCAAACTGTGTAACCCAGTCGAACCCGAGTCAATACCGAACGAGCCTGGCTGAGCTCGAGTCCGGCTCGTTTAATAAACGAGCCAGGCTTTCTGGCTCATATCCGGCTCGTTAATAAATGAACCGAATTTGAACGAGCTGATACCGAGCCGAACCTTAATCGAACCCGAGCTGGCTCGTTCAATTACCACCCCTAGTTTTAAGCTACAAAAAGCTGGTAGCAATAATGCATCATTCAAAACACTAGTTTCTGGTTCAGACTCGTGTTCAATTATTAGGCATAAGAAGCTGCCAGGATTCCACTTTTTCCTATCAACAAAATGATAAATTATCAATTGAATACATGGAAAGAATGTAAAGACACAGAAATGTAGTCACAGTTAGAAGTTCATGAAGGAAGACGACCATAGAAATAGCAATGATTTATAGACCAAATCTTTATGCTCCAAGAGTCCATACTGCACCCCTACAAAAAGATTTGGATATGATATTTATTAATTTAGAGAAAGCGTATGACAAGTTACCTAAAGAGTTACTATGGGGGACGATGATGAAGAAGGGGGTCCCTATCAAGTACATTGACATAATCAAGGATATATATAATGGAGTAGTGGCAAATGTCAGAACTTGCAGTGGCCTAACGAGTAATTTTCCTATTACAATTAGCTTACATCAAGGATTTGCATTAAATCCATTCCTGTTTACCATCGTGATGGATGAGCTAACTAGAACTATCCAAGATGAGATACCTTGGTGTATGCTATTCTCTGATGATATTGTTCTAGTAAATGAGACGAAAGCAGGAGTTAATGCCAAATTGGAGTTATGGAGGCAAACGTTGGAATTTCGGGGATTCAAATTAAACAGGTTCAAAACAGCATATATACATTGCAAATTTAGCAAACAGAGAAGTCGAGACCACATTGGTATAATACTGGAAGGACAAGAGATATCACCGAGCGATCAGTTTAGATATCTAGATTCCATCATCCAAAAGGATAGGAAGATCGATAGCGATATTAATCAAAGAATCCAAGATGGTTGGTTAAAATGGAGGAGGACAAATATAACACCCTAGTTTAGTTATACTATGCCCGATTTGATTAATGATTTATTCCGTGGCTAGTTTCTTCTTTTTATTCGTTTTGGGTGCAGATAGTGTTTTGGTATCTGTGCTTAGTACCCGACCCGACCCGCATGCTTAAAACTCGTCTTGATTCTTGATTACGTGTTATCCCGGCTAGTTATGAGGATCCGTGTGCTTTCTTGTTCTATATCCTGTATACCCGTATCTTATATCTGGCATCTGCATTTTTTAATAATACAAATATAATCAAATAAAATATTTTAAAAATATCTAGCATGGCCTGCATCATGCTCCTAACCCTGTCGTGGTATCCGCACATCTTGTTCTCGTTCCGTTTAGTATAACGGACCCGTTTGGATTGCTATGTGCACGCTACGTGCATCCATTCTTGAGGGTATGCATTTTCGTTATCCGAATATCGTATTTTGATTTTGGTTACGTATATTATCAGTATTTTCAAACCGTAATTTTAGACCCAACCCAGACATATTTTGAAATATTTTGTATTAACCAGAAAACTCAAATATATTCGATTTTATATTCTTTATAAAAATATACTGTTAACATATAAAATATTTTCTAAATATTTTTTAAACGGTTCAAATCCTATCTAACTCCCTCTCCTCTATCTCTATCTGTCTCTCTCCTAATATATATATATATATATATATATATATATATATATATATATATATATATATATAAGATTTTCTTTTATATTTCTTAAACCCCCAACCCACGTTCTTTTTCCTCTCTCTTTCTCTTCTTCATTCTCGTTCCCGCCGACTTCACCTCACGAAACCCTAACCTACCCACGCCTTCACTCTCGCCTCACCGCCGATCACCCTCAACACCCTCGACCTCCTCCTCTCATCGCCGACGTCACCTCACCTCTCTCCTCTCCCCACAACTCCTCTCCCCTGCAACCTATCTCCCCGCAGCAACCCATCGCCGCACGACCCGACCTCGCCTTTGTCCTCGTCGCCGACCTCGCCTAGCCACCGATCATCTCGTCGGTCTCTCCTCGCCACCACCTTCTCCTCCACTTCCCTTCATCACCACCATCACCTGCGACTCTCCCCTGCACACCCGAGAAAACCCCGACCCCAAGAACATAGCACCCACTGCCCTATTGTCGGAAAACCCTCGCCTGCATCCTCCCCGTTGACGGCCCATCGTCGACATCACCCCCCTCGCTTCTTCTCTGATCCTACAGCACCCAAACCCAATGAACAACCCTCTTCTTTTTCTTCTTCTTCTTCTTCTTCTTTCTTCGCTTTCCTTTCTTGGATTCACGTTTCCCGGTGATCGCCGGAGCCATGCTCGTCGCCGACGATCCGTGCGATCCAGTAGACGTCTACAGCCAGCGTGGCCACATTCTTGCATAACCTGGTCCTGTTCTGTACGTGCGTGGGTGCATCACGACATTTACCGACGTCGGACGCGGCGTACGCATCTCGTGTCGAGATCCGATCAGGCAAGTTTATTTTGCTGCATGCTATGTTATTATATTTGCATCCATATGAATAAAAATATCACATGTTTACTGCATTGTGCATCATATGTTACAGTTTTACAATACCCGTTCACATCCGTACAGTTTATCACATATCTAGTCGTATGCAGGTTTATCTCGCTGCAGGCTATGTAACATATTTTACATCTATATGTATAAAATTATTACATGTTTACTGCATTTCACATCCATGTTACAGTTTACCATTTTTCCGATACCCGTTCGTATCCGTGTTATTTATTATATATCTAGTTGCATGCCGTATCATATTATATCATGTTACCGTTATATTAGCACCCCATACTTGATAATGTGCACCATACGTAGTCATGGAGTTATAGATGTGATCCCTGATCGACATTGTACATTCGTGCTTTTACCGTGCTTCGATACTTGCTACTTGTTACTTTTGGGCATCCGTTTAATACATTGTGCACTACCTGTCATGACCTGATACACCACTGCTTGACTTGACACATAATCTTGTTACTAATGCCGACAATCCTGGCATGTTGTCCCAACGGACATATCCTGTTGTCTATTCAGACAAAACATGTACCTGCTTGATCCTTTGTTGGCATTAGTTTCATATTTATCAATACCTGACTCGAACACATAATCTTGGGGGTAAGGGGAAATCAATGATGAAACCTAACTTGTAACTCGACAGTTCGATACTTATACTGATCAGTTTTGGGGGCTAGGCCAGTCCCGGGATGATGATGCTGACATCATTCGTCTGTACATGTTTCCTGTTTAGTGCTTAGCGGCACGTCTCGGATTCAGCCCGAGAGTCTTGACCGTGGTCCCGAGCATGCACGGGATACTATTGAGTTACATCGACGATTCCATCAAATTAATTTCACAAACTTTAGAAAAGATAACCCAGTAGTATAGTTTAGATTACTCATTGCATGTCACCTACACTTATACACTTCACTGTTCTATACATGTGTTTACCTGATTATATTCATGTTATTGTTTATATTTCACGCCTGCATATCTTGTTGTATCCTGACTATATTCTATTGTTTGATATTATGACGTATTGACGTATGGGTTTTGCATGGCCCAGTTTCTCTATCTTTTTCGCAGGCTGACCAGGAGTATTTTAGCCGACAGGCCGAACAGTGAGGAGCATATTAGTGTTTAATTTAGTTTAGTTTTCTTTCCGTACTTTTATTTCCTGATGTGAGCCCGTATTGGTACGTACTTTCCAGATATTATTGTTTATTGGATTTATTGCTTCCGCATTTATATTTCTTGACTCGTTTATTCTGGCAGACGGACATGTACTAGATAGATTTTATATTTTACCGTTCTTGATATCTTATAGACAGCTGTAATATGACCGTGGAGAAATGTTTCCTAACCACAGGTAGCATGGTTGACTCTGTCACGTGCCGATCGTAGCGCACTCTGGGAAGCGGGGCATGACGGTAAAAGTGATTTTGTGCAATCGTAACTTTCCGTTAAGGTTGAAAGGTAAGTTTTATCGGAGCACTATTCGGCCTACCTTATTATATGGTACAGAATGCTAGGCTCCTAAGAAGTATCATACACAGAAAATGCATGTGTGGTAACACTAGAAAAGATAAGATGCGAAATGAGAAAATTTGTGCAAAAGTTGGTGGAGCGCCTGTGGAGAAGAAGATGCGGGAAAACCGGCTAAGATGGTTTGGCCATGTGCGACGCAGACCTATACAAGCACCGGTTCGACGAATGGATACTATCGATATAGACAATGTCAAATGGGCGAAAGGAAGATCGAAAAAAACATGGATGAAAGTGATACGAAAAGATATGGTTGCCAAAGGCCTCAATAATATTGTTCGATAAGAGTGAGTGGAGGCGGAGAATTCATGTGCTAGACCCAATATGATACTCATGTTGGTTCATGTAGCCTATCCCATATGCTTGGGATAAAAGGCTCAGTTGTTGTAAAATAACATGGTAACCTCTAAACCCACCGTTGTCGATCCCAAGTCCGGATGAGAAAGGATACGGGTTGTGGTAGGCTTATAACAGCCAACGTAAAACTGTCACATTCTATTACATGAACCATAATAAGAATATCGTTAGGACGTCCCCTACTCAGCAACGCGTTACATTGGATCCCGGGTGTAGTATTAAGTATGCAAGGGTTTTTAAGTCATCGTTCGGAAGCGGCGCGCTACATCGGACCCCGGGTATAGTGATAAATAAGTAAGGGTTTCATAAGATCTATCTAATTTCTTAGAACATAGGTTCCATTAAAGGTAGACTAACAGAATTAGTGGAGATGATGATTAGGAGGAGAGTTGGTATTATGTGTATGTAAGAAACTAAGTGGGTAAGTGAAAATGGTAGAGTCGTAGAGCCTTAGGTTATAAACGTTGGTATACGGGTAGAGATAAAAATTATAATGGAGTAGGCGTAATCATATATAGACGGTTGCTTGAGGATGTAGCTGAGATTAGAAGAAAAGGTGATAGGATTTTACTAGTTAAATTGATTCTAGATGGGGAGATCCTTAATATTATTAGTGCTTATGCACCACAGATAGGTCTTGATGACGCTAGTAAATATCTATTCTGGGAGGATTTAGACTAAATGGTGCAAAGAATACCTAATGGAACGAAGTTATTTATTGGTGGTGATCTCTATGGACATATAAGTACTAGTCGCAGTAGGTTTGACACTATCAAGAGGTTTTGGTTTTGAAAAAAGGAATGAGGTAGGTAGCTCGATTCTAGATTTTGCCTTGTTTTATGACTTGATCTTAACAAACACTTGGTTTAGGAAAAGGGAGTTTCACCTCAAAACCTTTAGAAGTGGATCGAGTGCAAGTCAAATAGACTTTTTTCTGACGAGAAGGATAGAGGTTGTTGCATCGACTGTAAGGTAGTGTCAGATGAGAGTGTAACCACTCAATATAGACTTTTAGTTCTAAATTTTCGATTTAGAAGAGAATCTAGAAAGATTAGACGTAAGATAGAGCCTAAAATTAAGTGATGGCAATTAAAAGAAGGTAACCGAAAAGCTTTTATAGATTGTATAGTTTAAGAGGCGGATTGGCAGTCTGAAAATGATTCAGACACAATATAGAACAAGATAGCTAGTTGTATTAAAAGGGTAGCTAGAGATCCACTTGGTGAGTTGAGAGGTGGTGCTCCACCATCCAAAGACACATCATGGTTGGAGAAGAAATAAAGGCTGATATTAAAATCAAGATGGGTTCTTATAAAGATTTGAAGAAAAGCAGAGATGCGAAGAGATTTGAGAAGTATAAAATAGCTAAAAGGAAGTTAAGAAAGCTGTTCGGAAAACTAAAGCTAGGGTCTATAAGGAGGTGTACGAGAAGTTGGACACTAAGGATGATGAAAATGATATATACAGGATTGCTCGAATGCAGGATAGGAAGACCAGAGGCTTGTGTACGGTGAAGTGTGTCAAAGATGAAAATCAGAAAGTTTTATTTCGAGATGAGGATATCAAAGAAAGGTGAAGAGATTATTTTGACAAATTGTTCAATGGGAGTTTTACTAAGAATTTGGATAAGCTTGTCGTTCAATCTCAAAATATAAACCGTAATTTCATGCGTAAAATAAGAGTACCTAAAGTTAAAAAGGTATTAAAGAGAATGAAATCAAGAAAAACGGTTGGTCCAGACGGGATTCCTATCGAGATTTGGAAATGCTTAGGACAGATAGACGTTAAATGGCTGACAGATCTGTTTAATAAGATTTGCAGACCAAAAAGATGTTAAATGAGTGGAGGAAAAATACCCCTGTATCTATTTACAAGAACAAGGGTAACATTCAGAGTTGCTCAAACTACCGTGGAATAACACTTATATGTCACACCATGAAACTTTAGGAGAGAGTGATTGAATACAGACCAAGAAAAAATGTTAAGATAACAGAGAACCGGTTATGGTTCATTTCTGGACGATCGACCACAGAGGCTATTCATTTGCTTCGTCAACTTGTCGAACGCTTTCGAGAGAGAAGAAGAGATTTGTATATGATATTTATTGACTTAGAGAAATCATACGACAAGATACCTAGAGAGATAGTATGGGGGACAATGATGAAGAAGGGAGTCTCATTCAAGTACATTGACATAATCAAGGACATATACGATGGAGTAGTGGAAAATGTCAAAACTTGCGGCAGCCTAACGAGTGATTTTCCGATTACAATTGATTTACATTAATGATCTGCATTAAGTCCATTTCTATTTACCATCATGATGGATGAGCTTACTAAAACTATCCAAGATGAGATATCTTGGTGTATGCTATTCACTGATAATATTGTTCTAGTAAATGAGACGAAAGTAGGAGTTAATTCCCAATTGGAGTTATGGAAGCAAACGTTAGAATTTCGGGGATCCGGATTGAGCAAGTCTAAGACAGTATATATGCATTGCAAATTTAGTAAACAGAGAAGTCGAGACCGCAGTGGTATAACACTAGATGGGCAAGAGATATCACCGAGCGATCAGTTTAGATATCTAGGTTTTATCATCCAAAAGGATGGGGAGACCGATAGCGATGCCAATCAAAGGATCCAAGCTGATTGGTTGAAATGGAGGAGTGCAACAGAGATTTTGTGCAATTATAACTTTCCGTTAAGCTTGAAAGGGAAGTTTTATCGGAGCACTATTCGGCTTGTCTTATTATATGGTACAGAATGCTGGGCTCTTAAGAAGCATCATACACAGAAGATGCACGTAGCGGAGATGCGCATGCTTCGTTGGATGTGTGGAAACACTAGAAAAGATAAGGTACGAAATGAGAATATTCGTGCAAAAGTTGGTGTAGTATCTGTGGAGGAGAAGATGTGGAAAAACCGGCTAAGATGGTTTGGTCATGTGCGACACACACCTATGGAAGCACTGGTTCGACGAATAAATACTCTCGATATAGACAATATCAAAAAGACGAAAGGGAAACCGAAGAAAATATGGATGGAAGTGATACGAAAAGATATGATTGCCAAAGGCCTCAATGAAAGTATATTATTCGATAGGAGTGAGTGGAGATAGAGGATTCATGTGTTGGACCAGGCGTGATTCTCATGTTGGTCCATGTAGCCTACCCCATATGCTTGGGATAAAAGGCTCACTTGTTGTTGATAACCCCTAAAACCTAATTGTCTATTCAGCATACTAGATATCATTATGTAACGAGGAATATTCAGCATGTCATCTGTTTTAAGCTACAAAAAGCTGGTAGCAATCATGCATCATTCAAAACACTTGTTTCTGGTTCAGACTCGTGTTCAATTATTAGGCAAAAGAAGCTGCCAGGATTCCACTTTTTCCTATCAACAAAATGATAAATTATCAATTGAATACATGGAAAGAATGTAAAGACACAGAAATGTAGTCACAGTTAGAAGTTCATGAAGGAAGACAACCATAGAAATAGCAATGATTTATAGACCAAATCTTTATGCTCCAAGAGTCCATACTGCACCCCTATATATAGAGCATTTTAACTTGTGTAGCAGTGCGGCGTATATATTGTGCACATGCCATTTCATACTACTGATCAAAGAGTACAGTCGAATTTAGCATGCTTCATAAACAATCTGGAAATCTTGTAGTCATACATACTATAGGAGCTCCCTCACAGAAACATACAGCGGAAAAATGTACAGATCAAATATGAAACACACAGATTCGATGCAAGACAGGTAGCTACTAATAAAGATATTTTTGGTTAGAATTATCCCTAAGCAACTGGAGCTTCGTGTTCAACTCGGATTGATATCTCATCTACCACATCTTCTTTTTGATGTTAAAAAAAGGGACCGTCACAACAAATTATTTTCTCTACTACATCATTTACTTAAAAAAATCACAAAGACCTGACAGGAACATCTTTGAAACACAGTCATGCATGAAAATAAGTAAATGAATATTAAAAACAAGATCAATGCAACCACTGATTTTGTAACTCACCAAGACAATAATGTTGCACAGGTCCAGTGGCAACGGTATTATTTACTTGAAGCAGTGGATAATCATTAGCAACTGCAGCAGACAGTGACTCGAGCTTTTTTCTTCAACCGCTCAAAAAGCCTGACGGCTTCTTTTAGATCATCTGCAACACTTGGACCATGAATTCTCCATGCATCAATCTCTCGCTGTTGGAAATTTTAATGAAAGTGGTTCATTTGAAGGAATAGAATTGTAAATATCATAAGTGCCAATTTGATCAAAATACGAAAATTCTTTTCCCTTTTCTTTTTTAATGTTGTCAAAGCACTCGAGAGAAAGAGAAAGAGGGAAAATAATAGCTGGCATGAGAATTTAATTAGAGAACAGCAACCAAACTTTTTTAAAAAATAGCGCTAGTTAGCACAAGTACATAACAACTGACTTGAAAAGGCCAAGTATCGCAGTGCGTTGAAGCAGTTCCCTTAAAGCTTAATAGATTATGAACTTCATTGTTTAGATAATCCCTGAAATGATTGTTATACATCATTAAATTCTATATTAATTTCTTCCTTCATTTGTCGATTGTGCAGATGCTGACCATCGCTAGCTAGGTTTCCTTTTTATTCTGATTCTCATACAAGCTTCTTTCTTTCGTGTGTAGTGCATACAGTAAACAATTTATGTATAACATTGTATTTGTTTTAAATTTATAGAAGTTGTTGGCCTAGAACAGTGTCTGCAGCAGACTGGAAGGCTCAGCAGGTACAATGTGCATGCCTCGGTTTCTTTTGGTGAGTGAGTTAGCAACTGTTGGTGAGATCAACCGATGCAACATACCTCTTTGACTAATTGTCTGGTCATATGTGGGGAAACAAAGACTAATTGCAGTATACATAACTACCTACAGGTGACACCAACATTGACATAGATCACATGCCCCAAGCCCACTAAGCTGGTTAGGCCACCAACTGGTAAGCCTGAGCCCGATGCAGGTTTAGATGAAGCTACTATTCCAGCAGGTGGGTATAACAGGGTAAAAAAACCACCTTGCACTACTGGATTCTGATGCATTGATAGTTCACAGCCCGCCTAACTCAACCCATGAACATCCTAATTCTCTAATATTATAAAGGGCCAAGGAAATGGATATTTGGATGGTTCAAGAGGGAGCCTACCAAGGGATCCCCAATCTCCTGGCCCGTCTGTCTTGACATCAAAATTCTTAAGCAGATGATTCCAACGGCTCTCTAAAATTGAAAACTCACCTTTGCTTCATATGCAAAAGACCATGCCATATTATTTTACACATGTTGATGATATTATAATTTTCATGAATGGGGATGGGGATTTGAAGATATCACTCAACATTCCTAATCTCTATGGAAAAGTGCTATGGTCATGTATGTATATATGTATGTATACGTCTATCTTTGTATTTATGTGTGTGTGTGCGTGGGGAGAGAGAGAGAGAGAGAGAGAGAGAGAGAGAGAGAGAGAGAGAGTCTAACTATGCTCCAACCGTTAGGATATAAAAACATATCCTATCAACTTTTGTGCATTCAATTATAAGGAAAAACTCTCATTTATTTCAATCATGAAATCATTGTTTGCACAAATCCAATGGTTAAAAACTTGATAGGATTTGTTTCCATATCCTATAGAGTGGATCATAGTCTCTCTCTCTCTCTATCTATCTATATATATATAGAAATGATCCATTGCAAACCGATCCGCGTTTTTCTAAAAACGGTAACTCTTGGTCCACGACATATTTGACCGATCAGCATCGTTCGTTCTTCATACATCCAAATCTATGTGTACAAAAAATCAAAAGATTTGAAAGTCTCTAACCCATGCATCGGATGACGTTTATGTTGCATTACCGATAAACGTTCATTTTTGCACCCATTCGATTGCATGTATTAGAAATCTTCAAATCCTTCGATTTTCCACAAGCAAAGTTTAGGAGGTAGAGCGATCAACTTGAACGGTTCGGATCGTTCAAATATGTCGTAGACCAAGAGTTCCCGTTTTTTAAAAAACGTGAACCGGTTTGCAATGAATCACTCCTGTATATAGAGAGAGGGGACAAAAGGCCCTAGGAGGAATCCTCCTAGGGCCTTTGTCAATCTTGATCCTTATCATCTAAGATGTACACCAAATTTCATATGATTGTAACACATTTTCATCGTTAATCTAGCGATGTAAAATTTTTTAAAATGTTCTATTATCGAACAACCATTAATTTTTCATCCACTGGAACAACAGTGAAAACATGTTGGAATGATATAAAATTTGATATATATACATCTTAGCCGATAAGGATGAGGATGGTATGTGCTGATCGGCCAGAAAAATAACAGAGGGTATACTTTTATTGACACTAAGGAGGGTTTCCCTCTTATGGCCTTTGTCCTCCACACACACACACACACACACACATATATATATAATGGATCTGTGGCTAAATGTAGAAAGCTTCTCTATGGCTCTACGTTTTAAGTTGGGTATTTCTCAGTCACGTGGCTCACTTTCTCTTAGCGCTAAAAAATGAAAATGACTAAATTGGAGCTTCTTTTCTTCTGCTCTCTCCATCTTCATGGTTCTCGATAGAGAGATCTCACGCAACGTCGTGGCTCTTCCTCTCTCCCGCTCATCCTTGGCACTCATGCTTCTCTCTTGCGACACATCTAGGATTTCTCCCCAAACTGCACCTGAACATTTTCCCCTCGATCGTGGCTCTCTTGCATCATTTAGGTTTTAGATTGATTTTGATTTATGTTATTCCATATCGCAGCCTAGGATTTCTTAGGCGTGATGATTGCTCATCATCTCTAATTATTTTTTCAGCAAATTATATAATTTGACTTTTTTAAAATAAATTTGTTGTATTCCATCATGATTTTGCTTCAAATTAGGTGACTAGGCCGGTTTGGTTTTGAAATTTAGGATTTCTACAATTATGCTTTAAATTAATTCGGTTGACTTCCCATTTTAATTGTGGGATTATGTAATCGATATGGTTGTTGCTTTGGCTATGAAATTATAGGATCATGTTGGCTGGAAAATTATTGGTTATGAAATTACAAGATTGTGAAGGTTCTTTTGGCTAGAAAATTATTGAGAATTCATAAGGAATATGTTGTGCTGTCTCTGATTTTGTTTGGATTTGGCAAATGAAGATACAAAGTTTTTTATAATTAGTTGGGAAAATGTTGGTTTGGGTTTAATTAATAGGAATGTTTGGCTTTAGATTTTGGAATTTAGTCTAGTTTATTGCTTTGGCTATGAAATTATGGATTTTCTTTATTTTCTTAGCTATTCAAATTATTCACAATACATGAGGGAACTGATGGTTTGGTTTCAACTTTTGTCGGAATATATGGCGATAATGACACCTAACCCATATAGATAGAATACAATGATTGAGCTTCAAACTTATAGATTGGCAACCATTTTCAGTGAATAAATGGAAGGCCAGTTACCTATGTTTGAAGTGATGAGATATACTTGTAACTAGGTTGATAGAAAATATTTTGATCCAACTGGCGTGGCAAATCAGTTGCAGCCACAAATCCAATTGAATCTATATGGGTTATCCTGAGCCACTAATGACTACTGCATCTTATTCTGTCCATGATTTTGTTCTTTTTATCTGTTACTTTTTGTGTTATGGAAGAAGAAATTGAATTCTTGAAAGAACCATCCTTGAATCTATTATTGATCATCTCCTTATGAAGGATGCACTCGATTGATGCTTTGTTGGCGAAGCAAGTTTTATCAAAGGATTCAAATCTCTGCTACTTGGTGGATTGTTTACGAAGCGCAAGGAATATGTGATGATCTTGTATTGTTTTGTGTATTAAAGGATTGTAAAGTTTTATTAAAAGTGTCGGATTTTGTGTAACTTTTGATGAATGCTTGTAATTCACGTTTTGTAACAAGAAATTTATTGGATGTTATTTCAATTTTTTCAATCGGTGTTATACTTTCATATATTGATATTTCATGATATATTGATGCAAGCTTTATAACTTTGTCTATGACATACTTGTTGGTATTTAGTATTGCACTAAAAGCTTTTGATTGCATTAGTAAATCGATTGTTGAGATTAAGTTCAGGTCCAGGTCCAAGATTCGGTTTCGGGCTTAGATTTGAGTTTTCAGTTGTAAGACTTAAGGTTCAATTTTCAGTTGCAGCTTTAGGTTTAAGGGTAAAGCTCGTATTTAAAGGCAGAGTTCACAATAAAGGGCAGTGTACAGGTTTCAAGTTCAAGGGTAGGGTTTATGTTCAGGTTTCACGGTCATCTTTATATACAAATAATTTGTACAACCTTCTCCGGAAGACTGCATGAATCAAAAGGTAGAATAATCTTTATTTGTTACTTTCTGCGTCATGGAAGAAGAAATTGAATTCTTGAAAGAATCGTCCTTGAATCTATTATTGATCATCTGCTTATGAAGGATGCACTCGATCGAGGCTTTGTCAATGTCAGTATTGTGAAAGGATTCTAACCTCTGCTATTTAGTGAAGTGTTGGCGAAACAAGTACTGTCAAAGGATTCTAATCTCTACTACTAGACAAGGTGTTTACAATGCGTGAGGAATATGTAATGAGCTTGTATTGTTTTGTGTATTAAAGGATTGTTAAGTTTATATGGAAATTTGTAAGACGGAAGTATTGTTAGATGAATGTCATATGTATGAAATGAACAATAGTTCTCTAGCCAAGACAACAACCATAATCCTGTAATTTCATAACCAAAGCAACAACCATGTTGATTACATAATTTCACAATCTAAAAGCCAAGCCCACGGAATCAATTTTAAAGCATGATTGTAGAAATTCCCAAATTTCAAGCCAAACAAACCAAGTCACCTAATCTGAAGCAAAATCAAGATGGAATTCACAAAATTTTAACAAAAACTCAAAATTTATATAATTTGCTGTAAAAAATAAATAATTGGAGATGATGGGCTATCATCGCGCCTAAGCCCTAGGATGCGATATGGAATAACAGAAATCGAAATCAATCTAAACCCAAATGATGCAAGAGAGCCACGATCGAGGGGAAAGGTTCAGGATCAAGTTGGGGCAGACAGAAACCCTAAGCAGGTCGCGAGAGATAAGCCAGAAGGCCAAGGATGAGCGAGAGAGAGTGAAAGCTTCGAAGTTGAGCGAGATCTCTCTCTATTGAGAGCCATGCAGATGGAGATGGAGAGAGGAGAGGAGCTCCAATTTCAGGGCTTTTGAATTTTTTTTCTTTTATGGCAAAGAGAGAGAGGAGTTAGCTCACGTGGAGAAAGACCCGACTTAAAACGCGAAGCCACATAGCAGCTCTCTACACTCAGCCACAAATCCATTTTACTCTCGCTCTCTCACTATACACACACACACCAGGTTAATGGAGAAAAGGTGCAATTGTAGGAAATTTCCTGTCATGGCGTCGGAAAAATGCATCCTCCATGATATTTTTCAACGATCGGCATGCATCACCTTCATCTTTATCATCTAAGATGTGGATACACCAAATTTCACATGATTATACCATTTTTTCACCGTTGATTTAGTTGATGCAAAATTAATGGTTTACCGACAATAGAACTTTTTACATTGCTAATTCAACGGTGAAAAAGTGGTGGAATCACATGAAATTTGGTGTATACACATCTTAGATGATAACGATGATGATGATGGATGCCGATCGTCGGAAAAAATAGTGGAGCTTGTATTTTTCGACACCATAGGAGGAAATCCCCTCCTATGGTCTCTTTCCTCCATTATTCTCTCTATATATAGAGAGAGAGAATAATGGAGGAAACATGCATTCCTCCTATGGCGTCAAAAAAATATTCTCCCTTATTTTTTCCGACGATCGGCACCCATCATCTTCATCGTTATCATCTAAGATGTGGTTACACCAAATTTCATGTTATTCTACAACTTTTTCACCATTGATTTAGCAATATAAAAAGTTCTGTTGTCAGTAAACCGTTAATTTTGAACCCACTAAATCAGTGGTGAAAAATTATAGAATCACATGAAATTTGGTATACCCACATCTTAAATGATAATGATGAAGATGTTGGGTGCCGATCGTCGGAAGGGAGTGTATATTTTCAACGCGAGGAAATTCCCTACTATGGAGGCTTTCCTCTCTCTCTCTCTCTCTCTCTCTATATATATATATATATATGCTCCAAATTGCCCATCTAGTGCATGTGCCAATATACAAAGACGCACAGAGATAAGACTGCTTTGTTCTTCCCATGGAGTGGAAATGGGATTATTGATTTGGAAAGGTGAAGGGCCAACTAACCATACTGATTCTCATGAATTATACAAAAGCAAGATGGTGTAAATTCTTAAGCTCAAACATGAACACGCATGATCTTTGTGATGATATTTGTATAGATACTTTTAAGAAATTATTTAGGCCTATTATATTTTAATTCCATTTGCAATCTAATTTACTACTAGTCATTTGACTCATTTTCAACAAAAGGCCGGTGTCAGAACCTATCAAGCACGGGGATAACTTTATTGTTTCACCAAGTGTAACATTGATTTTCATATATAGGCGATTGATACACCAAAACCTAAATATTTTTAATAAAAAGAAACCATCTTTTTGGAATCTGATGCACAAACCAAGTTATCAGGATTCATGAAATTTGATAAGTATCATGCATACCGAATAAGGCAATGTCATTTCCATTTCCAAGTTAGCCACGTGCATCCCCGCCTAACGGATGTCGGATCTCGTCAAGATGTTACCTTCTGTAGATCTGCTGTTGACGATGATGGATGGCTGAGATTGGGTTGGAGGTTGCCTCCTGAAGCGTGTGAATCTCAATGGGTTTGAGGTGGTTGAGACCGAGCTACCTGCAAGGAAGTCTCGGGGTGGTTGTACCACCGAGGACCCTCCGACGATCAAGTTAGACCGGATATTTGAGCAGAGTAATGGCTTAGTGAGGAAAGAATGACTTCCTTGAGTCGCCTGAAAGAGGGGTTTATATACCCAGCAGCGAATGGCAGGCGGGCGCGGGAATCATGCCGGCCGTTAGGCCCCCAGCGTTACGCCCCCGGCGTCACGCCCGTGTGATAGGCGGGATCCCGCATTAATGACGAGATAGGCTCGTTAATGGGGGATCGTAATGTCGTGGAATACGGGACGTGGGCGGCAGATATCTCGTGCATGGCGAGATTCGCGGAGCCATGGCGAAAGTGCCTATGATCAGCGTTGCGGGTCAGTCGGTGAGACCGAGGAAGATGAGCTCGGTGGGAGGCTCGGGGACGAGCGGGAGGCCGAGGTATCATGGTTCTGCGATAGCCCGGAGGCGAGCTGAGAGGGCCAAAGAGGCTCAGCCTGACGGAAGGCTCGGAGGCGAGCCGGATGGCTGAGGAAGCTCGGGCCTGTGATAGCTCGGAGTAGAGCAAAGGGACAGTTGGCTTGGCTGCTGAAGTGCTCGAGGACAAGGAGTGGGGTGCAACCTCAGAGACAGGGTTTGAGGGAAGCCCCCACTGTAGCACATTGGTTTCTCCTCCGTGGCCCTCAGGGGCCTAACTGGTTTACGCATGTGACACATCATCCGTCACGTGTCATGATATAAGGAATTACCGCTATTGAGCATCATCATTAACCCCCCACTCTCGTTCCGATCTATTTGTGGGTCGGGTCGAGAGTGGACTGCTTAATTCTTTCTGTGCGGCTTAGCGCTGGTAATTCCTTGTAGTGGATTGTTCGGGAACGACACAGCGTTCTTGTTGTCGCGCATCGAGTATAAGTCAAATGGAGGTCGAGTGTGGGAAGGTTGGTATCCTCCCTTTGCCGGAGTTGAGGCGTTGATCGCGGGTCGAGTATGAGTTTATTCGGCGGGTCTTGGATCCGTGTCTTTGTAGAATAGGAAGCTAGAATACGCCAAGCAGGAAGCTACTCAGCGGCCTCGCGGGGAGGGCTTCGGACCCACCGCGTTGATGGGCAAGAGGATGCCCGCTGGAGATGCGCCGAGCAAGGAGCAACTCGGCGGCCTCGTGAGGAAGGCTTTAGATCCTCAGCGTCTGATGGGCAGGAGGCTGTCCGCTGGGATGCGTCGAGCAAGAAGAAACTCGGCGGCCTCTTGAGAAAGGCTTCAGATCTTCAGCGTCGGATGGGCAAGAGGTTGTCAGCTGGGGATGCGCCGAGCAGGAAGAAACTCGGTGACCTCGCGAGAAGGGCTTCAGATCCTCAGCATCTGATGGGCAGGAGGCTATCCGCTGGGGGTGCGCCGAGCAGGAAGAAACTCGGCGGCCTCGTGAAGAGGACTTCAGACCCACCACGTTGATGGGTAAGAAGTTACTCGCCATGGATAACCGAGCAGGGGCGAGCCCGGTTGCCTCTTGGCAAGGGCTTTGATCCTTAGAGCGGGAGGGGCCGTAAGGGGCCTGCTAAGGATGGGCCGAGCAGGGTTGCTGCCCGGTGCCTCTTAGCGAGGGCTTTGAACCTTAAAGACGGGCCGAGCAGGGTTACTGTCCGGTGCCTCTTGGCAAGGGCTTTGATCTCTGGCGTTGTGGGGTAGGGAACTACCAGCCAGGGATAACCGAGCAAGGGCGAGCCCGATTGCCTCTTGATGAGGGCTTTGATCCTTAACGCGGGAGGGGCCGTAAAGGGCCTGCTAAGGACGGGCCTAGCAGGGTTGCTTCCCGGTGCTTCTTGGCAAGGGCTTTGATCCTTAAGGACGGGCCGAGCAGGGTTACTGCCCTGTGCCTCTTGGCAAGGGCTTTGATCTCTGGCGTTGTGGGGTAGGGAACTACCAGCCAGGGATAACCGAGCAAGGGCGAGCCCGATTTCCTCTTGATGAGGGCTTTGATCTTTAGCGCGGGAGGGGCTGTAAGGGGCCTGCTAAGGACGGGCCGAGCAGGGTTGTTGCCCGGTGCCTCTTGGCGAGTGCTTTGATCCTTAAGGACGGGCCGAGCAGGGTTACTGCCCGGCGCCTCTTGGCGAGGGCTTTGATCTCTGGCGTTGTGGGGTAGGGAACTACCAGCCAGGGATAACCGAGCAAGGGCGAGCCCGATTGCCTCTTGATGAGGGCTTTAATCCTTAGTGTGGGAGGGGCCGTAAGGGGCCTGCTAAGGACGGGCCGAGCAGGGTTGCTGTCCGGTGCCTCTTGGCTAGGGCTTTGATCCTTAAGGACGGGCCGAGCAGGGTTACTGCCCGGTGCCTTTTGGCGAGAGCTTTGATCTCTGGCGTTGTGGGGGTAGGGAACTACCAGCCAGGGATAACCGAGCAAGGACGAGCCCGATTGCCTCTTGATGAGGGCTTTGATCCTTAGCGCAGGAAGGGCCGCAAGAAGCAAGCTAAGGATGGACCGAGCAGTGAAGCTGCTCAGTTGTCTCTTGGTCAGGGCTTCGATCTCTAGCGTTGCGGGGTAGGAAACTACCAACCAGGGAAAACCGAGTAAGGGCAAGCCCGATTGCCTCTTGATGAGGGCTTTGATCCTTAGCGCGGGAGGGGCCGTAAGAGGCCTGCTAAGGACAGGCCGAGCAGGGTTGCTGCCCGGTGCCTCTTGGCGAGGGCTTTGATCCCTAAAGACAGGCCGAGCAGGGTTACTGCCCGGTGCCTCTTGGCGAGGACTTTGATCTCTGGCGTTGTGGGGTAGCAAACTACCAGCCAGGGATAACCGAATAAGGGCGAGCCCGATTGCCTCTTAATGAGGGCTTTGATCCTTAGCGCAGGAGGGGCCGCAAGAGGCCTGCTAAGGATGGACCGAACAGTGAAGCTGCTCAGTTGCCTCTTGGTGAGGGCTTCGATCCCTGGCGTTGCGGGGTAGGGAACTACCAGCCAGGGATAACCGAGCAAGGACGAGCCCGGTTGCCTCTTGGTGAGGGCTTCGATCCTTAGCGCGGGACGGGCCGCAAGAGGCTTGCTAAGGATGGACCGAGCAGTGAAGCTGCTCAGTTGCCTCTTGGTGAGGGCTTCGATCCCTGACGTTGCGGGTTAGGGAACTACCAGCCAGGGATAACCGAGCAAGGGCGAGCCCAGTTACCTCTTGAGGAGGGCTTCGATCCTTAGCACGGGACCGGCCGCAAGAGGCCTGCTAAGGATGGACCGAGCAGTGAAGCTGCTCAATTGCCTCTTGGTGAAGGCTTCGATCCCTGACGTTGCGGGGTAGGGAACTACCAACCAGGGATAACCGAGCAAGGGCGAACCCGGCTGCCTCTTGGTGAGGGCTTTAATCCTTAGCGCAGGAGGGGCTGTAAGAGGCCTGCTAAGAACGGGCCGAGCAGAGTTGCTGCCCGGTGCCTCTTAGCGAGGGCTTTGATCCTTGGCGTCGGTGGGTAGTGAATTACCAGCCATGGATGACCGAGCAGGGTAGATGCTCGGTCGCCTCTTGGTGAAGGCTTTGATCCTTAGCGCGAGAAGGGCCGTAAGAGGCCTGCTAAGGATGGACCGAGCAGAGTAACTGCGCGGTCTTCTCTTCCCTGCCCCTTCTTCTAATCGGCTTGTTCTATTCGGGGCAAGTTAGCGTTCATCTCGGACTCAAGCTGGATCTTACGTTCGGTCCAGGCCTTTACCTCGGTCATGGTCTTAGGTTGCGCTAATGCAAAGGAGCGTAGCCACTCCTTATGCCTAAGACCTGACCTGAGTGCCGTAATGACCGTCTTGTCCCGGTGTTCTGAAACTTCAAGGAGGGCGTTGTAGAAACGGGTTACGTATCCTTTGATGGTTTCCTTGTCTCCGCTTTTTATTGTGAAGAGGTGGTTGACGGTCCGCTTCTGCCGCTTGTTCCTGACGAAATGGCTAAGGAATTGGGTGGCCAGCTCATCGAAAGTTGAGATCGAGCGTGGCGCGAGTCCTCGAAACCAGTCTCGCCCGGAGCGGATGAGAGTGGTCGGGAAAGCGCGGCAGTGGGCGGCGTCAGAATAGTCTTGGAAACTCATCCCGGCCGTGAATGCGTCCAAATGGTCCTTCGGGTCGGACTTACCGTCAGAGGGAGACCTTCGGGGGCTTGTTCCGGGAGGAGACATGGACGGCGAGCAGCTCCTCGGTGAAGGGTTCTGTGAGCGAGTCGGTGGCGTACTTCGCCCCGTCGCTCGAATGATGACCTTTCCGATGCATACCTTCGATCATCTTTTCGAGGGCGTTGAGTCGGTCGTGGTATTCCGGCGATTCGGCACATTCTGATCTTTGGCCTCTGCTGTTGGAGACCTGTGTCTGGCCGCGGCCCCGGTTCCTTTCGATGAGGTTCCTTAGGCCCCCTGGTGAGGTAGTCTTCGGGCTGCCGGGACGAGTCCCGTCCGCACGACCCCGTCGAGGGAGGGGGTATCGGTCATGCCTAGGCGCGGGCGAGCTGACCAACGCCTCCTCGGAAGGAAAAGGGGCACGATGGGGTCGGGACGAGGCGCTCTGGCGATGGACCTCGGTGTTGAACTGTGGGGCGCCCAGCGGATCATAGAATATGTTGGCTCGGGAGATCTGCGGCCGTGGGAGGCAGCGAGGCAGTGGTCGGCAGTGCCGACACGAGCAGAGTCTTCTCTCCCTCTGTAGGGGTCCCGGTCCCGAGGTGGGGGAGCGGCGACCTGGGGAGCTTGCCCCGCCGTTTGGACACGGATGAGCGCATCCACAACAGACGCGAGTCGATCTATCCGGACGGCTAGTGCATTGATAGCGTTCGGGGGAGGAGATTCGCCCGCGCCTCCGTTGTGGGGGAGACGGCGGCTAGCGCTTGGATCGTCGCAGTGATCGCTCGCCATTGAGTTGAGATCGGAAGGTGAGCTTTGTTCAGTAGAATCAAGATGTTCCCACAGACGGCGCCAGCTGACGGATCTCGTCAAGATGTTACCTTCCGTAGATCTGCTGTTGGCGATGATGGACGGCTGAGATTGGGTTGGAGGTTGCCTCCTGAAGCGTGTGGATCTCAATGGATTTGAGGTGGTTGAGGCCGAGCTATCTGCAAGGAAGTCTCGGGGAGGTTGTACCACCGAGAACCCTCCGACGATCAAGTTAGACCGGATATTTGAGCAGAGTAACGGCTTAGTGGGGAAAGAATGACTTTCTTGAGTCGCCTGAAAGAGGGGTTTATATACCCAGCAGCGAATGGCAGGCGGGCACGAGAATCACGCCGGCCGTTACATCCCCGGCGTCACGTCCGCGTGATAGACGGGACCCCGCATTAATGACAAGACAGGCTCGTTAATGGGGGATCGTGATGGTATGCAACACGGGACGTGGGCGGCAGATATTTAGCGCATGGCGAGATTCACGGAGCCGTGGCGAAGGTGCATGTCTTCAGCGCTGCGGGTCGGTCGGTGAGACCGAGGAAGATGAGCTCGGCGGGATGCTCGGGGACGAGCGGGAGGCCGAGGTATCTTGGTTCTGCGATAGCCCGGAAGCGAGCTGAGAGGGCCGAGGAGGCTCAGCCCAAAGGAAGGCGAGGAGGCGAGCCGGGTAGCCGAGGAAGCTCGGGCCTGTGATAGCTCGGAGTAGAGCGAAGGGACAGTTGACTTGGCCGTTGAAGTGCTCAGGGGAAAGGAGTGGGGTGCAATCTCAGAGACGGGGTTTGAGGGAAGCCCCCACTATAGCACACCGGTTCCCCCTCCATGGCCCTCAAGGACCTAATTGGTTTACGCATGTGATACGTCGTCCACCACGTGTCATGATATAAGGAATTACCATTATTGAGCATCGTCACCGCCTTTACATTTTTCTACAGAAATATACGGAACTTCTTACACCGTAGATGATTCCAAGAGATGTATATTTATCTCTTCCCAAGCTACAGAAAACCCACCAAATCACCTTCACTATAATGAACCGAATCGACTTGGTAATATTAACTATAGAGTTAAGCATACAGTTGCATCAACTTGAAGAGAAAATTCAACTCAACAAAATCAATGATGGACTGATAACTTGTCATAAAACCATAGAATGTGTAATTGTAGAAACCTGAACTTTGTCCACAAGATCATAATTTTGGTTGAATATAGTTGTTCCCTTTCTCGCTTGAATCAATTGTCCTAAAGGCTAAAACCTAAGCGCTGGAGGGCCCTAAGATAGTAAAAATCCAATCAATAAGAAAATGGTTGCAATGTGTCCACAGGTTAATATGTAAGCCTACAAAGCAATAAGCTCCAACCAAGTTCTAATTGGCTCCTTCCCCAATTACTCTAATCAATGGTTAACAGAAAAACAACACTATCATCACGAATATAGGAAATGTAAATTATGAAAAAGCCAAAGGTGATCATTAAAATTTATGAACCATAACATGAGAAAGTGCTATACCTTAATAAGACAACAAGCAAGATGTGCTAGATAGTAGAAAGGATGCGCCAAAGACAACATTATGACTAAGAATCATCAATTTAAATTATTTCCGTTGCAATGTGTTCTTTTTTGGACACATGTTTCATTGCAATGTAATTTCGTAATTAAAATAGTAGCACGCAAAGGCCTGGCAAGGACAAATAGCATCCTTGATACACAGTATATATCGGCATTCATGCATGAAGATAACCGTCTATATAAACATTAAAAATTAGATTAATACAACCATTTGTAACTCGCCGAGACATTAGTGTGGCAAGGGTTTTGTAGGGGCGGTATTATTTTCTTGAAGTGTCGGAATATCTTTAGCAACTGCACTGGGCAGAGCCTCAAAAGTTTTTTTCTTCAACTGCTCAAAAAGCCTGATAGCTTCTTTAAGATCATCTGCAGCTCTTGGGCCATGACAAAAAGAAAGGCCGAGAAATGATAGTTGGCATGGGTGTATAACTAGATAACAGAAGCTAGTGAAACTGATAAGACTTTTTTCCCCTATTCAGCAGAAGAACATAACTGACTTGAAATGGCCAAATATTTAAGCGTACCGAAGCGTTTATTTTAAAGGTATTACATCCAAAAGGACCTACACTTCATATGATCTCGTATATGATGTTTTAATCTGCACAACTCTAGATTGATGGCTTCCTTCCACATGTATGATGCACACAGTGAACAACATATGTAGAATGTTGTATGTTTTGGATTTTTTTTCAAGACTTCATGTCATTTTTATGTTGTAAAATGTTGGCTTGCAGATGGTTTCTTAGCGTTAATCGACCCCATTTGGATGGGAAAAGGCTTACTTGATGAAGATGTTTTCTTAATGTCTTTTAAACGGTGGAAATTAGCAACTCTTAGTGTCATCAGCTAATGCAACTTCCCTCTTTGAATGGCTGTATGACTGTATGGGGGAAGCAAAGAGTAAATGTAGAATAATTAACAGCCTAAAGGCGATACCAACATTAGCATAGCTGACATTCCCCAAGCCAACAAGGCTGGTTATAACACCAACTTAGGAGAACTAACTTAGAATTACTAAGTAATTAGTCTCTCTCTCCTTTAGGGAAGTTTTGCTGGAGCTTTCTTTGATGATGCCACCTCTCATTTGTAGTGCTCCTCTCCCTCATGATAGATTATGTGCTGGCCTTTCTTGAGAAAAAATTAATAACATTTTCTGCTTCCAGTTTTAACTAGCTAAAAAAATCTAGCAAATGCACATCCATTATTATCTCTTAAAAGTTTTGTCCAAACATGTCCTCAAACAAAATTAAAAAGATGAGAACGCCAAGATTATATATTATTCAATAAGGTCATCATAATGCAACCACTTAGGCCTTGTTTGGGGATGGAATTAGGATAACTTGAGTGTTTTTTTAGTTTATTTCTTTTAAGTGGGGGTAGAGGTGATGCATACTATGGTTTGCAAGCTCCAAACTCCACCTAAAACTAAATTCTAGTTATGCTATAAAAAAATTGTTTTGAAAAATGGAGTTTAGGAAACTTAGATCAAATTGGAGTATAGAAAATTGCAGTTATCTCAACTTTGGGGTTGAGTCAACTCCAAAATGAATGCCAAACAGGGAAAAGTAGCGTTTTGGAGATAAATTTTGCTAAATTTTGAAACTTCAGTTTAGAAAGCTCAACTCTACTCCCAAACAGGTCCTTAGCATCCAACCATATGAAGTTCTGAAATAAAAGCCAACACAGGTGAGAAAATAAAAATAAGGCTCGCATTACCTTCCCATGGCACTACATGCATTTGCAAGACTCTGACAACTGTGGATAGAATCAGCATGGTTGGGCCCCAATGCGACGTCCTTGATATCCTTTGCAGGAGCAAACATCTGCGCAGCCTTCTGCGGCCTGTCCATCTCCATATGCGCCGTCCCTAAATTGTTATAAATGTATCCCGAACCAAAATGCTTCGGCCCAAAGCTCTCCATCAATCTCTCGATCGCACTCATAATAAGTGACAGCTTGTTCTACTCTCCACGTCAACATAATCTACTCGAGAATCCCATGAGATAATCTAAGCACCTCTTTGCATCAGAAGACTTCTCTTGGTTGCACAAAGCCTTGGCCATCGAAATGAACACCAGCGCTTTGGTCTCACTGTCATTATCCCGTCTGTTGAACGACTTTCTTTAGTGTTTCGACAGCTTCGTCAAACTTCCCCAAAGCAATCTGAATGTTCCGCATCAAGCTCCGTGTGCAAGTGATCGGAATCCAATCCCCGACTCTTCAAAAACCTTTTGCGAATGCTCGTTCTGCTCCAACGCCTTCTCGTGCTCTTCTAATCCCGTATAAATCACACCAGTTGAGAATGGCAGTATAAGCCTCCGCCAAATATCTGTAAGCTGCGCCCAATTCCTTACTATTTGGTTCAAAGATCTCTTCTTTGAGCTCCAAACAATTCCTCAGATCAAGCAACGCCTCCTCTTTCCTTCCCATTGACATCTTCGTGTTGGCTTGACCACGTGCGCGATCGGCCCTAACGTCGAAACCAGCCGAGCTCTCCTTCCCCAACGAGCCAAGCGTCCGATTCGCCTGATTAAAGAACCCTAAGATGTCACTGAACTTCTTCATCTGGTAAGTGACGGCGCCCACCAGATGAAGCGTCATGGCGGCGGAGACCTTGTCGTCGTCGTGGTAGTCGAGGATGTTGAGGGATCTGCGGGCGAAGTCTAGGGTTTGATCGAAGGTCGTCGGAACCCGTGGAAGCGAAATGCCGGCCAACTTTCAAGCAGGCGAGGCCGAGCCTCTTCTCGCTAGGGTTTAGGGACGATTCCAAGGATTTGAAGACGGCGAGGATGTCGCCTGTGGTGGCGGCGGACTCGAAGGCGTCCTCGAGGCCGGATGGGGATTTGAGCTTGAGGTGGCGGGAGGAAAGGGGAGAGGCATTTTGGGAAAGGGTTTGAAGGGAGCGGGGGCATTATGGGAAGGCGATAGAGGAGGCAGAGAGGTGATGAAGTTCGGGCGTGAGGCATCATAGGCCGGTCAAAATGTCCGGTTATGAGAACCCATCAATATGCCCAAATATGTTTGAAAATCTCCATCTTTTTCTTTTATATGCTTGTTGTAATACACCGGCAATACTAAATAATTTCTCACATTATAGGAAAGATCGGCGAGATTTGAGGAGGGCAGAGAATGGAAAAAGTTGGATCTCAAAACCCTTGGGATTTGTTTTGACGGCCAATTTCATCTAAACCAGTCCAATTCTTTTAAGGTTAAAGTTCACTAAATGCCTAATTCGTATGGCCGTGTTCTAAAGAGAAAAAAACCCAAAGTTTGATTAGTGCAGAAAACCAACGAAGATAACGGTGACACGTCATCACAGTTATTGCCGCATTACCGCCATGCGAGCCAACCGCAACATCAGCAAAAATACAAAAATTCCCAAAATACCTACATCTTTCTCCTTCACACCAAACCCTAAATAAAAATAAATAAATAAAAAACCTCCAACACCTAGCCTACCTCCGGTACTGATAATGCTCAATACTGAGGATTCCCCAGATCATGACACGTGGCAGATGACGTATCCCAAAGCTCACGAGAAAGAAGCAAGAAAGGTACAGTGGAAGCATGCCTCGAGCCTTCGACCCGAGAATGATCCCGACCTTCGGTGGCCTCCGAGACCACTCATGTGCCCGCCTTACAAACGCCCATTGGCTCGCCGCCGAGCCCTCCAGCATGCTGAGTTTCCTCAGCCCTTCTAGCTCGCCTCCGAGCTATCGCTGAAACAAGCTCCCTCAGCCTCCCGCTCATTCCCGAGCCTCCCGCCGAGAATAACTTCCTCGGTCTCATCGACCAACCCACGACATAGATCACAGGCATCTCCGCCGCGGCTCCACGAATCTCGCCAAACGCGAGATATCCGCCGTCCACGATCCCGCGTTCCACGTCATCGCGTTCCCCCATTAACGAGCATATCTCGTCATTAATGGGGAATCCCGCCTTTAACACAGGCGCAACGCTAGGGGCGTAACGGCGGGCATGAATCTCGTGCCCGCCGACCCATGGCTGCCACTATATAAACCCCTCTTCAGACGACTCACGTAAGGCAATTTTTACTCCAATAGGCCGTTATTTTACCCAAATACTTCGACTAACTTGATCGTCGGAGGGTCCTCGGTGGTACAACCACCCCGAGACTTTCTTACAGGTAGCTCAGCTTCACTCTCAAATCAAGCCCATTGAGATCCACACTCATTGAGAGGCTACCCTCAAATCCAATCTCAGCCATCTATCAACGCTCACAACAGACCAACGGAAGATAATATCTGAAGTAAATCGCAGCCTCCATCAGGTGCTTTAGCCAACTCCGGCACCACCTGTAAATCCTCGTTTCCATCAATGAAAATCCTTATATATTTTTCCTAGTTCCCTGAGTATTTCCTTTTCTTTTTCCCTCGTATTTTTGTAGGAAATTGGTTGCTAGATTTGTCGTATTTAAATCTTTCTAAACCCCTTAAAAACCAAAACAAATAATCCTTAACCCGCAACCCAGCCCAACACTTCATTTTTCCAAATGAATTAATCAAAAGGCCCAAAGAAAATTCAAATTTAATTAAAACCTCAAATCTTTAAACCCCAGCCCAAGTCCCCTTTCCCGGCCCAAAGCTCCCAAGCCCATTCCTTACCCGCACCCGCCAGCTAACTCGACCCGGCCCGTTTGCCCCTCCTTCCTCACAAAACTTTCCCGCTTCTTTCTTCTCCCCTGCGCGAACCCATGTCCCCACGTCGCCACACCCCACGCCGACACCTCACCTTCGCTGCCCACGTTCCCACGACCGCGCACCCTTCTCAAACTCACCCCCGTTCCTCTAACTCTCTCCCCCTCATCACTCTCCAACTCCTTCTCAAATCTCTCTCTCTCGAAAACTCCCACAAACCTACTGCCAGCTCTCTCACCCCGCCGACGACAACGACGACAAGGAAGACCACGACTCTCCCCTTCTTTCCTTCCTCCTCCTCCATCAACAGAGCCCCGTTCACTACCCCGTCCCCTTCAACCGCCGAGCACTCCCCTGCATATCCCCTTGGCCACCACCTGCACCTCGACGCCGGCGAGCCCCACTGCACCTGAACCACGTCGTCGACCTCTACCTCCTCAACATCATCATCATTATCACCAACCCGAGCCCCACTGCCCCCCTCTCTCTCCAAAACCATACCCTTTCCCCTCACTGCGAGCTTCGAACCCCCGCTGCTGCCCATCGCCGGAGTGACACCGCCGACCATCATTGACCCCAGCGCACTCGCAGAGATCTACAGAGCACCCCCTCCGCTTCTAGCGAACACGAGCCATCATCGGATAACTCCGACGTCGAACCCGAACGCGAGCCGAGACCGCGAACCCAAACCGTGCCGTTCGTCGCGCGTTCGTGCCGTTGCCACCGCCGTGCATCGCCAAAACGTCTCCAGGCAAGTACCCTACTTGCTACATGCTAGATTATTTCCGTTACAAATCAAAACCGTATTAATTCCATATTTGCGATTCATGAAAACTTAAATGACCTAAGCATTTGATGTAAGATCCAAATGAAAACCTTCATTTAATTTGACGGAACTCGATTTCATATTCTGGCCCGTGTGGCAATGAGCACTATGTAGAAATTTTACTGGAAAATACAATTGTTAATGGCTTAAACGAACACCCCATTTACACTCGTAAAAATCGGGAATTTCCCGTACCTGAAATTTGTTAAAATCACAATTAATTGTGTACATATTGAAATGATGCGTTCGAGGACTCAAATCGAAACCGACTTGACGACTTGTAACCCTATGCAAGTTCTTAATTGATTCTGTACTGAAATTATGACGAGAATTGGTTCGGAGAGCGGCTCTGGACTGCAGTCCAGAGCAGCTCTGGTGGTTGTTTTATGTCTCATGATGCTTACCCCTTCGCTGCCTGAACTTTTTTGTTGCGGAACCCTACATTTTATTGAAGATAAATCTGTTAGATAAATAACGCAAGTGATTTCACCCTGTTATATCGTCGTTTATTATTTAAACTGCAATTTAAAAGATCAGGACGCATAGCGGTCCCAAACAGAAACAAAATTGATACACTAGTGTTGAACAGCGCATAACTTCTGACGTACAGATCCGATTGAGGATCCGTCTATTGCGTTGAAAACCTTACTGAAAACCCTAATTTTCATTTAACTGTGGCATTGCTAAATTCTGAGCACAACTGGGTGAAAATCGTGCCACGAAACGGACGTTCAGTTCAGAAACTGAATTTCCTGCAGCGAGCACTTAAATTGAAACGGCTGTAACTTGAATACCAGAAACCTGATTGTACTGAAACAAATTTTTCTGAACTGTTGACAGAGTGTACTTGTTACCGTATTTGTAACATTTCATTGAATTCTGAACATATGAATTACTGCAATTTTATTAAGCTTATGACATGCATAATAGTTCATATTACACATGACTTGTTAACCGCATAAATGTACATACCTTACCCGACTGACATACACATAGTGATAGTGCGCGTTATTATTCAGTGGACATTGCATTATCGTGCGTGAATGATATTGGTTTAGGAGTGTCAAGTACGCCAATGGAAAATTAATGATTCGTGACAGTGATTAATACAGTGAACAATGACAAAACCGTGCTATTGGTGCATACTTGTACATGACTAAATCATAATCATCATTAGTGTAAACCTGGGGAAAAAGGGGAAATCGAAGTGGAAAGAGCATCGTATTTAGCGGGACCGTGTTTTAGAGGATGATCATTCGAACAGTGATTCTTATATATATTAGGTAGGATCTAGCGATCCGGTTGACAGGGTTATGTCCCGGACGTATGGGCCGTTGTCTCGGGTATGTACGAGACTCCTGTTAAACATGATCCTCCTTTCCACTATAAGATTTCAAACATGGCCTAAAGACTGATAGGTATACAGATTATACTTTATAATCATTTAGTGACATAGCGATTATCAGCATTTTACTTTCACTGTTATTATCGTATTTGCATGTTTCATGTCATTAATATAAAAATTGCTATTACGTCACTCTGACGACCTGAGTATGCATGTCCAGACCTCGAGGAAAAACCAGCGCAGGAGTCGGATTTACCTTTTAAGCAGACGGAGATCTAGTCTGGAGTACCTTTTTCTTCGTTTCTGTTTTCCTTAGAGATCTTGTATTTGAACTCGGTTAGCAATTCTTTCCTGTTTATTTGTGAATTGTGAACAATGAAAATTCGATATAATAATTCAGTGATGTATTTCCTTTACTGTTGTGCTTTGTTTACTGATTACTATGTAGTGTTAGAAGCGGAAGTGTGACTACGGCGGGATTATTTCTTGACCGTAGGAGCATGGCTGGCCTAGTCATTCCTCATTTTTCTTATTTTGGGAAGCGGACGTGACACTACCACTTCCGAAGCCGCCGCCGCCGCTTCCCTCTCTCTCTGCTCCAACCTTAACCCTAACACCTCCTCCCTTCCTCTTGCCCACCACCTTCCTGAACTCCCCTATCCTCCCGGCCGCCACGCTTCCCCGTCCTTCTCTATCCTCCATGCCGTCCTCTTCCCCCGCCTCCTCCATCATAATCATTATTACCACTACCACCTCCTCCTCCTCCTTCTTCCACCTTCCCACGATCCATCACTTCCCACCATCTTCATCATCATCATCATCATCTCCTTTTTCCACCCTCTCACGACCCATCACTTTCTCCTTCTCGCCCACCACTTTGACCACCCTCCTCCTCCTCCACCACCTGCCTCCTCCTCTAAAACCATCTGATTTTTTTTTAAATATTAATTAATAATTTGATTTAAAATTAATAATTAATTAATAATTTAATTAACTATGTATATTAGAAGGGTAAAATAGTCATTTTACTGTTTGGTTAACACCGTTAACCGGTCATGGTTATCTTTGGGGGTTTCTGCGCCGATTAAATTTTTTTGAGGTTTTCTGAGATTCGGCCAAATGAATCGGAGGTTTACTAAACTTCGGCCTTCTTTTAATGATCAGCATCCCTCTTCTTGATCTTTATGGTCTAACACATAAGTACACTGATTTTCATGTGATTTTGACACTCGTCAATTTAATTATAGAATATGCTCTATCATTAGTTAGCCGATTGATAAATTATGACCCGTTCCATACAAGTGCGAGTTCGTTTTTAACTGAACTAGAAGAGACTTCTCTCTTATGTCAGCTCAGATAAACATAATTTGCTTGGATTTACATGAATAAAAAAGATGACCACACAAAAAATTGCCGGTCATGAGATTTTAGCGCATGACCTCTGAATAAATGCTGGGTTAAGAATGTATATCAAGAATAAGGATTATATCATTTGTCCATAAGCATAAACAGCAAACAATCAAACCACATCAGTTGGATAATTTTTGGGAATTAACGATTTTTAAAATATGATTAGCAAAATGATGTTGGATTTAAAATATTTAGCAATATAGTGTTGGAGGGCTGATTAAGAGAATTAAAGGCTTGTTAACGAAAACCGCATTTTAAAAGTGCGGTTTCACTTTTCTTTAAAAAAAATGATGTTTCCTAAAGACAAAACTCACTCTTCCCCTTCGTCGGCCGCCGCCGCCGCCGTCTCTTCTCGTCCTCTGCACCTCCTCTTCCTCCTCTTATAACCGCCACCGCACCAATCACAACCGCCTCTCTTCTTACCTCACCATCGACCTCTCCGTCCTCCTCGTTCCCAAAGACCCCAAAACCAAACCTTAGCTATCAAATTATAACCAAAATAAGAAAAATGAAGCAAAAAAATTATCTCGATGCTGCAAATTTAGAGTGCCTCCCTCGATTTGAGAAAATGATGGGCAAGACCTCGCAATCGCAGAAAACCGAAAGTTCGCAAGATTTCTTGAACCACCCATTTCCCCTCTTGGCTAAGGGGGATCATCTTGGGAGGGACCATGTTGGAAGGGAGAGGGTCGACCATTTCTCAAAGGGGGGCCATGTTGGGAGGGAATCGGATAAAATATCGTCAGCTGCAATAATAGCAATATAACCTCAACCTAACAGGGAGAAAAATTAAAGAAGAAGAGAAAATTCAACAGGTGAAGTACCGAAAACTTCTCAATTAAAAAACGGCCAGTTTCAGAATCTAAATCCTGCAAATTGCCGCTTCCTTGAAAGTATATCCATCCTAAACTGCCTTTGTTTCATGTAGGCTCTTTTTAGAATATTGTCTTCTATGAATTGATTTATTCATCCCAAGGAAGAACAGCAAATGCTCCAAAAAGTGCAAGCTCCTGCATGCATGAACAACCATCCTGATGAATACACAACTCTAACATGCATGCAGCGCTGAAACGGAAAAAGTAATCCAACCTGTGTAAACTCCCTGAAAGAGAGGATAAAGTTCGAGCCGCCAAAACGGTGATGATAGCAATCGTGCATCACCGGTGTGTTGTGGTTGCTAAATGCTGCAGCTACATCGAGAACAGACAGGATTGGCTCAAAGGAAATCAATCACATAATGGTACTCAAATCTCACAAAGACAAACTAACCAAGAGATGAGCGCCAATGGCCGGGGCTGCCAATAACGAATAGAATGCCTCCTGTCCCCTTTAATTAAGGCTATACCGGCAGCTACCAAAAACTTAATCTTCAAGCAAAAAAAGTTTTAATTAATTTAACAATTGATACGAGAACATATGGTGCAGTCTATACGAAGAATTAACGGTGAATTTGAGATTAATGGCGAACATATGGTGCAGTCTATATGATCACCAGTCGTCACCAATCATCACCATCATATTCTACCTTCCCATTTTTCAACCCCCGCGCGCTACCATAAAAGATGCACGCACCAAGGGATATATGACAACATGGGTGCATCATACATGCATTTGCACCAATGTCATTGCAACCACCGGTGCAATTTAATTTCATATCTAAGAAAAGTTAAAAATAAAATTTAAAAGCTTCCATTTTGCACCAATGGTCGTAACCTTTGATGCAATTTAATTTTATATTTAAAACCATTAAAATATAAGAAAACTGGTTTTGCATCAATGGTTATTTCCAATGGTGCAATTAATGTAAATTCGAATTTGCAAAAAATATATAAAAGCTTGAGGATTGCGCGTGGTCAACTTTAATGGTTTCTTTTCCCTCCAAAATTCTAAACTTCAATATTTTCTTCCCTCCAAATTTTCATGCCTTTCGCTTGGCTCCTTTTAAATCCAGAGCCATATAAATTAAATATATAAAGGTTGTTAATAATTATGATATTGCATACCACATGACTTATATTAAGTACGAATTATATTGATTCATATACATTATTACAAATTGTGTGATTTGATTGATTTGACTGGTGACCAACTAAACTAATTGATAGGTCTTGTTTGGATAAAATATAAAATGTAATCCAGATAGTTTTCATGAATTCGAATGTTGCACTTCTTTGACGGATTAATTTAAATACCGATAGGATATAAGTTGACGTCGTATTCTGAATGATCCCTGGATCTCCTTCAGATGTTATCTTCCGTTGATCTGCTGGGAGCACCGATGGACGGCTGAGATTGAGTTGTAGGGTTGATCCCTGAAGCGTGTGGATCTCAATGGGTTTTGAGCGGTTGTGGCCGAGCTACCTGCAAAGAAGTCCCGGGATGGTTGTGCCACCGAGGACCCTCCGACGATCAAGTTAGACGGGGTATTTTGGCAGTGTGGCGGTCTAGTGGAGTAAAAATGGCTTACCTCGATCGTCTGAGAGAGGGGTTTATATAGCGGCAGCAATGGGCAGGCGGCGCGAGAATCACGCCAGCCGTTAAGCCCCTGACGTCACGCCCGCGTGATAGACAGGATCCCGTATTAATGACGAGACAGGCTCGTTAATGGGGGATCGTGATAGCGTGGAACGCGGGATCGTGGGCGGCGGATATCTCGCGCATGGCGAGATTCGCGGATCCGTGGCGTGGGCGCATGTGATCAGCGCTGTGGGTCGGTCTGGGTCAGACCGAGGAAGATGAGCTCGGCGGGAGGCTCGGGCACGAGCTGGAGGCCGAGGCATCATGGTTCCGTGATAGCTCGGAGGAGAGCCAGGGGACGTCTGGAAGGTCACCAAAGGTTGGGAGAATCCTCTGGACGGAGGCCCGAGGTGTGATCCCAACTGAAATTCTTGATCCCTTCTTATAGGTTCTGGGACACGTCATCTGCAACGTGTCAGCATCTGGAGAGTCACCGATATCGAGCCTCATCATTAGCCCCCCACTCTCGTCTCGACTCGTTCCTAGGTCGGGTCGAGAGTGGTCCGACCGATCACCCGGTGTGAGCTCTCACTCGAAGATATCGTCGTCGCGCATTCCCGGTCAAAGAGTAGTATTTTCTTGATGACGTCAGCGGATCAGGGTGAGATCTCGCATTAAAGGGGGAACGCTGGATCGTATGTACGTTCGTCGAAGCGACAACCCACGTGTCTGGCGTTGGTTGGCTGGCGAGACGTGTCGCAGGAGTTCCCGCGCTCGAAGGGATGCATCCAATGTGAGTGCGACAGGTAGAATGTTGTCAGCCGTTGGTTGCGAAACATTGTTTTGGCGGGAGGCGATTTGAGCTGTAAGATGTGCAAGCCGGCAGCTATAAATAGAGGTGGGATCCCCATCGGGCTCATACCTCTTCATAGTTTCCTCATCCCTGGTCATGTTAGCTCGGCGTTCTTCTCCTCAGGTCGGATTTCTTACTTTTGATCTTCCGAGGACACCTCTCTTTGATCAGGTTAGATGTCTTCCTCCGAAGAGTCTGTAGATGTAGTGCGGGTAGAGTCTAAGGAATCTTCTGAAGCTTCCTCTTCTACTTCTTCCTCTTCCCCCTCTGAGTTGGAGTTCACCCAGGAAGATAGGGTGGTCCCCAGAGCACAGGCCGCGGGTGTTCTTGGCGTGCGATCCTCGCTGAGCCGTGCGGAGGAGCTCGTTAACATTAAGACCTGTTTCTTCATTCCTCCCGGCTATTTGCTTCGTCTGGCCGAGGAGGGAGAGAGGGCAAACCAGGTACGGGGCAAGGAGATTGCCTTGTACCTGGAGGCCTTTTGGGGCGGGATGTGTCTGCCCTTCTCTCCCGAGGTGAGCGAGGCGTTGAATTTTTTTGGGTTAGCCCCGGGCCAGCTAGTGCCGAACTCTTGGAGGATCCTCCTTGGGTTCCTGGTCCGGTTGAGGTTGAGTCAGATCCCTTTCAGCCTGAACCTTCTCGTTTCTTCCCTTTGCTATAAAAACCACTCTGGTGCTCGTAGGGGCGAGCCAGGCTGGGTATACCTCTCTTTTAGAAGACAACAGGGAGATGCCGCCAGGTCTGGGATCGGCGTAGTACCTTCTTCCATTCACGAATGGAAGAAGAAGTTTTCTTTATTGCGCCACCCGAGGGTGAGGATTGGCCCGTGCCCACCCAGTGGCAATGGGCCAGCTGTCCTCAGGTGAGTCGTTCGAATGATCCCGACGCGGTGGCAGTGTCGAAGTGGGAGCAACTCCCTCGGGCTGATGTGATGATGTCTGAGCGGGCCCTCAGTTGGGCCGGGCTCAGCCCCGCCTATTACGCGGGTAAGTCAGGAGCTTTCAGGCGACCTGTTTAGACTTATGCATTCTTTAATTTTTCTTGGCATTACTGACTCCTCGTATTTTTATCTTATGCAGGACCCATGGACCTAAGCAAGTTCCGGGTGGCAGTGGTCGACATGAAGAAGGGGAAGAAAGCCGGAAGCGCCGGCCCTTCTCGCCCGTCGTCGGTTTCGGCTCCGCCGGTGGCCACTCCATCCAGGCGCCCAAACGCGCCTCGGGCCGCCGAGTCCAGTCGTACGCCAGTCCGAAAGCGTGCTCGGGAGCAAGAGCCCCGGGGCTCCCGAGGTGGGAGTCGAGACCGACTCTCCCGCGTTGCTCCTCAAGAGGTTTCACAGGACGAAGCCCGCTCCCCGGCTTCCCCAATCCTCATAGACGAAGGAGATCTTAGCTTCGAGGTGCCCTCGGGGCTTTCCGTCGTCGACAGCCTGCTCTTGGAGATGGAGAGGTCGGCCGGGGGCAGAATCCCTTGGGGGACCCTCTGTACCCAAATGGCGGCCATAGCTCAAGAGGCCGTGCAGGTTGGTGTTCGCACCCCACTCGGTTCTTTATTCAGCATTTTTGTTCACGTAGTTGGGTGCCTTCCTTTCCCTCTTAACCATCTTTCTTTTCTTCAGGTCCTCCAGCACGTCGTCCTCGTCGTCAATATAAAGGACGAGGAGATTGTCCCGGCGATGTGGGCCGCGGATGAGTTCTCTGCGTAGGAGGAGAGCTCGAGGCTGGAGTTGAAGGCGGCGACGGAAAGAGTCGCGGCCCTCGAGGACAGGGTAGCGGCCGCGAATTGGGAGGTCGCCAGGTGCCGAGAGACCACTCTAGCCGCCGAGGCCAAGTTAGAAGATTCCCAGGTGCTCGTCGCCACCTTGAAGAAGACGGCGAACACCCTCCGTAAGGAGAATGAGGCGGCAAAGGAAGGGACGAGGCGTGCCGAGCTGCCGGCGTTGAAGGCTGAGCTTCTGGCGTCGAAGGTGGTGGAGAGCTACAAGGAGTCAGACCTGTTCTACATCGACCTTGCTGCATCCACCGGCGTTATTTGGCACGACGCCCTCGACGCTGTTAAGGCCCAGATGCCGGTGTTCCCCGACGGCAAGCTCCGAGAGGAGTACCTTCGTGTGGAAGACGCGCGAGGTAACGTCCCTGGAAACGTCGTGGGGGAAGAGGCCCCCGGTGGGAGCGTGGGGGACAAGTCGGTCGCCCCGGCTCTCGGTGTCGAAGCTCCTGTAGCGGGTGCCGACCCTGAAGACGCCGTCCCGGTTGTCGTAGTGGAAGCGATGCTCGTCGATGCTCGCCCCGGCCCCGAGGCCTGAACTTCCCTACCTCCTTATTTTGTTTGCGCCAAAATTTTGTAAGCCTCCGGGCGTTTTTGTAAGGCTGGAGAGCCAAAAATACCTTTTGATTTTTATGAATAGAAAATCCATTTTGCAGTTTCTTTGCGTGCGCATTTTCCTTTTGTTTGTGGTAAACATTTGTATTTGCACAGTATTGCTTTCATCTTTAGGTCGGTATTTCGTCTAGCGATTGCACGTCGAGTTGAGAGTTGAAGTCGACCATTTGCCAAGTGTGTAAAGACCGGTGAAAGATCGGTATCTCCATAGCCCCGAAGTCGAGGTGGAGATCGCCTAGACGTGGAATGACCGAGCAGAGTAGCTGCTCGGTGGCCTCTTGGTGAGGGCTTAGACCCTTGGCGTCGTGGGGTAAGTGATTACCAGCCAAGGATGGACCGAGCAGGGTAGCTGCTCGATGGCCTCTTGGCGAGGGCTTTGATCCCTGGCGTCGGTGGGTAGGGAACTACCAGCCAGGGATAACCGAGCAGGGTTACTGCCCAGTTGCATCTTGGTGAGGGCTTCGATCCTTAGCGCGGGAGGGCATAAAGAGGCCTACTAAGGATGGACCGAGCAAAGTTGCTGCTCGGTGGCCTCTTGGCGAGGGCTTTGATCCCTGGTGTCGTGGGTAGGGAACTACCAGCCATGGATAACCGAGTAGGGTAGCCGTCCGGTTGCCTCTTGACGAGGGCTTTGATCCCTGGCGTCGGTGGGTAGGGAACTACCAGTCAGGGATAACCGAGCAGGGTAGCCGCTCGGTTGCCTCTTGGTGAGGGCTTTGACCCTTGGCGTGGGAGGGTATTAGGAGGCCTGCTAAGGATGGAACGAGTGGGGTTGCCGCTCGGTGGCCTCTTGGTGAGGGCTTAGATCCTTGGCATCGGTGGGTAAGAAATTACCAGTCAGGGATAACCGAGTAGGGATGCTGCCCGATTGCCTCTTGGTGAGGGCTTTGATCCCTGGCGTCGTGGGGTAAGGAATTACCAGCCAGAGATAACCGAGCAGGGATGCTGCCCGATTGCCTCTTGGTGAGGGCTTTGATCCTTAGCGCGGGAGGGTATTAGGAGGCCTGCTAAGGATAGACCGAGCGGGATAGCCGCTCGGTGGCCTCTTGGTGAGGGCTTAGATCCCTGGCGTCGGTGGGTAAGAATTTACCATTCAGGGATAACCGAGCAGGGGTGCTGCCCGATTGCCTCTTGGTGAGGGCTTTGATCCCTGGCGTCGTGGGGTAAGGAATTACCAGCC
Organism: Agapanthus africanus; assembly: GCA_030015575.1. Lineage (NCBI taxonomy): Eukaryota > Viridiplantae > Streptophyta > Magnoliopsida > Asparagales > Amaryllidaceae > Agapanthus > Agapanthus africanus. The sequence continues at coordinate 945,065,455 of CM057337.1, forward strand.
AGGGATAACCGAGCAGGGTTGCTGCCCGATTGCCTCTTGGTGAGGGCTTTGATCCTTAGCGCAGGAATTGGGAGGCCTGCTAAGGATGGACCGAGCGGGATAGCCGCTCGGTGGCCTCTTGGTGAGGGCTTTGATCCCTGGAGTCGGTGGGTAAGAAATTACCAGTTAGGGATAACCGAGCAGGGTTGCTGCCCGGTTGCCTCTTGGTGAGGGCTTGGATCCTTAGCGTGGGAGAGCATTTGGAGGCCTGCTAAGGATAGACCGAGCAAGGTTGCTGCTCAGTGGCCTCTTGGCGAGGGCTTTGATCCCTGGCGTCGGTGGGTAGGGAACTACCAACCAGGGATAACCGAGCAAGGAAGCCGTCCGGTTGCCTCTTGGCGAGGGCTTTGATCCCTGGCGTCGGTGGGTAGGAAACTACCAGCCAGGGATAACCGAGCAGGGTAGCCACTTGGTTGCCTCTTGATGAGGGCTTTGACCCTTGGCGTCGTGGGGTAAGAAGTTACCAGCCAAGGGTGGACTGAGCAGAGTAGCTGCTCGGTTGAGTTGTGAGGTTCTGTCCGATCTTCCTCGGTGTTTGAACATCGGGAAGAGTGACCGTCTCGGTCGACACGTGTCATGAACGTGCCGGGGGAGGCGAAGCGTAAGAGCCGCGTCATTCCGATTTTGCCGAGAAAAGCGGGATGTCCGCCGCGTGGCGGTATAGTTGTGGAAGAAACGAGCGACTGTTGGACTCTTGGGGCGTTGTGGGGCTATAAAACGGAGGTAGTGTTGATCACTCTTTTCTTCACACCCAAAACGTAAGAATAGAGGACTTCCCTCATACCATCCCCGACATCATAAATTTCAAGGACGTGTACCTGCACGACCAGTATTGCACCGAGGATATGATGCAGGTAGTTATAGGCCGCATTGAGGATCATTTCGGCCGACTGCTTCCCCAGCGCTCACCCTGCTCCAGCTGTTGATGTACTCAATCTGGAGGTGGTCGCCGGGGCTGCACAACCCCTTGTCCGAACAGCTGAAGGACGAAGCGGTTGGTAAGCTGAGGTCTTTGTGCCGCTTCGTCCTGATCTCGACAGGTCGGCGGGATCGCTCGGTGGCACTCGTCCTCGAGTGCTATCAACTGAGGCATCATGCCGACGTCCGCGGACGGCATCAGAGGCAGAGGTTCGAGGTGGCGGGGGCTCGGCTGGCAGAAATATCGTCTGAGTACCACGAGCAATGTTTCCTGCACCCCCTTCCCCCGTTATTGTAATTTTTCTCTTTTTTTCTTTTTTTCAATGTACGGCTGAGGAGCCCACAGTACCTTTTTGAATTAATAAAATTCTTCTTCTCTGCAATGCTCTTTCGTGTCCTTCTTGTTGTTTAAATGAAAAGAACTTAGGAGAATTTACATTGTCTTTGTGAAAGAAGAAATATACATTCGATTAGCCAAGCATTGGCACGTAGCCCCTGCGTTTTTGGGGCCGAAGAGCATCGCCTTATAGCAGTATTCCTCCCGGTCCGTTGTGAATGCGGTGAAATACTCGTCTGCCAGATTCATGCGGATCTAATTATAGCCAGAAAAAGCATCCATGAAGCTAAGTAGCTCGTGACCTGCCGAGCTGTCGACGAGCTGATCTATCTGAGGGAGGGGATAGTTGTCTTTCGGGCAGGCCTTGTTGAGGTCGGTGAAGTCGACGCACAAGCTCCACTTCCCGCTTGACTTTTTGATCAGGACTACATTCGCCAGCCATTCCGAGTAAGGCACATTTCGAATGAAGTTGGCGGCGAAGAGCCTGTCTACCTTGTCCTCGATCGCCTTTTGCTTGATCGGGGCAAAGCTTCGCTTTTTCTGCCTGAAGAGTCGGGCTGCAGGATCTACCCCGAGCTTGTGAGATATGATTTTGGGGTCGATCCCATGCATGTCAGCAGGTGCCCAGGCGAACACTTCAGAGTTGTTTCTGAGGAAACCAACGAGGTCTTCTCGCTGAGCTCCAGTTAAAAGCGAACCGATCTGAACGGTTTGTTCGTTGTCCCCTTCTACGAGGGAGACCTCTATCAGTGGCTCCACCGGGGTCCTTCAGACCTCCTTTTGCTCGTCTCGAGTGTCCAAAGAACCCCTGATGTCACCCTCGCCTTCAACATCGTTGTTCGGCCGCTCAGATGAAGATGTTGCGGTGAAGCAAACCTTTGCAGTCCGTTCATCTCTGTAGGCCAGACATATCCCGCCTTAGTCGAGCGGGAACTTCATCGCCAGGTGGTAGGTCAATATCTGGGCCCTGAGGGAGTTCAGCGTAGGGCGACCGAGAAGGATGTTGTAGGCCGACGGGATTCTCGCTACGATGAATTCCACGGGCATGGTGCGCGTATGACCGGCCTCCCCGATGTTAAATTGGAGAGTGATTACGCCTTCCACTGGGATGGAGTGGTTGGTGAACCCAGCAGGACGTGAGTGGTCAGCTTTAGGTCCGACGGGGAGAGTCCCATACGCAGGAAGAAATCATAAAATAGAATGTCTGTCGAGCTTCCAGAGTCGACCAATATTCTCTGCACCTCGTTGCGGTGGACCCGAGCAGTGATCACCAGCGGGTCATTATGGGGCAGGGATATACCGTGGAGATCCTCGTCGGTAAAAACGATTGGCTCGGTTGCTATGGCCTTCTTCCGTAGGAGGTTCCCAGTCTCCTTAGTCGATGAGGGTCGATGAGCCTCGACGGTCTTAGCCGTACCCCCCGTTAATATGGCCATGATTTGGCCGATTGTCAATTCACCGGGAGGGGGACGTTGCTCTTGCTCGCGTTCAGCTTGCCGTTTGTCTCGCAAGTAAGTTGCCAGGTGCCCCGATCGGATTAGCTTCTCGATATAGTCTTGGAGCTGCTTGCAGTTCTCCGTGGAGTGGCCCTGCGATCTGTGGAAACCGCAGAAGGGGCCCCGGGTGTGCTTTGCGGCCCTGTTTAAGACTAGGGGGAGTTTGAAGAATCTCTCGCCCTTAGCCTCCTCCAACAGTACCGTCTGGGAGACGTTGAGCGGGGTGTACTCCTGAAACATCGGGGAGTAGGGCTTTGGCCGCTCAAGCCTCCTTTTCTCTTCGTGGCCCCTTTTCTTGTGATTAGCTTGTTCTGTCTGGGGAAGGTTGGCGTTCACCTCGGATTCCAGCTGGATCTCACGTTCGGACCAGGACTTCACCTCGGCCATGGTCTTAGGTTGCGCTGATCCCAAGGAGTGTAACCACTACTTATGCCTAAGACCCGACCTAAGTGCCATAATGACCGTCTCGTCCCAGTGTTCCGGGACTTCGAGGAGGAAGTTGTAGAAGCGGGTGACGTACCCTTTGAAGGTTTCTTTGTCCCCGCTCTTAATTGTGAAGAGATGATTGACGGTCCGCTTTTGTTGTCTGTTCCCGACGAAGTGGCCGAGGAATTGGGTGGCCAGCTCATCGAATGTTGAGATTGAGCGTGGCGCGAGTCCTCGGAACCAGTCTCGTCATGAGCGGATGAGAGTGGCCGGGAAAGCGCGGCATTGGACGTTATCGGAACAATCCTGGAAACTCATTCCGGCCGTGAACGCGTCCAAGTGATCCTTCGGATCGGACTTCCCGTCGAAGAGTGAAACCTTCGGGGGCTTGTTCTGGGAGGAGACATGGACGGCGAGTAGTTCTTCGGTGAAGGGCTTTGTGAGCGATGAGGCGGCGTATTTAGCCCCGTCGCTCAAATGACGACCTTCCCGATGCATACCTTCGATCTTATATTCGAGGGCGTCGAGTCGGCCGTGGTATCCCGATGACTCGGCATACTCTGATTTTTGGCCTCTGCTGCCGGAGAGCTCTGCCTGGCCACGGCCCCGATTCCGTTCGATGACGTTCTTCAGGTCTCCTGGCGAGGTCATTTTCGAGCTGCCATGGCGAGTCCCGTGCGTGCGACCCCGTCGAGAGAGAGGATGCCGGTCATGCCTGGGTGCAGGCGAGCTGACCGACACCTCCTTGGGAGGGACAGGGACACGATGGGTCTCAGGGCTAGGCGCTTTGGCGTAAGACCTCGGAGTTAAACTGTGCGGCACCCACCAGGTAATTGAATATGTCGGCCCGGGGGATCTGTGGCCGTCGGAGACAGTGAGGCGGCGATCGGACACGCCAACGCGGGCAGAGTCTTCTTTCCCTCTGTAGGGGTCCTGATTTGTATGTCAAAGAATTAAGTTAACCGCAATCAAGAACGGCGTCGCTTGGTAGCTAGCCGGTGAGTACGGGTCGGTCCACAGGGATGTTATGTCTTTTCTAATTTGCTCTAACGAGTTAATTCCAAACGGTGTGGATGGATTATCACTAAAAAACTAAACTGATTTAAACTAGAATTAGAATCTTGTTAGGGTTAGGTTTAGGTTAAGTTTGGAAATTGAAGATTTCTTCACCGCTTTCAATGCCCTAATTTAGATCAATTTAGGTGTTATGGTAATAATTAATAAAGGGGATTGGTACCATCGGGAAGAAACGATATTTCTTCTTCTAGGTTCTTGTCCTTCCTTTCTTAATTCTTACCTTAACCTCCATGAAAAACATACGCAACCGGTCGTTTATACTACGGTATCACCGTTACCTCGTGAGGTAAGGTGCCGTAGGGAACGGTGTGTGTATGTATGCATGGAGTCCAATGAATTATATGTGATGGACAAGAAAAGGGTGAGAGATTTTCATCTCTCAAGCCTTTCCTATTCCTAACCCTAACAAGTGAGGAATTACTCACTCATTAGGGAATTGATAAACATTTTCTAACTATCTAACTAGGGCAGATAATAAATTTATACTAAGGCAGAATAAAAATTAACTAGGGCAATGAAATAAAATTACTTACTTTATTGATGGCTCTCTCCAAACATTTACACCGAATTTAGAATTCTGAATAGATAAAATAAAAAGAGGCATACCTCAAAAAGAGGTTTAGGGCTTCTATTTATAGATTCATAGAAACCCTAGGGTTACAATCGATTAACATCTGCATTTACAATTTTACCCCCTAAGAAACCTAACTAATGCACCAACGCACCGACACAGAGATTTTGCACCGACACGGGCGACACATGGCCGCGGATTCGGGCCAAGAACCAGGTTTGGCCGCGGTTTCGCGGCCATGTAGGGGCATCTAGGGCTGAGATTTTCAGGACATGTTCTGGTGGCATTTGGCTCCTTGTTTTATCACTTGGTTTCTCAGGTTGGTTTCTAGTTTTCTTCCAGATTTCCACAATGAGTAATGTCATTGACTTTTCCGTTTGTTTCGTGTCGAAATCTTGAACCTTGCGCTGCCTTTGTACTTTGTGAACTTGTTTATTGATCTTCGTTTATTCTCCAAACTGTAGGCTTGATCAAGATTCTTCCATTTGTCGGTCGTAGTCTCACTTTTATATCGTCTTTTCATCATTTTCACTATTTTTGTTCCGAGAACCTGTAACCTGCAATTATGTAGCAGACATGGGTCAAAAGCACCTGTTTATTTGTAAAATGAATAAGAATGGGGAATATAATAATGCAAAATTATGATATGAACAAATACCCCCAAACTTATCTTTTGCTCGTCCTCGAGCAATCCTAGTTTTATTCTTGAAAAAGACCTAGCCTCACTTTCGTAGGGACACGCGATTGCACTGAGCTCATGCAACAAGCTGTTAAATCTCTAGGTGTCCCTAGTAGGAGGAGTGTTGTCTCCTGAGGGTTTTCAGCGGATACTACCCATAAAATCCTATCAATTCGGCCTATTGACTTTTATTCTCCAATTAGGTTCTCCAACAATGAACTCTATTATCTTCGACTCTGAAATTATCCACCCGTATTTTTCACGCTTCTTTAATATTTAACTTAAGATTATATATATTCTGTAGACTTACTTAGCTTTTAGCATCTTTTAAGTTTTCCTTCTAGGGTTCTATCCCAACTTAGGAATTTTTATCATCTCTATTAAAGATATAAGTTCTATTCTTCATTCCTATCTCTTATCTAAACCCCAATCACATACCCCGACGTATGTGTAATATCACTCCTACACTTGGAAATTCAATTCAAGCTATCATACTCTTGTCCATTGTCCAAGGTACTTTTAAATTGGTGAATTTTTAGATGAAATTGCTCACACATCCTTTATGCGACCGTTGATACTTCTTGAGGTACTAACGACCGATTACAAAATGTGTTTGCACATTAAGGCATAATTTCTAGTCTTGTAACACCTAAGGCTTTAGCAGTGACTCCCAAACCGGTTGGTCTAAGGCACTAGGTGATAAAGCACCCTCGCTAAATATTTTCTCTATTAATGCAGCCTTAAGTAATTACAAAAACCAGTGTTTATTTTTTTATATCTTTATTCACACTTATATTTTTATTTTATTTTCCTTTACACTAAAGACTTTAGACAAGAGCATTTCAAGGTCTCTTCTACTATTTCAAGTTTCAATGTTTGTGTTTGTGCAATTTGTAGGGTGTATATTTTCAGAATTTAGACTTAATCTTAGGAATTATTTTTCAAACTTATACTTTAATAAAAATATCAATACTTTTCCTTTATTTTGACTTAGCCCAAGAAGTGAACTCAAAATTTTGCGTATTTCTAAGTAAACTACAAAGACATGTATTTTCTACCGTTAAATTTTAAGAAAGGTTATTTTTAGGGTTTTTAATTAACTAAGTCTAGGGTCTATTTGTTCCTAGCTAGTTAACTTTCTTGTCAAACTCAAGTCAATTATGGCCAAGATTGAATCTTTCAATTTTTATAATTTTTCAAAATTTTCAATTTTTATGGGTTTTAAAAATAAGTATGCAAATGCAAAAATATACATATGAATGCGAAGGAAGAAGGCTTACCGAGCACACCCCCAAACTTAAACTTGACAGTGTCCTCACTGTCAGGCTACACTAAGAGGGTCAAAATGTCGGCACTCCCCTGTTTATTTATTTATAATTTTTTATATTTTTTTAAAAGAAAAACAAAAAAATATATATAAAAAGGTCCCACCCCTAAATTTGAGTTAAACAATGTTACAAGTCAATGCCAAGCTTTGCAAAGACCAAAAGTCAACACCAACCAGTTGAAAATTTTATTTGTGTAGAGTATCGGTCGGTGGAAGAATATGTTGTACCGAGCCAAGAAGAATTGGGAAAGAGATAAGTGGCGGTATGGAAAGTGTCTGTATGTACGTGGAAGTGAAGAGATAGGAGGTGATGATGAATCAAAACGAGAATGTGATTGATCAGAAATCAGTGGAATATTGGCATTCTCGTAGCTTATTAAAAGAAAAGGGGGGTGGTTTAACTTCTATAGGAGGAGGTTGATTAACCACACAATCCCCGAGATGTTTCTGTGGATCCTTTATTGACTTGGCATCATCCATCATATGCATATAATATTTAATTATGAGGGAACTAATCTCCTCGATGTCCACCATAGTCCAGTCAAAAGTTTGCCGGTTATTTTGTAAGACCATTAAAAGAGTTTTATTTTGCTCAAGGGCTAGAGAGGCTGATATGACAACGGGAAAGGTCTCATTCTCACCTAGATAAGCGTATTTAAGGTGAGACTGCAAAGGCTTGAGTTCGAGTTTCGGAAGCGAAACAATTGAAGGTAAAATTGGGGAATCGATCTCGAACTCAAAGGATTCCAACAATGGTTCAAAATCACTGTAAGCAACCGAATCGTATGGTTCAACTAACTCATCCAAAAATTCAAAGGACTCATATTCGGACGGTGAGTCGTCAAGATTGTCCGAAAAAGTGAAACATTCGTAATCAATATCGGTTGTGCAAACTGTGTTAGATTCCAGGAGGGACGCACTAGTGGCGTCAAAACTGTTGTCATCAAACAAAAACTTTTCAAGCTCGCAGTCCTCCTGCGTGATTTCGTGAGCCGAGCAAACTTCTCGTGTACTAGTTTTAGGCACGGAGAGCAGACTTCCAATCTTGTAAATATTGAACTCACTAGACATCTTTCCGAAGGAGAGAGTCATAGAGCCATTGCGACAATTGATTACGGCATTGGAAGTGGCCAAAAACGATCGGCCGAGAATCACCGGAATTTGGTTCCGTGGGTTAGCAACAGGTTGTGTGTCCATAACAATAAAATCAACAGGGAATATGAAGTCCCCTACTTTGATCAACACATCCTCTAACTCACCCCAGGATGGGTGATTGATCGATCAGCCATTTGGAGAGTACAATGAGTGTGTTTCAACTTTCCAACACCTAATTGCTCATACACGGAGTAGGGAAGCAGGTTAACACTATACCCAAGATCTAAAAGTGCTCGACTGATGTTCTTATCCCCAATTGTTATTGAAATTGTAGGACAGCCAAGGTCCTTTCGTTTTTGGGGTAAGGGTTGAGGTTGGTTAATAGCATTGCTCACGGCACTAGCTACTAGCACTTTCTTGGGTATTTGAGACTTTCTCTTCGAGGTGCATAAGCCCTTTAAGATTTTCGCGTAAGAAGGGACTTGTTGGATTGCATCCAAGAGAGGTATATTTATGCTAACCTGTTTAAACAACTCTACAATCTTCTCCATTTGGGGAGTTGGTTTATTGATCTCAACCTGTTTGGAAAAGGAACATTTTGAAAATTTGTTGAGTCCATTTTTTGTGGATTAGATTGCGGAGTTGGAACGGATCCCAGTGTGGGTGTGTTCGTGAAGTGAGAAGTGGGTCCGTTCAAATTAGAAGAAGTAGAGCCTTGTGAAGAATAAAGAATAGGCTCTAACGAGGAAGATGAAGATGAAGAAGAAGAAGAAGAAGAAGAAGATGAAGAAGAACCACCGGCAGAGGTGTCATTACTAATACCCACGTTATTTTGCAACACTCTTCCAGATCTCAACGTGGTCACCGCATTTACATTATGATTTTGATGTTCGTATGCAACATGTGCGTTGTGTGTGTGACCGGTATTTGGCAATGGTTGAGATGGAAGCTTTCCCTTTTCTCGCTCGCACAACGCAGCAGTTAGTTGTGCAATTTGGGCCTCGATTGATTTGATACTTTGATCATGTGAAGTATTGTTGTGCACCAAAGACTGAATGGAAGTCTCCAACCTGGCTGCGGATTGTGTAGATTGTTTCAGAATTGCACCTAGACTTCTTTCTAGCGAGGTAACCTTATCATCATTTGGTTGAACAAAATTGTTTTGAGGGTAAAACTTGTTAGGCACAAAATTGTTCATTTGGTTTGAGTAAAGTTGTGGTTGGAAAGGTTGCTGGTGTTGAGTTTATTGGGGTGCTTGTTGTTGTGGAGGAGGAGGCCTTTGAAAGTTGTTGTTTCCTTGGAATTGCTGATTTTGATTTCGAGCAAAATTTGGGTGACTCCTCTAACCCAGATTACAAGTCGAAGAGTATGGATCATTTCTTTGTCGTTACTGAAATGCAGCATTGACTTGATCTTGTCCTTGAACAGGTGGATTGTAAGGACACTCTTCGATAAGATGTGATGGATCCGAATAACAAGCGCAAACAGTTCGTGGGGGCAAAGCAGGGGCAGGAGAAGGCGATGAGATTTTGGTCTTAATTGCTTCTAATTTTTCGTAAGTGCGGCCATTTCGGCCTACATAGCTATTGACATATCTAATTGATGTATGCCTGCCCTAGACTGACCAACAGAAGATGATGTGGTCTTGGTGCTTTCCCACTGAAGTGTTTGTTCAGGAAGATCGTCGAGAAACTGCCACGCTTCCTCACTATATTTGGTTAGAAAGTGACCTTGACTGTAACACCCAACCCTTTTTATACCAATAAAACGCATCTCTCTTTAACTTATACAATTTGTTTTTATTATTTATTTTATTTATAACTATTAATTTATTTTAAAACCTTTTTAGCCCAAACCCAAACTATAGATTTATTCTTCATCAAAATATTTTCCTATATTACTATATTTCTAGTTTTCTAACTCTAGTTGTTTTATATTCTAATCTAAAACCCTAGTTCTAATTATTATTCTAAACCCAAGTCCACATTAATCACATTTTTCTTTAACCTATATCACCCAAACCACCATATAAATTCCCTCAGCCCAACACCCTTTTCTTTGAATAAAACCCCCAGCCCATTTACCCCATTTTATTTCTTTAAGCCCGGCATTTTATTTCCTCATTTTATTAATTCCCTCCGGCCCATACCCCAGTTTTTCCAACCCGAGCCCACCTCCTCAGCTTTTTTTTTATAAAAGGAATTATTTTTAAACCGCTGGCCCGGCCCATTCACTTTCCCCCTCACCCGCGCCTCCAACCCGACCCGGCCCACTCCTTACCTCTCTTCTCCCCAACGGCAATCTTTCCCGCCCACGCCTACTGCTTCCTCGACTCGCCTCCTCCGCTCACGCTTGCGCCCACGACGCTAACGCCAGCGGCCACGTCGCTCGCGCCCATGCCCAAGACTTGCGCCGTTACCCTCGCGATCCCCTCGTTTTCTCTATCTCACTCTCTCTCTCTGTACCTCTCTCTCTTTCTCACTTCCTCTCTCTCCCCTGCACCCACTAACCGACCCCTGCACCTCGATTCCCTCACCCGCTCCCCTCGCCGGAGCTCCGACCTCCATCATCTCTCCTCCCTACACCGAGCACTTCCACCGTCGCCTTCTCCTTCCAAGCACCACCGTGACCCATCATCGTCGCCGAGGCCACTACTACACCAAAGCGCACCCACTGCCTTCATCACTCGCCGCCGTCGACGACGACGACTTCGACCACCATTCACCTTCTCTTCCTCCGCCTCTAACCATCACCACAACCATCACCACCATCAACCACAAACCCCTGCACACCCCGACTCAAGCACCATCATCGCGGCCACCTTTCTCCTTCTCTTCCTCTCCACCTCGCCTGAAAACCCTAGCCGTACCCATCTCCACCTCCTCGTCTCAACATCGAGAACCCAACCTTGCCTTCAAGCTTCGCTGACCACTTCATCTTCTTCTGCCCATCGACTTCAACCCCTACACCATCATCTTCATACTCGAACCCATCTCCTCACCAACCTCGACCCGAACAGCACCTCATCACCATCACCTCGCCTGAAAACCCACCACCGAGCCAACTCCTATCACCATCTTCTCCTTACCGCAACCATCTCCTTCACTCGTCTCGGTACCCTCCAGCCGAGATCATCAAGTCGACGAAGCCTGCAACCCAACACCGATCTTCATTGCCGTCGTCTTCTTCTATTTCCTCTTCCATCAAACTAAGCACCCTTGACATCGACTCAAAGGAACCGATCGCCTCATCGCCGCGGAGTTGCACCTAGACCGAGCACAACACAGATCCTAGGTTGAGACCAACCGAGATCAAATCTTTGATCTTGATCCGTTTCGCGTCTTCGTGTGGTCATCGATCGCGTATTCGTCTCGAGGCAAGTTCCCTACTTGCTACATGCTACCTTTTTGTTAATTACAAATCACAATCGTATATATTCCATGTTTTACTTTTCTGTTAGATTATACGATGCAACTGTTCGATACATGTTCTCTATGGAAATCATCAATTCATTTGGCGGAACACAATAGTATGGTCTAGCCCATAGGGCTATGAATTTAGTGTGTGAATTTCATTGGAAAATATGACCATCAACGACTAAAACGACTACCCCCAAGTTTACCCGTAAAACTGGAAATTTCTTGTATCTGAAAACCGTTAAAATCACCATAAATTATATATATACTGGAATGATGCGTTCGAGGGATCAAATCGAAGCTGACTCGACGAACTATAACCCTATGCAAGTTTATAATTGTTTCTGTACTTAAACTGTGACAATATTTGGATCGGAGTGCTACTCTGGACTGCAGTCCAGAGCGACTCTGTTTACTGTGTGCTGTTCCATAATGGGTACCATCTGTTTTCCTTAACTCGTAGGCTGCGGAACTCTGCTGTTTATAAAAGGTGAATCCATTATATAGACAACGCAAGTAGTTTCATTCTATTTCGTTATCGTTTGTTATTTAATCTGTAATTTAAAAGATCGGGACGTATAACAGTCCCAACAGAATCAGAATTTACATACTGGTATTGAACAGTGTATATCTCCTGACGTACAAACGCGATTGAAGATCCATCTATTGAGTTGAAAACCCTACTGAAAACTCTAGATTTCATTCAACTGTAGCGTTGCTAAAATCTGATCCCAGTTGGGATTAAAATGCGTTGCGAAACGGACTTCCGATTCTGAAACCGGATTTCCATCCGTGAACGCTTAAAATGAAATGGCTATAATTAGTGATCCTGGAATCCGATCGGCGTGAAACCAAATTTGCTGGATAGGTAACTGAACATACTATTTATTCCCCATTTATTGTTTCGCTAAACTGTACACGTTTGATTTATGATAAATATTGCAAGTGGTAGATTACTGATTCCTGACATCCTAATCATGCTTTACATACTGTTTACGCATCATATCATACATATGTCACGGCATTGATAACTTAGTGATAATGTGCATTACCCAGTGTTAGGTATTAGTGATGATTGTGAGAAGTACGTTAGTGTTCGTGTATAAGTGAATAAGTGAAAGTGACACGTACTTGTACACAATCAGTGAACCTTATTATTCTATTGTATTGTCGACGTCTGTGGGACGCGTGTACGTGTGACTATAAGTGGTATGGGACACTTATGGAAGCTCTTGCACGGGTGTCACAGATAAGGCACTAGACACTGCCATTTATCTGGAGTATTAGTCTGGACGTGCTTGATGGAGATCCTGTCTCCAGTTCTCGTGCAGACTTGTCACCGACCGACTGGTATTTGAGGTTATGGTTAGCGTTTGATGTAGACCACGGGGTGTGGGGTAGTTCGAGTGTGAGTTCAACAGAATCTTGGGAGTCCCTTGCCGGCTTATATATATGGAGATATATGGAGATTTACAGGGTACATGATTATTACCGTGAGTTACATTTTGGGCCCGTGGTCCCTTGCCCTTGGGTGGAGGACACTCGCGAGTGGTTGACTCTCACACTTGGACTGACGATAGGCTTAGTGACATGTACAGTGAGACTTAGAGACTGATAGGGATGATAGCATCGATATACATACTTACTGTGTTGACATACTTAGCATATCATTTTACTGTTTTTACTGTTCCACTGCATCGATTACTGCATGTTCATACCTATACCGTTATTGATTTACTGTTATATATATTCATTATCACTGTTAGAGTTGTCTCTTGGATTTATATATTATATTGCTATTGTGTCGCTTTGACGACCTGAGTATGCATGCTCAGTGTGAGGAGAGGATTTTGCTTGGACCGGGATTAGACGTGCATTACGGACATCTTGATTTGCTATCCAGAGTTATACCCTTTTGTTTCCTATCAGGTCAGTTGTTTATATTGTTTCGTTTCAGTTACTGCATTTCTCTTTGCCTGCGCATTATTTACTGATTACCATGTAAAGCTAGAAGCCGAAGTGTGACTACGGCAGGATGTATTATTGACCGTAGAAGCATGGCTGGCCTTGTCAACCCCTCGTATTCCGTATTTTGGGAAGCGGGGCGTGACATTGACAAATGGTTTCTAGCAACTGCTTCGTTGCTGGGTTCAATCCCTCGTATAAAATTTGGCAAAGTTGCCAATTTTCGATACCATGATGAGGACATTGAACAAGTAGGTCTTTGAATCTTTCAAAACACTTCCAAAAGGGTTCGGAAGGAAGCTGGGAAAATTGAATAATCTCATTGCGAATTCTCGTGGTCTTGTGATTTGGATCAAACTTTTTAAGAAAAACTTTAACAAACTCTTCTCAATTTTTAATTGAATGTGATGCTGTGCTGTATAACCACTTCTCGGCTAAGTCACATAAGGTGAAAGGAATGACCCTTAGCCTTATAACATCATCTGAAAGTTGGGTTGTTTTCATCATTGCACAAACGTTTTGGATTTTGTTTATGAAGATATAGACATCTTCGGATTCCAGTCCGTGAAATTTTGGCAACATGTTGATGAAGTGGGGTTTGATCTCAAAATTGTCCCCATTTGCTGGTGGAAGTGAAAGACAAGTAGATAAGACGGTGCGGACAGGGTAGAAAAGATCTTGGAGCGCGATTCGTTGGGGCGCTTCGACAGGCGGGTGTTGCGGGTTATTCGCACCTAATAGAGGTGGAATCAGTCCCGTGGGTAAGGTATTGTTAGGATTAAATCCCAACATTTTCTTAGAAGACGAAGAAAGTGAAGGTGAAGGTAAGGAAGTGGAAGGAATTTCGACTTCGGAGTCGAAAGCGTCGTCGGTCGGTACCAACGAAATACGGACTAATCGGACACTAGTGTCCCTAGTCCAACCGGATATACACTAAAGAGGTAGTGTAGTCAAAAAGGTGAAAAACAGAATGTGGGGGGTAAGAATACGTCAATGGAAAGAAAGTGGTGTAAGCGGGGCACACGGATTTCTTAGCGACAAGTTGCAAGTTTTTGTAAATTTTTTTCCTTTTTTCTCTTTTTTTATGTGGAGCTTTTTTGATAAAAAGGCTTATACACACGTTCAATCAACCACAAATGCACAATCAGGCCTAGATCTAGAGTCACCTAGGTCAGCTAGACAGCTCCTAACTATTCCAAAGGGCAAAAAGTAGGACCTCAAACCGTCTCTTCACCGCCAATTGTGGCCAGGTAAGTGCCAGGTATATGTGAGGTTCTCCACTACGTAAGTAGTGGGCCTAATTATGTAACCACTCGCCTTAGACACACTTGCCTAGACACCACAAAGTCAGGTTAGGATCAACGGTTGATGCCTACAACTATTGCTTTGTCCTATTGAGCGCGAAGTCTTTAGGGCTGAATCTAATCTTTTTTTAATTAATTGATGGTCAATACAATATGCTTTATGTGATTTTTGGGGTCCTGGGAAGGGTAATGAAATCCCCACCCAATCTGGATTGGTGTAAAAGCCCCTTAAAGTCAAATTAAATATGCAAAGCAGTAAACAATCACTTGCAAACAATTTTTAGCGCTGCACAAAGAATCTTGCACAAGATCAATTATTGGAAGGGGGAGAGATTTTTAGCACAAAGAATCTTGCAGGAAATTTTTACAGAGGAGATATCAGGGGTTGCAGAGAAGGAGAAAGGGAAGCTCACAGAGAGAATTTGGTCTGCTGATGTCAGCAGGCCGCGGCACTTCTGCGGCCAAAGGTAAGTTGCGGCGGCGGTTTCGCGGTCCGCTTTAAGGTTCAATTCCCGAAAATTTTTATGCTGCTATGTTCTTATTTTCCTCTGTTGTTCAGATCTGCCGTTTTCTGTTTTGATCTCTGGAATTTTCCAGATCCGAACTCGTTCGTCGATCCTGCAAAATTCACACGAAATACCCTTCAAACAATAAAAAGATGATAAATTTTTTATATATATATTTTTAAATTTTTCAGTTTTTATGAGTTGTATGATTTTATATTAACCCGAAATTGCAAAAAGAAAATACTACGCCTTCCCCGGCGACGGCGCCATTTGATTTATATATCAAAGAATTAAGTTAACCGCAATCAAGAACGGCGTCGCTTGGTAGCTAGCCGGTGAGTACGGGTCGGTCCACAGGGATGTTGTGTCTTTTCTAATTTGCTCTAACGAGTTAATTCCAAACGGTGTGGATGGATTATCAGTAAAACACTAAACTGATTTAAACTAGAATTAGAATCTTGCTAGGGTTAGGTTTAGGTTAAATTTGGAAATTGAAGATTTCCTCACCGCTTTCAATGCCCTAATTTAAATCTATTTATGTGTTATGGTAATAATTAATAAAGGAGATTAGTACCATCGGGAAGAAATGATATTTCTTCCTTTAGGTTCTTGTCCTTCATTTCTTAATTCTTACCGGTCGTTTATACTATGGTATTACCGTTACCTCATGGGGTAAGGTGCCGTAGGAAACGGTGTGTGTATGTATGCATGGAGTCCTATGAATTATATGTGATGGGCAAGAAAGGGGCGAGAGATTTTCATCTCTCAAGCCTTCCCTATTCCTAACCCTAACAAGTGAGGAATTACTCACTCATTAGGGTATTGATAAATATTTTCTAACTATCTAACTAGGGCAGATAATAAATTTATAATAAGGCAGAATAAAAATTAACTAGGGCAATGAAATAAAATTACTTACTTTATTGATGGCTCTCTCTAAACATTTACACCGAATTTAGAATTCTGAATAGATGAAATAAAAAGAGGCATACCTCAAAAAGAGATTTAGAGCTTCTATTTATAGATTCATAGAAACCCTAGGGTTACAATCGATTAACATCTGCATTTACAATTTTACCCCCTAACAAACCTAACTAATGCACCGACGCACCGACACAGAGATTTTGCACCGACACGGGCGACACATGGCCGCGGATCCGCGGCCAAGAGCCAAGTTTGGTCGCGGTTCCGCGGCCATGTAGGAGCATCTAGGGCTGAGATTTTCTGGGCATGTTCTGCTAGCATTTGGCTCATTGTTTCTTCACTTGGTTTCTCAGGCCGGCTTCTAGTTTTTTTCCAGATTTCCACAGTGAGTAATGTCATGGACTTTTCCGTTTGTTTCGTGTCGATATCTTGAACCTTGCGCTGCCTTTGTACTTTGTGAACTTGTTTATTGATCTTCGTTTATTCTCCAAACTGTAGGCTTGATCAAGATTCTTCCATTTGTCGGTCGTAGTCTCACTTTTATATCGTCTTTTCATCATTTTCACTGTTTTTGTTCCAAGAACCTGTAACCTGCAACTATGTAGCAGACATGGGTCAAAATCACCTGTTTATTTGTAAAATGAATAAGAATGGGGAATATTATAATGCAAAATTATGATATGAACAACGATCCATTTATCTTTTCGAAACAAGTGTTCCAAGTATATTATTTACAGTGCTTGAAGCATCCGGGATGGAGTGTCGTATGCCGTTGGAAACCCAGAGATGTTTACGATGTCCCAGAATTCGAGGATCGTATGAAGGACAGCGATGAGGATGAAGAGGAGAGAAAACTTAGAGTACTCCGACCGTCTGTTTCAAAAGACAGGTTGTCTTCGGCTGATCGTGAAGTTACGTGGGTTAGAAATGATATCGATGATGAAATCCAAGTAGATATGTCTAATGCGTCTACGAAACGAAAAAGATTATCGGTAATGTTATATTATTACTTCATATTTCTACGATCTATACATATATTGCATGCATATGTAATGATTGTACTCTTATATAGGTTTGATGACGTCCACCGGAGCGGCGAGGGGCGGCAGAAGCACCAGCCGCAGCAGCGGCAGAGGCAGAGTGGTTCTGCCGTCCGGAGAGCTGCGTAGGGAGCTTCATAGGGCCGGTCTTGCACCCCGATCGGTATCCCTTTCCGATGACTCCTTCCGTATGGACTTTGCCACACCTCCAGGTATATTGCACGCATATTCATTTTGAATGTAATATTATAGATATACACGCATATTTATTTCAGAATTGCTTATATAGTTAATGTTTAATTGTCTAGCTGTCGGTGGTGCATCCACATCAGAGGTAGAGACCATCACCATACCTGCTGGTATGTTTATATATCGTATAGTGCATGCATATTGATTTAAAATGTTATATCATAAATATACACACATTCTTTTTGCTCTTACTTAGATAATCATTTTTTGATTGTCTAGCTGTAGGTGGTGCCTCCACATCTCGGGCAGAGCCCATCACCGGACCTGCGGGTGTATTTATATATCCTATATTGCATGCATATTGATTTAGAATGTTATATTATTGATCTACATATTCTTTTTGCAATTACTTATATAATCTATTTTTAATTTTCTTATTATAGGTGGTGCGTCCACATCTGGCACAGAGGGCACTCCTGCCACTTCCGTACCCTCCGCTCAGTCTGTAGGTTAGTTTGAATAAATATAAAATATTTATTCATTTTATATATCCTCTAAGAATAAACATGAACTCCATATAATTTTATCGTCAATGTTTATTTTCATGTAGCCTACCCCATATGCTTGGGATAAAAGGCTCAGTTGTTGTTGTTGTTTATTTTCTAGTTGGAGTGGACGCGTCTACGTCCGGGTCACCGGCTGTTCCTCACCGGAGAAACTATCGTTCCGCTCGTACTGCTGTCCGGGGCCAGGCTCGTGCTGCTGTCGCCAAAGGTATATATCGCACTTCAATTTTCGTTAATCCTTGATTTTTTAATACCGCTTTTTCTTAATATTTCTTGTCTTGATATTTCTTGTAGATATGGGGTAGCCCCATCCCGAGAGGTGGACTCGAGAGCCGAATCAGTCTCACAGGCTGAGGCCCGACAGAACTAGGGAGGAGGCACCATTCCCCCTCTTCTTTACCCCTGACTATCGCTATACCAGCGATTATAACGAGAGGTTCGGCCGGTATATGGGGGATGAGAGCCGCATCCTAAAGAAATATCTACTTCACGTTGAGTGGGACGATCAGCACCAGCGCTCATTTGGCCTCTTCTGGGATCAGGCTCGGGTATTAATATATATTTTCATTTGACTTATCCAATATATTTATTATTATTTAACACTTGCAATTTAAATACATTATTTTTTGTATTTGTAATTGGATTACGACTTTCAGCCTATATCCGACCCTGATCATCCAAAGAGAGTGCTCGATCTTCACGCTCTGTACCAGGGCCTGATGAAGAACAAGCAATCAAAGGTCCGATACAATAGGAACGAGATGAAGATCGACTGCTGTTCTTTATGGATGGCGACTTCCGAGGCAGAGAGAGCGACTTTCCTACATACTCCCGCCTTTCCGAGAGTCGATGTAGATACATGGCCTCTTTTGTGCCAATATTTCGACTCTCAGCGCAAACATGTTTGTAATTTAAATTTAATTCATTGTTTAGTATATAATTTTTTTGTTACTTAATTAGAAAACTAAATCTGAATGTGTTGTGCAGAAACATGCCGATCAAAATAAAGAGAATAGAAAGTCGACGAATAGGGGTCACCCCACTTATACATGAGGCTCGAGGAACATTACTTGTGCCATTGAGTCATCGGTAAATTACAATAGACCTATTTTGATATAATGTAATATTAAGAGTTATTTTATAATATATATAAATTTTTGGCGAATTGTTGAGAGCTCAGACCCTGGCATAGGATGGTACACCGAGCGTGCTGACTGCGTTACTTGCCGTCCACGGCATTCTCGACAAATCCCGCCACGAGCGAGTTTCGATTCCCCGACACCGCTGCCTAGGAGTATTGCGTAAGTATTAATATTTATTCTAACATGTTTGAAATTTTTGTTTTGAAAAGTTCAAATTTAAATGATATACTTATATTTTAATGGTTAATGTGGGTGTAGGAGCGGGTGGTGGAGCAGGCGGAGGCATCGGGGATCGATTTTACTGGACAGACCGATCCGATACTACCAACCTCAGTTCTAGACATCGCACACTGATGGCACCACGGAGGTTGGGAGAGAGGCCAAGGACTGGGTCTTAGCAGGGCCCATATGAGGTTGGACTTCACTATGGCGGTTACTTCCCTTACCCCCCGTGGATGACGTCTAGAGCATGCAGTTGCCGCCTTGAAGACAACCGTCGAGAAGTTGAAGGAGATGTTGGTACGTATACTACTTAATAGTAAAATATTATATCATATTACAGATAGTAACATATACAATATTAGTAGCCTGAGCTTATTTGGTTGTAGACTTAGTTTTGATTAATCATATTTACATAAACTATCTATTCCAAATTAAATACCCAAACGAGGCCTAAGTCCCTAAGTATTCTTACTCGTTTATTACACACAAAATTTAACAAATGCGACAGGCTGCTTCGGCTGCGGCTCCACATGCATCTCCTTCGGCTGCGGCAAGCCACTATCTCGGCTGCGGTTGCGCAGACCACTCCTGCAGCTCCACAGCCCGCTCAGGCTCCCGCACAGTCTACTCCTTTATTGGTCGAGTTTTTGACAACTCAGGGCTGCACCGAGGAGCAGATGCGCCAGGTCACGACGTTTATCAGAGGTGGAGGAGCTGGACCGAGGTAGGGTAGTTTTTTTTTAATATATTTTTGAGGATGTATGTACTTGATACATATTGTATATATTTTGGACGATTTTTGTGGTTGTTTGATTGTTCACGATGATTTAGATTGATATCGTATTTTATTTTTTTTATTTCTTTTATATATTATGCGTGAGATGTTGATTATGAATATTTCTGTATTTGGTTATATGATAAATATATTATTGTGCACAGGATGGGGAAAAAACAGTAGCCCTCCTTATATTTTGTCCATACGGATTAATCTGTAGGGATATCGATTGCACTTATGGATTAATCCATAAGTGCTATAGTTGTCCCTACACATTTATCCATAGGGACAAAATATCAGGATACCTGATATTTTGTCCTTATGGACTCAGTAACAGGGGATTAAACTTGCCACTACGAATTTATCCGTAGGGGCATTTATATGGACCTACGGATATATCCGTAGGGGTAAATATTTTATTTTATAAAACAATAAATTAAATAAATAATTTGTCCCTGCATATTAACTTGTAAGAATCTTTGTCCCTACGGAGTAAGGCGTAGGGGCAATTATTACTCCGTAGAGACATGTTCAGAACGAAGACATGCACCTGCGGCCTTTGCTCCTACGGGGGAATTTTATGGCCCTACGGAGTGGTTTGCTCCTACGGCTAAATCCGTAGGGGCAACCCATTATTGTAGTAGTGGTTATAGGAGGAAACTCCCTCCTATGGCACCTTCTCTCTCTCTCTCTCTCTCTCTCTCTCTCTCTCTCTCTATATATATATATATATATATATATATATATATATATATAAAGAGAGGTTAATGGAGGAAAGGTGCCATAGGAAGGAATTTCCTCCTATGGCGTCGGAAAAATGCATTCTCCATGTTTTTTCGACGATCGGCATACATCATCTCCATCTTTATCATTTAAGATGTGGATACACCAAATTTCATGTGATTATACCATTTTTTCACCGTTGATTTAGTTGGTGCAAAATTAATGGTTTACCGACAATAGAACTTTTTACATTGCTAATTCAACGGTGAAAAAGTGGTTGAATCACATGAAATTTTGTTTATGCACATCTTAGATGATAACAATGATGATGATAGATGTGGATCGTCGGAAAAATGGTGGATGTTGTATTTTTTTGATGCCATAGGAAATCCCCTCCTATGGTCTCTTTTCTCCATTATTATCATATATATATATATATATATATATATATATATATAAATTTATTAACTTGTTTGATTTGAAATTTCATATCAATTGCACATATTAATGGTTGCTTGTGGTTTTGGATGACATCATGTCAGTTGCTAGAAAAAGTTCGTTTTTACCTCTAAATTACGTACATATACTCAAAAGTAACATGACAGATACTGCATGTGATTGCCTAGCTAGGACCACTCCATTGTCAAGTCAGATCAAACATGCATTGGGATTTTAATTATATGGATTTTCTTCTAATGGTGGGCCAATATTAGTTATAGACAATAATTCACATGTGAAGCTGTAGGTAGTTTCAATTTACCGGATATGAAATCTAAACCGATCCCCATCTAAGATGACCGGTTCCGCATCATATATAGATTCTCAATATCGACTGATACTTAGTTATATCAAGTTAGTTAACATATATTGTAGTATTAAACTTATTAGTGGGTTCGTGGATTTACTAAAAGCTAGGTTATTGGACTGTAGTTTATTTGTGGGTTAATTTGGTGATGATTATGATGCTGTGAAAGGTTATTTTGCTTGCCCATATATCCGATTATAAGCCGCACCTAACGAACAAGGGCTTTTGAGTTTATTTATTTATTATTATAAAGAGTCTTTTAATACTAATTTAAGTGTTAAACTTTGATATAACAAAAAGTTTGTGAAGTGATACAGATTGGGGAGGTCGACTTGTCAAAGAATTCTGATGCATGTATCCGAGTTAACTCCCATTCTTGATTGTGTTAGCAGTGGCCGACATCATGGAGGTTATGAAAGAGGTGTACGTGGCGGACAAACGAGAGCTTGATTGAGGGAAGCTCATCAGAAGCGGAAAAATCACAACTTATGTGAAATGGAATTGATGGTGCTCACAAGTGTGAATTCCCCTGATCAAGACACGTGGCGGATGACAAGTCTCTCACGTGCACCAACCATCTCTTTGAAGTACCATGTGAAGGGGACATTCCTCGACGCCTCATCTCCTAGGAATCATCCGACCTCTGGGGGACCTTACCTGAGTACATTCCCTATTCGCCTAGCAACCAGCCAACAGCTCGCTTTCGAATTATCCTACGGCTGAGCTTTCTCAACCTTCTCGCTCGTCTCCGAGCTATCACAGAGCTGAGCTTTCTCAACCTTCTCGCTCGTCTCCGAGCTGTCACCGAGCTGAGCTTCCTCAGCTTCCCCGTCTGACCAGGAGCATAGAGCACAGACGCCCTCAAAACGGCTCTGTGTATCTCGCCACGACGAAATCTCCGCCGCTCCACGTCTTGCATTTCATGGTAGCGTATCCTACCGTTAATGAGCATATCTCGCTATTAATGGACGTATCCCGCCATCAACGCGAACGTAACGCAGGGGCGTAATTGTCGCGCCCCGCTTCCCAAAATACGGAAAACGATGGATGACTAGGTCAGTTATGCTCCTACGGTCAGGGAATAATCCCGCCGTAGTCATACTTCGGCTTCTAGTATTACATGGTAATTAGTAAATAAAGCACAGAAGTAAACGAAATGCATCACTAAAATATTACATCAAAGTTCATTGTCCACAATTTACAAATAAATAAGAAGAGAACAACTAACCGAGTTCGAATACAAGGTCTCTTTAGGGAAAGCAGAAAAGAAGAAAGAGGTACTCTCAACTAGATCTCCGCAAGCTCGAGGGGTAAATCCGACTCCTGCGCTGGTTCTTCCTCGAGTTCTGAGCATGCATACTCAGGTCGTCAGAGCGACGTAATAGCAATATGATAATAAGGACAAGTAACAAGCACAGAGGGTAATAACAGTGAAGTAAAATGCAGGTAATCAATATGCCATGAACTAATGCAAAGTATGATCTGTGTCCCTATCAGTCTCTAAGTCATGTTTGAAATCGAATTTTGGAAAGGAGAATCATGTTTAACGAGGGTCTCGTACATACCCGAGACAACGGCTCACACGTCCGGGACATAACCCTGTCAGCCGGATCGCTAGATCCTACCTAATATATAAGAGTCGCCGTTCGAATGATCATCCTCTAAATCACGGTCCTCGCTAAATACGATACTCTTTCCACTTCGATTTTCCCTTTTTCCCCAGGTTTACACTATTGACGAGTATGGTCTAGTCGTGTATAAGTATGCACCAATAACACGGTTTTGTCGCTGTTCACTGTATTAATCACTGTCACGAATCATTCCCTTTTTCATTGGTGTACTTGGAACTCCTAAACCAATACCGTTCACGCACGACAATGTATTGTACACTGAATAATAACGCGCACTATCACTAGGTATATGACAATTGGGTAAGGTATGTACATTTATGCAGTTAACAAGTCATGTGTAATATGAACTAGTTTGCACCACATGAGCTTACAAAAATTGCAGTAAATCATGCGTTCCAAATTCAGTGAAACGATATAAAGACAGTAATAAGTATACTCTGTCGTCAGTTCAGAAAATTTTGTTTCAGTGAAATCGGATTTCCGGTATTCAAGTTACAGCCATTTCAATTTAAGTGTTCGCTGCAGGAAATTCAGTTTCTGAACTGAATGTCCGTTTCGCAACACAATTTTCACCCAGTTGGGATCAGAATTTAGCTACACTACAGTTGAGTGAAATTTAGGGTTTTCAATAGGGTTTCCAACGCATTAGAAGGATTCTCAATCGCGTCTCTACGTCAGAAGTTATGCACTGTTCAACATTAGGGTATCAGCTCTGTTTCTGTTTGGGACTGCTATACGTCCTGTTCTTTTAATTTACAGTTTAAATAGCAAACAACGGTAAAAAGGGGGTGAAATCACTTCCGTTATTTAGATAACGGTTTCATCTTTACTAAAGTACAAGGTTCCTCAACATACAAGTTCAGGCAGCAAAATAGTAAGCATTACGAGACAGAAAACAACAACCAGAGCTGCTCTGGACTGCAGTCCAGAGCCGCTCTCCAAATCAGTTTCTGCTGCATTTTAAGTATAAAAACAATTTAAAACTTGTATGTGGTTCTAGGTCGTCGAGTCGGCTTCGATTTGAACCCTCGAACGCATCATTTCAATGTGTACACAATTAATTATGATTTTAACAAGTTTCAGACGCGGGAAATATTCAGTTTTAACGGGTGTAATTGGGGGTGATTGTTCAAGCCAGAAACGATTATATTTTCCAGTAAAATTTCACCACAATGTTCATTACCACACAGGCCAGCATATATAATCAAGTTCCGTCAGTTTAATGGAAGGTTTTCGTTCAGGTTTTGCATCAAGTACTTATGTCATATAAGTTTTCACGAGTTTTAAACACGGAATTAATAGGTTTTAGAAATGTAACAGTAATAATTAGCATGTAGCAAGTAGGGTACTTGCCTGGAGACGCTTTGGCGACGCACGGCAACAGCAACGGCACAAACGCGCGACGAACGGCACGGTTTGGGTTCACGGCCTTGGCTCGAGTTCGGGTTCGTCGTCGGTGTTGCCCGGGGATGGCTCGCGATCGCTGGAGGCGGAGTGTGGTGCTGTGGATCTCCTGGGCCGTGCTGGGGTCGGCGGTGGTCGCTCCAGCGATGGTGCAGCAGTGGTCGTGTGTAGGGTTCGGAGCTTGGTGGTTTTGGAGAGAGAGAGAGTGAGGTAGTGGGGGCTCGGGTTTGGAGGTGATAGTGATGCAGAGGATGCAGAGGCGTCGACGATGTGGCCGGTGGCGCGATGGGAGCTCGTCGGCATGAGGGTTCAGGGGGCTTGAGCTCGGCGATTTAGAGATGGAGGGGAGAGGGAGCTCGGTTGATGGAGGAGTAAGGCGAGGGGAGGTGAAGTTGGGCTTGAGCTCTGAAGAGAGGAGCTAGGGAGTCGACGAGGTGATAGTCATCGTCGTCGTCGTGGTGTAGAGATGGAGCTGGGAGTCTGGAGAGAAGAGAGGAGGGAGTTAGAGATCGAGAGTGTGAGGGAGAGAGGAGAAAGGGGGACGAGGAGTGGGTTGATGAGCGCGCACGAATGTGGTCGGGTCGTGGGGCAACGAAGACGAGGCGTCGGCGACGTGGGCACGCAGCGCACGAAGAGCAACGAGTGGGAAAATGAAAACGTGGGGAAGAAAAGAAGTGGAGCGGGTCGGATCGGGTTGGCGCGGGCTTGGAGTTAGGCTGGGCTGGGGGATTTGTTTAATTCATTTGATTTTAAAGGTTTTGGAAAATTAAATGCTAAAAACTTAAACAACCAGTTACCTATAAAATCACGAGGAAAAAATAGGTAAACATTCGGGGACTACGAAAATATAGAAAGATTTTATTGATGGGAACGGGGATTTATATCATACCTCTCTTATAAAAATTTCGTCCTCGAAATTTAAAAAGAGACAACGAAACAACAGTACTAAACAAAGAGATGTGGAAAACGTGCACGGATATCCTCCTCCCGCTCCCAGGTAGATTCTCCTGGGGAACGACCGCCTCAAGACACTCGGACCAACGGAATGACCTTATCCTTCAGCACTTTCTCCCTGCGGTCGAGAATGGTGGTAGGCTGCTCCTCGTAAGATAGGTCGGTACCCAAAGCTAACTCCGAATAGTCCAGAACATGGCTCTCATCCCGAACATAACGCCGCAACTGAGACACGTGGAAGGTATTGTGCACACCGGCTAGCGATGGAGGCAAGGCGAGTCGATAGGCCACCTCTCCTACTCGCTCTAGCACCTCAAAAGGTCCGATGAAACGGGGACTGAGTTTCCCGCAACCTACGAACCTGATAACTCCGCGGATAGGGTAAATATTCAAGAATACGTGATCTCCGACTTCAAATTCTAGTGCCCTTCTGCTGGTATCTGCCCAACTCTTCTGTCGATCCCGAGCTGTCTTAATACGCTGCCTGATCATTTGGACCTTGTCGACTGTCTGAACAATGAGCTCGGGACCCAGTACTCTTCATTCTCCCACATCATCCCAACAAACTGGGGATCGACACTTCCGCCCGTAAAGTGCTTCGAAAGGAGCCATCTGAATGCTAGCCTGGTAACTGTTGTTATAAGAAAACTCGACTAGATGCAGATGATCTTCCCAGGAACCCTGAAAATCCAACATGCAGGCTCTCAACATATCCTCGAGCGTCTGAATTGTACGCTCGGATTGTCGGTCCGTCTCCGGGTGATAAGCTGTACTGAACTTGAGGCGGGTATCCAAACTCTCCTGTAAGCTCCTCCAGAAGTGCGAAACGAATCTGGTGTCTCGATCTGACACAATGCTGACCGGAACTCCGTGAAGTCGTACTATCTCCTGCATGTATCTCTCTGCCAGTGACTCTGTCGACTGTCCCACTCGGAAAGGTAAGAAGTATGCAGCTTTCGTTAGGCGGTCAACGATAACCCAAATGACGTTGTTGCCCCTAGGGCTCCGTGGTAAGGCCGTCACGAAGTCCATAGTAATGTGCTCCCACTTCCATTCTGGTATCAGAAGTGGTTGCAACAGCCCTGCTGTCCTCTGATGTTCCGCCTTCACCTGTTGGCATGCCAAGCATCTGGATACGAACCGCGCAATTTCTCGCTTCATCCCGTTCCACCAAAAATGCTGCTTTAGGTCCCGATACATCTTCGTACCTCCCGGATGTATAGAATAAGCTGAACTATGCGCCTCGGTCAGTATCTCTTCTCGAACATCTCCCTTAGGTACGCATAGTCTGCTACCGAATCTCAGAGAACCGTCTTCATTTATGATTAAGTCCGTCTTCATCCCGGCTTCTACTTGCGCTCTGAACTTTTGCAATCGAGGATCATCCGCTTGTGCAGCCTTGATGCGATCCACAAGGGAAGAATGCACCTGTAGTTACCAAAATTGACTGATTACGCCCGGTGTGACGACTTCAAGCTCGAGTCTCTGAAAGTCCTCAATAATGCTCCTCTGACTGGTCAACATCATGACTGCTGGCTTGCGACTGAGAGCATCTGGTACAGCATTTACTTTCCCCGGATGATACTGTAGGTCCAAGTCGTAATCTGGCATCAGTTCTAGCCACCGGCGCTGCCTCATATTTAGTTCTTTCTGAGTGAAGACGTACTTCAGACTTTTATGATCCGTGTACACTTCAACCTTCTCGCCCAACAGGTAATGCCTCCAAATCTTCAACGCAAAAATCACTGCAGCTAACTCCAAGTCATGCGTAGGATAGTTCCTTTCATGATTTCTCAGCTGTCGAGAGGCGTAACCAACCACCCAACCGTGCTGCATCAGAACACAGCCTAATCCTTTCCCTGGGGCATCACTATGTATCACCAAACCACTGGAATCATCTGGTACTGTAAGAATGGGCGCCGTAGTTAACTTCTGCTTCAGTGTGTCAAATGCCTGAGTGCACTCCTCTGTCCACGCAAACGGTACATCCTTCCGTGTCAACTTCGTCAATGGTTCAGCGATTCTTGAAAAATCTTGGACGAACCGCCGATAATATGCTGCCAGTCCCAGAAAGCTTCTGATCTCGGCTACTGACTTCGGCGTTGGCCAATCTCTAACAGATTCTATCTTTGCCGGGTCTACTGAGATGCCTTCGCCCGAAACAATGTGTCCCAAGAACTAAACCTTGTCGAGCCAGAATTCACACTTGCTCAATTTCACATACAGCTTTTCTTCCCGAAGAATTTGTAGAACCGTGCGCAAATGCTCAACATGCTCCTCCCGGGTCTTCGAGTAGACTAGTATGTCGTCGACAAATACAACGACAAACGTGTCCAAGTACTTCGCAAACACCCTGTTCATCAAATCCATGAATATCGCTGGAGCATTGGTAACACCGAACGGCATCACGAGGAACTCATAGTGTCCGTATCGGGTCCTGAAAGCCGTCTTGCATATATCCTCGGCTGCTGCTCTGATTTTATGATAGCCAGAACGGAGATCCAACTTCGAAAATACCTTGGCCCTACTTAACTGATCGAATAAGTCATCGATGCGCGGGATTGGGTACTTGTTCTTTATTGTGACTTTGTTCAGCTCCCGGTAATCTATATACATCCGCAGCGATCCATATTTTTTCTTCACTAACAGAACTGGTGCACCCCACGGTGAAACGCTCGGCCGGATAAATCCCTTCTCCGGAAGCTCTTCAATTTGCTTCTTCAATTCTGCCAACTCAACCGGTGCCATTCTGTACGGGGCCTTGGAAACTGGTGCTGTACCTGGAGTCAAATCGATTGAGAATTCCAAGACGCGTGGAGGTGGTAGACCTGGTAAATCTTTAGGGAACACATCCAGAAAATCCCGAACAATCTCTGGGGCTGGACTCTCATCAATCTCCATAGCTGTCAACTCCTTTGGCTTGGCTCTATACTTGGCTGGCTCCAAAGATTCGCTCCCGCCTTTGAAAATAAACTTCGGGTGATTGGGAATGCGGAAGATCACATTCCTTGCTCGGCAATCAATAACTGCATGGAAGGTACTCATCCAATCCATCCCGAGAATTGCGTCATAGCTGCCTATCCCGATCAAAAGGAAATTCGCATAGAATTCCCTGCCACACACTACAACCGGACATGATCTACATTCTCGACTAGATACTATCAAGCCATTACCCGTATGTATTTCCCAACCCTTAGTTAATAGTTCATGTGGTATGAAGTGTGTATCAACGAAATGCTCAGATATGAAACAGCGCGATACTCTAGAATCAAATAGTACTCTAGCTGGTAAGGAATGTATGTGTAGAATACCTGTGACAACTTCACCTGAAGCCTCTGCCTGCTCGGCGGTCAAGGTAAAAGCCCGTCCCTGACCGCGGCCTGTGTAGGGTTGCCTCTGCTCCAATGATCTCTGCTGCTGTGGTCCAGACCCTCCCTGTATCTCTGTTCGCTCGGAGCAACCGCTAACTCTGTACTGACTGGATCCGCAAATCAAGCAATGTCCCTAGACGCGGCGACAGTCTTTCTGGGTGTGCCCATCTCTGTTGCAGTAGCCGTAAACCACGTTCTTGCTCTGGGGGCAATGCTGGGGCACGAATGGGCGCTTCATCTGTGTCGTTCCAGGCTTGTGAACTGGTATGACTCCTCGAGAAGGTGCGTGGGTGCGTGCTGGAACGACTGGGGGTTTCCTGAACTTGTTGATCAGTTTCTCCTGAATTCTCGCCGCGTTGAGTACCTGTGCAAAAGTCTGCAACTCAAGTGACGCGGTCAACTGTTGCAGCTCGAAATCAAGTCCCTGCAAGAAGCGTCTGGCCTTGGTGGCCTCGGAAGCGACCATGTACGGAGCAAATCGGCTCAGACGGTTGAACTCTGCCGCATATACGTCCACGGGACGTCCATTCTGCTTCAGTAGGATGAATCTTTCTTCCATCTCAGCCTTGGCGGTGGAAGGGAAATAGTGGTCCAGGAAGCACTCCTTGAATTTGCTCCATTCGATTGGCTTGTCTAGTCTGCTTTCTTCCACTGACCACCATGTACGGGCTTCATCTTCCAACTGGATTTTTATCACATTCACTTTATCTTCATCTGGTACCCTAGCAGCCGTCAGTAAGTTCTCCATATTAACTAGCCATTGCTCGTCCTCGAGGGGTTCAGCTAGGCCTGTAAATGCAGCTGGATGTAACCTTCGGAAATATGATACGGTGCCAGCCCTGGCAGAAAAAGCTGGTGGAGCAGTGCCCTCGGGGGCGGTAATGAGTGCGGAGGGTCCCCCTGCAGCGGTAATAGCCCTGAGTCCCTCGGCGAGTAGGTTCGTCTTTCTCTCCTGAGTTTCTGCGAGAGACGTCGGTGCACTAAGTATCCTCTCCATGCAATTCTGAGAACTTGAGTCCGAGGAGTGGTCGTTCGGGGACGTCATATCGCTGGAAGATATTAGAAGGATAAGATTAGATACAAGGATGAAAGTCAAGAATAGTGAAGCGAAAATAATGTAATACAGTATAGTTAATGTTATCCCTTACTACTAAACACGGCTCTGATACCAACAAAACCATGTCACGCCCCGCTTTCCAAAATACGGAAAACGAGGGATGACTAGGCCAGCCATGCTCCTACGGTCAGGGAATAATCCTGCCGTAATCACACTTTGGCTTCTAGCATTACATGGTAATCAGTAAACAAAGCACAGAAGTAAAGGAAATACATCACTAAAATATTACATCAAAGTTCATTGTCCATAATTTACAAATAAACAAGAAGAGAACTACTAACCGAGTTCGAATATAAGGTCTCTTTAGGGAAAGCAGAAAAGAAGAAAGAGGTACTCTCAACTAGATCTCCGCAAGCTCGAAGGGTAAATCCGACTCCTGCGCTGGTTCTTCGTCTGAGCATGCATACTCAGGTAGTCAGAGCGACGTAATAGCAATATGATAATAAGGACAAGTAACAAGCACAGAGGGTAATAACAGTGAAGTAAAATGTAGGTAATCAATATGTCATGAACTAATGCAAAGTATGATCTGTGTCCCTATCAGTCTCTAAGTCATGTTTGAAATCGAATTGTGGAAAGGAGGATCATGTTTAAGGAGGGTCTTGTACATACCCGAGACAACGGCCTACACGCCCGGAACATAACCCTGTCAGCCGGATCGCTAGATCCTACCTAATATATAAGAGTCGCTGTTCGAATGATCATTCTCTAAATCACGGTCCTCGATAAATACGATACTCTTTCCACTTCGATTTTCCCCTTTTCCCTAGGTTTACACTATTGACGAGTATGGTCTAGTCGTGTACAAGTATGCACCAATAACACGGTTTTGTCGTTGTTCACTGTATTAATCACTGTCACGAATCATTCCCTTTTTCATTGGCGTACTTGGCACTCCTAAACCAATACCGTTCATGCACGACAATGCATTGTACACTGAATAATAACACGCACTATCACTAGGTATATGGCAATTGGGTAAGGTATGTACATTTATGCAGTTAACAAGTTATGTGTAATATGAACTAGTTTGCACCTCATGAGCTTACAAAAATTGCAGTAAATCATGCGTTCCAAATTCAGTAAAACGATACAAAGACAATAACAAGTATACTCTATCGGAAGTTCAGCAAATTTTGTTTCAATGAAATCGGATTTTGGGTATTCAAGTTACAGCCATTTCAATTTAAGTGTTCGCTGCAGGAAATTCAGTTTCTGAACTGAATGTCTGTTTCACGACACAATTTTCACCCAGTTGGGATCAGAATTTAGCGACGCTACAGTTGAGTGAAATTTAGGGTTTTCAATAGGGTTTCCAACACATGAGACGTATTATCAATCGCGTCTCTACGTCAGAAGTTATGCATTGTTCAACACTAGGGTATCAGCTCTGTTTCTGTTTGGGACTGCTATACGTCCTGTTCTTTTAATTTATAGTTTAAATAGAAAATGACGGTAAAAAGGGGTGAAATCATTTCCGTTATTTAGATAACAGTTTCATATTTACTACAGTACAGGGTTCCGCAATATACAAGTTCAGGCAGTAAAGTAGTAAGCATTACGAGACTGAAAACAACAACCAGAGCCGCTCTGGACTGCAGTCCAGAGCCGCTCTCCAAATCAGTTTCCGCTGCATTTTCAGTATACAAACAATTTAAAACTTGTATATAGTTCCAGGTCGTCGAGTCGACTTCGATTTGAGCCCTCTAACGCATCATTTCAATGTGTACACAATTAATTATGATTTTAACAAGTTTCAGACGCGGGAAATATTCAGTTTTAACAGGTGTAATTGGGGGTGATCGTTCAAGCCAGTAACGATTATATTTTCCAGTGAAATTTCACCACAATGTTCATTGCCACACGGGATAGCATATATAATCAAGTTCCGTCAGTTTAATGGAAGGTTTTCGTTTGGGTTTTGCATCAAACACTTATGTCATATAAATTTTCACGAGTTTTAAATATGGAATTAATAGGTTTTAGAAATGTAACAGTAATAACTAGCATGTAGCAAGTAAGGTACTTTCTGGAGACGCTTTGGCGACGCACGACAGCAGCAACGGCACAAACATGCAACAAATGGTACGGTTTGGGTTCACGGCCTCGGCTCGAGTTCGGGTTTGTCGTCGGTGTTGCCCAGGGATGGCTCGCGATTGCTGGAGGTGGAGTGTGGTGCTGTGGATCTCCTGGGGCGTGCTGGGGTAGGCAATGGTCGGCGGTGGTCGCTCCGGCGATGGTGTAGCTGTGGTCGTGTGTAGGGTTCGGAGCTTGGTGGTTTTGGAGAGAGAGAGTGAGGTAGTGGGGGCTCGGGTTTGTAGGTGATGGTGATGCAGAGAATGCATAGGCGTCGACGATGTAGCCGGCGGCGCGATGGGAGCTCGTCGGTGTGAGGGTGCAGGGGGCTCAAGCTCGGCGATTTGGAGATGGAAGGGAGAGGGAGCTCGGTTGATGGAGGAGTTAGGCGATGGGAGGTGAAGTTGGGCTTGAGCTCTGAAGAGTGGAGCGATGGAGTCGACGAGGTGATAGTCGTCGTCGTCGTCGTGGTGGTGTAGAGATGGAGCCGGGAGTTTGGAGAGAAGAGAGGAGGAAGTTAGAGATCGAGAGTGTGAGGGATAGAGGAGAAAGGGGGACGAGGAGTGGGTTGATGAGCGCACACGAACGTGGTCGGGTCGTGGGGCAATGAAGACGAGGCGTCGGCGACGTAGGCACGCAGCGCATGAAGAGCAACGAGCGGGAAAATGAAAACGTGGGGAAGAAGAGAAGTGGAGCGGGTCGGGTCGGGTTGGCGCGGGCTTGGAGTTGGGCTGGGCCGGGGGATTTGTTTAATTCATTTGATTTTAAAAGTTTTGAAAAATTAAATGCTAAAAACTTAAACAACCAGTTACCTACAAAATCACGTGGAAAAAATAGGTAAATATTCGGGGACTAGGAAAATATAGAAAGATTTTATTAATGGGAACGGGGATTTACAGTAATGGACGGCGAGAATCTCGCATCGGCTCGCTCCATGCTACCGCTATATAAACCCCTATTCCAAACGACTCATGTCGCGCCCCGCTTCCCGATGTAAGAAAACGAGACGCGACGTATTTACTCAGAAGTAAACAAGCTAAGCGTATCTAAGCAATATAAAGTAAATGTACACAAGAGACAGGAATATAATGAACAACAAATTTATTTATTAAACACTTTTGTACAGGTACAACTGGAATGTAAATATATGAATAGAAAGCAATGCCTAAATAATGGCATTACTGAAATGAAAAGTATGTACAAGTGCCTACAGTTCTGAGTCCATAGCAAACTGCTCCAAGTCCTCGGTACTGGGCTCGGTCTCTAGTACGTCCAAATCACCTGACAACATTCCAAAGAAAGAAGAAAGAAATGTCGTTAGCGAACAATCGCTCGGTAAGTCCCAAAGATGAGTAGAGATAGAATAGACAGAAAGAGAATATGAATAGTAATATTTGATTATAATGTTAACGCGGTTGTTTATAACTTGGTACAGAATATGCCAGTGTATACGAGAGGAGTCCCATTATTCCAGAGACTAAGGTATACGGAGCACAAGGAACCGTTCAGCCACGGTACAATGGCAATGGATATTCAGGTTAGGTGTATTAAGGTTACAGTCTTGTGCCACTTCTAACATATTCCGTACCAATCTACCTCTTTATAAACCCCGCGATGTCTTTTGTATTGATTGTATTGTTTTGTTACATAGATGGATGACTTTCCGAAACCATGATATCAGTAAACGAAATAGATATAAACGGAGAGTCGTGTAGATGGAGTATATCCATGGTTCGGTTCAGTCAATATAGATTAATATAGATTGAATAGACGGATTCATGGATTCATGTTGTATTGTAGTTTATACATGAATCATATTCAAGTCAGATTGATTAGATTGAGACTCGGTCTGAGTCAGACACTTTGAAAGGAAATTGAAATCATGAATTAGTTTTGATGTTATCGGTAACTGCTGCACATGGACGGCAGGATTTGTGTCTTTTTCCAAGACAATTACCGTATTGATAACACCATTTGTTAGATTACATACCTTAGATAGGCAAGCACCCATATTCTCCGGCTTCCTGAGGATCAAGAGAATTGGTCACGCTTAAACCTATATTTACTAGGGTCCTTATTGTAATTTAGTATAAATTGAGGGGGTTTTATGTAAAAATAATTTTGATATAATTTCAAAATACACCTTAAGAATTTAATTATCGTCTTTAGGATTTTCATAGATGTATATATTATAAAAGTGAAATTTCTAGTGAGTAGAACCTAGTTTTCATAGTATATGGTATTTTATTGAAATATCGGTATTTTGTATTGAATTGTAATGGTATTTTCCTGTAATGGTGATTCCTTTGATTTAGAAAACTTGGAATATTTATATAATATAATTAAAATAGATATTTTGATAATAGTTATATATATATATTTAATAAAAATAAATTTTATTTATTTTTTTTAGAAATCTCATTTTCTAAAGAAAAATGCATTAAAATTCCATCGAGGTCGAATGCTCCTTTCGGAGGTCTTCATCTCGCACTAATGGGCCCAAGGATGTGCAATAATCCGCACCATCCTGAACGGGGTCCCCAAAAGCGGGTTGTAGAGGTGCAATTGCAAGGAATCGATTAACACACTTTTAAAAAAAATGGTTTTGCAAGTTTGATAGTATTTATTTGTAATGTCGTATTATCCCATATCTATATTCCCAAAACTTCATCGTGCTATGTCAAAGATATTTGTTGTGATGAGGTAGGTCATTACCTCGTGTGTTATCTAAAGGTAATACAAGTATTATGTTGATTTGTGTCGAAAATAAATTATGTGGTATTTTACCGTAAAAATACGATAAAAGTTGCATAAAAGATTGTTTTGAGATGAAACTTATTTTAATGTGTTTGTTAATGTTTGTTAAACATTACATGAGAGTATGATATTTTATTGTTTAAGAAAAATAGAATTTTAAAGAAAAACCGAATCGAAAATCGGATTAACTCCGCTTCCGTCGGGTTTTTAGAAATGAGACTTTTTAGAATAGGAGAAGAGATGGGGAGATGGGACTTACTGTCTATCGAGAAATAAGAGAGGTAGGGGAAGACTAGGGAAGTGTCGGGGCGTCGTTTCGTCGCCGGAATCACCTCGAAACTTCGTTAGAATCTTGCCCTTTGCTAACTCCACTTGCACACTATAAGGACTTGAGAGTTTTTGTAATGAAATTCTGAGTGAGGAGGGGTGAAATGGAGTGTGGTATTTATAGGGAAAATCAGGGTTTAGAAAGTTAAAGAATGCATTAAAAATTTGCAATAAAAATTGGATTAAATGTGATTAAAGTTCTCTGGAAAATGTGCAGAGAAAACAAACAGTCTACTAGAAGTGGGGTAGGCCAAGGGGTGCTCGGGTGAAAAGATGGGGAGCATCGCCTACGGGGGCCCCGGCAGTGCTGGCCGTAGGGCCAAAGTCACCGGTCTAAAACCGGTGAGGGAGCTCCAGATTGGTGCCATGTGTCCCTGTCGTATCGTATTCCCTCGTGCATGTTTGTTTATTCTGTAACTTATCATTCTACGTATAGTGCACGTGCAAACCCTTGGGCTTTTAAAAGATTAAAAGAAAATTTAAATAAAAAGATAATGTGGCTGGGGGGATTTGATCACAGAGGCTACGTCACAGCAGTGCAAGGCTTTACCAACGTGCTACACGTACTTTCTTGCTGTTCAAAAGTAAAACAAATACTTATAATGTACACATGATTGCAAATACTCCATTTGTACATTAACTTTTAAACAATTTTCTGTACATTGAAATTGGGGTTGTTACAACTGAGGCAACTCGAATGGAATCCAATATATCGCTACTCTGCCCATCTATTCCTCGGTACTTACTTGATCGTCGAAGGGTCCTATGGTTGTTTCCCACCCCAGGACTTCCTTTGCAGGTAGCTCGGCGTCAACAACAACTAACAACTCATTAAGATCCACATCCAATCTTCACCACCAATCTCAACTGTTCAGCCCTACTGGCCACAAGATCGGTGGAGGACAACATCTAAAGAAGATTCTGATCTCCATCAGCTGGCGCCGTCCGTAGGAACGTCCATTTTCCACCCAAAATGTTGATCTTCTGCTTTCGATTCGATGGCCAGCGATCATCGCCGAGAAGACCCTAGCACGAGCCACCCCGTCCTCCGCAACGGAGGCGGGGCGGTTCCACTCCTCCTCCCAACATCGTCGAAGCCTTATCAGCACGGATCGACCGACTGACAGCGATGGTGGACATGCTCGCTTGTGTCCAAACTGCTGGCCATGCCTGGCAAATCGCCGCCCCTGCTCTTTAAAACGGCGGTATGCACGAGGCAGTATAGGGACGCGTTCAGGTCCTCGGCCTCGCTCGCGCAAACCAGGACGCCGCGGAATACCGGCGTGTCGATTCTGGTAGTCGAGAAATGATTCCATGAC
The DNA here is from genome assembly GCA_030015575.1 of Agapanthus africanus. Taxonomy (NCBI): domain Eukaryota; kingdom Viridiplantae; phylum Streptophyta; class Magnoliopsida; order Asparagales; family Amaryllidaceae; genus Agapanthus; species Agapanthus africanus. Next base: position 945,101,953 of record CM057337.1, read on the forward strand.
TCGTTGGGCGACGGACATCCCAATGTCGAGGTCCCGGGACCAACTGAACTGACGTTTCAATACTCGCCGCGCTCCTCCGCCCTCCAAGGCGACATCGGTCAGGTCGCCTGATTCCAGGGAAGAATGATGTCAACATAATCGTCGAGGTGGTGCCCATGGCGCACGTCGGGAGGAGTCGCGGAGGGTTCACCCCGAGGATCTGAGGAACACCATGGAGCGAAGCTGAAGCCGCTCCATCGCCCAAGCCCGGATCATAGACAACAGGCACTCCGATTACGGAGAGTTCTCGAGGTACCAGCAGTGAATTGAAGTTCTTGAGAAGAAGATCGAGGACATGTAACTCACCATCCGTTCTCCTAGGGCATCAGCGAAATACTCCACGAGCTTTCTCACGAAGCCCTTCACAGAGCAATTGCTGAGGAAGCGGGTCTCATCCTGGAGCAAACTGTCCAAAGTGGCTCTCTTTGATGGAAAGTCTGACCCAAAAGACCACTTAGATGTGTTCACCGTGGGTATAAGCTATCAAGATAACTTGGACGCCGCTCAGTGCCAAGCATTCCACACCACTCTCATCTGAGCAGGACGAGACTGGTTCCTCGGCCTGACTCCGCACTTGATCTCGACCTTTGAAGAGCTGGCTACACAGTTCCTCGGCCATTTCGTCGACAACCGACAATAGAAGAGATCGATTGACTACCTGTTCACCATCAAGTGCAAGGACATAGAGTCTTTCAAAAACTATATTGCCCATTTCTACAATGCTCTTCTGGAGGTACCCGAGCACCGGGATGAAACGGTTATAATCGCCCTGAGGTCTAGTCTTAGGAACAAAGAGTGGCTTCGCTCTTTTGTATTGGCGCAATCTAAGATCCTGGCCGAGGTAAAGGTTAGGACCGATCGGGAAATCCAACTTGAATTCGAGGTTAACGCTCGCATTTCCAGAGGATACCGGAGAGGCCAAAAGAAAAGAGACCTAGAAGAAGACAAGAAAAAGGCTTATCGGTCGAAACCTTATACGCCGAGGTTTCGTGAGTACACGCCTTTCAATGTCTCACAGTCCGAGCTGCTAGAGGAGGAAAGGAGCGAAAGATTCTTTAACCTGCTACCGATGACATCAAAGCCGGGAAAGCAACTCCGCGGCCCGTATTGTGCCTATCATCGGACGGAAGGGCACCCGACCGAGGATTGTAAACAACTACGCAATTACGTCGAGGAGATAATCCACTCCGGTCATTTGATAAAATACACGCGAGACAAACATCAAGCAGATAGGGAGGCCGACCAACTTGAAGCTGGAGAGCTGACGATCTGGCAGATTATGATCATCACCGACTGACCCAAGTTCGAACAACAAGGACACTCACCGAATTCGGTCATTCAATGCAGGAAAGTTTAAACTGGCCGGCGGATAGCTTTCTGCCTGACAAGCAAAGACCAACCCTTCACTCAAGTAAATAAAGCTCAGATGTGCTTATAGGTAGCCGACTAAATCCCTCATCACGAGGCCGCCGGGCAGCATCCTGTCCAACAACGCTGTGGATCCAAAGCCCTCGTCACGAGGCGGCCAAGTATCTTCCTGCTCGGCCCATCCACCGCGGGTAGCTTCCTTCCCAACATCACCGTGGATCTAAAGCCCTTATCACGAGGCCGCCAGACAGCTTCCTGCTTGGCCCATTGTTCAGACCATAATATTGCATTTTTCATCCCCCTATTCTTATCCGTTTTATAAATAAACAGGTACTCTTGACGCACATTTGTTACATGTTACAGGATACAGGCTCTTGGAGAAAATACAGTGAAAAAAACGAAAGTTGATACAGAAAAGGGACTTTTGACCAACAAGCAGACAGATCTTACTCAAGCCGAGGCGAAGAACAGTGCAAGGTCCAAAATGTCATGGCAAACGGTTAAAAGATCGCTACAAGTTTTCACTGAAAGATCTGGAGAAGAATAAGAAGCCAAACAGAGAAAAGATATATATAAATAAGAAGCCCAAGCCAACAAGAAGCAAAACAGAAAGTTTGGTGAGATGATCTCACCAAAGGGCCGCGGAACCGCGGCCCAAGCCCACTAATGCCGCGGTTCCGCGGCCATTTAAATCCCGTGTCGGTGCAAATTTCGTGAGTCGGTGCGTCGGTGCGGGGGTTTGGATTTTTAGTGGGCAAATCTGTATTTTCACATGTGCGAGAGTCTGTAACCCTAGTTTTCCTGTTTTCTTATAAATTGTAGTCAAAAATTGTAAAACCCTATGCCTCTTTCAATCAATAAAATTCAGAATTGCTGGGAGTATTATTCAGATCTGTTCTATATTGCTTGGAGGGAGCCGTCACACTAGTAAGTAACTTTATTTCTTTATTTTTATTCTTTTTTAATTAGTATGTTTTACCATCCCCTAATGAGCGAGTAATCTCCTCGCTCGTTATGGTTAGCCTTAGGGAAAGGTTTGAGAGATGAGATCTCTCACCCCTTTCATGCCATCCACACCTAAGAGTTAGAACTCCATGCATGCACGCACAACCGCTCCCTGCGGCACCCTACCCTTGAGGTAACGATGAACCGTAGTATAAAGGGCCGGTTGCGCGCGTTTTCCATGGAGGTTAGGGTAAGTATCGATAAAGGAAGGATACGAATCCAGAGGAAGAAATATCTTCCCAAAAGATTCTTATCCACTTTATGGATAATTACCCCAACATCTAATAGATCAATAATAAGGCATTGAAAGCGGTGAGGAACCCTTAAATCTCCAAACTTCCCCTAAACCTAACCCTAGCGAGACTTTAAATTAGATTAATTTAGTTCAGTGATAGATCTAGTATTTTAGATTAAAATCCAAACAACATTTGGAATCAACTCGTAAAGACACAATAAGAAATCTACCCATCTCTGTGGATCGACCCGTACTCACCGGCCAGCTGCAAAGCGACGCCGTTTCTGATTGCGGTAAACTTAATATTTTTGGACTAATCAAATGGCGCCGTTGCCGGGGATGGCGTAAAATTCTTTTTGTGTATTTTCGGGTTGATATAAATTTTAAAATCATAAAAATCAGAAAATATAAAAAAGTACAAAAACATTTTATCAATTTTTATCTGTTTGAAGGGTTTATTGCTTGAATCTTGCAGGAACAGCGAAGGATTGCGAATCTGAAATTTTACAGAAGGTCAAAACAGAAAAGGGAACATCAGAACAGAGTAGAATTGGTGAACAGGAGCTGCACAAAATTTTTCAGAGGCTGAACCCACTTAACTGCCGCGCTTCCACCGCATAAGTAGGTCTCCCGCCGCGGTTCCGCGCTCTGCCTGCCACGTCAGCACCTAAAAATTGCAGGGTTTGATTTCTCCTTCTCCTCTCTGCAACCTCCCATATATCTCTCTGTAAAAACTTTCTGTAGGACTTCTTTACGCAAAATCTTCTCCCCTTCTAAATAACGGATTTTCTGCAGGTTTCTTTGCGCCGCGCTAAAAATTGATTGCAAGTGAATTTTATTGTTTTGCATAATTTAATCGGACTCTAAGGGGCTAATTGACCAAACTCAGATTGGGTGGGGATTTCATCACCCTTCCCAGGACCCCAGAAAATACCTAAAGCATGTGCATTGACCACAATTAATTAAAAAAAGACTAGACTCAGACCTAAGGACATCGAGCTTAATAGGAAAAGGACTAGTATAGGCATCAGCCGTTTATCCTAACTGACATTGCGGTGTCTAGGCTAGTGGTTATTAATTAGGCCCACTGTAGTGGTGGTTCCTTCCCACTTACCTGGCCGCAGTGTCGGTGAAGAGGCGGTTTGAGGTCCTATTTCTAGCCCTAGTTAGGAGCTGTCTAGCAGACCTAGGTGACCCCAGATCTAGGCCTGATTGTGCATGTGTGGTTGATACATTTGTGTCACGAGTCCCATTTCCAAAAACCTTTTTGCAAAACTCTCACATAAATAAAAAAAAAGAGAAAAATCTTTTCAAAACCTGCAACTTGTCGATAAGAAACCTTACAACTCACTTCCATCACTTCCCTCCATTGACGTTATCTTACCCCCACATTCTGTTTTTCTTTTTTCTTCTGACTACACTACTCCTTTAGTGTATGTCACTTTGGACTAGAGATACTAACGCCCGATTAGTCCGTGTTTCGTTGGTACCGACCAACGAACCCTTCGACGAACCCTTCGTCGACATTCCGTCCATTTCCTTGCCTCCACCTTCAAATTCTTCTTTCGAAGGTATGTCGGGACACGACCCCAACAATACCTTACCGACGGGAATGATTCCACCTCCGTTAGGTGCGAATAACCCGAATCTTCCGCCTGTTGTAGCGTCCGCACGAGTTGCGCTCCAGTATCTCTTCTACCCCGTCCGTACTTCTTTACCTACATGTCTTTCACCCCCATCGGCAAATGGGGACAACTTTGAAATAAAACCACATTTCATCAATATGCTGCCAAAATTTCATGGTTTGGAATCGGAAGATGCGTATATTTTTATTAATAAATTCCAAAATGTGTGCGCTATGATGAAAACGACCCAATTAAATGATGACGCTATAAGGCTAAGGGTCATTCCTTTCACCTTATGTGACCTAGCCGAGAAGTGGCTATATAACACCGCATCACATTCCATTAGAAATTGGGACGAGTTTGTGAGAGCTTTTCTGAAAAAGTTCTATCCTCATCACAAAACTGCTAGGATCCGTAACGAGATTATACAATTTTCACAGCTTCCTTCCGAACCATTTTGGAAGTGCATCGAGAGATTTAAAGACCTACTTCTTCAATGCCCTCATCATGGGATCGAAAGTTGGCAACTTTGCCAAACATTATACGAGGGATTGAACTCGGCAACGAAGCAGTTGCTAGAAACTATATGTCAAGGTCATTTTCTTTCCAAGTCCAGCAATGAAGCTTGGCAGTTTCTTGAGGATCTTAGTGAGCAAACAATTCAGTGGGAGAGTACCAAGACCACATCATCTTCTTCTAGTGGTCAATCTAGGGCAGGCATACACCAAGTGGATATGTCGATTTCTATGAAGGCCGAGATGGCCGCACTTATGAAAAAGCTAGAAGCCATTGAGACCAAAATCTCATCGTCTTCTCCTGCCCCTGTTATGCCTCCACGAACTGTTTGTGCTTGTTGTTCGAATCCATCGCATCTTACCGAAGAGTGTCCTTACAATGCATCTACTCAAGGACAGGATCAAGCTAATGCTGCATTTCAGCAACGACAAAGAAACGATCTGTACTCTTCGACATACAATCCGGGGTGGAGGAGTCACCCAAATTTCGCTTGAAACCAAAATCAACAGGTCTAAGGAAATAACAATTTTCAAAGACCTCCTCCTCCACAACAACAACAAGCACCTCCACAAATTCAAAACCAGCAACCTTATACAAATCAAACGAACAATTTTGTTCAACCAAATGATGATAAGGTTATCTCGCTAGAAAAAAGTCTAGATGCATTTCTCAAGCAATCTACTGAATCCGCAGCAAGATTTGAAAATTATGTTCAGTCTTTGATGAATAGCAATGCTTCACACGATCAAAGTATCAAATCTATTGAGGCACAACTTGCACAATTAACTGCTGCATTGAGCGAGAGAGAAAAAGGAAAGCTTCCATCTCAACCATTGCCAAATCTCGGTCACACACAAAACGCATATCACAATCACAATGTAAATGCGGTGACCACGTTGAGATTCGGAAGAGTGTTGCAAAATAATGTGGATACTAGTGATGACATCCCTGCCGGTGGTTCTTCGTCTTCTTCTTCTTTTTCTCCATCGTCATCTTCCCCCTCTTCAATTTCTTCACTTTCTTCTTCACCTTTTTCTTTAGAGCCTATTCTCCACCCTTCACACGGCTCTACTTCTTCTAACTCGAACGGACCCATTTCTCACAACACGAACACATCCACACTGGGATCCGTTCCTACTCCACATTCTACTCTACAGACATTTGACTCAACAAATTTTCAAAATGCTCCATTTCCAAACAGGTTGAGTCCCAATAAACCAACTGCACAAGTGGAGAAGATTGTGGAGATATTTAAGCAGGTTAGCATAAATATATCTCTCTTGGATGCTATCCAACAAGTCCCTTCATACGCGAAAATCTTAAAGGGCTTATGCACCTCGAAGAGAAAGGCATCTCAAGTACCCAAGAAAGTGCTAGTGGCTAGTGCAGTGAGCAATGCTATTAACCACCATCAAACCTTACCCCAAAAACGAAAGGACCCCGGCTGTCCTACGATTTCAATCACAATTGGGGATAAGAAAATTAATCGAGCACTTTTAGATCTTGGGTCTAGTGTTAACCTGATTCCCTACTCTGTGTACGAACAATTAGGGGTTGGAGAGTTGAAACCCACTCGTTGCACTCTCCAAATGGCTGATTGATCAATCACCCATCCAAGAGGTCAACTAGAGGATGTGTTGATCAAAGTTGGGGAATTCATATTCCCCGTTGATTTTATTGTTATGGATACACAACCTGTTGCTAACCCAAGAAACCAAATTCCGGTGATCCTAGGTCGACCATTTTTGGCCACTTCCAATGCTGTAATAAACTGTCGCAATGGCTCCATGACTCTATCCTTTGGGAAGATGTCTAGTGAGTTCAATATTTATAAGATGGGAAGTCTGCCTCCCGTGCCTAAAACTAGTACACGAGATGTTTGCTCTATTCACGAAATCACGCAGGAGGACTGCGAGCTTGAAAGATTTCTATTTGATGAAAACAGTTTTGACGCCACTAGTGCGTCCCTCCTTGAGCCTACCACAGTTGACACAACCGATATGGATTATGAATGTTTCACTTTTTCGGATGATGACGACTCACAGCCCGAATATGAGTCTTTTGAATTTGTGGATGAGTTAGTTGAACCATCCGAATCGGTTGTTTGCAGTGATTTCGAACCTGTGTTGGAGTCCTTTGAGTTCGAGGTAGATTCCGCAATGATTCTTTCGCCTCTGAAACTCGAACTCATGTCCTTACCGCCTCACCTTAAATATGCTTACATAGGTGAAAATGAGACCTTTCCCATTATAATATCAGCTTCTCTAGCCCTTGAGCAAGAGAACGCCCTTTTGATGGTCTTACAAGATAGGCGGCAAGTTTTCGGTTGGACTATGGCGGACATCGAGGAGATCAGTTCCCTGATAATTGAATATCATATGAAATTGATGGATGATGCCAAGTCAATAGAGGACCCACAGGAACATTTTGGGGATATTGTGGTTAGTCAACCTCCTCTTTTAGAAGTTGAACCACCCCCATTTCTTTTAATAAGCTACGAGAATGCCAATATTCCACTGATTGCTGATCATTCGCATTCTCGTTTTGATTCATCACCACCTCCTGTCTATTCACCTCCACACCTTCCATACCACCACTTCTATCTTCCCCAATTCTTTTTGGACCGCCACAACTTATTCTTCCACCAGCCAATACTCTTTACTGATAATTTTTTCAACTGGTTGGTGTTGATTTTTGGGCTATGCAAAGTTTGGCAGTAATGTCTAGCATAGTTTAAATGAAGTTTGGGGGAGGGCCTTTTTGTATATATTTTTGTTTTTCTTAACAATAAAAAATTATAAATAAATAAACAGGGAAGTGCCGGTATTTTGACCCTCTTGGTTTAGCATGACAGTGAGGACACTGTCAAGTTCAAGTTTGGGGGTATGCTCGGTACGTCTTCTTCCTTCGCATTCATTTGTACATATTTTTTGCATTTGCATACTTATTTGAAAACTCATAAAAAATTGAAAAATTTCAAAAATTATAAAAATAATTGTATTCAATTTTGGCCATATTTGATTTGAGTTTGACAGATAGGTTAACTAGCTAGGAGCAACTAGATCTTAGACTTAGTGAATTAAAAACCCTAAAAATAACATTCCTCAAAGTTTAACGGTAGAAAGTATATGCCTTGTAGTTTATTTAGAAATAGGCAAATTTTGGGTTCACTTCTTGGGCTAAGTCAAAATGAGGGAAGTGTATTGATGTTCTTATTAGAGTATAAGTTTGAAAAATAGTTCCTAGCTTAAGTCTAGATTCTAAAAATGTATACCCTACAATTTGCACAATCACGCACCTTGAAACTTGGAATAGTAGAAGTGACCTTGAAGTGCTCTTGTCTAAAGTCCTTAGTACAATGAAAATAAAGAAAAAAAAAGTGAATAAAGAAAAAAAAATGGACACTGGTTTTTGTGATTACTTAAGGCTGTAAAAATAGAAAAATCTTTAGCGAGGGTGCTTCATCACTTAGTGCCTTAGACCAACTGGTTTGGGAGTCACTGCTAAAAGCCTTGGGTATTGCAAAACTAGGAAGTACGCTTTAAAGTGCTAACGCATCTTTTAATCGGTTGTTGGTACCTCAAGAAGTATTAACAGTCGCATGAAGGATGTGTAAGCGAAATTCAAAATTCACTAATTAATAAGTGCTTTGGACAATGGACGAGAGCACGATTACTTGATTTGAATTTCCAAGTATAGGGGTGATATTTACACACACGTAGGGATATGTGATTAGAGTTTAGATAAGAGAAAGGGATGAAAGATAGGACTTGTATCTTTAGTAGGGTTGATAGAAATTACTGAGTGGAGATGTAACCCTAGAAGGAAAACTTAAGAGATGCCGAAAGCTAAGTAGATCTACATAACATATATAATCTTAAGTTAGATGATGAGGAAGTGTGAAGAATATGGGTGGATAATTTGCGAGTCAAAAGGTAATAGAATTCATTGTTAGAAAACCTAATTGGAAAACAAAAGTCAATGGGCCGAGTTGATAGGATTTTGTGGGTGTAATCCGCTGAAAACCCTTAGGAGACAACACTCCTCCTACTAGGGACACCTAGAGGTTTAAAGGCTTGTTGCATGTGCTCAGTGCAATCGCGTTTCCCTGCGAAAGTGCGGTTAGGATTTTTTTTTTAGTGAATAAAAATAATAAGTTTGCTCGAGGACGAGCAAAAGATAAGTTTGGGGGTATTTGTTCAGACCATAATATTGCATTTTTCATCCCCCTATTCTTATTCGTTTTATAAATAAACAGGTACTCTTGACGCACATTTGTTACATGTTACAGGATACAGGCTCTTGGAGCAAATACAGTGAAAAAACGAAAGTTGATACAGAAAATGGACTTTTGACCAACAAGCAGACGGATCTTACTCAAGCCGAGGCGAAGAACAGTGCAAGGTCCAAAATGTCATGGCAAACGGTTAAAAGATTGCTACAAGTTTTCACTGAAAGATCTGGAGAAGAATAAGAAGCCAAACAGAGAAAAGATATATATAAATAAGAAGCCCAAGCCAACAAGAAGCAAAACAGAAAGTTTGGTGAGATGATCTCACCAAAGGGCCGCGGAACCGCGGCCCAAGCTCACTAATGCCGCGGTTCCGCGGCCATTTAAATCCCGTGTCGGTGCAAATTTCGTGAGTCGGTGCGTCGGTGCGGGGGTTTGGATTTTCAGTGGGCAAATCTGTATTTTCACATGTGCGAGAGTCTGTAGCCCTAGTTTCCCTGTTTTCTTATAAATTGTAGTAAAAAATTGTAAAACCCTATGCCTCTTTTCAATCAATAAAATTCAGAATTGCTGGGAGTATTATTCAGATCTGTTCTATATTGCTTGGAGGGAGCCGTCACACTAGTAAGTAACTTTATTTCTTTGTTTTTATTCTCTTTTAATCAGTATGTTTTACCATCCCCTAATGAGCGAGTAATCTCCTCGCTCGTTAGGGTTAGCCTTAGGGAAAGGTTTGAGAGATGAGATCTCTCACCCCTTTCATGCCATTCACACCTAAGAGTTAGAACTCCATGCATGCACGCACAATCGCTCCCTACGGCATCTTACCCTTGAGGTAACGATGAACCGTAGTATAAAGGGCCGGTTGCGCGCGTTTTCCATGGAGATTAGGGTAAGTATCGATAAAGGAAGGATACGAATCTAGAGAAAGAAATATCTTCCCAAAAGATTCTTATCCACTTTATGGATAATTACCCCAACATCTAATAGATCAATAATAAGGCATTGAAAGCGGTGAGGAACCCTTAAATCTCCAAACTTCCCCTAAATCTAACCCTAGCGAGACTTTAAATTAGATTAATTTAGTTTAGTGATAGATCTAGTATTTTAGATTAAAATCCAAACAATATTTGGAATCAACTCGTAAAGACACAATAAGAAATCTACCCATCTCTGTGGATCGACCCATACTCACCGGCTAGCTGCAAGCCGTTTCTGATTGCTGTAAACTTAATATTTTTGGACTAATCACCCATCCGCAGCGGGTAGCTTCCTGCCCAACAACGTTGTGGATCCAAAATCCTTATCACGAGGCGGCCGGGTAGCTTCCTGCTTGGCCTATCCACCGTGGGTAGCTTCCTGCCCAACAGTGCCTTGGACTTAAAGCCCTCGTCACGAGACCGTCAGGCAGCTTCCTACTCGGCCCATCCACAGCGGGTCCATCGCCCAAGCCCGATGTCACGCCTCGCTTCCCAGTAGACGGAAATGATGACGTGGCAGACCGCAACGTATTTACTAAGAAATAAATACGTTAAGCCTAATTAAGAAATATATAAAATGTACAAGAATGACATGAGTATTAAAATAAAATAGCAACTTTATTTACATTCATCTTTATATACAACTGTTTGAAAATGAAAAGATACAGTAAGTAAAGCAGTGCCTAAACAGTGACATACAAAATGAAAGTAAATATAAGGAACTAGAACTCAGGCTGTGCCGCAAGCTGATTCAAGTCCTCCTGTCTAGGCTTGATCTCCTGAGAGTCCTATCCTCCTGACGAACATTCCAAAGAAAGAAATAGAAAGGAATGTCGTCAGCGAACTAGCGCTCAGTAAGTCCCAAAAGAAGAAAGAGAATATAACAAGTAATGTGAAGTGAACAGATAAGTTGTACAGGTATATGATGGTTATTATAACGTGGTTGTTTGTAGCTTGATACAGAATGTATTCACGTATACGAGAGGAGTCCATCTTACCCCATGGACTATGGTAACATATAGCATAAGGCCCCGTCATAACTCACGGGACAACGACACAAGAATTCATATAGGTGTCTTTTAAGTCACCTCTCATGCCACGATATAAGTTCCGTACCAATCTTCCCCTTTATCCCCGCGTAATGTATTGTATCATTTATAATTATCAGACTTGCCGAAACCATGGATACAAATTTTTCAAGTATTCATGTTCAGGATATAATCAAGTATTCAAGCAGTCAAGTCAAGTTATAACCATGGTTCGGTCAAGTCAGGTCAAATATACATGTTTGATATTGATATTTGAATTCAAGTATTCATGTTCATGATCAAGTATTCATGTTTGATTCTGGATTCAGGTTTGAGTTAGACTCAGACTGACTCAGACTCTTGTAAACTGATTTAGCTCTTGAATTAGGTTCGGGAGTCATCGGTAACCGCTGCACATGGACGGCAGGATTTGTGTCTTTTTCCAAGATAATTACCATTGATAACTCCTTAGGTTGTCTACTGCACTCACTTTCTCCGACTCTCTGGGGCTCAAGAGAATTGGTCCCGCTTAAACCTATATTTACTGAAGTCCTTAAATATTGTTTTATATATCTCGAGAGGGTTTTATGAAAATATTTTAATATAGATTAAAAATAAATCATCGAGGGTGGTTAATATTATTTGAGGTTGTCATGAGCATGGATTTTAAGTATTGGGGTATTTTAGTGATAAATACTTAGCTTGGAAAGTTCATGGTATTTTATTGAAAAAACTTGCCTTTTTGGTATCTTGATGGTATTTTATTGTCATTTGTTAATCTTTTCAATTTTGAAAAAATATAGATTTATTATATTTTGAAAATAGGGATTTATAATTTTAATTTTTAAAAATAATTTTATTTTATTTAAAAAAAAATTGTATTTCTTTAAATCCGTATTTAAATTCTTTCGAGATCGAATGCTCCGTGAGTAGGTCTGCATCTCGTTCTACTAGCCCAAGAATGTGCGATAATCCGCACCATCTATTAGTGGATCCCCTAAAAAGGGTTGTAGATGAGTAATCGCAAAGGATAAAAAATACCGCTTTAAAAGAAATTCGTTTTTTTAAAATATATGGTATTTTATTGTAAAGTTTTCTTCGTAACAAATATTCATACTGTTGGTTATATGTATGCCCTGGAGGCCATTACTGTACATACGATGTATATTGTAGTGGATGCTTGGACATATATAGGGAGAACTTTCTTGCTCGATATGATAGTATACTATCTGGTTGCCCTTTATCTTAACATGTACACTTATTGTCTTTCTATTACATATTGATAAAACCCTTAGGATGTGTACTTGACTACCAGGACTATGATGTAGATCATATTAGTGGGGCCATGGGTAGTCCAAAAGTACACCCTATAATTTTTCCTAGTCGGAGGAGTACCGATACAGGGCATCGATACTCCAGACTAGAGTAGCGTATACGCTTCTCGAACCATGTGATGGACGATGGATGATCCCATATCCACTGGTGTTTGACATCAGAGAAGGTACACGGGTGCTCAGTGGAGACTGGGTACACTGGACGGACTCGCCGAGAACTCCTAGATAGTATTATACCTATCGTCGGATAGCAGTTCTCTGATGACACTGGTAAAGGTCAGTCTGCAGACCTGAGATCGTCACAGAGTCTTGTGTGATTCCCACTGTGCTTTGATTTCCACCATACCACGGTCAAGAGATCGTGCAAAAAGGTGGTTTTTGGGTACAGTCCTGAGTCACGTGGAGGCAATGAGCGATAGGAGGGGTTTCGTCTCTCCCGGTATTGGGAGTTGATGTTGTGCTATGCTTGATTGGCCATAAAAGGAAATCCCTGGCCAGGGTTGCTGAGATTTACTGGTAAGTGTTACTAGTAGTTTCTCGAACCGTTATGGACCTTGCATCGGCATGACTGTTCCCTGATTAAAAATCAGGAAAAAACTTCAGAAGAGGCATCACGTGCTCACACGAGACCAATGGTCACGTGTTGGCATGTGATGGTTAAAGCAGCGGCACAAAACAGAGTACAGAAGAGGAGTCTGTTCAGGGGGGTCACGTGCTCGCACATGACCAGAGGTCACGTGCTCGCACGTGACTAGCTTTAAAAGCCTTACTGTTCAACAGAATTAAATTCTGAAAAAGATCTTTTAAATCTTTCCAAAATGGAGAAGAATTATGAAGAACCGCTGGATTAAGAATCCCAGGGTGATTAAATATCACCAATTTATGGAAAAACCCTGGACAAGGAAAGATTTCCCCTAAAAACCTCACCGAAATAACAAAAGGAATATCTTTGGATTTAAAATCCAACGGTGAATAAAATTCACCTAATAATCTAAAAGCCCGGATTAATGATGAAAATAAATCAAATCTTTCAATGAAAAATTTACTAAACAAATTGATTCTTTCCCTTCACCTATAAATAGGAGCCAAGAGAAGGAAGGGGGATATATAGAAGTTTGGAATCTTGAAAATTTAGAGAGAAAAGAAAGGAGAATTTGATTCTCTACAAAGAAAACCCTAGGTAAGAAAAGAAAGGGGATCAGGACTCCAAAAAAAAGAGAATTTAATTCTCAATCTAAGAGTTTAACTCTTCTATAAAAGAGAACTTAGTTCTTTCTCTGTATGAATATCTGCAAAGTGCACATCTCCCCATAAGTTGAGAATTTAATTCTCATCGGGTCGAGATCCTGCCATGCAGATCTAAAATATAGAGGAGGAATTGAGTTTAGAGAATTTAATTCTCCCAAAATTATAGGAATTTAATTCCTCCGAGATAAAATTAGGGTTTAACCCTATATGAGAATTCAATTCTCCAAAATTATAGGAATTTAATTCCTTCAAGATGGACAGAACTAGCGTTTAACCCTAACTGAGAAATTAATTCTCACAGGAATTTAATTCCTCTTAAAATGAAATTAGGGTTTCACCCTATACCAGAACTTGAATTTAATTCCCACGGAAGGAAAATTAGGGTTTAACCCTATCTAAGAATATAATTCTTCCAAATTAATTCCTCCAAAGTTATATCTAGGGTTTAACCCTATGAAAAATTTAATTCTTAAAAAGACAAACAGATCTTTAAACAGGTAAGAACCAGGGTCACGTGACCCCTGTAAAGATCCACAGAACAAAAGCTCTGGGCGCCCTCACGTGTCACCACGTGACCCCTAATGAATATTCTAATAAATTAGGGCATGAGCACCCATCACGTGCCCACACGTGATGGCTGTGAGAATTAAAGGTGTTAAACACTTATTTGCAGAACAAAATGAAGGGGATCTGGCCCCACTTTTTGATGCCATCATGAGCTCCCACGTAATCCCCCCTCTTTTAGTGTTTAACACTAATCTGACAATTTTATTGCCAGTGTTTAACACTGTTATCTGTTAGTGTTTAACACTAATTTGAGAATCACAATTTTTAGTGTTTAACACTAATTTGATAATCTTATTTCCAGTGTTCAACACTGTTGGTCTTTAGTGTTTAACACTAGTTTTAACCCAATTGGCTAATTTTCTAGAGGCAAAGCCTCCCCTTCAACGGACCAACAGAGGGCCAATATTTCAAACTTGATTGGACTTAGCCCAAGAAGGCCATAAGTCCTCAATTCAAACTTAACTGAGCCAATGGGATCGTAATATAATTAATTGGTCTTGGTTCCAAATTGGGCTACAGATCACCTAATCTACCTTGGTTCAAGTATATATCTCTTCACTCCTTTGATATTTGTCGTTGTAATACCTCAATGTCTTCAAAGAGGTGACGGGTCCCAACGACCATACATTTTACGGACTGTGGGGTCCTTAAACTCATGGACTATGACGTCCCTAACCTTGACCGGGATGTCTTAAAACTAACAACGAACTGTGGGGTCCTTAAACTCATGGACCGTGAGGTCCTTATCCTTGACCGTGATGTCTTAAAACTAACGCCGGACTGTAGAGTCTTTAAATCCACGGACTATGATGTCCTTAATCTTGACCGCAACGTCTTAAAACTAATATTGGACCGCAATGTCCTTAAACTACCTGTTCCCCTCCGAAAGACGGCCGAGACGTGAAGACGTCCGTGCCTGAGGTTCGGGGCAGATGCTATATGGTTTTATCCGTCTACCTCTCCGAAGATGCCGAGTTGATTTACGGCATTGTATATCGGAGGTTTAGATGGATGTGGCCGATGTAGCAGACTTTGTCAGATTCCCCCTCAGGGTGAGGGGTTTTTGATTGTGGGGACGCTCTTCCCTGCAGGCGCAAGCCCCTGCAGTTAATTACGCTACCGCATCGCGGTAGCAACTTTCTCCTTCTCCAGAATTTCACTTCGTGTCGTGTGTGTTTGTTTTATTTGTGGTTGCCCGTGGATTGTATACGGAGACTAAGTAATATCGTCACCCGTAGGACGTGGATTAGTCCAAATCCGTATTTGCTTAGATTTGGGTTTGGTGTTTTTTAGTTTAAGGATGTATTAGTCGCGTTGCGACTAAGATCGACTTAAACGTTCGTCAAGGATACATTAGTCCTGTTTTGGGCTAAGATCGACTTGACGTAGTGATTGATTTAATTATCCGGCCGTCGGGACTCGTCACCCCTCTGACGTCGTTGAGGGATTACAACGACAGGCGTCTGAGGAGTTCACAGATGTACCCTTGAACCAAAGTTGGTTTGGGATTTTATTACTTATTTGAATATCTAAGGACACATTAACCGTATTTGGGGCTAAGATCAATTTAGACGGGACCGTTTAGATCCAACAAAAGAGCGTTTGGGCCCTATTGTGTCAGTTTAGGGACGTGGTGGTCCAATATTAGTTTAAGGACGTTTCGGTCCAACGCCAGTTTAGGGACGTAGTGGTCCAATATTAGTTTAAGGACGTTTCGGTCCAACACCAGTTTAGGGACGTAGTGGTCCAATATTAGTTTAAGGACGTTTCGGTCCAATTTTAGTTTAGGGACGTTTCGGTCCAATATTAGTTTACGGACGTTTCGGTCCAATTTTAGTTTAGGGACGTTTCGGTCCGATTTTAGTTTAGGGACGTTTCGGTCCGATATTAGTTTACGGACGTTTCGGTCCAATTTTAGTTTAGGGACGTTTCGGTCCAATTTTAGTTTAGGGACGTTTCGGTCCGATTTTAGATAAGTGGTCGTTGGGACCCGTCGCCTCTTTGACGTCATTGAGGAATTACAACGACAGGTGTCAAAGGGGTTCGGAGATGTACCCTCGAACCGGTTGTAAATTGGTTTGGGAGAGGCATTTCGCTCAATCAATTTAATTTAAGGACTTACAGCCAGGATTGGGTTAAGTCCAATTTTTTATTTATTTTAGGCTCTGCCTGACTGAAAGAATCAGTCCAAACAGGGCTCTGCCCTTTTATTATTGCAATTTAGTTTGGGCCAGGCCCTTTTGAATAATGAGTTGCAGGAACTCAAGAATTTTTACAAATAGGGCTTTGCCCTTTTATTGTTCTGCAATTTAGTTTGGGCCAGGCCCTTTTAAATAATGAGTTTGCAGAAACTCAGGAATTTTCCAAACAGGGCTTTGCCCTTTTATTATTGCAATTTAATTTGGGCCAGGCCCAAAATAAGAGGTTGCAGAAACCCTAGAAATCTTCAGGTTTAAGAACACAAGTGCATGGCACTTTTGATCTGAATTTGGATCAAAGGAAAACAAGTTCTTCTTGTTTTTTTCCTGATCATACAGAACCAAGGGTTCATATCAAGTGCAAGGCACTATTTCTTTTTTTTTATTATTAACTTTTTAATATTCTTTTCTTCAGAAATTTTTACCTTCTCTTTTTTTTTTGTTCTTGATCAATCTTCAAGAATTCTTTCTTTTCAGAAGTTTATCCTTCTCTTGATGATTCTCCTTTTTTTTTGAATGAGATCTGGGCTCTTATTTATAGTGCTCACAAATTTGTTAAATTTGTTACCAAGATCTTTTCTGAATAATTTTGGGAATTTTCCCACCATTGGATCTCTGATCCAAGGGTCCCTGTTTTACAGAAGAACAGAAAAGATTCACTTAAATTTTCATTCTGTTGCTGCGCAACTCACCAGCGCGTGACACGTGTCACGCTGTCGTGCGCTTGCGCAGTTGCAATTGCGCAACTGCGCAGACACGTGTCGCGCATCCGTGCGCTTGCGCAACAGTGTGTGCGCAACTGCGCAGCCACGTGTCACGCAGTGGTGCACTTGCGCAACAGTGCTTGCGCAACTGCGCAACCACGTGTCGCGCAGTGGTGCGCTTGCGCAACTGCGCAGACACGTGTCGCACTGTGAGCCTTTTGCGCACTGCGCAACGCACAGAAATCGAAGCGTTGCTTCAGAAAATTTTCAAAATTCAAATGAGCCTTGCTCAGATTGGGGAAACAAATGCCCCCCCACCGTTGTGCTGACGTGGCGCCACGTGAGCGCAACGGTGGTAAGATCCTAGCCGTCGGATCAAGGGGCTAGTTGAAGGGGCGCAAGCGCCTATAAATAGGACCCTTGGTCCTTGGTAATTTTCTTACTGTTCCTTCGAGAATTTTACTCCTCAGAGCTTTGCTCTTTTTTGAGAATTTCCAGAGCCTTGCTCTCGTTTCTTTGAACTTCAGAACTCAAAATCACTTTTAGGTAAAATTAAATTAATTTAATTTAAATTTTAATTCACAGAGGCTTGCTCTTGTAGATCTTCGATCTAAAGAAAACCCCAGAGCCTTGCTCTTGAGATCTTTGATTCAAAGAAAACCCCATTGGGGTTTCTTTAACAGAGCCTTGCTCTTGAGATCTTTGATCTAAAGAAAACCCCATTGGGGTTTCTTCAACAGAGCCTTGCTCTTGAGATTTGCAGAGGTCCTGTTCATGGGTTTTGACCCATGAACAGAGCTTTGCTCTTGGATGACCTGCAGATTTCTTTAGCAAAAAATTTTTTATGAATTTTTTTTTTGAGTTTTCAAATTCTTTTAAGTGTTGATGGATTTTTTTAATCATTACCACAGAGCCATGCTCTTTTAAGGAATCTTGTTCCCCTGAGACCAGAGTTTGACAAATGTCACTCTGCGACAGAGCTTTGCTCTAAGAGAGGAGATTTTCTCCTTGTCTCTAGGGATCTTCCCACCAATGGGTGTATCCTATTGGGAGTTTTTTTTATGAATCGACAGTCCCATCTAATGATGGGATTGTATTATTAAATGATGCATATCATCCAGATTTTGTGGGTCCCCCTTTGGTCCCCTACCTACTGCATCACAGTGTGGAGCAAAATATTTATATATTTTTTAAATGCCAAGCGTTAGGCCACTAATGATGTATGTTTCTTTGTCTTTCCACAGAAAAGATGTCTGACGACTTGTCTTTCCCCTTCGTTCGTTCGGAACGAGGGTTCCCCCATGCGCCAGTGGATCGGGTGGTACTCGCTCTTATTAAAGACCGCGATCCTGAGTGCAAAAAGCTTCATCTGTGGGGAAGGTGGTATAGCCAGATCATCCAAGGCCGCCGCAGTTTTAGTTCCGCCGTGCCCTCTGAGCCCATAGTCACGATCCCTTATGCGGACGAACCCCCGGTGAAGTATGCCGTGGAGGTTAAGAATTGGAATTCTGATAACCTCCTTCAACCTGCAATCGGCGCCATCCCCGTGCAGCCGCCGCCGGCGATAGATATCCTGGGGAGGCGAATCTGTCAGGGCGAAGCACGCCCTTGGGGGCAGGCTTATAACATTGGAATGATCCCGCAACCCCCCGCCGGATATTTGCAGTGGGCCCGGTACATTCTATCGGCGAAGAGGACCCACCTAACGAAGATTGGTCTATACTCAGCCGTCTTCGTCTCGCTCTTCGAGTACCCTTCTCCTCCAACGTGGTGGATAAAGGCTTTTGTTGAACAATGGAATATCCCCACCCATATCTTTCTGATGGCGGATAAGAAAGTTTCTATCTCTTTGGAGGAATTTGCCGAAATTTCAGGTCTGCCAATGAGGGGAGAGCATTACGAGGAGTTGCTTCCTCCTGATGAGTATGTCTTTGCCACTAAGCAGCTGGTATTTGACTTAACCCCGGAGAATGCCATTCAGCATCAGTATCCGGGTTTGGTGAAAGTGTTGGAGATCTATGAGGAACTCCATTTGGAATCGGGGGATAAGGGCGTCAGTTTCGCAGCTTTCATTGCTCGCTTTATCCGCCCGGAGTTCTTATCAGAGCAGAGCGAGAAGTTCGCTCAGCTTGACGACCCTTTTGGTTTCGGTTTGGATCGCCGACCCGTATCGGAGAATAACCAGAGGGATTTCTATCTCCCCAATGCTGCCATCGTTGCTTTCTCGGAAATCGCCGTCCCCGGTATGGATGAGGAAACTTTCTTTATTGGATTCCTGGGCCTGTGGTTATGCAACTTTGCGCTCCCTATGCACCCGCGCTTCATGCGGCCCTCTGTTTTTTACCCAGCGCATCGGATGGTGGCCGGTCTGCAGTTGTCGGTAGGAATTGCTGGGTTAGCTTATCTTTATCATGGACTCAGCGTAGCGGCGGACGCTAATGATCCTGGGACACAGCCTGCTAACTTCCCAATGCATTACTTCGTTTCTTGGATGGAGATGCACGTGCGAGGGGTGTTTGGCGCCCACAAGACTCCCCCATTCTTCGAGAAGTACAGACTCCCGAGAGTCGTACGGTTAATCGGGGCTTCAATTGTGTTCGCATCCCCGCGGGATTCTAGGGGACTCCTCCTGCGCCCACATTTGGTCGGAGCGACGACTTCTTTCGTGGATAAAGTTGTCACCATAGGCTCGGAGACTACTAAGTCGGTGGTGCCCCTACGTGACGAGTTTAAGGGCGGGGCTTCTGTACTGAAGGCTCGGGAAATCGTCCATCTCTACTCCATTCGGCCGGGCTATCTAGTGTTTCGGCAGAATGAGACGGCTTTATTCATGAGGTATAATCCACATCGATTTGCCCAGCAATCAAGCTACAACCAGGGGATCCCGATGGAAGCCTTTTTGGAAACGCCTGTGGTTGGCCCAGAGGGGGTAAAGAATGCGATGCATCACTTTATACGGCTTAACACGGGTTCTTATTTCTTCATTAGTGAACCCAGCTGTGTCCCTAAGATGCTTAATTCATATGTGGCCTGGTATGCGCACGCTATGGGTCCAGTCATTTTGATGGAGAGACGCCTATTGGTTAACCGTAGGGGTGCGCCTCCTGGCGGTGATCGCAAGGCCCCTTTGCAGCCAAGGCTCCCGGTCGTCCCTCCGCTAAAAGATGCTGGAGTCGATCGACCACGCGTGTTGAGTCCTCCGCGGGGATTGCCGTTGCCCGCTACGGTGGATGCACCATCGGCGCCTCGTGCTCCCACGAAGGCGACTAAAGTAGTATCGCCAGAGTCAGGCGTAGGGGCAGATGTTAGGACCCGCCGCCCTAAAGTGGCTTCCAAGCGCAAATCCGCTCCAGGTGGATCTAAAGCTGGTGGACAGCAGAAAAAGAAAAAGTCTGCCCTTTCCCTCGATGCGATCCTCGGGTTAAAGCCTGCGGCTCCTCCTGCCAGGACCATATGCGAGTATGGCAGCAATGAGGGCTTTGTGGTGGACCCTGCGGACACCAATTTGGCCGCCGCCATTGCAGAATCTGAGCGATCGGCGAGGCTTGAAGCGATGTTGAACAAACTCGCTGAGTCCGGTAATTATCAAACGCCTTATTTGTCGTTTTATTGTATTTTATATTGTTATCCTTAACTAATATTCGCTTCATTTTCAACAGGTGTCTCCACTGAAGAGGCTATTGCTGCCTCCCTAAAAACCTTTCAGGAAGAGGAGGAGAAGCGTGCCCTAGCAGGCGTTGGTATGTTTCACCCCTTTCTCTTTTACAAGGAAAGTTTGTTGTCTTTTTTTTTCTGATAATCAACCTGACCTTCTTTTGTTTCTTTGCAGGCGCTGTATCAATTGAAGCAGGGGTCCCCTCTAAGTCTGTTATCGAAGTCCCGGCTTCGTCAAAATTGCCACAAGAGCCTCGGCTTGACAAGACGATGAGGGATGCTTTGAAGAATCTAGAGGCATCCCTATATACGGACGAGGGAGCCTCACTCAAGGAAGCCCTAGTGGCATCCGTCTCAACGGCTCGAGAGGAACGGAAGCGGTTGAGACGCGAAGCAAGGGCACGCAGAGCTGCTTTGGCCGCGGGAGCGGGCCCTAGCAATCTTCCTCGTGCCGACACTCCTTCTGAAGCAGAGGCGAGCGGAGCTGCTTTGGCCACGGGAGCGGGCCCTAGCACCATTCCTCGCGCTGACACTCCTTCTGAGGAGGCCCCTGTCGCCCTATCTACTGCTTATAGGCGAGCGGCGCGCGTGGCCCGAAGTGCAAATGATAAATCTTCTTCAGGTAGTACTTCTTTCAGAGCTTTGTTGTAAGAATTATAAAGCCATTGGCTCACATGCGTTTCATCTGGCAGGGCCTAGTCCGACTGAGGGGGAGGCGGAGACCGTTGGACCCCAGGAAACGGCGGAAGCGGCGCCTGCCGAACCTGAGCCGACGGTGGGCACCGTCGTCGGGGCCACGGTGCCTGAAACCGAGATTGAGGAACCTGCCGCGGAGAGGGTCATTGATGCCGCACCCGAAGTGGCGGCAGATGAGATGATTGTCTTAACCGAGCCGAAGGCGGTAGAGGGCGAGGTACTTGAGGCTGGGGACCTCGTGGTACCGATGGACGAGGCAGCTGTAATCGCTGATCCTGAGGGAGCAGCGGGTGAGGCGGCCATGATTCCTGAAGATGAGTTGGGCGCTCCTTCTCAGGAATCTGGCAATGTTCCTATCTTGGCCCTCCCTGTCTATGGTTCCCCGCCGCCTGTAGAGCTTGAGAGCATAACAACGGTTCCCCTTGAGTCGGGTGATGAAGCTACAGGCGGTGGTCTTCCGTCAGTAGAGGAAGGAACTGCCTCAGTTTCTGCTGGCAGCTCGTCAGGTAAACTTTTGAGTCACCAGCGTTTCCCCCTTTTTTTTTATATCTTCTGATCTCTTCTAACAAGCTTGTTCTTGCAGGTGCGGCCAGTATCGATGCTCCATTGCTCGAGGGGGCACCGTCAACTACTGCTTTGGCAGTAGTCACCTCCCCGTCTTCCCTTGTACCGTCACGGATGTTGGAAGGTATGGATTCACGACTCATGCATTAATCTTTCAAAAATGCGGCTTTTATACTAACGTTACACCATTGTGCTTTTGCAGGAGTGCTTTTTGATCACTTATATCAAGTGTTGCTCCCGCACTTCTCTTTCCCATCCGAACTCGCTTCTCCCTCTAGTGGCGCCGGTAATATCTTTATTTACCCTTTTTTCTAGCAATGGGATAATTTTTGACTTTTCCTTTTCTTTGTTGCAGTGCCACAAATCGAAGGAGGGGATGCAAGACCTGCCGCGCTACCGTCCTTTCCGGCCTTGCCGTCCGCTGTACCTGGTATAGTAAATTTCCTTTTGGTAACCCTTCAACATCTTTTGAACCATCGTTTAACTCTGTTTTGTTTTGCAGCTATTGTTCCGGCTCCGGTCCCCTTCGAGGCTCGCGTTCTTTCACCGGCAGGCCCCTTTTTGAGACGTCCGTCTTCAAAGGGTGCGGTGATGAGTCTAGGCATGCTGAGCGGGTATATCGACGAGCTCAGCATGGACGCTCTCCCTTCCGCTGCAGATTTCGCTGTGGATGTTAACCCCATGTTAGCGGCGCTCGTAACTTTTCACAGCGAAGGCGTCGTTGAATCTTGGGTTAATCATTGCAGGGAGATTGAGGCTTGCTTGTACCGGCTGGAGTTGACGCGCCCTGCTCCCGAAGTTTTAGCTCTGAGCGCCCAACGCACAACTTGGCTCGAGCAAAGCACTTCGCACTCCCGCCACTTGGAGCAAGAAGCAGCTCGGAGACTAAGGGAATGTCAAAAGATCTCAAACGAAACGGCCCATCTGCGCGCTGAGGTTGAGGCAAATGCTGCCCAAGTGAAGACTATCTTTGAGGGTCTCTTGGAGCGCATCTCCCATGGGCTAAACTTAAAGAGGAAGCTTGAAGTGGCTGAGCGCCATATCCCAAGTCGGGAGGCTGCTTATCAGGGCATGAGGGAGCAGCTTGCACTGGTCTTGCGGCAACGAGCCCAAGTGGAGGCAGAGTTGACGGCGGTAGTCGAGCAGGAGAAGGCGTGGAAGGAGATATGCGAGCGATTGCTACATCTGTGCAAGACGCTCCCTTCCCAGTAGCTGCCATTGTATCAATATACTTGTAATTTTCTTTTTTGGATAAGATGTATACATTCTCTATTCTTTTATACGATTCGCCATGTACTTGATTGAGTTAATAAATAAAGATACACATTTTTTTTGGCAATGTCTTGTATCATTTCTTTGCTTTCTCCCTTCTCTTATTATCAACATGCTGTCTTGATAAACATGATTGACAGGTAACAGAGTAAGCATTTTGGTTTCTTCAAGATATAACGATGGCTTAGGCCGCAGGTTCGGATCTGCTGCCTAAGACTTTTCAACTCTATGAGCCGTGAGGGTCTCATAGAGACTTTTGTCCCTACGGATCGAGATGATCTCGTAAGTGGATTTTCTCCTTAGGAATCGTGAGGATTCCCAAGTGTAGTTTTCTCTCATAGGTCGAAAGGATCTTATGAGAGAATTTCTCCCTTTTACGAGTCGAGAGGGCTCGTGAGCGGTTGTTTCCCTCTTTGTCGAGAATCGACTTCAGAGAGTGAGACCCGTGAATAGTATGCAAGAGACCATTTAGGATTGACTTGCAGGATCCTATTGCCCTTCTTACGAGTCGAGAGGGCTCGTAAGCGGTTGTTTCCCTCTTTGTCGAGAATCGACTTCAGAGAGTGAGACCCGTGAATAGTATGCAAGAGACCATTTAGGATTGACTTGCAGGGTCCCATTGCCCTTCTTACGAGTCGAGAGGGCTCGTAAGCGGTTGTTTCCCTCTTTGTCGAGAATCGACTTCAAAGAGTGAGACCCGTGAATAGTATGCAAGAGACCATTTAGGATTGACTTGCAGGGTCCCATTGTTCAGGAAGCAAGTTTTTGAATCCTTATTGCCCGAGATGTGAGTCAGAAAAGCTCTCGTCACGGAGTGTTTGTATCCGTGAGTTGAGAAGTTTTACGAGGGATTATTTGTTTCCCAAGCGCCAAGGATTATTTGTGTCCTTGGGGTTTGAAACGAGTCGATGGTTCCCACGGAGGCGCTGGTGGCTCTGCGAGTCGACGCGGATCAGAAGGCTCTCGTCAAGGAGTGTTTGTATCCGTGAGTTGAGAAGTTTTGCGAGGGATTATTTGTTTCCCAAGCGCCAAGGATTATTTGTGTCCTTGGGGTTTGAAACGAGTCGATGGTTCCCACGGAGGCGCTGGTGGCTCTGCGAGTCGACGCGGATCAGAAGGCTCTCGTCAAGGAGTGTTTGTATCCGTGAGTTGAGAAGTTTTGCGAGGGTTTATTTGTTTCCCAAGCGCCAAGGATTATTTGTGTCCTTGGGGTTTGAAACGAGTCGATGGTTCCCACGGAGGCGCTGGTGGCTCTGCGAGTCGACGCGGATCAGAAGGCTCTCGTCAAGGAGTGTTTGTATACGTGAGTTGAGAAGTTTTGCGAGGGATTATTTGTTTCCCAAGCGCCAAGGATTATTTGTGTCCTTGGGGTTTGAAACGAGTCGATGGTTCCCACGGAGGCGCTGGTGGCTCTGCGAGTCGACGCGGATCAGAAGGCTCTCGTCAAGGAGTGTTTGTATCCGTGAGTTGAGAAGTTTTGCGAGGGATTATTTGTTTCCCAAGCGCCAAGGATTATTTGTGTCCTTGGGGTTTGAAACGAGTCGATGGTTCCCATGGAGGCGCTGGTGGCTCTGCGAGTCGACGCGGATCAGAAGGCTCTCGTCAAGGAGTGTTTGTATCCGTGAGTTGAGAAGTTTTGCTGAAGTCGTTGGTTTCTTCGGTTGAAATGAACCGTTGGGGTTTAGCTTCGTCGTTTGACGGAATCCGTTGGGGAAGTATAGTTCCTTCTTTGTTTACGCCCTTGGATTGTATACAGGGATCGATGTGATCCTAACTGTAGGGCCAAAGTTTTATCATTTCTTCTTTTTATTTTATTTTATTTCCGCGATGCTCTATCATTTCAGCTTTTATATCGCGAAGGTCGCGATTGCCCAAACATTTCGGCTATTTTTCGCGGTGCCCAATCATTTCGGCTATTTATTTTATTTTTACTCGCTGCTTTTTATTGCGAGTTGCCCAATCATTTCGGCTATTTTCCATGCGTACATTTTTTATACTTGCTATTTTTTATTGCAAGTTGCCCTATCATTTCGGCTATTTTGTATGCATGTGCGGTCTATTGGCTTTCTCCGTAGACCTAAGCTTGGACACCGATTTCGGCATCAGCACCGCTGCAACTGGGATACTACCAGGAGCGAATCATCATTTGCCTCTGTCGTTGTCGAACAAAGGAGGCTTGGCGACCAGGGTTAGGATCTTGTCAGCTAAGGCTTTGGTCTCCATGAGCCGTAAGGGTCTCGTGAAGGCATTTCTCCCTACAAGTCGTGAGGATCTTGTAGGTGTATTTTCTCCTTAGGAACCGTGAGGGTTCCTAAGTGTTTTGTTCTTCTGTAAGTCGTAAGGATCCTACAGGATGGTTTTCTTCTCATAAATCGAGAGGACTTACAAGGGTTATGCAAACATATTCCCAGTCACGGATGGACCTTGGTTAGGGAAACGTTCATTCGCGCCCGTGGATTGTATACAAGGGTCAATATTGAACCGCCTGTAGGGCAATATTGGAAGTTTGTGAGGGTTTGCTTAAGCACAGGTTTAGGTTTCTGTAACTTAAGACTTTCAAATCCTATGAGCCGTGAGGGTCCCATAAGAGAGTTCTCCTTACGAGTCGTGAGGATCTCGCAAGTGTATTTTCTCCTTAGGCATCGTGGGGATCCCTAAGTGTGTTGCTCCTTTGTGAGTCGTAAGGATCTCACGAAGGTGGTCTCTCCTTACAAGGTCGAGAGGACCCTATAAGCGTCTTTTAACGAAGTTGCGCCCTTTCGGGTTTTCACAAACATTCGCCGGTAGTCCTGCTGTTTTTACTCACGGAGCCCTTTCGGGTTTTCATCCGTGCCCATTTTGCTTATGGACATACCTTTTTTTTTTTTTTTTTTTTTTACGAGGTCGCGCCCTTTCGGGTTTTCACGAACACTCGCCGGCAGCCCTGCTGTTTTTTTACTCACGGAACCCTTTCGGGTTTTCATCCGTGCCCTTTCTGCTTATGGACATGCCGTTTTTATTTATTATTTTTTTTATATTTTTTTTTACTTTTATTCATCTCGTCAGCCCAAGGATGCTGCAGTATTAGTTTAAAGACGTTTCGGTCTGCTATTAGTTTTAAGGACATTTCGGTCCGACATTAGTTTAGGGACATTTCAGTCCATTATGGAGAAGGCCAGCTACTGCTTGTAAAGTTCTAGCTTAGGAAGATAGCGAGCGGACATAGTCGTCGTCATCCATCATTGACCTAAGCTGTGACTCATTATGCGTAATATTTCTTTAGGAAGCGACCGTTTATCGGCCTGAAAGGCCTTTCACCGTGCATGTCCATGAGTAGATAGGCTCCGCCCTGGTAGACCTTATCAATGATGTACGGTCCTTCATAGTTTGGCTCAAACTTTCCCCGCTTGGCGCGATTGGGGATTATGGGCCTTTTGACCACTAGCACGAGTTCGCCTTGGTGGAATGTCCTCGGGCGGCTCAATCTTTCATATGAGCGCGTCATCTTTGCTTTATAAGCTTCCAGATTTTGCTGTGCTAGAAGCCGGATTTCATCAAGGGCGTCAAGCTCTTCAAACCGAAGGTGAGCATTTTCTTCGTTCGTCAGCTCGGAATGGACTGCCACTCGTAGAGAGGGTAATTCTATCTCGAGGGGGAGTACTGCTTCTGTCCCAAATACCAACGCGTACGGCGTTGTATTTGTGGCCGTTTTAAATGTAGTTCGATACGCCCAAAGAGCCTCTTGCAATCTTTCGTGCCAATCTCTCTTATTTCGTGACACCGTTTTCTTCATGATCTTCGTCAAGGTCTTGTTGAAGGCCTCAGCTAGACCGTTAGCTCGGGGGTGATAAACTGAGGAATATCTCCAGTCTATATTGTGCTGCTGTGCGAAGCGGCTAATCTTATGACTTCGGTAGGCTGGCCCATTATCAGAGATGATTCTTCTCGGGGTTCCAAACCGGTATATGACATGCGTTCTAAAGAAATGGAGGATGTTCTCCGTTTTCACTTCCCTCAACGGTACCGCTTTTGCCCATTTGGAGAAGTAATCAGTCGTCGCCAAGATGAAACGATGTCCCTTTGACGATGCTGGTTCGATGGGGCCGACTATGTCAGTTCCCCACATTTCGAATGGCCAACTAGCCACTGTTGGATGCAATGGATTGGGATGCTGATGGATGAAGTCCCCATGAATTTGGCATGAATGACATTGCTTCGCATATTCGAGGCAATCCTGCATCATCGTGGGCCAGTAGTAGCCCATCCGCTTTATCTTCAACTTCATCTTAGGGCCTGCTTGGTGGGAACCGCAGAGTCCGTCGTGAACTTCTTGGATAACCCTTCTCGCTTCGTCAGGTCCTAAGCATCTCAACCATAGAGAATCGAATGACCTTTTGTACAAAGTATCATTGACGAAGGCGAAAGACAGAGCTCGTTTCGTGAGCTGATGTCTTGTGGACGCTTCTTCAGGTATTCGGTGGAACTTGAAGTAATCTATGAAGACTTCTCTCCAGTCCCCGGTATTTTCCCAGTCTTTTATTTGCAGGGTTGTCTCCTCTTTCGCTCCTTTTTCTTCAGACGATTCCGGAGATATTTCTGTTGGGGCGAGCACTCGACGGCTTTGTACCACGATTCTAACGTCGTCGAGGTTCTCGTCAGCCAGTTCTTTAGCAAGTTTGGCTAGTGCATCTGCTTTGCTGTTTTCCGCGCGTGGTATGCTTTCCAACGTGTAGGAGGGAATTTGGGTTAGCAGTTGCAGCACTTTTTCACCGTATTTTACCAATTCCAGTTTACATGTTTGGTAATCGCCGTTCACTTGACTGACGACCAGTTGGGAGTCCCCGTATATGAGGAGGCTCTCAATTCCCATATCAATGGCGATCTCAAGGCCTGCTATCAGAGCTTCATATTCAGCTTCATTATTTGTCCTCGGCTCCGTTAAGGAGAAGGCGAAGCGCATTATTCCTCCTTGGGGAGTCACAAAGATGAGTCCCACCCCCGATTTGATCGTTGGCATACTTTGTTTGTGCTTTTTCATAGAGGACGCTCCATCGAAGTAAAGCTCCCAACGGGTATCACCACTGTCGATTGCGTCAAATGCATGTCTGTCTGGCAAATCGCAGTTTAAAGGAGAGTCGGCAGGTATGGGATGCTCAGCAAGGAAGTCAGCGATGGCCTGGCCTTTTACTGCCTTGAGAGGTTGATATGTTATGGAAAATTCCATCAAGAGCAGGGCCCATTTAGCGAGTTGTCCTGTCAATATGGCTTTTGACATTAAATATTTGAGAGGGTCCACTTTTGAAATCAGACGGACCTCGTGGGCCAACGCGTAGTGCCTAAGCTTTGTTATTGCGAAGATCAATGCCAGGCAGTGTTTTTCAATGGGAGAATAGTTGCTTTCTGCCCCCAGCAGAACCCGACTTAAGTAATAGAGTGCTCTTTCTTTCCCTTGATCGTTCTCTTGCGCCCATAATGCGCCTAGGGAACCTTCGAGGGCGGTCGTATAAAGAATGAGAGGCTTCCCCTTAACCGGGGCAGCCAACATCGGCGGGTTCTGCAGGTATTGCTTGATCTCATCCAGTGCGCCTTGACATCTTTGATCCCAAACAAACGGGGTTCCTTTCTTCATCAGGTGACTATATGGCCGGCATTTTCCTGAGAGGTTGGCTATAAATCGCCGTATGTATGCGAGTTTTCCTTGGAGAGACCGCAGCTGTTTGAGAGTCCTCGGCGGAGGCATTTCCATGATTGCTTTAATCTTTGACGGATCTATTTCAATACCTCGGTGTCGAACAACGAATCCCAGGAACTTGCCCGAGGAAACCCCGAACGCACATTTAAGAGGATTCATCTTCAGGTTGTACTGCCGAAGGCGTTGAAATACAGTCTTCAGATGCTCGAGATGTTCCTCGTATGATTTGCTTTTAACCACGAGATCGTCGATATAGCATTCAACGATTTCGTGTATAAGGTCGTCGAAGATCTTTGTCATGGCCCTCTCATAAGTAGCACCAGCGTTCTTCAAACCGAAGGGCATCACTTTATAACAAAATATACCAAGAGGAGTCCTGAAGGCTGTGTGCTTCTGGTCTTCGGGATGCATTTTTATCTGGTTATACCCCGACGAGCCGTCCATGAAGGAGAAAACCTCATGAGTGGATGTATTGTCTATCATAAGTTCAGTGACTGGCACTGGGAAATCATCTTTTGGGCAGGCTTTATTAAGATCCCGAAAGTCTACGCATATGCGCACTGTCCCATTTTTCTTCATCACTGGGACGATGTTGGCGATCCATTCAGGGTACTGAACTTCCTGAATGAAGCCAGAGTCGATTAACTTTTTGACTTCGGTGTTTATGCTCATCTCAAGCTCGAGTCGCATCCTTCTTGGCGCCTGTTTGACGGGCTTGATGTCCGGGGATATCGCCAATTTGTGTACAGCAATTTCTGGATCTAGTCCCGGCATTTCGGAATAGTTCCACGCGAAGCAATCTTTGTGCTGTAGAAGCACATCCTTCAACGCGGCCACCCTTTCTTCAGATAGCAGCTCGCTGATGAATGTCGGTCGCGGGTCATTTGCCGTCCCCAACTCGATTTTCTTGAGGTTATCTGCAGTAGTGTGGATTCCATCCTCCAGTTCTTTCGGAGCTGGGGGAAATTCTGAGATTACCTCATCGCTGTCGTTTTCAAAGCACCAAGGGAGGTTGTTCATGTCCTCGGACCCTTCTTTTAATATTGTTATCACATGGCAGGTGCGAGTTTTCTGCCAATCCCAATCCGGGGTTGGTTTTATTCTTGTGTTTCTGGGTTCGTGCTTTTGCGGCGGCGCTACCCTCCAACTGTCAGACAACGCAAATTTGCCAAGCTGATACTGGTCCTCAACCCAATTCTTAAAGGTGAAACAATCTTCAAGCGGATGCCCTACTACTCGATGGTAAGAGCAATAATTTGGGTTGGAGACTTCGCCTGCTTGCTCAGGGTGTTTAGACTCTGGCAGAGTAAGCATTTGATGTTTTAGAGCAAGATCAAGTATTTTTCCTGTTTTGTTCCGAGGAAATGAGTATGCTCGACCCATTTTCTTCATAAGGGCTAGGTCAATAACGCTCGACTCTCAGATGCGTGGCTTCTTAGCTCTGTCTTGTGGTTGTCGAGCACCTTTTCGGCCCCTCGACTTGTTTTTGCTTTCGCGTCGAACCCTTTTTGTAGCAGGCTGACGTGGGGCAACATCTTCGTTTTTTACTGCCTGTCGAAGGAGACGCTGTGTCTTGGCTTTCGCATAGATTGCCATTTCACGATCGTGATCATCTCGGGCTTTTTGACTCGCATCCTTTATAAGTTTGTTCGTCTGGTCTTCAGACGATGGACTGGGAGGTCTTGCATCAGGAACTCTTGCTGATTCAGGATTAGCGTCTTCCCATTGAGCGTCCGCTTCCTCATCGAAGTTATACATGGCATAACAGCTGTTTATTAGCTCCCGTTTCTTTGAGCGAACATACCCGAGCCCTTTCGTTTCCGTTCTCCCGTTAGGCAGTTTGCATTGAGTTCCAGGAACGTTCCAGACCTTGTCATAGAATTTGGCTTTTCTGACGGTCTGTGTGAATGACATCCCTTGGCGTTTCAGCAGTTTCTTCAAACCTTCGGTATAATATCTGGGAAGACGGATAGGCTGAAGCCTATCGAGCGTGGGATCCGCGCCATGCCAAATTTCTTTTTCCACCTTGTTTTCTTCAGAACGGTAGAAAAGGATTGCCTTCTCGCCTTTTCGTCCGGGAGGGATATAGAATGTCTGCAATTCTTCTACGCTGTTGGTGTCGAGTGCATCCAGTTCTTTGTAATGTTCAAGCGGCACCATGGTTACCTGCAGACTTCGCTCTTCATCAGCGGAAATCCGTATTGAAGGCCGAGCAGGGAATACAGCATGAACTTCATCCTCTGAATCACTACCGAAGATCAATGAAGGAACAGATGGTCCTAGCCTGGTGGATTGGGACGGACCTGAATAGATTATATCCTCCTCCTCCTCGGTGTCACTGCCGAAGACAGGGATGGTTGCGTTAGTTTTGTTCTCCGGTTTGTGACACCTCTCCGTGTCTTCGAAATTCGGTAAGAAGTATTTGGCATCTTCATACTTGCGAACTTCGTTCACGGAAAACGGATTCAACTCTCCTGCCACTGTGTACTCGAGGCCGTCGCTAGAATACTTCATGCACTGATGCTGTGTAGAAGGGATGATATTGTACTCGTGTAGCCATAGTCGGCCGAGCAGAGCATTGTAACACGTCTTGGCGTCTATAACATGGAATTTGATGTCTGTGACGAGCACCCCGAAGCGTAGCGTCAATACCACAGATCCAAGAGTCTTTGAGGATTGAGAGTCGAAACCGGAGATGGTGATTTTGTCTCGGGCGAGGTGTTGGACACTCATGCAAATCTCCTTTAACACTCGCACATTGAGTAAATTGACAGACGATCCGTTATCGACCAAGATTTTTCCTATCTTTATGTCATGGCAGTATCCTGAGACATAAAGTGGGCGATTGTGTTCACACGTCCCGAGAAGAAGGTCTTCATCGCCAAACGCCACGTCGGCTATGTGTACCTTTTCCAATTCATCCTTCATCTTTTGTTCGGCTAGGAAGGCTTGGAACTGGTCCGGATCTTGTAGGGCCTTAATCAAAGAATCTCTCGCCTCTTTTGATAGCAATAGGGCATCAAGAATGCTGAGTTGTGAGGGTAGCTTTCTCAGATGCGCCAAGACATTGTAATCTACTTTATTCCTTTTTGGGGGATTCTTGGCGGTTAACTCTTCCGCAACTTGGTCATCCAAAGCGATGTCTTCAGAGACCTTCTCTTTCTCTTTGTTTTTCTTATTCAAGGGTCCGAGGTTCTTTTCGGGTAATGTTCGATTGCGCAGCTGTATATTCTCGCAGGCCTTCAGTTCTTTTTCTTTTCCCGAAGTGGATTCTTCGAAGAGGGGGCCAAGCTCTAGCTCTTCATCGGAGTCGCTCCCAAATGTAGGCACCTGTGACCCGGTAGTGTTAACCATGTGACAATTGCCGGCAGTTCTTTCAAGTTCTTTAGTCGTATTTCTTTGCTCTCGGCGAATTTTACGTTTTTCCCGTTTAAATCGTTGTCGATTAGCGACGTATCCTTGCCACCATTCATTGAAAGCTTTGCAATCTTGGGTGGAATGCGAGACCTTCTGGTGGTATAAGCAATAAGAGGGGTGCATTCCTACCACGCCAGTAACTTTTTCTTCAGAGGGTGGTAGCTTCATGCCCATTGATATGGCCTTAGCAAACTTCTTTTTTATCTTGAATTGGCTTTTTTCAGCGGTGGAGGTATTTTGTTCCAGCGGGATCATTTGAGCTCCTTCCTCAAGTCGCTGGCGCTTGGCCCTTTCGAATATAGCCGTCTCACGTTCTCGATCAGCCTTGCTTTTCAACCGAGCTTCATTAAGAAACGTGCTAATCATTTCAACCGGTAACCCTGGGGTTCCTAATTCGGCATTTGCCCCCGGCATTCCAGTGCCAGAAGTCCCTTCATCATTCGTGACCGAATGAGAGATCATATGACAGCTCGCTACGTACTCATCGGATTCGTCTGATGAACTCTCTCCCTCATCTTCTTTTTGGAAGACGTGATTAAGGAAATCTTGGAGCGTGATGGGAGTTCGCGCCTTTTGGTTATATTCATCCAGCGCATCGATTTGCTTTTGTAAGTCCGTGCGCTTGTCGCCAGGCTTCACGGGCTTCTTAGATTTCATCTTCTTCTTTTTCGAAGATTTTGACGGCTGGCTATGAACGCTTGAACTACCACATCGGTCTTCGGAGTCGATCGTGGCTTCAACATCCCCTCAATAACCTGCGGTTCCAAGGGGTTCTTCCACTTGACCGCTGGGCAGGTTTGAAGATCATTTAGCATTCTCCTCGTTTTGGCTGATAATACAACCTCCCAGGGAGCCTCTTCAATGACGGAGCATGTTGCCCCCGGCGTATTCGTCCCCTTATAGGTGTGGGGCTGCGGAGGGTTCACCTTCCATTTGTCAGACAGCGCAAATTTGCCCTGACGGTATTGATTCTCAAGCCAATTTTTGAAAACGTAAAGTCTTCGATTGGATGTCCCAACACTCTATGATAAGGGCAGTAATTAGGATCGTTGACGTCACTTGGTTGCGACGGACGTTTTGGATCTGGCAGATTTATGAGCCTGTTGCGCAATGCCAGCTCGAATAACCTCCTTGTTTTATCACGGGGGAAGGAGTAAGCACGTCCCATCCTGTCCTCAAGGGGTACGTATGGGCGCGTATTGTTTGGACGAGCAACCGGCTTCGAATCGTTCGGTTGTTGTTGGGCATTAGCGACGACGATCGCTTTTCCCTTTCCTTTGTCGTTTCGGGGATCCGGCTTCGAGAGAGGGGGTTTATGGCCTATCTGGTCCATCTGCGCCAATTTGTCGATCAAAGCCTGGAAGGAAGTCGGCTTGAAGAACATCATAAATTGTGAAATAGTTGCTTGTGGATCAAGGGTTCCAACAAACATTCCCACCGCAGGGGCTTCTTCTATGCGCTGTTCACATTTAGACCATAGATTACGCCACCGTATAGCGTACTGAACCCACGTCTCACCGGGTTTTACCCTGGCGTTAATCAATGCCGTCATTGGGGTACGCTCGCTGGCACTTGCAAAACGTTGGGTGAAGAGCAGCTCCATCTCCGCGAAGGTTTTTATAGAGTCGTTGGGAAGCTCAGAATACCATTCAAACGCTGTGTCTGATAAGCTTCCAACAAACTGGCGAAGTAACAACTTGTCGTCGCCGCCTGTATTACCACAAAGCGCCCTGAACTGGGCAACATGTTGATGGGGATTGCCAGTCCCTTTGTAAACATGAAACTTGGGAATCGTGTAACCCGGCGGGTACTTGATTTGGTCGTACCAGCCCGGATATGGCCGCCCCGTCTTCACGATCTGACCGGCTGCTTCAACCGCCTGATGCGCCCGTATTTGTTGGGCAATATATTCATCCAAATCAGCTTTTGATATGGTATCCTCTTTAGCTGCGGATAGAGCCGGTGGAGGATTCGATGTCTCTCCCCTATCATCTTCAAGAATGATCGGGGGATCTCCAGCAGGTGGATCTGGTTGAATCATCATACCCACCATATCCTGGAACAGGAGGGCCATTTTCTTTATGTTGGCTGCCTGTTCCGCAGCCTCTTTGTCTCTCTTTTCCAGTATTCGGCGGAGGAACTCAGCGTCGGTCTCTTCCTCTTGGCGTTCATCTAAGGACGTCTCAGGATTCTCTTTTGGCCCCATGAGTGCAGCCATTGTAGTCATCATCTCCTGGAGCTTTTGTTGCTGCTCCTGAGACCTGGTCACTGACCGGGTAAGCGGTCGGTGACCCGTAGAAGTACGACTTTCTTCCTTTCCTGAAGCCATATAGACCGTATGAACTGTTATGCCCCCTGACTTGGGGTGTTTAGGTTCATCGCTTTTAAACTTTGTCAGTGTCATGGGAGCTTTTTCTGGCCTCTTCCTTTTATGGACCTTTGAGGTTGAAGGAGCCGTTGAAGCGGGCATTCTAGCATTTGTTGCCCCCTGCTGTTTAATGGGGCGGTTTTTGTTATTTTCCACCTTCGCCCTTTTTTGGTGACGCAAGTGGTCTGGATCGATCACAGAGTCTTGAACCCTACGCCATACTTTATAAACTTTTGAGGATAGCCATTGAGGGGGCTGTTCCTGTTTCGTCTCCGGAGCTTTTTCCATGGGTGGAGGAGACCTTTTCAATGTAGCAACCGGGGAGTTCTTTCTCACCTTCCTCAGCAATTCAAAGTTGTTCCCAGTTGGAACAGCAGCATTGACCTCCACCACTGGAGCTGGTGGGGCTAGCCCTGAGGGGGAGTTGCCTCCTGCTTTCCTTACTCGCTGCCAATGGCGACGTCGTGCACGACGGGCCGTTGGGACGGGCTCGGAAATCGATATAATTTCTTGTTGCCCCCTGTTTGAGTGTGGGGTAACTGCCGATGTCAGCCTATCAAAGACTGATGCTTTTTGACCAGCTGGAGGAGGAGTAGGAACCGTCAATCTTGTGAAGACCGACTTTCTGATAGGAGAAGCCGCTTCAACGACTTCCGAAGCAGTGGCCGTTGCCATCTTTGGGACAACCACTTTATGATCCTGACCTAGCCTGGTGAAAACAGAGGATGTCAGCTTAGTAGCGGGCGACCCGTTGACAGGGGTCGTGGTAGCAGTGAGCCGGTCGAACACCGACTTCTTGTTCGCTTCTGGCACGGATATCGGCATGGAGAAGCTTGTAGGTGGGACCATAGTCCCGAAAAACAAGCCGGTGGTGGCCTGAGTCACCTGGTCTACGGGCAGAGTCAGGAAGGAAGCCGCTTGGGGCCCATATGCTACACCTCTCGGTGAGGTGGAACGTCCGCTGCAATGGCATTTCGAGCAGTTGGTGCAGTTGGTGGCCATTGGATCTTGGGTTCTTCTCTAGACAAAAGACCAAATCTTAGCAACTTGAAATCCGAGGACAACCATTTAACAAACCGCGATTGGTTCGCGAAGACGACACACGAAGTGTGGAGTGGAAAGAGGAAAAGGTCCCACCGGGCGTGCCAGAATCTGTTCCCCTCCGAAAGACGGCCGAGACGTGAAGACGTCCGTGCCTGAGGTTCGGGGCAGATGCTATATGGTTTTATCCGTCTACCTCTCCGAAGATGCCGAGTTGATTTACGACATTGTATATCGGAGGTTTAGACGGATGCGGCCGATGTAGCAGACTTTGTCAGATTCCCCCTCAGGGTGAGGGGTTTTTGATTGTGGGGACGCTCTTCCCTGCAGGCGCAAGCCCCTGCAGTTAATTACGCTACCGCATCGCGGTAGCAACTTTCTCCTTCTCCAGAATTTCACTTCGTGTCGTGTGTGTTTGTTTTATTTGTGGTTGCCCGTGGATTGTATACGGAGACTAAGTAATATCGTCACCCGTAGGACGTGGATTAGTCCAAATCCGTATTTGCTTAGATTTGGGTTTGGTGTTTTTTAGTTTAAGGATGTATTAGTCGCGTTGCGACTAAGATCGACTTAAACGTTCGTCAAGGATACATTAGTCCTGTTTTGGGCTAAGATCGACTTGACGTAGTGATTGATTTAATTATCCGGCCGTCGGGACTCGTCACCCCTCTGACGTCGTTGAGGGATTACAACGACAGGCGTCTGAGGAGTTCACAGATGTACCCTTGAACCAAAGTTGGTTTGGGATTTTATTACTTATTTGAATATCTAAGGACACATTAACCGTATTTGGGGCTAAGATCAACTTAGACGGGACCGTTTAGATCCAACAAAAGAGCGTTTGGGCCCTATTGTGTCAGTTTAGGGACGTGGTGGTCCAATATTAGTTTAAGGACGTTTCGGTCCAACGCCAGTTTAGGGACGTAGTGGTCCAATATTAGTTTAAGGACGTTTCGGTCCAACACCAGTTTAGGGACGTTTCGGTCCAATATTAGTTTACGGACGTTTCGGTCCAATTTTAGTTTAGGGACGTTTCGGTCCAATTTTAGTTTAGGGACGTTTCGGTCCGATATTAGTTTACGGACGTTTCGGTCCAATTTTAGTTTAGGGACATTTCGGTCCAATTTTAGTTTAGGGACGTTTCGGTCCGATTTTAGATAAGTGGTCGTTGGGACCCGTCGCCTCTTTGACGTCATTGAGGAATTACAACGACAGGTGTCAAAGGGGTTCGGAGATGTACCCTCGAACCGGTTGTAAATTGGTTTGGGAGAGCCATTTCGCTCAATCAATTTAATTTAAGGACTTACAGCCAGGATTGGGTTAAGTCCAATTTTTTATTTATTTTAGGCTCTGCCTGACTGAAAGAATCAGTCCAAACAGGGCTCTGCCCTTTTATTATTGCAATTTAGTTTGGGCCAGGCCCTTTTGAATAATGAGTTGCAGGAACTCAAGAATTTTTACAAATAGGGCTTTGCCCTTTTATTGTTCTGCAATTTAGTTTGGGCCAGGCCCTTTTAAATAATGAGTTTGCAGAAACTCAGGAATTTTCCAAACAGGGCTTTGCCCTTTTATTATTGCAATTTAATTTGGGCCAGGCCCAAAATAAGGGGTTGCAGAAACCCTAGAAATCTTCAGGTTTAAGAACACAAGTGCATGGCACTTTTGATCTGAATTTGGATCAAAGGAAAACAAGTTCTTCTTGTTTTTTTCCTGATCATACAGAACCAAGGGTTCATATCAAGTGCAAGGCACTATTTCTTTTTTTTTATTATTAACTTTTTAATATTCTTTTCTTCAGAAATTTTTACCTTCTCTTTTTTTTTGTTCTTGATCAATCTTCAAGAATTCTTTCTTTTCAGAAGTTTATCCTTCTCTTGATGATTCTCCTTTTTTTTTTTGAATGAGGTCTGGGCTCTTATTTATAGTGCTCACAAATTTGTTAAATTTGTTACCAAGATCTTTCCTGAATAATTTTGGGAATTTTCCCACCATTGGATCTCTGATCCAAGGGTCCCTGTTTTACAGAAGAACAGAAAAGATTCACTTAAATTTTCATTCTGTTGCTGCGCAACTCACCAGCGCGTGACACGTGTCGCGCTGTCGTGCGCTTGCGCAGTTGCAATTGCGCAACTGCGCAGACACGTGTCGCGCATCCGTGCGCTTGCGCAGTTGCAATTGCGCAACTGCGCAGACACGTGTCGCGCATCCGTGCGCTTGCGCAACAGTGTGTGCGCAACTGCGCAGCCACGTGTCGCGCACTGGTGCACTTGCGCAACAGTGCTTGCGCAACTGCGCAGCCACGTGTCGCGCAGTGGTGCGCTTGCGCAACTGCGCAGACACGTGTCGCACTGTGAGCCTTTTGCGCACTGCGCAACGCACAGAAATCGAAGCGTTGCTTCAGAAAATTTTCAAAATTCAAATGAGCCTTGCTTAGATTGGGGAAACACTACCTATCGACCGCAATGTCATTAAACTAAATAACATGCCCCCCCCCAATTTCTCTCTTGTTGGATCTAAACGATCCCGTTAAGTTGATCTTAGTCTGAAATGAGACTAACGTATTCTTAACAAACGTTTAAGTTGATCTTAGTCTCAAATGAGACTAACGTATCCTTAAACCCAAACCCCCAAACCCAAATCTAAGAAAGCTACGGATTTGGACTAGTCCACGCCCTACGGGCGACAACATAACTTAATTTCCGTATACAATCCATGGGCAACCACAAACAAAACAAACACCCACGACACGAAATGAAATTCTGAAGAAGGAGAAAGTTGTTACCGCGATGCGGTAGCGTAATTAACTGCAGGGGCTTGCGCCTGCAGGGAAGAGCGTCCCCACAATCAAAACCCCCTCAAGTGAGGGGAAATCTGACGAAGTCTGCTACATCGGCCGCATCCGTCTAAACCTCCGATACACGGTGCCATAAATCAACTTGGCATTTTCGGAGAGGTGGACGAATAAAACCAAATAGCATCTGCCCCTAATCTCAGGCAAGATGTCCTCGTCGCGCCATCTTTCGGAGGGGAACAATGACTTATCAGGATATTGGGGTCTAACGTTTTACCACCCCCAGGCTGTGATATGTGACATATCAGACGAAGAGACCGGACTGTACGGTATTGTTACTGATTGGATTCGCAGGAGTACGAGCTGGCTTGCTTGTTGATCTTCTGATCTCTCAATACCCGGGTGGCCATTACGTTTAGCAGACCGCTTGCGGCTTGTGGGTGTTTGATATGATCATCACCTACTGCCGGCATATTGACGAGTGTTTAGAGTCCTACACAGAAGTTTCTTGGCTCAAGCGAAACGGAGTAAGAGCACATATGTGATATGTGCGGGACCGAGATTAATGCAATATGTGATACCGCATTCTATTCTCGCGACTTGTGATATTGGTCGGTTATATGTGATATAACCAGATTATCGAATCAAGTGTTGATTCGATAAGTTGTTTCATTTGATATTAGTCGGTTATACATACTATAGTCGGATTATTAAATCAAGTGTTGATTTAATAATTTTATGTAGAATTATATATTTGATATATTAAATTATATTAACTAATATTAGCTCACTTAAAACTTTTTTTTTCTCACATTTGATACACTTAACATATATGTGATATATGTTAATTGTTTTCTTTGCACACAAAATATATATGTGATATATATTGTTGTGTCATGCTAGGTTATACATGCAACATGTTAGTATGAGACTCTCACCATGCTAGGTTAAAGTTAGGGTTTTATTTGTTTTAAGTAATTCAAACACTTGGATAAGGAGTCATCGTTCAAAGCTTGTAGAACATTGACCAAGTCCACTCTTTTGTCATTCCTTAAGATATTTGTTAACCCAACCCTTAACCTTAGACTATGGTTTATTCTCTACATGAGTTGGACATGATACTTACTCACCCATGGTTGCATTTCTAACCTCACTCTCTGATGAGTTTCATTTCTTCTTCTTCAAGAAAAAGAAAAAGCTTGCTAGGTTTTTTTCAAGTGAAGAATTAGTGTGAGAAAAATAAAACTAAAGTGAGCCCACTTCCTACTTCATCATTCTCTACTACTTGCCATTTAGTTTAGGGTGTTTGCTTCACTAATCTCAACATTAGTGAAGAGATTGCTTGGGTTAGTGTCTTCTTGACGTAGATCATCTTCGGCCTCGAAAACTTCGATGCAAGCTTGTTCGTTTCTTCATGGGAGCCTCTCTAGAGTCCGGGAGTTCGTGATCGCAGCGAAGGGACTACTACACGGAGTTATTGAAGTGAAGGACCGGCCTATAAAGGTTGTATTCCTTATTCACTTTAGATGTAAAGTGCTTGCATAATGTTTCGTCGGATTTTCTAGTAGCGATTCTAGGGTTAGGGTTTACTAGAACGACAATTTTTTAAATATGGCATGGATGATGCCTCCCGAAAACTTGCTGCCGTGCTAGGCAACCCTGCACATACAATGAGTATCGTGCTATGAAACCAAGTGTGCGTGTGGGGTAGGTCGTTACCTCGTGAAGTTTTCCTAAGGTATTGTTTTAATAAATACTAAAAGAGGTGTTTATAAATTTCAAGGTAATTTAAAGAAAAAGTTCTACCATTGTTGTTTCACATGAGAATTTTGAAATTTGATTCTAAACATTAGGGTTTAAAGTTACAAGTGATGTAGTAAAATTAGATTGACTAAATTGTAAAGGAAAAAGGGAGTTGTATGTTTTAGAAAAGAAGATGTTGGTATTAACTCCATTTTTACCGATATAAAACTTGAAGGGAATTTCAATAGAAAGGAGGAGATTTGGGAGGGACTTACAATTTAGAAAACTTAAAGAGAGGTTGAAGAAGAGTGGATGAGCTTCATGGCGTCGCGGGAGCTCCGGAATAGGCTTCGGTCTTCGCCGGAACTAACTTGCTTGCTAACTCCTCTTTACTTCACTTGCACTAGGAACTTTTTAGAGAGTTTTGGCTAGAATTTTCAGAATGATGCTGAGCCAAGATAGGGGGTGGTATTTATAGTGGAGAATTAGTGTTTGGGAATTAAAATTGTGAATTAAAAAGCATTAAAATGTGTTTAATTGTGAAATGAAGGGTCTCTGTTTGATTGCAGGGAAATCAAACAATGCAGAGAAGTTAGAGGTAGGTGAAGAGCTGTGTGTACAAGGCCCGGGCTTCATTGGCCACAATCGAACCATCAGCGCCGACTATAAGGTGATATTGGCTGGCCGATCTAGAGGCAATTGCCTCGAGATTCGTGCCACTTGATAAATTCTCTATTTAAACCATTTTTCACATGTTTGATTTTTCTGAGCTTTTCATTTCCCCATGTATTGTACGTGAAATCTTTTAGGCTTCCAAAAAGTAAAAAAAAATTAGAAAAAATAATTTGTCTGATGGGATTCAAACACAGGGGCTATGTCACAGCAGTGCAAGGGCTTTACCAGTAAGCTATAAGTTGTTTTTTGCTGTTATTGAACAAAAGTAATTTATAACTCAAACTCGGACTGTAAAACTCATTCTTGTATATTAACAATAAAATTTTCGTATAATATTTTAGAGTCGTTACACCCGAAGTATAGACAACAGGCAATCCGATTACTAAGAGTTCTTGTGGTACCAGCAGCGAATCGAGGTCCTCGAGAAGAAAATCAAGGACATGCAGTTCGCCATCCGTTCGCCTGGCACATCAGCGAAATGCTCCGCAGACTCTCTCATAAAGCCCTTCACTGAGCAATTGCTGAAGGAGAAGGTCTCATCCCGGAACAAACCTTCTAAAGCGGCTCTCTTTGATGGGAAGTCTAATCCGAAAGACCACTTGCACGTGTTCACCGTGGGCATAAGTTATCAGGATAACTCGGACGCCGCTCAGTGCCGAGCATTCTCCACTACCCTCATCCGAGCAGGACGAGACTGGTTCCACGGCCTGACTCCGCACTAGATCTTGACCTTTGAAGAGCTGGCTACACAATTCCTCAGCCACTTCGTTACTAACCGACGACAGAAGAGACCGGTCGACTACCTGTTCACCATTAAGTGCCAGAACAGAGAGTTTTTCAAAAACTATATTGCCCGTTTCTACTATGCCCTTCTGGAGGTACCCGATCACCGAGATGAGACGGTCATAACCGTCCTGAGATTTGGCCTTAGGCATAAAAAGTGGTTCCGCTCTTTTGCATTGGCGCAACCTAAGACCCTGGTCGAGGTAAAGATTTGGACCGATCGGGAAATTCAACTCGAATCCGAGGTTAATGCTCACTTTTCCAGAGGATACCGGACATACCAAAAGAAAAGGGACCTGGAAGAAGGCAAGAAGAATGATGATCGGTCGAAATCTTATACGCTGAGGTTTCGCGAGTACACGCCTCTCAATATCTCGCAAGCCGAGCTGCTAGAGGAGGCAAGGAGCGAAAGATTCTTTAAGCTACCACCGATGACACGAAAGCGGGGTAAGCGACTCCGCGGCCCGTATTGTGCCTATCATCGGACGCAAAGGCACCCGATCGAGGATTGTAAACAACTATGAGATTACATCGAGGAGCTGATCCACTACGGTCATTTGGTAAAATACCTGCGAGACAAACGCCAAGCAGATAGGGGGCAACCCAACCAACTTGAAGCTGGAGAGCTGACGATCGGGCAGATTATGGTCGTCACTGACTGATCCGAGTCCGAACAATAAGGACACCCACCGAATTCGGTCATTCAATGTAGGAGAGTTTAAACTGGCCGAATGATAACTTTCTGCCCGACAAGTAAAGACCAGCCCTTCACTCAAGTAAATAAAGCTCGGAAGTGCCTATTGGTAGCCGACTGTAACAACCCCAAATTTCCGATACAAATTTTTCAAAATATTTTTTTTTCAAAATCCATAAAGGGGTATTAATTACCTCAGCATAAGACTTAAGTAATTAAATAACTCCATTTTTAAAGTACAAAGAATTGATTTAAATTCAAAGTATACGTGGAGTATTTAATGTTGCTGATATCTCATTAAGGAATTATTTCACACAAATAATTACAAGAAGGAGCCTGTAACTCATTGGTAATACCTTGCACTGCTGAATCAAGCCACCAGAGTTCAAATCCCCGGCCCCACATTATTTTTATATTGTTTTTGTTTTAAATCCTTTGGAAGCCCAACAGTCCAAACACCGTAACTCCCAAAATTTGAACTACGCTTTATAAAATAAATATACCAGAGGACCCACCTGAAGACCCCCCATCGCCCGACGCCTTGACTCGGCCGGGATCGGCCGAGTCGGCCGGCGGACCGGCCGACTCGGGCCGGCGCCGCCTGCCAGACTCGGCCGGACCGCCGAGTCCCCTGAACGAAAAATGTGTCTTTTCGTCTTCACAACCTCCCTGCACACTCTAATTTATTGGATCGGTTCCCGAAACTTAATTATCCCCCATTTACTATAATTTTTAATGTATTTCTACATTTTTTACAATTTTTTTTAAAAACCC
This sequence comes from Agapanthus africanus, assembly GCA_030015575.1. Classification (NCBI taxonomy): domain Eukaryota; kingdom Viridiplantae; phylum Streptophyta; class Magnoliopsida; order Asparagales; family Amaryllidaceae; genus Agapanthus; species Agapanthus africanus. Next base: position 945,145,174 of record CM057337.1, read on the forward strand.
TTCACCTACCCTACCCTAGCCTACCCTATAAATACATCTCTTACCCTCTACCCTCTCATCCCAAAACCCTAAGCTCACTCTCTCAAAATCTTCTCAAGAGTTGTGTACTTTGAAAACAAGTTCACGACGAAATTCCGACGAAATTTCGGCGGAAATTCCGGTGACGTTTTGAGAAACAACCGGCGATGAAGCAACGCCTCGGCAAACCCTTTACTCCCCCCCACTCCTTTGTATAATCAAAACCCATAAGTTCCATTCTATCCCTCTTTCTTATTCTCTAAAATACGAAATTACAAAACCCGACGGAATCGGAACAAATCCGATTTCCGATTCGGTTTTGTATAAAATTTCACTTCTCAACAATACATTCATATTTAAACATCTTTATGTTGACTATTAAACATTTAACAAACAATTTGAACAAGTTTCATCACATGAAATGATAGCCTTTCCAATTTATCGTATTTTTTTCACTTAAATACCACAATATTTCGATTTCACATTTAACCCCTTAACTTTACTATACATTTAAAGTAGAGCACGAGGTAATGACCTACCTCCACACACACGCATATACAACCTAAAACGATATCATCAAAAACTTAGAATACGATAAAACAATACTTTCATTTAAATATCATATTCTTAATAAATTCATTTCTAAAAGTTTTAGCTTTGATACACTTTTAAATAAATACCTCTTATTAGGAAAACACGATAAGTTGGGGACATCGATCGTTTATCTAAACCTGACTTTGTGGTGTCTAGGTTAGGCAAGTGAGAAAAGGTAACTTTAAAAGGCCCGTCTCACGGTGATTCGTGAGCGGATCCCTCATTTCCTCATTTGTATTTACCTGGCCACAATTGGCGGTGAAGAGACGATTTGAGGTTTCTAACAAATTGTCGTTTAGACCATTTAGAAATAGGCTAGTTGACTTAGGAAACCCTAGAATCTAAAATACGGAAAATTTACACTTTTACAAATAAATACCTTTTTCTTTATAAAACCATTTTCTAAAGGATTAGTATTTTACAATCTTTGCAAAGCGCCGCTACAACTCATTTTTGGGGAACCCGTTCGGGATGGTGGGGATTATCGCACATCCTCGGGCTTAGTAGTGCGAGATTCAGAGCTCCGCAAGGAGCATTCGGTCTCGAAAGGTTTAAAATACGACATCTTAAGAAAAATGAGATTTTTGGAATATAAAATATTTATTAAAATTATTTTTGTATAAATATATGTATATTTATCATTTAAATATCTATTTTATTATAATATAAATATTCCACTCTTTCTAAAAATCACAAGAATAAATTTTACACTAAAATACCATGAACTTCAAATAATCAATATTATAGATAAATACCCTTATTTATAAAACTAGGATATTTTCACTAGAAATGTCACAATATAAAATCCACCCCCATTACAACTCTAAAGGCGAGTAATGAATACTTGAGGTGTATTTTGAAATGTGTGTGTGTGTGTGTGTGTGTGTATAAGTATTTTTACATAAAACCCCTCAAGTTTTATAAATTACCCTAAGGACCCTAGCAAGATTCACATTTCTGATTGTCTGAATCGGGTTTGAGTCTGATTATATCTGACTTGAATATGATTCAAGTACAATTTACAATCTACAATATTCCAATTCAATATGAACACATGAATCCATGAATCCAGTTATCAATCTATACAATTTGACTGAACCGAACCATGGATATACATTCCGCTTACATGGTTCTCCAGTTATTCCATTTACATGATTATGCAGTTACACCCGTTTACTGATATCATGGTTTTGGTCAGTCATCCAATTATACAATTCAATTTACAAGACAATACAATGCAATACAGTACTAACAATAACATAACTATACGGGTTATTGGGGTAGTTCATTCGTGAATCCAACATAATCTCAAGAGTCCCCCTAAATCATGAATCCATGTCTACTAACACAAGCAAGCAATCATGAGGGCCCGTGTTTCCATGCTCCTGGACTGTGGCTTGTTGAGTTTGGAATACTTCGGCGATGGTCGAAGTCCCGCTACTAACATATCATTTGGGCCCGTGGTTCCCTATCCTGGACTGTGGCCTGTTGGGTTTGAGAACACTCTTGAGATTAGTTGACATTCACCCTTGAACTTACGATAACAACAGCTTAACGCTAAAACAATATAATACAACTGTAAAAACTACTCTCTCTCTATCTTACTCTCTATCTATTCTCCTCTTACTTTTGGGACTTACCGAGCGATTTGTTCGCTGACGACATTTTATTTCTTTCTTCTTTGAATGTCGTCAGGTGATTTGGACCCGGCAGAGATCGAGCCATCTCAAGAAGACTTGGAGCAGTTTGCCGAAAACCCTGCACTTTAGTTTCATTGTACACTTTTCCTTTCTGTACTTTTCATTTCCTGTTATGCCACTGTTTAGGCATCTTTCTATTTCAGTTGTATTTCCTTTTCATGCATTGTATAAATAATGTTAATAAATAATAGTTGCTGTTTTTATTATCCTTGTCTCTTGTGTAATTATTTTATATTGCTTAGATGCGCTTAGCGTATGTACTTCTGAGTATATACGCAGCGGACCTCGTTGCGTCCCCTTCGCCGTATACCGGGAAGCGGGGCGTGACAGGTTTTGTTGGTGGCCCATACAGGTCAGAGCTGTATGGAACCCTAAGCAATATAAAACACAAGAACCAGCAATTAAAACATTCTTTACAATTCATATTCCTTGAATCTTACAATTTCATATTCCTTGAATCTTATCATTTCATGTACCTTGAATCTGTCTTAACCTAAATTTTTCTTCAAGGTTATGGATTCCCAGAACAACACCAGCACCAATGTCAACAACACACATCTACCACTACCACTCACACCTGCCATTCCTGCTCCACTCAAAGAGCAAACGGCTCTGCTTGAGGCAATCCGCAGCCTCCTAGAGGGACAGCAACAACTCCTGAACCGTCCCGAGACTGACGTACCCGGAGTAAAGCAATTCAGGGCTTTACATCCTAAACAGTTCTCAGGAAAGTGAAGCCCACTGGAAGCTGAGGAATGGACTCAAAGTATCGAGGATGATCTGGCAGCAGCACAAGTGCCAGAAATAGCCTGGGTCCGAGTTGCGAAGCTGCAACTCACGGACAATGCACGGAACTGGTGGAAGGCGGAAGAAAGCCGTCTTAATTAGCCCATTGAATGGAAGACTTTTTGCGATAAGTTCGACGCAAAGTACTTCTCTGTGACTGCCAGGTTTGCCATGGAACAGCAGTTCATTCATCTACAACAAGGTTCGTTGTGGGATAAGTCAGTAGATGAGTATGACGCTGAATTCACCATGCTCAGTCGGTAAGATATGTCACAGTATTTCAAATTTTTAATATTACAAACCATACAGCTAACACATGACCATAACAGATTTGCGGCACACCTGATACCGACGGATGAGATCAGAGCCCGTCGATTTCAATAAGGTTTGGACACGGAAATCCAGGCTGCACTAGCCACAGGGAAATTTCCGACTCATGAAGATTCTATGGAAGCTGCCCGCAGTTATGAGGCAGTGATAAAAGCGAGGGGCAGACCTCAGTCTGCAGGTGTCACGCCCCGCTTCCCAAAATACGGAATACGAGGGGTAGACAAGGCCAGCCATGCTCCTACGGTCAAGGAAAAGTCCTGCCGTAGTCACACTTCGGCTTCTAGTTTATCATGGTAAACAGTAAACGATGCGCAGGTAATGAGAAATGCAGTAACTGAAAGATACAATAATGTAAACTGACCTGAAGTGGAACAAACGGATGTAACTAGGAACGGCAAGTCAGGAAGTCCGTGATGCACGTCTAGTATTGATCCAAGCTAAATCTTCTCCTCACACTGAGCATGCATACTCAGGTCGTCAGAGCGACACAATAGCAATAATATATATGTAAAATCAAGTGATAATTCTAACAGTGGTAATGGAAATGAATAACAGTAAATCAACGACAGCATGAAAATGAATGTGCAATAATCAATGCAGCGGAACAGTAAAGCGGTATAACAATATGTCACGAATGCCAACACGGTATAGAAGGAATGTAAATGACAGTAACCCTATCAGTCTCTAAGTCTCACTGCACAGGTCAATAAGCCTATCGTCAGTCCAAGTGTGAGAGTCAACCACTCGCGAGTGTCCTCCACCCAAGGGTAGAACCCAAGGGCAAGGGACCACGGGCCCAACATGTAACGAGTGTATCACGGTGATATAGCACATACCCTGTAAATCTCCATATAACTCCCTAAATATATAAGCCGGCATGGGACTCCCGAGATTCTGTTGAATTCACACTTGAACTACCCCACACCCCGAGGTCTACATCAAACACTAACCATAACCCTAAATACTAATCGATCCGTGACAAGTCTGCGCGAGAACTGGAGGCAGGACCTCCATCAAGCACGTCCCGACTAATACCTAAGATAAATAGCAGTGTCGGATGCCTTATCTGTGACATCCGTGCAAGCGCTTCCATAAGTGTCCCATACCACTTATAGTCACACGTACACGCATTCCACAGACGTCGACAATGCAATAGAATAAAAGGGTCACTGATTGTGCACAAGTACGTATCACTTTCACTTAATCACGAATACACGAACACTGACGTACTTGCCACAACCAACACTAAAATCTAACACTGGGTAAATGCACGATGTCACTAGGTTATCACTACCATGATATGGGTATGATGTGATGCATGAACAGTATAAAAGCACAATAAAGGTGTCATAAAAACAACAGTCTATTACTTGCACGATTTATCATGAAGTATATGTATGTAATTTGGCGAAATGATAAACAGGTAGTAATTAATATGTTCAGTTAGCTATCCATAGAATTTTGTTTCAAGCCCATCGGGTTTCAGGATCATTAGTTATAACTGTTTCATTTTAAGCGCACGCGGCTGGAAATCCGGCTTCAGAATCAGGAATCCATTTCGTAACGCATTTTAACCCCAGTTGGGATCATAATTTAGCGACGCTACAGTTGGATGAATTCTAGGGTTTTCAGTAAAGTTTTCAACTCAACAAACGGATCTCCAATCGCGTCTGTACGTTAGGAGTTACAATCTATTTAACACTAATATGTCAGTTCTGATTTTGTTGGGACTGTTATGCGTCCCAATCTTCTAAATTACAGAATAAATAACAAATGGTAACGAAACAGTATGAAATTAATTGTGTTGTCTAGCTAACAGATTCATCTACAATAATCAGCGGAGTTCCGCAACCTAAGTGTTAAGCAAGTCTTGTGGTACACATTATGGTACAGCAACCAATAACTGGAGTCGCACTGGACTGCAGTCCAGAGTCGCACTCCGACCCGAATATCATCACAGTTTACTTACAGAAATGTCTGGAAACCAGTGTAGGATTAAAGCTCATCGAGTTGGCTTCGTTTTGAGTCCTCGAACGCACTAATCTAGTATGTATATGATTTATGGTAGAATTAACGATTTTCAGATGCAACAGAATCACAGTTTTACGGTTAAACTTGGGGGCAGTTGTTTTAGTCGTAAATTATCAAATTATCCAACGAAATTCATACACTATGCTCACAGCCCTACGGGCTAACCTACACTATTGAGTTCCGTCAAATTAGATAATGTTTTCCTAAGGGAACAAACATCGAACAGTTACGGCACATAAAAGTTTTAAACTTGTAACATTATAATTCATGTATTTAACGATTGTAATTTAGATAAATAGCATGTAAGCAAGTAGAATACTTGCCTGGAGGTGTCAAGGCGATGCACGGTAGCGTAATACAGCACGGTCGCGCGACGAATTGGCACGATGACAGCAAAAGCCCCGGGTGAGCACGGGTTTCCGGAGGGGTTCTTGCTCGGGAATGATAAAGAGACGAGCTCCGGCGAGGGTGTGTGCAGGCGATGAGTTCAGCTGCGACGGGGTTGGAGTTCGGATGAGGTACAGGGACGAAGGGTTGTCCTGTAGCTGCTCGGCTGAAGGTCAGGGATGCTGGTGCTAGAAGCGGCCGGAGCTCGGGTGTCTGGTGGTGCTGGGTCGCAAGGCTCGATGCAGCGATGGAGGAGCTGTACTGTGGTCGTGGTGGTGTGAGGTTGCGGCTCGTCGGAGGAGGGTTCAATAGTTGGGGTCGATGGGTTCCACTGCTTGGGCTCAGGTGATGGTGTCGGGGTGTTAAGGGGGAGAACGTGAGAAAGAGAGAGATGAGAAGGAGGCAGAGAATGAGAGAGATAGTGCTAGAGAGAGACAGAGGGGGAGAGAGTTACAGAGAGAGTGAGTCTGAGAATTAGAGAGAGAGGGAGAGAGAGAGAGAGAGAGAGAGAGAAATCGGGAGAGAGTTAGAGAAAGTTGGAGAAGCCAGAGGGAGGGAAATTGTGACGACGACGACGACGACGACGACAACGACGGCTGCGTCGACGATGATGATGATGGGTTGGGGCAGCGACGATGATGATGACGACGTCGATGGTGCAGGTTCAGGTGAGGGGTGCAGCTCGGGGAAAATGGTGGTGGCTGCCACCGACGAGGGAAACGAGTGAGGGAAAACAGAGTGCAGGGGGCGGTCAATGGTTGCAGGGGAGGTCGGCCGGCGAGAGGCGTAAGGTGGCCGGTGAGTGAGTCGGGGAAAGTAGGTGAAGGAGACGAGAATGAAGTGGGGGGAGCTCGGTGGTTTTGGGTATAGAGTGGTGGTTGCCGAGGAGAGCGAGGGAAGGAGTTTGAAGGGGGTAGGGTCGTCGGCGGTGATGGCGAGGGATCGAGGCAGGGGTTTTCTGGGTTGAGCGAGGTGGAGATTGAGGAATCGAGAGAGAGTGGGCGTGAGGTAGAGAGGGTCATGGAGTAGTGGGGTGCGCGAGGGAAACGGTCGCGACCGTGGCGCGCGACGAGCGGTGACGTGAGCGAAGGAGGCGGCGTGGGCGGAGGAAACGCGCGCGGGGTAGGGGACTAGCCGTTGGAGAATTAAGAAGATGAACAGGGATTGGGTTTGGGTTCAGGAGGGAGTTGGGCTTGGGAAATGATTGAGGAAATAAAAGAATGAGGCTGAGGAATTTTGGGCCGAAAAGTAATTGATTGGGAAGAAAAGTGTGGGCGGGCCGAGGGCTGATGGATTTAAAGGAAAATTTGGTGAAAATGGAGAAGTGGGCCGTAGGGAAAATAAATAGAGATGGGGGAAAAGAGAAAGGAGATGTGGACCGGGCCACGTGGGCTGAGGAAATAATCGTGAAAGATATAGAGAATTTGAAGAGAGAATTAGAGACGGGCCGGCTGGGGTTGAATGTGTGGAAAGGAATTTAAGGGCTGAGGAAATTATATGTGCTGGGCTTGGGCCAAAATAAATTAAAAGGAATTTTGGGAGAAATTTTGGTAAAGGAAATTGGGCTGCTGGATTTAATGAAAATCAAATGGAAAAATATAGGGAAAGGAGATGGAGCTGCTGCAGAGAATTTAAAAAAGGAAAGAAAATGGAAAAAGGCCAGGCCAGGAAAATATTTGATAAAGAAAAGAATGGATTGGGTTAAAATAACTATAGTTTGGGTTTGGGTTTTAAAAGGGGTTTTAAAACAAATAAATTAATAATTAATTATAAGTAAAATTCTAAATAAATCTTACAAGTGAAATAAGAGTACGGATATTGGTATAAAAAGAGCCGGGGGTTACATTATACCACCCTTATAAAAATTTCGTCCTCGAAATTTAAAATAAACAATAAGTTATACAAACATAGGTGAAAGCTATTATTTTGCAAACTAACACATAAGGATTTACTAAAATATGTGGACGAAGAATTTGAAGGTATAAAGTACGTAAGAATAACATACAAAAATATGGCTCTAAATAGGTATAAGACAGGAACAACTTTAAAGGTAACTACATATATATACGGAAGTATAAATATCAATAATACGGGCAGTATTATTCGAGACATATTCGATAAGATCGAAACTCAAACATGTACACGTATAAGTATATCAAAAGTAATACGTCCGAAATAAATAGGATAAGGCATAAACATTGATAATAGTAAACATAGGCATAGAACCCGAAAATAAAGTAACAAGAATAAAGCAGTGAAAATTTATCTGTAGGTTAAGACATTTTAGGACAATGTATCGAAAAAAGGGTTTAAAATAATTTAGAGAGCTTGTGTAGTGAAATTTAGGAACATGCAACGAAATATGCGCGGTGTTGCGCTGCAGAAAAATGAGAATACTAATAGTGTACTTAAAATACAAAACGGAGTAATCAAGAACACGCACCGAAATAGTGAAAACTAAATTTTTTGAATAACACTGTCCCTTTATATATAGTTAGGGTAATAGGAAGAACACAAAATGTATAGGCTAGCTAGGGTAAGGGTTTCAAGGAAATATGGTTCATTCAAAGGTCGGAATGTGGCTGCTTCAGGCTGAAGATCATGGAGACTAGAATCGGGTCAGCACAGGATGTAAGGGCGAATAACAAGTGACTACAAGAGGAGAAATATGGGTAGGATAGCGGTCGGTACAACATATGAATCAAGATGTGAAGGGTTAGTGAACTCGGGAGTTTCTCCAAAATTTTCCCTTCCCAGAAGGATCTCAACGGGCACAGTTGAGGGATGAAAGGTGGCTCATTCCAGAGATCAGGGTGCGGTACTCTCTAAACGACACAAGGGTGGAAATTATACCATGAGTATGGATGGACAGTCAGGGAACCTCAGCAGAAAGATAAATGGATGCGGGCAATAAACAAGTATTAAACGAACCAATAATCAAAAAGTTTACGAATCTAGAAGATTTATTTCATTCAAGAAGATTTGAAACAAGACATTCCCAAAGACGAAAAGTGGCCCTAAACTATACACATCTTATTTGGCCAGAAAAACAACATCAAAAGATATTCCGTCAGTCACGGTTGTGGAGGTTCAGCAGGTTGCGGCAGGCTCGCGCGCTCAGGTAGGGGCGCCCATTTCCATAGTGCCTCGCAGGTATCGCTAAAGGAAGTTCTTCCATGGCAGGGTCTTGATCTTCGGGTCCTTCATCCTCGGATAGAACTTCTTCGTCGAGGTCTAATTCCATATGATTCTCTTCTCCTGGATTTTCCTCTACGGGATTTTCCTCAATTGAATTTTCTTCTATCGGTTCTTCCTCGGGGTCTTCCTCTATTGGGTCTTCCTCTATCGGGTTCTCTTCAGGACCTCCTTCTTCTTCGTCAGAATCAGCTATCACGTTAAGCTCTGGGGCGGCTACTCCTTCGTCCTCTGAATCATTGTTTTCGAAGTTGACCAGGGGACCATTGACCTCATCATCGGAACTCGTCAGTGTGTGATCTAAGGAAACGCATGACTGTGCATTCTCGTCTAGATGTGGCGCTGCTCCAGGGTGAGCCATGGCCTGAAAAGAGAAGTCATGATTAGACAGTGGAATACATTAAGGAAACTCCGGGTACGAAATATAGGAAAATATGCGGTTGCAGGAACTGAAAGATCATAATGAAAAAATACTGTGATAATGAATAGAATTTGACATAGAGAAAGCATGAGAATGGTACACATATTATGATTCAAATTTTATTTCATTCAACTAAAGTTCGACGGATACAAAGGTTCAAATGGAAGAAAATTTTCGTAAAAGATGACAACATTATTATTGAAATTGGAAATCATAGAATTCTTCTTCGATTGCCAGAACGCTGCATCATCGTTACGCGAGTTGAATCCTGCGTTAGATCCGCCTTAAGATCGAAGTTCAAACCATGCGATGATCTTCACTTGGTAGAAGTGGGGAGTGTGGACGAGTCTCCTCCTTTTAGCTCCTTCCTTTCAGGGCAACCGTTGATGAGATGCTTGTTGGAACCGCATATCAGACATTTCCCCTGGGCACGGCGACAATCCCTCTGAAGGTGTCCTGGCCTTTTACAATATCCACAGCACAGGTTCTTTTGATGCTTCTGTTGACGCTTCATCTTCTTCTCCTTTCCTCGTCTAATAGGGATCTCTTTATGATAGGAGACTCCCGCTGGTGCCTGATTCACCTGTCTTCTCAATCCTTCAGTTAATAAGTCGTTTGTCCGCTCTTGGGCTTCCCTTAAACCTTGCAGTACACTCAGAATCTCAACAGTCTGATTCTGGGGAGCGGATAAAGATGAAGAGTCGTTGGAAGACATGATCCTGAAACAACAATTTCGAGAATGATATGAGTCACACGCTAAATGAATCAAAATATGATATGGATAGAACAAGGATTCAAGAATATCAGAGATGATGAATATCATTACAAGTGGAGAATCAACTGTATCACTTTAAGTCGCTTGAATAGAGTACGGTAGTGCAATTGCCACCACGTACCCTTGTCAAGTCACCCGAAATCACAATGAATGGATAGCTGAACGCACGATATGAATATGAATTAAGAATGACAGTTTACAACCTAGACCGAAGGATGTCTTAGATTGCCAAACTGTACACGGAAAACTGCAATCCCAATCGATGCAAAACCTGGCTCTGATACCAACTAAACCATGTCACGCCCCGCTTCCCAAAATACGGAATACGAGGGGTAGACAAGGCCAGCCATGCTCCTACGGTCAAGGAAAAGTCCTGCCGTAGTCACACTTCGGCTTCTAGTTTATCATGGTAAACAGTAAACGATGCGCAGGTAATGAGAAATGCAGTAACTGAAAGATACAATAATGTAAACTGACCTGAAGTGGAACAAACGGATGTAACTAGGAACGGCAAGTCAGGAAGTCCGTGATGCACGTCTAGTATTGATCCAAGCTAAATCTTCTCCTCACACTGAGCATGCATACTCAGGTCGTCAGAGCGACACAATAGCAATAATATATATGTAAAATCAAGTGATAATTCTAACAGTGGTAATGGAAATGAATAACAGTAAATCAACGACAGCATGAAAATGAATGTGCAATAATCAATGCAGCGGAACAGTAAAGCGGTATAACAATATGTCACGAATGCCAACACGGTATAGAAGGAATGTAAATGACAGTAACCCTATCAGTCTCTAAGTCTCACTGCACAGGTCAATAAGCCTATCGTCAGTCCAAGTGTGAGAGTCAACCACTCGCGAGTGTCCTCCACCCAAGGGTAGAACCCAAGGGCAAGGGACCACGGGCCCAACATGTAACGAGTGTATCACGGTGATATAGCACATACCCTGTAAATCTCCATATAACTCCCTAAATATATAAGCCGGCATGGGACTCCCGAGATTCTGTTGAATTCACACTTGAACTACCCCACACCCCGAGGTCTACATCAAACACTAACCATAACCCTAAATACTAATCGATCCGTGACAAGTCTGCGCGAGAACTGGAGGCAGGACCTCCATCAAGCACGTCCCGACTAATACCTAAGATAAATAGCAGTGTCGGATGCCTTATCTGTGACATCCGTGCAAGCGCTTCCATAAGTGTCCCATACCACTTATAGTCACACGTACACGCATTCCACAGACGTCGACAATGCAATAGAATAAAAGGGTCACTGATTGTGCACAAGTACGTATCACTTTCACTTAATCACGAATACACGAACACTGACGTACTTGCCACAACCAACACTAAAATCTAACACTGGGTAAATGCACGATGTCACTAGGTTATCACTACCATGATATGGGTATGATGTGATGCATGAACAGTATAAAAGCACAATAAAGGTGTCATAAAAACAACAGTCTATTACTTGCACGATTTATCATGAAGTATATGTATGTAATTTGGCGAAATGATAAACAGGTAGTAATTAATATGTTCAGTTAGCTATCCATAGAATTTTGTTTCAAGCCCATCGGGTTTCAGGATCATTAGTTATAACTGTTTCATTTTAAGCGCACGCGGCTGGAAATCCGGCTTCAGAATCAGGAATCCATTTCGTAACGCATTTTAACCCCAGTTGGGATCATAATTTAGCGACGCTACAGTTGGATGAATTCTAGGGTTTTCAGTAAAGTTTTCAACTCAACAAACGGATCTCCAATCGCGTCTGTACGTTAGGAGTTACAATCTATTTAACACTAATATGTCAGTTCTGATTTTGTTGGGACTGTTATGCGTCCCAATCTTCTAAATTACAGAATAAATAACAAATGGTAACGAAACAGTATGAAATTAATTGTGTTGTCTAGCTAACAGATTCATCTACAATAATCAGCGGAGTTCCGCAACCTAAGTGTTAAGAAAGTCTTGTGGTACACATTATGGTACAGCAACCAATAACTGGAGTCGCACTGGACTGCAGTCCAGAGTCGCACTCCGACCCGAATATCATCACAGTTTACTTACAGAAATGTCTGGAAACCAGTGTAGGATTAAAGCTCATCGAGTTGGCTTCGTTTTGAGCCCTCGAACGCACTAATCTAGTATGTATATGATTTATGGTAGAATTAACGATTTTCAGATGCAACAGAATCACAGTTTTACGGTTAAACTTGGGGGCAGTTGTTTTAGTCGTAAATTATCAAATTATCCAACGAAATTCATACACTATGCTCATAGCCCTACGGGCTAACCTACACTATTGAGTTCCGTCAAATTAGATAATGTTTTCCTAAGGGAACAAACATCGAACAGTTACGGCACATAAAAGTTTTAAACTTGTAACATTATAATTCATGTATTTAACGATTGTAATTTAGATAAATAGCATGTAAGCAAGTAGAATACTTGCCTGGAGGTGTCAAGGCGATGCACGGTAGCGTAATACAGCACGGTCGCGCGACGAATTGGCACGATGACAGCAAAAGCCCCGGGTGAGCACGGGTTTCCGGAGGGGTTCTTGCTCGGGAATGATAAAGAGACGAGCTCCGGCGAGGGTGTGTGCAGGCGATGAGTTCAGCTGCGACGGGGTTGGAGTTCGGATGAGGTGCAGGGACGAAGGGTTGTCCTGTAGCTGCTCGGCTGAAGGTCAGGGATGCTGGTGCTAGAAGCGGCCGGAGCTCGGGTGTCTGGTGGTGCTGGGTCGCAAGGCTCGATGCAGCGATGGAGGAGCTGTACTGTGGTCGTGGTGGTGTGAGGTTGCGGCTCGTCGGAGGAGGGTTCAATAGTTGGGGTCGATGGGTTCCACTGCTTGGGCTCAGGTGATGGTGTCGGGGTGTTAAGGGGGAGAACGTGAGAAAGAGAGAGATGAGAAGGAGGCAGAGAATGAGAGAGATAGTGCTAGAGAGAGACAGAGGGGGAGAGAGTTACAGAGAGAGTGAGTCTAAGAATTAGAGAGAGAGGGAGAGAGAGAGAGAGAGAGAGAGAGAGAAATCGGGAGAGAGTTAGAGAAAGTTGGAGAAGCCAGAGGGAGGGAAATTGTGACGACGACGACGACGACGACAACGACGGCTGCGTCGACGATGATGATGATGGGTTGGGGCAGCGACGATGATGATGACGACGTCGATGGTGCAGGTTCAGGTGAGGGGTGCAGCTCGGGGAAAATGGTGGTGGCTGCCACCGACGAGGGAAACGAGTGAGGGAAAACAGAGTGCAGGGGGCGGTCAATGGTTGCAGGGGAGGTCGGCCGGCGAGAGGCGTAAGGTGGCCGGTGAGTGAGTCGGGGAAAGTAGGTGAAGGAGACGAGAATGAAGTGGGGGGAGCTCGGTGGTTTTGGGTATAGAGTGGTGGTTGCCGAGGAGAGCGAGGGAAGGAGTTTGAAGGGGGTAGGGTCGTCGGCGGTGATGGCGAGGGATCGAGGCAGGGGTTTTCTGGGTTGAGCGAGGTGGAGATTGAGGAATCGAGAGAGAGTGGGCGTGAGGTAGAGAGGGTCATGGAGTAGTGGGGTGCGCGAGGGAAACGGTCGCGACCGTGGCGCGCGACGAGCGGTGACGTGAGCGAAGGAGGCGGCGTGGGCGGAGGAAACGCGCGCGGGGTAGGGGACTAGCCGTTGGAGAATTAAGAAGATGAACAGGGATTGGGTTTGGGTTCAGGAGGGAGTTGGGCTTGGGAAATGATTGAGGAAATAAAAGAATGAGGCTGAGGAATTTTGGGCCGAAAAGTAATTGATTGGGAAGAAAAGTGTGGGCGGGCCGAGGGCTGATGGATTTAAAGGAAAATTTGGTGAAAATGGAGAAGTGGGCCGTAGGGAAAATAAATAGAGATGGGGGAAAAGAGAAAGGAGATGTGGACCGGGCCACGTGGGCTGAGGAAATAATCGTGAAAGATATAGAGAATTTGAAGAGAGAATTAGAGACGGGCCGGCTGGGGTTGAATGTGTGGAAAGGAATTTAAGGGCTGAGGAAATTATATGTGCTGGGCTTGGGCCAAAATAAATTAAAAGGAATTTTGGGAGAAATTTTGGTAAAGGAAATTGGGCTGCTGGATTTAATGAAAATCAAATGGAAAAATATAGGGAAAGGAGATGGAGCTGCTGCAGAGAATTTAAAAAAGGAAAGAAAATGGAAAAAGGCCAGGCCAGGAAAATATTTGATAAAGAAAAGAATGGATTGGGTTAAAATAACTGTAGTTTGGGTTTGGGTTTTAAAAGGGGTTTTAAAACAAATAAATTAATAATTAATTATAAGTAAAATTCTAAATAAATCTTACAAGTGAAATAAGAGTACGGATATTGGTATAAAAAGAGCCGGGGGTTACAGCAGGAGTTAAGTACCCTGCCAACCAGATGGCAGGAGAAGCCGCATCAGGACTACCATTTGTACCAAGGAGACTGGGAGTACCAATCTACAGGCCCAACCCAGCCTTTTGTACCTACTGCAAGAGAGCTGGACATCTGATGGAAGTTTGGCGACGAGCAAACGGCCTTTGCCTGATATGTGGATCATCCTCACATACCATAGGAACTTGTCCACACAACCGAACTAATCCTAATTCTGCAGCTGGACCAGCATTCCAAGCCCCACCTACCCGGTTAACTTTTTCTGCACCACCTCCACGTGGACCACCTTTACCTCGACAATCATCATTATACCAGCTTGCACGAAGAAACGTGCCGACACGCCAGGCTTACAATTTCGCGGCCGTAGAAGCTCATACGGTTGGTCAGGATAACCCTGATAATTCTCTTCAACCTTTTTCACACCCTTGCATCACTTTGTCATTCTTCACACTCTCACCAAACTTTCCTTGATTATGTTACACTTTCCTTTTACAAATTTTGAGAACGAAATTTTTATAAGGAGGGTAGAATGTAACAACCCCAAATTTCCGATACAAATTTATCAAAATATTTTTTTTTCAAAATCCATAAAGGGGTATTTATTACCTGAGCACAAAACTTAAGTAATTAAATAACTTCATTTTTAAAGTACAAAGAATTGATTTAAATTCAAAGTATACTAGGAGTATTTAATATTGCTGATATCTCATTAAGTAATTATTTCACACAAATAATTACAAGAATGAGCTTGTAGCTCATTGGTAATACCTTGCACTGCTGAACCAAGCCACCAGAGTTCAAATCCCCTGCCCCACATTATTTTTATATTGTTTTTGTTTTAAATCCTTTGGAAGCCCAACAGTCCAAACACCGTAACCCCCAAAACTTGAACTACACTTTATAAAATAAATATACCAGAGGACCCACCTGAAGACACCCCATCGCCCGACGGACCGGCCGACTCGGGCCGGCGCCGCCGGCCGGACCGCCGAGTCCCCTGAACGAAAAATGTGTCTTTTCGTCTTCACAACCCCCCTGCACACTCTAATTTATTGGATCAGTTCCCAAAACATAATTATCCCCCATTTACTACAATTTTTAATGAATTTCTACATTCTTTACAATTTTTTTTAAAAACCCTTCACCTACCTTACCCTAGCCTTCCCTATAAATACACCCCTTACCCTCTACCCTCTCATCCCAAAACCCTAAGCTCACTCTCTCAAAATTTTCTCAAGAGTTGTGTACTTTGAAAATAAGTTCGCGGCGAAGCTCCGACGAAATTCCGGCGGAAATTCCGGCGACGTTTTTAGGAACAACCGGCGACGAAGTAACGCCTCGGTAAACCCTTTAGTCCCCTCTCACTCCTTTGTATAATCAAAACCCGTAAGTTCCATTCTATCTCTCTTTCTTATTCTCTAAAATACGAAATTACAAAACCCGACGGAATCAGAACAAATCCGATTTCCGATTTGGTTTTCTATAAAATTTCACTTCTCAACAATACATTCATGCTTAAATATTTTTATGTTGACTATTAAACATTTAACATACAATTTGAACAAGTTTCATCACATGAAATGATAATCTTTCCAATTTATCGTATTTTTCACTTAAATACCATAATATTTCGATTTCACATTTAACCCCTTAACTTTGCTATACATTTAAAGTAGAGCATGAGGTAATGATCTACCTCCACACACACGCATATACAATGTAAATCCCTGTTCCCTTCAATAAAGCTTTCCCTATTTTTTCCAAGTTTCCGAATATCATTTCTTTTTCCGTACCATTATTTTTGTGTGAGGATTAATGCGTAAGTTGTAGTATTTATTTTCTAAAACCAATTGGATATCCAAAACCCAAACCAAATAAATAATTTCCCTCATATTAAACCCCCAGCCCATAACATATTTTCCCAAGCCCAACATAAAATAAATTAATCTCCTTTAAACTTTAAACCCAGGCCCACTCTCATTCCTCAACTCAACTTAAATAAAATTTAATTAACCTATAATTAACCCCGGCCCACTCCCCACCTCAGCCCAGGAATACACAAAATAGAAAAGGAAATTTAAACCCAACCCTGGACTAAGCCCAGCCTCTCAAGCCCGCACCCGCGCCCGCTCAGACCCGACCCGCTTCTAATCCTTCATCTTCTCCCAACGGCTCTTTTTCTTTTCCCGCTCTCTCGTTTTTTTCCCCGATCCACTTTCTTCGCCTCACCTCGCGCCCACGCCCACGCCCACGCCCACGCTCGTGCGTCGTTACCCCACGACGCGCATCCCTCGCGATCCCCTCAACGTTCTCCCCTCGTCTCCCCTTATTCCTCACTCTCTCAAACTCTCCAACTCTCAAACCTCCTCCTCTCTCTCAACCCACTACGAAACCCACTGCCTCCATCTCAACGACGACGACGATGACCGTCGTCGACCCTAGCGCACTCGCGGCGAACCACTGAGCACCCCCTCCGCTTCCAGTGACCATGAAACGTCTCCGGGCAGCTCCGACGTCAAACCCGTATCGCGAGCCAAGGTCGTACAAACCAATTCACGCCGTTCGTCGTGCGTTCGTGACGTTGCCGCCGCCGTGCATCCACGAAACGGTTCCAGGCAAGTATTTTACTTGCTACATGCTAATCTATCCGTGTTACAAACTTAAATCGTATAGATTACAAATTTACAATTTCCAATAGATCATGTGACATACCCGTTCGATGCATGATCCCAATGAAAATATTCATCTAATTTGACAGAATTGGATTGTCTCTGCTGGCCCATGTAATGATGAATACCTTGTATAAATCTCACTGGAAAATACGACTGTTAGTGTCTAAAATGAATACCCCCAAATATACCCGTAAAACTAGAAATTTCCCGTATCTGAAAATTGTTAAAATCACCATAAATTATGTACATATTTAAATGGTGCGTTCAAGGGCTTAAATCGAAGACAAATCGACGAACTATAACCCTATGCAAGTTTCTAATGGTTTCTGCACTGAAATTGGGACGATATTTGGATCGGAGTGAGGCTCTGGACTGCAGTCCAGAGCGACTCTGGTTACTGTTTACTGTTCCGTAATGCGTGCCAACTTGTTTCCTGAACTCTTAAGTTGTGGAACACCACAGTTTATTAAAGGTAAATTTTTTATCTAAATAACACAAGTGGTTTCATTCCGTTTCATCGTCGTTTGCTATTTAATTTGTAAATTAAAAGGGCAGGACGTATAACAGTCCAGAACAGATTTAGAAGTGACATACTAGTGTTAAACAGTGTATAACTTTTGACGTACAGATGCGATTGAGGATCCGTCTATTGCGTTGAACACCCTATTAAAAACCCTAGATTTTATTCAACTGTAGCATGACTAAATTCTGAACCCAACTGGGTGAAATTCGCGTCGCGAAACAGACGTTCAGTTCAGAAACTGAATTTCCTGTCGCGAGCACTTAAAATGAAACGGCTGTAACCTGAATACCGGAAACCCAATCGAACTGAAACCAATTTTGATGAACTTCTGACAGAGTGTTCTTATTATCGTATTTGCATCATTTCATTGAATTCCGAACATATGAATTTATGCAATTTTTGTAAGTTGTTGACGTGCATATTGGTTCATAACATACATGGCTTGTTAATGGCATACATACACATATCTTACCCCATTTGCCATATACATAGTGTTAGTGTGTGTTAGTGTTCAGTGGACATTGCATTATCGTGCGTGAATGATATTGGTTTAGGAGCGTCAAGTACACCAATGGAAAGTGAATGATTCGTGACAGTGATTGATACAGTGAACAGTGATAAAACCGTGCCATTGGTATACTTGTACACGACTAAATCAAAATCATAAATAATGTAAACCTGGGGAAAAAGGGGAAATCGAAGTGGAAAGAGAACCGTATTCAGCGGGACCGTGTTTTAGAGGATGATCATTCGAGCAGTGATATATATATTAGGTAGGATCTAGCGATCCGGCTGACAGGGTTATGTCCCGGGCATGTGGGCCGTTATCTCGGGTATGTACGAGACTCCTGTTAAACATGATCCTTCTTTCCACTATACGATTTCAAACATGACCTAGAGACTGATAGGGACACAGTTCATACTTTGTATCATATAGTGACATAGTGATTACACGCAATGTACTTTCACTGTTATTACCTCATTTACCCGATTCACATCATTATAATAATATTGCTATTACGTCGCTCTGACGACCTGAGTATGCATGCTCAGATCTCGTGGAAGAACCAGCGCAGGAGACAGATTTATCTTTCGAGCTCGCGGAGATCTAGTCTGGAGTACTTTTCTTTCTTTACTGCTTTCCATAAAAGAGATCGTGTAATTGAACTTGGTTAGTAACTCTTCTTGTTTATTTGTAATTTGTGAACCATGGATTTTAATGTAATAATTTAGTGATGTAATTCCTTTACTGCTGTGCTTTATTTACTGATTACCATGTAATGCTAGAAACCGAAGTGTGATTACGGCGGGATTATTCCCTGACCGTAGGAGCATGGCTGGCCTAGTCATTTCTTGTTTTCCGTATTTTGGGAAGCGGGGCGTGACATACAACCTAAAACGATATCATCAAAAACTTAGAATACGATAAAACAATACTTTCATTTAAATATCATATTCTTAATAAATTCATTTCTAAAAGTTTTAGCTTTGATACACTTTTAAATAAATACCTCTTATTAGGAAAATACGATAAGTTGTGAACATCGATCATTTATCTAAACCTGACTTTGTGGTGTCTAGGCTAGGCAAGTGAGCAAAGGTAACTTTAAAAGGCCCGTCTCACGGTGATTCGTGAGCGGATTCCTCCTTTCCTCATTTGTACTTATCTGGCCACAATTGACGGTGAAGAGGCGATTTGAGGCTTCTAACGACTTATCGTTTAGACCATTTAGAAATAGGCTAGTTGACTTAGGAAACCCTAGAATCTAAAATACGGAGAATTTACATTTTTACAAATAAATACCTTTTTCTTTATAAAACCGTTTTCTAAAGGATTAGTATTTTACAATCTTTATAGAGCCCCGCTACAACCTATTTTTGGGGAACTCGTTCGTGATGGTGCGGATTATCGTACATCCTCGGGCTTAGTAGTGCGAGATTCAGACCTCCGTAAGGAGCATTCGGTCTCGAAAGGTTTAAAATACGACATCTTAAGAAAAATGAGATTTTTGGAATATAAAATATTTATTAAAATTATTTTTGTATAAGTATATGTATATTTATCATTTAAATATCTATTTTATTATAATATAAATATTCCACTTTTCCTAAAAATCACAAGAATAAATTTTACACTAAAACACCATGAACTTCAAATAATCAATATTATAGATAAATACCCATATTTATAAAATTAGGATATTTTCACTAGAAATGTCACAATATAAAATCCACCCTCATTACAACTCTAAAGGCGAGTAATGAATACTTGAGGTGTATTTTGAAATGTATATATATACATATATAAGTATTTTTACATAAAACCCCTCAAGTTTTATAAATTACCCTAAAGACCCTAGCAATTATAAGACTTCGATTCACATTTCTAATTGTCTGACTCGGGTTTGAGTCTAATTATACCTGACTTGAATATGATTCAAATACAATCTACAATATTCCAATTCAATATGAACACATGAATTTATGAATCCAGTTATCAATCTATACAATTTGACTGAACCGAACCATGGATATACATTCCACTTGCATAGTTCTCCAGTTATTCCATTTACATGATTATGCAGTTACATTCGTTTACTGATATCATTGTTTTGGTCAGTCATCCAATTACACAATTCAATTTACAAGACAATACAATGCAATACAGTACTAACAATAACATAACTACACGGGGTATTGGGGTAGTTCATTCGTGAATCCAACATAATCTCAAGAGTCCCCCTAGATCATGAATCCATGTCTACTAACACAAGCAAGCAATCATGAGGGCCCGTGTTTCCATGCTCCTGGAATGTGGCCTGTTGAGTTTGGAATACTTCGGCGACGGTCGAAGTCCCGCTACTAACATATCATTTGGGCCCGTGGTTCCCTACTCCTGGACTGTGGCATGTTGGGTTTGAGAACACTCTTGAGATTAGTTGACATTCACCCTTGAACTTACGATAACAACAGCTTAACGCTAAAACAATATAATACAACTGTAAAAGCTACTCTCTCTCTCTCTCTATCTTACTCTCTGTCTATTCTCCTCTTATCTTTGGGACTTACCGAGCGACATGTTCGCTGATGACATTGTATTTCTTTCTTCTTTGAATGTCATCAGGTGATTTTGTCACGACCCGAAATATTAGCTCGTGACCAGCACTTGAATCACGCAACGTCTAAAAGCATAACGGAATTCAAGTAACCTGAAACCCAGAAATCTAAACCTTTTAGAAAAATAAAGGAGGTGAGGTTTTGAAATAAAGGTATATGAAATCAAGTTTTCTTAATGCATAGAAAAGAAACATGAATGATGCAAGTGAAATTTACTAGTTTGAAAATATGTTTCGTCTTTAAAAATTTTAGCAGCACCTCCTTTGTATATTTTGATCCAAAACCATAAATACACAAAAATGATAAAGGCATCCCCAAGCGGGAGCTAGCTCTTCGCCAAACGGCGGATCACAACCACGCAATGTAGCATAAATAAGTATACGACGCCCAACGGCGAAGTTCACCACAAAAAGATAAGGAAATGAGCAAGATACAACCCCAAAGTGAAAATAAGACCCATCGCTCAAATCTCGCAACCACAAGTCTCACTAAGTCTCATCACTTATACAATTTACAACTTTTGATTGATTGATGTAGTTAACTAGATACAATATGAAATATAATGCAATAGTGGGTATGATACAAATGTCTCACCTACCAATGCAAAACACCCGAATGGAACTGTGTACCAGCGAAACCGCTACTGATCCAAGCAATCAACCTGCAAGAACTGTGGCACAACGGGGGTGAGTTGTCAACTCGTGAGCAGAAAAATATCAACAGATAGAAATCGAATAAACAACAACTCCTATGTCAACTATATCATAAAGGTAATACTATGACATCTAGGGTGACCGGGTCTGTATATGTGCCAACAAGGTAGTCAATACCTATGCATGCGGATAACATCCAACAGTAATAATTAATATATGTATGTATGTATGTGGATCTAGTCCGCGCGTCAACCACTGACGCAACAACATTATGCATGTAAATATCATAAAAGAGTGTGCATGAAAGTATGAGGATATATATATCAACGGTGTCCCTCCCGACACATCAAAATTATGGAACCTGAGTGCCTAGCATCGACACTCGAAAACATCATGAAAACCGTGCCTAGCATCGGCACGTAAATCCTCATATATATCGGGTCCGTCAGTCCGGATAGGCCCACGGGCTCCGTCAGTCTGGATCGGCCCATATCATCTCTCGACTCCGTTCGGTATCCTCCGGATATCCGCCGAGCCCAAATACTATCACTGGTAGGTAGTAGTCCCTCTGCCAGGCTCACCGTCTGTATACACAGCATCCCTTTCTTGTCCCGAGATACCTACCGGGTCCACCATGTACCCGCAATCGGCCTCATCCGCCTCCTCGAATCGGGTTTCACATGTTGCTCTCAGAACCGAGAAAACACATGGTGGACGCATTGAAATATCATATCAGGAGAAACCGGGTTTTTAAAACAACACATAATCTCTTTTAAAATGTCATCGGTTCTCAAATCCAGAAATCTCATGAAAACAGTATATCTCAATGCGTAAAATCATAGAGCATGATGCATGCGACATATAATAGAAATGTAAGCATATTGTGTGTCATGCAACGCGGAATAGTGATATGACATATTAAGGGAAAATCGCTCTTTTAAAATGATTCTAGTTCTTAAAATATAACATGCGGTTCCCAATTTCCCAGTAAAACCAGTTATCTATGTAGGTACAATATGTATATGCGCAAGTATAGATGTACCAATGTATATGTGCACAAATATGGATATACAATGTGTATGTGCACAAGTATGGGTGTATCAAGGTATATGTACACCAAAATGGATATACAAATGTGTATATCCGCAAGTATGTATGTATCAATGTATATGTCATGATGCAGCAAACCTACTGTGTAGTGACATGGCAATTATCGATGATGAAGTGTGTGAGCCGGCAAATCTATGTATGTGTAATATACGCATCATCGATAATGGTGGAAGTGTACTAGCGCATGTATAAGCAATGCAATGGAATAATATGAATGCAGCATAAGGTAAATCATATACAAATGCTGACGGGTATACGTATCTAATATGACCGAGTCTGGGAATCTATCAATCGGCATCCAGCCTAACAACATCGCGTACGGTATGATCCATCGTACGGCAACCTCTAGTCAAGGGTAAGAATCAATCATCAAGTCAAACTCATCACGCACGGAAAATTATCGTACGGCGGCATTAAACTAATAGGGATCCTATCATCCTATAAGACAAATGAGGGTACGGCCTAATATCACATACGGCCTATCATCCATGATTCACAACATTATATATATATACCTATGTCCCAGTTCACATCTGCAATAATCTCATATCAGGGGACCGGCAGGGTATAAATCATCTCGATCGACTCGCATCCGTATACCAACATAACATCATATCATCATATCATCTTATATTCCTTCATCGCATTTATATCACACATCAAATTGAATCTATATAAACATTCTATCTCTGCTAAGTAAAGTATCTAATCTAACAAACACACCCGAACCATACAATCAGATTTTCAAAGAAGCAAATCGTAGTTTTGAAAATAGGGGTTACGGTGTTTTTAAGAAAAAGATATCATTTGAAAATCCGTAACATCTCTTAAGGTATATTTATTTAAAATATACATATGATTTTTCGGTTTAGAAAAAGGTATGGTTCGGATGACACATCTACATCGACTATCTAGTCCTATAGTACCCTAAATGGCAATATCGCTAAACATCATCTTCAGATTCCGTCATCACATACTAGCCGTATTATATCACTTCTAACTATCCTTAGTTTTTAATATAGTTTCATAGCTATTTTATTCTAAACCTAGTTTCCCAATCTAGGTTTCCTAACCATATTCTATAAATCGATTTTCCATCAAAAGTTTGCGGGGGTGCTATACGCCATCCACCCGACTTTCCCCGTGGATATAGATCCACTCACCTTGGTTCTTGTTTGCCGAAGTCGATGACGCCATGCTCCGTCGCCTCGGAATCCATGCGAAGGTACCTACAATAACAACACATATCGCACCACTATAAAAATCATGTTCTGAAATCCAAAACGACACACAGATCGCCTATAGGTTAAACCTATAGCCCACATATGCAAAATCAACCAAACAACCCTTGTTGTCGATGTACAAATATGCGACAACCAAATACAAATCCAAATATTAAAACTAAACATTTCAAAATATGGAAACATAGCCAAAAACCACACTAAAGTGCTCCAGATTTTAATTTAGGCCAAAAGGAGTTGCACAAACAAGTCTAGGGTGCTGTATATGATGTATATGATCTACTGGACCAACGCCAACACCCCATGTCACCATGTGGCCGGTCACTGTAGGGTTCCTAGGCACTCTCAAGAGGTCTCACAAGGCATCAACCATGCCAATTTCAAAAATTATGGTGCCGAGAAACCCTAGTGCACGGATCGTTTGCTAGAAATCTAGGCGAAAAGTAAACTAGTTAACACTTAACTAAGGGAATACGGAAATACAACCTTTGTAGATCCGGTTCTCCACCTCCATAGCTCCGCAATGAAGTCTCCTCGCTGTCCATAACAAGTCCCGGGCTCTAGCGTCGGCTTCATCGGCGAATGGACGGGCTAGGTCATCGATGTCCATGCCGAAGATGATCTACGTCGAGGCATCGCTAAATCAAGCTCTCACTTCACCAAGTCATGAAACTTGTGAAGAAAACACACTCTACTACTTGGCAAGAGGTAGAGGATGAAGAAATAGGAAGTGGGTAGACTTTAGATTTGCATTTCTCACTCTTTATCATCAATCACCATTGATGACCTCAAGGTTTTCTTCTTGAGTTCAAGGAAGAAGAAGAAGAAATGATATGATAAGTTATTAGAAAATATAAAATAAAAGAATACTTATCATAATCTTTAACCATGGTAATGTGTAGAGAATCAATCATGGTTAAAGAAATGGTTAGGGTCAAGCTAGAGACAAAATGGTCACTTAGTCAAAGTGTTCATGAAGCTTCATGAAAACAACAAAGAAAGCCACCATTTAATCTTTATGCAAATCATTTTCCAAAAAGAATAAATAGATAAATAAATGAATAAGGAAATAGTAAACCCTAACCATTTCATTAACCAAGGTTTAATTCTTTACACTTAACCAAAAGGCATGTATCATCAAACATTATACAAGCAAGTGCACAAAATCATATCGCATATGCAACGCGCATATCCGAGTGAGAAAATCCATTTAAAGTGAACCGATACTAGTTAATGCAAAGTAATATATCAAATATATAATTATGCATTAAATCATTAAATCAACACTTGATTTAACGATCCGGTCATGTCGCACACAACCGACTAGTATTCAATGTATCGGCTTATCGAATCAATCCTTGATTCGATATCTAGGTTATATCGAATATAACCAATCGATACATTCATCGCGAGAATGGAATACGGTATCACATACACGTATTATTCTCGGTCCCGCACATATCTCATATACGCTCCTATTTTGTTTCGCTTGAACCAGGAAACCTCTGTATAGGACTCTAAAGACTCGTCAATACGCCGGCAGCAGGTGATGATCATATCAAGCACCCACAAGCCGCAAGCGGTCTGCTAAACGTAACGGCCACCCGGGTATTGAGCGATCTGAAGATCGACGAGCAAGCCCGCTCACACTCCAGTGAATCCAACCAGTAACACTACCGTACAGTCCGGTTTGATCGTCTGATATGTCGCATATCTCGCCTAGGGGTGGTAAACGTCAGACCCCAATAGCTCGATAAGTCGTGTCGATATGAGGTCTATAACAATTCGAGAAACTACTGGTAACACTTACCAGTAAATCTCAGCAACCCTGGCCAGGGATTTCCTGTTATAGCCAATCGAACACAGCGCAACATCAACTCCCTATACCGGGAGAGACGAATCCCCTCCTATCGCTCATTGCCTCCATGTGACTCGGGACTGTACCCAAAAACCACCGTTTTGCATGCCCTCTTGGACGTGGTAAGGTGGAAATCAAAGCACAGTGGGAACCACACAAGACTCTATGACGATCTCGGGTCAACAGACTACTCTGTACCAGTGTCACCAGATAACTGTCATCTGACGTAAGGTATAATACCATCTGGGAGTTCTCGGCGAGTCCGTCCAGTGTACCCAGTCTCTACTGAGCACCCGTATATCATCTCTGATGTCAAACACCAATGGATATGGGATCATCCATCGCCCATCTGTATGGGTCGAGAAGGTACACGCTAGTCTACTCTGGTATATCGATGCCCCGTCTCGATACACCCACGACTAGGGACTGTGAAGGATGTACTTATGGATTACCATGTCCCCACTAGTATGATCCGCATTATAGTCCAGGTAGTCAAGTACACATCCTAAGGGCTTTACCAACATGTAACAGAGAGACAATCAGTATACACGTTAAGGTAAAGAGCAACCAGATAGCATACTATCATGTCGAGCAAGAAAGTCCTCCCTATATATGTCCCAGCATCCACTATAATATACATCCTATGTACAGTAATGGCCTCTAGGGCATACATATAACTAACAATCTCCCACTTGCACTAGGGCCATCTTTAGCAGTGGTTGCAGTATCTCATACTCAACCATCCCATAAAAGTCTCTCTCTGGGAAAAGGCCTTTCGTGAGTGGATCCGCTGTGTTTGTCCTCTGAGTCTACTCTCCTAACCTCGATCCCTTGGAGATCAACCATCTCCATGATCAGGTGATACTGCCTTAGAATATGTCTGGATCACTGATGGGACGGACGTTCCTTGGCATAAGCCACAACTCCATTGTCACACAATGGGAGGAACATGGTTCATCTTATGAACCAATATACATCCAAACAGCCTCTTTGGTAGCATCTTTAGTAGCGATGTGTCCTGCCTTTATCGTCTAGTATGCCACGGTATCTAGCTTGGAACTCTTCCAACATACCGTCCCTTTACTGAGGGTAAAGACAATTCCTGCAACTGACATTCAGTCGTCATTATCAACCTGGAACCCTTCCAGTGATTCTCCCCAGGATCGATTGATACCATCTCACTACAACTAGTGAGAATCCTAACATCCATTTAGATCTATCTCATAGATCCAAAACTCAGGATTTAGGAGGTATCATTTTGATCCTATATGGAGAATCATTGTGATAAACGGAGATTGATCGAGCGTAACATAGGAAACTTCTTTCTTATCAAGAGTATGTCATCCACGTACTCTACGAGGATCATCACTATACTCCCTACTACCTTTTTGTTTATACAAGGTTCATCTACCATTTTGATGATGTCAACTTCTTTGACTAATCCATCAAAACAGATGTTCCAACTCCGCGATGCCTGCTTTATCCTATAAAGCATCTTGCACACGTTTCCGCTGCTCCCACTGTCTACGAAGCCCTCTGGTTGTGTACTTATAGACACTCTCTTCTAAACATCATTTAGAAAAGCTGTCATGACACCCAACCACCAGATATTGTAGTCATGGTATGTAGCCGTGGCAAGTAGGATCTGGATGGACTTAAGCATAGATACTTAGAAAAGGTTTCATCATCATCCATACCTGGTCAATGATGTAGACCTTTAACAAGTCTAGCTTTGAAAGTCTCAACTCTTCCATGTACACCAAGTAATCTTCTCAAGATATACTTGCTCCTGATGGGGATTTAACCCTTCAGATATAGCAACCAAAGTCCATACTTTGTTGGTGTATATGGATTCCATCTCAGATCACTAAGCATCCAGCCATTCTTATAGAGTCCCACTCCTGATGGCCAGCTCGAAACTAGTTGGGTCATCATCTCATGATGCAATCCTCACTCCCACTGTCATAGAGAAACCGAAGTATCTCTCAGGTGGGTGAGGAACCCTACTAGATCGGCGGAGAGGCTGAGGTTCGTTGGTAACTATTGAATCCTTTAGTTTTATCAAATCATCTGTTGTAGTTTGTATAGCTGGAACCTTTCCAGTTCTACATTACAGACCTAGCCTCGAGCTTGTCCGGATTTTGTTTTTAGACATAGGCCGGACAACCCCAAATCTTAACTAGCTTAAGACATGGGCTCTTTCCATATCATATCTCATATGGAGTGGTAGGCAACTGATTTGATTGGAACCCTATTCAATAGGTATGCAACTTCATAAGTGCATAACCCCCAATAGGAAACAGGTAACTCAGTAGTACTCATCATAGAGCACACCTTATCATATAGGGTGTGATTGCTCCTCCCTGATATACCATCGTGCTATGGTGTATACAGAGGAGTAATGCTGAGAGAGAATCTCATTCTCCTTTAGAATAGTCCAGTATTTCCGTGCTCAAGTATTCTCCTCCTTGATCTCATCATAGGACATAATACTTATACCCGTATTCTGGTTCTCTACTTCTCGCTTATATTCTATGAATATCTCAAAAGGTTCGGACTTGTGTTTCAACAGGAACATAGGTCTGAATCTCGAAAGATCATCAGAGAATGTAATGAAGTATAAAGAACCAGTCCTGGCATGTGTAGACAGGAGACCTTACATACATCATCATGTATCAGTCCCAAGAGTTCATTATCTCTTTCTCTGTTTCCAATAAACAGAGCTGGTGTCATTATATCTTTGTGACATAACTGGCAAGTTTCACAAGATATAAATTCAAACTGATTTAAATATGCATCTACATGTAACTTCAGCTAGTCGGGTCGCATTGATATGACCTAGTCTACAATGCCTCAAGTAGGATTCGTTCATTTCTGAACTCTTCCTCTTGTGTGTGTTCCGTATACTAAGAACTGTAGTTTGATTTAGAACATCAATACTTTTAGATAACGTGCCTGAACCGATCAACTTTTGATATAGGAAATGTTCAAAACATTATCCAACAATACAAAATTTTATCGTTTCTTTACTAATAAAGAGACAGATATGATTTTGCATATCAGGTTCGGTATCTAATAACATTCGTTCAGAATCAATGTATTGGTAATACAGGGTGACGGTGACCAACAGACTTGGCTGCAACTCTTGCCCCGTTTTCTGCCTCATGAAACTTATCACCCGTTCTCAGTCCTCTACCTTTCTGTAGACCTATGTAACATATTACATATCTGGGATCCTGATCTGGTATCACATACCCAGGACGTAAAGGATACTGAGAAACAGTTCTGTATAATGAACATACCCGAAGATGATGCATCAGCATGCACTCTCTTCGTTTGGGCGGCATAGGAATTCTGGTAATCCCCAATTTCCTGCTCTGTCTTATAACAATTATAAGTTGGAGCGGGACCAACGTTCCCCAGCTTAATATAACAAGCGGGTTTGGTCAATAATCCGTTTTATTATCTTGATTAAGGCGTGACATGGTCGCTACCAGGAGAGAGAGAGAAGAAAACACTCAGCGTGCGCTCTTGCAAGAATAGATTGGTTATTATTTTATCTAATCAGGATGGTTCCCACTGCTTTTTATCAAATCTTCCTTCAAACCCTAGAAGGAAAGACTAGCCGGGATTAATTACACACTACAAGTTCGCCAATCTTTCAGCCAGGCCAGTGTCGGTACTTTGAGGGAGGTCCCCCGTGCTTTCGCACGAACCTAATTAATGTAAACCTCATTTTCCCAGAGGCGTAACCTCGTTAACACCTTTCTAGACACCTACTTGATCGGCTAATTGTAATGTGTAAAACTCTCCCAGGAGTAACTCTTACTCGCAGTGGGTATCGGGATCCAACTATCTCATAGAAGGTATGCAATCTCATTGCAAATTTCAACACTTGAAATTCCCGATAATTTTGCCCCTAGCGTGCTATGACCTTGACGCATGCCAAATAACCCATAGTCCGCTAGTCAAGTTCAACCCGTACATTTCTTGATTGAATTAAACCCACCCGCACGACCCTTGACGCATGCCAAACAACGCCGTGCGAATACCCTAATCCAATCGCATCGTATGCTAGCAGATAAGCACTAGTTAGCTACCGTACACTACGCTTTGACGAATGCCAAATTACCGCAGCACGAATACTAACTAGTACATATCTGAAATGACGGAGGGCTACGACAGGTTTTTCTGAAAACCTATTGCGTAATGAACTTGATATCGTTGTAGAATCAAATGATTTTAAAATGGAGTGCTTTTGAGGCTTTTCTAGTTTTGCTAAAGGAGTCACTCCCGGTGAAGGGATCGTCGGTCCTTTCCTCGTCGAATGAGGTGCGGGATATATCGTATATATCACTGTGCAAAGCAAAAACACTTAAAAGCAATCAAAAGACAAACCGAGTGTGTAGCATCTGCCAGTTATTGCTAAAGGAGTCACTCCCGGTGAAGGGATCTCGGTCCTTTCCTCATCGAATAAGGTGCAGGATATATCACATATACCTCTGTGCAAAGCAAGAACTGTAGCTACCTGTTTTATTTTGAAATTCGATTCTACAACATCTTAGGTTTCTTTTATTTCATTAATCACATTAATGAAGTCCCATCATTTAAGGACCTAATCATCACAGATAAATACGACGTACACTTATGCCATCCGCATTCGCCTCGATGTCCCCTCGTGCACCGTTAGGTTAGGTAACTAACGGCAGAGCGGGGCAGGGCTAGCGCGGGTGTAAAACATAAGTAACGCCTATATAATATATCATATATACTATATACTGTATCTATCACAGAACATCACATGATCACATCACAGATATCGCAGCAGAAGAATCATATGAAATATTGGATATACTAGGACGTCCGTGTTTTCAATACGAGCCAGTATAAAACACGGATTCCACGGTCGAGATGAATAGCCAAACCCACACCCCTAGACCCCTACGAGAGCGGCAAGCAACCCTACCAATTCTAGAGTTAGGAGACCCGGACTCGACTCCTCGAGTTGGTCTCCCACTGGACTCCAGAACCCGGTTACTTGTGCTCTCCTCCTTGGGTCTATCCTAGTGCGGAAAAGTAAATAATATATAAACGGTGACAACTTCCGCAACCTGGAAGTGCCCCAATAAAAGAATATTACATACAATTTTTTACATAAATGAAAATGAAAAACACTCATCTCACATAAAAACCCCCGGCTATTCAAACACGACGATCCAATATAACATATCCAGCAACACATAACATCACATGTCATCAACGTAAGTAAATATGTCCATCCCAATTGTCGTTGACATATAGCAACGAAACCGGCGATATCACATATTACACTTACGGTCACAGAAAAGAAAGTGTAAAACTACAACAGTTGGAATCCGCAACCACCTCAGACATCGCATGCCTGACCAAATGAATTCCTTAGACATCACGTGCCTAACAATTATAAACCCCGCATTTTAGTCTCTATATCGAAAACTCTTTTCAATATCAAGTCGGGCAATTCAACAAGATTCCCGAAATACTGATCGAATGCTCGTCGCAAACTTTAGTAGACGGTCGCACCCCCGATACCGTCGACGAAGTGCACCAAGGCGGAACACCGCTACCGGGAGCACCCGAACGGATGCTTTCGGCGACGGGGTTCTCCTACAGTCACTTGGTCGGGGCTATGGAGTGAGGCTGTCTATTAAGTTTATCCGGCGAGTATCCGCGTACGCTACGTGATTGCGACGGACTTTTGATCACATCAAAATTCCGTGGCAACCGATCAAGTGAGACTAAACTGCTATGTTTATAACATTCATTCAGTTATCTCATAACTTATTGTGAATTCCAATTATTGTATCCCATTCCGGATAAATAGAAAATGTCAAACTTTCCGATCGAACAATCGAACACCCAAGTTTTCCCGATACAGATCAACACATGAAACAAGTCTAAAAACATTCAGTTCGTGCCTCAGTACCAACGGTCCAGCCGTAGAAGGGTCAAGCCAACGCCTCACATGTGGCACGCCGTACTGCCCCAAACCCGAAGGTTCAAAGGGCAGTTCAAGACGGTCACATAATCGAGTTAAGGTTTGTTGTCTTCTAGAGGGTCCATCGCGTTACTTGCACTACTTAGAACGTCGTTAAACTACGGAAAAATCCAACACTTGGAAATTTCCTGACAGTGGAAAAATTGGGTATTTATATCCGGTCGAACTTTTTAACATATTCTAAAAATTTATCCGGAAAGCCACAAACAAAATTTGATAATCCGATCGAACATTCGAATCCCCAAAACAACCCAGAAAATTCAACACTTGAATTAATATTAAAAATTCCCAGAAAATCCAGCATAATTTAATAAGAGTTACTGTGCAAATTTGGATGCCAAAAAAGACAAAACAGCCGCGGATCCGCCGCACGAGCCAAGCTCATGCCGCGGAACCGCGGCGCATTGAAGGAATTACGCACTCGAATTTTACAGTATCCCTTAGAATTGCCTGCTGATTTTTCTGCATATTTTTAATGTTGAAAAATCCCAGATTTTAGAAAAAGGACAGAGAGCTATTTTGGGTTCTAATTTTCGGTTCGATCGGACTTCAAATTGCGTCTAGACTTCACCTAATGCTCTAGCTAGGCTCTGATACCACTGTAGGGTTCCTAGGCACTCTCAAGAGGTCTCACAAGGCATCAACCATGCCAATTTCAAAAATTATGGTGCCGAGAAACCCTAGTGCACGGATCGTTTGCTAGAAATCTAGGCGAAAAGCAAACTAGTTAACACTTAACTAAGGGAATACGGAAATACAACCTTTGTAGATCCGGTTCTCCACCTCCATAGCTCCGCAATGGAGTCTCCTCGCTGTCCATAACAAGTCCCGGGCTCTAGCGTCGGCTTCATCGGCGAATGGACGGGCTAGGTCATCGATGTCCATGCCGAAGATGATCTACGTCGAGGCATCGCTAAATCAAGCTCTCACTTCACCAAGTCATGAAACTTGTGAAGAAAACACACTCTACTACTTGGCAAGAGGTAGAGGATGAAGAAATAGGAAGTGGGTAGACTTTAGATTTGCATTTCTCACTCTTTATCATCAATCACCATTGATGACCTCAAGGTTTTCTTCTTGAGTTCCAGGAAGAAGAAGAAGAAATGATATGATAAGTTATTAGAAAATATAAAATAAAAGAATACTTATCATAATCTTTAACCATGGTAATGTGTAGAGAATCAATCATGGTTAAAGGAATGGTTAGGGTCAAGCTAGAGACAAAATGGTCACTTAGTCAAAGTGTTCATGAAGCTTCATGAAAACAACAAAGAAAGCCACCATTTAATCTTTATGCAAATCATTTTCCAAAAAGAATAAATAGATAAATAAATGAATAAGGAAATAGTAAACCCTAACCATTTCATTAACCAAGGTTTAATTCTTTACACTTAACCAAAAGGCATGTATCATCAAACATGATACAAGCAAGTGCACAAAATCATATCGCATATGCAATGCGCACATCCGAGTGAGAAAATCCATTTAGCATACTAGTTAATGCAAAGTAATATATCAAATATATAATTATGCATTAAATCATTAAATCAACACTTGATTTAACGATCCGGTCATGTCGCACACAACCGACTAGTATTCAATGTATCGGCTTATCGAATCAATCCTTGATTCGATATCTAGGTTATATCGAATATAACCAATCGATACATTCATCGCGAGAATGGAATACGGTATCACATACACGTATTATTCTCGGTCCCGCACATATCTCATATGCGCTCCTATTTCATTTCGCTTGAACCAGGAAACCTCTGTGTAGGACTCTAAAGACTCGTCAATACGCCGGCAGCAGGTGATGATCATATCAAGCACCCACAAGCCGTAAGCGGTCTGCTAAACGTAACGGCCACCCGGGTATTGAGCGATCTGAAGATCGACGAGCAAGCCCGCTCACACTCCAGTGAATCCAACCAGTAACACTACCGTACAGTCCGGTCTGATCGTCTGATATGTCGCATATCTCGCCTAGGGGTGGTAAACGTCAGACCCCAATAGCTCGATAAGTCGTGTCGATATGAGGTCTATAACAATTCGAGAAACTACTGGTAACACTTACCAGTAAATCTCAGCAACCCTGGCCAGGGATTTCCTGTTATAGCCAATCGAACACAGCGCAACATCAACTCCCTATACCGGGAGAGACGAATCCCCTCCTATCGCTCATTGCCTCCATGTGACTCGGGACTGTACCCAAAAACCACCGTTTTGCACGCCCTCTTGGACGTGGTAAGGTGGAAATCAAAGCACAGTGGGAACCACACAAGACTCTATGACGATCTCGGGTCAACAGACTACTCTGTACCAGTGTCACCAGATAACTGCCATCTGACGTAAGGTATAATACCATCTGGGAGTTCTCGGCGAGTCCGTCCAGTGTACCCAGTCTCTACTGAGCACCCGTATATCATCTCTGATGTCAAACACCAATGGATATGGGATCATCCATCGCCCATCTGTATGGGTCGAGAAGGTACACGCTAGTCTACTCTGGTATATCGATGCCCCATCTCGATACACCCACGACTAGGGACTGTGAAGGATGTACTTATGGACTACTATGTCCCCACTAGTATGATCCGCATCATAGTCCAGGTAGTCAAGTACACATCCTAAGGGCTTTACCAACATGTAACAGAGAGACAATCAGTATACACGTTAAGGTAAAGAGCAACCAGATAGCATACTATCATGTCGAGCAAGAAAGTCCTCCCTATATATGTCCCAGCATCCACTACAATATACATCCTATGTACAGTAATGGCCTCTAGGGCATACATATAACTAACAGTCATATCATCAAGAAAACCGGCCTCCTCGGGTCCCCCTGCTCAGGTTGGGTCCGTCTCGTCAAGGTGGTCTCCTAGTACCCTAATTTGGCCCCTAGAGTTGTTTGCTACTCTCAAAAATCCGCCGGGTTGCTCCGGATTTCCCTGCACACCCAAATTTCTCACAAACCAACATGAACTCAATTCCAAAATCCATATTTTGGTTTCCCATACTAGATTTCAGGTCCTGCACAGCCACAAGAGTTCACTAAAACCATCTTTAACCCTAAACCTTCTCTAAGGGTTTCTATCTCCACAACCACCCAACCAATCCAACTTCTAATTTATCTAAAACACAAGAAAACTAAAACTAACTAAGTGAAAATGATTATACCTCATGGATGAACTCAAGAGAACCCTAGTAGTCCCAATGTTTCCAAAATCCCACTTTGCTTGGTTCAATACGAAGAGCATGAAGAGGGGATCGTTTTTTGTGAAAGTAGTATATGTTTTGGATGGAGTTTTGGAGATGGATTTGGGGTTTCAAGGTGGAGGGAGATGAGTGTGAGTAAAATGAAGAAGAAGATGAAAATGGTGGGGGAAAGGGCTCATGGCAGCAGCCCCCTCTCTCTCTCACTTAATTATTCTCACTCTCTCTCACACAAAAGTACACCTACCCTTAATCATTATGTCCCCTTTTGACTTTTCTTTTTCTTTTTCTTTTCTCTCCACCAATAAACTATAACACAAATGAAATGAAACAACATGTAACATGTCATGGTGCACTAGCCATGGAAAACTGTAGGATCACTGATTTAGCTTAATCGCGATTAGCAATGCACTAATCGGGTTTTTATCGAAACTGCGTATAATAAATTTTTAAAATACCAAATCCTTTAATTATATTATTAAATGAATAAATCATTTTAATTTTCATTTATTTCACAATTATTGGTATATATTTATACCCTTTTTCGAAAGCCCCAATTTCGCAAATCGGGCAGTTTTCGGGAAAAATATTATTTTAGTATTAAATTCCAAAAATAATATTTTATATTTTCTGAAATGTTACAGATTTGGACCCGGCAGAGATCGAGCCATCTCAAGAAGACTTGGAGCAGTTTGCCGAAGGACCTGCACTTTAGTTTCATTGTACACTTTTCCTTTCTGTACTTTTCATTTCCTGTTATGCCACTGTTTAGGCATTTTTTTATTTCAGTTGTATTTTCTTTTCATGTATTGTACAAAGAATTTTAATAATAAAAGTTGCTGTTTTTATTATCCTTGTCTCTTGTGTAATTATTTTATATTGCTTAGATACGCTTAGCGTATGTACTTCTGAGTATATACGTAGCGGACCTCGTCGCGTCCCTTTCGCCGTATATCGAGAAGCGGGGCGTGACACCGACCAAAGCCCTCATCACGAGACCGCCGGGAAGCTTCCTGTCCAATAACGCTGAGGATCCAAAGCCCTCACCACGAGACGGCCGGGTAGTTTCTTGCTCGGTGTTCACACCATAATGTTGTATTATTATATTCCCCATTCTTATTCTTTTTATAAATAAACAGGTGCTTTTGACGCATGTCTGCTACATGTTACAGATTACAGGTTCGTGGATCTAAAACAGTGAAAACGATGAAAAGACGATGCAAAAGTGGACTTTGACCAACAAATAGGAGGATCTTAGTCAAGCCTACATCGAAAGACGGTTCACAATTAACAAGGCAATGCAAGATCCAAGAATACAAAGCGGATGGTTAAAAATCCATTGCAAATTGTTCACTGAAGATCTGGAACCAATGTAGAAGCCCAAATGGATAAAATACTAAATAAATGAAAAGCCTAAAGAACCCTGAAGCAGCCCAGGAAAGTTCATAAGCTGAACTCATCAAAGGGCCGCGGAACCGCGGCCCAAGGCCTACCTATGCCGCGGTTCCGCGGCCGTCTAGTGCCCGGACCTATATAAAATTTTACCAAAATATGGTTGCGGCGCTGAAAAGATTTCCTGAGGGTATATTTGTAATTGTAGACATGCGTATCAACTGTAGCCCTAGGGTTTCTATGTCCTATAAATAGGAACTCTAAAGATTGTAATCCGGATGCCTCATTTTAATAATAAATTTCAGATCTCTTTTTGGAGAGCATCGGTGTTTTCCTTTCCATTCAGAAATTCAGATCTGACAAACCTGCATGGATGATTGGAGGGATGCATCTGTAAGTAGATTTAATTTCTCGCCCTAGTTTAAATTTCAATTCTTTGCCCTAGGTAGATTTAATTTCATGCCCAAGGAACTTGTTTAGGGTTTAGCTTTGGGGTAGGATTTTGAGAGATGAGATCTCTCATCCCTTTCTTACCCACCAAATATTTACAATAGGACTCCATGCATACACGTACACACCGCGCCCTACGGCATCCTACCCCTCGAGGTAACGATGACACCGTAGTGTAAAGGCCCGGTTGCGCGCGTTTTTCATGGAGGTTAGGGTAAGGGTCTCTAAAGGAAGGACAAAAACCTAGAGGAAGGAACACCTTCCCAAATGGATCTAATCCCCTTTATTGATAATTACCATAACTCCTCATAAATTTTCATTCGGGTATAGAAAGCGGTGAGATTTAATTGCATTTCCAAACCATCCCTAAACCTAGCCCTAGCAAGAATAGATCTAGATAATTAGTATAGAATAATTAGGTTTTTAGATTTAATAACCAATCCGAATACCCTTCGGAATTAACTCGTTAGCGCAAATCGGAAATTCACAACATCCCTGTGGACCGACCCGTACTCACCGGCTAGCTTCATGTGACGCCGTTCTTGATTGCGGTTATATATAGTTTTTGACATACGAATCACTCGGCCCATCCACCGCAGGTAGCTTCCTGCCCAACAGCGCCGTGGATCTAAAGCCCTTATCATGAGGCCGCCGGGCAGCTTCCTGCTCGGCCCATCCGCAGCAGGTGGCTTCCTGCCCAACAACGCTGTGGATCCAAAGCCCTCATCACGAGGTGGCCAGATAGCTTCCTGCTTTTCCTATCCACCGCGGGTAGCTTCCTGCCCAACAGCGCTGTGGATCTAAAGCCTTCATCACGAGGCCGCCGGGCAGCTTCCTGCTCGACCCATCCGCAGCGGGTAGCTTCCTTCTTAACAACGCTGTGGATCCAAAACCTTCATCACCAGGCGGCCGGGCAGTTTCCTGCTTGGCCCATCCAAGGTGGGCAGCTTCCTGCCCAACAATATTGTGGATCCAAATCCCTCATCACGAAACGGTCGGGTAGCTTCTTGACCAACAGCACCATGGATTTAAAGCCCTCATCACAAGGCCGCCGGGAAGCTTCCTCTTTGGTCCATCCATAGCGGGTAGCTTTCTATCCAACAACGCTGTGGATCATGCACCGCTTCCCAGTAGACGGAAACGGGCAAGTGATAAGCCCGCGACGTATTTATTTCGAGAAGGTCATTTTCCGGAATAAATACGCTAAGTGTAAATGAGCAATATAAAATGACAAGAAATTAACATGAGATTTAAACTTCAACAATTTTATTTACATTCAAACTTGATACATTTACAATACATGAGTTCAACTGAAAAGGAAATATAAGAAAAGAAATTCCTAAACATGTGGCATACATAAATTGAAAGAAAAAAGATAACTAGTCTAGGCCTGAGTCGCGATCTGATCGTGCTCATCCTCTGTGGTGTCCACCTCCTCAGTCTCCACAGTATCTGACGAACATTCCAAACAAACAAAGATGGGTGGAATGCCCGTTAGCGAACTTTCGCTCTGTAAGTTCCCAAGAAAAAGGGTGTGAAGTATAAAAGTATAATGACAAAGAAAAAATGGATATCATGAAGCAATTGACTATGAGATATGGTGTTTAAACATGTTATTTAATGTAAACATGACAATTCTATTTAACATGCAGTTCTATATATATCATGGCAAAATAACCGAGCATAGTATAGCATGGCCGTGTAGTGTAGGTATAGTAAACATGAAATGCATGTAAGTGTCCTAAAAGGTCTCTATATGGGTAAACTAATTTAGCGTAAGTTCAAAGGTGAATGTCAACCAATCTCAAGAGTGTTCTCGAACCAAACAGGCTGTAATCTAGGGGTAAAGAACCACGTGCCCGAATTAAGTGTTAGTAACGGGACTTCAATCTAGTGTTCAAGTATTCCAAACTCAACATGTTATAATCCAGGAATAAAAAACACGGGCTCTCATGATAGCTTACTTGTATTAGCAGACATGGATTCATGATCTAGGGGAACTCCTGAGATTTCGTTGGATTCGTACTTGAGCTATCCCAACACCCCGTGTATTCTAGATTAGAGTTAAAATTACCAGTCTTACTCGAATCCATGAATACATCAAGTGCAAGATTGAGTTCATGTCAATGTCATGTATTCGTGTCAAGTGTTCTTATATTCATGTCAAGTTGTGTTCATGGTTCGAGTCAAGTCAGTTTCAATAGCAGTCATCATGTTCTAGTATTTATGTTAAGTTCATGTCAAGTCATGGTATTCTAGTATTCAAGTTTTGGGATATTCAAGTTCAAACGTTTTGGTTCATGATCAAGGGTTCAAGTTTATGTTAAAATTTGGATCCTGGTTGACTTTGTATTCAGATTAGAGTAAATATCTTATGAAAGGATTTAGCTCTTGAATTTCTTAGGTTCGGGAGTAATCGGACAACTGCCGCATATGGACGGCAAAATTTGTTTCTTTTTCCAAGACAACTGCCATTGATAACTCTGTTAAGTTGTCTAATCTGAATAGGCAAGCACTCACTTTCTTCGGCTCCCCGGGGCTCAAGAGAAATGATTACCGCTTAAGCCTATATTAATTTAGAGTTCTTAATATTTATTATAAATTGTTTACATTGTATTTATATTGTTTGCATTTCTCGAGAGGGTTTTATGAAAAATACTTTAATGTTGTTTAGAAATAAATCTCGAGGGCGATTTATAATATTTAGAGTTTTTATGAACATGTATTTTAATTTTTGTGGTATTTTAGTGATAAAACCTAACTTTTAAAAGTTTATGATATTTTTATGAAAACTACTACTTTTGGAAACTTGATGGTATTTTATTAAAATTTCAATCTTTCTTTGAGAAATATATTTTCACAAGTTTTTTTTATTGAAAATATGGATTGGTAGTTTTATATAAAATTTTCAAAGATTGTTTTGTTTAGAAAAGATCGTATTTGTTAAAAAACCGTATTTTTATTTCTTTTCGAGACCGAATTCTCAGTGAGGAGCTCTGTATCTCACTCCACTATCCCAAGGACGTGCGATAACTCACACCATCCATAGATGGGTTCCCATAAAAGGGTTGTAGAGACGCAATTGCAAAGGATTTAAAAATAGCGATAAAACATTTTATAAAAGTGATGGTATTTTAATGTAAATTGTTTCTTTTAAATAAAACTTAACCAAAATATCGTGCTATGAAACCATAGTGTTGTGAGTAGGGTCGGTCGTTACCCCATGAAATTTCTAGAGGCATATATTTCTAGGTATCGATATAATGGTTACTTTTAAAGTTCATGGTATTTATATGAAAAGTGTCCGATATGTTTGTTTATTTCGCATTAAATTGTGAACACATTAAAAATAAATGAGTTGAATAATCTTTCAAGCGGTGTTAGAAGTATTTGTGTGACTTAAATTGGCCTATCAAATATGATAAAAATGTTTAAAAGAAATGATTTTAATTGTTAACCCCACTCTATCGGTTTTTGTTTTAAATAATGGTGGGGAGAAATCGAATTGAGAGAGAAGGAGGAGGAGGAGGGACTTACTCGACAACCAGTCGTACTCGTACGAACGATGGAATGGAGAAAAGTAGACTCGGTTTGAAGAACCGAGACCGACGGCACACGGAAAGATGTTCCGGTTGATTACAAGCAAGATAGGTTTCGATGCGTGGTTGTTACGGATTCTACGACGGCGATGATGTTGGATGGCGGCGACGTCGTTGGTGATGATGATGAGGAGCTAGAGGATGCTTGGCCAAGGTACGTTGTCGTCGTAGTGGAACGAAACTTCGATGTCTACGGCGATGGTTCAACTAGGATTTGAGAGCAAAATAGTTTTGAGAGAGATTTTTAAGGTGGACTTTCTGTTTAATTCAGATGGTGGGAGCTTGGAATAGACTAGGATATTTATAGGAGAAACTATGGGGGTAGGATGAATTAAAATGAGACATTAAAATGATATAAAAGAGTTTTAATAGGGTATATGAAAGTTTGAGATCTCTCTGTTTAATTTTAGAAAAATCAAATAGGAAAAAGGAGGAGTGGGGAGCTGAAAGGAAGCACAGGCAAAAACTGGAGGGATTTGTGGCTATTCCACCCGTCAGTAGCGGTTTTTAGGCAAAAACTGGCAATAAAAAATGAGGCAATTGCCTCGTGGTTCGTGCAGTGCCTTCATTTGAGTATTTATGCCTCATTTTTATTGCTTGATTTATTTGCAACTCTTCGTTTCTCCGTGTAATGCAGGTGCAACTCTTGGACTTCCAAAAAATTAAAAGGAAAAAAATATTAAAAATAATTGGAACTGATGGAATTCGAACTTGCAGGCTATGAGACGGCAGAGGAAAGCCTTAACTAGTGAGTTATAAGGAGTTTCTTGTATATAAGTTATTAGAAATAACTTATAATTCGAAATCAGGACAGAAATACATTCTTTTAAATATCGGATCAATAAAAGTGTATATGACTTTTAGGGTCGTTAAAGGAACCAACGCCCTCATTACGAGACGGCCGGATAACCTTCTGCTCGGCCCATCCATCGCGGGTTGCTTCCTTCCCAACAGCGCCATGGATCTAAAGCCCTCATCACGAGGCCGCCGAGATGCTTCTTGCTCGGCCCATCCACGCGGGTAGCTTCTTGTCCAACAACGCTGTGGATCCAAAGCCTTCATCATGAGGTGGCCGGGTAGCTTTCTGCTCGGCCCATCCACAGTGGGCAGCTTCCTGCTCAACATCGCCGTGGATCTAAAGCCCTCATCACGATGTCGACGGGCAGCTTCCTGCTCGGCCGATCTGCAGCGGGTAGCTTCCTGCCGAACAACGCTGTGGATCCAAAGCCATCATCATGACGCGACCGGGTAGCTTTCTGCTCGGCCCATCCACAGTGGGTAGCTTCCTGCCTAACGAAGACATACATTCAAAGCCCTCATCACGAGGCGGCTGGGCAACTTCCTGCTTAACCCATCTACCGCGGGTAGCTTCCCGCCCAACTACACTGTGGATCCAAGGCTCTCATCATGAGGCGGCCGGGTAGTTTCCTGCTCGGCCTATCCACGGCGGGTAGCTTCCTTCCCAACGAAGACGTGGATCTAAAGCCCTCATCACGAGGCAGCCGGGTAGCTTCCTGCTCGTCCCATCTACTACGAGCAGCTTCTTGTCCAACAAAAACGTGGATCCAAAACCCTCAACCCGAAACCGGCGGGTTGCTTCCTGCTCTTCGCACCCATCCACAGCGGGTGGACTCCTACCCGAGCTAATGTTCAATCTTTCAACACTTGGAAACTCAAGAATAAAACAAGTTCAGATAAAAAGATGGCAGGAGCGCAAGTGAACAAAGATATTTCCTAGGGGCTATGTATCCCTGTTTATACTCTCAGTGAAGACCATCTATGGCCTAGATCCTCTCCCGCTAACCGAAGCGTCGCGCCCAATGAATCATGCGACGCCACGCGACAGCCGACTATTAAACGCCTTCCCTTCACGCTGATCTGATCAGGCGAAGCAACGTCACCTTAATGACGTCGTCCCATCAGCGATCCGCTGACGTCATCTGAAAATGCGTCCGAAGATTTGGGCACTTAATTATCGCCATGTAGGCACGAAGATTAGGGAGACACAATCGCCGAACGCCATGTTGTTCCCGGATAAACCATCACGGAGAATTCTCGACTCCAAACTGAATAGAGAAAACCGAGCAGACCACTCTCGATCCGACCGATAAATAGGTCGAAACGAGCGTGGGGGGCTAATGATGGTGCTCACAAGTGCAGATTCCCCCGATTAAGACACGTGGCGAATGATAAGTCTCTCACGTGCACCAACTAGCTCTTTGAAGTACCATGCGAAGAGGACATTTCTCGGCGCCTCATCTCCGAGGTATCATCCGACCTTTGGGGGGGCTCCCCTGAGTACATTCCCTATTCGTCTAGCAACCAGCCAACAGCTCACCTTCGAGCTATCCTACAGCTGAGCTTCTTCATCCTCCTCGCTCATCTTCAAGCTATTACAGTGCTGAGCTTCCTCAGCCTCTTCGCTCGTCTCCAAGCTGAGCTTCTTCAGCTTCCCCGTCTGGCCGGGAGCATGGAGCATGGGCATCCCCGAAACGGCTTTGTGTATCTCACCACGACGATATCTCCGCCGCTCCATGTCCCATATTTCACGCTAGCGTATCTCGCCATTAATAAGCCTATCTCGCCGTTAATGAGCTTATCTCGCCATTAATGGGTGTATCCTGCCACCAACGTGAATGCGACGCAGGGACATAATGGACGGCGAGAATTTCGTATCAGCTCACTCTATGCGACCGCTATATAAACCCTTCTTCCAGATGACTCAGATAACTCGAATGGAATCCAATACGCCGCTACTCTGCCCATCTATTTCTCGGTACCTATTTGATCGTCGGAGGATTCTACGGTGGTTTTCCATTCCGGGACTTCTTTTGCATATAGTTCGTCGTTAACAACAACCAACAATCCATTAAGATTCACATCCAAGCTTCATCATTAATCTCAACCGTTCAGCCCCACTAGCCGCGACGGAGGACAATATTTGAGGGACCTCCACCAGAAATTAATGAAAGAGGGGATATATTGCACAACTAGAGGAGGAAAATAAAAGGCTGAAAGAGTAACAGGTATTTACCAATGCTAAAAAATGTATTATAATTTGTCAAATTGCATTACTAGTCTTGTTTATTGATCATTAGAAGAATTGTTTAGTGATTCCATGCATGGTCAAAGAGGCTTTTATCCGCTACGTTCAAAACTTTAATGGAGATTCAGCCCCTTGCAAATATTTTTTCTAAAATAGCTCATACAACCATTGTTAATTTGAAATGGGTTCAATTATGTTTCTTTTTTAGATTCATCTTACAATGTTATTGAGAATGAAGCCATTCACATAATGATTTAATATTTTGAACAACTTTTGAGTTCTGGTGGCAGTAGAAACAAGCAAATATTGATAAATGTGTGAAATATGTAAGTAGAATCATAGTAGTGTACGTGCTTAAACCTAGATAACAAAG
Source organism: Agapanthus africanus (assembly GCA_030015575.1). Classification (NCBI taxonomy): domain Eukaryota; kingdom Viridiplantae; phylum Streptophyta; class Magnoliopsida; order Asparagales; family Amaryllidaceae; genus Agapanthus; species Agapanthus africanus. The sequence goes on from CM057337.1 coordinate 945,189,097, forward strand.
CATAGCATGTACGTATAAATAAAAAAAAGTACTCAGCCTGTCTATTCAGTTACTATTACCAATGCATCATAAATTTACTGTGTGTTTAATATTGTTATTGTTTTCCTACTTCAAGTATCACTTAAAGTTGGTTTTTATAAACCCTCTAATGAAAATGATGAAAGTTTTGATCTCGCGATTAGTATATATATTGCTCTACAAAATCCACAAAGATATTAATATTAACCGAGGTAAGGTTTTATGCTCTCTTTTATGAGATTGAAACTACAATATTCATTGATTAATTTAATTCTTTACAGTTTTTAAGTGCTCTAACGTCATCTAATTCATCTTGCACTGGTGCCTCCGTTGCAGCTGCAACTTCAATTCCATCAACTATTCCAAGTCTAGCGATGCAGAATACTTGGTGTCCTTGAGCTTTGCAAAATACTATATATTATGGGTCTTCCTTCACACAACACAACTCCAACATGGTCGATTCCAACTCTGTTCCCAGCTTCATCATTTTTATCTTTATTAGCGGATACAAACATTTCTGGAAATACAGCAGGAGCCGGTGAGATGTGACCCGCTGCAATTCCTTCGGGATGGAACGAATTTGGCGGGTAAAGTGTGTCTTTCGGACAAAGAGCAGGTCATACTATTGGAGAATGAGGAGTCGAGTTATGATAGAATAGAGTGCATGATGTTTGTCATAGAGACATACATGGTCATTGCATTTATTTTCATCGTTATTTATATATGTTTCTTGGATTAGAATGTTGTGTTCAATTATGATGTACAATCCTGTGTTTTGTAGTCTGTTGGAGTTGTATTACATTACAATTTTTGGTTTTAATGTTGATACTGTGGATGGGTTCCTACGTGGAAAATAAGAACTTATTAAAATAATAAAATATAAAACTACATGCATGCACCTAAGGTTTTGACCCCTTAATCGTGCATCCTAGCTATGTCGAAAAAGAATATTTAAAAAATCCTTAAAGTTAAAAAATCATTGCACCAAGCCTGCAGGCAATTGGTGCAAGATAGCTAAACCCTTGGTGCTTACTTGCAACAAAAAGACCTCCCGCCGTTGGTGCACTTTGCAACAACGTTGAAATCCCTTGATGCATACCTTGCTCCAACGAATTTCAACCATTGGTACTGACCAAGATTGTACTAGTGCCGGCCCCTCCCAATAGCAAGCCCATCGGCTATGGACCCATTCGGGAGGAGCAGCGACGGTTTCCCTCCGCTCAATTTGAGTGGTGGGAAAGAAGGGGTGGGCTCATATTTATCAAACCATGATTTTGCACCGCTCCTTTGAACACATCTCAAAATATGTTTTGGTTACAAAATATGATTTCTAAACCATGGTTTCACAACGCTCATCCGAACTGGCTCTATAGCATCCCCATACTGGGCAACCTTGTTGAATCCTCCAATAGAGGTTATTGTCGTCCGTAGCACATCCACCTCTGGTAATTTTGTAGTGGAAAAGGATACATGACTAAGAGTACTGGCCGTCCCACATGTTAGACTGTGGGGCACATGTCCCCACTTAATCTCCAACAAAATTTGTAAAAGTGAACTTCCTATGAATAAGACCAGTCAGGAGGTTCTCAAAAATAAGTTGAGAATCGGTGTAATATGCTTAGTACATTCATTTTAAGCAAGGTTTATCCAGGTCCTTAAAATTACTAGTCACATTGCATAATTTGGTGGTAGAAGTTTTATACAAATTGAAAATATATGACACATCTAAAAATTTGGTAGACGGGCAAGTTAAGCGGACGCATTTTGAAAATTAGATGGTACTTGTGTACTCATTTGAATAATCATTACTCTAGATAAAAAATCAAAGGGGGACCCATACCGAGCATTGGGAATCGCACTTATTTGGACCGCAGACAAATACATGTTTTATCCTGTTGGCGCACTCATGCATACCATCTCTCTAGAGATAAGGAGCTGAAGTTTAGCGCATTCCAAAATTTAGTCATGGATCTACTAATAATAAAATATTTTTATTTTAATTTTCTGAATTTTATAGATTACAACATGATGCAAGATATCTTGTTTAAAAACAAAGATATATATAGCGCCAACCACACAGAAACACAAGAGCCTATTATATTATGGATATTCCAAATAGATTATATCATGAAAAAATGATACAATGTGCTGGCCGTGTCCATCAAACCAATATATAAGTCGTTTAGTGGCGGAAATTCTCAATATATCTCAAAAATGGACAATTTTAAAATCCAGGACTTCCTACATAAGCAAAAGGCCGCAAGAGGAATCTTAGTCGTATTTCATAATTTTGATCAGCAAAAGACCCAGTCAATAAATGTTAAGGATATCATTAGCCAAGCCCTAGATTTTTTCCAAGGATGAAATGACGAAATTGACGAAGAAACCCTAGGGAAGAGAGAGAGACAGAGAAATGAGGCGATGTGCTTACTCTCGGGAAGCGGTGAAGCGGAAGGAGGCGAAGAGAGATCTCCCCACGAGCGACAGCAACCCCATAGCCGGCGACGACGACCCAGAGGAGGCAAGGAATCAGATCTCCGATCACTACCACAAACTTTTGAAATCGATTTGAGAGATTGAGATCTCTCTCTCTCTCTCTCTCTCTGCCCCCCCCCCCCCCCCCCCAATGCGTCAAAATCGGGCGAATACATGGTGATTCCTTCATCGTTGAATCGAAAACTTAGGGTGGTGAGAGTGGTGGCATTCGGGTAAGCAGCCACCTTCTTATGGAAATTAAGGGTTTTATCAACTATTGGCCCCCAAATCTTTGCTATTTCGAAAAAAGCCCACCAAATCCTCTCCGTTACTTATTTAATTAAGAAAAAAATAAAACCTTTTGTCTCGAGTTAACTTAACCATGAGTCTTAAATTTTCTCAATTTCCCTCAAATTCTCCTCGATCGAAGGTTTGAGGATATAGGCAGATTAGGAAAATGGGTTTTGAAAATGTGGTGGTTATTCAGACCGGGTTGGTCGATTTCTATGCGAGCGCATGCAAGGTTGAAGAAGCCAAGAGGGTGTTTGATGAAATGGGCGATAGAGATGTTTTTTCATGGAACTCGATGATCTCTGCTCTTTTGCGTCTCGGGTGTATAGACGAAGCGAGGAGAGCCTTTGATGAGATGCCGGAGAAGAACGTCGTATCGTGGAACACCATGGTGTTGGGGTATGCAAAGCATGTGCATGTCGGTTCAGCTGCTTGTTTATTCGCCCGAATGCCCACAAAGAACTTGTTTTCCTGGACTAGTATGATATCTTGCTGGTCACGAAACAATCGCTGCAATGAGGCCCATCGAAACCTTTGAACGGATGAAGGTGGCAGGGATCATGCCAGACCAAGTGACGATGACCAATGTGATCGCTGTGTGCACGCATCTCGAATCTCTTGAAGTTGGCAAAAATGTGCATCATTATGCGAGGTTAAATGGGTTTGAACTCGATGTCTATATGGGTTCGGCTCTTATCGATATGTATGCCAAGTGTGGGAGCTTGGTGCGGTCCCTTGTGGTTTTCAATAAATTGGAGAAGAAGAACCTCTTCTGCTGGAACTCCATGATCGATGGCTTAGCTATCCATGGGCGAGGTAGAGAAGCACTCGATATGTTTCATAGAATGAATAAGGCAGCTCAAATCGAGCCAAATTGGGATAGCTTTGTTAGCGTTCTTAGTGCTTGTGCACATTCAGGGTTAGTAGAGGAAGGCCGTAAAATGGTTTCGAACATGACCGAGGAACACTCGATAGCACCAAAAATTGAGCATTATTGTTGTATGGTCGACCTTTTGGGTCGTACTGGTCGCCTTAATGAGGCATTGGATATGATAAAGAACATGGATATCGAACCGAACGCGATTATATGGGGAGCCTTATTGAGTGCATGCAAGATCCATGGGAATTTTGAGATCGGGAAGATTGCTTCGGAGAAGTTGTTGGCTTTGGAGCCAAATAAAAGCAGCAACTATATGCTTATGGTTGGTATGTATGCGGAGACAAACAATTGGTATGTATGCGGAGACAAACAAATGGCATGAAGTAGCTAATTGGAGGAGTGTGATGAATGAGAATGGAGTGAAGAAGAGGAGTCCAGGGTGCAGTTGGATAGAGATAGATGAAGTGGTTCATGAGTTTGCTGCTTCTGATGTCTCTCATAGTTCGCTAGACGAGATTTGCTTCTTGTTTAATGGGTTGAATATTCATCTTAAATTTACAGGAACGTACACAGAATGGAGCTTTTGGGGTTGAGCAAATAGACGGATACAACTAGAAGAGTATACTCATACAACAACTTAGTTTCACAAACGTTACATACAAGAGGAAAGCGGGAGCCTAAAACGGTCAGTATAGGATGCACCTTAGCCGCGGTAACATTTTATTATATGATACATGTGATTTAAAGTGATGACATCTCTCTCATAATAAGTATTGGATTCACTTTATGTCACATCATTTTACTTAATATGCAACACCTAATGAGGTATTTTGGGGTAAAGAACTGTAGGATGCGCCCTACTGTGACACATCAGGTGCGGATTCCTCCATGAGATCGCATTCTCCCTAACGTTGATGCTGCAAAGATTCCATCTTGTTGTGAATGCTCTGTCAACTGCACACAATTTTCAATCTCCACTGGCGACGACGAAGTCTTCCCACTATGAGGACCCTCCTCCATCGCCTGGCACCACGTTAAAACCATCGCCAGCCATACCAATTACCATTACGTGTTGCCAGCCTTCGCCTTTCCTATCAGTATATGAAAGAAAACTTTGAGGTTTCCCCCTCTGCTTACGTTTGAACAGGTTAATTTTTGTTTGAGGTTTTTTATTTTATTAAAACTTGCATTGTATTGTAGTTAAAAGTAAATCTACTTATTTTATGCAATTAGGATAGTTGTAAGATCATTTCTATTTTAGTCTTTAGATGTAAAAGTTCAAAACCTAGATTTGTGAATAAGGAACGGAAAAGGTTGAAAACTTAGGTTACAATAGGCACATTGTTTAAATACTTCGAATATCATATCTTATTATTTTTATTAGTCTTTGCTAACTTGTCGTCAAGTGGCACAAGCATCATACTTGTTTCCCCCTCTTTCATGAGAAATTATCCAGTATTACTAGCATACTGGGTGCAATGCACCAGGGGCTGAAGAGAGAAAGAATGTGAATTTTCGGACGCTTATTAGCCATTTTTGTGGAGGCCATATACCATCTCCTTCTCTCTCATCACCGTGCACATATCACGTAGAAGATATTTTTCCTTGTACTTTCTCTGGAATTTTACAAACTTTTCCTTAGTTTTAATCTTTTACCTCATGCAGGCTAACCCCACAAGGCCTGTTATCGATTTTACGCCATGCCAAAAATAATATTGGGAAAATATGGGCTGGTCTTAGACCTAGTGTATATAGGAGGCCCTCACCAACAATGTCCTGTCATAGGCCTCCATTGAAGCACAAGCAAATAATTTTATGAGAGATAAATTATCAACATTGTCATAAGTTTATTATAAAAAGAAACGAAAAATTTTTAAGAAAGAAAAAGAATCAAAATAAATTCGGTTTTTCTTTAGCCAAGTGATAAGTTCACCAAAGAAATCACTTCTCTCTTGAGTAGGTTACTAAGTACGATTTAGGAAGAAAGAAACGATGTTGCTCTATTTGGAAATGTGTGTGTTTTCCCTAAAAAATGAAAGAAGGATGTCAATTAATTTTAATTAAATTTGTCGGAACTTAGATTGCTAACTTATAGTTCCAAATCCGTACATTGTAAACGAAATCGAACATTAGAAGAATGCTGACTAACTTCTTCCTTATCGCACAACCTAGCAGTAGTAGGAGGATGAGCTATATTTAGCCTCTTATTTCTCTTTTTATATCAATAATATGTTAAACTTTCAGTGCCTTCATGAGCTTTTGTAAGCTGCTTATTGATATCCTGAGCAAGAAACTAGGGATTTGTTAATTCTCACTTAGGCAGCATGACCTACACATGCTGACTACTTCCAATTTATCCAATAGTGGATCGTGATGGATTGGCTATGCTCTAATGGCTTTTACAAGTCTCTTAAATCCAAGGAAAGAAAGGGAACAACGGACATCCCCATCACTCCAAAGAACAGGTTTAGAATTGTCACGAGGTCAGTAAATCTGCCTGTGATCTAGACAACATTTTACTCATTAAATATTCTAATATAAGAACCTGCTCTTTGCACGCTGTAATGACATCTATTTATAATATGTCGACATGGGACTGAAAGCATGTAGACTCCATTCATGTCTGCAACCATCAGGCAAGAGTGGCCTACCGTGTCTCCAGGTTTGTTCTTTATCTCCAAAGCATGAGCGAGCTCTTGCCAAATTAAGTTTGTTAAAACAACGTCAAATTTGACCTATATAATGTTGATGATGCCTGTGAAGGTACTTAATATGTTTATTGCCAACCATCCATAATTCTATGAATTATTTTACCAGTTTTGATTCCTTAAACAAGTTTTATTGGCTTGAAGTCCATTAATTGTGTATACATGATGCATCAGTTGTATCGTGTACATGTGCTTTGCTGGTAATTTAATCTGTAACCTCTGAGAGAGTAGGATCGATAAAGACATCGTACCTAATTAGGGTCACCAACTTGACTACTACAGATTTTGGAGTGTGATTGCCATTAGAACATCTAAACATACTTTTCAAACATATTCATTTTGCATTTCTAGACTGTTTGCAGTCGTTTGTCGGGGGTAAAAGGAACACAACTGGAGGTTTAGCAATGTAGAGGAAAATAATTATACCTCAAGTTCTTTTTTCCTTTGAAATTGTTTCCTTGTTTTGCGATCCTTACAATGAACTATGGTTCATAAAATGAATACTCTGAGTCGCCAGTCATCCTCCACTTCATTTGGTTTCTAATGTGAGGGAGTGCGTGCTTGCATGGACTGGCTTTTTGTAGATCCTTCCCCTTTTGCAAGAATAAGAGCCAAACTGCAACTGCAAAGTACATTGCAAAAAATAGGCCAAAGTTGTCGACACGACTTTAATTTGATGATGATGCTAAGCTTGCCGATACGAACCTGTATAGGCATGTGGATTAGAATACTTATGATGGCATAATGGTATTAGAATTTAGAGGTTGAGAATTGGTCTCAAGTTGGACTGGAGATTGTAGATTTAAAGTTTCAACCACCAAAAGCAAATTCGGGGACATTTGGTTGAAGATCAAATAGTTTTCGACTTTTTTAAGCCGTTAGGAAGCGCCTTAAGTGATCTTAAGGTAGATGCACTTGAAATTTGGTCTCATGCGAAAGTTGCATATATAACAGTGTATCTGGTCCTAATATATCACTTTCTTTCTTTCTTTAGAAGTCGCACATCCAAGGTTGTGACCTGGGTCCATTGGTTGCTTGTACTACAACTTTAGTTGATTTTTAATTGCAAAATTTTCAAATAAACATACAGAAACAATCAATAAAACCAAATCGATTGTTTTAAATTAGGAATGGACTAATGCATTTACAATAGTTTTTTTTGTGCGTGGATAAAATAGGTGGTTAGATTAGGCCACCTAATTTCATTAATAAGGAGCTAATGAAAAGTTTACAAGGTTCCTTCAAAGTTGGCACCACCGCCACAGTACACAAAATAGGGGAATGCATTTACAGTAGTTGTATAATCCTTTTATGTTTTTCTTTTTCAAAATGACATATAAGGTAGGCCTATGGAAATTTATATAAGAAAGTAGATTCCGCACTAGGAAAGATTTGTAGGTGGATGTGGGGTGTTGTAGGTTTTTGAAGTTTACTAACTTCTTTCTTACAAATATAATTTTTCACTCAAACAATTATTTGCGGCTATTGTTAGATAAAAGAGAGGCTTTTGTATTGGTTTCAAATGGTTTGATTTCATTCTTAAAACAGGAGGCACTATATATAGGCCTTGCATACATAGATGTTACAATAGAATTTAACTTCATGAGTTACCGTAATTAATGAAAACAAGTAACCTAAGCTTAGTAACATAAGCTTTATTTTATATGTTATATGTTGCTAGTAATTTATTAGCTTTTAGGTTTGTGGTTTTTTTTAACTCTTGTAACTCCAAGAGTTATTCAGCATAACTCCAACAAGATTGAGGTAAACAAAACCAATTGAGTAGTAGATGTGTTTTACTTGATTTTGTCCCAATGTTTAAATCATTTTCATTCAATCGGAAACTAGTATCATTGGTAGATTTTAGACTTTCACGTACAAACATTTCACTCATCAATTAATAAAATAATGCGAAAGTGTCCGTGCCTGTGTTTGTGTATGTCTGTCATGATCGAGATTGTGCGCGCGCGCCATGATCATTATAGTTTCACTAACTTCATTTGGATCATTTTTATTATATTTATCAAAACTAGTTCTGTTCCATATTATTTGTTTCTCACATCACATGATGAGGGATAATGAGGCAGGCTAATTACCAATCGCCTATGGAAAGAGATAAAAGGGAAAATTCAGGGATTTAACTGATAAAAGTGGATGAAAACCTCCGGAGTGATTTTTATCTTTTATTTTGTTTTAAATTTAGCGATCATTATTGTAGTATGTTCATACCACTTCACTAATACTAAAATTATAGTACTCTTTCAATATCAGGAATTGCAATGTGGAGGACAAAGACTTGCTTAGTGAACTTACTTGCAAAAATCTTAAACACCAAGGACACCGCCTTTAAAGAATATTAATGTTGGAAATATGAGGAAGTGACTAGATCTTTTGTTGGCTTCTTGAACTTTATATAAGCCATTTTAAGTTAACCATCCTAAAGGATGAGGAAAAAAGGGACTGGTGGGGTCAGTTTGATGTGTTTGTTCATAAACTAGTTATAAGTGGAAAGAACCTTTGCTTTTACAAATGTGTAGGGTTCCATCTACTACTTTAAGCACATCATTGTGCAATGGTTAATTTTATATTGTTTACTGATTAGCTTCATTTGTTTGTGTCCGAAGCCGCTTTACCTCAAATTAGTCTTTCCTCCACAATGGCAGACATCAGTGGCCCGTAGGTTCCCAACTCTGAACCCTAGCATGCGGATCTTATACGATGAGACATTTGCGAGGTGTTTATATGGCATGATTTCATAACTCAGAGAAAATCAGGTATCGATTTTTTTGACAAACTTATAAATCAATATAAGTCTTGTAAAGTATAGGCGCAGTCAAAATGGGTTTTATATTATTATGCAACGGTTGAGATTAGCATGTATGAGATTTCTTCTATTTTTTTTTTTATATTATTGGAGTTTAGCCTCTGATCCCTATTTACTACTGATCACCAACACTGTAGCCTCTGATCCCTATTTACTACTGATCACCAACGCTGTATCTTGTTATTTTGATGATTGGAGTTTGAACTTAACATATGAGCACCAAACTAAGAATTTGATGCTTCAAAATCCCCCCCCCCTCCCCTATTTGCTACTGAAACATGAATACTGGAGAATTATTGGCCAAACCGACATGTTGTAGGGTCGTCACCAAGTCTACATGTTGAGCCTTATTGCTGCACACAGATTTGATTGAAAGAGCTCAAACAAGATGAGAGAACAATCTCATCAGATTGCTTCACTTGGCATTAGAGTTACTTTTGCTCTTCATCTTCCTTTATTCTCAACCTATGAAGCACGGGCACGGACGCAGACACGGGACACGACAAATTTGTAAAAAGGTGGACGTGGTGACACAACTATATAATTTTTTTAATATATTAAATTATATATATTAGACAAAATATAACGCACCACGAGAGGAAACATGTATTAGTTTATCATTAAAAACACAATAAAAATAAAATCAATATTATAATTTTCATTCAAACCATAAACAAATACATATATAAAACTAAAAACAAAACGCATAAAAATACAATTCATAAGTATCAGACACGTCCAATATAGATGGACATGGCTCAGGTGTGTCGGACGGTATGTCAGAGTGTTCGATTTGTGTCGGACACGGACATGGCGAGCAAGTAGAAGTGTACGCGCTTCATAGTTCTCTCATTTTCTCCTTGTCCATTGTTTTTCCTCTTAACCCTGCCCCTTTATTTCACCTATGATACTTTGTTAATGCCAAATGCCAAAGCTCAAACACTAGGCAAACATTATATTAGCAAATTAATGGGGCAGTTTTAATTATTACCAGTTCCCTGTGACCTTGAACTCTATGACAAATGGAATCTCAAATGAATTTAGAATTGGAGATGAGGTGAAAATATAAAATATGCATACTCAAAAAGCAATTTTGGAAACATGCTGGCCATTTACGAAACCTGGGGAATTAATTATTAATTACATAACAATCCACCCTACTCTCATTCTAACTGTTTATAAGCAAGGGTGATGGATATTGCATCTCTTGAGCAAAAGCCTACAAAGAAATAAAAATAAACCAATCAAAATGACAGGGTTTGGCTCTCCTTGCGGCGCTTGCAAGTATTTGAGAAGAAAATGTGTGAAGGGATGTGTTTTTGCCCCTAACTTCAGTCATGAGCAAGGAGCGGCACACTTTCCCACAATCCATAATAAAGTTTTCGGAGCGAGTAATGTCTCAAAACTTCTAATGCGCCTCCTGCTCGATGATCGTTGTGAAGCTGCTGTCACAATCACTTATGAAGCTCAGGCCAGGATCCAAGACCCTGTTTATGGATGCGTTTCTCATATATTTGCACTCCAACAAGTTAGTGTGGCCCCTTAACAGAAAATATTACTTTTCAAAAGGCTTAATTACGCTAAACTACCACTAACTATTAGTGTTTTTAACTTAACAAACACGTAGTTTCCTCGATGACTTGAATTCCTTATCAGTCAATTTTATCATTATTGATTGTTTCTGCATAGGTTGTGAATTTGCAAGCTCAACTGACCTCACTCAGGTCCCATGCGGCAGCAACGCAAGACTTTGACACCGTCTCTAACAACACTAATAGTTTTGCACGCTACCAAGAAGAAGGAGGTCATAACATGTTTCAGAGCCAGACATCGATCCCAAATTCCCCGATGGTGTATTATCATGAGAATATTGGCTTTATAGACTCGAGCAGCTGCATGCACTCTTCTCGCGATTTTAACGCTTTTCCGAATAATGTGAGTGATGAATACAACGTTTCCTTCGCTACTGATGAGAGCTCTTCTTGCGAGATGAGACCAGCCACGCTCTATAATGACATGTTGTGAACTAGTTTTCCACAATTTTGTTACTTCATAGTCTGTGTATGAAAAGCATATGTTAAATATAAATAAAGGCTGATTTTCTAGATGCTTGATCACTATCCCAGGGCTTTACTATGAACAAAACAAAATGGCGTGCAGTGGTTGGTGACTCGTTACAGTTACAATTTAATATGGACAATTTTTTGATTTAGGCATTTAAAAAATAATAAAAAAAAAATTATGCCGCTTCAAAAAATTATTACAAAACCAGGCCATTTTTGTCCATCTAGACGCCATATGAGCGTAGCTTAACACTGGTGCTTACACTGTTGCTGACGCTTTTTAATTTTCTTTACTGTGGGGCGTACTTGGCAAAAATATATGGTGTGTCTTATGTAAAACACTGATGGGCGCTCGGTGTTTTGTATGGGACGCATTTGGCAAGTGCCTCTCATACAAAACATTCATGGTGCGCTTAGTGTTTTGTATGGGGCGCAATTTTCAAGTGCGTCCTATACATTTTTCAATGGGGCGCAATTGGCAACTGCGCCCCGTTAAAAAAACAGATCCGTGGCTGGGTCTGTTAAGTAATCTTTCTCTCTCTCTCTCTATATATATCATCTCGCCCTATCTATTGTCTCTCTCATCTCGCCCTCTCTCTCTCTCCCCTCGATCTCTCTCTCGATCCGTGACCGGGTCTGTTAATGAAGCTTATTTTGTAAAGAGTTAACGTTAAAAAAACAGATATCACCTCCTTTGTAAAATTCCTGTACAACAACAGTAAAATAAATGCATCCCCACACGGGAGCTAACTCGATGTCCACAAGGCGGAGATACAATCCACGCAAAATATACGACGTCTAAAGACGAAGAATAATAAGCGAAAAATAATAAACACTATATATAAATAAAGTCAATCCGACTCCACACGAGTTCGACTACAACAACACACGAGTTCGACTACAAAATCTAATGCGGTATGGTGTCTTCTTTTGTGCACGTCGCAGAGGCTGTGATGGATCAACTTCGTCGGCGCCAAGTCGCTGAGACGGCTCTGGCTGGGATGGTCCATATATGTACTCATCGGGATGCTGAGACGGTGGTGGCTGAGATGATTCTGCTTGTGCTCGTCCACGTCTTCGTCGTGAATATGTGATGGGTGGGGCACACACGGTAGGAGGACGTGTGAATCTGTGCTTCGCGAACACATTCTTAATGAGAGCCTTGATGTTCATACATGTGTTCTTTGGGTTCCTAATGCCACGAATCTCCTCGTCAGCGATATCTTCTAACTCATATATGGTTTGCACTTATATTGATGGTAAAAAAGATAATGAATTTCGTAAAAATAAGATTATAGTTTTATAATGTTTGATATAAAGTTGCCAAATCTCTCTTTATTGGTGCTCGAGGCGTATATGTGATCGGCGGAGGGGCGGTCGTGAAGATGAATCTGCGTGTAATCATCCAATGCCAGGTAAGGTATTCTTCTGTCGGTATAACTGGCTGCCTCTGACTCTGGATGTTTCCCCGACCGTACCAGCAATCCATCCAAACATAATATTCCATGAGTCAAGCTTTGCCATCCAGCGTTCCACCTTCACGCGGTGTCTGCTCCACCGCGCTTAGTATGTGCTACATCATGCCGAACTGGTGAAGGACACAGTCTGACACGTGCATCTCAATAATCTCGTTGCAGATGATCGGTGTCCTCACATGCCAAAAGTGGGCTCCTACCAAGCACAAAGGAGATAGAGTAGTCAATAGCTCTTGTGTGTACGGTGTCCACATAACAGATTTCTTCTCCATTACGTCGAATTCGTTACGTTAGAAGCGGGGGATGTGATTCGGTGTCATATCCTATGACTTGATCACGTTCCACCTGCATACAATTTTCACACAACAACAAGTTAATATTTTTAAAAAAAACTTGAAAGTTTAAATATGCACATAGGTTGAATTACTTACATGCAACCATATGGCCTTTGGTCATCAAGAGCAAACTGGGTTGTAATGGTCGGGCAACCCATAGGGAGATATGTTTATGGTCATATCTGAAATAAAATATGAATTACAATGAATATCAATTTACTTCTGCAAAATAAGAGTAATTCTCAATTAAATATTTTATACCTGAAGAAGCGTCAAACAGCCCCCAAGGACCTTCTACTCAATCAATGTAGTCATGCTTAGTTCGTTATAGAGGAACGAAAAAACTGCACCCCCAACGATAGAATGACACACTCATCAAGATCCTCTAATAGCACCAGCCATTTAAGACTAACTCTGCTCATACTCCTATCCGGAAATAAGCGAACCCCTATCTGATGCAGAATATAGGCGCGTGTATACTGCTCAATCGCCACAGGCGTAGCATCTATATGAGGCTCAGCACTAAACACCTCCTGCAGCCAACTCAACTTAATACTGTCGCCTTTCCTCTCCTGCAGAGTCTTACCCAACAAGCGGCCACACAAATCTGCCCAATTGTGACTGAAATTCGCTGCAACCACATCTCTGTCTATATTGAGACCAAGTAGCACAGCGACGTCCTGCAAGGTGATAGTCATCTCACCCACTTTGAAATGAAATGTGGAGGTCTCCGGTCTTCACCTATCTACCGGCATCGTAATCAAGTGTTTATTTAGACGTATATACTCCAATCTGGACAGAAAATGAAAGCCTGCCCGTTGCAGCTGCGCCTGGACACGAGCATCTCTAAATGGGATCTTGTTGCTTTGGTGTGAGTGGTCAATGCATTGAATCACCTAATGGCTCTGCCAATTAAAATAAAAGTGTTAGGATTCCTAGCGCCTTAGCCGTCACAGCCGCGGTTTATACGGAACGAAAAACAAAAAATTCTAGAGGCGCTAGAAACAACAAACCCTAGAATCGAATCTAAGCACATGAACTAGAAAATAGCATAGAGTTTTTAGCTACTATGGAAGAGGGTTATACCAAGAAATCGAGTCATTCGGTCTTCATCTTCTCTTCCTTAGCTCCTCAAGGTTTTCTTAATCGAGCTTGACTAATGGTCTTCCTCCGTCGAAAATGATCCACCCGAGAGATATGGTTCATGGCTCTAGCTCCACACTAAAAATCAAGTGGAGCAACTAAAGTTCTTAGCTTGCTACACTAGGAAGTCTAGAGATGTAGTGAGTTGTTCTATTGTATTTCTAACTCTCTTCCATCCTTGATTCTCAACTTATGAGAGGATAGGGTGGAAGAAGAAGGAGGAGCTCTAGAAAGGAGAGAGAGAGAGAAGAAGAAGAAGAAGAAGATAATGAAATACAAGGAAAAATGGCTAGCATTGGTTTTGATCAAGTGATATTTTTAATAAAGAATATTAACCATATTTGAATAGTAATGACAAATGAAATAACAAATATTAAAACCATACCCTAGCCATTTCCCTCACTATTCTGCTTTCCACCTCACCCCTCCACCTCATTTCTAATTTCTAGAGAAGAAAAATAAGGAAATGAGGTGTTCTCCTTCTAGAATGTTTTTCCGTATAAATACGAAACACGCTTTACCGTATATACATACACGTATTCGTATCAAAATACGAATACCCAAAGAAATAGAATAATACAATGAATATAATACTAGAATATACATATCGAAATATATATATGTAAATTATTAAATCAATACCTGATTTAATAATCCGGCTTAATTCTAAACCAGCTGGTATTATCAACCGTCCGATCAAAAGTCCGGGTAGCTAGTACACTCATTTGATCCAAACCCCGTACGTATCAAAATACAGCCACTACATCATTTCACCTGAACCAGGAAAACCCTTTGTGTAGGATTTTAAAGATTTGACAGTACGTCGACGGCGAGTTACTAGATAAATTCATAACCACAAGCACGTCAGCGGCACTAGCTGTACGTAGCGGCTATCCGGGTATCTGTCGAAAAGGAAGGCCGACGAACAAGCTCATCCGAACCCCTACTGAGCCTATTTGTGACAATCTCCATACAGTCCGGTCTCTTCGTCTAAGAGTATCGTATACCGGGTCTAAGGGGTGGTAAACATCAGACCCTAATAATTCGATAATTCGTGCCAATGTGGCTCATGACTAATCCGGAAAACTACTGATCTAACTATCAGTAAATCCTAACTGCATTGGCCAAGGTCTTATAGTGCCGGCCAACTGAATACAGTGCGATATCGACTCTCTATACCGGGAGAGACGAATCCCTAACAATCGCTCACTTCCTCCATGTGGTTCGGAACTGTACCCAACTAAAACCTATTTGCACGACTCAGTAAAGCCTTGGTAGGGTAGTAATCTAACTACAGTGGGAACTCACATGAAACAAATGACGATCTTAGGTCTAAAAACTAACCTATACTCATATCACCTGAGAACTGCTATTTGACGATGGGTATAGTACCATCTAGAAGTTCTCGGTGAGTCCGTCCAGTGTACTCACCCCCAGTGAGACGATCTTAGGTGCCAAAGACCAATGGCTGTGAGACCAACCATCGCCCCTCGTCGGGGGTATAGAAACGTATATACCAGTCTACTCCGGAGTATTGATGTCCAGTCTCGATACTCCCACGATTAGGGACATTTAAGGATGTGTTTATGGACTACCCAACCCCCACATGTATGATCGCCATCATAACGCTGGTAGTCAAGCAATAATCCTACAAGTTTTATCAACATGTATTAATGATACGAAATAACAAGAAAAACTTATACACATGTTAAGATAAAGACAAACCAAATAGCATACTATCATATCGAGCAAGGTTGTCTTGTAAATATATATGTCCAAGCATCCACTATATATATACACAATAATAGCTTTTAGGGA
Organism: Agapanthus africanus; assembly: GCA_030015575.1. Classification (NCBI taxonomy): domain Eukaryota; kingdom Viridiplantae; phylum Streptophyta; class Magnoliopsida; order Asparagales; family Amaryllidaceae; genus Agapanthus; species Agapanthus africanus. The sequence continues at coordinate 945,205,127 of CM057337.1, forward strand.
ATACATATCCAACAAAAAGGACTTGTATCAGCAACATATAAATAACATATAAATAACATATGAAATTCGATATAAATATTACATTTTTTTATCTGTACTAATGCGGAGTTCGCTGATCTACGCTCAGCCTGAAAATACAAAACACTCGTATCTATAGATTCAGGATCCATAAGTATATCTGCACAATAAGAAAGTCGTATTATATGTCAATTGAAAAAATAAGCATGTATATCAAAGGACAAGTACGTCTGCAGGTTTGCATGTATTAATGTGTGTGTGTATTTGCATGTATTTATGTGTATGCGCGCGCGCATGCATGTGTTTTTATGTGTATGTGTGTGTGTATGTGTTTGAATGTATATCAAAGTATATAACGTGATTACCAAGGGCAGCGTAGTGCTGGAGGATTTTTGTATCGTGTCTTATTATGACCATACTCGTTACAGATACTGCATTTATTTTGCCTACGTCCTTCTCATGATTTATCCATAACACCTTTGAAACGAGTAGAATATGGTCATCCTGCTTGTCTTCTACCGGTAGGTGGAAATATCGATGGATTGTTGTACTATTCCCAGTATCGGCTATCAAGTACAGGATGGAACAACAGAGCATATGCAGCTCTGTATTTGGAGACAGAATTCCAATTCTGTAATATTTCAGAAAAATAAAATATTATTTTTGGAATTTAAATAAATAAAATAATAATTTCTTTGGATATTATAAAGATATAGAAAATGGTTTTAATGAAGTAGTATGGTTATATACTTATAGTTTGGAAAATAATTGGAGAATTAATATGAATTATTGGTTTTGAAGGTATTTATGTGATTTGGGCATTTTATAAATTATTATACGATTAATTGTATACAATGTTAATGCTATATTTGATTAATATTTTGCTAATTATACATTAATCTTACTTATGTATATGAAATGCAACATAACATATAGCAAACACTTGTTACATATTTCGAACCATTCTTCATTTGCATTTATATATGGTTTTTGTTTTTATAAAATAAAAAGAAAAGATAAATGAGGAAAGAGAAAGGGGACAAGATGTGATTGGTTAATTATAAGGGGAGAGAGTGAGAAAGGGAAAGAGAGAGATAAGAGTGTATGGCTTCTCCCCCATTCCTCACCCTTCATTCATTTTCTTCACCTCCTTCATCTCCCTCACCCCTCCACCTTCTTTACCACCCACAAACACCATCAAAACTTAGCCAAAACCTTATGTCACCTTCACTAAAAACAAGCTCATCTCTTACACCATGGATCAATCAAGTCAAGGTTTTGAGCACTTTGGGCAACCTGAGAATTTTCGTGAGTTGCCAAATGCAGTACCTCCGTGTGGATTTCGGGACGACAAAGGAGAGTAAGGCGTCATCGACTTCGGCAAGCGAGGATCGAAGGTGAGTAGATGTATATCTATGGAGAAAGTCGGGTAGATGGCGTATAGCACCCCCGCAACCGTAGAATAGGATGTTTATATTATTTATATGTTAATGCGAGTTATGGATACATAGCAATAGGGTTCTAGGAGACCGTAGGATTAGATTAAGCGTACTCATAAGAAGGTTTACTTTTAGTTTTAGTTTCTTAGTCGTGAGTCGTCGGTTTTACTTTGTCTCGCGCGCACGCACACACACTTGATTTGATATGTGTGTATATGTATATATATATATATATATGTGTGTGTGTGTGTGTGTGTGTATAGATGTGTTGATATATATATATATATATATATATAATATACATATATGTGTAAGATGAGGATATGACATATTATATGGTTTTGAGTCGATACGATTGAGCTGGGTGTCAAGAGACTTTGATATATGATTTGAGATGAGACATCGTATATGATGCGATATATTAAGGGATCGTTAGGCGTTATATATATAACATGCGATACCATATGACTTGATGATATAATAGAATGTACGTGACCTTAGATCCGTACCCTTGATTATGATATTGTATGACGAATGATACCATACGAACTATATGATATATGATATTTGACCCATACCCTCGATTTTGAGGATGCCGTATGATGGATTTTACCGTACGAGATATATTTATATGGTGGTTGATCCGCACTCTTGACTCGAGAATGTCGTACGATGGATATTACCGTACGTGATATTATGAGGCTGGATCGCCGACTACTAAATATATCGACTGGGTTCTTAATTTAGTCTTTTAGTTGCTTGGGTAGATGTTAGATTAGACTCGAGTCATACCTATTTCCAAAACTAACGAATCGTATGTATTTCAAAAGACAATCGAGGGTCGCTACGGATTTTCAAAATGATATCTCTTTTCTCAAAACACCGTAGCTCCTATTTTTCCAAAACAACAATTCACGCTATTTCCAATACTATAACTGTATGACTCGTATATAGATTTATATACCTTATTGTTGCTGTTACTGTTTACTTTTTGTTATGATCTCGTCTGCTAGGATACCTGCACCATTATCGATGATGCGTATGTTGCACGTACACTTGCTTGCTGGCTCATACACATCAGCATCAGTAATTGCCATGTCACGCACACTTAGTAACCGTTATTTCATTTGTATACTATGATAAATTGTAGCTAAGTAGTATTGTTTAGCATTCATGATATCATATGCTAGTTTAGACTTGTATTTCTTACTTAGATGCTACATGCATTCACATACATGCATTCTAGTTATGCACTAATCTTTTGGCTTTACGCCGGTATTCATTATATGCTCATGATCATGAGATTCCGATTTTCATGAGATTTCTGGATTTGGGAAACCGCATGTGAAATTGAAAACTTATGCTCGTTTTAAAAGAAAAATACGGTTTTCTTTGATATGATGTGCGACGTCCACCATGAGATTTCTTGGTTCTGGAGCATATATGATATATGATTACCTGATTCGAGGAGTGAGGAGACACTGTCTGCGGGTACATGGTGGTCCCGTTGCGGTACCTCGGGGCAAGAAGGCCGTATAGTGAGACGTTGAGCCCGGCAGGGATCACTACCGACCGGTGATAGTTGGCATGGCGGATATCCGGAGGATACCGACCGTAGTCGTGAGATCAGATGATATGGGATGATCCGGACAGACGGAGCCTGAGATATGAGGATTATGTGTCGCTGATGGACATGGTTTTCATGATGCTTTCGAGTGTCGATACTTGGCACTAAGGTTTTATCATGATTTAGTGTGTCGTTGCTGGACACACGTTAGATGATGCATTCATACATGATACACGTGATATGCTACTACTTTATGACACGGACACGAGTACTTTGATATCACACATATGCTTATATTATTACCTTTGATGCTACTCGATGTTATCGTGTTACTATTATTATTGTATCGTACTGTATGACCTAGGAGATAGTCATACATTCGGTTTCTACTCGGTGGTATTTTCTACCCACGAGTTGGCAACTCACCCCCGTTGTGCCACAGTTTTCTTGCAGGTTTGACCGCACAGTTCCAGTAGCGGCTTGCTGGCACACCGTTTTCCTTCAGGGTGATTGCATTAATATGTAGGATACATTTGCATCGTGACCACCATTCTACTTGTATATTTTATTTCAGTTGTATCTAGTTAAAAGCTCCATCAATCAGACCTTGTATATTTGTAGACTTAGAAAGCGCTATTGTATATTCTTTTGGCTTAGAGTCACGCCTATGTATTTATTATTGTATTTGTTTTCTTGATGATGCTTAGTTTTCTTTACTTTACTTCTGTGTTTGATCCTCACCTTCGGCGTTGTATATTTATATCTCTACGTGGTTGTTTCCGCCATTTGGAGAAGAGCTAGCTTCCGCTTGAGAATGCCTATTAATATTATTGTTGTATTGTTTTCGAGTTAAAAATTACAAAGGAGGCGCTGCCTAAATTTCAAACGATGAAAAATGTTTTCAAGATAGATATAAAGTATTGCATTTTCATAGACTATAACTTATGTTTAAAAGAAAGATCTTGATTTCATTATGCCGTTATTTCAAAACTTCACCTCCACTATTTTCCCTAAAAAGGTTTAGATTTCTGGGCTTTTGGCTTACTTGAATTAGGTGGGGTCCTATAGACTTCACATGATTCAAGTGCCAGTCGCGTACTTTTTCCGGATCGTGAAGAAGCAAGATCATGATGCGCAATGTTTCCCCCACCCTTTGCTCATGTACATGCTGAAATTATATGTGAACACGGTAACTTTTGCAACTTAAGGATATTGCACGTACAACTGTAGTTCCTACCATTACTGACTATAGTGCATTGTTTTCTACTTTTGTCAGTCACCTACCATTCAGACTGGCTGAATCTCACAATCCAAGCATAGCTAGTATCGGTAACCCTGCTTGTAATTAACTGTTCGAATTTAGTGTAGAGTGTTTTTCGTTACCCCATTAAGGTGGGATTGCGTGCTTGTTAGGTGTATACAGATTCCACCTGTCTAGAGTAGGCTGTAGTTTATTGATTGTGGAGATCCAAATCTCTAGCAGCCGCGGACTAAACTGCCGTTAATTACCCCTCGCTTTTGGAGCAAGAGAACCTCCGATTAACAGGTCAAACGGGTCATGCGAACTCAATTGTGAAGTATTCAATTCATTTTTTTATTCTATTTGTGACGAAAGATTTTTTTATTAAAACACATTTTAAATTTTTTTTTTAATTTAATTTAATTAATTTATTATTTTATTTTTAAAAAGAAGGAGCTCCCACTAAGTGGGAGCTTCCCTCCCCCTCACATGAAAGGGAGCAAGGGGCTCCCACTTAATGGGAGTTTCCCCCTCACGTGAGAGAGAGCAGGGGCTCCTATGGGAGCCTCCCCCTCATATAAAGGAGGGTGGAGACCTCCCACTTAATGGGAGCTTCCATCCCCCTTACGTGAGGGAGTAGGGGGCTCCTATTAAGTGGGAGCCTTCCCCTCACATGGGGAAGGGAACCCCCACTCATATGGGGAAGCGGAGGGTGCCCGCGGGGCACGTGTCTGCGGAGCTCAAGTATGGACCGGAAATGGGGATAAACCTTCCGAATTTGAGTTAAACTCTTTTGATTTTTATTTTGGATTTAATCTCCAAAATATTTTAAATGGAATTAAACTCCCAAAAGAATTTTTATTATGGAGTTAAACTCCAAAGGATTTTAAAATATGGAGTTGAACTCCCAAACATTTTTAAATGGAGTTAAATTCCCAAAGGTTTTATTTTATTATGGAGTTAAACTCCAAAAGATTTCCTCCTTTCTATTTTGAGAAGAAATCCAAATAGGTTCACTTGAAACTTCAAGGTTTGGATATTGGGTGATGAAAAATGATCTCTTTTCTTCTCTTGATGGAGGCTTGGGAGGTGGGTTTTCTCTTCTTCTCCCCCTCTCATATTGGATCTTGAGGAAAAAGTAGAAGATGGAAAAAATCTTTTCTTTTTGGGATTTGATGTGAGTTAAACTCTCATTCAATGGGTTTATAGTGAAACTTTATTTAGTTTTGAGAAAAAAATAGCTAAGCACTTAATTTAATTGGAAATGAAGAGAAAGTGGAAGAACGTGAGAGAGTGAGGATGGAAGCAAAACCCTAGAAATTTTATGGGGAATGAATTCTTTTTCTTCTTCTTCATGATGTTGCCTTATATAGACTTACAAATTTACACTTAGCCCTCTGGGCTTTACAAAATGGAATTTTCCCCATCTCATATCTCATGTGCTTATTTCTTTTTGCACATGAGCCACGGGTTTTACAAAAATTTGGCCTTTTGCCTATATAAATATTATATTTATTTGTTGTACTTTCTTGGCATAGGACCGGTCTGGGCTTGGGTCCTCCTGCTTGTACTTGGCTTCGGGCGTGGGCCCGACTTGAGTTCGGGCGTGGGCCCGGTATGGGTTCGGGCGTGGACCCGGCTTAGATTTGATAGTATGGCCCGCCTACTTGTCCGCGGTTTGACTTTGATTTTGACCTTTGGTTAATGGGGTGTAAATTTCAACCCCCATCAATGAATGCACACTACAAATATGGGTCGTGTGTATGAAATTGATGGATTTTCTTTCGCGTAGTGTGACTTGATTTGGTTCCCGCTTTTGAGAGGCTGGCACTGCTCTTTTTGCGACATGGACGGTCGATACTTGACGTGTCTCCGAGACGGAGTGTCGGTGTATGACGTATCCCTAGCACAAAGTGTCGTTGGTTGACGTATTTTCGAGACGGAGTGTCGCTGTTTGATGTTTCCCTGAGACAGAGTGTCTGTTTGACGTTTTTCCGGCACGGAGTGTCGCTGGTTGACGTGTCCCCGGTACGGAGTGTCTGTTTGACGTTTCCCCGAGACAGACTGTCTGTTTGGCATGTCCCTGAGATGGAGTGTCGCTGGTTGATGTATCCCCGGCACGGAGTGTTGCTGGTCGACGTATCCCCGAGACGGAGTGTCTGACGCTTCCCCAAGACGGAGTGTCATTGTTTGACGTTTCCCTAGACGGAGTATCACTGTTTAACGTTTCTTCACGACGCGGTGTCACTGGCTGACGTATCCCCAGCACAGAATGTCTGTTTGACGTTTCCTTGAGACAGAGTGCCACTGTTTGACGTTTCCTCGAGACAGAGTGTTTGTATGTGATGTATCCCCGAGACAGAGTGTCACTGTTTTTGACATAGTGGTCGTTGTTGGAATTGGTTGGTTTGATTTGTTTTGGGAGGCTTCAATCTGTCCGGCGGGACTTTTGAGCTTGGAAGCGCTTCCGGGTGGGATTTTAGTTTGATTTGTCCGATTCCTGCCTTGTTTGGCGGGACCCTTGAATTTGAGGCATTGCAGTATGGGATTTGGATTTTGGAATTTGGATTTTTATTTAGTATCAACATCGCTACACTGGAACATGGTACCAGGAATGAATCATCATTTGCCATAAGGGGATTTTCTTTGCTCCCAGTTTAATGACGTTGGGGTCATCTGTTCCCAGTTTAACGACCTACGACTTAGGGGCCATATGTTCTCAGTTTAATGACTTAGGGGTCCTTTGGATTGAAAGCTTGGAATTTTAGGGTTGGGGCCGGCATCATCATTGCTAAAACTAGAGCACAGGTGCCAGTAGCAAATCATCATTTGCCATGAGAGAATTTGGAGATTTTGGTTTTGGTTTAGCATTAGCATCGCTACACTGGAATATAGTACCCGGAGCGAATCATCATTTGCCTTTGCCCGTTGGATAGCGATGGCTTAGGAGACAGGTTTAGGTCTCTATTTTCTAAAGCTTTTCAATTTTAGGAGCCGTAAGGGTCTCATAAAAGCATTTTCTCCCTACGAGTCGAAAGGATCTCATAGGTGGAGTCGTGAAGACCCCAAGTGTGTTTTTCCATTATGAGTCGTAAAGATCCCATGAAGGTGTTTTCCTACGAGTCGAGAGGATCTCGTAAGCTCTATTCTCCTCATGTATCGCGAGGACACATGAGTGGGTCTTCCTAAATGGAGCATAATTCCAAGGGTGAAGATCGGCTGCGAGGCTGGTGATTGCGGTGGGGCCTAGGTGTGATGTAGCTTATTTATGCCTGTGGATTGTATACGGTAGTCAATTTGGGACTGGCCGTAGGGCTTGAAGAATTTAGGGGATTTGGACTTTGGATCGGCATCAGCACCGCTAACACTGAAGCGTAGCGCCAGGCGCGACTCATCATTTTTCATTGCCGGTTGGTGGAGCGATGGCTTAGGAGACAGGTTTAGATCCCTATCACCAAAGGCTTTTCAATTTTATGAGCCGTAAGGGTCTCATAAAAGCATTTTCTCCCTACGAGTCGAGAGGATCTTGCAGGTGTATATTCTCCTTAGGAGTTGTGAGGATTGCTAAGTGTGTGGCTCTTTTGTGAGTCGTAAGGATATCATGCGGGAATATTCTCCTCACAAGGTCGAGAGGACTTTGCGAGTGTATTTTCGTCTTTTTTTCATGAGTTTGCGCCCTTTCAGGTTTTCACAAACTCACCGGCAGTTTTGTTGTTTTTACTCACGGAGCCCTTTTTGGTTTTCATCCGTGCCCATTTTGCTTGTGGACATACCGTTTTTTTGTTTTTTTAATATTATTTTTCTTTTATTTCCCAGTTTAACGACTTAGAGGTCATGGCTTTGCGCTTATTCAAAATTCTTGGACTTTTGATCTCACAGTGCTTCAATACTCATTTTGCCTTTTTGGAGTGTCACGACCCGCTTCCCAGTAGACGGAAACGGTGACGTGGTAAGCCCGCAACGTATTTACTATGAAATAAATACGTTAAGCGTAATTTAGCAATATAACAATGAACAAGAATGATAAGAGTAATAAAATAAAACTGCAACTTTATTTACATTCAACTTTACATACAACCGTTTAAAATAAAAGATACAATAGTAAAAGCAAATACCTAAATAACGGCATACTGAAAGTAAGTGCAGGCTGGAAGGAGCTAGTAATCTGGCTGTGCAGCAAGCTGGACCAAGTCCTCCTGACCTGGATCTATCTCCTCAGAGTCCGGTCCTCCTGACGAACATTCCAAAGAAAGAAAATAGAGAGGATGTCATCAACGATCTAGCGCTCGGTAAGTCCCAAAATAAGAAAGAGAAAATAGTATATAATGTGAAATGAACAGGTAAGATTGTATATGATCGTTCACTGGTATAAGATAGTTTTTCTAACGTGATTATTTGTAGTTTGATAAGTAAGGTATTCATATATACGAGAGGAGTCCATCTTACCTTGTGGACTATGGTAACATGTAGTACAAGGCCCCGTCATAACCCACGGGACAACGGCACGTGAATTCATGTAGGTGTCTTTTAAGTGACCTCTTGTACCACGATATACGTTCTGTACCAATCTACCCCTTTATCCCCGCATATTGTATTGTATAGATTAAGATTATAGGTCTTGACCGAATACATAGATATGAAATGTTCAGTTTCATGTTCAGAATGTAATCATGTGTTCAAGTAGTCATGTCAAATTCATGTCACGTTATAACCATAGTTTGGTCAAGTCGAGTCAAGTATACAAGTTTGAGTTTGATATTTGAATTCGAGTATTCAAGTTCATGATCAAGTATTCAAGTTTGTGTTTGATTTTAGATTCTAATTTGAGTTTGGATTCAGATTGAGTCAGACACTTGTGAACGGATTTAACTCTTGACTTTCTTAGGTTCGGGAGTAATCGTCAACTGCTGCACATGGACGGCAGGATTTGTGTCTTTTTCCAAGACAATTGCCATTGATAACTCCATTAAGTTGTCTAACCTGAATAGGCAAGCACTCACTTTCTCCGTCTTCTTGGGGCTTAAGAGAATTGATTCCGCTTAAACCTATATTGAACCAGAGTCATTAAAAAATTATTTTGCATATCTCGAGGGGGTTTTATGAAAAATATGTTAATATTGTTTTAAAAATAACCTCGAGGGTGATTTATAATATTTAGGGTTTTCATGAATATGTATTTTAATTATTGGGATATTTTAGTCATAAATGCCTAGCTTTTAAAATTTTATGCTATTTTATTGAAAACTAGCCCTTTTTGGTAACTTGATGGTATTTTATTAAAAGTTTAATCTTTCATTTTAAAAAATATAGTTTCATAATATATTGAAAATATGGATTTATAATTTTATATAATTTTAAAAATTAGTTTTATTTAGGAAAATCGCATTTCTTAAAATACGTATTTTATTTCCTTTTGAGATCGAATACTCCGTGAGTAGTTATGCATCTCGCTCTACTATCTCAAGAATTTGCGATAATCCGCACCATCCATTAGCGAGTCCCCTAATGATGGTTGTAGAGGTGTATTTGCCAAGGATTACAAAATACAACTTTTAAAAGAAACCCGTTTTGAAAAGATGTGGTATTTTATTGTAAAAGTTATTCTTTAAACCAACTATATATATATGTAGACACCGTGCTATGAAACCAAGGTGTGCGTGTGGGGTAGGTCGTGACCCCGTGAAGTTTTCCAAAGGTATTGTTTAAACAATTATCGAAAAGAGGTTTATACTAAAGTTCAAGGTATTTTAATGAAAAAGTTCGTTTATGTTTATTTCACATGAAAATTTTGGTTAAACTCGAAGCTAAACGTTTGTAATTAAAGTTACTAGTAGGGTGGTAACATTAGTTTGACCAAAATATAAAGGAAAAGGGACCTGCAAGTTTTAAAGGAAAAGTATCGGGATTAACTCCACTTTACCGATATCTTTTTAGAAGATAAATTGAGATGAAAAGAAGAAGAGATGAGAGAGACTTATAGTTTGGTAATATCGAGAAAAAGATAAGGAAGAAGGGAGGGGGCTTCGTAGCGTTGCAGGAGCTCCGGAAACGGCTTCGATTTTCGACGGAAGGAACTTGGTTGCTAACTCTACTTGCACTTAGGAACTTTTTGAAAGAATTTTTGATAGAATTTCAGAATGGTGGAGAGCTAAAGCATGTGGTGGTATTTATAGTGAAGAATTAGGGTTTGAGAATTAAAATTTTGGATTAAAAAGAATTAAAAAGGTGTTAATTGGTGAAATGAAGGGTCACTGTTTGATTGCAGGGAAATCAAACAATGCAGAGGAGTTAAGGGGAGTCGAAGGGGTGTGTGTGCAAAGCACAGGGTGATTTAGAGCTCTTTGGACCGTCGGCGCCGGCCTGAAAGGCATTTTGGACGGTCGGATCTCGTGGTTTTTCCTCGAGATTTGTGCCACGTGGGTTTTGTGTGTGTACACCTCATTGCGTCTGTTTGATTTTTCTGAAACTTTTAATTTTCCCGTGTATTGCACGTGCAACTCTTGGGCTTCCAAAAATTAAAAAGAAAAATCAGAAAAAATAATTGTGTCTGATGGGAATCGAACACACAGGCTACGTCACAGCAGTGTAGAGGCTTTACCAGTGAGCTACAAGTTGTTTCTTGTTTTTATTAAACAAATTTAACTTATAACTCTTACACAGGCTGTAGTACTCTTTTCTGTACAATAACAAGATAATTTATGTACAGTGATTTCAGAGTCGTTACATTCTACACTCCTTATAAAAATTTCGTCCTCGAAATTTACAATTACATAGGGACTAATTTTCAAATAGGTAAGGGTATCGTGAACGCATATCTTCTTCTCGTTCTCATGTTGATTCTCCTTGCGAATCCTTTCTCCACACCACTAAGACCAAGTTTACCTCCTTGTTCCGTAATGTTTTCACCTTTCGGTCCAGGATATCAACTGGTTGTTGCTCGCAGGTTAAGTCAGTTTGTACTGTGAGCTCTAAGTGATCAAGTATGTGGCTGGGGCTGCTCACATATCATCGTAGTTGGGATATGTGGAACACGTTGTGCACTCCTTCCAATGAGGGTAGTAGTGCTAAACGGTATGCCACTTCTCCAACTCGTTCGAGTATATCGAATGGTCCTATGTATCTTGGACTGAGTTTACCCCTCTTTCCAAAACGGGTCACTCCTCTGTTTGGAGAGATCTTCAGGAATACATGGTCTCCAGGTCGGAACTCCAGATGTCGGCGCTTTGCATCTGCCCAATACTTCTGTCGGTCTTGGGCTATACGCATCCTTTCCCTGATCGTGCGAACTACGTCCATAGTTGCCACGATCATATCTGGTCTAAGGAGTTCACGATCTCCAACGTCATCCCAACTTAGCGGGGAACGACACTTCCGTCCGTAGAGTGCTGCGAATGGTGTCATCCCAATACTTGCCTGATAGCTGTTGTTGTATGAAAACTCCACAAGGTGTAGGTGATCTTCCTACGAACCTCCGAAGTTTAACATACAGGCTCTTAGCATGTCTTCCAGAATCTGAATCGTTCGCTTAGACCGTCCGTCTGTTTGTGGATGATATGCCGTACTGAAATTCAGACTCGTTCTCAGGATAGCTTGCAGACTCTGCCAAAATTATGATCAGAATCTTGTATCACGATCAGAGACGATGGAAATAGGTACTCCATGTAATCTCATGATCTCCTGCATGAATTTATGGGTATCAAATATGGTACATCTTGAAGGTTTAAATCTTACTTTAGATTTACGCTCACCTCCATGTACTTCTTTGCTAACGTCTCTGTTGACTGACCAATTCGAAATGGAATAAAGTGAGCTAACTTGGTGAGTCGATCCACAATAACCTAAATTGCGTCGTTACCCTTCGTGCTGCGTGAGAGGGCAGTCACGAAGTCCATAGTAATGTACCGCCATTTCCATTCTGGGATTGATAACGGCTGAAGTATACCAGTAGTTCTGTGATATTCAACCTTCACTTGCTGACACACCAAACAATTGGCTACGCTCCTTGCTACTTCGCGTTTCATTCCATGCCACCAGTAGTGTTGCCATAGATCCTTGTACATCTTCGTGCCACCAGGGTGTACAGAATAAGGAGAGCTGTGAGCTTCTTTTATCAACTCTTCTTGAACAGGTCCGATTGGTACGCATAAACGGCTTCCATATCGCAAGGATCCATGTTCGTAGATGATGAAGTCAGTTCAAAGTCCACTTTCTACTTGTTCTTGGATCTTTTGTAGCTTGGCATCATTTGCTTGAGCTGTCTTGATCTGATTGACAAGAGTGGACTGGACTTGTAAGTTCATCAAAGATGAAGCGTTCACCTTTCCAGGATGATACTGTAGTTTGATGTCGAAGTCCACCATGAGTTCTATCCATCTTCCCGTCGCATGTTTAGTTCCTTCTGAGTAAATACATACTTCAGACTCTTGTGGTCAGTGTATATATCCACTCGTTCTCCCAAGAGATAGTGGCACCAAATCTTAAGTGCGAAGATGACGACTGCCAATTCTAGATCATGTGTTGGATAGTTGCGCTCATGAACCTTCAGTTGTCTTGATGCAAAAGCCACAACTTTTCTATACTGGTATAGAACACATCCTAATCCTTTACCGGATGCATCACAATGCACAGCGGATCCTCTAGATTTATCCGGTATTACGAGGATAGGAGCAGAAGTTAATCTCGACTTGATTTTTACAAAAGCTTTTTCACATGCTTCTGATCACACGAATGCTTCGTTTTTACGTGTAAGCTTGGTCAGGGGTGCTGCGATCTTTTAAAATCCTTCGATGAATTATCGGTAGTATCCTACTAATCCCAAGAAACTTCGTATATCTTTCACCGTCTTTGGTGTCGGTCACTCACTGACAGCTGACACCTTACCTGGATCTACAGAGATTTCTTCGCCTGAAACAATATGTCTGAGAAATCCGACTTAGTCTAGCCAAAATTCACACTTGCTGTATTTGGCATAGAGCTGATGTTGTCGTAATGTCTCTAGGACAATCCGTAAGTGCTCAGCGTGTTCCTCCGATTTTTTGAATACACCAGAATGTCGTCAATAAAGATGACAATGAACCTGTCTAAGTACTCTCAGAAAACTTGGTTCATCAGGTTCATAAAGATGGCAGGTGCATTGGTCACTCTAAATGGCAGTACGAGATATTCATAATGGCCATAACGAGTCCTAAACGTCGTCTTCGGAATGTCGGACTCTTTAACCTTCACCTGATGATAACCCGAACGAAGATCTAGTTTTGAAAAGACACATGACCCACTTAACTGATCGAAAAGGTCATCGATGCACGGTAGTGGATACTTGTTCTTAATTGTCACTTCGTTCAGAGCTCGATAATCCACGCACATCCTGTATGAACCTTCCTTCTTCTTCACTAGAAACACCGGATATCCTGTAACATTTTAAAAAGAATCGTTTAGGTTAATTGTTCGATAATTAGTAATACAACACGTGTTTTCCGTAAAACTTTGTTATAATTATTTTTCCACATAAACACAATTATACCTATTTTAATTATGTAATTGCTTATGTATGGGTGTTTAACTAGTTACTTATTTAATTTCTAGTTTACTTAAATGTTTTCCTTAATTAATTATTTTTAATTATCATTTCAATCTTGTTTTTACACGCTAAATTAGTGTTAATTACAAATTAGTATGGATTAATACATTTTTTTGTGCACCATGACACAATTAGACTCATATGCAACATGTTATTTTTAAGTGATATATGTTGACCTTGGTTCTATAAATTTCAAAAGAAAAAGCTTAAATAAAATAAATTAAAAGAAAATGAGATAAAACAAAGGAGCATGGTGTAATAAATGAGGTATGTGGGAGTTTTGACTTGAACTTGCACGCGCGCGCTTGCACACACACACACACACACCTTTTCCCTAGCTCGGCCAAAAAGGGCAGCAGCTCCCTCTCTCCCTATTTCTTCTTCTTTTCATGCTAAAAACTCTCATTTCCTTATAAAAAATCTACAAATTCAACCATAATTTCTAGTTAAATTATCACAAGATTTTCTTTGCCTAAACTAAGCTTGGATTTTGGAGCAAGATAGTATTTTAGGTGGCCAAGTTAGCAAGTTAGATCTCCAAAATCTTTGAGGTATAAAACTTAATCCAATTGTTACTTTGTTAATTATTTGTTTTAATCTAATTTTAATTAGGTGTTAATTTAGTTTTAATTGCAAATAAAGTTTTAAAGAGAAGGTTTTGGATTAAAATTAAGGTTTTTATCACTTAATTAAGTTAGCTAAGTGTAGTTTATTATCTAATGGCTTTAAAAATCTAATCTAGTTGATTACTTTGCTAAAGTGGGTTTTAATTATTTTAATTAGGAGTTCATGCAATTAAATTAATTTTTAGTATGTGTTTAAGTGAGATTATATTTAATTAAGTGTTGCATGGCTTGACTAGAATATTTATGTGTGATTAGTGGCTACTAGAACTTGCTAATCCATCTAGTTTTGCACTAAATGGCTTAAGGTTGCTTACTAGGTTTTTAAAAGAAAAGGGTTTTAATTAAGTTTGAGATTGTGATGACCTACAAACTATTTTTTCCAAAATATTAGTGTGATGTGAATGCGCGATTAGTTCGATTAGATTCTAGGATGGGTGTTTGCCATGCATAACAACCCCTAGTTGTGGTTTGTGGCGATGTCGCGTGCGCGTTTTGTGCACCAAGTTCATGCACGTCTTGCTAGTGCGCGTTGGTTGTCTTGTATCGTTGTGTGTACGCGTCTATTTAAATGTTTAACCTCATATATACTATTTGTGCGATTCTAGGATCGGTTGCGGAGACGTCGGACGCGACAAGGAAAGGAAAGGCTGTGATTGGGTCAGATTAGCCGAGGCATCCCGGTGAGTAGATATACACATCTATGGGGGGATCGTCTGGATGGCGCAAGACGCCCGATAGTTAGGATTATTAGTAGTTCTTGTATTCATATGCGTAGTCTCAAGCATTCATAGCATGACATTGCATCTTCTTACACATGATGTTATTACCTAGGACACTTACACCATTACCATTGGTTCATTCCGCACGTGCACTATTTATGCGAACACACACGCCATTGATAATTGCTATGTCACGAACACTATAGAACTTGCTTAAATCAGTATCTGAGCATTTGCATCATATACGATATGTAACTTGTAGTTGTATATTCATTTCATCAGGATGGATACGTAGAATTGCTAGTTATATATATATATACCTCATTGCATCATCATTCATATATAGTTTTCTAGTCATACATCGCATCGCATATTATTGATATCATAGACGTCTGTCATTACCGACATGTTCATATATTGTGATTCTTCTTGGAGATTTCAGTATTGATGAGATTTCTAATTTTGGGGAAAACCACAAGAATTTTATAAACCTATTATCATTGTAAAGTAAAAATTTGCGGTTTTCTTGTGATATGATGTGTGTGGCGTCCACCATGAGTTTTCTCGGTTCTTGAGCTGTATCATATACCCGATTCGAGGATGGGGATGCACCGTCTGTGGGTACATGGTGGACCCGGTGACGTACCCTGGGGCAAGATAGACGTATTGAGAAGGCGTTGAGCCCGGCAGGGGAGTATTACCTACCGGTTATTATTGGCTCGGCGGTTATCCGGAGGATACCGACCGGAGTCGTGGGATGTGACAGATTTGAGAGCCGATCTGAGAGACGGCTATTGAGATATTGAGATACATATATTGTGTCTATGCTTGACACATATTTTCTGTCGATTTCACTTATGATACTCCAGTTTTATTATACAAAAGTTTTATTAAGAAAAGGATACAGATTTTCTCATACCAGATACATCTAGGTTTCGCATTGATTTATTCATACATGTTGCATTCATACTAGTGCATCGCATCATACTTGTATATGTAGGATTGTGACACATTTACCTGCATGCTTACGATAACCTTATTAGATGTTACTTACTACTCACGAGTTGGTAACTCACCCCCGTTGTGCCATAGTATCTTGCAGGTTTGACCCATCAGCATAGTAGCGGCGGGCATACTTCTTCTTCTGCTCCTTTGCATTGACTTGCGACTTTTGCGCATAGGTGGGTTTTGGGAGGATATTATTTTATTCCCACCATGTATATTTATTTTGTATTTAGTACACTCCATCGACCATATGTATATGTGACTTAGATTGTGAGTCTGTGAGATTTGTTTTTTGTTCTTTGGTGTCGAGCTCAAGTGAGCCGACGCGGTGCTTTCTTATTTTCTTGCTTTTATATGCTTATTTCACATTATTATGATATATCTTGCATGTGGTTGTGTTCCGCCATTCGGCGAAGAGCTAGCTCCCGCTTGGGGATGCCTTTATTCATTTCTTACATGTATCCATGTTTTGTACTTGTTTGGGGCCAGTTTTTATAAAGGAAACTCTGCCTAAATTTTCGGGAAAACTTGATGTTTTAAAATGTTTTATTGTGACGTTATTTTGTTAAAATCACCTTTTAAAAATAAGTATTTTCTTCACTCTATTTATTTAAACGGTTTAGATTTCTGGGCTTTGGCTTTCTTAGATTACGCTATGTCTCTAGACGTTGCGTGATTTAAGTGCCAGTCACGTTCCACACTTTCGGGTCGTGACCAACTTGAAGTACTGGGTCGAATCCAACCTTTCTTCAGTAATTCGTCCAACTGAATACGGATCTTCTTCAATCCCTCCGGACTTAATCGATATGGAGTTTTGATTACAGGTTGTGTACCAGGTTGTAAATCAATACTAAACTCAAGAGCTCGATCGGGAGGCAAACCTGATATGTATTCAGGGAACACATCCTCGAACTCTCGAACTACTTCAGGCTTTTCTTCTTCCGCAGGTAGAGAAAACACTTCTGCATTCTTTGGTTTAGTACGGTAGCTTCCTGGCTCCAAGGTTCTATCTCCACTTTTGAAATATAAGACTGGGTGATCTGGTATCTCAAATACTATCCTCCTTTGACGGCAGTCAATAGTAGTATAGAATACTCCCAGCCAATCCATTCCCAACACAACATCAAAATTTGGTATGTCTAGTACTTTGAAATTTGTGTAGAATTCTCGACCGCAAACTACTAGTGGGCACTGATCATACTCTAAAGTTGCCTTCAAGACTCCATTCTCGGAACTGACATTCCATCTTGAAATGAGTGGCTTCACAGGAATCGCATGCGTTCTCACGAATCGTTGTGACATGAAGCAGTGTGAAGCTCTAGTGTCGAAAAGTGCGAGTACAAGAAGGGTGGCTACTAGTATAGTACCTAAGTTGTGTGAGATCGTGTTTAGATATAGGAAAATTATGACGATACATAAGGATTGAAAGATTGAGAGGATGGGGGATTTTACCAGTGATGACTTGTCCTGTGGCTTTGGCCTCCTCGACCGTCATTGTAAAAGCCTATCGTCTTGGTACATTCCTCCTTGCCGGAGGCACATTCCTTTGCCCTTGAGGCACGCTTCTCTGTTCCTGATGGAATTGATGATGAGGCTGTGCAGGTGGTCCACGTGGAGTTGGTGCATGAAGAGCCAGGCGAGGTGCAGGAGCCTAAATGGATGGTCTCTACGGGGCTGTGATTGCGGGTCTGGGTGCTGGTACTGTGTTAATACCATATGGGCATGCTCCTATAGCGTGAGTAGATGCGCCACAAATTAAACACAGGCCATTTGCATGCCTGCAGTCCTTCGCCAAGTATCCAGTTCTCTTACAGTAGAAACAGAAATCTAGACTGGACCGGTTAAATGATCCTCCTGGCCTCCTGGATGAAAAAGACGGCCTAAAAGAGGCTCCTCCTGTCATCTGGGTAGCTTGGCGTTTGATTCGGGCTGTTTGGGGCTTACCCTTCTTCTTGACCACAGCTTCATAACGGCGTGCTGTCTTCAGGGCGAGTTCATGAGTTGGGTAGTCGCCTGTGGCTAATATCGCCTGAATCTCCAGGTCTAAGCCCTGTTGGAATCATCTAGCCCGAATATCATCGGTCGGGATCAAATGTGCCGCGAACCTGATAAGATTTTGATGTCAGGATAGTGATGTGTTTTAAGGAACATAATTTGATACAAATTCTTTACCTGCTAAGCATGATGAATTCGGCATCATATTCATCCACTGATTTTACCCACATAAAGTCTTGTTGTAGGTGGATGAACTGTTGTTCCATCTCGAAACGGACAGTCAAGGGGAAGAACTTCGCATCTAACAGATCGCGGAACATCTTCCACTCTATGGGTTGTGTGAGACGGATTTCCACAGCTTTCCACCAGACTCTTGCATTGTCGGTGAGTTGGAACTTGGCCACATGAACCCAAGCTATGTCTGGTACCTGTGCTGCGGTAAGGTCGTCCTCTATACTATGGACCCATTCTTCAGCCTCAAGAGGACTCTCTTTCCCTGAAAAGTTCCTTGGATGCAATGCATGGAAATGCTTTACCCCAGATGCTTCGGCTTCCGAGCGGTTCATGAGAATAGCAGTCTGCTGCTGCTGGCCCTCCAGAAGACTTTTGATGGCTTCTAAAAGCACTGTATGTTCATTGATTGGAGCAGCAACGGTAGGGGAGGTGGTAAAGTAAGTGGTGGTGTGTTGCCATTGACATTGGTACTGGTGTTGTTGGGAGAATCCATCATCTTGATAGAAAATGAAAGGTAATGATAGATTCAAGAAATTTGAAATGCAAGGAATGTATAGTTGCTGATTCTTATAATTCTTGTATTATATTGCTTCAGACTTCATGTATAACTGACCTGCATGGGCCGCCAATAAAACCTGTCATGCCCCGCTTCCTAGTAGACGGAAACGGTGACGTGGTAAGCCCGCAACATATTTATTATGAAATAAATACGTTAAGCGTAATTTAGTAATATAACAATGAATAAGAATGACAAGAGTAATAAAATAAAACTGCAACCTAATTTACATTCAACTTTACATACAACCATCTGAAATAAAAGATACAATAGTAAAAGTAAATACCTAAACAACGACATACTGAAAGTAAGTGCAGGCTGGAAAGAGCCAGTAATCTGGCTGTGCAGCAAGCTGGTCCAAGTCCTCGTGGCTCGGCTTTATCTCCTCAGAGTCCGGTCCTCCTGATGAACATTCTAAAGAAAGAAAATAGAGATGAATGTCATCAGCGAACTAGCGCTCGGTAAGTTCCAAAAGAAGATAGAGAAAATAGTATATAATGTGAAATGAATAGGTAAGATTGTATATGATCGTTCACTGGTATAAGATAGTTATTCTAACGTGGTTATTTGTAGTTTGATAAGGAAGGTATTAATGTATACGAGAGGAGTCCATCTTACCCCGTGGACTATGGTAACATGTAGTACAAGGCCCCGTCATAACCCACGGGACAACGGTACGTGAATTCATGTAGGTGTCTTTTAAGTGATCTCTCGTGCCACGATATACGTTCCGTAACTATCTACCTATTTATCCCCGCGTATTATATTATATAGATTAAGATTATAGGTCTTGGCCAAATCCATGGATATAAAATATTCAGTTTCATGTTCAGAATGTAATCAGGTGTTCAAGTAGTCATGTCAAATTCATGTCACGTTATAACCATGGTTCGGTCAAATCGAGTTAAGTATACAAGTTTAAGTTTGATGTTTGAATTCGAGTATTCAAGTTCATGATCAAGTATTTAAGTTCGTGTTTGATTTTAGATTCTAATTTGAGTTTGGACTCAGATTGAGTCAGCCACTTATGAACGGATTTAACTCTTGACTTTCTTAGGTTCGGGAGTAATCGGCAACTGCTGCACATGGACGACATGATTTGTTTCTTTTCCAAGACAATTGCCATTGATAACTCCGTTAAGTTGTCTAACCTGAATAGGTAAGCACTCACTTTCTCCGGCTCTCTGGGGCTCAACAGAATTGATCCCGCTTAAACTTATATTAAACCAGAATCCTTAAATTATTGTTTTGCATAGCTCGAGGGGTTTTTATGAAAAATATGTTAATATTGTTTTAAAAATAATCTCGAGGATGATTTATAATATTTAGGGTTTTCATGAACATGTATTTTAATTATTTGGGTATTTTAGTGATAAATGCCTAGCTTTTAAAAGTTTATGGTATTTTATTGAAAACTAGCCCTTTTTGGTAACTTGATGGTATTTTATTAAAAGTTTAATCTTTCAATATAGTTTCATAATATATTGAAAATATGGATTTATAATTTTATATAATTTTTAAAATTATTTTTATTTTAAAAAGTCGCATTTCTTAAAAAACATATTTTATTTCCTTTCGAGATCGAATACTCCGTGAGGAATTCTGCATCTCGCTCTACTATTTCAAGGATGTGCGATAATTCGCACCATCCATTAGCGGGTCCCCCAACGAGGGTTGTAGAGGCGTATTTTTCCAAGGATTATAAAATACAGCTTTTAAAAGAAACCCGTTTTGAAAAGAAGTGGTATTTTATTGTAAAAGTTATTCTTTGAACCAACTATATATATATGTAGATACCGTGTTATGAAACCAAGATGTGCGTGTGGGGTAGTTCGTTACCCCGTGATGTTTTTCTAATGGTACTGTTTAAACAATTATCGAAAAGAGGTTTATACTAAAGTTCAAGGTATTTTAATGAAAATGTCCGTTTATATTTGTTTTACATGAGAATTTTGGTTAAGCTCGAAGCTAAACGTTTATAATTAAGGTTACAAGTAGGGTGGTAACATTAGTTTGACCAAAGTATAAAGGAAAGGAGAGTTTCAAGTTTTAAAAGAAAAATATCAGGGGTAACTCCACTTTACCGATATCCTTTTAGAAGATAAATTGAGATGAAAAGAAGAAAAGATGAGAGGGACTTACGGTTTGGTAATATCGAGAAAAGGATAAGAAAGAAGGAAGGGGGTTTCGTGGCATCGCGGGAGCTCCGAAAACGGCTTCGATCTTCGACGGAAGGAGCTTGGTTGCTAACTCCACTTGCACTTAGGAATTTTTTGAGAGAATTTTTGCTAGAATTTTAGAATGGTGAAGAGATAAAGCATGGGGTGGTATTTATAGTGAAGAATTAGAATTTGGGAATTAAAATTTTAGATTAAAAAAGCATTAAAAAGATGTTAATTGGTGAAATGAAGGGTCTCTGTTTGATTGCAGGGAAATCAAACAGTGCAGGGGAGTTAAGGAGAGTCGAAGGGGAATGTGTGCAAAGCACGGGGTGATTTGGAGCTCTTTGGACCGTCATCGCCGGCCTGAAAGGCATTTGGACGATCGGATCTCGAGGTTTTGCCTTGAGATTCGTGCCACGTGGGTTTTTGTGTGTGTATACCTCATTGCGCCTGTTTGATTTTTCTGAAACTTTTCATTTCCCCGTGTATTGCACGTGCAACTCTTAGGCTTCCAAAAATTAAAAGAAAAATCAGAAAAAATAATTGTGTCTGATGGGAATCGAACACACAGGTTATGTCACAGCAGTGTAGAGGCTTTACCAGTGAGCTACAAGTTGTTTCTTGCTTTTATTAAACAAATTTAACTTATAACTCTAACATGGGCTGTAGTACTCTTTTCTGTACAATAACACAAAAATTTCTGTACAGTAATTTCAGAGTCGTTACATGGAGAGACGTGTACGTGTGTCCCGTATAAACCACGGTGGACTGGGTCATTTTCTGGTGCAGGCGATTGAGCTGTCTGCCCTCAGAGGGTTTTGGTCTTCGTTCGAATGGAGCGGACGGTCGTAGCTTGGTATTCTGCTAACGCGTATTTGGCCAATAAGATCACTCCCTTATTGTATTGTTTTTCATCCCAATTCTTGAAAACTATAACGACCCCAATATCACTATACCTTCGTGTTTTCTTTATTTAGTAAAATATTGTATTTATTCCATCTATTTTTCCCAAACCTATTTCTTTAAACTAAATCATCACCTATTTCAAATTAAACACAAGACCTAATCCAGCTTTGTTTACCGCCGAAAACCGGGAAGACAAACGTCTTGCCTGAATTTGGGGGCAGATGCTATTTGGTTTTATCCATCCACCTCTCCAAAGATGCTAAGTTGATTTGTGGTACCGGGTATCGGAGGTTTGGACGGATGCGGCCGTTGTAGCAGACTTCGTCAGATTCCCCCTCATTGGCGAGAGGTTTTTGATTATGGGGACACTCTTCTCTGTAGGCGTAAGCCCCTGCAGTTAATTACGTTACCGCGTAGCGATAACCACTTTCTCCTACTTCAGATGTTCACTTCGTATCATGTGTGTTTGTTTTATTTTTGGTTGCCCGTGGATTGTATACGGAGACTAATTTGTGTTGTCGCCCGTAAGGCGTGGATTAGTCCAAATCCGTATTTTCTCAGATTTGGGTTTGGTTTGACTTAAGGATCGTTAATCTCATTTGGGATTAAGATAAACTTAAATATTTGTTGAGGATACGTTAGTCTAATTTTTAGACTAAGATCTACTCAACATGATTTTGGGGTCATTCAGACCCAACAAAAGAGTATTTGGGCTCTATTGATTTAGTTTAAGGACGTTACGGTCCGTAGCTAGTTTAAGGATATTGCGATCCATAGGAATGTGCTCATGGGTTTGGGAGTGCACCAAAGAGCTGTTGGTTGTCGGGACCCTTCATCTCTCTGAAAACGTTGAAGAATTACAACGACATGTATCAGAGGTGTGGAGAGATGTACCATTGAACCGAATTCCAGATTGAAGGGAGAGATCATGGTGGAACGAATATCATTTTAGATGCCATGTGTCAGGAGATCATTAGTCATCTTTAGAACTAAGATCGATTTGGGGAGACCTGAGTATAGGAGGGCTCGGTTGATTGATGGTTAAAAGGTTTTTGGGCTCAGGAGACTTGGCTAATTTAGGCTAAGGTTGGCCCCCTCATAGGGTTAAACACTGATATTTGTTTGGCGCTCACGTGCTCCCATGTGAGGCTCTTAAGCAGTGTTAAACACTACAATTTGGAGCGCTCACGTGTGGCACGTGAGGCGCCTGAAAATTGGGCATTGCTTCTTTGGGTTTATTCCCTTCTTCTTTTATAAGTGCTAAGCACTATTGGGGGTCACGTGGGAGCACGTGAGGCGTCCCAAAATGGGAACTGTCTTTGATTTATTCCCTTCTTTCTTTTATAAGTGCCGAACACTGTTCCCGCCAAAAATTTCTGCGCAAAAGAGTCCAAGGTATCAAATGACAGCGTACAAGAAAATGCGAACCAGTATTTTTCGAGCTGTATTTTGACAAACTCCCGAATGAGAAACAACTATATTTTGATGGTACCGAAAGCGTCTCGAAAAATCCTTCGATTTGATATATTATGGGCCTCATAATTCATCCGGGATCAAAAGTTATGAGGCATCACGTGCCTACACGTGATTGGGGGTCATGTGCCGACACGTGATGGTTTCCTGAGAACTCTGAAATAATAAGAATTAAATTCTGATCAAAAGGGGTCACGTGCTCACACGTGATGAGCCTTTAAACCCATTGAAAGGGATTAAAATATATTATAAAACAGTAAGGAATACCCCAATGGGGAATCACGTGTCCACACGTGACCAAAGGTCACGTGCAGACACGTGATGGGTTCTTAAGCTCTTTAACTATAGAATTAAATTCTATTTAAATGATCAAACAGTGGGATCACGTGCCAACATGTGATAGGCTTTAAGCCTTCTGAACTAATAGAATTAAATTCTAATTAAGAGGGAATCGAGAACCCTAACTGGAAAAATATTTCTCTAAATCTTTCCAAACAAAAAGATTGCGCTCTATAAAGTGGAGCACCGTTGAATTAAAAATCCAATGGTGATTAAAAATCACCAATTTATGGAAAGATTCTATACAAGGAAAGATTTTCCTGAAATTCACCAAGAATAACAAACAGAATATGTTTTGGATTAAAAATCCAATGGTGAATAAAATTCACTGAGTAATCTAAAAAGATCATGTTGGCTACAAAATCAATTAAAATCTTTCAATGAAAGATTGACTAAACAAACTAATTCTTTTCTTTCTCCTATAAATAGGAGCCAAGAAGAGAAGAAGGGGGATCGATTTTTTTTG
This sequence comes from Agapanthus africanus, assembly GCA_030015575.1. Classification (NCBI taxonomy): domain Eukaryota; kingdom Viridiplantae; phylum Streptophyta; class Magnoliopsida; order Asparagales; family Amaryllidaceae; genus Agapanthus; species Agapanthus africanus. Next base: position 945,229,449 of record CM057337.1, read on the forward strand.
GAGAGAGAAGCAACAACAGAGAGAAAAAGAGAGGAGAATTTAATTCTCAAGAGAGAAAAGAAGATCTTTTCAGAGAAAAGAAACCCTAGGTGAGAAAGGGGAAAAAGATCTAAGCTCCAATAAAACAAAAAGAGAATTTAATTCTCAATTTAAGAGTTTAACTCATCTGAATAATAACTTAGTTCTTCCTTTGGTTGAAGATCTGCAGAAGCAGATCTCCCTACAAGTTGAGAATTTAATTCTCATCGGAGAGATTCTGCCATGCAGATCCAAAACTTAGAGAGAGAATTTAAATTTAAGGAATTTAATTCCCCCAAATTCATAGGAATTTAATTCCTCCAAATGAAACTAGGAATTTAATTCCTCCAAACAGAATTAGGGTTTAACCTTATAAAAGAATTTAATTCTTCCAAATACATAGGAATTTAATTCCTTTAAATAGAATTAGGGTTTAACCCTATAAGAATTTAATTCTTCCAAATACATAGGAATTTAATTTCTCTAAATAAAATTAGGGTTTAACCCTATAAAAGAATTTAATTCTTAAAACAAGGGACTTAAAACTCTCCATGCATAAAAAGAGATCAGTACCCAACATGATCACTTGGTAACACGTGACCCTCATCCTCAATGAGTAGAAAAGAAAGAATGAGACATGGTCACTTGCCCCCACGTGACCCTTTAATGGACTCCTCAAAATAAGAAGGAATTAGCCCAGAGGCAATACCTCAAGTGCTCCCACGTGACTCTCGAAATAAAAGAGAACAAAGCCAAAGGCGGTACTGATCTAGGGCGCCTCACGTGTCCCCACGTGACCCCTAGCAAATCCTTTTAATATCCAATGCATGGATGCCCATCACGTGCCCACACGTGATGGCCTTGAGGACTAAAAGACTCAAAATGTTTAACACTTATGTGAATATTCTGAGAATAAATAAAGGTAGGGCCCAATCATCAGGCGCCTCACATGACCCTACGTTAGCATTTCAGCCTTAGTGTTTAACACTATGTTTTGATGCATCTCGTAGTAGCACGTGATAGCAGAATATGTGCTAGTGTTTAATACTATATTCAAAACAGTTTTAGCCTAAATTGGTTGAGTCTTCCAATGGCAAGACTCCTCTCCAATTGAACCTCAAAATTGATCAGTTTATATGATATGCAAAGCAAAGCCCTGAGCTATAATGAAGGGTTTAGTGCTCAGCCAAAGACAAAATGTTGTCAGAGCCCACAAATCCCTGTCTAGCATTGCTAAATAAAGAAGAATTGAACCCAAATAAATGGTCAACTTTCTTAAACCTAATTGGACTTAGCCCAAGTTGGCCATAAGTCCTCAATTCAGATTTAACTGAGCCCATGCGCTCATAGCCTAATTAATTGATTTTAGTCCCAAATTGGACTACAGATTTCCCAATCAACTTTGGTTCAAGGGTACATCTCTTCACTCCTCTAATATTTATCGTTGTAATCCTTCAACGTCTTCAGAGAGGTAACGGGTCCCGATAACCAATCATTCCATGGACTGTGGGATCCTGAAATTTATGGACTATGATGTCCTTAAACTTTATAGACTATGACATCTTTAAATTACGGACTGTGAGGTCCTTTAAACCCATGGACTATGATGTCCTTAATCTCGGACTGTGGGGTCCCTTTAAACCCACGGACTATGATGTCCTTAACCTCGGACTGTGGGGTCCCTTTAAACCCACGGACCGTAATGTCCTTAAACTAATGTTGGACCGTAATATCCTTAAACTAACAATGGACCGCAATGTCCCTAAACTAAACAATAGAGCCCAAATGCTCTTTTGTTGGATCTAAATGATCCTGTTAAGTAGATCTTAGTCTAAAATTAGACTAACGTATCTTTAACAAATCGTTAAGTTGATCTTAGTCTAAAATTAGACTAACGTATCCTTAACAAACGTTTAAGTTGATCTTAGTCTCAAATAAGACTAACGTATTCTTAAACCCAACCCCAAACCCAAATCTAAGAAGATACGGATTTGGACTAATCCACGCCCTACGGGTGACAACATAAATTAGTCTTCGTATACAATCCAAGGGCAACAAAAAACAAAACAAACACCCACGACACGAAGTGACCATCTGGAGAAGGAGGAAGTTTTTACCGCGATGAGGTAGCGTAATTAACTGCAGGGGCTTGCGCCTACAGGGAAAAGCATCCCCACAATCAAAAACCCCTCAACGAGAGGGAATCTGACGAAGTCTGCTACATCGGCCGCATCCGTTTAAACCTTCGATACATGGTGTCATAAATCAACTTGGCATCTTCGGAGAGGTGGACGGATAGCACCAAATAGCATCTGCCCTCAGAGTTCAGGCCCCGACGTCCCAATGTCCCGGTCACGTCTTCCGGCGGAGAACAGATTCTTGCATGCCCGGTGGGACCTTTTCCTCTTTCCACTCCACATTTCGTGTGTCGTGTTTCGCGAAAGAGTCGCGATTTGACATGGTTGCCTTTAGATGTGAGGTACTAAGATTTGGTGTCTTGCTCCGTGCAGAAAACAGAAGATTAATGGCTTCAAACTGCACTCATTGTAACAACTCCCACTCCATCCTTTCCGGAGGAGTGACCTACGGGCCTCAAGCGGTCTCCCTTTTCAAGATGCCAGTGGAGCAGGTAACTCAGGCCACCACTGGGTTGTTCTTTGGGACCATGCTCCCATCAATAAGCTTCAATGCCCCACTGTCGTTGCAAGAAGCCCCAAAGAAGTCGGTCTTTGATCGGCTTATCACTACCGTGGCCCCTCTCAGCGGGTCGCCCAAACCAAGCGCCTCAGTCTTTGACAGGTTGGGCCAAAGTTCATGTGGACCCATGAAGAAGCATGCAATACCAAAAAGGGTTATCCCAAAAAGGATAGCCATTCTTGCTCTTGAAGTCGTCAAGGCGGCTTCTCCTGCCAAAGAGTCGGTCTTCACATGACTAACTATTTCGGCTCCCGCTCCAGGCAAAGTCCTCAAAGCTGCTTCCCCTGTCCAGAGGTCTGTCTTTGACAGATTGGACATTTCTTCTCAACGGTCGTCAGTTTTCAATAGGCTGGCACTAACAGCAACCCTCAGCCAGAACAGGGGGTATGACGAAGCCACCCCCATAACTGAGCCGGTCCCGTCAGTACGACATGCTCTCCATCGTCACTGGCGCCGAGTAAGGAAGGCTGGGGGCAGCTCTCCTTCCGGACTGACTCCTCCAGCTCCAATGGAAGAAGTCGATGTTGTTGTTCCAACTGGGAACAGTTTTGAACCACTAAGGAGGGTACGCAAGAACTCTCCGACTGCTGTGCTAAAAAGATCTCCTCCACCTGTGGAGAATGCCACAAAGGCGAAGCTTGAACAGCCCCCTCAGCGGCTGTCCTCTAAAATTTACAAGGTCTGGCATCAAGTCCAAGACTCGGTGATTGATCTAGATTATTCCCGCCAACCGAAGAAGATAAAGGTTCGGCAAGAGAAGGGCCACTCTGTCGTACCACAGAAGGGGTCGTCTACTTGGGTGCCCACTGCAACAGCCCCCTCAACCTCGACCGCTCACAAGAGGAGAAAGCCGGAGAAGATCTCCGCGTCTTTGGCAAATTGCAAAGACACTGAATCTAAACGCTCCAAGTATGGGGGCATAGTGGTGCACACCATCTATATGGCATCCGGAAAAGAGAATAGCCGTATCTTCACAGGTCATCGACCGCTTACGCGATCAGTGACCAAGGCTCAGGAGCAATAACAACAAAAACTCCAAGAGATGCTAACAGCTATGGCCGCACTTACGGGACCGAAAGAAAGCCCGGAAACATCCTTGGAGCAGCGCCGTGAACAGGAGACTGACGCCGAATTCCTTCGGAGAATGCTTGAGAAGAAGTATAAGGAGGCCGCAGAACAAGCGGCCAATATAAAACAAATGGCCATTCTGTTCCAAGATATGGTGGGCATGATGATCCAGCCGGACCCTCCAGATGAAGATCCTCCAATAATAATTGAAGATGATAGAGGAGAGACATCAAATCCTCTGCCGGCTCTGTCAACAGCCAAGGAGGAGATGATCTCCAAAGCTGCCCTAGATGATTACAATACTCAGCAGATACGAGCTCACCAGGCGAATGAAGCGGCCGGCCAAATTGTTAAAAATGGACCACCCTATCCGGGTTGGTACGACCAAATAAAGTACCAGCCGGGATACACGATTCCCAAATTCCATGTATATAAGATGACGGGAAATCCGCATCAGCATGTCGCTCAGTTTAGGGCTCGCTGCGGCAACATTGGAGGGGATGATAAGCTACTGCTTCGCCAATTCGTCGGCAGCTTGGCGCAGATGGCGTTCGAATGGTATTCAAAGCTTCTCAATGACTTCGTCAAAACTTTTGCAGAGATGGAGCTACTATTCACCCAGCGTTTCGCGAGTGCTAGTGAATGCACCCCAATAACGGCATTGATCAATGCCAGAGTGAAGCCGGGAGAAACCTAGGTTCAATACGCCATTCGGTGGCGGAACCTATGGTCAAAGTGCAAACAACGTATAGAGGAGGTTCCTGCCATGGGTATGTTCGTGGGGACCCTTGACCCTCAGGCAACCATCTCCCAATTCATGATGTTTTTCAAGCCGACCACTTTCCAGGTCTTGATTGACAAGCTGGACCAAATAGACCAAATGGGCCATAGGCCTTCCTCTTTAAAGACGGAGCCTTGGAATGAAAAGAGCAAAGGGAAAGCAACCTTCGTCGCCAACGCTCAACAACAACCGGGTGGCCTGAGACCGGTTGTTAGCGGCAATCCCTCGATAAGAAGTTGAGACGTCCTTACTCGTTTCCCCGGGATAAAACAAGGAAACTGTTTGAACTGGCAGTGCGCAATGGGCTCATCACTCTACCGGAGTCGAGACACCCACCGCGACCGAACGACGTCAACGATCCTAATTACTGTCCCTACCACCGAGTATTGGGCCATCCGATCGAAGACTGCTACGTCTTCAAAAACTGGGTTGAAAACCTATACCAACAGGGCAAGTTCGCGCTATCTAAAAACTGGAAGGTGAACCCGCCACAACCACATGCTCCGAAAAAGATGGACATGACGGGGGCATCGTGCTCATTCATATAGAAAGCCCCACGGACCGAAACGTCTTTAAACTAACGATAGACCACTATGTCCTAAAACTGGCTACGGACCGAAACGTCCTTAAACTAATGATGGACCCCTATGTCCTAAAACTGGCTGCGGACCGAAATGTCCTAAAACTAACAATGGACCGAAACGTCCTTAAACTAACAATGGATCACTATGTCCTAAAACTGGCTGTTGACCGAGACGTCGATAAACTACTACAGGCCGCAGCATCCCAAGGCTGACACAAAAAAAAATAATTAAAAAAAAAGAAAAAGAAAGAAAATGGTATGTCCATAAGCGAGATGGGCACGGATGAAAACCCGAAAGGGCTTCATGAGTAAAAACAGCAGGGCTACCGGCGAGTTTTGTGAAAACCTGAAAGGGCACAATCTCGTTAAAAGACACTCGCAAGGTCCTCTCGACCTTATGAGGAGAAAATACCTGCGTGAGATCCTTACGACTCACAAGGGAGAAACACACTTAGGGATCCCCACGATTCCTAAGGAGAAAATTACACTTACGAGATCCTCACGACTTGTAAGGAGAATTCCCCTTTGACACCCTCACGGCTCATAGGATTCAAAAGCCTTAAGCTATAGGGATCTGAACCTGTTCTTAAGCCATCACAATCTCCAATTTTGCCCTACAAGCAGTTCAATATCGACCCTTGTATACAATCCACGGGCACGAATAAACATTTCCCTAACAGAGTCCCACCAGCGACTAAGGATATCCTCATGAGGATAAAAGCACTTATAAGTCCTCTTGACTTATAATGAGAAAACACTCTTGTAAGATCCTTACGACTTACGAGAGATCATACACTTGGGAATCCTCACGATTCTTAAGGAGAAAATGCACTTACGAGATCCTCACGACTCGTAGGGAGAAATACCTTTATGAGACCCTTACGGCTCGTAAAGTCAAAAAGCCTTAGTCAACAGGATCCTAACCCTGTTTACTAAGCCACCTTTGTTCGAACTGACAAAGGCAAATGATGATTCACTCCTGGAAATATCCTAGTTGTAGTGATGCTGATGCCTAAATCGGTATCAGATCCCAAGTCCCATACTCGCAATAAAAAAGACAGCGAGTAAAAAGAAAAATAACCGAAATGATTGGGCACCGCAAAAAATAGCCGAAATGATTAAGCAATCGCGAACTTCGCGATATAAAAGATGAAATGATAGAGCATCGCGGAAATTAAAAAAATGAAAGAATAAAACTTTTGCCTTGCAGGTGAGGTCACATTGACCCCAGTATACAATCCATGGGCACAAACAAGAAGGGAACCATATCGTCCCACCGGGCTTCGACGAAGCGAAGCCAAATCTCGACGGTTCATAGACAACTTAGAGACAATCTCGACATTCGTCGCAATATTGCAGACACAATGTCAACAAATGAAGCGAAAGAAGATCCCTAACTTCAGGGTCTCGATGGCAACATCTGCATCTCAAGAGATCACCAATGGCGTTTCTCCTTACTCCAACAGGATGCAGATGAGACGTCAACAAACGACCCCGGGGTCAAAACAACGGAACCATGGCAAAACCCCTAGTTCCAAATCTCGATGGTTCACAGACAGCCTAGAGATCACCAACGGCGTTTCTCCTTACTCCAGCAGGATGCAGACGTGATGTTAACAACCGACCTCAGAGTCGCAACGAAGCGGAGCCATGGAAAAGTCCCTAGTTCCAAATCTCAATGGCCACATCTACAGCGTGGAGACTAACAATGGTGTGCCTCCTTATTCCAGCAGGACACAAATGCTACACCATCAATCAGAACAACGGTAAAATCCCCAGTTCCAAGACTCTACGGTTCACAGACCAACCTAGAATCATCCAATGACCCCGTCACGGAAACACGTCATCCAATGACCCCGTCTCGGAATCAAGTCAACTCAAAACCTCGATTCAGGTAAATCAGCGTCCTTTACGAGAGCATCTCGATTCGCGTCGACCCACAAGGAAATCAGTGTCTTTGTAGGAATACCTCGATTCGTCTCAACCCCAGAGAAATCAGTGTCCTTGGAAAAAACCTCGATTCAGGGAAATCAGCGTCCTTGATGAAAGCATCTCGATTCGCGTCGATCCGCAAGAAAATTAGGGTCTTTGCAGGAATACCTCGATGCGTCTCAACCCCAAGAAAATCAGTGTCCTTGGCAACCTCCTCGATTCAGGGAAATCAACGTCCTTGACGAGAGCATCTCGATTCGCGTTGACCCGCAGAGAAATCAGCGTCTTTTGCAGGAATACCTCGATTCGTTTCAACCCAGGGAAATCAGTGTCCTTGGCAAAACCTCGATTCAGGTAAATCAGCGTCCTTGACGAGAGCTTCTCGATTCGCGTCGATCCGCAAGGAAATCAGTGTCTTTACAGGAATACCTCGATTCGTCTCAACTCCGAGGAAATCGGTGTCCTTGGCAAAACCTCGATTCAGGGAAATCGGCATCCTTGACGAGAGCATCTCGATTCGCGTCGACCCGTAGAGAAACCAGCGTCTTTGCAGGAATATCTCGATTCGTTTCAACCCCAAGGAAATCAGTGTCCTTGGCAAAAACCTCGATTCAGAGAAATCAGCGTCCTTGACGAGAGCATCTCGATTCGCATCGACCCGCAAGGAAATCAGTGTCTTTGCAGGAATACCTCGATTCGTTTCAACTCCGAGAAAATCAGTGTCCTTGGCAAAAACCTCGATTCAAGGAAATCAGCGTCCTTGACGAGAACATTTCGATTCGCGTCGCCCCGCAGAGAAATCAGCGTCTTTGCAGGAATATCTCGATTTGTCTCAACTCCGAGGAAATCAGTGTCCTTGGAAAAACCTCGATTCAGAGAAATCAGCGTCCTTGACGAGAGCATCTCGATTCGCGTCGGCCCGCAGAGAAATTAGCATTTTTGCAGGAATATCTCGATTCATCTCAACTCTAAGGAAATCAGTGTCCTTGGTAAAACCTCGATTCAGGGAAATCAGCGTCCTTGACGAGAGCATCTCGATTCGCGTCGACCCGCAGAGAAATCAGCGTCTTTGCAGGAATACCTCGATTCGTTTCAACTCCGAGGAAATCAGTGTCCTTGGCAAAAACCTCGATTCAGGGAAATCAGCGTCCTTGACGAGAGCACCTCGATTCGCGTCGACCCGCATAGAAATCAGTGTTTTTGCAGGAATACCTCGATTCATTTCGACTCCAGGGAAATCAGTGTCCTTGGCAAAATCTCGATTCAAGGAAATCAACGTCCTTGGCAAGAGCATCTCGATTCGCGTCGACCCACAAGGAAATCAGTGTCTTTGCAGGAATACCTCGATTCGTCTCAACTCCGAGGAAATCAGTGTCCTTGGCAAAAACCTCGATTCAGGGAAATCAGCGTCCTTGACGAGAGCACCTCGATTCGCGTCGACCCGCATAGAAATCAGTGTCTTTGCAGGAATACCTCGATTCATTTCGACTCCAGGGAAATCAGTGTCCTTGGCAAAACCTCGATTCAAGGAAATCAGCGTCCTTGGCGAGAGCATCTCGATTCGCGTCGACCCGCAAGGAAATCAGTGTCTTTGCAGGAATACCTCGATTCGTCTCAACTCCGAGGAAATTAGTGTCCTTGGCAAATATCTCGATTCAGGGAAATCAGCATCCTTGACGAGAACATCTCGATTCGCGCCGACCCGCAGAGAAATCATCGTCTCTGCAGGAATATACAACGTCAGCAAATCGGAGCCACGACAAAGTTCCCAGTTCCATGACTCGGCGGTGCACAGACAACCCAAAGTCAACCCTCGACCTCCCTGTTGAAGCAACGCTTTGACTCGGGAGTAGGTCAACTTATCAATCACTTACGAGTCCCCTCGACTTGTAAGGAAGAAAATTCTCCTGTGAGATCCTTACGACTCTCAAGAGAAAACACACTTAGGAATGCTCATGATTCCTAAGGAGAAAATACACCTACGAGATCCTCTCGACTCGTAGGGAGAAAAAAATCTTTATGAGACCCTCACGGCTCATAAAGTTGGAAAGGCTTAAGCAGCAGATCTGAACCTGTTTCCTAAGCTATCGCTTCTTATCTCGATTCAGGGAAATCAGCGTCCTTGGCGAGAACCTCTCGATTTGTTTCAACCCGTAAGGAAATCAGTGTCTTTGCGAGAATCTCTCGATTCATCTCAACTTGCGGGGAAATTAGTGTCCCTACACATAAAGAAAATTCTCTTGTGGGATCCTTACGACTCTCAAGAGAAAACACACTTAGGAATCCTCACGATTCCTAAGGAGAAAATACACCTACGAGATCCTCTCGACTCGTAGGGAGAAAAAATATTTATGAGACCCCCACGGCTCATAAAGTTGAAAAGTCTTAGGCAGTAGATCTGAACCTGTTTCTTAAGCCATCGCTTCTTATCTCGATTCAAGGAAATCAGCATCCTTGGCAAGAACCTCTCGATTCGTTTTGACCCGCAAGGAAATCAGTGTCTTTGCGAGAATCTCTCGATTCGTCTCAACTTGCGGGGAAATTAGTGTCCCTACGCATAAAGAAAATTCTCTTGTGGGATCCTTACGATTCTCAAGAGAAAACGTACTTAGGAGTCCTCACGACTCCTAAGGAGAAAAGACACCTACGAGATCCTCACGACTCGTAGGGAGAAAAGCCTTTGTGAGACCCTCACGGCTCATAAAGTTGGAAAGTCTTAGACAACAGATCCTAACCCTTGTTTGCTAAGCCATCGCTACCTTATAAAGAGTTCAAGATGAACTGTTATCCACCATCTATGAGCCACACTTGCCAAAGCTACATGCCACTTAAATGGAGAAGTTACTCATGAGCATATAAACTACTTCACGCTAGAGTAAGACATAAAGAAATAGAAGGGTATAGCTCATGAACCTCAGGGTTTGGAACTATACCCCTTAAGAGTTGAGATTTGAGTCAATGATAGATGACGACGCTTGTGTTCGCTCGCTATCTTCTCAAACCAAGATTCTAAAGGTTATATACCAGTCTGAAACCGGCCATACGCCATGCATAACTCTGCACTACTTCACCCACGTACATACTTACATGGGCAAAGTAGTGGGGGCATTTGATCCCGCCAAAAATTTCTGCGCAAAAGAGTCCAACGTATCAAATGACAGCGATACGCTTAAGAAAATGCGAACCAGTATTTTCCGGGCTGTATTTTGACAAACTCCTGAATGATAAATAGCTAAATTCTGATGGTATCGAAAGCGTCTCGAAAAATCCTTCGATTTGATATATTATCGGCATCATAATTCATTCGGGATCAAAAGTTATGAGGCATCACGTGCCTACACGTGATCGTTGGTCACGTGCCGACACGTGATGGTTCCTGAGGACTCTGAAATAATAAGAATTAAATTCTGATCAAAAGGGGTCACGTGCCCACACGTGATAGGCTTTTAAACCCACTGAAAGGGATTAAAAGATATTATAAAACAGTAAGGAATACCCCAATGGGGCATCACGTGTCCACACGTGACCAAAGGTCACGTGCAGACACGTGATGGGTTCTTAAGCTCTTTAACTAATAGAATTAAATTCTATTTAAATGATCAAACAGTGGGATCACGTGCCAACACATGATAGGTTTTAAGCCTTCTGAACTAATAGAATTAAATTCTAATTAAGAGGGAATCGAGAACCCTAACTGGAAAAATATTGCTCTAAATCTTTCGAAACAAAAAGATTGCGCTCTGTAAAGTGGAGCACCGTTGGATTGAAAATCCAATGGTGATTAAAAATCACCAATTTATGAAAAGATTCTATATAAGAAAATATTTTCCTGAAATTCACCAAGAATAACAAACAGAGTATCTTTTGGATTAAAAATCCAATGGTGAATAAAATTCACTGAGTAATCTAAAAAGATCATATTGGTTACAAAATCAATTAAAATCTTTCAATGAAAAATTAACTAAACAAACTAATTATTTTCTTTCTCGTATAAATAGGAGCTAAGAAGAGAAGAGGGGGATCGATTTTTTTTGGAGAGAGAACTAACAACAGAGAGAAAAGGAGAGGAGAATTTAATTCTCAAGAGAGAAAAGAAGATCTTTTCAGAGAAAAGAAACCCTAGGTGAGAAAGGGGAAAGAGATCTAAGCTCCAATAAAATAAAAAGAAAATTTAATTCTCAATTTAAGAGTTTAACTCTTCTGAATAAGAACTTAGTTCTTCCTTTGATTGAAGATCTGCAGAAGCAGATCTTTCCACAAGTTGAGAATTTAATTCTCATCGGGTAGATTCTGCCATGCAGATCCAAAACTTAGAGGGAGAATTTAAGTTTAAAGAATTTAATTCCCCCAAATTCATAAGAATTTAATTCCTCCAAATGAAACTAGAAATTTAATTCCTCCAAACAGAATTAGGGTTTAATCCTATAAAAGAATTTAATTCTTCCAAATATATAGAAATTTAATTCCACTAAACAGAATTAGGGTTTAACCCTATAAGAATTTAATTCTTCCAAATACATAGGAATTTAATTCCTCTAAATAAAATTAGGGTTTAACCCTATAAAAGAATTTAATTCTTAAAACAAGAAACTTAAAACTCTCCATGCATAAAGAGTGATTAGTACCCAACATGATCACGTGGTAACACGTGACCCTCATCCTCAATGAGTAGAAAAGAAAGAATGGGATATGGTCACGTACCCCTACGTGACCCTTTAATGGACTCCTCAAAATAAGAAGGAATTAGCCCAGAGACAATGCCTCACGTGCTCCCACGTGACCCTCGAAATAAAAGAGAACAAAGCTAAAGGCCGTACTGATCTAGGGCGCCTCACGTGTCCCCACGTGACCCCTAGCAAATCATTTTAATATCCAATGCATGGATGCCCATCATGTGCCCACACGTGATGGCCTTGAGGACTAAAAGACTTCCCAAAACAAAAACCATGATATTGATATTAAACTCATCGTATATAATGATCGAAAGTGTTTAACACTTATGTGAATATTCTGAGAATAAATAAAGGCAGGGCCCAATCATCAGGCGCCTCATGTGACCCCACGTGAGCGTTTCAGCCTTAGTGTTTAACACTATGTTTTGATGCATCACGTGGTAGCACGTGATAGCCGAATATATGCTAGTGTTTAGCACTATATTCAAAACAGTCTTAGCCTAAATTGGTTGAGTTTTCCAAAGGCAAGACTCCTCTCCAACTGAACCTCAAAATTGATCAGTTTATATGATATGCAAAGCAAAGCCCAGAGCTATAATGAAGGGTTTAGTGCTCAGCCAAAGACATAATATTGTCAGAGCCCACAAATCCCTGTCTAGCATTGCTAAATAAAGAAGAATTGAACCCAAATAAATGTTCAACTTTCTTAAACCTAATTGGACTTAGCCCAAGTTGGACATAAGTTCTCAATTCAGATTTAACTGAGCTCATGCGCTCATAATCTAATTAATTGATCTTAGTCCCAAATTAGACTACAGATTTCCCAATCAACTTTGGTTCAAGGGTACATCTCTTCACTCCTTTGATATTTGTCGTTGTAATCCTTCAACGTCTTCAGAGAGGTAACGGGTTCTGATAACTAATCATTCCATGGACTATGGGGTCCTTAAACTCATGGACTATGATGTCCTTAAACTTTATAGACTATGACGTCTTTAAACTACGGACTGTGGGGTCCTTTGAACCCATGGACTATGATGTCCTTAACCTCGGACTGCGGGGCTCCTTTAATCCCACGGACTTTGATATCCTTAACCTCGGATTGTGGGGTCCCTTTAAACCCATGGACCGTAATGTCCTTAAACTAATGTTGGACCGTAATGTCCTTAAACTAACAATGGACCGCAATATCCCTAAACTAAACAATAGAGCCCAAATTCTCTTTTGTTGGATCTAAATGATCCTGTTAAGTAGATCTTAGTCTAAAATTAGACTAACGTATCCTTAACAAATTGTTAAGTTGATCTTACTCTAAAATTAGACTAACGTATTCTTAACAAACGTTTAAGTTGATCTTAGTCTCAAATGAGACTAATGTATCCTTAAATCCAACCCCAAACCCAAATCTAAGATACGGATTTGGACTAATCCACGCCCTACGGGCGAAAATATAAATTAGTCTCCGTATACAATCCACGGGCAACTAAAAACAAAACAAACACTCACGACACGAAGTGACCATCTGGAGAAGGAGAAAGTTGTTACTGCGATGCGGTAGCGTAATTAACTGCAGGGGCTTGCGCCTGCAGGGAAAAGCGTCCCCACAATCAAAAACCCCTCAACGAGGGGGAATCTGACGAAGTCTGCTATATCGGCCGCATCCGTTTAAACCTTCGATACATGGTGTCATAAATCAACTTGGCATCTTCGGAGAGGTGGACGAATAGCACCAAATAGCATCTGCCCTCGGAATTCAGGCCCCGACGTCCCAACGTCCCGGTCGCGTCTTCCGGCGGAGAACAAACACTATTAGAGGGTCACGTGGGATCACGTGAATCGATCTCAGTCATTCCTTTTTGTTCCTCAGAGATGCTCATGTGGGAATACGTGATCTGTCGTGATAGCGTTGAACCCTTATCATTTCTTTTTTGTGCATGGAAATCTTCATCTGAGTTTTGAGCATTTCAGGTCTTTTATTTTGATAAGAATTAAATTCTTTTATATGGTTAAACCCTAGTTTTATCAGAGGAATTAAATTTCTATATCTTTGGAAGAAATAAATTCTTCAAACTTAGTTCTTTCCCCTAAGTTTTGAGTTTGCATGATAGAATCTCCCCGATGAGAATTAAATTCTCAACTTGTGAGGAAATCTGTTTCTGCAGACCTCAACCAGAGGAAGAACTAAGTTCTTTTTAGAAGAGTTAAACTCTTGAAATGGCGAAGAAGAGATAAAAGGATCTCTATGTCTTTCTTCTTACCTAGGGTTTCTTTTTCTAAAAGAGAGTCATTCTTCTTTTTTTTTGTTTCTCAAATCTTATGGGGGGTTTCTTCTCTTTTTTTAAGACTTGAAGTTTTGGGTCCTTTATATAGTAGAGGTAAATTTGTTGATTTAGTTAAGGAAATCTCTCATTGAGAGATTTTTTAATTGATTTGGGGATTTTATCACCGTTGGATCTTTGATCCAAGGACTTCTGTTTTACATAAGATATTTTTCTTATTTTTAACAAGATTGGGAAAATATTTTCCCATACAGAGCTTATTCTATAGCTTGGTGATTTTTATCCACCATCAGATTTTTAATCCAACGGTGCTCTGTTTTACAGAGAGCAATCTTTCTTGTTTAGAAAGATTCAAGAAAATATTTTCCAAATAGGGTTCTGATCCCTTTACTTAGAATTTAATTCTATCGGCTCAGAAGGAATTTGAGACCACTCACGTGTAGCACGTGACCCCACAGAGTTAAACTCATTTGCGTATGTGCAACAGTCAAAAGAGGGCATCACGTGCTGACACGTGAGCCTTTCTGGCCTGTCATTTGTTTTAAGAAGGTGCCTATATACTTTGTATATAGATGCTCACGTGCCTGTACGTGAGGCTCAATTTCAACCTTATTTGTTAAGCGCAATGCCTATAATCTTTGTTCATAGGCGCATCACGTGTGGGCACGTGATGTTTCATTAGGGGAATTTTTTCCCATCGCTTTTTCTCTCCTTATTTTCTTTCTTATTTTTTTATATAAGGGAACAAATGCCCCCACAGCGTTGTTCTCACGTGGCTTGCACGTGAGTGCAACGCTGTCACCTTTTCCACCTTTCGTGAATTGCTGGGATCGGTTCACCTTCTTACTCTGATTCTTATGGGTCAACTATCTTGTTCCCCATGCCCCTTTTTCCGGCCTTGGAAATAGTTCCACCATGCACAAAATTTTCCATGTCTAGACTTGAATGCTTCTCTTTATAACCTGAATCTATGTCTTCCTCTTTCTTCACAGAGAGAGACCCATTCAGACCTTAGGGTGATCATTTTTTAGAAACAAACCAAGAATTATGGCTTGCAACCGTCCCCATGCTCGTCGGCAACCCTGGGAGGTGCCTATCGAGGAGATTATTCCTCGCTTTTCCGCGCGGTTAGCGGATCCTCTTCTTACTGATGACCAATGTGACGCGGTATTGTACGAGCTCCTAGCTCGTAGGGGTTCTCCTCTTCCTATGGGTTCCATTTGGCTCCGGATGATTTTCTTATCCGTGCTTGCCGATATCCCTCCTCATCCAGCGCAGATAACTCCGGCGATTCTCGATGCGGCGGAGGACAAGATTGAATGTTCCACGAGGCCCACTTGATTACTTAGCCTCTGAAGGATCGTTCGGTTCATTTACTGAGTCAGATACGAGCTCGGCGGGCCATTGTGTCTGCCTTCACCAATGAGCATGGCGCTAATCGATGGGGAGCAACTCATTGCGAAGACCGTCGCTTCGACATGGTAGAGAGGGCAGAGAGAGAATTTGAAAACTTTATTTATTGTTTTTTAACCCTTGTATCTCTGATCCAACATTTGGTGATCTCTTCCCTGTAGAGTAGTATATTTGTTTCAATGTATTTTTTCTTATTATTACCTGTTGAATGTTTTCTGTTCATCATATATTTGTACGTGTATCTCGCCCCTGTACATGAGCTTTATACTTTACCCTTAGGAATTTTTTTTAAGTGCGTGTGCCATTGCAGCGTCGTACATAAATCAGCACGTTTTGGACATCATTTCCATTTAAGCAGGCACGCAGTCGTGAATGCATGCTTAGTGGGGCACGAACCAAAGAGTCTCCTTACTGCCTTGCACAGTATATGGTTGGTGCTCGTGGGTTGCGCCTTTCTGTCTTGACTGGACGTGAAGTAGTTTATATACTCATTTTAGAGTTTGTTTAGTTTACCTCCCTTGGGCTTATAGGCAAACATGTCCTAACTCATAGTTAAACCTTGCTCTTTACGACAGAGGTCCGTTAGGGTGTGTGGTACTAAGGCATTCCCGATACGCAGTCTTGATGTCGTGTCTCTGCTCTTTTCTGGGCTGGACAAGGAATCTTCAAATAATCTCCCAAGTCATATTGCCGTCGGGAGAACACATCCTCCCTAGAAATCGTGAGGATTTCCAAGCGTTCATCGCCACCTCGAGTCGCCAGGATCTCGCTCGGATATATTTTTTCCTTACGAATCTTGAGGACTCATAAGTATCTTCTTTATTTCAGTGGGATGTAACTTTGGCAAATGTGGCTCGTAGATAGTCCATCTTGATTCCTTGTAGGGAAGCGATGGCTTAGGAAACAGGTTCAGGTTTGCCGTCTAAGACTTTTCAACTTTATGAGCCGTGAGGGTTTCATAAAGGGTTTTCTCCTTACGAGTCGAGAGGATCCCGCAGGTGTGTTTTCTCCTTAGGAGTCGTGAGGACTCCTAAGTGCCTTTTTTCTTGAGAGTCGTAAGGATCTCACAAGAAAGTTTCCCCCTTACAAGTCGAGAGGACTTGTAGGTGGTTCTTTCCCTCCTTGTTGATATTCGACTTTGGAGAGTGTGGCCCGTGAATAGTATGCAATAGTCCATCTTGGACCGACTTGCAGGGCCCCAGTGCTTAGGAAACATGTCCTTATTTCGATTACCTAAGGTTTTTCCCTACAAGTCGAGACGAGACGAGAAGTTCTCGCAGGAACATTATTTTCCCCATGAGTCGAGACGGATTGAGAAGTTCTCGCACGGATGTCCTAACGTCACAGTTAACTCCTGCTAATAGAAGTCCGTTAGGGTCTGTGGTACTAAGGTTTTTTACCCGTCGTACCGTCGCGTTGGTCGGTGTATTCCTTGATACGCAATCTTGCTGTTCGAGCAGCCCCGCGACTGTCGTGTCTATAATCCCTTCGGGGGATTGACAAGACGTCTTCAAGTAATCTTCCAGGTGATATTACCATCGAAAGAGAAAGCGTTAGGGATATTCCATGTCGCTTTTTACTTGAGATTAGGCTCAGTTTGTGAGCCCCGATGAGTCATGACCACTCTGCGCTGGAGTGGGATGATCTCCGATAGTCTTTCAGGTCTCATTTGAGTTGCCGTCAAGACCCTGAAGCTAGGGATCTTCCTTTGCTTCGTTTGTTGACATTGTGTCTGCAATCTTGCAATGAATGTCGAGGTTGTCTCTGGCTTGTCTGTGAACCGTCGAGATTTGGAACTAGGGGACTTTGCCATGGCTCCGTTTGTTGATGTCGCGTCTGTATCCTGTTGGAGGGAGGAAGAATGTTGTTGTTGATCTCTAGGCTGTGGATGCTGCCGTCGAGACTTGGAACTAGGGACTCTGCCATGGCTCCGAGGTAGTCTCTAGGTTGTCTATGAACCGTCGAGATTTGGAACTAGGGGACTTTGTCGTGGCTCCGAGGTGGTATCTAGGTGGTCTGTGAACCGTCGAGATTTGGAATTAGGGGACTTTTGCCGTGGCTCCGAGGTAGTCTCTAGGCTGTCTGTGAACCGTTGAGATTTAGAACTAGGGGACTTTGCCGTGGCTCCAAGGTAGTCTCTAGGCTGTCTGTGAACCGTCGATATTTAGAACTAGGGGACTTTTGCCGTGGCTCTGAGGTAATCTCTAGGCTGTCTGTGAACCGTGGGACTTTGTCGTGGCTCCGAAGTAGTCTCTAGGCTGTCTGTGAACCGTCGAGGTTTGGAAACAGGGGACTTTGCCGTGGCTCCGAGGTAGTCTCTAGGCTGTCTGTGAACCGTCGAGATTTGGAAACAGGGGACTTTGCCGTGGCTCCGTTTTGCTGACGTCGTATCTTCTTCTGGTTGGAATGAGAAGGAATGTCGTTGTTGATTTCTAGGCTGTAGATGTAGCCATCGAGATCTGGCTTCCTTTTGACGAAGCCCGGTGGGGTAATATAATTCCCTTTCCGTTTGTGCCCATGGATTGTATACAGGGGTCAATGTGATCTCACATGTAGGGCAAAAGTTTCATTTCATCATTTTTTTATTTCTTTCCGCGATACCCTATCATTTCAGCTTTTTATATCGCGAAATTCGCCATTGCCCAATCATTTCGGCTATATTTCTTTTTACTCACTGCTTTTTATTGCGAGTTGCCCAAACATTTCGGCTGTTTTTATATGCATATATTCTGCTCGCTGATTTTTATTGCGAGTTGCCCCATCATTTCGGCTATTTCATATGCATTTTTTTATTGCAAGTATGGGACTCGAGATCTGATATCAATCTTAGATCAGCATCGCTGCGATTGGAACATTGCCAGGAGCGAATCATCATTTGCCGTGAAAGGACTTAGAATTTGATACCGATTTAGGCATCAGCATCGCTACAACTGGGATATTGCCATGAGCGAATCATCATTTGCCTTTGTCGATTAGAACAAATGTGGCTTAGCAAACAAGGTTATGATCTTGTTGCCTAAGGCTTTTTAACTTTACGAGACGTAAGGGTCTCATAAAGGTATCTCTCCTACGGGTCATGAGGATCTCGTAGGTGTATTTTCTTCTTAGGAATCATGGGGATCCCCAAGTGAGTGTTCTCTTATAAGTCGTAATGATCTCATAAGAGTATTTTCTTCTTGCAAGTCGAGAGGACCTACAAGTGTTGTTCACCAAGTGGGGAAATTTCGCGCCATTGGTGGAACTGGGTGAGGAGACGTTTATTTGTGCCCGTGGATTGTATACGAGGGTCAATATTGGACCGCTTGTAGGGAAACTTGGGGAGTGTGATGGCTTAAGAACAGGTTCAGGTCCCTGTATCATAAGGCTTTTGAATCCTATGAGTCATGAGGGTCTCATAAAAGGGAATTCTTCTTACGAGTCGTGAGGATCTCGTAAGTGTAATTTCTCCTTAGGAATCGTGGGGATTCCTAAGTGTGGTGCTCCATTTTGTGAGTCGTAAGGATCTCACGCGGGTGTTTTCTCCTCACAAGGTCAAGAGGATCTTGCAAGTGCGCATGATTTTTTTTACGAGCCTGCGTCCTTTCAGGTTTTCACGAACTCGCCGGCAGTCCTGCTGTTTTTACTCACGGAGCCCTTTCGGGTTTTCATCCGTGCCCATTTCGCTTGTGAACGTACCTTTTTTTTACCCTCTGTTTGCCAATGGCACTTGGGGGGACTTCACCACCGGGGCAGCAGTGCAGCCAGCGGGGCTTGAGTTGGAATCCTCGCCATTGGGACTTGTGAACCTGAATTTCACTGTCACCGTGTTTGAGGCGACGTATTTAGTTTAAAGACATCTCGGTCCATTGTTAGTTTAGGGACATCTCGGTCCACAGCTAGTTTAAAGACATTGTGGTCCGTTGTTAGTTTAGGGACATTTCGGTCCGCGGCTAGTTTAAGGACATTGCGGTCCGTTGTTAGTTTAGGGACATCTCGGTCCAAAGCTAGTTTAAGGACATTGCGGTCTGTCGGGATTTTGAGGCGAGATTTCACCGGATACTACTTATAGAGTTTGGACTCAGGAAGACAGCGAGCGGACACGAGCGTCATTACCCATCGTTAACCTGAGCCGTGACTTGTCAAGCGTAGTATTTCTTAAGGAACCGGCCATTTATTGGCCGGAAGAGTCTTTCGCCTTGCATATCCATGAGCAAGTAGGTCCCACCTTGATAGACCTTGTCTATGATATATGGACCTTCATCGTTTGGTTCGAATTTCCTCCGTTTGGCACGATTGGGGATCATAGGTCTTTTTACGACTAACACGAGTTCGTCTTGGTGGAATGTTCTCATCTTGGTCAGTCTTTCGTATGAGCGCGTCATCCTTATTTTGTAAGCTTCCAGGTTTTGCTGCGCCATGAGACGAGTTTCATCGAGGGAATCAAGCTCCTCAAGCCGAAGGTGGGCATTTTCTTCATCCATCAGCTCATGTCGGACCGCTACTCGTAAAGAGGTTAGTTCTATCTCCAAGGGGAGAACCGCTTCCGTTCCGAATACTAACGCGAATGGCGTTGTATTCGTGGCCGTCTTGAACGTGGTTCAATAAGCCCAGAGAGCTTCATGCAATCTCTCGTGCCAATCCTTTCTGTTTCTGGACACCGTCTTCTTTATGATCTTCGTCAAGGTCTTGTTGAAAGCCTCAGCTAGACCGTTAGCTCGGGGGTTATAGATTGAAGAGTATCTCCAATCTATTTTATGCTGCTGTGCGAAGCGGTTGATCTTATGGCTTCTGTAGGCTAGCCCGTTATCCGAGATAATCTGTCGTGGAGTGCCGAACCGGTAGATGACATGTGTCCTGAATAAATGGAGGATGTTCTCCGTCTTCACCTCTCTTAGCGGTATTGCTTCTGCCCACTTATAGAAGTAATCGGTTATTGCTAGTATGAACCGATGTCCCTTGGATGATGTTGGATCGATGGGCCCAGATTATCGGTTCCCCGCATTTCGAATGGACAGCTAGCTAATGTTGGGTGTAGCGGATTCGGATGCTGGTGAATGAAGTCTCCGTGAATTTGGCACGAGTGACACTGCTTCGCATATTCAAGGCAGTCCTGAATCATCGTGGGCCAATAGTAACCCATTATTTTGATCTTCAGCTTTATCTTTGGCCGGCTTAATGGGAACCACAGAGTCCGTCATGAGTTTCTTGGATGACTTTCCTTGCTTCTTCCGGTCCTAAGCATCTTAGTCACAAACTGTCAAACAATCTCTTATATAGAGTATCATTGACGAAGGCGAAGGATAGAGCTCGTTTCATGAGCTGATGTCTTGACGACGCGTCTTCGGGCGTATAATGAGATTTGAAGTAGTCTACAAAGACTTCTCTCCAATCCTTCGCCTTTTCTTCATCCTCTAATTGGAATGCCGCTTGTTCGGCCGCTTCCTTTTCTTCAGACGACTCCGGAGATATTTCTGCTGGCAAGAGAATCCGGCGGCTTTGCACAATGATCCTTACGTCATCGAGGTTTTCGTCAGCCAGTTCTTTAGCGAGTTTGGCTAACACATCTGCCTTGCTATTTTCCACTCGTGGTATGCTTTCCAGGACGTAGGAGGGGATCTGAGATAGCCGTTGCTGCACTCTTTCACCATATTTCACCAATTAAGGCTTACACGTCTGATAGCCGCCCTTTACTTGGCTAACGAACAGCTGGGAGTTTCCATATATGAGGAGGTTCTCGATTCCCATGTCAATGGCAATCTCGAGACCTTCTATCAAAACTTTATATTCCTCTTCGTTGTTTGTTCTTGGCTCCGTTAAGGAAAGGGCAAAACGCATTATCTCTTTTTGTGGAGTCACAAAGATAAGGCCTACTTCGGCTTTTATTATGGGGGTGCTTTGCTTCCGCCTCTTCATAGACGATGCCCCATCGAAGTAGAGTTCCCATCGGGTATCACTCCCTCCTTTCTCCCCGTCGATTGTGTCGAACGCATATTCATCTGGCAATTCACAATTTAAAGGAGAATTAGCTAGTATCGGATGCTCAGCGAGAAAGTCGGCGATGGCCTGGCCTTTTATTGCCTTGAGAGGTCGATATACTATCGAGAACTCCATCAAGAAGAGGGCCCATTTGGCAAGCCTTCTCGTTAGTATGGTTCTTGACATCAAATACTTAAGAGGGCCTACCTTTGATATGAGATGGACCTCATATGCCAAGGCATAATATCGAAGCTTTGTTATCGGGAAGATCAGTGCTAGGCAATGCTTTTCAATAGGGGAATAGTTGTTTTCTGCCCCTAGAAGGACTCGACTCAAATAGTAGAGAGCTCTCTCCTTTCCCTGGTCGTTCTTCTGTGCCCATAGCGCGCCTAAAGAACCTTCAAGGGCTATTGTGTTTAGGATGAGGGGCTTACCCTTGACCGGAGCGGTCAGTACCGGCGGTTTTTGCAGGTATTGCTTGATTTCGTCCCGTGTACTTTGGCATTTCTGATCCCAGATGAACGGGGTCCCCTTCTTCATTAGATGGTTGTTGGGACGACATTTGCCGGAGAGGCTGACTTGGAGTTTGACACCTGTTTAGGCATCAGTATCGCTATAACTGGGATATTGCCAGGAGCGACTCTTTATTTGCCTTGAGAGGACTCGGAATTTGATACCGATTTAGGCATCAGCATCGCTACAACTGGGATAGTGTCAGGAGCGAATCATTATTTGCCCCTGTCGATTTGGAAAAATGTGGCTTAGCGAACAAGGTTAAGGTCCCGTCGACTATGGCTTTTGACTTTATGAGCCGTAAGGGTCTCATAAAGGGTTTTCTCCCTACGAGTCGTGAGGATCTCGCAGGCGTATGTTCTCCTTAAGAATCATGGGGATTCCTAAGTGATGTCTTCTCTTGTAAGTCATAAGAATCTTCCAAGAATGTTTTCTCCTTATAAGTCGAGAGGACCTACAAGTGTTATTCACCATATGGGGACATTTCTTGCCATTTGTAGAACTTGGCAAAGAAATATTTATTCGTGCCCCTGGATTGTATACAAGGGTCAATATGGAACGCCTGTAGGGCAATTTGGGGGATATGACGGCTTAAGAACAGGTCCAGATCCCTGTAACCTAAGGCTTTTGAATCCTATGAGCCGTGAGGGTCTCACAGGGGGATTCTCCTTACGAGTGGTGAGGATCTCGTAAGTGTTTTTATTTTAACGAGGTTGCGCCCTTCCAGGTTTTCACAAGCTCGCCGGCAGTCCTGCTGTTTTTACTCACGGCGCCCTTTCGGGTTTTCATCCGTGCCCATCTTGCTTGTCGACATACTGTTTTGCTTTTTGTTTTTGTTTTTTTTAGCGGGGCATTCCACTAGCTTGTAGGACCTGTTTGTAGGCCCCTTAATTTCTTTCCTGTCCTTTGAGAAGAAAGGACCGTTTTACATAGATATTTTTCCGCCAGTGAGAAATATGCCCTATGTGTATATCTCAGGGCGGGAGCGAGTACCCACGCCGTCGCTATTTTGGCAACAGGTTGCTTCAGAGCCGCTTGTTTTTGTTGAGCGTAGGCGACAAATGCCGCCTTAACTCCGCTTTTCATTCATCTTCATCAGATGATGAAGGGTTTTGACCCAGCTAATCCAATCGAGTTATTTTATCACTGAGCTCTTGGAAGGTTGTAGGCTTGAAAAGGGCCGTAAATGGGAACACCTTTTGAATTTGGGTCAAAGGTGGCTATGAACATTCCCATAGCCACAGCTTCATCGATACGTTACTTACATTTTGATCAGAGATTTCGCCATCGGGTAACATATTGAACCCAAGTCTCATTCGGTCTAACCCTTTCGTTGATCAGTGCCGTCACGGTAGTATGTTTGTTCTCATTAGCGAATCCCTGACAGAAGAGTATATCCATTTCTTCGAAGCTCTTCATGAAATCATTTGGGAGTTCTGCATACCATTCGAAGGCGATGCCCGCCAGATCACTGACGAACTGTCGGAGGAGTAGTATGTCATTTCCTCCAGAATTGCAGCACATGGATTTAAATCCCGCAATGTACTGGCGAGGATTCCCAGTTCCTTTATACATGTAGAATGTTGGAAGTGTGTACTCTGGCGGGTACTGTATTTTATCGTACCACTTCGGATACGGTCGACCAATCTTGATTGATCTATTTGCGGCTTCACTGGCGTAGTGAGCTTTGATTTTCCGAGCGATATATTCGTTCAGCTTTGCTTTTAGGAATCATTTCCTCCTCAACCGTTGATGAGGTTTGTAGAGGATTTGAAATGTCATCCTTATCTTTAAGACCGACTACCGGTGGTTCATATGCCAGTGGTTTCGATTGAACCATCATTCCAGCCATATTTTGAATCAGAAGGGCCATCTGGTTTATTTTAGTGGATATTTCTGCCGCTTCTTCATCTCTCTTTTTCAGAGCGCGCTTTAGGAAATCAATATCCGACTCCTTCTCTACTTTTTCTTCGGGTGCGTCCTCGGGATCTTCCTTAGGCGATGGATTAGCGTTTGCTGTTGCCTGTGCGAGCATCTCTTGCAGCTTTTCACGTTGCAGTTGAACTTTTGTCAGGGACCAAGTTGGAGGTCGGTGACTAGTAGAAGCTTGAATTTCGTCTTTGGAATTCACCACATAGACTATGTGAACTACCATGCCCTCAGGCTTGGGGTGTTTGGAGTTTGCTTCGGGCACTTGAGCTTTATTAAGCCTCTTTTTTTTATGAAAAGCCGCTTTGGTTTTGAGAGGAACCGCTGTATCAGGATCCGTCTTGGGATGAGTCCCCTTGTATTTGAAAGGAGATTTGTCAAAATTTGGCTGCCGTCTAGGGGAAGAGTCGCGGTTGACGACAGAGACCTTCACCTGCTTCCATACCTTATATATAGATGAGGAAAGTTGTTATAGGGAGCAAACCGGTTTCTTCTCTCGTGGGATCTCCATGGGCTGCGGAGATTTCTCCAATATTGCGGTGAGAGAATCTTGTCTGACCTTTCGCAAGAGTTTGAAGCTGTTCCCAGTTGGAACAACAACATTCACCACTGGGGTTGAAACAGGACCATACGGAGAACTGCCCCCCGCTCATTTTGTCTGATGCCGATATCGATGTCGACCGTTTCTTACGGCCGGGATTTTATTAGCTTCAGGATTTTACCGAGCCTGCTCCCTGTTTTCTTTAAGAGCTTGAATATTCTGCCCCATGCATCGACCTTGGTCCTTAGCAGGCGCCAGTTGTTTGAGGACTGATTCCGTCGGCAAAGCTCCTGCTTGGGGAGCTAGCCTATAGAAGACAGACTTCTTCTGGGCTTCCTCCTTCGACGTTGAGGCACCGAGGGTGGGTGGTGGGAGTGTCGACCCAAATAGAAGCCCGTTGATTTCTTGAAGAGCCGGATTGCAGAGATTTGAGGCTGCAAGTGGCCCATACTTGACTCCACCGGATATGACAGAGCCTGAGTTGCTAGGGTGGGAGCAAACGCCATTCTTCATAGAGACGAAATGCCGGCTTCAGTATCCCATCACCCAAGGGCAACCACAAACATATATACCGTGATTATTTGATCGCGGAAAAACACGACACACGAAGTATGGCGAGCTCAGTGCAATCGCGTTCCCTGCGAAAGTGAGTTTATGACTTTTTGAGAATAAATTGGTTTTGCTCGGGACGAGCAAAAGATAAGTTTGGGGGTATTTGTTCATATCAGATTTTTGCATTTTTATATCGCTCATTCTTAATCACATTGCATATAAATAGGTGCTTTTGATCCATGTCTGCTAAATAGTTGCAGGTTACAGGTTCTCAGCTCTTTACAGTGAGATTCGTGAAAAGTCGCAACAAATGTGGGACTACGACCAATAACAGATCAATACTGACCCGCATGATGCCGCATACCAGTTCAAGCGGAGTTCAAGGCAAAAGTCCACTGCTGAATATCTGGAAGAGAACAGAAGAGATTTTGAGAAACCAAGTGTACCAAACAGAAGATGAAAGCAATATGGAGAAACCCTGAAGAGATGGACCCATGATTCCACTAAACGGCCGCGGAATCGCGGCCACACAGGTACTTCTGCCGTGGAACCATGGCCATGTTATGCACGTGTCGGTGGCAGTGTCGGTGCTTTGACTCGGCTCTCTTGGGGTAGTTTTGTAAATTAGTGATTGGATAAGAATGTAAACCTAGGGTTTCTTATCTATAAATAGGAGAGCTCAAAGCCTTTCTTAGTGTGCCTCTTTCAGAGTGCCTCTTTTGAGGATGCCTCTTTTTAATTTCTAGATCTAAATTTTAATTCAATTGTAATGTGTTTTTGAGAGGTCATCAATAAATTTAGTTTTTATTTTTATCCCGCATTCTTTTTTTATCGTCTTTTAAATACCTGCAATTTTAATTTGTTAAATTTAGTGATAGAAATTTATCTGCCTTTTCCTTATAAAGAATTTTATTGTTATCTCTCTAATGAGTGAGTAATTCCTCACTTGTTAGGGTAGGAGAGAGAAGGTTTGAGAGAAGGAAATCTCTCTCACTCCTTTCTTTGCCCAAATAATTTTAAATACGGACTCCTTTTAATTCAACCATAATCCGCTCACTACGGCACCTTATCCTACATGATAGCGGTGATTCCCTAGTTAGACCGATTGTGGTTGAATTAACCGGAGGTTAGGGCTAAGAGCCAAGAACGGACGGATAAGGACCAGAAGGAGGAAACTAAGTTTCTTCCTAGTCGTGCTAATCCCCGTTGTTGCCGGTTACCTTAACACCTATATTCATAACTAAGGCATTGAAAGATGTGAGAAGATCCCTATCTCGAATTAACCTAATTCTAACCCTAGCAAGTTTTTTATCAACTTATTCTCATTCATAGGTCTTAAAACAAAACCCAACTTAATTGGACTTAACTCGTTAGAAGATAAAGAAAAGGATTCTTTCTCCCTGTGGATCGACCCGTTCTCAACCGGCTAGCTACCAAGCGACACCGTCTTGATTGTGGTAAATTTAAACACATAAAATCTCTAACAATCATGTACAATAACTTTAAATGAATTTTATGTACACTAAAATTGGAGTTGTTACAACTATGAAACTGAACGAGACCGAACTGCAGTTCATGTAGGTATGTACAAGTGCGACTATATGGGGCTCAGTGCATTTTCAAGTTCATGTAGGTATGTACAAGTGCTTAAACTCAGGTGTCCTCAAGGATGCTACCCTGAACTACAGTTCAGAGTCACATTCCCAGTCAAATCTCGTTACAGTAATCTATCAATACCGAAAATAAACTATAGATGGTTTTATATTATCAAGTCGGCTTCGATCTGAGCCATAGAATGTTACATTCCGAACTGTACTAAATTTTCAATGATTTTAACAAGGTAACATTCACGGTAAAATTCAGATTTAGTGTCGCCTTTAGGGGCGACTTACATGATTAATAACATGATATTTTGCATCCAAATTCCTACACGGTATTCGTAATCAATAAAGAGACCTAACTATCGCAGGTTCCGTCATAACAAGATATGTTTTGGATTATAGTTTGCATCAAACACTAGGGTGGCGGTTGGTAATTGGTCGAAAACACACATCTACACTACTATATAACAAATTAATCTAACATGAGTATCTAGCCTAGGTATTAAAATAACATGAACAACAAGAGAAAGGTTTTCTCTTGCCTTTGGCGAAAGTGGCACGACTGTTACGGCAGCACGACAAGGGCACGATCACGGCACGGAGACGTCACGGCACGATACACGCGTGACTCGACTGGCTCGAGGGAAGACTTGGGGAGGGTCGGCACTGCAAAGGTGGGCACGGGTGCTGTGGCACGACGATGAGGTGCAGCGGAGCTCCGAGGGTGCTGCAGTTGCAGTAAGATGCTCGATGGGGGTTGGTGCGCAAGGGGGTGATCAGGGTCGGGCAAGCCACGGGGTTCTGGGGTGTGGCTCGAGATGCAGAGGATGAAATGGGGCGGTGGCGGTGGCTTGAGGTGCGATGCAGTGGGTGTGGGCTTGGGTGCAGTGGGTCACTGGAGTTTGGGTCTTGCGTTGGTTGGCTGTGGCGATGGCGTATGGAGGGCAGCAAAGTGGTCGGGGTAGTGAGAGAGAGTGTGTCAGAGGTTTGGGAAGATGGGATCGCCGGTGATGAGGGTCAGTGGCGAGGTGGCAACGATCGGGGATAGTGAGGTGAAAGATAGCAGCGAGCTCGAGTGAGGGGGAATAAGTTAGATGGAGAAAGAGGTAGCAAGAGAGAGAGAGAGAGAGGTTGTTAGAGTTGAGGAGGTGATCACGGGGACCTCGGTGAGCCGTTGGGGAGAGCTCGTTCGTGGGTTGAGCGGGTCTCACGGGCGCGGCTCGAGCTAGAAGGAGACATTGGCGAGAGGAAATGAGAGGGGATAGAGTTGGAGGTGCTGGCGACGTGGTAAGGACGAGGTCGTCGCGGAGGTGGGCGCGGTCGTCGCGGGTGAGCACGAGAAGAAGGGAGCCATTGGGTTTTGTTGCGGGAAAAGAAAAAGAGAACGAGGAAGAAGAAGAGGAGGAGGCGGGTCGGGTCGGATCGGGTCGGGTAGGGGTGAGTCGGGTCGGGTAGGTTAGGATTGGGTTTAGATTAGGATTTGTTTTAGAGTTTAGGTTAGGAATTAATTATTAAAAAAATATAATAATTTTTTTTTAAAATAGGGAAAATCTGGAAAAATACGAAAAAATATACGGGGCATGGGGATTTACACTTTTGAAAGAACAGACCTTATTTAATTTCTCTTCTTGAGACGATTCCGCTCCCCCTCCCAACACTTGTTTTTGAGGCTGGTCGGCATTAGGCCTGCATGTTCCTCACCTACTTTGGTCGGCAGATGCATTAGAGAATTTAGTGTCCTTGAGAGGCCTATCTTTGCGGTTGTTGTTCTCCGAATATCTGGACTTGTTGTTATATTGGTATTTTGGAAGAGATTCGGGACCCGCATGTTCCAACATCTGGACTCTTTTAAGTTAGCGCTGGAAAATTTCGGGATCCGCTGATGACTTTCCCTTGATCCTGTCCCGTGTCAACTGGTTGCAGTCATGCGTCAGGACTTTCCTGAGGGCTAACCGCCGTCGACTTTCATGAAGGTATTCCACTCTTAGACCGGAGGGAGTAGCTGTTGGCTGATTTGGGACATCAATCTCTGGTTCATGGACCAAAATTTGATTTTGTTGTGATTGCACTTGAAGGACCCGGGTTGTGAGATTTGCCACAAAATTCACCAGATTGTCGACTTTGGAACGAATCTTGGCTAACTCCCTGTCACGAACCTGAAATTGCTCTTGAAGCCATTGGAATAACGCTTGTTTTGTAGTTTTGGGGATGATGACATGGCTATCCTCATTGCCTGAGCTTGATTCTCCAAGAACCATGGGCTTTTTTTGCTTAGCAGCTTGAGCAGGGTCCTCATCATTATCTGAACCGAGTCAGTATTGGGCATCATCAACCATATCATCACCATGGCTATGAAGTGTAGGAGGGTTCGTTTCTTCAGGTCCACCATGTAGACTGTGTGTATCGTGCATCCGTCCATTGCCCCCTCATTGTCAACGTTACTCACCGGACCTTTGGATTGTCGCTGTGGTTTGTCCCTTTCAGGGAAAGGTGAACAATTGAGAGTGGTCGGTTCCTGAAATATCTCGGTCTCTGTTTGTATAAAATTGACGGTCGCGATTTGATCGTTTGTCAACACGCCAGGGGAAAATGTGATTTCTCCCTTCTTGTATTGTTTCTCGACCCAATCCTTAAAAATGCAACAGTCTTCAATAGTGTGTCCCAACACTCGGTGGTATGGGAAATAATTAGGATGATCAGCCTTGTTTGCTTCACTTAGCCTTTTTGGTTCTGCTAGCCGCCGGCCATTTTTTAGAGCATCTTTGAATATTTTGTGGACCTTATCTCTTTTGAAAGAGTATACCTTATTTCTCTTTTCCTCCAAAGTTGGCTCTCGGGGTTTGTTAGTCTTCGCTCCGCCCACTCTTTGTCTGTTGAGAGAATTGGTGTTGTTGGAACTTTCGCCTTTCCGGTTGTCATCCCTCCGATGTCTTGGTCTAAATTGGAGATCCTGAGTGGACTCAAGTTTTGAGCGTTCCAACATTTGGAGGTTTTTGGTCAGTTGTTGGAATGTTTTGTGACCTGCGGCGCACAAAAAATGTTTCATCCAGTTGTTTAGATTTTCTATAAGAAGACTGACGGATTGGTCTTGCTCCAATGGCGGTTCACATTTGACAGAGAGATTGCGCCATCGGACTATAAAATCCGTGTTGTTTTCGTTGTTCTTTGGCTAGGTCCTTACAAGGTCGGCAATGGTGATTTTGTCGTTGACACTCATAAACCTTTGCTTGAACAGGAATTTTATTTGAGCGAACGTCATGATCGAGTCATCCGATATGCTTGTATACTAATCGAAAGCAACATTAGTCAAACTATTGACAAACTGATGGAGAAAGAGTGCATCATTGCCCCCGGTATTCACGCATGATGCTTTAAATTGGAAAATGTGTCGGTTCGCATTTCTCATCCCATCGAACCTTTCAAATTTGGGGACGACATAACCACTTGAAAACTCCACAAGGTCATATTGTGCAGGGTATAGTCTCCCACTGATGCCGACCTCTTTCTGCGTCTCGGCCTTGGCCACCAATATTTTGACTTTGTTGGTGATCAAATCCATGATCTGATCCTGCGTTAGCGGACGGCCGTCATCGGTAGTCAAGACATTTCTTAAGGAAGAATATGGCCGACTTTCATGTCACGCCCCGCTTCCCGGAGTACGCTAAGATGGGCACGTGACATAGCCAACCATGCTACCTGTGGATAGGAAAAATCCTTCCACAGTCACATTACGGCTGTATAGATATCAAGAACAGGAAAGTAAACTAAACTATCTAGTACATGTCCATAAGCCAGAGTAAATGAGTCAAGAAATAATATAATATGCGGAAGCAAAAGATCAAATAAATAAAACACCTGGAAAGTAAAACTGGATACCAACAGGATCCTCACCGCTCGGTCTAACAGCGGCAATACTCCTGATCAGTCGGCAACAAAGGTAGAGTATTTAGGCCATGCAAAACCCAGACGTCAGCGTGTCATAACATCAAGCAATAATGTATAAACAGGGTAGCAAGACATGCAAGTATGATTATAAAAGGTAAAGCAGGTGTAACAGCAATATAAATCAGGCAGTAAAAGGTAGTGTGCAGTGAGTAATCTAAACTGGTCTATTGGGTTGATTATTCTCAAGTCTTTGAAATCAATTTGATGAATCATCGATGTAACTCAATAGTATCCCGTGCGTGCCCGGGATCACGGTCTATGACTCTCGGGCTGAATCCGAGACGTGCCGCAAGGCAGTAAAAGGGTAGTAGGTAATGACGAGTGATGTCAGCAGCATCACCCCGGGGCTGGCCTAGCCCGTAAGACTGATCAGAAAAAGTAGAGAACTGTCGAGTTACAAGTCAGGTTTCATCATTGATTTCCCCATACCCCCAAGTTATATGTGTTCAAGTCAGGTATTAAGTAATCTAGAGCTAATGCCAACACAGGATCACGCAGGTATAGGTTTGTCTAGATAGACAACAGGAACTGTCCGTAAGGACAACAGGTCAGGTTTGTTGGCATCAGACAGAAAATCAGGTAACAAGTAAAGCCATGGTACATCAGGTCAAGTTAGGTAGTACATAGGTATCATGTCATGTCAAGAGTTGCACGGTACCATTTCGTGTCATGTAGTAGGTGTAACAAGTCATGTCGGGGTGCACAAAATGTCACGTGGGTGCTCATAATCAAACTAATATAAGCATAGGTATACAAAACAAGCATGGGGTACTACTGGAACAATAAAATGGAACATTGTAATGTGAAATGCAATCAGGTACAGATTAAGGTATATAAATGTACAGTTATGATTAGGGTTAAGATTAAAGTTCCAATACTAATTAAACTACAATTTATCAAATGTGGAATGTCAAAATTATAATATAATATATTCAAGTGATCTATTGATGCAATAATATTTATACTAGACGAGATGGATGCAAACGGGTGTTTGACCAGTGATAAACTATTTAAAGGGTACTATGGGCTAAGTAAATATAATAGCATGTAACAAGTTTTACTTACTTCAGAACAATGGTCGATATGCAGGCGGCCTGATGCGACATGACACGATACGGTGTGCGAAACGACATAACACGGTACTGGGTCTAGTCGCGATCTGGAGACGATCTGGTGGTGGTCAGGTCGCGATCTGGTGCAGGGTGTCGGGGTAAAAATTTACACCCCGGTTGACCAAGTCAAAATCAAAGTCAACCCCAAGCCAAGTGGGCCCAAGCCCAGATCCAGTGGGCCCATGCCCGGGTCGAGCCCGAACATGAAGCGGCCGGCCTCCCCCCATCCCAAGATAAAAATTTTTGTAATAAATAATTTTGTTGCATTTCTTTTATGTTATTTTATGGATAAATGTAAGAAAAAGAGGCATAAAGCCAAATTTTTGTAAAGCCCATGGCTTATGTGCAAAAAGAAATGGCACATAAGCCATGGGATAGGCAAAATGCCATTTTGTGAAGCCCAAGAGGCTATGTGTAAAGTGTATAGCCTATAAAGGCAAGGATAATGAAAATATCTCACAACTTTTCTCTCTCCAAAAAAATTTAGATCTGAGATCTTTTCTCCTTCTTCAAGGTTCCAAAATCTTCTTCTTTCTTTTGAATTAAATCAAGAGTTTTACTCTTCATTTTATAAAACAAAATAGTTTTTCACCACCAAACCCACAAAGGGGAACTTGGATCTGTCACTAGATCACAAAAGGAGAGATTTTTAAAAATCCCATATCTCTTGATCTTCAAGATCCAACCAATAGAAGAGGAAGAAGAAGAACTCCCCTTCATTAACCCAAAACATCTTAGGAGTTTAAACTCCACCCTATTTTCTCTTTAGAGAATTTCTGGGGCTAAAAGCCCCTTTTTCCTCGCCGGCGCACTAGCGCTCGAGCGCAAAACGCCCACGTGCCGACACGTGGCGCGCTTGCACTCCAGCGCCCTGCGCTCGAGCGCAAAGCGCCCACGTGCCGACACGTGGCGTACTTGCGCTCCAGCACTCTGCGTTCGAGCGCAAAGCGCCCACGTGCCGACATGTGGCGCGCTTGTGCTCAAGCGCCCGAGCGCAAACCGCCCGCGTGCTGACACGTGGCGTGCTTGTGCTCCAGCACCCTGCGCTCGAGTGCAAAGCGCCCATGTGCCGACACGTGGCGTGCTTGCGCTCAAGCGCCTAGGCGCTGGCCTCACGCATCCTTTGGATGTCTTTTTCTCCCTTTATTTATATATACATGTATATGTATACATATGTATACATATGTACACATACACATACTCTGCGTGGCTCCCGATATATCTAAACCCCCCCAAAACAAAACACACGTACACTGCACATCGAGTTCGCATGACCAGTTTAACCCGTCAATCGGAGGTTATCTCGCTCCAAAGGCGAGGGGTAATTAACGGCAGCTTAGTCCACGGCTGCCGGAGATTCGGATCCTCACAATCATTAAACCCCGGCCTACCTTAGGCAAGGGGAATCTGTAGTACGCCTGACCAGCACGCGCGTATTCCCATCTCAATAGGGTGACTAAAAACACTCTACAGTTTATGGCACGCCCGGTGGGACCTTTCTCTCCTCCCATATTTCGGGTTAAATGTTCATGCGAACTCAATAAATATACATATCGATTGTCTATACTGAAATGATTTTTTTCTGTGCAGCAATCAACTTTCGACGACAATGTCTCCTAAGACGAATTCAGCTTTTAACGCGACCTCGATTTCGTGCGTGGTCAAGGTCAATGCTTGTGTGGTTCTCCCCGCAAACCTCAGTCGACAGTGGGAGGAACTGCCCCGCCAGTTTGGCTCCGTCATCATCTACCCTGCCGGAAGCGCTCATCTGGCAGAAATCCCGGCGAAACAGGTGGCCAAGCCGGTTTCAAGGGGCAAGAGGCCGAATGTCGTGATCGCCAAGGCATCACAACCGAAACTTAAGACGGTGTCTGAACGATTCTCTAGTGCTCCAACGGGGGGCAAGAACTCCGGTACAAAGGGCAACATCAAATGTTGCGGACGAGCTCAGGCGATGACTCCAACAAATGCACAATCGAGCATATCTCCAAAATCCTCCACCGTCCAGTCTATGACGTCTTCCCAAAGAGCCGAAGTCTGCCAGGTGCTTAGAACAGAAAAGTTAAAGCAGAAGCGGCTCAGGTATCGAGCCAACAAGAGAGCCAGGGCTTCGGCCAAATGGAATCTTGTGAAGTTCCAAGTGCAGGGTCGCCCCGCGACGACGACTGAGTTGGACGTAAGAATCAACAATTCCTTCGAGCCTCTGAAGTGGGTTCATGCCATGACCGCCAGAATCAAGAAGACATCGGTCCGAACAATGCTACAAAGAGACGTGTCCCGGCCCCAACAGAAAAAGTATGACACTGTTCTTCAAGAGTCTATCAGGCGCTCTGTGCCGCACCAAAGTAGCGCGGCAAATCCAGAAAAGAAGCGCCAGCACCATTCAAGAATCCGGCCAGGCCATCCGCCTTCAATCGACTGCCCGCTACTGAAACAGGGGGGTCAAGACAGCGATCTGTGAAATCAGCTGCCGACAATAAAAAGAGGGCTGGATATATTATCCATACGGTCTATATAGCGGGCGGGCGCCCCAGCGACAACCTTCGCAGCAAAAACAAAGATGGGGCCACCACATCCTAAGTCCAATCTGGCTTGAATGTGGTTGCCGCTTCCCAAGAACATCCGCCTCCGCCGGATGATGAAAACCCTCTCGAGGAGGAAGATAGGCAGAAAGACCTCTCGGTCCATGCAGAGTCAAGCTCGGACAGCGAGGAAGAGCCGACTTTCCACCCCAGGACCGCGGAGCAGGAGCTGCTTCACGAGCTTCGAAAATAGCTCAGGAGCAAGGATAAAGAGATGGCCAAGCTTTATTCGAAAATTGACGATCTAACGAATGTTGTGATGCAGCTTACGGCTCAAATTGCTCGAGCGCCTCCTAATCAAGCATAAGTCGCTACTAATCAGTCGGGTGATGACAATCCGAAGCAGCCGATGCCTGTTCCTTTAGGTCCAAGACTGGTCGAGCCGCACGAAAGCCGGCCACATTCCGCTTCTGGGGATGCCTTGGCCCCAGATGGAACTATCCCGCTAACACAAGATCAGATAATGGATTTGGTCACCAGCAAAGTTAAAACATTGGTGGCTGAAGCTGAAGCTCAGAAAGAAATTAGCAGTAGTGGGCGGCCATATCCCGCACAGTACGATCTGATCGAGTTCCCGAGCGGCTACGTCATTCCTAAGTTCAGAAGATTTGACGGAACGGGGAATGCAAATCAGCACATCGCCCACATCAAAGCATCGTGCGGAAATACAGGGGGCAATGACGCGCTCCTTCTTCGTCAGTTTGTCAACAGCCTGACCGGTGTCGCCTTCAACTGGTACGCGAGTATACCAGATGGGTCCGTCATTATCTTTGCCCAAATGGAGTCTTTGTTCCGGCAAAGGTTCATGAGCATCAGTGATAAAATCTCCATTGCCGACCTTGTGAGGACCAAGCCGGGGAAGAATGAAAGCAACACCGATTTTATCGCTCGATGGCGTAATCTCACAGTCAAGTGTGAACCGCCGCTGGAGCAAGACCAGTCCGTCAGCCTTCTCATCGGGAACCTCAGCAATTGGATGTCCCATTCTTGTGTACAGCGGGCCTCAAGACATTTCAGGAGCTAACCAAGAAAGTCCAAATGCTGGAACGCTCGAAGCAAGAGTCCCCGCCGGACTCTCAGAGAGACAAAACTTGGAAAAGCAAGTGGGACGACAACCGTAGAAGCGGGAGTTCCAGCAGTACCAATGTCTTCAATGCGTCCGATAATGAAGAAAAGCGAAGGGCGGGCGAATCCAAAACCAACCGGTCTCGAAAGCCATTGCTGGGAGGAGATGGGCCTTCCCTAGAGGAGAAGAAGAACAAGGTTTACTCTTTCAGAAGGGATAAGGTCCGTAAGATATTTAAAGATGCCTTGAACAACGGCCTACAATTGCCGGAGTCGAAAAGACCCCAAGAAGCAAAAATGACCAACAATCCCCTGTATTGCCCGTACCACCGAGTAGTGAGCCATTCGATCGAGGATTGCTATATCTTCAAGGACTGGGTCGAGAAGCAGTACAAGGCTGGAGAGATCAAGCTGCGTGTTGGTGAACAATTAAGTTGCAACCGCCAACTTTATACAGACAGAAATTGAAGCCTTCTGGGAGCAGACAGCTGAACCCACTGCCCTGACAAATGAAACTGACTCATCGCGGCCTCCGTGGAGTACGCACATATCTAATGAGACGAAGAAGATGATAAAGCAACTTCGGAAAGAGCTCAGGACGGAATGGGAAGGGCAGAAGAAGCCTACCAGTCCATCTGCCAATGCGGCTCCATCAGGCTCAAAATCCAAAAATCTCAACAAGAAGAAAAGTGCAGCTCGACGTGAAAATGAATTTGTAGGGAGATCGACCATTCAAAAATATATCGATTCCTTTGAAGAATATGAACAGAAAGAAAGAACTCTGATTCAATTGAAGGAGTTCTTCCCTGTACAGGCGGCTGAAATTCTGGAGGAGTTAGAAGAAGACCCCAATGAAGAGATCCCAGTAGTGACCTGCTATGCCATCCATCTTGGCAGCGACTCTGAGGAGGAGCTCTGTTTTCCCGAAGAGGACGAGGAGCTTGCCACAAAGGCCAATCAAATCCAGCTCAGAAGCGGCAGGGCTCTACCGCCAAATCAGGACAACACCCCAAAAGGGAAGGAAAAACAGGTGGCTAATGATGAAGATGGCAGAGAACCGGCTGATGAAAACTCAAGTCCTTCCCCAGTAGACTATAATGTTTTGGCTCACCTCCGAAAGCTTCCGTCTCTCCTTAGCATCCATGATTCCTTGGTTCTATCTCAAGAGCTTAGAGATGTTCTCATTCATGCTCTACAAAACCCTGAGCGGTATCAGGCTCGCTTTGCGGAAATTAATATGAAAGAAGCGCAGTACACTTTGCAAGCCTCCGCAGTCACATTTAAGGATGAAGACTTGCTACTGGGAACGGCTGAACATAATCGGCCGCTTTACGTGACCGGGTACAGCGATGGGGATCGGATTAATCGCATATTGATTGATCCGGGGTCCTTAGTGAACATCATGAACTTGCAAACACTGAAGAGTTTGTCAATGGACGTCCGACACCTGTCAAGGGAAAGGATTGTCATTCAAGGCTTCAATCAAAACTGCCAGCAAGTTCTGGGGTCTATAGCTTTGCCAATCAAATTCGGGGATCTGCAAACTGAAGCTAAGATATACGTGATCGACGCCGACACGTCTTATAAGATTCTCTTGGGACGGCCATGGCTCCACGATTACGGCATCGTCCCATCAACTCTCCATCAATGCATGAAGTAAACTAAAAATGGCGAAGAAAGACGCATTGACGGAGACATCCAGCCGTTCGGTTTGCATGAAGTCCGATATGAAGATTCTCGGTACTTTATGAACCACCAAAATGCTAAACCATAACTGACTGAGGATAGAGCGGCTCCAAGACTCAAAAGCAAATCTGAGCCAGCTGTCACTTTCAAAAGCAAAAACGCCCAAGTGCGCCCACGTTTTGGTAGCGACACTGATGAGTCCGACGCTGGAAGTCCGTCCTTCCGTAAAACTCGCCCTCATTTCGGTAGCGATACGGACGAATCTGTTACTGAAGCCCCATCTAGCAGCAAAGTCCGCCCTCATCTTGGCAGCGACACTGAAGAGTCGGAGGAAGAGGACCTGCCGTGCAACAGCGGTGCAGATTGGACCCCCATGCAACAAGCGAAACTACGAGAGACCTTCGAAATTGCAGAAGGGTCCCTAACTGTCACAAGGGTACCGGAGTAGATGTGCAAAGAGCTCGATGCGTTGTCAGTCTCCACCATGGACCAGCTGAAAACTTTCTACGTCCCCGGAAGGAAAAGTGAGCAGAAAGGCATACTGTTTTATGGGTCAAACCCCGTTGTGCACCCGGACGATTTGTCTGTCGTGTGCCCTCCATATGAGAGAAGCATAAGAGCCGTCCTCAATCCCAGATATTATGCGCCCGAGATACGGGAATACTTTAAAAAGTGCGGATGCCGGTTATATCAAACGAAGTCCGAAGCAAAGTTTTACGAAGGGCTATGGCACCACCTCAGGTCCGAGCACTCATCGATGGACGAATTCCAGATAGACGGGGCATAGGTTTCATCCACCCTGATTCTAAAGCATGCTATATGACCCATATTGAGGAAGCCAGCGAAGAGTCAAATGATGAAGACGAGCTAACCGAGCCAGAAGAAGCTCCTCAAGAGCTCGAAGATGGCGGACAAGCAACCTTTGACGAGCTAACCGAGATTGACTTAGGAACGCCCGATGATCCAAGGCCGACTTACATCAGCTCACTCTTGTCGGAGGAAATGAAAGAGCAGATAATTGCCCTGCTGCATGAGTTCGTCGACTGCTTCGCGTGGACATACAAAGAAATGCCTGGCCTTTCCCCTGAAGTAGCCGTGCATAAGCTGGCTATATCTCCTGATGCTAAGCCAGTCAACAAGCTCCTCGACGAATGAGAAGGGAACTAGAAGAAAAGGTCATCGAGGAAACCAAGAAGCTCATCGATGCCGGCTTCATCAGGGAAGAGAAATATGCGGACTGGATCGCATGCATAGTCCCAGTGAAGAAGAAAAATGGGCAGATCCGAGTTTGTATCGATTTCAGGGACCTCAACAAGGCATATCCTAAAGACGACTTTCCGCTACCAGTCATGGAAATGATGGTCGATGACACCTCAATGAGTTGTTCACCTTTATGGATGGCTCGTCTGGGTATAATGAGATCAAGATGTCGCCCAAGGATGAGAAGCACACAGCATTCCGAACCCCGATCGGAATATACTGCTACAAGGTGATGCCGTTCGGACTGAAGAACGCAGGTGCTACGTACCAATGGGCAATGACCAATATCTTTGATGACCTAATTCATAAAGTCGTCGAATGTTATGTTGATGATCTGGTCGTCAAGACTAAAACCAAGGCCGATCATATCTAAGATCTTAGGACCGTTCTCACCAGACTGAGGGAATACGATCTGAAGATGAATCCTCTGAAATGCACTTTTGGCGTGTCATCGAGAAAATTCCTAGGCTTCATAGTCCGACATCGAAGGATCGAAGTTGACCCATCAAAAATAAAGGCCATGATGCCCCCTCCGAAGAGTTTGACACAGCTAAGATCTTTTCAAGGCAAGCTTGCTTATATACGGAG
Organism: Agapanthus africanus; assembly: GCA_030015575.1. NCBI lineage: Eukaryota > Viridiplantae > Streptophyta > Magnoliopsida > Asparagales > Amaryllidaceae > Agapanthus > Agapanthus africanus. Next base: position 945,268,222 of record CM057337.1, read on the forward strand.
GTTTATCTCAAATTTATCAGGGAGATGTAGGCCCTTCTCAAAGCTCATGAAGAAAGGAGCTCCTTTTATCTGGGATGCCGAATGTCAAGCAGCGTTCGAAAGCATCAAACAATACTTGTTGCACCCTCCAGTGCTGGCTGCTGCCATTCCAAATAAACCGCTGATTCTTTACACTGCCGCACTAGATGAGTCACTCGGTGCGCTCCTTGACCAGAATAACGAGGAGGGAAAAGAAAATGGCCTCTACTACCTCAGTCGAACTCTAGTCGGGGCAGAACACAACTATTCCCCAATCGAAAAGCAATGCCTGGCTCTGATATTTGTTGTGAAGAAGCTGAGGCACTATCTGCTCGCTCATCGGGTTATGCTGATCTCCAAGGTTGACCCGCTCAAACAATTGATGACCAGAGCAAGCCTAGCCGGCAGAATGGCAAGATGGGCTGTCATGCTACTTGAGTTTGACATAGTTTATACTCCTCAGAAAGCAGTGAAAGGGCAAGCTCTTGCAGACTTCCTTGCCGCTCATCCTATACCAGAAGGGTTGCCGCTAAATTGTGAGTTACCCGACGAACAAGTGTTGCACCTCGAGGAAGATGGGCCATGTTGGGAGCTCTACTTCGATGAAGCCTCATCAATAAGGACCTCCAGTAAATCAACCATCCCGGAGATAAAAGCATGGATAGGATTGGTGTTCATCACACCATCAATGGGAACCCTACGGCGTTCTTTCGCTCTCACCGAGCCTCGAATGAATAATGAAGCTGAGTATGAAGCCCTGATAGCTGGTTTGGAACTCGCCATAAAAATGGAAATCCTTCGGCTACGGGTTTACGGTGACTCCCAGCTTGTCATCAACCAAGTAAGCGGCGACTATAAGACATACAAACCCGAGTTAGCTCGGTACAGAGGCCGAGTGGTGGAACTCATGAAACGGTTCACTCACATTGAACTAATGAGAGTCCCTAGAGCGTTGAATAGATAGGCTGACGTACTCGCTCGTTTAGCCAAGGAGCTGGCTGATCCTGACATGGACGAAATTCTGATCACAGTCAGGAGCCAACAAATTCTACCCCCAGTCTCTCTACGAGAAGAGGAAAGCGCGGAACAGAAGAGCAGTCCTGCCGAAGAACCTTCGATCATCCAAGACGAACCCGATTGGAGAGAACCCTTCATAGAGTACCTCCGATACGACAAGCTGCTCGAAGAAAAATCTGCGAGGATTCAGCTAAAGAAAAGAGCTCTCCGATACGTGTTTGTAAATGACACGTTATACCGCAGGTTATATGACCAACTCTGGCTCAGGTGTCTGTCATTGGCCGAAGCCCAAAAGGTCATGAAAGATGTTCACTCGGGCGTTTGCGGTGCTCACCAATCTGGCCCCAAGATGCGACTTCAAATCAAACGGCTTGGGTATTACTGGCCCACCATGATACGGGATTGCGGAGAGCATGCAAAGAAATGTCAGATCTGCCAAATCCATGGTGATTTCATTCACAAGCATCCCAATCCATTGCATCTTACGGTGGCGTCATGGCCCTTCGAAGTCTGGGGCACCGACATTGTTGCCCAATTGATCCTCCGTCATCCAAAGGCCATCGGTTCATACTGGCCACGATAAACTACTTCTCCAGATGGGCTGAAGCTGTCCCGCTAAAAGAAGTCAAGACAAAAGATATTCTGACATTCTTCCAGCATAATATTCTATACCGCTTCGGTACAGCAAGAAGAATCATTTCTGACAACAAGCCTTCTTTCAAGAGCTTCAATGTCTCAAGGTTCACTACTCAACACAAGATAGACTGGAGATATTCCTCCATCTATAATCCAAGAGACAATGGGCTAGCCGAAGCCTTCAATAAGACTCTATGCAAGCTCCTGAGGAAAAATGCTTCAGCCAACAAGAGAGACTGGAATCAAAAAATTCACGAGGCGTTGTGGGCATATCGTACCATGCACCGTACTCTAACTCAGTCCACTCCATACTCATTGCTCTTCGGAGTGGAGGCGGTCCTCCCCCTCGAAGTCGAAGTTCCAAGCTTAAGAATGGTCGTTCAGCACGAGTTGACGGAGGAGGAAAACGTGCTCCTTCGACTTGAAGAGCACGATGCCCTCGAAGAAAAGAGGCTCGCGGTGCAGCAAAATCTGGAGCTATACCGAGCCCAAATGTCACGGGCCTATGAGAAGATAACCCGTCTCCGCGCTTTCAAGAAAGGTGAATTGGTGTTGGTCCTCAAAAGACCGATCATCCCCAATCGACATGCGAAGGGAAAATTCGAGCCAAACTGGGAAGGACCATACGTCATCGAGAAAGTGTTCGACGGAGGATCCTACCAACTAATAAGTGCCGAGGGAGAAAGGCCCATGCCACCCATCAATGGCCGATATCTCAAGAAATACTACACGTGAATGCTCTAAGTCGCAGGCGAATTGAGCACATCAGCCCTACGGTCTGGATCATACATTCTGCAAAATCGTATACAATCCACGGGCGTAAATGACCCATATCTCTCCCAAATCCTGCCGGTGAGACTACTTATAAAGTTCCACCAGCAGCAAAAAAAAGAGAAAAAAGGAAAAAAAAAAAAGAAGGAAAAAAAAGAAAAAAGAAAAAAAAAAGGTATGTCCAAAAGCAAAACGGGCACGGATGAAAACCCGAAAGGGCTCCGTGAGTAAAAACAGCAGGACTACCAGCGAGTTTGTGAAAACCCGAAAGGGCGCAAACTCGTAAAAAGAGATGAATGCACTCGCAAAGTCCTCTCGACCTTGTGAGGAGAAAACCCCTGCGTGAGATCCTTACGACTCACAAAGGAGCAACACACTTAGGAATTTTCACGATTCCTAAGGAGAACATACACCTGCGACATCCTCTCGACTCGTAGGGAGAAAATGCTTTTATGAGACCCTCACGGCTCATAAAATTGAAAATCCTTAGGTGATAGGGACCCAAACCTGTCTCCTAAGCCATCGTTCCCCAACGGCAAATGATGAGTCGCTCCTGCCATTTCGCTTCAGTGTTAGCGGTGCTGATGCCGACCAAAAACCCAAATCCCAAGTCCTCCCAAGGCAAATGATGAGTTGCTCCTGGCATTATTCCAGTGCAGCAATGCTGATACCAAACAAGATCCAAATTCTAAGTCCCCAAACGGCGAATGATGAGTCGCTCCTGGTACCATATTCCAGTGTAGCGATGCAGACGCCAACCAAAATCCAATTTCTCAAAATTCTCCAGCCCTACGGCCAGTCCCCAAATTGATTGCCGTATACAATCCACGGGCTCAAATAATTCTCATCATACCCATGCCCCACCACAATCACCAGTTACGCGGCTGGTCTCCGCCTTTGGAATTATGCTCCATTGAGAATACCTACTTATGTGTCCTCACGATACATGAGGAGAACAAACCTTTATGGGATCCTTACGACTCATAAAGGAAAAACACACTCAGGAGTCCTCACGACTCCTAAAGAGAAAATACACCTGCGGGATCCTTACGACTCGTAGGGAGAAAATGCTTTTATGGGACCCTCACGGCCCATAAAATTGAAAAGCCTTAGGTGATAGGGACCTAAACCTGTCTCCTAAGCCATTGCTCCCCCAACAGGAATAGGCAAATGATGAATTGCTCCTGGCACGTGTGCTTCAGTGTTAGCAACGCTGATGCCTACCCTAACCCCAAAATCCCAAACTCCAATTCAATAGACCCCTAAGTCTTTAAAGTAGGAACAGATGACCCCTAAGTCGTTAAACTGGGAACAGATGACCCCTAAGTCGTTAAACTGGGAACGAGGGAAATCTCCTCATGGCAGATAATGATTCGCTCCTGGTACCATATTCTAGCGTAGCGATACTGATGTCAACCAAAATCATATCAAGTCAGCAAAACAACCAATGACCTCCCTGGCAGAATCAAATTACACCTCAGAAACAAGTCAACTTCATCCCTGACACCGCAAGAAGCGGAGCAAGTCAAATCCAGCACCGACCGTTCACGTCGCAAAAAGGGTAGAACCGACCGTCCAAGTCGCAAAAAGGGCAGCATCGACCGTCCACGTCGCTAAAAGGGCAGTATCGACCGTCCAAATCGCAAAAAGGGCAGAACCGACCGTCCACGTCGCTAAAAGGGCAGCACCGACCGTCCAAGTCGCAAAAAGGGCAGAACCGACCGTCCACGTCGTTAAAAGGGCAGCACCGACCGTCCAAGTCGCAAAAAGGGCAGCACCGACCGTCCACGTCGCTAAAAGGGCAGCACCGACCGTCCAAGTCGCTAAAAGGGCAGCACCGACCGTCCACGTCGCTAAAAGGGCAGCACCGACCGTCCAAGTCGCAAAAAGGGCAGAACCGACCGTCCACGTCGCTAAAAGGGCAGCACCGACCGTCCAAGTCGCAAAAAGGGCAGTACCGACCGTTCACGTCGCTAAAAGGGCAGCACCGACCGTCCAAGTTGCAAAAAGGGCAGAACCGACCATCCACATCGCTAAAAGGGCAGCACCGACCGTCCAAGTCGCAAAAAGGGCAGAACCGACCGTCCACGTTGCTAAAAGGGCAGCACCGACCGTCCACGTCGCTAAAAGGGCAGCACCGACCGTCCAAGTCGCAAAAAGGGCAGAACCGACCGTTCAAGTCGCAAAAGGGGCCGCATCGACCGTCCATGTCGTAAAAAGGGCAGTGCCAGCTTCCCAAAAGGTGGGAACCGAATCAAGTCGCCTCCATGTGAAAGAAGATCCATCAATTTCATGCACACGACCCACATATGTGGTGTGCATTTATTGATGGGGGCAATTTGTTGGGGTAAAAATTTACACCCCGGTTGACCAAGTCAAAATCAAAGTCAACCCCAAGCCAAGTGGGGCCAAGCCCAGATCCAGTGGGCCCATGCCCGGGTCGAGCCCGAACATGAAGCGGCCGGCCTCCCCCCATCCCAAGATAAAAATTTTTGTAATAAATAATTTTGTTGCATTTCTTTTATGTTATTTTATGGATAAATGTAAGAAAAATAGGCATAAAGCCAAATTTTTGTAAAGCCCATGGCTTATGTGCAAAAAGAAATGGCACATGAGCCATGGGATAGGCAAAATGCCATTTTGTGAAGCCCAAGGGGCTATGTGTAAAGTGTATAGCCTATAAAGGCAAGGATAATGAAAATATCTCACAACTTTTCTCTCTCCAAAAAAATTTAGATCTGAGATCTTTTCTCCTTCTTCAAGGTTCCAAAATCTTCTTCTTTCTTTTGAATTAAATCAAGAGTTTTACTCTTCATTTTATAAAACAAAATCGTCTTCACCACCAAACCCACAAAGGGGAACTTGGATCTGTCACTATATCTCAAAAATTAGAGATTTTTAAAAATCCCATATCTTGATCTTCAAGATCCAGCCAACAGAAGAGGAAGAAGAAGAACCCCCTTCATTAACCTAAAGCATCTTAGGAGTTTAAACTCCACCCTATTTTCTCTTTAGAGAATTTCCGGGGCTAAAAGCCCCCTTTTTCTCGCCGGCGCGCTAGCGCTCCAGCGCAAAGCGTCCACGTGCCGACACGTGGCGCGCTTGCGCTCCAGCGCCCTGTGCCCGAGCGCAAACCGTCCACGTGCCGACACGTGGCGCGCTTGCTCTCCAACGCCCTGCGCCCGAGCGCAAAGCGCCCACGTACCGACCGTGGCGCGCTTGTGCTCCGGCGCCCAGCGCCCGAGCGCAAAGCGCCCAAGTGCCGACACGTGGCGCGCTTGCGCTCAAACGCCCAGCGCCCACGTGCCGACACGTGGCGCGCTTGCGCTCAAGCGCCTAGGCGCTGGCCTCACGCATCCTTTGGATGTCTTTTCCCCCCTTTATTTATATATACATGTATATGTATATATATGTATACAAATGTACACATACACATACTCCACGATACTGTCCTTGTTAGAAAAAAATTTCTAACGGGGCGCTGCCCCGCACCCCGCAAGGGGGCTGCTAGCCCCCTTGACCCCCAGCCCGCTATCCGGGTAGCGGGACCCCCATAAAAACTCTGCGTGGCTCCCTATATATCCAAACCCCCCCAAAACAAAACACACGTACACTGCACATCGAGTTCGCATGACCAGTTTAACCCATCAATCGGAGGTTCTCTCGCTCCAAAGGCGGGGGGTAATTAACGGCAGCTTAGTCTGTGGCTGCCGGAGATACGGATCCCCACAATCATTAAACCCCGGCCTACCCTAGGCAGGGGGAATCTGTAGTACGCCTGACCAGCGCGTGCGTATTCCCATCTAATTAGGGTGACGAAAACACCCTACACATGATCTGGTCGCGATCTGGACACGATCTGGTGGTGGTCTGGTCGCGATCTGGAGATGATCTGGTGCATTGTTCCTTGATTTAAAATCAGGAAAAAAGCTTCAGAGGAAGCATCACGTGCTGGCACATGACCAGCGGTCACGAGTTGGCACGTGACGTTTAAAGCAGCAGCACAGAGCACATTCATTCCCTGATTAAGAATCAGGAAAAAGCTTCAGAAGAGACATCACGTGCTCACACTTGATCAGTGGTCACGTGTTGGCACGTGATGGTTAAAGCGGCCAGAGAACAGAGCGCAGAAGAAGAGAAGCCCGTTTCAGGGGTCACGTGCTTACACGTGACCAGGGGTCATGTGGCCACACGTGACCGGCTTTAAAAGCCTTATTCTTTAACAGAATTAAATTCTGAGGAGTGATCATTCAAATCTTTCCAAAATGGAGAAGAATTATCTGAAACCGTTGGATCAAGAAGCTGAAGGTGATTAAATATCATCAATTTATGGAAAAATCCTGGACATGGAAAGATTTCCCCCTAATTCTAACCGAAATAATAAAGAGATATCTTTGGATTTAAAATCCAATGGTAAATAAGATTCACCTAATAATCTAAAGGCACAGATTAATGATGAAGATAAATCAAATCTCTCAATAAACAAATCAAATTTTTCAATGAAAGATTCACTAAAACAGATTGATTCTTTTCCTTCTCTTATAAATAGGAGCCAAAAAGAAGAGAAGACAGACAGAGAGATACAGGGAGAGAGATAGAGCCTTGGAATCTTGAAAATTCAGAAGGAAGAATTTGATTCTCTGCAAAAGAAAAACACTAGGTAAGAAAAGATAGGCTTCAAAAGAGAATTTAATTCTCAAAAGAGTTTAACTCTTATATAAAGAAAAGAACTTAGTTCTTTCTCTGGTGGAGGATCTGCAAAGTGCACATCTCCCCATGAATTGAGAATTTAATTCTCATTGGGTTGAGATCCTGCCATGCAGATCTAAAACATAGAGGAGGAATTGAGTTTTGAGAATTTAATTCTCACAGAATTATAGGAATTTAATTCCTTTGAGATAAAATTAGGGTTTAACCCTATATTATAGGAATTTAATTCCTTCAGAGTGGACAGAACTAGGGTTTAACCCTAATTGAGAACTTAATTCTCTCAAACTCACAGGAATTTAATTCCCTTAAAAAAGAAATTAGGGTTTCACCCTATGCCAGAATTTAATTCTTTACATATAGGGGGAATTTAATTCCTATAGAAAAGAAATTAGGGTTTAACCCTATCTAAGAATATAATTCTTCAGAAGAAAATAGAAATTTAATTCCTTTAAAGTTTATTGCTAGGGTTTAGCCCTATGAAGAATTTAATTCTTAAAAGATGAACAGATCTTTAAAACATGCAAAGAACTAGAGTCACGTGCTACCACGTGACCCCTGTAAAGATCCATAGAAAAGAACTTTGAGACAACGCCTCACGTGCCCCACGTGACCCCTGAAGGATACAAAGAAAAAGCAAACAGAAGCTATGGGCGCCCTCACGTGCTACCACGTGACCCCTTGGCAAAAGCTTTAACAGTTAAAAACCCACATTCCCATCACGTGACAGCACGTGATGCTCCAAGAGCATTTATAGAAAGTATTCAATACTTTTGGCAGAATAAAATAAGGGGAATCAGGGTGCTCTCACGTGTCTACACGTGACCTCTCTTTCCTTAGTGTTTAACACTAATTTGAAGACTTTGTTCCCAGTGTTTAACACTGATTTTCTTAGTGTTTAACACTAATTTGAAAACTTTGTTCCCAGTGTTTAACACTGATTTTCTTAGTGTTTAACACTAATTTGAAAACTCTGTTTCCAGTGTTTAACACTGATTTTCTTAGTGTTTAACACTAATTTGAAAAACTCTATTTGCAATGTTTAACACTGATTCTCTTAGTGTTTAACACTAATTAGAAAACTCTGTTCCCAGTGTTTAACACTGATTTGCTTTAGTGTTTAACACTAATTTGAAAGTCCCTGTTGCTAGTGTTTAACACTGATTATCTTTTAGTGTTTAACACTAACTTGCTAATCTTATTCCCAGTGTTCAACACCGTTGGTCTTTAGTGTTTAACACTGGCTTGAGCCCAATTGGCTAAGTTTCTAGAGGCAAAGCCTCTCCTTCAATGAACCAACAGAGGGCCAATATTCTAAACATGATTGGACTTAGCCCAAGATGGCCATAAGTCCTCAATTCAAACTTAACTGGGCTAATGGGCTCATAATATTATTAATTGGTCTTGGATCCAAATTAGGGCAAAGACTATTTAATATACCTTGGTTCAAGGGTACATCTCTTCACTCCTTTGATACTTGGCGTTGTAATTTCTCAACATCTTCAAAGAGGTGACGGGTCCCGATGACCACACATTGATACGGACTGTGGGGTCCTTAAACTCATGGACTATGAGGTCCTTATGTCTTAAAACTAATGCCGGACTGTGGAGTCCTTAAACCCTCGGACTATGATGTCCTTAACCTTGACCGGAATGTCTTAAAACTAACAACGGACTATGATGTCCTTAACCTTGACCGTGATGTCTTAAAACTAACGCCGGACTGTGGAGTCCTTAAATCCACGGACTATGATGTCCTTAACCTTGACCGCAACGTCTTAAAACTAACATTGGACCGCAATGTCCTTAAACTACCTATTGACCGCAATGTCACTAAACTAAACAACAGGGCTCCCTTAATTGCTCTCTTGTCGGATCTAAACGATCCCGTTAAGTTGATCTCAGTCTAAAACCAGACTAACGTATCCTTAACAAACGTTTGAGTCGATCTTAGTCTCAAATGAGGCTAACGTATCCTTAAACACAACCCCCAAACCCAAATCTAAGATAATACGGATTTGGACTAGTCCACACCCTACGGACGACGACATAACTCAGTCTCCGTATACAATCCACGGGCAACCAAACACAAAATAAACACACACGACACGAAGTGATCATCTGGAGAAGGAGAAAGTTGTTACCGCAATGCGGTAGCGTAATTAACTGCAGGGGCTTGCGCCTGCAGGGAAGATCGTCCCCATAATATAAAACCCCTCAAGAGAGGGGGAATCTGACGAAGTCTGCTACATCGGACGCATCCGTTTAAACCTTCGATACACGGTGCCATAAATCAACTTGGCATCTTCGGAGAGATGGAAGGATAGCATCTATTAGCATCTACCCTGAATCTCAGGCAAGACGTCCGTCTCGGCCGCCGTTCGGAGGGGAACAGATTCTGGCACGCCCGATGGGACCTTTTCCTCTTTCCACTCCACATTTCGTGTGTCGTCTTCGCGAACAAATCGCGGTTTATTAATGGTTGCCTTTGGGTTCCAAGTTACTAAGATTTGGTCTTTTGCCTGGCGCAGAAATCAAGTATCAATGGCCTCCAACTGCTCGAGCTACTCCAAATGCAAGTGCAACCAACGCTCCGCCTCACCTGGAGGTGTAGCCTATGGGCCTCAAGCAGCCTCCATTCTTGCCATGCCAGTGGAACAGGTGACTCAGGCCACCACTGGTCTATTCTTCGGGACCATGCTCCCGCCTGCAAGCTTCACCTTTCCAGTACCCGCACCAGAAGCGCACAAGAAGTCGGTCTTCGATCGGTTCACTGCTACAACGGCCCCTTTCAACGGGTCATCCAATATCAAGCCGGCAGCCTCTGTCTTTGCCAGGTTGAGCCAGAACCCTGATGGGCTCGCCAAGAAGCTTGTGAACCCTGAAGTGGCCGTCCCGAGGAAGACAGCCACCTCTGCTCCTGAAGTCGTCAAGGCGGCTTCTCCTATTAAAGAGTCAGTCTTTTCAAGGTTGACCATCCCGGCTCCTGCTCCTACTCAAGGATATGTCTTTGACAGATTGAACATTGTTACTCAAAGGACAACATCAGTCTTTAAGAGGCGGGCACCAGCACCGCCTCATCCGGACAGGGGGCAAAACAAAATTATCCCTATTGCCGAGCCAGTCCCGACAGCTCGACATGCTCGACGTCTCCACTGGCGCCAAGTAAGGGAGGCCGGGGGCAACTCCCCCTCAGGGCTAACTCTACCTGCTCCAGTGGTGGAAGTTGATGCTGCTGTTCTAACTGGGAACAGCTTTGAGCCGCTAAGGAGGGTACGTAAGAATTCTCCGACTGCTATGCTAAAAAGATCTCCTCCACCTGCGGAGAAGGTTACAGGAACGAAGCTGGAGCAGCCCCCTCAACGGCTGTCCTCCAAAATTTATAAGATCTGGCGGAGGGTTCAAGATTCTGTAATCGACCAAGGTCACTCTCGCCGGCAGAACCGTCCTGTTGAACAGCAAAGGACGACAACCACCAGGGTGCCCGCTGCAACGATCCCTTCAACTTCAACGGCCCACAAGAGAAGGAGGCCGGAGAAAATTCCCACGCCCGCGACAAATGTCAAAGACGGTGAACCTAAACACCCTGAGTCCGGGGGCATCATGGTACACACGGTATACATGGTGTCTGGTAAAGAGGACAGCCGTGCATCTACAGGTCATAGACCGCTTACACGGTCAGTGACCAAAGCTCAGGAGAAACAGCAGAAGCTCCAAGAAATGATGAACGCGATGGCCGCGCTCACTGGGCCAAGAGAAAGCCCCGAAGCGTCCTTTGATCAACGCCAGGTGCAAGAAACTGACGTTGAATTCCTTCGCAGGATATTGGAGAAGAAGGACAAAGAGGCTGCAGAACAAACAGCCAATATAAAGCGAATGGCCCTCCTGTTTCAGGACATGGTGGGAATGATGATCCAGCAAGATCCTCCTGCTGAAGATCCTCCGATCGTCCTTGAAGACGACAGGGGAGAAATGTCAAATCCTCCACTGGCTCTGTCAACAGCCAAGGAGGAGACAATCTCCAAAGCTGACTTGGACGAATACATAGCTCAGCAGATACGGGTGCATCAGGCGACTGAGGCAGCCGGTCAGGTCGTAAAAACGGGGCGACCATATCCGAGCTGGTATGATCAGATCAAGTACCCGCCGGGCTATACAATACCGAAATTTCATATCTATAAGGGGACGGGCAATCCCCACCAGCATGTTGCCTAGTTCAGGGCGCTTTGCGGCAACACCGGCGGTGATGATAAATTGTTGCTTCGCCAGTTTGTCGGCAGCTTGTCAGAAACGGTGTTCGAGTGGTACTCTGAGCTCCCGAACGACTCCGTCAAAACATTTGCGGAGATGGAGCTGCTATTTACACAGCGATTCGCGAGCGCCAGCGAACGCACCTCGATAACGGCGTTGATTAATGCCAGGGTGAAACCGGGCGAGACGTGGGTCCAGTACGCTATACGCTGGCGAAACTTATGGTCGAAATGCGAACAACGCATTGAGGAAGCGCCCGCGGTGGGCATGTTCATGGGTACCCTAGATCCTCATGCGACTATCTCACAGTTCATGATGTTCTTTAAACCAACCACGTTCCAGACTTTGATCGACAAGTTGGCACAGATGGACCAGATGGGTCACAGACCGCCTCCCCCGAAGTCGGAACCTCGGAATGACAAGGGTAAAGGGAAAGCAACCTTAGTTGCGAACGCTCAGCAGCAACCCAGTGGCCCAAAACTGGCGGATCAACTGGAAGAAAGACGATGGTATTATAATAAGAAAATGAAGCGCCCCTACTCATTCCCGCGGGATAAGACGAAGAGGCTATTCGAGCTGGCGGTACGCAACAGGCTTATCAACTTGCCAAACCCAAGGCGACCGCCGCAACCCAGTGAGGTGAATAACCCCAATTATTGCCCTTACCATCAAACGGTAAGCCATCCGATTGAGAATTGCTTCGTCTTCAAAGGATGGATTGAAGATCAATACCTATAGGGCAAGTTTGCGCTGTCTGAGAAGTGGAAGGTGAACCCGCCACAACCGCACACTCCTAAGAAGACGGACGCACCGGGGGCAACTTGCTCTTTCATTGAAGAAGCTCCATGGGAAGTCGTGCTTTCAGCAAAAACCAAAAGAATGCTGAATGAGCTCCAGACATGCCCAGCGATCAGGTGGAAGAACCCGTTGGAACCCCAGATCATTGAAGGGATGCTGAAGCCACGCCTGACCCCAAAGATCAGTGGTGATGGCCCAAGTACTCACACCCAACCGTCGAAATCTTCAAAGAAAAAGAAGAAGAAATCCAAGAAGCCCGTGAAGCCTGGAGACAAGCGCACGGACTTGCAGAAACAGATTGACGTGCTGGAGGAGTACAATCAAAAGGCGCGGACTCCCATCACACTCCAAGAGTTCCTCAACCATGTCTTTCAGGAGGAAGATAATGGAGAAAGCTCGTCAGATGAATTCGAAGGATATGTGGCGAGTTGTCATGTGATTTCCCACTCGTTTACGGACGATGAGAAGACTCCTGGCACTGAGAAACTGGGGGCACAGCTTGAACCAGAACTTGTGTGGCCGACAGACGAAATGATCGACGCCTTTCTAGATGAGATTCGTTTGAAAAGTAAAGCCGATCGGGAGCGTGAGATGGCCGCATCAGAAGGAGCCAAACGCAGGCGACTAAACGAAAGAGTCGAAGCACTCCCGCCAGATCAAAAGACATCCGATGCGGATAAAAACATATTCAAGAAGAGGAAAAGGTTTGCCAAAGCCATGTCAATGGGAATGAAGCTACCACCCTCGGAAGAAAACACGCTCAATGGAGCGGAGAGGCACCCTAATTACTGCTCATATCATCGGAAGATTTCATACCCCACTGAGGAATACGACGCTTTTAAAAGATGGTGGAAGGGATATGTTGCTCACCGGCAACATTTTAAACGGATGAAACGCAAAACTCGTCGGGAGCAGAGAAGTACAACCGACAGGCACGAAAGAACCACCGGCAACTGTTACATGGTCAACGCTGAAGGATCACAAGTTCTCACCTTTGGGAGCGACTCTGATGAGGAAATGGCTCTGGGCCTTCTCTTTAAAGAATCCGTCTTAGGGAAAGAGGAAGAACCGGAGGCCTGCGAAAACATTCAGCTGCGCAATCGCACGCTCCCGGAAAAGAATCACGGACCCGCAACTAGAAAAGATAAGGGAAAGGAAAAGGTCGCTGAGGATATCGCCCTAAATGACCAAGTCATGAAAGAGCTGACTGCCAAGGACCCGCCCAAGAAGGGTAGGGTGGACTACAACATCCTAGCGCACCTGAGGAAGCTACCTTCGCAACTCAGCATTCTCGATGCCCTCTTATTATTAAAAGAAGCGAGAGATTCATTAATCAAGGCGCTACAAGAGCCCGAGCAATTCCAAACCTTCCTCGCCAAAGAGAGGATGAAGGATGAACTGGAAGAAATGCACACTGCCGATATCACTTTCGGCGACGAAGACCTGCTCCTTGGGACATGCGACCACAACTGTCCCCTATATGTCTCTGGATACTGCCACGATATCAAGAGAGGCAAAATCCTGGTCGACGATGGGTCTTCCGTTAATCTCCTTAATGTGCGGGTGTTAAAGGAAATCTGCATGAGCGTCCAGCACCTCGCTCGGGACAAGATCACCATCTCCGGGTTCGATTCTCAATCATCACGAACTCTTGGATCTGTGATACTGACGCTACGCTTTGGGCTGCTCGTCACAGATATTAAATTCCACGTCATAGACGCCAAGACATGCTACAATGCTCTGCTCGGCCGACCATGGTTATACGAGTACAACATCATCCCTTCTACACAACATCAGTGTATGAAGTATTTCAAGGATGGTATCGAGTATACCGTAATGGGAGAACTGAACCCGTTCTCTGTGAATGAAGTCCGCAAATATGAAGATACCAAATACTTCTTACCGGATTTCGAGGACATGGAGAGGTGTCGCAAACCGGAGAACAAAGCCACCGCCACCATTCCTGTTTTCGGGAGTGATACCGAAGAAGAAGAAGAAGAGATAGTTTACGCTGGGCCGTCTCGATGCAACAACCCGGGACCGTCCACCCTCATATTGATCTTCGGAAGTGACTCGGAAGATGAGATTAATGTTGTATTCTCCAGTCGGCCGTCAATACGAGCATTCCCCAGTGATGATCAGAATTTGCAAATTACCATGGTTCCGCGGGAGCACTACAAAGATCTTGACGCACTTGAAGCTTACAATGTACAAGACCTGCAGACGTTTTACGTCCCTCCCTGGCGAAAAGGCGAAAAAGACGATCTTATTTTACCGATCCACGGAAACAAGAGTGGAGAAAGAAATCTGGCATGGCGCGGATTCTACGCTCGACAGGCTTCAACCCATCCGTTTGCCCAGATATTATACAAACGGACTAAAATGGCTATTGAAGCGCCAAGGGGTACCCTTAAAACAGACCATTCGATAAGCTCGATTCTACAACAAGATTTGGGATGTCCCTGGGACTCAGCGCAAATTGCCCAACGGGAGAATGGAAACGCTTGGACTTGGATATGTGAGATCCGGGAAACGGGAACGAGTCCATGGTAGCTACGCCATATATAACTTCAATGAAGAAGAGGACGTCCCGTCGGAAAATACCAACCCATCATCAAAACTAGATCCCGCAATCGAAGTGCCGAGTCCGTCATTTGAAGCACGAATGGACAAGCTTGTCAGGAAAGCGGGTCAAAAAGCTCGGGACGACCATAATCGCGAAATGGTCATCTACGAGAAAGCCAGGACGCAACGTTTTTTTCAACAGGTTGCAAAAGACGAAGATGCTCCTCCCTGTCAACCCGTTGCGCAAAAGGCCCGACGCAGAAGCAGAAGTAAGCCAAAAAGCGGAAAAGGAAGTCAACACCAGATGAGTCGAGCATATTGGGAGGTCCGGATTTGTCCCTTATGAAGAAGATGAGTCGAGCGTATTCTTTCCCTCAAGATAAGACGAAGAAGATACTTGATCTCGCTTTAAAATACCAGATGCTTACACTGCCGGGGTCCAAGCACCCCGAACAAGTAGGCGAAGTCTCACACCCAAACTATTGCTCCTATCACCGAGTAATAGGGCACCCTATCGAATACTGCTTCACCTTCAAGAACTGGGTCGAAGACCAGTACCAGCAAGGCAGGTTTGCTCTATCCAGCAGCTGGAGGATAACGCTGCCATAAAAGCATGAACCCAAAGCCGCAAGAGCAGAACCAGATCCACACCGGTCTTGGAAGCAAGCTCGTACTTGTCGTATGATAACCATATCAAAAGGAGAGCCCGAGAACATGGATGACCTTCCCTGGTGCTTCGAAAACAGCGATGGCGAGGTAATCTCAGAATTTCCACCAGCGCCGAAAAAGCTGGAAGATGGCATACATACTACTGCAGATAACCTCAAGAAGATTGAGTTGGGGACGGCAAATGACCCACGACCGACATTCGTCAGCGAGCTGCTATCTGAAGAAAGGGTGGCTACGTTAAAAGACGTGCTTATGCAGCATAGAGATTGCTTCGCATGGAACTATTCTGAAATGCCAGGACTAGATCCAGAAATTGCTGTACATAAATTGGCGATATCCCCAGACGTCAAGCCAGTCAAACAGGCGCCGAGAAGAATGCGGCTCGAGCTTGAGATGAGCATTAACGCCGAAGTCAAGAAGCTGATCGATTCTGGGTTTATCCAAGAAGTTCAATATCCTGACTGGATCGCCAACATCATCCCGATAATGAAGAAAAATGGGACAGTGCGTATATGCGTGGACTTTCGGGATCTCAATAAAGCTTGCCTGAAGGACGACTTTCCAGTACCGGTCACCGAGCTAATGATAGACAATACGTCCACTCACGAAGTTTTCTCCTTCATGGACGGCTCATCGGGATACAATCAGATAAAGATGCATCCCGAAGACCAGAAGCACACCACTTTTCGGACTCCTCTGGGTATATTCTGTTACAAAGTTATGCCCTTCGGTTTAAAGAACGCCGGTGCCACCTATCGAAGGGCCATGACGAAGATCTTCGATGAGCTCATACATGAAATCGTCGAATGCTATATCGACGACCTCGTAGTGAAAAGCAAATCATACGAGGAACATCTTAAGCATCTGAAGATCGTATTTCAACGCCTTCGACAATATAACTTGAAGATGAACCCACTTAAATGCGTGTTCGGGGTGTCCTCGGTAAATTCCTAGGGTTCATTGTCCGGCACCGGGGTATCGAGATAGATCCGTCGAAGATCAAGGCGATCATGGAAATGACACCGCCAAGGACTCTCAAACAATTGCGGTCTCTCCAGGGAAGCTCGCGTACATCCGGCGATTTATAGCCAACCTTTCGGGCAAGTGCCGCCCTTACAGTCACCTGATGAAGAAGGGAACCCCGTTCGTTTGGGATCACAAATGCCAAGACGCGCTGGACGAGATCAAGCAATATCTGCAGAACCCGCCGGTGTTAGCTGCTCCAGTCAAGGGAAATCCTCTTATTCTTTATACCACAGCCCTCAAAGGTTCCTTAGACGTATTATGGGCACAAGAGAATGACCAAGGGAAGGAGAGAGCGCTCTACTATTTAAGTCGAGTTCTTCTGGGGGCAGAAAGCAACTACTCCCCTATCGAAAAACATTGCCTGGCGTTAATCTTTGCGATAACAAAACTCCGGCACTATGCATTGGCGCATGAAGTTCGCCATATATCAAAGGTGGACCCCCTCAAATATCTAATGTCAAAAGCCATATTGACAGGAAGACTCGCTAAATGGGCCCTGCTTTTGATGGAGTTTTCAATAACCTATCAGCCTCTTAAAGCAGTGAAAGGCCAAGCCATCGCTGACTTCCTCGCTGAGCATCTAATACCTGCCGACTCGCCTTTGAAATGCGAGCTGCCAGACGAACATGCGTTTGACACGATCGACGGAAGTGGTACCCGGTGGGAACTCTACTTCGACGGAGCGTCTTTCATGAAGAAGCGCAGACAAAGCACCCCTATAATCAAGTCGGGAGTAGGTCTCATCTTCGTAACTCCACAAGGGGGGATAATGCGCTTTGCTTTCTCCTTGATAGAGCCGAGGACGAACAACGAGGTTGAATACGAAGCTTTGATTGCAGGTCTCGAGATCGCCATTGACATGGGGATTGAGAACCTTCTCATATACGGCGACTCCCAACTGGTCGTTAGCCAAACATGCAAGCCAGAGCTGGTGAAGTATGGCAAGAGAGTACAGCAACTCTTGACTCAAATTCCTTCCTATACTTTGGAAAACATACCGCGCGCGGAAAATAGCAAAGTGGACGCATTGGCCAAGCTCGCTAAAGAACTGGCCGACGAGAATCTCGATGACGTCAGAATTGTGGTACAAAGCCGTCGAGTACTTGCCCCAGCAGAAATATCTCCGGAATCACCCGAAGAAAGGGGAGCGACTGAGCAGACGGCCCTGCAAATAAATGACCAAGAGAAGGTTGAAAATTGGAGAGAAGTCTTCATAGTTTACTTCAAATCCCGTCGAATGCCTGAAGATGCGTCCTCAAGACATCAGCTTGTGAAACGAGCTCTGTCCTTCGCCTTCGTCAATACTACTCTGTACAAGAGGTCATTTGACTCTCTGTGGTTGAGATTCCTGGGACCTGACGAAGCGAAAAGAGTCGTTCAGGAAGTTCACGACGGACTCTGCGGTTCTCATCTAGCTGGCCCAAAGATGAAGCTGAAGATCAAAGAATGGGTTATTATTGGCCCACAATGATCCAGGACTGCCTCGAGTATGCGAAGTAATGCCACTCGTGCCAAATTCATAGGGACTTCATCCACCAGCACCCAAATCCTCTACATCCAACGGTGGCTAGCTGGCCGTTCGAAATGTGGGGAACTGACATAGTCATCCCCATCGAACCAGCATCATCCAGGGGACATCGTTTCATCCTGGCGATGACTGATTACTTCTCCAAATGGGCAGAAGCAGTACCGTTAAGGGAAGTGAAGACGGATAATATTCTCCATTTCTTCAAGACGCACGTCATTTATCAGTTTGGAACCCCGCGACGGATCATCTCCGATAACGGTCCAGCCTACAGAAGCCATAAGATCAGTCGCTTCGCACAACAACACAACATAAACTGGAGATATTTCTCAGTTTATAATCCCCGAGCTAACGGTCTAGCTGAGGCTTTCAACAAAACCTTAACAAAGATCGTGAAGAAGACGGTGTCCCGAAACAAAAAGGACTGGCACGAGAGACTGCAAGAAGCTCTTTGGGCTTATCGGACTACGTTCAAGACGGCCACGAACACAACGCCATACGCGTTGGTATTCGGTATGGAAGCAGTACTCTCCCTTGAGATAGACCTACCTTCTCTACAAGTGGCAGTCCACTACGAGCTGACGGACGAAGAAAATGCCCACCTTCGGCTTGAGGAGCTTGACGCCCTTGATGAAACCCGGCTCATAGCGCAACAAAATCTGGAGGTTTACAAAGCAAAGATGACGCGCTCATATAAAAGATTGACCAGGCCGAGGACATTCCGCCAAGGCGAACTCGTGCTAGTGGTCAAAAGACCTATGATCCCCAATCGCGCCAAGCGGGGAAAATTCGAGCCGAACTATGAAGGCCCATATATCATAGACAAGGTCTACCAGGGTGGAGCGTATCTGCTCATGAATATGCACGGTGAGAGACCTTTCAGACCAATAAACGGTCGCTTCCTGAAGAAATACTACGCTTGACGGGTTAAGGTCTAGGTCAATGATAGATGACGACGACTATATCCGTTCGCTATCTTCCTAAGCCCGAACTCTATAAGTAGTAACCGGCCTTCTTCAACAACGGACCGAAACGTCCTTAAACTAATAACGGACCGAAACGTCCTTAAACTAATAACGGACCGAAACATCCTTAAACTAATAACGGACCGAAATGTCCTTAAACTAACAATGGACCACTATGTCCTAAAACTAGCTGTTGACCGAGATGTCGATAAACTACGGTGGATTGCAGCATCTCAAAGCCGATACAAAAAATATATATAAAAAAATATAATAAAAATAAAAACGGTATTTCCATAAGCGAAATGGGCACGGATGAAAACCCGAAAGGGCTCCGTGAGCAAAAACAGCAGGGCTACCGGCGAGTGTGTGTGAAAACCCGAAAGGGCGCAATCTCATTAAAGGACACTTGCAGGGTCCTCACGACTTTATAAGGAGAAACTACCCGCGTGAGATCCTTACGACTCACAAGGGAGCAACACACTTAGGAGTCCTCACGATTCCTAAGGAGAAATTACACTTGCGAGATCCTCACGACTCGTAAGGAGAACTCTCTTATGGGACCCTCATGGCTCATAAGACTTGAAAGTCTTAAGTTACAGAGACCTGAACCTATTCTTAAGCAACCCCCACAAACTTTGATATTGCCCTACAAGCGGCTCATACTGACCCTTGTATACAATCCACGGGCGCGAATAAACATTTCCCTAACCAAGCCCCATCCGTGATTAAGGATATGTTCATACGGTGAACAACCCTTGTAAGTCCTCTCGACTTATAAGGAGAAAACCATTTTGTAAGATCCTTACGACTTATAAGAGCACATGCACTTAGGAATCCTTACGATTCCCAAGGAGAAAACACACGTACAAGATCCTCACGACTTGTAGGGAGAAATACCTTTGTGAGACCCTTACGGCTCATGAAGTCAAAAGCCTTAGTCGACAGGACCCCTAACCCTGTTTACTACGCCACCTTTGTTCAACATCGACAAAGGAAAATGATGATTCGCTTCTGGCAATATCCCAGTTGTAGCGGTGCTGATGGAGAAATTGGTGTATAAATCCAAGCTTGCAGCGAAAAGCCAACAAGCCACACATGCATACGAAATAGCCGAAATGATGGGGCAACTTGCGACAAAATCAGCAAGTAAAAATGTATGCATGAAAAATAGCCGAAATGATTGAGCAACTCGCAATAAAAAGCAGCGAGTGAAAAATAAAATAAATAGCCGAAATGATTGGGCACCACGAAAAATAGCCGAAATGATGGGGCAATCGTGACCTTCGCGATATAAAAGCTGAAATGATAGAGCATCGCGGGAAAAGAAATAAAATAAAAATGAAATTTATGCCCTACAGGTAATATCACATCAATCTCTGTATACAATCCAGGGGCGCAAACAAAGAGGGAGTCACACTCCTCCTCCCCAGGTTTCATCAGAAGAAGAAGCCAAATCTCGACGGGTCAAAGATAGCCTAGAGATCATCCCAGCATTCGTCTCATTGCAACATACACAACATCAAGCAAAGCGGAACAGTGGCGATTCCCAGTCCCATGATTCGGCGGTGTGCAGATCACCGAGAGTCAAATCCCAACTCCGTAAAATGCGGACACAATCAGCAAAATTCCTGGTCACGTGGAACGCGGATAACGTCACTCTTTGACTCCATGGAAAACGTCCAGAGCGGAGCCTGGTCCTCGTAGAACACGGCAGTGAACCCGTGGGAAGCATCCAGAGAAAAATTCCTGGTCACGTGGAATGCGGATAACGTCACTCTTTGACCCCGTGGAAAACGTCCAGAGCGGAGCCTGGTCCTCGCAGAACACGGCAGTGAACCCGTGGGAAGCATCCAGAGCAAAATTCCTGGTCACGTGGAACGCGAATAACGTCACTCTTTGACCCCATGGAAAACGTCCAGAGCGGAGCCTGGTTTTTGCAGAACACGGCAGTGAACCCGTGGGAAGCATTCAGAGCAAAATTTCTGGTCACGTGGAACGCGGATAACGTCACTCTTTGACCCTGTGGAAAACGTCTAGAGCGGAGCCTGGTCCTCACCGAACACGGCAGTGAACCCGTGTGAAGCATCTAGTGCAAAATTCCTGGTCACGTGGAATGCGGATAATGTCACTCTTTGACCCCGTGGAAAACATCCAGAGCGGAGCCTGGTCCTCGCAGAACACGGCAGTGAACCCGTGGGAAGCATCCAGAGCAAAATTCCTGGTCACGTGGAACGTGGATAACGTCACTCTTTGACCCCGTGGAAAACGTCCAGAGCGGAGCCTGGTCCTCGCAGAACATGGCAGTGAACCCGTGGGAAGCATCCAGAGCAAAATTCCTGGTCACGTGGAACGCGGATAACGTCACTCTTTGACCCCATGGAAAACGTCCAGAGTGGAGCCTAGTCCTCGCCGAACACGGCAGTGAACCCGTGTGAAGCATCTAGAGCAAAATTCCTGGTCATGTGGAACGCGGATAACGTCGCTCTTTGACCCCATGGAAAACGTCCAGAGCTGAGCTTGGTCCTCGCAAAACACGGCAGTGAACCCATGGGAAGCATCCAGAGCAAAAATCCTGGTCACGTGGAACGCAAATAACGTCACTCTTTGACCCCATGGAAAACGTCCAGAGCGGAGCCTGGTCCTCGCAGAACACGGCAGTGAACCCGTGGGAAGCATCCAGAGCAAAATTCCTGGTCACGTGGAACGCGGATAACGTCACTCTTTGACCCCGTGGAAAACGTCCAGAGCGGCCTGGTCCTCGCAGAACACGGTAGTGAACCCATGGGAAGCATCCAGAGCAAAATTCCTGGTCACATGGAATGCGGATAACGTCACTCTTTGATCCCATGGAAAACGTCCAGAGCGGAGCCTAGTCCTCGCCGAACACGGCAGTGAACCCGTGTGAAGCATCTAGTGCAAAATTCCTGGTCACGTGGAACGTGGATAACGTCACTCTTTGAACCCGTGTGAAGCATCCAGAGCGGAGCCTAGTCCTCGCCGAACACGGCAGTAAACCTGTGTGAAACATCTAGTGCAAAATTCGTGGGCACGTGGAATGCGGATAACGTCACTCTTTGACCCCGTGGAAAACGTCCAGAGCGGAGCCTGGTCCTCGCAGAACACGGCAGTGAACCCGTGGGAAGCATCCATAGCAAAATTCCTGGTCACGTGGAACGCGGATAATGTCACTCTTTGACCCCGTGGAAAACGTCCAGAGTGGATCCTGATCCTCGCAGAGCATGACAGTGAACCCGTGTGAAGCATCCAGAGCGGAGCCTAGTCCTCGCCGAACACGGCAGTGAATCCGTGTGAAACATCTAGTGCAAAATTCCTGGTTACGTGGAATGCACGTCACTCTTTGACCCCGTGGAAAACGTCCAGAGCGGATTCTGGTCTTCACAGAGCACGGCAGTGAACCCGTGTGAAGCATCCAGAGCGGAGCCTAGTCCTCTCCGAGCACGGCAGTGAACCCGTGTGAAGCATCTAGAGCAAAATTCCTAGTTACGTGGAACGCGGATAACGTCACTCTTTGACCCCGCGGAAAACGCCCAGAGCGGAGCCTGGTCCTCGCCGAACACGGCAGTGAACCCGTGTGAAGCATCCAGAGCAAACATCGGACTGTGGAAGTCCTTAAAATCCACGGACTATGATGTCCTTAACCTCGACCGCAATGTCTTAAAACTAACGACCAACCACCATGATTCTAGACTGATTTTACCTTGGTTAAAGGGTACATCTCTTCACTCCTTTGATATTTGTCGTTGTAATTCCTCAACGTCTTCAAAGAGGTGACGGGTCCCGGTAACCAAACATTGGACTGTGGAGTCCTTAAATCCACAGACTATGATGTCCTTAATCTTGACCGTGATGTCTTAAAACTAACATCGGACTGTGGAGTCCTAAATCCACGGACTATGATGTCCTTAACCTTGACCGTGATGTCTTGAAACTAACGTTGGACTGTGGAGTCCTTAAACCCACGGACTATGATGTCCTTAACCTTGACCGTGATGTCTTAAAACTAACATTGGACTGTGGAGTCCTTAAATCCATGGACTATGATGTCCTTAACCTTGAACGTGATGTCTTAAAACTAATATCGGACTGTGGAGTCCTTAAATCCACAGACTATGAGGTCCTTAACCTTGACCGTGATGTCTTAAAACTAACATTAGAATGTGGAGTCCTTAAACCCACAGGACTATGAGGTCCTTAACCTCGACCGCGATGTCTTTAAACTACGGTACCCTGGAAAACATCCTAAAGCAACCCCTGATCCCGTGGAATATGGATAAGGGCGACCGCACCCAGCACTTGCTGGTCCTCACGACCGGTAAGGAAGAAAACTTTCTTGTGAGATCCTTACGACTCTCAAGGGAAAACCCGCTTAAGAATCCTCACGATTCTTAAGAAGAACTTACACCTACGAGATCCTTTCGACCTGTAGGGAGAAAAACTCTTTATGAGACCCTCACGGCTAATAAAGCTCAAAAGTCTTAGGAGGCAGATCTTAACCCTGAATCCTAAGCCATCACTACCCTGCAAAGAGACCAAGATAACTTGTCCGCAGAACACATTCAATAAAAAAAGACACACCAGTGAGAAGAAAAATATGTCTTTTATTCATAAACCAAAATGGATACAAAGTACAATTCATGAAAGAACAAAAAGAAAATACTCTCATTCAGGAATATGTACAAAAAGAAAAGAAAAGATACAAGTTTTCAAGCCGGCGGGCGATTTAGCAATTTTGCTAGCTCATCCTTCTTTTGCTGGGCCACAGCTTCATGATTCGGGATCGCCAGAAGACGGGCCTCCGCCTGAGCCTGCCGGGCCTGATACGAGGCGAGCCAGCCTTCAAGCTCTTTCTCAGCAGCCTTGTGAGCCTCGACCCTTTCGCGAGTGAACACGGCAGCTTTATCAAGAACCACCACCTTTCTGATAGACTCTTGAAGGACCCGCCAGAGTTCATACGCCTTATTGGCTTTGGCTGTGAGGCTGGTTTGAAGATCGCTCAATGCCTTAGAGGCCAGCTCCCTCTCCGAGAATTTGCGGCCGAGCCTCTTCTCGCACGACACCATGTTCGCCCCGCACTGCTCTATCAGACCACGCAAGCCCGCTGCCGCAGCCACAACCTCTAAAATAGGACGTGTACGCTCAAGACTGTATAAACAAGCCTCCAGTCGACGGCAATAGTCGATCTAAAACACGCGCACATCGCCTGTTATGGGAAGCAACAAGAAAAAATTTCTGGGTATATCCTATCAAGCGTGCATTCGCAACTATATAAATATTCGAAAAGAAATAATGCCCGAAGCTCTGATGTGCATGCAACATGATGATAGTGTTCGCAATTAAAGAAAGTTCTCATGGGAAGAATACGAAGCTCATTTATGCAAGCAGGACATACATACGAGTACCCACCATACATGAAAATTCGACATAAAGCACGCAAAAACTAGTCTGAATATACTACGCTAGAGGGAAAAGGTCACCAAACAAAGGATCGATAGCACAAGGGTTAACAAAACAAAGGACAAAATTCTCCATCTCTCTCTCTCTGCTTTCCCCACCGATTGGCGCCATGTTCGTCCGCAAAAGCAAACATAACAGCCCGCCGAGCTCTTATTTGGCTCAACAGGTGAACTGAGCGATCTTTCAAAGCCCGAGTAATCAGGCACGCTTCGTGAAAACCCTCGAGCATTTCTTCAGCCGCGTCGAGCATCGTCAGGGTCATCTCCACCGGGAGAGGAGGGATGTCGGCAAGCACAGCAGCAAGAATCATCCGAAGCCAGAGGGATCCCATTGGGAGGGGGGACCCCCTACGGATCGAGAGTTCATATGTCGCTGAATCACATTTGTCATCGGTAAGGAGGGGATCCACCAATCGTGCAGCAAAGCGAGGAATCATCTCCTCGATAGGCGCTTCCCACGGCTGTCAACGAGCATGGGGGCGGTTGCAGTCCATGGCACTCAATTGTTTCCTCAAGATAAATCACAATAAATTGAGAATAAGTTTATCTGTGAAGAGAAAAAGAAGGCCATGGCCTCAGGTTGTAAAGAGGGGCATTAAATGCTGCGCACAGAGAATATTGTATGGGAAGGACAATTTCCGAGGCCTAAAAAAGGGAAAGCATTCGAAATCATGGAGATGAAACTATTTCCAAGGCTCTTTTTCAGTATCTAATGCCGTACACAGAAAATATGGCATGCAAAATTAAACAGCCCCGTAAAAGGGCTGCACATGTGGAGCACGTGAGCACCACGCTAGGTGTGTACTGAAAAGTGAAATAGTGCCCTACACGCTAAACACATCAGCAGCAACAATAGCAAAAATGCCAAAATCCCACAAAAGGGCATGCAGACACAGAAGGGCACCATAAAACTTATCACTCATACTTTAAAAAGTTCATACAAAATAAAAAAAACGATTACAACGGCAAGACCTCAGACGCGGGGCATGGATTAAGAAACTCGAACGTAACTTTTTCCAAGATCTTTCAGGCATTTTGAACCATCCTAGTATGTTTTCTCTCGCGATCACAAGCATCAGGGTCCTCATGAATGTCCTCCACCCTCCGATAGGCAGCAAGTATGGTCGACTGCTGAAAGGCCTGGTGCAAGAGATCAATGAGGTTGTCTTGCCTCCTCTTTGAGATTAGGCTCATTAGGTACACCGAATGTACCTTATCCTCGGCGGCATCCAATGCCCTGAGCGGTACGCCGGTGCAAAAGAGAGGGAGCGCTTCCCAGATCGCCAGCACGATGAGTCTCAGAAGAGAAGAGCGGCGAGGGAGTAGCTGACCATTATACTCGTCGAAGCGGCTCATGATCTCAGCACATTGAGCGTTGGTGGACTCCTGGTTCTGGCTGCGGCCCAGCGCACGGATATTCCCGTAAGAGATGATCTCATCAAGATCATACAAATGCGCATTGATCGGACGCTTTTGGCGTGTCGGATGTTTAAAGTTCTAAAGTTATAACCGCGATCAGGACGGTATCGCTTTGCAGCTAGCCAGTTGAGCATGAGTCGATCCACAGGGAGATGGTTGTATGTCCGTTCGAGTTTTAGACGAGTCAATAAAGAATGTGTATATGTTTGTTCAGTTCTATCCTAAGTGTTCGTATTTATGTTCAAGTAAGCTTGTTAAGGTTAAGGTTGGTTAGTAGAGTTAGGATTAGTCTTGTACTTATCTTTTGTCATTCTTAAAATGATGTTGGGATAATCAAAAGTAGCGGGGATTAGGAGGACATAGGAATGGGATTTGCGAGTTTAAGCAATCTTTCCAACGCTAAATCCATTCCTAGTGCCCCTTGTCCGTCCGCTAAATACGCTTATTTCCAACCCTCGGCCAAACACCCGCAACCATGTATCCAATTAAGTCGCAACTACAAGTCACGTTGTAGTGCGCTTAAAGGACTTCTCGACTTAGGTCGCAGCTATATGTCACGTATAGCGCGCCTAAGCGAGGGGGTTGCGGTTGTTTGGTCGGGGTTCGTTCCAAGATGTTTGGCGAAGAGAAGCACAAGGGATTTCTCCGTCCCTCATACCACCTTCCTTAGCCTTAACAAGAGGGAAATTATTCACACATCATAAAAGAAAAGAAAACAAAACAAGAAGGAAGAAAAGAGGAAAATACGGTTTTACAAGTGAAGCAAGCTAACTCTTGGGTCCTCACCTTAGCAAGGAACTCCGTCAAGTATCATCGCTTGAAAATACGGATAAAAGAAGAAAAGAAAAGAGAACAAGAAAATAAATAACAACAACTAGTTAACAACAAATAATAAAATTACAATACAAGATAATAAAATTACAAGACAATAAATAAAAGAGACAAGATAAAAATAACCCTCATCTTCATTGATCTTCCACTCAAAAAGCTCTCACTACAATTTTCATGGAGGAAAGAATGAAGAAGAAGAAGAAACTAAGCTAAATCCTAACAAAGAGAGAATGGAAATCAAGACATGAAGAAGATCTTGGCTTGGCACAAAACTGGGCTATTTATAGGCTGTGTGCTGAAACTCTAGGGCAACATTCTGGCCCCAAATGAAATGACAAAACTACCCCCAAAATTTGGTCAGATGATGTCACTAAACCGCGGCGGATCCGCCGCGAAAACCCAAATTTGGCGGCGGTTCCGCCGCGGTTTTGTGGAATTGGGGTCATGTTTTTTCTGTGTTTCCTTGTGTTGCTATCCTCAGTTGTTCTACATGTTCCAAATTGCAAATTGCTTCAATAATTTCTTCAGATCTGCAACAGTCCAAAATGGTATCTAGAATAATACTTTTGACCTTTTCTTCCTCGAGCTCCGCGCACCCATTGATTCTTGTGCTGCCCCTCTTGTGCTTTGTGCTTGTCCGAGACACGAATGACCACTGTCATATGTCTTGTCTCTGGAACTGGTACGCGGCACTGGAAGGATACGGATGAACGGAACCCGGCTTTTATCTGTTGTCAACAGATGTTCTGGATTTTGGCGTAACAGTGGAGATTTTGTATGATTTGCGTTATTTTAGACTAGAAACCTGTAGCCTGTAAATATGTAGCAAATACGGATTAAAAGCACCTACCTATAAACAAACGAGCGTAAGAATGGGTGGTCGTAAAAGCAATATTCTGGTATGAACAAATACCCTCAAACTTAACTTTTGCTCATCCCGAGCAAAACCAATTATTCACAAAAAAGTCTTAACCGCACTTTCGTAGGGAACGCGATTGCACTGAGCGTGTGCAACAAGCCGTTAAACCTCTAGGTGTCACTAATAGGAGGAGTGTTGTCTCCTGAGGGTTTTCAGTGGATTACACCCACAAAATCCCGTCAAGCTAGTGTCATAAGTTAATATCGATTCTACTCCTACAATTTAGTATCTACGTTAGAAACTCTATTATCCTAAGTTAGAAATATTCAACCCTTATGTTTCACACCTCCTATCTATTTAACCTTAGATCCTATACGTTCCAAAAAAGTTTAGAAAGATGTTGGTATCTACTGAGTTTTCCTTCTAGAGTGCGGTCTTAAATCCGGGATTTTTATCAACTTTACAGAAAACATAAGTCTTATCTTTTATTTCTATCTTTTATCCAAACATCGATTGTATACCCCTACGTGTGTGTATATTTGCATCCCTACACTCAAGAATTCAATTCAAGCTATAATACCCTTGTCCTAATACCTAATACTACTTCTTTTCATTAAGGATGGACGGATTTGCTCACACAACTTTCATACGACTATTAATGCTTCTTGAGGCACTAACGGCCGATTACTGAATGTGTTAGCTTAAAGTGTAAATAGCAGTTTCCAGGTCTTGACTTTATTTATTTTTCTTTTTCTTTTTCTTTTTCTTTATCAAGACCGGATATATTTTTCAATATGATCTTTTGGTGTTTAGCTTTAAATAACATTTTTTCTTTCATACTAGGCTTTCAGGCAAGAGTATTTCTAGGTATCCTCTACTATCCCAAGTTTCAAGGTGCGTGCATGTGCAGTTTGTAGGGTATATACTTTCTAAATTTGGATTCGAGAATAGAAACTATTTTTCAGACTTATCTTTCAGTAAGGCATCAATACTTTCCCTTCATCTTGACTTAACTCAAGAACTGAACTCAAGATTACCTATTTCTCAAAAAAAAAACTATAAGGACGCATAATCACCAAGTTTAAATAGAATGAGGGTTATATTTAGGGTTTTCAATTTCTAAACCTAGAATTTAGTTATTTCTAATATATCAACTAAACTTTCGGAATAAAAAACTAAGTTACCCTATTAGCTAATTTGAGGACAAAGTTTTTATATTTTTGGAAAATTTTTCGATTTTTATGGGTTTTTTAATAAGGTATGCAAATGCAAGATATACAAATGAATGCGAAGGAAGAAAGCTTACCGAGCACACCCCCAAACTTAAACTTGACAGTGCCCTCACTGTCAGGCTACACCAAGAGGGTCAAAATTGTCGGCGCTCCCTAAAAACAAATTATATATAAAACAAAAAAGGAAAACAAAAAATATATACAAAAAGGTTCCCCCCCCCCAAACTTAAGTAAAACAGTGTTTCTACTGTTAAGCGTTGAAGTTCAGGATCGGGGGGGGGAAGAAAATAGTATCAATCTATACAAGGCCTTACACAGGACAAAAGTTAACACCAACCATTCAAAAATTCTATCTCTGTAGTGTGCTGGTTGGTGAAAGAATACGGTGAGGAAAGAAATGAAGAATACGCGAGACCGTATGGAGATAGAAGTGGTATACGGTCTCGGTATATGAGAAGAAGAATGGTGGAAGGGAGAAAGAAGTGGAATACGAATTTGAGGGTGGAAATGGAACGAATAAATTAGCACAATTTGTGATGACCGATGTATAAAAAGTGATTGTGCTAATCTATTAACCCATCAAGAAATGGGGTCAAATCCCTCAAGATTCGTGAGAAACTATGGGTACGCCGAACTTGGTAAACCAGATACAGGAAGTGAAAATGATACGGTTTCTTTCAAGGTCGGAACGATGGAAAAGATGGAGGGAAGTGATTGAGGAAGGGTATCGATTAAGGGTTCAGAAGGGTGTACACAGTCAATGACAGGGACAGGATGAATTGGGAAATCCGACTCATCAAGCAAAACTGGTTCATCCTCAAAACTATCCTCAAAATTTTCCTCAAAATTTAGCACATCCATGCATTTATCTTCAAAATCTAGACGCATATGGGGTTCGGGAAAAACATTTAATGACTCGGGATGATGAATTGGAGAGAAAAACTCAGCCAAATATACGGGTCCATCATCCAAAATATTCCCAGCGTCAATATCCTCAATCAAGTGAAAATCTATATTCTCAGATACCGCAACAAAAGCATGGATATCAATCAATTCAGGTTCTAAAGTGGAGGTGTAGAGGTCAAAATGTTTAGGATTGGTTTCACTTGGAAGGGACCCTTCACAATCAGGTAAATCAAACACTACAAAGTCGCACAACTCATTAATCATTCTATCTTCAATCGGTGAATCGTTGGGAACACTAGATAGATATTCAAAACTGGAGTTGTGGGATTCAAATTGAAACGGGTAGGTCTGATTTGGAAGGGTGTACAGCTCACTCTCTCCGCTCAAATTCTCAACCTGTCCTACCGCCTCTACCGGGTCACTAGGTTGTATGAGGGCGGCCATGGACGCATTCAAATCCATCATCTGTTGGTACGACGTTACCCTAAAGTCTTCCAATGACTGTTCCAGACTAGACATGGGTTGTGAAGGGGTTTCAGTAAAAGATTCAAAGTTGTTTGGATACTGAAGATTCCCAAATGGCTGTTCAGAAGCAATGTCTAGGGAAGGTGCAATAGTCGGGTAGGACTGGTAGGAATTGAATGGCTGGACAGGAGCAGGATCAACATTTGGATAAGAAGGTGAATGGAATTGTCGATCCCAAGAATCTGTAGTGGTGAAAGGAGTGAAAGATCGGCTACGGGATTGTTCAATGTGTTCAGCGATGGACAAAGGACGACTTGCAAAAGGGGTATCAACATAAGAGGGTGGGGGAGGTTGAAAAGGTTGATACAAAGTGGATTGTGGAGGGCAAGTGTTTGTTCTAGACGCGTCTATGCGATCTTTTAATGAAATTTTGGGCATGGAGGGGTCGTTCGAAATTCGACCAAAGCAAGAACCGTAGGAAGTTATATCCGGTTGTGGGTACCAAAGTTCGGCAAGAGTTTTTCTAGGTGGAGTACCCATGATATGAAGAGAGAAAAAAAGAAAGGAAGAGAAAAGGAGGGGAAAAAGAATGTGGATTTTTTTATTTTTATTAAAAAATGTTTGTTTTTGGAGTTTTTGAAATTGTTTGTTTGAAAGAATACGGAATTATGCGACTAAAATTTACAAGCACAATCATAATCACAAAATGCACAAACACTCCTAGAGCTAGGGTCACCTAGGTCAGCTAGACAGCTCCTAACTGTTCCAAAGGGCTAGAAATAGGACCTCAAACCGCCTCTTCACCGCCAATTGTGGACAGGTAAGTGCCAGGTAAGTGGGAGGCTCCCCACTACGAAAGTAGTGGTCCTAATTAAGTAACCACTTGCCTTAGACACACTTGCCTAGACACCACAAAGTCAGGTTAGGATAAACGGCCGATGCCTACAACTAGTCCTCTGTCCTATTGAGCGCGACGTCTTTAGGGCTGAGTCTACTATTTTTTAGTAGCTCAAGGTAATGCGTATGCAATTAGTGATTTGTGGGGTCTTAGAAAGGGTGATGAAATCCCCACCCAATCTGAATTGGTGTTATAGCCCCTTAATGTCCGTATTAATATATGCAAAGCGGTAAACAAACAAAATCTAAAACAACAAAAATTTATTTGGCGGCGGAGCAATCTGTGCAAAGAAACCTGCAGAAAATACAGTATAGTGGAATTCACAGAGAAGATAAAAAGAAATAGAAAGGGCAAAAAAAATTGAGGCACAGAAGACTCAATACGGCCGCGGAACCGCCGCCAAAGCCCCTCTTTGACCGCGGTTCCGCGGTCAAATTGATGAGTTGGCACCTCGAATTTGGTTCCCTGCACTCCCCTTGATCTCTACTCCAAAATAAAATGCTCTGTTTTCTTTTTGGATTACTGTACTTGCTCCAGATTAGCCTGCACACTTGCACACAAAAATTATCAAAAATAACAAAAAGATTTTATTTTATATATATATACAAAAAGAATATTAACCCGAATAACAAGAAAGAAAATACGTTACCGTCTCCCCGGCAACGGCGCCATTTGGTCGCACGCTTTTGGCGTGTCGGATGTTCAAAGTTCTAAATGTAGGGTTCCTAGGCACCCTAGTGAGGTCTCACAAGTGATCAAACATGCAAATTTCTAAAAATTACGGTGCCGAGAAAACCTAGAACGGATCGTTAACTAGATATTTAGGCAAAGCAAGCAATTAATCGAATTAAATGCTAGGGGAAAGTGACTACAACCTTTGTAGATCCGGTCCACCACTTCGTGATCTCCACGATGATCTCCCTCCGCTGTCCAAATCGAACTCACGACTCTAGCATTGGCATCATCGAAGAATGGGCGGGCTTGATCGTCGGTTCGATGCCGAAGATGATCTACGTCGAGGCATCTCAAGAACAAGCTCCTACTTCACCAAGCTTTGAAAACTTGTGAAGTAAACACCCTATACAACTTGGCAAGAGGTGGAGCATGAAGAAATAGGAAGTGGGTATACTTTAGAATTGGATTTCTCACTCAATTTCACTAGTTGCCATTAATGGCCACTAGCTTTCTTCATGTTGAAGAAGATGAAGAAGAAGAAGAAGATATGATAAGTTTTTTTGTAAATGATAAATAAATCAATACTTATCATTTACTAACCCTTGGTTAGTTGTAGAGAATGGACCATGGTTAACTTGAATGGTTAGGTTAAAGGATGAGATAAGAATGGTGACTTGGTCAAAGTTTCAAGAAACTTCAACTAAAAAACAAAACAAGCAACCATTCTTTTTCTCATTATCTTTTTCATTTTCCAAAATAAACAAAAACAATAAATAAATGAATAAGTAAATAAAAAGAAAATCCTAATCATAAACCTAACCATGGTCTAATTCTTTACACTAACCCTAGCTTGCATGTATCATCAAACATGATACAATCATGTGCACAAAATATATCACAT
This sequence comes from Agapanthus africanus, assembly GCA_030015575.1. Classification (NCBI taxonomy): domain Eukaryota; kingdom Viridiplantae; phylum Streptophyta; class Magnoliopsida; order Asparagales; family Amaryllidaceae; genus Agapanthus; species Agapanthus africanus. Next base: position 945,300,830 of record CM057337.1, read on the forward strand.
ATACAATGTGCACAAACCAAGTGAGTAAATCCATTTAAAGTGAACCAATACTAGTTAATGCAAAGTAATATATCAAATATATAATTCTACATTAAATCATTAAATCAACACTTGATTTGACGATCCGGTCATATCGCATATAACCGACCAGTATCCTATGTATCGGCTTATCGAATCAATACTTGATTCGATAACTAGGTTATATCGCATACAACCAATCGATACATTCATCGCGAGAATAGAATACGGTATCACATACATGCATTATTCTCGGTCCCGCACATATCTCATACGTGCTCCTATTTCGTTTCGCTTGAGCCAGGAAACCTCTGTGTAGGACTCTAAAGACTCGTCAATACGCCGGCAGCAGGTGATGATCATATCAAACACCCATAAGCCGCAAGCGGTCTGCTAAACGTAACGGCCACCCGGGTATTGAGCGATCAGAAGATCGACGAGCAAGCCCGCTCACACTCCTGTGAATCCAACCAGTAACACTTACCGTACAGTCCGGTCTGTTTGTCTGATATGTCGCATATCTCGCCTAGGGGTGGTAAACGTCAGACCCCAGTAGCTCGATAAGTCATGCCGACTTGAGGTCCATAACATTCGTGAAACTACTGATAACTCTTACCAGTATATCACTGCAACCCTGGCCAGGGATTTCCTGTTATGGCCAGTCGAGCATAGCACAACATCAACCCCCAATACCGGGAGAGACGAATCCCCTCCTATCGCTCATTGCCTCCATGTGAATCGGGACTGTACCCAAAAACCACCTGTTTGCACAACTCAGTAGAGCCGTGGTAGGGTGGAAATCAAAGCACAGTGGGAGACACACAAGACTCTATGACGATCTCGGGTCAACAGACTAAGCTGTACCAGTGTCACCAGAGAACTGCCATCTGACGTGAGGTATAATACCATCTGGGAGTTCTCGGCTAGTCCGTTCAGTGTACCCAGTCTCCACTGAGCACCCGCATACCATCTCCGATGTCAAACACCAATGGATATGGGATCATCCATCGCCCATCGCATGGGTCGAGAAGATATACGCTAGTCTACTCTGGAATATCGATGCCCCGTCTCGATATTCCCTCGACTAGGAACATTTCAAGGATGTACTCATGGACTATCCAGGCCCCACTAGTATGATCTGCATCACAGTCCTGGAAGTCGAGTACACATCCTAAGGGCTTTATCAACATGTAATCAGAGAGACAGAAAGTATACATGTTAAGATAAAGAGCAACCAGATAGCGTACTATCATGTCGAGCAATAAAGTCCTACCTATATATCTCCCAGCATCCACTATAATATACATCCAATGTACAGTAATGGCCTCTAGGGCATACATATAACTAACAATCTCCCACTTGCACTAGGGCCATCTGTAGCAGTGGTTGCAGTATCACATACTCAACCATCCCATATGAGTCTCTCTCTGGGAAAAAGGCCTTCGTGAGTGGATCCGCCGTGTTGTCCTCTGAGTCTACTCTCCTAACCTCGATCACCCCGGAGATCAACTATCTCCATGATCAGGTGATGCTTCCTCAGAATATGTCTGGGTCACTGATGGGACCAGGGTTCCAGGGCCAAAGCCATACTTCCATTGTCATACAATGGCAGGAACCTAGTTCATCTTATGAACCAATATACACCCAAACTTCCTCTTTGGTAGTATCTTCAATAGCGATGTTACCAGCCTTTATCGTCTAGTTTGCCACTGTATCTAGCTTGGAACTCTTCCAACATACCGTCCCTCTACTGAGGGTAAAGACAGTGCCTGTGACTGACATTCAGTCGTCTTTATCACCCTGGAACACTTCCAGTGATTCTCCCCAGGATCGATTGATACCATCTCACTACATCTAGTGAGAATCCTAACATCCAATTACATCTATCTTATAGATGAAAACCCAGGATTTAGGAGGTATCACTTTGATCCTATTTGGGGAATCCTAGTGATAATAGGAGATTGACCGATCGTAGTATAGGAAACTTTTTTCATATCAAGAGTATGTTGTCTACGTACAATACGAAGATGACCACCTTACTCTCTACTACCCTTTTGTATATACAAGGTTCGTCTACCATTTTGATGAAGTCAAACACTTTGACTATCACATCAAAACAGACGTTCCAACTCCGCGATGCCTGCTTCATTATGTAAAGAAACTTGCACACGTTTCCGCTGCTCCCACTGTTTACGAAGACCTCTGGCTGTGTTCTTATAGACGTTCTCTTCTAAATCAGTATTTAGAAAAACAGTCATGGCGCCCAACCGCCAGATATCGTAGTCATGGTATGTAGCCGTGGTAAGTAGGATCTGGATAGACTTAAGCATAGCTACTGGAAAAAGGTTTCATCATTATCCATGCCTGGTCGATGACGAAAACCTTTAACAAGTCTAGCTTTGAAAGTCTCAACTTTTCCATCTATACCAAGTAATCTTCTCAAGATATACTTGCTCCTGATGGGGATTTAACCCTTCAGATGTAGCAACCAAAGTCCATACTTTGCTGGTGTACATGGATTCCATCTCAGATCGCTAAGCATCCAGCCATTCTTACAGAGTCCCTACTCTCGATGGCCTGCTCGAAACTACTTGGGTCATCATCTCATGATGCAATCCTTGCTCCCACTGTCATCGAGAAACCGAGGTATCTCTCAGGCGGATAAGGAACCCTACTAGATCGGCGGAGAGGCTGAGGTTCGTCGGGAACTATAGAATCTTATGGTTCTGTCAAGTCATCAACTGCAGTTTTGTATAGCTGGAACCTTTCCAGTTCTACAGAACTGATCCTGCCTCGATCTTGTCCGGATTTTGCTTTTGACATAGGCCGGACAACCCCAAATCTTAACTAACTTAAGATATGGGCTCTTCCCTTTCCATATCACATATGAAGTGGTAGGCAATGATTTGATTCGAACCCTATTCAATAGGTATGCAGCTTCTCAAGCGCATAATACCCAAAAGGAAACAGGAAACTCAGTAGTACTCATCATAGAGCACACCTTATCATATAGGGTGTGATTGCCCCGCCCCGATATACCATCGTGCTATGGTGTATACGGAGGAGTAATGCTGAGAGAGAATCTCATTCTCCTTTAGAATAGTCCAGGAATTCTATGCACAAGTATTCTCCTCCCTGATCTCATCATAGGACATAATACTTATACCCGTATTTTGGTTCTCTACTTCTAACTTATATTCTGTGAATACCTCAAAAGGTTCGGACTTATGTTTCAACAGAACATATGACTGAATCTTGAGAGATTATCAGAGAATATAATGAAGTATAAAGAACCAGTCCTGGCATGTGTAGACAGGAGACCTTACATACATCATCATGTATCAGTCCCAAGAGTTTATTAACTCTTTCTCTGTTTCCAATAAACAGGGCTAAGGTCATCTAATCTTTGTGACATGACTGGCAAGTTTCATAAGATGTAAATTCAAACTGATTTAAATATGCATCTAAAATGTAACTTCAGCTAGTCGGGTCGCATTGATGTGACCTAGTCTACAATACCTCAAGAAGAATTTGTTCATTTCTGAACTCTTCATCTTGTGTGTGTTCAGTATACTAGGAACTGGAGTTTGATTTAGAACTTCAATGCTTTTAGATAACGTGCCTGAATCGATCAACTTTTGATATAGGAAATGTTCAAAACATTATCCATCAATACAAAATTATATCCTTTCTTTACTAATAAAGAGACTGATATGATTTTGTATATCAGGTTCGGTATCTAACAGCATTTGTTCAGAATCAATGTATTCGTAATACAGGGTGACAGTGACCAACAGACTTGGCTGCAACACTTGCCCCGTTTTCTGCCTCATGAAACTTATCACCCGTTCTCAGTTTTTCTACCCTTTTGTAGCCCTATGTAACAGATTACATATCTGGGATCCTGATCCAGTATCATATACCCAGGATTCAGAGGATACTGAGAAACAGTTCTTTGTAATAAACATACCTGAAGGAGATGCATCTCATGCACTTTCTTCGTTTGGGCGGCATAGGAATTCTGGTATTCTCCAATTTCCTGCTCTGTCTTATAACAATTATAAGTTGGAGCGGGACCAACGTTCCCCAGCTCAGTATAACAAGCGGGTTCGGTCAATACATCCGTATTATTATCTTGATTAAGGCGTGATATGGTCGCTACCAGGAGAGAGAGAGAAGAAAACACTCTGCGTGCGCTCTTGCAAGATCAGATTGGTTATATATTTTATCTAATCAGGATGGCTCCCACTGTTTTTATCAAATCTTCTTTCAAACCTTAAAAGGAAAGACTAGCCGGGATTAATTACACTCTACAAGTTCGCCAACCTTTCAGCCAGGCCAGTGTCGGTACTTTGAGGGAGGTTTCCCGTGCTTTCGCACGGACCTAATTACAGTAAACCTCGTTTTCTTAGAGACGTAACCCCGTTGACACCTTTCTAGACACCTACTTGATCGGCTAATTGTAAAGTGCAAAACTCTCCCAGGAGTAACAATTACTCGCAGTGGGTATCGGGATCCAACTATCACATAGAAGGTATGCAATCTCATTGCAAGTTTCAACACTTGAAACTCCCGATAAAGGTTTTTACCCCTAGCACCTATGACCTTAACTATGGTCAACAAATCATAAGTACTAGTCAAGTTCTACCCGTCATTTCGTGATTAATTAGACCCACCCACATGACCCTTAACTAAGGTCAACAAAGTCACGCGACTGTCCTAACTAATCGCATCATATGCGGTGTAGGAAGACATCACTTAGCTACCGTACACTGTGTCTTGACTATGGTCAACAAACACAGCACGAATACTAAGTACTCTACTTCCTAAAATGACGGAGGGTTGCTTCTGGTTTTTGTGAAAACCTTTAACGCTTTGAACTTGATCTCGTTGCGGAATCAAATGGTTTTTAAATGGAATGTTTTCGAGGCTTTTCTAGTTTTGCTAAAGGGGTCACTCCCGGTGAAGGGATCGTCGGCCCTTTCCTCGTCGAATGAGGTGCGGGATATATCATATATATCACTGTGCAAAGCGGAAACTATAGAAGCGATCAAAGACAAATCGAGGGTTGTAGCATCTGCCAGTTATTGCTAAAGGAGTCACTCCCGGTGAAGAGATCTCTGTCCTTTCCTCATCGAATAAGGTGCTGGATGTTCTATAATGAACACCGCGATGCAAAGCAAGAACTGTAGCTACCTGTTTTATTTTGAAATTCGATTCCACAACATCAATTAGGTTTATTTTCTTTCATTAATCTCATTAATGAATATCCCATCATTTAAGTCCACCTAACCATCACAGATAAATATAACGTACGCTTATACCATCCGCATTCGCCTCGATGTCCTGTCTGCACCGTTAGGTTAGGTAACTAACGGCAGAGCGGGGCAGGGCTGGTGTGGGTGTAAAACATAAGCAACGTATATATAATATATCATATATACTATATATAATATCTGTCACAGAACATCATATGATCACAGCACAGATAAAGCACAGCAGAAGAAACATATGAAATATTGGATATACTAGGACGTCCGTGTTTTCAATACGAGCCAGTATAAAACACGGATTCCACGGTCGTGATGAATAGCCAATCCCACACCCCTAGACCCCTACGAGAGCGGCAAGCAACCCTACCAATTCTAGGGTTAGGAGACCCAGACTCGACTCCTCGAGTTGGTCTCCCACTGGACCCCAGAACCCGGTTACTTGTGCTCCCCTCCTTGGGTCTATCCTAATGCGGAAAAGTAAATAATATACAAATGGTGACAACATCCGCAACCTGGAAGTGCCCCAATAAAAGAATATTACATACAAGTTTTTACATGAATGAAAATGAAAAACACTCATCTCACATAAAACCCCCGGCTATTCAAACACGACGATCCAATATAATATATCCAGCAACACATAACATCTCATGTCATCAACGTAAGTAAATATGCGCATCCCAATTGTCGTTGACATATAGCAACGAAACCGGCGATATCACATATTACACTTACGGTCACAGAAAAGAAAGTGTAAAACTACAACAGTTGGAATCCGCAACCTCCTCAGACATCGCATGCCTGACCAAATGAATTACTTAGACATCGCATGCCTAACAATTATAAACCCCGCATTTTAGTCTCTTTATCAAAAACACTTTTCAATATCAAGTCGGGCAATTCAACAAGATTCCCAACATCCTGATCGAATGCTCGTCGCAAACTTTAGTAGGCGGCCGCACCCCCGATACCGTCGACGAAGTGCACCAAGGCGGAACACCGCCACCGCGAGCACCCGAACGGATGCTTTCGGCGACGGGGTTCTCCTACAGTAACTTGGTCGGGGCTATGGATGAGGCTGTCTATTAAGTTTACCCGGCGAGTATCCGCGTACGCTACGTGATTGTGACGGACTTTTGATCACATCAAAATTCCGTGGCAACCGATCAAGTGAGACTAAACTGCTAGATTTATAACATTCATTCAGTTATCTCATAACTACTTGTGAATTCCAATTATTGTATCACATTCCGGATAAATAGAAAATGCTAAACTTTTCGATCGAACAATCGAACACCCAAGTTTTCCCGATACAGCTCAACACATGAAATAAGTCTAACAACATTCAGTTCGTGCCTCAGTACCAATGGTCCAGCCATAGAAGGGTCAAGCCAACGCCTCACATGTGGCACGCCGTACTGCCCCAAACCCGAAGGTTCAAAGGGCAGTTCAAGACGGTCACATAATCGAGTTAAGGTTTGTTGTCTTCTAGAGGGTCCATCGCGTTACTTGCACTACTTAGAACGTCGTTAAACTACGGAAAAATCCAACAATTGGAAATTTCCCGGCAGGGGAAAAAGTGGGTATTTATATCCGGTCAAACTTTTTAACATATTCTAAAAATACCCGGAAAAGCATACTGACAAAAATTAGACAGTCCGATCGAATACACCGAGTCCCCAATACAACCCAGAAAATACAACTCTGGAAAAATTATTAAAAATTCCCAGGAAAATCAGCACAGAAAAATAAGAATTACTGTGCAGAAATAAATGCACAAAACGACAAACTGGACGCGGATCCGCCGCATGATCCTTCTTTAAGGCCGCGGATCCGCGCCTAGTTTATGGAATCAATCTCTCGAATTTTACAGTAACCTTTATATCTTTCTGCTGAGTTTTTTGAATATTTTTAATTCACAAAAAACCACGAATTTCAAAAAAGTCCAGAGAGCATTTTTAGGTTTGCGTTTTGGGTCGATCGGACTTCTAATTCCGTCGGGACTTCGCCTAAGGCTCTAGCTAGGCTCTGATACCACTGTAGGGTTCCTAGGCACCCTAGTGAGGTCTCACAAGTGATCAAACATGCAAATTTCTAAAAATTACGGTGCCGAGAAAACCTAGAACGGATCGTTAACTAGATATTTAGGCAAAGCAAGCAATTAATCGAATTAAATGCTAGGGGAAAGTGACTACAACCTTTGTAGATCCGGTCCACCACTTCGTGAGCTCCACGATGATCTCCCTCCGCTGTCCAAATCGAACTCACGACTCTAGCATTGGCATCATCGAAGAATGGGCGGGCTTGATCGTCGGTTCGATGCCGAAGATGATCTACGTCGAGGCATCTCAAGAACAAGCTCCAACTTCACCAAGCTTTGAAAACTTGTGAAGTAAACACCCTATACAACTTGGCAAGAGGTAGAGCATGAAGAAATAGGAAGTGGGTAGACTTTAGAATTGAATTTCTCACTCAATTTCACTAGTTGCCATTAATGGCCACTAGCTTTCTTCATGTTGAAGAAGATGAAGAAGAAGAAGAAGATATGATAAGTTTTTTTGTAAATGATAAATAAATCAATACTTATCATTTACTAACCCTTGGTTAGTTGTAGAGAATGGACCATGGTTAACTTGAATGGTTAGGTTAAAGGATGAGATAAGAATGGTGACTTGGTCAAAGTTTCAAGAAACTTCAACTAAAAAACAAAACAAGCAACCATTCTTTTTCTCATTATCTTTTTCATTTTCCAAAATAAACAAAAATAATAAATAAATGAATAAGTAAATAAAAAGAAAACCCTAATCATAAACCTAACCATGGTCTAATTCTTTACACTAACCCTAGCTTGCATGTATCATCAAACATGATACAATCATGTGCACAAAATATATCACATATACAATGTGCACAAACCAAGTGAGTAAATACATTTAAAGTGAACCAATACTAGTTAATGCAAAGTAATATATCAAATATATAATTCTACATTAAATCATTAAATCAACACTTGATTTGACGATCCGGTCATATCGCATATAACCGACCAGTATCCTATGTATCGGCTTATCGAATCAATACTTGATTCGATAACTAGATTATATCGCATACAACCAATCGATACATTCATCGCGAGAATAGAATACGGTATCACATACATGCATTATTCTCGGTCCCGCACATATCTCATACGTGCTCCTATTTCGTTTCGCTTGAGCCAGGAAACCTCTGTGTAGGACTCTAAAGACTCGTCAATACGCCGGCAGCAGGTGATGATCATATCAAACACCCATAAGCCGCAAGCGGTCTGCTAAACGTAACGGCCACCCGGGTATTGAGCGATCAGAAGATCGACGAGCAAGCCCGCTCACACTCCTGTGAATCCAACCAGTAACACTTACCGTACAGTCCGGTCTGTTCGTCTGATATGTCGCATATCTCGCCTAGGGGTGGTAAACGTCAGACCCCAGTAGCTCGATAAGTCATGCCGACTTGAGGTCCATAACATTCGTGAAACTACTGATAACTCTTACCAGTATATCACTGCAACCCTGGCCAGGGATTTCCTGTTATGGCCAGTCGAGCATAGCACAACATCAACCCCCAATACCGGGAGAGACGAATCCCCTCCTATCGCTCATTGCCTCCATGTGAATCGGGACTGTACCCAAAAACCACCTGTTTGCACAACTCAGTAGAGCCGTGGTAGGGTGGAAATCAAAGCACAGTGGGAGACACACAAGACTCTATGACGATCTCGGGTCAACAGACTAAGCTGTACCAGTGTCACCAGAGAACTGCCATCTGACGTGAGGTATAATACCATCTGGGAGTTCTCGGCTAGTCCGTTCAGTGTACCCAGTCTCCACTGAGCACCCGCATACCATCTCCGATGTCAAACACCAATGGATATGGGATCATCCATCGCCCATCGCATGGGTCGAGAAGATATACGCTAGTCTACTCTGGAATATCGATGCCCCGTCTCGATATTCCCTCGACTAGGAACATTTCAAGGATGTACTCATGGACTATCCAGGCCCCACTAGTATGATCTGCATCACAGTCCTGGAAGTCGAGTACACATCCTAAGGGCTTTATCAACATGTAATCAGAGAGACAGAAAGTATACATGTTAAGATAAAGAGCAACCAGATAGCGTACTATCATGTCGAGCAAGAAAGTCCTACCTATATATGTCCCAGCATCCACTACAATATACATCCAATGTACAGTAATGGCCTCTAGGGCATACATATAACTAACACTAAAGTTATAGCCGCGATCAGGACGGTGTCGCTTTGCAGCTAGCCGGTTGAGCACGGGTCGATCCACAGGGAGATGGTTCTATGTCCGTTCGAGTTTTAGACGAGTCAATAAAGAATGTGTATATATTTGTTCAGTTCTATCCTAGGTGTTCGTATTTATGTTCAAGTAAGCTTGTTAAGGTTAAGGTTGGTTAGTAGAGTTAGGATTAGTCTTGTACTTATCTTTTTCCATTCTTAAAATGATGTTGGGATAATCGAAAGTAGCGGGGATTAGGAGGACATAGGAATGGGATTTGCGAGTTTAAGCAAGCTTTCCAACGCTAAATCCATTCCTAGTGCCCCTTGTCCGTCCGCTAAATACGCTTATTTCCAACCCTCGGCCAAACACCCGCAACCATGTATCCAATTAAGTCGCAACTACAAGTCACGTTGTAGTGCGTTTAAAGGACTTCTCGGTTTAGGTCGCGGCTATATGTCACGTATAGCGCGCTTAAGCGAGGGGGTTGCGGTTGTTTGGTCGGGGTTCGTTTCAAGATATTTGGCGAAGAGAAGCACAAAGGATTTCTCCGTCCCTCATACCACCTTCCTTAGCCTTAACAAGAGGGAAATTATTCACACATCATAAAAGAAAACAAAACAAAACAAGAAGGAAGAAAAGAGGAAAATAAGGTTTTACAAGTGAAGCAAGCTAACTCTTGGGTCCTCACCTTAGCAAGGAACTCCGTCAAGTATCATCGCTTGAAAATACGGATAAAAGAAGAAAAGAAAAGAGAACAAGAAAATAAATAACAACAACTAGTTAACAACAAATAATAAAATTACAATACAAGATAATAAAATTACAAGACAATAAATAAAAGAGACAAGATAAAAATAACCCTCATCTTCATTGATTTTCCACTCAAAAAGCTCTCACTACAATTTTCATGGAGGAAAGAATGAAGAAGAAGAAGAAACTAAGCTAAATCCTAACAAAGAGAGAATGGAAATCAAGACATGAAGAAGACCTTGGCTTGGCACAAAACTGGGTTATTTATAGGCTGCGTGCTGAAACTCTAGGGCAACATTCTGGCCCCAAATGAAATGACAAAACTACTCCCAAAATTTGGTCAGATGATGTCGCTAAACCGCGGCGGATCCGCCGCTAAAACCCAAATTTGGCGGCGGTTCCGCCGCGGTTTTGTGGAATTAGGGTCTCGTTTTTTCTGTGTTTCCTTGTGTTGCTATCCTCAGTTGTTCTACATGTTCCAAATTGCAAATTGCTTCAACAATTTCTTCAGATCTGCAACAGTCCAAAATGGTATCTAGAATAATACTTTTGACCTTTTCTCTCTCGAGCTCCACGCACCCATTGATTCTTGTGCTGCCCCTCTCATGCTTTGTGCTTGTCCGAGACACGAATGACCACTGTCATATATCTTGTCTCTGGAACTGGTACGCGGTACTGGACGGATACGGATGACCGGAACCCGGCTTTTATCTGTTATCAACAGATATTCTGGATTTTGGCGTAACAGTGGAGATTTTGTATGATTTGTGTTATTTTGGACTAGGAACCTGTAGCCTGTAAATATGTAGCAAACACGGATTAAAAGCACCTACCTATAAACAAACGAGCATAAAAATAGGCGTCGTAAAAGCAATATTCTGGTATGAACAGGCATCCATGATACCTGAAATAATGATCATGGAAATTCATTACAAACTTCTTCCTCTCAGTTGAGAAAGGGAACTCAGGGCAAGGAAAACCCATGAAGTTCTCTGGGAAGAACTGAGTTCTTCAAAGAAATTAAATTCCTTTTTGAAAAAGGGGAATTAAATCACAGAAATATTTTTTTTGGGATGGAATTAAATTCCATGGATTTGAACCGTCACCATCATCTTCCTAAAGATCATATGAACCCTAAGAGATCTACTGTTCAAAGATTAAATGGTTTTCTATTTTCATTGATGAACTTGAAAAAATGGGTTCATGTTAAAAGGGGTGAAACCCTTGGTGTGGATTTAAAATCCAGAGGGTTTTTGGAAAAGTATACATAAGGGTTCCTCGATCGTTCAAAGATCATTATCTGAAGAAAGGGTCTCTCGAACAGAGTTAAACTCCGAAAAGTTTGAAGCAGAGAACAAAACTCTGAGGAATGAGAATTAAATTCTCAAGGGAAAGGTTCTCAAAGGAAGAAGATGAGCAAAAGTGGAGGCTCTTCTGAAAGGACATAGGCATTTATAGGATGGGATGGAAAACGTTTCATCTACCCTACTCTCAAGACAGATCCGACGGCCACAAGAGTGACAACGTTGCACTCACGTGCAGACACGTGAGAACAACGCTGTGGGGGCATTTGTTCCCTGATTTAAAATCAGGAAAAAATCTTCAGAGGAAGCATCACGTGCTGGCACATGACCAGTGGTCACGTGTTGGCACGTGACGTTTAAAGCAGCGGCACAGAGCACATTCATTCCCTGATTAAGAATCAGGAAAAAGCTTCAGAAGAGGCATCACGTGCTCACACGTGATTACTGGTCACGTGTTGGCACGTGATGGTTAAGCAGCGGCCAGAGAACAGAGCGCAGAAGAAGAGAAGCCCATTCCAGGGGTTACGTGCTTACACGTGACCAGGGGTCATGTGCTCACACGTGACCAACGGTCATGTGGCCATACGTGACCGGCTTTAAAAACCTTATTTTTAACAGAATTAAATTCTGAGGAGAGATCATTCAAATCTTTCAAAAATGGAGAAGAATTATCTGAAACCGTTGGATCAAGAAGCTGAAGGTGATTAAATATCATCAATTTGTTATGTCCACGTTACCTCTCCCGGTACTTTCGGGGTTGCGGAAACGGTAAAACAAAAATTTTTCTAAGCTTTGTAACATGGACCGTAAAAGCCGGATCTTTGCTAAACTATAAACTAGCATCCTAACATGAGATGTATCTACTCGGTTAGGGGTTATACCTCAACTTGAACTCCTTCTCTTCTTGTTGCTCTTCTTCTTTGTTGTTCTTCACTTCTTGTTGCTCTTCTCTTTGCTTGCTCAATGGTTGATCCGGACTTTGGTCACCTCCGCGGCCTCCTTGAGTCGAAGACGATCCACCCGAGAGATGTACACCGAGCTCCACCTCAAGCCGAGGTAACTAGGGCAAGGAGATAGCTAATCTAGAAGCCCTAGGATGTGTAGAGGAGATGTATGGATGTGTTTGTCAAGTGAAAACCTTTTTCTCTCAACACATGAGATCAAAGGAGAAATCAAGAGGAGGAAGAAGAAGGAGGTTTTCTTGCAACCATGGAGCTTCTCATTTCAAGAGAGAGAATGAGAATAATATTATGATACAAAAGAAAAGAACCATGGTTGCAAATAATGCAAAACAACATCATTACTAATTCCATCAAGATAAAGTTGATGGCTACTTTGAAATGACCATTATCATAATCCAAAAGAAAAAGGAAAAGAAAAGAAGAGTGTGGAAACCTCTTGAAAGTCAATGGTCAACCCGGTCAACCGGTCAACAAAGTCAAGAGGGGTCAACGGGGTCAAATGGTCAATGCAATTAGCCATCATAAGATTATCACTAATAGGATTAGTAAATGATGTTCGCGGCTCATAATGGTTTTGACCAAACGAACTGTCAAAACCCTAATGAGCCTGCCACATAATGGTTTTGGCCGAACCAACTGCCAAAACCCTAATGAGGTACCTCCTCCTTCATCACTCCAAAAAACTGTGCATACACACCTGCATCCGTATTCCGTAGAATGCGGATACACAGAAGACAAAACAAATCCATCCGTGCAATACTAGGATCCGGCTTAAACCAAAGCCTACTAGTACTGCCTGCCCGAACACCATACGCACACAAGTGTACGTAAGTGATCGCAGCCCTGCCGTAAAACCATACGGCCTCTACACGTTTCGCTCAGTGCAGGGAAACTCTCTGTGTGGGACTCTAAAGACTCGACACTACGCTGGCAGTGGGTTTAACCACAGACCGCAAGCGGCACTAGCTGTACGTAACGGTCCCCAGGTAGATGTCGATAAGAAGGCCGATGAGGTAAACCCATCCGAACTCCTACTGAGTCTGTATGTGACAATCTCCGTACAGTCTGGTCTGTTCGTCTGATACATCGCATGGCGGGCCTAAGGGGGCGGTAAACGTCAGTCCCCTAATAGCGGTACAAGTCGTGTCGGAGTGAAGCCCAATACACCCTGAGATAACACTGGAAACCTACCAGTATATCTCGCTTGCCCTGGCCAGGGACTACTTGTGTAATGGCTCTCCTAGACACAGCGCGATGTCAACCCCCAATACCGGGAGAGACGAATCCTGTCTAACCGTCACTGCCTCCAAGTGCTTCGGGACCGCTCCCAACTACTACCTGTTTGCACGACTCAGTAGAGCCGTGGTAGGGTAGTAATCAAAGAACAGTGGGAACACACTCGAGGCGAAGTGACAGTGTCAAGTCAGCGGACTAAGCTGTACTCATGTCACCTGGGAACTGATAACCGACGATAGGTATAATACCAACCATCAGTTCCCGACGAGTCCTGTCCAGTGTACTCGTAACCTAACGAGCACCCGCATACTATCTCAAGTACGACGTACTGACGGCTGTGGGACAGACCGTCTCCCGTGCTGGGATGAGAAGCGCATACGCTAGTCTACTCTGGAGTATCGATGCCCTATCTTGATACTCCCACGACTAGGGACGTGTATAAGGATGTGCTTGTAGATTACCCAGCCCCCACGAGTGTGATCGCCATCACAACGCCGGTAATCAAGCAAAGATCCTAAGGGCTCTACTAATGCGTATAGGTGATATAATAAATAAACACACATGTACACATTAAAGCAGAGACAAACCAAGTAGCATACTACTATATTGAGCAAGATTGTCTGTACAACTGTGAATATCCCAAGCTTCCATCAAGTAATATACATACTAGTATGATACAGTAATGGCCTCTAGGGCATATACACTAACAATCTCCCACTTGCACTAAGGCCATGTACTGGCGTATCGAAGACCTATCATCTCGATCAGCCGCTCGAACTGAGTCTGGGGTAAAGCCTTCGTGAATGGGTCCGCAGTGTTGTCCTTTGTGTCCACTCTCCGCACCTCGATCTCCTGTCGATCAATGATCTCCCTGATCAGGTGATACCGCCTTAAGATGTGCCTGGATTTCTGATGGGACCTTGGTTCCTTCGCTAAATCTATAGCCCCATTGTTATCGCAATACAACGGTATTGGGTCAACAATGGACGGAACCACCTGAAGTTCACTAATGAACTTCTTAATCCAGACCGCCTCTTTTGCGGCATCGCTTGCAGCAATGTATTCAGCCTCCATCGTCGAGTCTGCGACGGTATCCTGTTTGGAACTCCTCCAACATACCGTCCCTCCGTTGAGGGTAAACACAAAACCCGAGACAGACTTGCTGTCATCTTTGTCACTCTGGAAGCTTGAATCGGTAAAAGACTCGACCCTGAGGTCTCCATTACCGTAAACCAGGAACATCTCCTTAGTCCTTCTCAGGTACTTGAGAATGTTCTTCACTGCTGTCCAGTGGTCCTCCCCTGGGTCTGACTGATACCGGCTTACCATGCTCAACGCGTAAGCTACATCTGGTCTTGTACATAGCATCGCATACATTATAGATCCTACCGCCGAAGCGTAGGGTATAGTGCTCATGCGAACCCTCTCATCGTCAGTCTTAGGAGACATCTTCTTGGAGAGGGTAATTCCGTGCAATGCGGGTATGTTACCGCGCTTGGAACCCTCCATACTAAATCTCTTTAGTACGGTCTCTATGTACCTGGACTGCAAAAGTCCCAATAGTCTCTTGGATCTATCTCTATAGATCTTGATCCCCAGAATGTACGAGGCATCACCCAGGTCCTTCATGGAGAACCTTTGTGACAAAAACAGCTTGACCGATTGTAGCATAGGAACATCATTTCCTATCAAAAGAATGTCGTCCACGTACAAGACTAGGAATACGACAGTTCGTCCTACAATCTTCTTATATACACAGGGTTCATCTTCGTTCTTGATGAAATCAAATTCTTTGATTGCCTCATCAAAACAGATGTTCCAGCTCCGCGATGCCTGCTTTAATCCATAAATGGATTTAACCAACTTGCACACCTTTCCGCTGCTCCCACTGTCTACGAAACCTTCTGGTTGATCCATGTAAACGCACTCTTCCAAACAACCGTTTAGGAAAGCCGTTTTAACATCCATCTGCCAGATTTCATAGTCATAGAAGGCAGCAATGGCAAGTAGGATCCGAATGGATTTGAGCATAGCCACCGGAGAAAAAGTTTCATCATAGTCCAAACCAGGTCTTTGACGAAAACCTTTTGCAACGAGTCTAGCTTTATAGGTTTCCACCTGCCCATCTACACCAAGTTTCCTTTTGTAGATCCATTTGCATCCAACGGGTTTTACCCCAGCTGGAGCAATATCCAAGGTCCACACTTTATTGGCGTACATGGACTCCATTTCGGATTGCATTGCTTCCTGCCACTTATCAGAGTCCCTACTGATAATGGCCTGCCTGAAACTGGTAGGGTCATCTTCTTCCAAGATGCAATCCTCTCGATCCCCGTCAATGAGAAAACCGTAGTATCTCTCGGGCGGATGAGAAATCCTACCAGATCTGCGGAGTGGCTGAGGTTCATCTGGGGTTATTGAATCCTGAGGTTCTGTCAAATTTTCAGTTTCAGTTTGTGGTCGCTGAATTTCTTCCAATTCTACCGTGCTCCCACTAATTTCTTTTGCAAGAAACTCCGTTTCTAAGAAAACGGCATGCTGAGCAACAAACACCTTCTGTTCCTCGGTGTGGTAGAATAGATATCCATAACCATTCTTTGGATATCCCACAAACTTACATAAAACTGACCGTGCCTCTAGTTTATCCGGTTTATGCGTTTTAACATAAGCCGGACAACCCCTTATCTTAGATCTTTTAAGATATGGCCTCTTTCCATTCCATATCTCGAACGGAGTCTTAGGCACTGATTTAGACGGAACATCATTCAATAGGTATGCTGCTGTCAATAGCGCATGTCCCCAAAATGAAAGAGGCAACTCGGCATTACTCATCATGGAGCGAACCATATCCAGTAGGGTACGATTCCTCCGCTCCGAAACACCATTGTGCTGTGGTGTATAAGGAGGAGTAAGCTGAGAGAGAATACCATTCTCTTTTAAGTAATCTAGGAATTCCGTGCTTAAGTACTCCCCTCCCCTGTCAGACCGGAGGATCTTGATACTTTTGCCTGTCTGGTTCTCTACTTCGTTTCTAAATTCCTTGAATTTCTCAAAAGCTTCAGATTTGTGTTTCATCAGATACACATATCCGAACCTAGAGAGATCGTCAGTGAATGTGATGAAGTACGATAACCCACCCCTTGCATGTATAGACATCGGACCGCATACATCACTATGTACGTGTCCCAAGAGCTCGGTTGCTCTTTCTCCATGTCCGGTGAACGGAGATTTGGTCATCTTCCCTTTGAGACAAGACTGACAAGTTCCATAGGATGAAAACTCGAACGCATTCAAGAGTCCATCTTTATGCAACTTACTCAGTCTTTTCTCTCCGATATGACCAAGTCTACAATGCCACAAGTAGGATTCATTCGTATCTGAATTCTTCCTCTTGCGTGTGTTTTGTATATTGAGAACTGTATTCTGATTTAGAACGTAGATACCATTACACAGTGTACCCTCTGCAACCAGTACCTTATGAAGGTAAATGTTCATGATATTCTTTTCAAGAACAAAGTTATATCCATCTTTATCGAGTAAAGAAACTGATATGATGTTGCAAACCATGGAGGGTACATAGTAGCAATTGTTCAAAATCATAGTCTTGCCATTTGGCAATACTAGGTGATATTCACCGACGGCTGCCGCAATAACTTGTGCTCCGTTCGCTACTCTGAGCGACATATCACCCGGTGCAACTTTCCTACTTTTTCTCAGTCCCTGCAATAAATTACAGATATGAGATCCTGATCCGGTATCAAGTACCCAGGAGGTAGGGCTGACCGTAAAACAGTTCTCAATTACAAGAACACCTGAAGTAGATGCAAAACCATGCTTCTTCTTCAACTGGGTATCCTGGAAAT
The DNA here is from genome assembly GCA_030015575.1 of Agapanthus africanus. Lineage (NCBI taxonomy): Eukaryota > Viridiplantae > Streptophyta > Magnoliopsida > Asparagales > Amaryllidaceae > Agapanthus > Agapanthus africanus. The sequence goes on from CM057337.1 coordinate 945,318,523, forward strand.
CCATACTTTCCCCTTTCCCAATCTCATACTCATGACTGTTGTCACAAGTTAGAGCTGAACCAACTTTCCCCAGTCCCGAATAAGAATTCGGATCGGTCAAGCGATACATTTTATTATCTTGATTAGGGCGTGAAAAGGTTGCTGCCTGGAGAGAGAGAAAAGAAACACTCAGCGTATGCTCTTGCAAGATTAGATTGGTTTATTAATTTATCTAACCAGGATGTCTCCCACTGTTTCCTCAAATTCTTCTTAAAACCCTTTTAAAAGAAGAACTAGCCGGGTTTTAATTCACGTCACAATACTTGCTTAACCTTTCAGCCAGGCTAGTGTCGGTACTTCGAGGGAGGTTTTCCAACGCTTTCGCGAAGTTCCTTAATTAAAGAACCTCTTTTCCCTGGGGGCGTAGCCCCGCTAACACCTTTCTAGACACCTACTAGGTTTATAGCATTGATCGTTAAGTGAAATAATCTCCCGAGAGTAAACCAACTCATCAGTAGGATCGGGATCCAACTGTTATTGTGTGATAACCTAGATGGAATCCACTCTAGTCACCACACTCCAGAAGGTATGCGAAATCTGCAAGTTTCAGTTCTTTTGAAACTCCCGATGTGGTTTTTGCCCCTAACTGTTCATGACCTTGACTAGGTCAACAAGCCACAAACTGTTAGACAAGTTCTACCCGTCATAATCCTGATTGCATTAGACCCACCCGTACATGCCCTTGACTAGGTCAACAAGGCCGCACGACTGTCCTAACCAATCACATTTGCAATCCACAGAAAAATATTATTTAGCTACCGTTCACTACGCCTTGACTAGGTCAACAAACGCAGCACAAATACTGAATAATATTAATCCGAAACGACGGAGGGCTACGGCTGGGTTTTTGGCGAAAAACCCGTTAACGTAATGAACTTGATATCGTTGAAGGAACCTGATTGCACCTTTTTGAAAAATACAGTGGCGAAAACTTTTGCTAAAGAGGTCACTCCCTGTGAAGGGATCTCGGCTCTTTCCTCGTCGAGTGAGGTGCTGGGCATTCGTAAGATGAATACCTCGATGCAAAGCAAGAATAATCGACTATAGTGAAGTTATTACCTTGACGCAAAGTTTTGTCCAAGGGGTCACTCCAGATGAAGGGATCTTGGCCCTTGCCTCGTCGACTGAGGTGCTGGGCATTCACAACCGAATACCGCGATGCAAAACAAAAATTGAACGTCCTTCCAATAACAGCTTTTTGAAAAAAATGTTCCAACAACGTCTTTTAGGTTTATTTTCTTGCATTAGTTCTTTTAATGCGTCCCATCATTTAAATCCTACCATTGCAGAAAACAACCAAAATATGACGTACGCTTATGCCATTCGCATTCGCCACGGGGCCCCGTCATCACCCGTTAGGTTACTTAACTAACGACAGAGCGGGGGCTGGGCTAGCGCGGCTGTAAAACATAAGCAACGCCTAAATAGTTATTATATATAGCAATATAGCAATGATAGCCAATCCAGATCACAGATGAACACTTTGGATATACTAGGAACCCGCAATTCGTTCGAGCCTGCAACGAAAAGCGGATTACACGGTCGCGATGAATAGCCAAAACCCCACCCAAGACCCCTACGGGTGCGGCAAACTACCCGCCAAGTACCCGAAGCGAAGCAACCTCCCTCAATGCCATGAGTAGGCCACTCGGCACTTCGAGATACCCGGTAGTTTGTGCACCCCCTCCATGGGTCTATCCTAGGAGCAAAAACAGTAAAAAGAATTATATAATGACGGCTACAACCCCGACCCGGTTGTGCGGCCATACAAATAATATTACATCAATTTACAAATTTATTACATGAATGAAAGAAAAAGAAACTCCCATCTCACATCCACCCCGGCTATTCATCCGCGACAATCCAACGAGCTCATATACACAAACCATCAACAACAATCACAGATCACAGATATGTATAACCCCGACTAATCGACATATAGCGATTAGCCGACGTTCAATACATAAGAACATCACAGATATAACCAACATAGTCAAAGTGTAGTGAAGTTCGGAAAAAATACGGAATTATAGGCCCCCAAAAACAAATTTCTATTCTGGAAAATCTGGGCACATATAATATATCTCAAAAATCCTAAAACCAATACAGAGATACACTGCACCAAAATCGAGGCAGAGATGATACAAGATGGCCGCGGATCCGCGGCGACATAGCTTGCTGTCACCGCGGAAACGCGCTCATTTGGTAAGATCTCTGGCTCGTTTTTGGTGGTTATCTTTAGAAAACCCTGAGATGATTTTAGGTGTATGACAAATTTTGTTTTGACCAGAAAAAATTTTAACAGAAACTCAGGTTTTCGCAACTTGGTTTTATCGACTTTTCCGTTTCGAACTTCGATACACTTCGCTACCAAGCTAGTTTATGTTTAGTTAGGCTCTGATACCACTGTTAGGTCCACGTTACCTCTCCCGGTACTTTCGGGGTTGCGGAAACGGTAAAACAAAAAATTTTCTAAGCTTTGTAACATGGACCGTAAAAGCCGGATCTTTGCTAAACTATAAACTAGCATCCTAACATGAGATGTATCTACTCGGTTAGGGGTTATACCTCAACTTGAACTCCTTCTCTTCTTGTTGCTCTTCTTCTTTGTTGTTCTTCACTTCTTGTTGCTCTTCTCTTTGCTTGCTCAATGGTTGATCCGGACTTTGGTCACCTCCGCGGCCTCCTTGAGTCGAAGACGATCCACCCGAGAGATGTACACCGAGCTCCACCTCAAGCCGAGGTAACTAGGGCAAGGAGATAGCTAATCTAGAAGCCCTAGGATGTGTAGAGGAGATGTATGGATGTGTTTGTCAAGTGAAAACCTTTTTCTCTCAACACATGAGATCAAAGGAGAAATCAAGAGGAGGAAGAAGAAGGAGGTTTTCTTGCAACCATGGATCTTCTCATTTCAAGAGAGAGAATGAGAATAATATTATGATACAAAAGAAAAGAACCATGGTTGCAAATAATGCAAAACAACATCATTACTAATTCCATCAAGATAAAGTTGATGGCTACTTTGAAATGACCATTATCATAATCCAAAAGAAAAAGGAAAAGAAAAGAAGAGTGTGGAAACCTCTTGAAAGTCAATGGTCAACCCGGTCAACCGGTCAACAAAGGCAAGAGGGGTCAACGGGGTCAAATGGTCAATGCAATTAGCCATCATAAGATTATCACTAATAGGATTAGTAAATGATGTTCGCGGCTCATAATGGTTTTGACCAAACGAACTGTCAAAACCCTAATGAGCCTGCCACATAATGGTTTTGGCCGAACCAACTGCCAAAACCCTAATGAGGCACCTCCTCCTTCATCACTCCAAAAAACTGTGCATACACACCTGCATCCGTATTCCGTAGAATGCGGATACACAGAAGACAAAACAAATCCATCCGTGCAATACTAGGATCCGGCTTAAACCAAAGCCTACTAGTACTGCCTGTCCGAACACCATACGCACACAAGTGTACGTAAGTGATCGCAGCCCTGCCGTAAAACCATACGGCCTCTACACGTTTCGCTCAGTGCAGGGAAACTCTCTGTGTGGGACTCTAAAGACTCGACACTACGCTGGCAGTGGGTTTAACCACAGACCGCAAGCGGCACTAGCTGTACGTAACGGTCCCCAGGTAGATGTCGATAAGAAGGCCGATGAGGTAAACCCATCCGAACTCCTACTGAGTCTGTATGTGACAATCTCCGTACAGTCCGGTCTGTTCGTCTGATACATCGCATGGCGGGCCTAGGGGGCGGTAAACGTCAGTCCCCTAATAGCGGTACAAGTCGTGTCGGAGTGAAGCCCAATACATTCTGAGATAACACTGGAAACCTACCAGTATATCTCGCTTGCCCTGGCCAGGGACTACTTGTGTAATGGCTCTCCTAGACACAGCGCGATGTCAACCCCCAATACCGGGAGAGACGAATCCTGTCTAACCGTCACTGCCTCCAAGTGCTTCGGGACCGCTCCCAACTACTACCTGTTTGCACGACTCAGTAGAGCCGTGGTAGGGTAGTAATCAAAGAACAGTGGGAACACACTCGAGGCGAAGTGACAGTGTCAAGTCAGCGGACTAAGCTGTACTCATGTCACCTGGGAACTGATAACTGACGATAGGAATAATACCAACCATCAGTTCCCGACGAGTCCTGTCCAGTGTACTCGTAACCTAACGAGCACCCGCATACTATCTCAAGTACGACGTACTGACGGCTGTGGGACAGACCGTCTCCCGTGCTGGGATGAGAAGCGCATACGCTAGTCTACTCTGGAGTATCGATGCCCTATCTCGATACTCCCACGACTAGGGACGTGTATAAGGATGTGCTTGTAGATTACCCAGCCCCCACGAGTGTGATCGCCATCACAACGCCGGTAATCAAGCAAAGATCCTAAGGGCTCTACTAATGCGTATAGGTGATATAATAAATAAACACACATGTACACATTAAAGCAGAGACAAACCAAGTAGCATACTACTATATTGAGCAAGATTGTCTGTACAACTGTGAATATCCCAAGCTTCCATCAAGTAATATACATACTAGTATGATACAGTAATGGCCTCTAGGACATATACACTAACACAATTTATGGAAAAATCCTAGACATGGAAAGATTTCCCCCTAATTCTAACCGAAATAACAAAGAGATATCTTTGGATTTAAAATCTAATGGTGAATAAGATTCACCTAATAATCTAAAGGCCCAGATTAATGATGAAGATAAATCAAATCTCTCAATAAACAAATCAAATCTTTCAATGAAAGATTCACTAAAACAGATTGATTCTTTTCCTTCTCCTATAAATAGGAGCCAAAAAGAAGAGAAGACAGACAGAGAGATACAGGGAGAGAGATACAGCCTTAGAATCTTGAAAATTCAGAAGGAAGAATTTGATTCTCTGCAAAAGAAAAACCCTAGGTAAGAAAAGAGAGGCTTCAAAAGAGAATTTAATTCTCAAAAGAGTTTAACTTTTATATAAAGAAAAGAACTTAGTTCTTTCTCTGGTGGAGGATCTGCAAAGTGCACATCTCCCCATGAATTGAGAATTTAATTCTCATTGGGTTGAGATCCTGCCATGCAGATCTAAAACATAGAGGAGGAATTGAGTTTTGAGAATTTAATTCTCACAGAATTATAGGAATTTAATTCCTTTGAGATAAAATTAGGGTTTAACCCTATATTATAGGAATTTAATTCCTTCAGAGTGGACAGAACTAGGGTTTAACCCTAATTGAGAACTTAATTCTCTCAAACTCACAGGAATTTAATTCCCTTAAAAAAGAAATTAGGGTTTCACCCTATGCCAGAATTTAATTCTTTACATATAGGGGGAATTTAATTCCTACAGAAAAGAAATTAGGGTTTAACCCTATCTAAGAATATAATTCTTCAAAAGAAAATAGGAATTTAGTTCCTCTAAAGTTTATTGCTAGGGTTTAACCCTATGAAGAATTTAATTCTTAAAAGATGAACAGATCTTTAAAACATGCAAAGAACCAGAGTCACGTGCTACTACGTGACCCCTGTAAAGATCCATAGAAAAGAACTTTGAGGCAACGCCTCACGTGCCCCACGTGACCCCTGAAGGATACAAAGAAAAAGCAAACAGAAGCTATGGGCGCCCTCACATGCTACCACGTGACCCCTTGGCAAAAGCTTTAACAGTTAAAAACCCAAATTCCCATCACGTGACAGCACGTGATGCTCCAAGAGCAATTATAGAAAGTATTCAATACTTTTGGCAGAATAAAATAAGGGGAATCGGGGCGCTCTCACGTGTCCACACGTGACCCCTCTTTCCTTAGTGTTTAACATTAATTTGAAGACTTTGTTCCCAGTGTTTAACACTGATTTTCTTAGTGTTTAACACTAATTTGAAAACTTTGTTCCCAATGTTTAACACTGATTTTCTTAGTGTTTAACACTAATTTGAAAACTCTGTTCCCAGTGTTTAACGCTGATTTTCTTAGTGTTTAACACTAATTTGAAAAACTCTATTTGCAGTGTTTAACACCGATTCTCTTAGTGTTTAACACTAATTAGAAAACTCTGTTCCCAGTGTTTAACACTGATTTGCTTTAGTGTTTAACACTAATTTGAACCCCTGTTGGTAGTTTAACACTGATTATCTTTTAGTGTTTAACACTAACTTGCTAATCTTATTCCTAGTGTTCAACACTGTTGGTCTTTAGTGTTTAACTCTAGCTTAAGCCCAATTGGCTAAGTTTCTAGAGTCAAAGCCTCTCCTTCAATGAACTAACAGAGGGCCAATATTCTAAACATGATTGGACTTAGCCCAAGATGACCATAAGTCCTCAATTCAAACTTAACTGGGCTAATGGGCTCATAATATTATTAATTGGTCTTGGTTCCAAATTGGGCCAAAGACTATTTAATCTACCTTGGTTCAAGAGTACATCTTTTCACTCCTTTGATACTTGGCGTTGTAATTCCTCAACGTCTTCAAAGAGGTGACGGGTCCCGATGACCACACATTGATACGGACCGTGGGGTCCTTAAACTCATGGACTATGAGGTCCTTAACCTTGACCGTGATGTCTTAAAACTAATGCCGGACTGTGGAGTCCTTAAACCTTCGGACTATGATGTCCTTAACCTTGACCGGAATGTCTTAAAACTAACAACGAACTATGATATCCTTAACCTTGACCGTGATGTCTTAAAACTAACGTCGGACTGTGGAGTCCTTAAATCAACAGACTATGATGTCCTTAACCTTGACCGCAACATCTTAAAACTAACATTGGACCGCAATGTCCTTAAACTACCTATTGACCTCAATGCCACTAAACTAAACAACAGGGCTTCCTTAATTGCTCTCTTGTCGGATCTAAACGATTCCGTTAAGTTGATCTTAGTCTAAAACTAGACTAACATATCCTTAACAAACGTTTGAGTCGATCTTAGTCTCAAATGAGGCTAACGTATCCTTAAACACAACCCCAAACCCAAATTTAAGATAATACGGATTTGGACTAGTCCACACCCTACGGGCGACGACATAACTCAGTCTCTGTATACAATCCACGGGCAACCAAACACAAAATAAACACACACGACACGAAGTGATCATCTGGAGAAGAAGAAAGTTGTTACCGCAATGCGGTAGCGTAATTAACTGCAGGGGCTTGCGCCTGCAGGGAAGAGCGTCCCCACAATCAAAAACCCCTCAAGAGAGGGGGAATCTGACGAAATCTGCTACATCGGACGCATCCGTTTAAACCTTCGATACACGGTGCCATAAATCAACTTGGCATCTTCGGAGAGGTGGACGGATAGCATCTATTAGCATCTGCCCCGAATCTCAAGCAAGTTGTCCGTCTCGACCGCCGTTCGGAGGGGAACATTCATGGTCTGGTCGCGATCTGGACACGATCTGGTGGTGGTCTGGTCGCGATCTGGAGACGATCTGGTGCATGGTCTGGTCGCGATCTAGACACGATCTGGTGGTGGTCTGTGGTGATGGTATGGTTCGTCCGGATCGGCGGCGGCGGCATGGCTCCGGCGGATGATCACTAAACCATCAATAAGAGCTATACCGATGAAATGTTCTTCACCGATCGGCAGTCCTGTCGACGTACTCACGATTCTCATGTACTAAAGTCAAGTATTTGTCTCATCGACGATCGCGGTATGGAACGACGAAGATAACGCGGAGCACGTCCAATCCAAGATCTCGGCTAGGTTAGGTGTCGGCTGTGGTAAGGTGTTCGGCCTAAAGCTGCTTGAGTGCTCAGTTGTGATCTGGATCGTAGCCAAGACCGCAGCGGTGATGGCGATGTGACTGCTCGGCCTTGGATTGGGTGCAGGCTGGAGTTGGCGATGATGGTGTTATGCTAGGGGAGAAGCATCGACGGCGAGATGATGGGGTTCTCGGTTGGAGGAGGCATGATGGAAAAGGTTGAGGGAAGCAAGGCGATGGGTTCTCGGTGTTTGGCGATGATGGTGAAGGAGGTTGCAGGTGAAAGCTTTGGGGTTTGGATTTGATGGTGATGGGATTTTAGATGAAGGGGAAGCTTACGACTGCTAAGAGGGTGGTGTTTGAAGTCGACGAAGATGACAAAAGAGGAGGAGATGGTGAGGCAATATAAGGCTGCAGTGATGACGGCAAGGGGTTGTGTCGAGATCGGTGCTTAAGGAGCGCCGGCGATTTGAGGCGATGGAGAGTCGGGTATAGGCTTGGATGTGCAGGGAAAAGCTTGGGGAAAGGAGAGTTGCAGATGATAGGAGAGAGGTGAGGTAGTCGAGGCGAGGTGAGAAGGCGGCGACGGCGATGAGGCGAGCGCGAGGCGAGGTGCGCGCGCTCCAGGCGGGAAAACGAAAAGAAAACGAAGAAGAAGATGAGGGGGGGAGAGAGACGTGTATGGGGAGAAGGAATAATTAATATATAAAAACTAAATAGAAAGAGAGAGAGAGGCTGTTGAGAATTTGTTAGGATCTTAAAATATAAAATATTTATATAAAGAAAGAGAGGGAGAGAGGGAGAGAACTGTGAGATTTATATTTAAGTTAAAAAAATATATTTTTTAGTTAAAGAAAACGTTAAGAGGAAATAAAGATTATAATATTATAATATTAGTCTGTTTTGATATTTTGGCAAATACAAATCTACTCCAAAACACGTCCGGGTCGGGTCTAAAAATCCGGTTTTAAAATATGAAAAATATATGCGACTTTCAAAATCCAAAATGAATGCTCTGGTAACGAAAATGCATACCCCCAAGAACGGATGCACGTACGTGCGCGTAGCCATCCAAACACGTCCGTTTCACTGAACGGGACGAGAACAAGATGCGGGGATGCTACCACGGGGTTAGGGGTATTATGCAGGATATGAAATGTATTTTTAAAATATTTTACGTGACCTAAAATGTTATATGTAAAATATGCGATGCTAGATGAAATGCTAATATGCAGTTTACACTAGATGCACGTGTCTATGTAACAAGCCAGGGTAATCTATAAATATGAATCAACCAGTCCAAGAAAGCGGGTCGGGTCGAATGCAATGTAAAATATAAAATACCATTCGCACCCAAAATACGTTAAATCAAGAAATATCACGAATAAAGAAATACGAGAACTGGAATTGGTATAAATGGACTCGGGTGTTACATGAAAACTCCACAAGGTCATATTGTGCAGGGTATAGTCTCCCGCTGCTGCCGACCTCTTTCTGTGTCTCGGCCTTGGCCACCAATATTTTGACTTTGTTGGTGATCAAATCCATGATCTGATCCTGCGTTGGCGGACGGCCGTCATCGGTAGTCAAGACATTTCTTAAGGAAGAATATGGCCGACTTTCATGCGGTTCACCCACCTTTGGATTTGAGGGAATAAACGTCAGCTACTTTGGGACACCATTTCCCGGTTCATGAGCAGAGCCTTGCACTTGATTCGGCGGCTGAGAGGTAACTTGGGCCATGAGCTGTAAGACGACATTTGTCAAATCATCAATCTTTGAGTAGAGCTTGGCCATCTCATTGTCTTTGTTTATGAGCTGCTTCTGGAGCTCTTGGAGAAGTTGCTGCTCTGCGGTCTTAGGACGAATGATTGGCTCCTCTGCACTTTCCAATCTTGACTCTTCATGAACCGAGGGAAAGCTCTGCTTATCAGCCTCACTGGAAGGGTTTTCATTATCTTCCAGAGGAGGCTGGTTTTGGGAAGTGGCAGCCACATTCAAACCAGATTGAATTTGAGATGTGGTGGCCCCATCCTTGCTCTTGCTGCGTGTGCCTGTCATATAGACAGTGTGGTCCACATATCCATCCATCTCTTTATCTCTGATGGCTGATCTTTCGAACCGTCGTCGTGGCCCTACCTCTTCGGGAAATGACAGGCGACTGAGGACGGTTGACCAGGTGGCAAGCTCCGGATCGCAGTTTTCTTGACTCTTGCGTTCATGGAATTCTCCTGAATCAATTTCAGCGGTTCAAAAGAGTTAGAGAGTTTTACATCCGATTTAGTTGTTGTTGCGGTGTAAGCTTGTTCTTGGAACCTCATGAAGTTCAGCCTAGTAGGAGCCCTAGCCCTTTTGTTGGCTCTGTATCTAAGCCTTTTCTGTCTTAGCTTCTCGATTTTAAGTGCTTGGTGGGATTCCGTTTTCCGGGAAGCCACCGTGATATGATTGACGATGAACTCAGAGAAGATACCCGATCGAGCAGTCGTCAAGGGCACCGCTGGAGCTTGCCCGAGACACCTTGTTGCTTTGTTGGTGTTGATGGCCTTGCCCCCAGCTGGAGCAACAGAAAGTCGTTCGGAGACGGATTTGTGCTTGGGCTGAAGTGCCTTCGCGACCACGACATTTGGCCTTTTGCCTTTTGAGGCCGGTTTATCTATCATCAGGGCTTAAGGAGCAGGAATGGTGTTAGCTGAGATAAATAAAATAGAGCCAAATTGTAGCAGCAGTTCTTCCCACTTCCATCCGAGACTCGCCGGAAGAATTGTTCGAGCGTACGTCTTCATCGTGTAGGAGACGGGAGTTGCCTTAAGAGCTGAGTTCATCTTTGGAGACATTGTTGAGAATTGATTTCTTGAAAGCCTGCATGAAAGAGTATTATTTTAGTATAAATATCAATATGTATGTTGATTGAGTTCGCATGAACGTTTAACCCGAAATATGGGAGGAGAGAAAAGATTCCTCCGGGCGTGCCACAATTAGTAGATTGATTTTCGTCACCCCATTGAGATGGGAATACACACTTGTCAAGCATATACAGATTCTCTCTGCATAGGGTAGGCTGGGATTTATTGATTATGGGGATCCAAATCTCCAGCAGCCGCGAACTAAGCTGCCGTTAATTACCCCTCACTTTTGGAGCGAGAAAACCTCCGATTAACAGGTCAAACGGGTCATGCGATCTCAATTGTAAAGTGTTCATTTCATTTTTTATTTTATTTGTGATGAAAGATTTTTTTTTCGAAGAAACATTTTTAAATTTTTTTTATTTTTTTTAGTGGGAGCTCCCCACCCCCCTTCACATGATGGGGATGCTCCCTCTCAAGTGAGGGGTGTAGGGTGTTTTTCGTCATCCCATTGAGATAGGAATACGCGCGCGCTTGTCAGGCGCGTTACAGATTCCCCCTACCTAGGGTAGGCTAGGGTTTATTGATTGTGGGGATCCGAATCTCCGGCAGCCATGGACTAAGCTGCCGTTAATTACCCCTCGCCTTTGGAGCGAGAGACCTCCAATTGACGGGTCAAACATGTCATGCGAACTCAATGTGCAGTGTTGTATTTTGAAGAGGTTTTGGATATATCGGGGGCCCCGCAAAATTTTTACGGGGGTCCCGCTACCCGGATTGCAGGCTGGGGTCAAGGGGGCTAGCAGCCCTCTTGTGGAGTGCGGGGCAGAGCCCCGTTAGAAATTTTTTCTAACAGGGAAGGTATTTTTAGTATAGAGTACATGTAAAATGAGGGGAAAATGGCATCCAAAGGACGCGTGAGCGCCAGCGCTTGGGCGCTTGCGTTGGCGCTGGCACGAGCGCTTTGGGCGCTGGCGTGAGCGCTTTGGACGCTAGCACCTCACGAGCCCAGCACGTGGGCGCTATGGCACTAGCGCTTTGGGCGTTAGGGCCTCATGTGCCTGGCACGTGGGCGTTCGGGCGCTAGCGCTTTGGTCTATCGGCGCTAGCGCTTTGGGCGCTCGGCGCTAGTGCCTCACGTGCCCGGCACATTGGCATGTGGGCGCTCAGGCACCAACGCTAGCGCTTTGGGCGCTAGTGCCTCACGTGCTCGGCATGTGGGCACTCAGGTGCCAGCGCCAGCGCTTTGGGCGCTCGCGTCTCACGTGCTCGGCACGTGGGCGCTTGGGCGCTTGGGCGCTAGAGCTTTGGGCGCCAGCGCCTCACGTGCCCGGCACATGGGCGCTCGGGCGCCAGCGCTAGCATTTTGGGTGCTAGCCCTCACGTGCCCGGCACGTGGATGCTGGGGCACTAGTGCTTTGGACGCTAGCGCCTCACGTGCTCGGCATGTGGATGCTTGGGCGATTGCGCTTTGGGCGCTTGGGCACTAGCGCTTTAGGTGCTAGCGCCTCACGTACCCGGCACGTGGGCGCTCGGGCACCAGCGCTAGCATTTTGGGCGCTAGCGAAAGGAAGGGGGTTTTATCCCCAGAAATAGGAGTTAAACTCCAAAAAAGGGCTTTGAGTGGAGTTGAACTTCCAAAGATCTGGATTAGGAGTTAAACTCCTTTGAGGATTTGGGTCTTGGAGTTGAACTCCCTAAAAATCTTCAAAGGTTCTTCTCTCTCAAGCCTTGGATCCTTCCCAAATGGGATCTTTGGAGATGGGTCTCCTTCCTCCTCTTCTGTTGGCCGGCTCTTGGAGAACAAGAGAGGTGAGATTTTAAAAATCTCTCCTTTTTAAGATCTAATGGAAGATCCAAGCTCCCCTTTGCAGGTTTTGTGGTGAAAAACTATTTAGTTTTGGAAAAGGAAGAGTAAAACTCTTGATTTAATTTTTAAAAAAAGAAGGTTTAGAACCTTGAGGAAGGAGAAGGAGGCACAAAAACCCTAGAGTTTTTAGAGAATGAAAAGTGTATACTTTATTCATTATCATGTTGCCTTATATAAGCTTACACATTTATATATAGCCCCTTAGGCTTTATAAAATGGTATTTTGCCTATCCCATGCCTCATGTGCTATTTCTTTTTGCATATAAACCATGGGCTTTACAGAAATTTAGCTTTATGCCCATTTTGCTTACATTCATGCACAAAAAATTACATCAAAATTATTTGTTACATGATTTTTATTTTGGCATGGGGAAGGCCGGCCACTGGGTTCGACTTGGGCATGGGCCCACTTGCTTGGGCTTGGGCCCACTTAGTTGGGGTTGACCTTGACGTTGACCCAGTCAACTGGGGTGCAAATTTTGACCCCAACAAGAGGGAGGCTCCTATGGGAGCCTCGTGGGAGCTCTCCACTCCACCTCACGTGAGGAAGCAGGGAGCTCCCACTAAGTGAGAGCATCCCCCTCACGTGGGGAAAGGAACCCCCACTCACGTAGGGGGAAGCAGAGGGTGTCCGCGGGGCACGTTTCTGCGGAGCACGAGTACGGACCGGAAAAAGGGCTAAGCCTTCGAATTTGGAGTTAAACTTTTTGATTTTTATTATGGGGTTAAACTCCAAAAATTTTAAATGGAGTTAATCTCCCAAAAGAATTTTTATTATAGAGTTAAACTCCAAAAGATTTTAAATAGAGTTAAACTCTTAAAAGAATTTTTATTATGAAGTTAAATTTCAAAGGATTTTAAAATATGGAGTTGAACTCCCAAAGATTTTTAAATGGGGTTAAACTCTCAAGGGTTTTATCTTATTATGGAGTTAAATTCCTAAAGATTTCTTCCTTTCTCTTTTGAAAAGAAACCCAAATGGGTTCTCTTGAAACTCCAAGATTTGGATCTTGGGTGATGAAAAGAGATCCATTTTCTTCTCTTGATGGAGCCTTGGGAGCTTGGTTTTCCCTTCTTCTCCCCCTCTCAAATTGATCTTAAGGAGAAAGAGAAAGATGGCAAAAATCTTTTCTTTTGGGGATTTGATGAGAGTTAAACTCTCCTTCAATGGATTTATGATGAAACTTTATTTAGTTTTGAGAAAAAGAGAGGTAAGATCTTGATTTAATTCGAAATGAAGAGAAAGTAGAAGAACTTGAAAGAGTGAGAATAGAGGCACAAACCTTAGAAATTTTATGGGGAATGAATTCTTTTTTTTCCTTCATGATGTTTCTTTATATAGGCTTACAAATTTACATTTAGCCCCTAAGACTTTACAAAATGACATTTTGCTCATCACATATCTCATGTGCTTATTTCTTTTTGCACATGAGCCTGGGCTTTACAAAAATTTGGCTTTTTGCCTATATAAATATTACATTTATTTGTTATACTTTTTTTGTATCGGAGTGGTCTGGGCTTAGGCCCACCTGCTTGTACTTGGGTTTGTGCATGGGCTCGGCTTGGATTCGACAGTAGAACCCGCCTATTTGTTTATGGTTTGATTTTGACTTTGACTTTTGGTCAATAGGGTGTAAATTTCAACCCCAACACTTAGGATATAATTTCGTCGGCCACGTTTGTCCATCTTCATGTCGTGCAAAGAAGTATTTGTTCACACGGTAAAAAGTCCGTGCTACTGAGAGCTGAATAGGTAAATATTGAGATCCTTTTAAGACCCCGTGAAAGATTTCTGAAGTATTCATAGTCATCATGCAAAATCGTTTATCACCATTTTTCGAAAGAGCCCATCTGATTTCTTCATTTTTAAGACTATTTTTAATTCAAGTATCTGCTCTTGGACATATACTTTTAAGTTCCGCTCTTAGTGCGATATATGTCAACTCATTTAGTGCACATGAAATTTGGGAGAACAAATTCTGCAAGGTTTTGTCGCGAAATCCGGTGGTTGCGAAATTGGTTCTGATATGTCGCATACAATAGCTATAACTATGAGGTTTTGGCCATGACTTTTTAGTGCAGTCGGAATCTCTTTCATTCGGTCAAATATGAAAGTAATGTGTCTTCTCCGCACAGATGAAATGTAGTTATAAATGAAAGTAATGAACCACTCCCAATTGTCTATGGTTTCACTATCAACTACAGCATATGCCAAAGGATAAAGCCCATCATTTGCATCAGCACCGGTTGCAATGAGCAAAGTCTCTTTGTATCCACCGAATAAAAATGTCCCATCAATACTGAGAGCTGAACGACAATAAGCGAAACCTTCAATGACTTGTCCAAATGCCTAAAATACAACAATAAATTATCCTATATTTTCTTAAAGTGGTGCATTGGTTATAGTCCCGGGGTTAGTTGATTTGATGGCGTCAAGGTATCGTGGCAAATTATCATATGACTCTTCCCAATCTCCGTAAATTTTAGACAATGCCTTGTTCAACGCATTCCATGCCTTCATATAATTTATATCGATAACTAAGGTTTCTTTTATAAGCACTTGAATCATACGAGGAGTCATATCGACATTTGCTCTCATGAAAAGTAAGATCCTGTTACACAGAAATGTAGAAGTGACATGTTTATGATTTGAACTCACTACAGGATTCATACAAGTATGATCACCCGCATACTTTTTTACCTCAAAATATCCTGTCTGTGATTTCTTCGAGATATATGCATGAAGCCTTCAAGGGCAGTTCGTGTTTTTTTACAAACTACTGTGTACTTGGTTTTATTACTCTTGGTTGGTCTGAAAGAAACTCTGTATTTAATTAACCAAATATTGACTGCATGAATTAACTTCTTCTTATTCTCGAACATATCGTCCACCTTCAACCCACTGTCAGTATCAACTGCCAAAAACCTATCAACAGAAAGTTGATATTCTCCATTACAGTTGTAGATAACATGTGAGTATCTGTCATGTTATCGGCAAGTGGATCTTCAAATACAACGAAGTTATTATTAACACATGAATTGGTAATCTACTGTCTATCATTCTCATCATCAAAGACACGTGCAATTTACATGCTATCTTGTGCTTGAAAGTTGTCATCATCATTAACATCATCATCATCACCATCATCTTTATTATGCTCTAACACCGCTGGATCAGTAGCAGGTACATCGGTTGCATGTACGGAACCAATATTAGAGACTTGCATGGTACTTGATATTCTTGTTGAATAATGACAATATCCTTACCTATCATCTGCAATCGGTGTCCATCCCATATTGTATGGCTGTATGTGCTCAGTAATTTGGGGAATAAAATTGAAGCCAAATCTTGGCGTTGACATTCAATTAAAACCGATCGGCGGTACAAAAGAACTGTACACAAATTTATGAATATTTAGTAAACTATAGCATATCTCCACTCTAGATAAATGGTGTTCCGCTAGATGTACATGCGGTATAAATATATGAAAGGTGATACTTACTTCATAAACTGTCAATTCACTGATGTTCCGCTTGATGTGCCTTCACCTATGTAATTTTGATCTCTATACTGGTCATTATTGGTAGGAGATATAAAACCGGTAGAATCAGCATTCATATTAAGCATGCAAGAATAATCTTCTTGCGGGTCATGCTCAGACGCTTGAATGGAAGGGTTCGACGCTTCAGAAGATGGTTCGGCCAATTGAGCGGATGTCAATATATCCTTCTTCACAAACAGCTCGATCATTTTCAATCCTGAACTAAGCAAGATTTGTATATTCTCGTCATTGAATACTTCAATGGCGGTGTATTCATGCTCCGTCGGCCATTTGCATATTAAGAAAATATTGAACTCTAGCGGGTTGATTTTGGTAACTTTGGACATTATTTACTTCAACTCGTTGTATATGCTAGATTTTTTGACTCTCGTGATCTTACTTTTTCCTTCTACATATTTAGGAATGTTATTTTCTTCGATCGATAATTGGTCATCAAAATAGCAAATTAGATAAATGTAATTATCTATCATTTTTCTACCTGCCAGAAAACTTGAGATATACTTTGAGAGTTCTCCAGAAACATCCTACTTATTTATCTTCATTTTTCTACTCGCCTAATTATTTAAATTAACAATTAAACTGCACAAATTACTTAAATTAACAACTAAGATGCACAAATTAGCAGCATAAAAATAATTTCATAAAATAAAAAATTAATTTATATTTCATTTCAAGGTAACTAAAATAACTACTAAAATACCATAAAATTGAATTTTTAATAAATTGAATTACTTAATTCGATGCCAAAAGCGGGTCGAACACGAAAGACTCGGATAACCACATATCGGCCTCATCCCGAGGAAGGAGGCTCGGTTTTTTGGAGGAGGGGGTCTCGAATGGAGCAGGAAGGGGGCTCGGTTTTTTGGAGGAGAAGATCGGATCGGAAGGTCTTAGGTGGAGCAGAGAGAGATCTAAGAGTGAGATCGACAGAGAAAGTGATGAGATAGAGATCCTAATTATTTAAGGGATTCGGTCATGGGTCTTTTTCTTTTTTGGGCGTAGTTATGAACTGCATCCCATTGAAAAATGTATGGGACGCGCTTGGCAAATGCGCCCCATACATTTTATAAGGTGTCCCAACTAAAATGTGTAGGACGCACTTGGCAAGTGCGCCCCATGCATTTTAGTTGTGACGCACTTGCAAAGTTCATCTTATATATTTGAGAGTGGAAATTATATGGGGCGCACTTCACAAGTGCTTCCCATAGAATTTTTTTTTAAATGCTCAGCGTCAGCACTGAGCTGATACTGAACTAGAGCTTAGATGGTCGAATGTGGTCTGCATTTGTAATTATTTTTGGAAGTGACCTAATTTTAATAATATTATTAAAAATGACCTAAATAAAAAATTTGTACATTTAATACAGTCAAGGAGCCCAGGTTTAACAATTTCTTTTTTTTAATAATATATAGATATTATTATTCTGATTTCTGGAGAAGCCAGCGGAGGATGCGTTTGGTACTTGGTATTGAAGATTATTGGGAATCCTCACGTTTCTGGAAATATGATAATCGGACATCTAATTCTAAGAAATCTTGTATGCGCTTGGTAGATTTTAATCATCTTCGATAATTTGTATGTGCAACCGCTGAAGGATAGTTGGTCGCCGCCGGACTATGGACAGTCGATTGACGGCGGCGGGTAGCGGACGGTCATGACACATCTTGTGTTAAGTGGAAATATTTCATGATAATCAAGAATAGACACCAATTTTGGAAAGAACGGGATTCCCATGAAACGAGGCCATTATAATCCTATAATCTTGGGAATATTTATTACACCAGAACAAGTGTTACAAGAATCTAGTATTACCACCTGCAAAATGCCCCCAAAGTTTTTGATGCATATACATGAAGCTAATAGGAAGGAGAATGAATCTAGAACTCTTGCTCAGCAATAGAAAAACATAAAATACACTACTACAAATAAGGGTTGCCCCTACGGATTTATCCGTAGGGGCAAACTACTGCCCCTACGGATACAGCCGTAGGGGCAAGAAAATACCCTGTAGGTACAAACATCGTAGGTGCAAGTTGAAACCCTGAACTTACTCCTACGGACAAAAACTTTCCCCTACAGAGTTCTGTGTAGGCCCCGTTTGCCCTACGGAGTAGGCCGTAAGGGAAAAAACTTTATTTTATTTACGGTTTTTTAAAATAGATTACTTGTACCCACGGATGAATCCGTAGGGCTAAGTAATAGCCCCTACGGATACATGCGTAGGTATATATCCGTAGGGACATTTGTTTACCGCTACGGATATATCCGTAGGGGCAATCCCAACCCCCTGATACTGAGATCACAGGGGAAAATATCAGTTGTTCTGATATTTTGCCCCTACGGTTTAATTCGTAGGGGCAACGTGTGTACCTACGGATTAATCCGTAGGTACATATTATCAAGGTTTTTTTTTAAAAAGGGCTGCCTATTTTTTTCTCGCCCTATGCATAATAATATATACATCAATCGAATATAAAATTAATCATCACACAACATATATCGCAGTATTCATAATCACATCTCACGCATATAATATACAAAAGAAACCAAAAAACAGAATATGATATAAATATAAACACCGTAGGAACACCAATATCAATATCATCCAAAATATAATACAATATGTATCATATAAATAAATACATGTTTCAAAAAATAAGAATCAAAAAGCTACCCTAGCTCGGTCCAGCTCCACCTCTGATAAACGCTAGAATCTGGCGTGCCTGCTCCTCGGTCAATAAATCATGCAATTCGGCACGTGCGGGAGTCTGAGCGGGCTGTAGAGCTGGAGATGTGGTCTGCGCAGCCACCGTCGAGGTAGTGGCTTGCGGAGCCGCGGCTGCGGGAGTCTGAGCGGGCGGTGGAGCTATAGGAGCTGTCTGCGGAACCGCAGCCGATGTAGTGGCTTGCGGAGCCGCAGCCAAAGGAGATGCATGTGGAGGCTCGGCCGATATATCCTGTCGCGTCTGGACCTAACGTGTGTAATAAGCGTGTAAGAACTGTGTATTATTTGAAGTCGTATCATTATCAAGTTATTTGAAACCCCATTTGGATATCTAGTTTGGAAAATCGTAGTTTATTTTAATTAGATATGTATGTATGATTAATCAAACCTAAGTCTACAACCAAATAAGCTCAGGCTGCGTACTAATATTGGATATATTGACATCTATAATATGACATGATATTTTACTATTAAGTAGTATACATACCAGCATCTCCTTCAACTCCTGAACGGTGGCCTTCAAGCTCTCCAGTTCCTGCTGGACACGTCGCTCACTGGAGACGGAGGAAGTAACAGCCGGGGTGGAGTCCAACCTCATATGGGCTTTGCTAGGGCCCAGTCCCTGGCCTCTCTCCCAACCTCCGTGGTGCCCTCTGTGTGCGGCGTCCAGGACTGGGGTCAGCAGCCTCGGATCGCTCTGTCCGGTAAAATCGATCCCCGAGGCCTCGGCCTGCTCAACCACCCGCTCCTACACCTACATTAAGCAGTAAAGTATAAGTATAAAATTTAAATTTGAACCTTCCAAAACTAAAATTTCAAATATGGGTTAAATAAATATTAACACTTACGCAATACTCCTGGGTAGCGACGTCGGGATATCGAAACTCGCCCGTGGCAGGATCTGTCGAGGTGTCGTGGACGGCAAGATATGCGGACAGCACGCTCGATGTACCACCTTGCGCCAGGGTCTGAGCTGTCTGCAATATTAGAAAATAACTCTTAATATTAGATATATTAGAAAATAACTCTTAATATTGCATTATATCATAAAGGCCAGTCTATTGTAATTTACCGATAACTCCATGGCTCGAGTAATATTCCTCGAGCCACCTGTGTAAATGGGGCGACCCCTCTTCGCCGATTTCCTATTCTCTATATTTTGAGCGGCCTGTTTCTGCACAACACATTCACATTTAGTTTTCTAATTAAGGAACACAAAAAAATAAATTATATCCTAAACAATGAATTACATTTAAAATACATACCTGTTTGCGTTGAGAGTCGAAATATTCGCACAATAGAGGCCATGTCTCTACGTCGACTCTCGCAAACGCCGGAGTAGATAAGAGGGCCGCTCTCTCTGCCTCGGGGGTCTCCATCCACAGGGAGTAGCAGTCGGCCTTCAGCTCATTCCTGTTGTATCGGACCTTGGTCTGCATGTTCTTCATCAGGCCATTGTACAGAGCATGAAGGTCGAGCCCCCTCCTAGGGTGATCAGGGTCGGGTACAGGCTGAAAATCGTAATCCAACTGAAAATACAAAAAAATATTGTTATTAGATTGCAAGTGTTAATAATAAATATATTGGATAAATCAAATGAAAATATATATTAATACCCGAGCCTGATCAAAGAAGAGGGCGAATGAGCGCCGGTGCTGCTCGCCCCACTCAACGTGAAGTGGATAGTTCTTCATGAGCCGGCTCTCATCCCCCATATACCGGCCGAACCTCTCGGCATGAGGACCGGTATAGCGAAAGTCAAGGGTAAAAAAGAAGGAGAATGCTGCCTTCCCCTTAGCTCTGTCAGGCCTCGGCTTATGGGACTGATTCGGGCCTCGAGTCCCCCTCTGGGGATGGGGAGGCCCTGCGTCTGCAAGAAATATCAAGACAATCAATATTAAGACAAAGTTGTATTAAGAAATCAAGGTTAAACGAAAATTGAAGTGTGATATATACCTCCGGTGACTAAAGCATGAGCCTGGGCCCGGGCAGCAGCACGAGCGGGACGATAGTTCCTCCGGTGAGGAACAACCGGTGTCCCGGATGCGGACGCATCCCCTCCAACTAGAAAATAATCGACGCTAAATTTCCATGAAGTTCATATTTATTCTATAGAGCATATGTAAAATGAATAAATATTTTATATTTATTCATACTAACCTACAGACGATGTAGAGGGTACGGAAGTGGCAGGAGTAGCCCCTGCGTCAGATGTGGACGCACCACCTATAATTAGACAATTAAAAATAGATTATATAAGTAATTGCAAAAAGAATGTGTAGATCAATAATATAACGTTCTAAATCAATATGCATGCACTATAGGATATATAAACATACCCGCAGGTGTGGTGGTGTCACCACCTACAGCTAGACAATAATAAAAATTACTATCTAAGTAAGAGCAAAAAGAATGTGTGTATATTTATGATATAGCATTCTAAATCAATATACATACACTATATGATATATAAACATACCTGGAGGAGCGGGAGTGGCCTCTGTCGCTGATGTGGACGCATCACCAACAACTAGACAATCAAACATTGACAATATAAGTAATTTTGACATAAACAGGCATGAATATCTATAATATTACATTCAAAATGGATATGCGTGCAATATACCTGGAGGTGTGGCAAAATCCACACGGAAGGAGGTATCCGAAGGGGTCTCCGATCTGGGTGCAAGACCGGCCCTCTGAAGCTCCCTACGCAGCTCTCCGGGAGGCAGAACCGCTCTGCCTCTGCCTCTGCCGCGGCTGGAGCTCCTGCCGCCCCTCACTGCTCCCGACATCGTCATCAAATCTAGATAAATGGTTCGTGGACGCATTAGACAATCATTAAAAGTATTGACTATATATGTATAGATCGTAAAATGTGAAGTAATAATATAACATTACTGATAACCTTTTTCGTTTCATGAGCGCATTATACATATCTACTTGGATTTCATCGTCGATGTCATTTCTAACCCACGTAACTTCATGATCGGCCGAAAACAACCCGTCCTTCAAAACAGACGGTCAGAGCACTCTAAGCCTTATCTCTTCTTCATCCTCATCTCTGTCCTCGAATTCTGGGACATCGTAGACATCTCTGGGTTTCCATCGGCATACAACACTCTATCCCGGATGCTTGAAACACTGTAAGTAGTATACTTAGAACGCTTGGTTCGGAAAGATAAACGGATCTTCCTGACCGTAAAATCGAAGTGTGTTCACACTGGTCAATCCATATTCATCTTTCCAAGTCCAAAGATTGCTTCTCTACTTATCCGCATCGGTTCGCGTATCGTACCAAGTACACTGGAATATATAAAAGGGTTCTGATCGTCCGGGATAGTGGATGCCGAGTATACAATTTAAGTACCCATAATAAATCACACCGTCCGATCCCCCATTTCTTCTGATGGAAATAAATTACCGTCTTCTCCTTCTGCCGCATTACTGAATTCTCCTTCTTCTCCTGCCGCATTATCGTGTTCTCCTTCTTCTTCTGCCGCATTACTGCATTCTTCTCCTTCCCCGTGATATTTCCAAATTGTATAAAATCTAGTAAACCCATATTTTACAATATGAAGCTCTGCCAATTCTACCTTCTGCCAGTACTTATTGCCATATCTATCACACGGACAGAGAATCTTCTCTATTATGATCTTATTATGTGCGCGTGCAAATTCAATGAAAGCAGCAACTCCTGCGACAAACTTAGGTTGCATACGTTGTTACCAATCCACCTACATCCAGTCCTTAACTCTGACATACTCATGGGCCATGTTAGACTGTATAACATATAAATTGTAGGTTATGGTGACTATATTGAGAAATATAAGAACTGGATAGTTACTGACAAAGGAGAAAATCCATGTATATGCTTTGTGTATTCGTTTGTCGTTGAAAAGAATAAATTATCAAACGTATGTTAATCAACAGACGGGGACTAAGTGGCGCTTTTAGTTTCATATATGAGTATCGATGAGAATATGAAGGTTTCATATTATCATCGAGTATCATATATTGGTTTGTTGAACAACTCGAATCACTCTCTAATTATGCGTTTGTTGTGTATTCTTGTTGTATGTGTGTGTTCCGGCTGTCGGGGGTAAGTCTTCTATCCCATTAAGAATATATAGAGCGAACATTCATCACTTGTGCTTTCAACCGTTTCGAGTAAATTTCGGCAGCACCTCCCCGCTGTTCTCCGAGTACACTGTAATAGAATAGATAATCATTTCAAAGCTGTGAAACAACGTTGAAATGAACATCTAATCTATCTTTGTACAAGGAGAACCAGCGGAAAGGTACCGACAAAATATCTCGAAACGGATGAAAACACAAGTGAATGAAGGTGTTTGCTTTATACATTCCTAACTTGTCCATACGGGACAAATCTATCGGTTACGATACGATTGAATCTTCTCGTCGCATAGACTATACGACGGTTGTTAGTATCGAGCTATACCGTCCGATATTTAACAACCTTCGTATAGTTCTATATCACGACGAACATTGCACGTATGTTAACCAATACACGGGGACTAAGTGGCGCTTTTAGTTTCATATTATCATCGAGTATCATATATTGGTTTTAACTTGAACATCTCGAATCACTCTTTAATTATGCGCTTGTTGTGTATTCTTGTTGTATGTATGTGTTCCGGCTGTCGGGGGTAAGGCTTCTATCCCATTAAGAATGTATAGAGCGAATACCCATCACTTGTGCTTTCAACCGTTTCGAGTAAATTTCGGCAGCACCTCCCCGCTGTTCTCCGAGTACACTGTAATAGAATAGATAATCATTTCAAAGCTGTGAAACAACGTTGAAATGAACATCTAATCTATCTTTGTACACGGAGAACCAGCGGAAAGGTACCGACGAAATATCTCGAAACGGATGAAAACACAAGTGAATGAAGGTGTTTGCTTTATACGTTCCTAACTTGTCCACACGGGACAAATCTATCGGTTACCATACAATTGAATCTTCTCGTCGCATAGACTATACGACGGTTGTTAGTATCGAGCTATAACGTCCTGTTAGTTGTATGTATGCCCTAGAGGCCAGTATTGTACAGATGATGTATATTATATTGGATGCTTGGACATATATAGAGATGACTTTCTTGCTCGATATGATAGTATGCTATCTGGTTGCTCTTTATCTTAACATGTACACTTGTCTCTTTAAACTGTCTTATAGTTACATGTTGATAAAGCCCTTAGGATGTGTACTTGACTGCCTGTACTATGATGCAGATCATACTAGTGGGGACAAGGTAGTCCATAAGTACATCCTTCAAGGTCCCTAGTCGTGGGTGTATCGAGACGGGGCATCGATATACCAGTGTAGACTAGCGTATACGCTTCTCGACCCATGAGATGGGCGATGGATGATCCCATATCCATTGGTGTTTGACATCAGAGATGGTGTACGGATGCTCAATGGAGACTGGGTACACTGGACGGACTCGTCGAGAACTCCCAGATGGTATTATACCTCACGTCAGATGGCAGTTCTCAGGTGACACTTGTACAGGTTAGTCTGTAGACCCGAGATCGTCATAGAGTCTTGTGTGATTCCCACTGTGCTTTGATCTCCACCTTACCATGTCCATGAGGGCGTGCAAAACGGTGGTCTTTGGGTACAGTCCCGAGTCACATGGAAGCAATAAGCGATAGGAGAGGTTTCGTCTCTCCCGGTATTGGGGGTTGATGTTGTGCTGTGCTCGATTGGCCGTAACAGGGAAGTCCCTGGCCAGGGCTGATCAGAGATTTGCTGGTAAGTGTTACCAGTGGTTTCTCGACCCGTTATGAGCCTCACATCGGCACGACTTATCGGTTATTGGGGTCTGACGTTTACCACCCCTAGACTTGATATGCGACATATCAGACGAACAGACTGGACTGTACGGTAAGTGTTACTGGTTGGATTCACAGGAGTGTGAGCGGGATAGCTCGTCGATCTTCTGATTGCTGAATACCCGGATGGCCGTTACGTTTAGCAGACCGCTTGCGGCTTGTAGGTGCTTGATATGATCATCATCTGCTACCGGCGTATTGACGAGTCTTTAGAGTCCTACACAGAGGTTTCCTGGCTCAAGCGAAACGAAATAGGAGCGCATATGAGATATGTGCAGGACCGAGAATAATGCGTGTATGTGATACCGTATTCCATTCTCGCAATGAATGTATCGATTGGTTATATTCGATATAACCTAGATATCGAATCAAGGATTGATTCGATAAGCCGATACATATGATACTAGTCGGTTATATGCGATATGACCGGATCGTTAAATCAAGTGTTGATTTAATGATTTAATGTATAATTATATATTTGATATATTACTTTGCATTAACTAGTATTGGTTCACTTTAAATGGATTTTCTCACTTGATGTGCAAGTTGTATATATGATATACTTTTGTGCACATGTTTGTATCATGTTTGATGATACTTGCTCATTTGGTTAAGTGTAAAGAATTAAACCTTGGTTAAATAAATGGTTAGGGTTTTTATTTATTCATTCTTTTATCTTTCTTTTTAATTTGGATTAAAAAGAAATGGCAAAAGAAAACAAAAGGGTTGCTTTCATTCTTGAAGCTTGTTGAAGCTTCATGAAGCTTTAACCAAAGTGACCATTTTGTTTTCATGCTTAACCCTAACCATTCATCTAACCTTAGTCAATTCTCTACACCTAACCATGGTTTACATTATGATAAGTATTCATTTTCTTTTTCATTTTAAAAAGGACTTATCATATTCTAGCTTCATCTTCTTCTTCATCTTCAAAGAAAAAGCTTAAGTCCATTAATGGCAACTTGAGCTAAAGTGTGAGAAATCCAATTCTAAAGTGAACCCACCTCCTATTTCTTCATCCTCTACCTCTTGCCAAGTAGTATAGGGTGTTTTCTTCATAAGTTTCACAACTTGATGGAGTTGGAGCTTGAACTTGTGATGCCTCGACGTAGATCATCTTCGGCACGAAGCCGACGACCTAGCCCGTCCATTTCTCCGATCAAGCCGACGATTGAGTCCGGGATTCGAGATGGACAGCGAGAGGATGCTTACGTGGAGCTAAGGAAGTGGAGAACCAGATCTACAAAGGTTGCAGCCTCTCTCTTTTAGTTAAGTTGTTAACTAGTTTCATTTTTCGCCTAAACTTCTAGTCAACGATCCGTATTAGGGTTTCTCGGCACCCGTAAAATTTGAAATTGGCATGGTTGATGCCTTATGAGACCTCATTAGCGTGACTAGGAACCCTACAGTGGTATCAGAGCCTAGCTAGAGCCTTAGACGAAGTGTAGACGACGTTTGAAACCCGATCGAACCGAAACCCTAAAAACCTAAGTGCTCTCTGGACTTTTTCTAAAAACTGGGTTTTTTCCAGATTAAAAATGCTTTAAAAATTCAGCAGGAAATTCTAAGAATTACGGTGCAAAATTTTTAAAATGATACCTCCAATGTGCGGCGGAACCACGGCAGAAGCATGGCTTCTGCGGCGGTTCCGCGGCCTGATGATGACGTCAGCCCTCCTCCTTTGCACAGTAATTCCTATTTCACGGTGCTGAGTTTTTTGGGAATTTTTAAATTGACTCAAGAGTTGAGTGCTCTGGGGTTGTATTGGGAATCGACGATTCGATCGGATTATCAAACCTTGTCTTTGTGGCTTTCCGGATATTTTAGAATATGTTAAAAGGTTCAACCGGATATAAATACCCAACTTTTCCCCTGCCGGAAAATTTCCAAGTGTTGTATTTTTCTGTGGTTTAAGGACGTTCTGAGTAGTGCAAGTAACGCGATGGTCCCTCTAGAAGACAACAAACCTTAACTCGATTATGTGACCGTCTTGAACTGCCCTTTGAACCTTCGGGTTTGGGGCAGTACGGCGTGCCACATGTGAATCGTTGGCTTGACCCTTCTACGGCTGGACCGTTGGTACTGAGGCATGAAGTGAATGTCTTTGAACCTATTTCATGTGTTGAACGGTTCCGGGAAAACTTGGGTGTTCGAATGTTCGATCGGAAAGTTTAATATTTTCTATTTATCCGGAATGGGATACAATAATTGGAATTCACAAACGGTTATGAGATAACTGAATGAATGTTATAAATCTAGCGGTTTAGTCTCATTTGATATTGAAAAGAGTTTTCGATAATGAGACTAAAATGCGGGGTTTATAACTGTTAGGCATGTGATGTCTAAGTATTTCATTTGATTAGGCATGTGATGTCTAAAGAGGTTGCGGATTCCAACTGTTGTAGTTTTACACTTTCTTTTCTGTGACCGTAAGTGTAATATGTGATATCGCCGGTTTCGTTGCTATATGTCAATGACAATTGGGATGCGCATATTTACTTACGTTGATGACATGTGATGTTATGTGTTGCTGGATATGTTATATTGGATTGTCGTGTTTGAATAGCCGGGGGTTTTTATGTGAGATGAGTGTTTTTCATTTTCATTCATGTAAAAACTTGTATGTAATATTCTTTTATTGGGACACTTCCAGGTTGCGGAAGATGTCACCCTTTGTATATTATTTACTTTTCCGTATTAGGATAGACCCAAGGAGGGGAGCACAAGTAACCGGGTTCTAGGGTTCAGTGGGAGACCATCTCGAGGAGTCGAGTCCCGGTCTCCTAACCCTAGAATTGGTAGGGTTGCTTGCCGCTCTCGTAGGGGTCTAGGGGTGTGGGATTGGCTATTCATCACGACCGTGGAATCCGTGTTTTATACTGGCTCGTATTGAAAACACGGACGTCCTAGTATATCCAATATTTCATATGTTTCTTCTGCTGCTTTATCTGTGATGTGATCATGTGATGTTCTGTGATAGATACAGTATATAGTATATATGATATATTATATAGACGTTACTTATGTTTTACACCCGCGCTAGCCCTGCCCCGCTCTGCCGTTAGTTACCTAACCTAACGGTGCATGAGGGGACATCGAGGCGAATGCGGATGGCATAAGTGTACGTCGTATTTATCTGTGATGTTTAGGTATTTAAATGATGGGACTTCATTAATGTGATTAATGAAATAAAAGAAACCTAAGATGTTGTAGAATCAAATTTTAAATAAAACAGGTAGCTACAGTTCTTGCTTTGCATAGCGGTATATATGATATACCCTGCACCTTATTCGATGAGGAAAGGACCGAGATCCCTTCACCGGGAGTGACTCCTTTAGCAATAACTGGCAGATGCTACACACTCGGTTTGTTTTTGATTGCTTCTATAGTTTCTGCTTTGCACAGTGATATATATGATATATCCCGCACCTCATTCGACGAGGAAAGGGCCGACGATCCCTTCACCGGGAGTGACCCCTTTAGCAAATCTAGAAAAAGCCTCAAAATCATTCCATTTTAAAACTTCATTTGATTCTACAACGATATCAAGTTCATTACGCAATAGGTTTTTAGAAAAACCTGTCGTAGCCCTCCGTCATTTCAGATAAGTACTAGTTAGTATTCGTGCTACGTTTGTTGACTATGTTAAGGCGCAGTGTGCGGTAGCTAATTAGTGCTTATCTGTATAAGCATATGATGCGATTGGATTAGGGTAGTCGTGCGACTTTGTTGACTATGTTAAGGGTCGTGCGGGTGGGTTTAATTCAATCGGGAAATGACGGGTTGAACTTGACTAGCACTTATGATTTGTTGACTATGTTAAGATCATATAGCTGCTAGGGGCAAAATATTATCGGGAATTTCAAGTGTTGAAATTTGCAATGAGATTGCATACCTTCTATGAGATAGTTGGATCCCGATACCCACTGCGAGTAAGAGTTACTCCTGGGAGAGTTTTACACATTACAATTAGCCGATCAAGTAGGTGTCTAGAAAGGTGTCAACGGGGTTACGCCTCTGGGAAAACGAGGTTTACATTAATTAGGTTCGCGCGAAAGCACGGGGGACCTCCCTCAAAGTACCGACACTGGCCTGGCTGAAAGATTAGCGAACTTGTAGTGTGTAATTAATCCCGGCTAGTCTTTTCTTTTAGGGTTTGAAGAAAGATTTGATAAAAACCAGTGGTAGCCATCCTGATTAGATAAGATAATAACCAATCTGATCTTGCAAGAGCATACGCTAAAGTGTTTTCTTCTCTCTCTCTCCAGGTAGCGACCATGTCATGCCCTAATAAAGATAATAATATGGATGTATTGACCGAACCCGCATGTTATACTGTGCTGGGGAACGTTGGTTCCGTTCTTTTCTATAAGAGTTATAGGACTGAACAGGATATAGGGGAATACCAGGATTCCCATGCCACCCGAATGAAGAAAGTACATGATGATGCATTTTCTTCAGGTGTGTTCGTTACAGAGAACTGTTTCTCCATTTGCAATACGTCCTGGGTATTAGATACCGGGTCAGGATCCCATATATGTAATCAGTTACATGGGCTTAGGAAAGGTAGAGAACTTGGAGAAGGTGATAAAGACATTAGAGTTGGAAATGGTGCAATTGTTGCAGCTAAGACTGTCGGGGAATATCACCTTGTATTACCAACTGGTAATACATTGGTTCTGAACGAATGCTATTACATGCCGAACCTGATATGCAACATTATATCAGTTTCTTTGTTGAGTAAAAATGGATATAATTTTGTATTACAGGACAATGTTATGAACATTTTCCGTAACCAAAAGTTGGTTGGATCAGGCACGTTGTGCAATGGCATTTATGTTCTAAATCAATCAACAGTTCTGAGCATAACAAACACACACAAGAGGAAGAGTTCAGAACTGAACGAATCCTTCTTGTGGTATTGTAGACTGGGTCACATCAATGCGACACGACTGGCTAAGTTGCATAAGGATGGATATTTGAAACCATTCGAATTTTCATCTTATGACACTTGCCAGTCATGTCTCAAAGGCAAGATGACCAAAACTCCGTTTACGGGACACGGAGAAAGAGTTACCGAACTCTTAGGACTGATACATAGTGATGTATGCGGTCCTATGTCTACACATGCCAGGGATGGTTCTTCATACTTCATTACATTCACTGACGATCTCTCTAGGTTCGGATATGTGTTCCTGATGAAACACAAATCAGAAGCTTTTAAGAAATTTAGAGAATATAAACAAGAAGTTGAGAACCAAACCGGAAAAAGTATTAAAATCCTACGATCTGATCGAGGAGGTGAATACTTGAGCAATGAATTCCTGGACTTCCTAAAAGAGAATGGGATTCTCTCTCAGCTGACTCCTCCATATACACCACAGCACAACGGTGTATCAGAACGGAGGAACCGCACCCTATTAGATATGGTGCGCTCTATGATGAGCACAGCTGAGTTACCTATTTCCTTCTGGGGATATGCGCTGGAGACAGCTGCATACCTATTGAATCAAGTTCCATCTAAATCTGTACCTACCATACCATATGAGATATGGAGTGGGAATAGACCATATTTTAAACGAGTTAAGATATGGGGTTGTCCGGCCTATGTCAAAAGGCAAAATCCAGACAAACTCGAGGCACGGTCAGTTCTTTGCAAGTTTGTGGGATATCGTAAGAATTCACAAGGATATTTTTCTACCATGCTGAAGAACAAAAGGTATTTGTTTCTCAATATGCCACCTTTTTAGAAAAGGAATTCCTTGAAAAAGAAATTAGTGGCAAAGTGGTAGAGCTGGAAGAAGTTCCAGATACACAAACCGTAACTGAAAATTTAGTGGAACCAGAAGATTCAGTAGTTCCCAATGAACCTTAGCCTCTTCGCCGATCTAGTAGGGTTCCTCGCCAACCTGAGAGATACTACGGTTTTCTCATGGATGGTGGGAGCGAGGATTGCATCATGGAGGATGATGACCCTACTAGCTTCGAGCAGGCCATCACGAGTAAAGACTCAGTGAAATGGCGGGATGCAATGCGGTCCGAGATGGAATCCATATACACCAACAAAGTATGGACTTTGGAAGTTGCTCCTGAAGGGGTAAAACCCATTGGGAGCAAGTGGATCTTCAAGAAAAAACTTGTTGTAGATGGGAAAGTGGAGACTTTCAAAGCTAGACTTGTAGCAAAGGGTTTTCGTCAAAGACCAGGTGTGGACTATGACGAAACCTTCTCTCCAGTGACTATGCTTAAATCCATCCGGATCATGCTTGCCATCGCTGCATATCATGACTACGAAATCTGGCAAATGGATGTTAAGACCGCCTTTCTAAATGGTGATTTAGAAGAGTGCGTGTACATGACTCAGCCAGAGGGCTTCGTAGACAGTGGGAGCAGCGGGAAGGTGTGCAAGCTGCTTAAATCCATTTATGGGTTAAAGCAAGCATCGCGGAGTTGGAACATCTGCTTTGACATCGTTATCAAAGAGTTTGATTTCGTCAAAAACCCAGATGAACCTTGTATTTACAAGAAGGTGGCAGAGAGTAAGGTTGTCTTCCTCGTATTGTACGTGGACGACATACTCTTGATAGGAAATGATATTCCTATGCTGCAATCGGTCAAGCTCTTCTTATCACAAAGATTCTCAATGAAAGATCTTGGTGATGCTTCCTGCATATTGGGAATTAGGATCTATAGAGATAGATCCAAACGGATATTGGGATTGTCCCAATCCAGGTACATTGACACCATACTAAAGAGGTTTAGTATGGAAGAATCCAAGCGTGGGAACTTGCCCACGATCTCTGGAGTCACTCTCTCCAAAGAGATGTCTCCCAAGACTGATTTGGAGAGAGCTCGCATGCAAGGGATACCCTATGCTTCGGCTGTAGGCTCTATCATGTATGCGATGCTATGTACCAGACCCGATGTTGCATACTCACTAAGTGTAGTGAACAGGTATCAAGCTGATCCTGGAGAGAGTCACTGGACAGCTGTGAAGAGCATTCTCAAGTACTTACGAAGGACTAAAGAGATGCTCTTGGTGTATGGTAACGGAGAACTCCAAGTGGAGTCTTTTACCGATTCGAGCTTCCAGAGTGATAAGGACGACTCTAAGTCGCAGTCGGGCTTTGTCTTTACCCTTTACGGAGGGGTGGTTAGCTGGAAGAGTTCCAAGCAGGAAACCGTGGCAGACTCGACGATGGAGGCTGAATACATCGCTGCCAACGATGCTGCTAAAGAGGCTGTCTGGATCAAGAAGTTCATTACTGAACTTGTAGTGGTTCCATCCATTGAGCATCCAATACCTTTGTATTGCGATAACAATGGAGCGGTAGCTTTGGCCAAGGAACCCAGGTCCCATCAGCGATCCAGGCATATTCTGAGGCGGTATCACCTGATCCGGGAGATAGTTGATCGCCGGGAGATCGAGGTCAGGAGGGTTGACACGAAGAACAACACGGCGGATCCACTCACGAA
The DNA here is from genome assembly GCA_030015575.1 of Agapanthus africanus. Classification (NCBI taxonomy): domain Eukaryota; kingdom Viridiplantae; phylum Streptophyta; class Magnoliopsida; order Asparagales; family Amaryllidaceae; genus Agapanthus; species Agapanthus africanus. Next base: position 945,350,614 of record CM057337.1, read on the forward strand.
GGCCATTCCCCAGATACAGTTTGAGAGACTCTTCGGGATGCTCGGTATGCGATACTACAGCAGCTGGCCCTAGTGCAAGTGGGAGATTGTTAGTTGTATGTATGCCCTAGAGGCCAGTATTGTACAGATGATGTATATTATATTGGATGCTTGGACATATATAGAGATGACTTTCTTGCTCGATATGATAGTATGCTATCTGGTTGCTCTTTATCTTAACATGTACACTTGTCTCTTTAAACTGTCTTATAGTTACATGTTGATAAAGCCCTTAGGATGTGTACTTGACTGCCTGGACTATGATGCAGATCATACTAGTGGGGACAAGGTAGTCCATAAGTACATCCTTCAAGGTCCCTAGTCGTGGGTGTATCGAGACGGGGCATCGATATACCAGTGTAGACTAGCGTATACGCTTCTCGACCCATGAGATGGGCGATGGATGATCCCATATCCATTGGTGTTTGACATCAGAGATGGTGTACGGGTGCTCAGTGGAGACTGGGTACACTGGACGGACTCACCGAGAACTCCCAGTTGGTATTATACCTCACGTCAGATGGCAGTTCTCAGGTGACACTTGTACAGGTTAGTCTGTAGACCCGAGATCGTCATAGAGTCTTGTGTGATTCCCACTGTGCTTTGATCTCCACCTTACCACGTCCATGAGGGCATGCAAAACGGTGGTCTTTGGGTACAGTCCCGAGTCACATGGAGGCAATGAGCGATAGGAGGGGTTTCGTCTCTCCCGGTATTAGGGGTTGATGTTGCGCTGTGCTCGATTGGCCGTAACAGGGAAGTCCCTGGCCAGGGCTGATCAGAGATTTGCTGGTAAGTGTTACCAGTAGTTTCTCGACCCGTTATGAGCCTCACATCGGCACGACTTATCGGTTATTGGGGTCTGACGTTTACCACCCCTAGACTTGATATGCGACATATCAGACGAACAGACCGGACTGTACGGTAAGTGTTACTGGTTGGATTCACAGGAGTGTGAGTGGGCTAGCTCGTCGATCTTCTGATCGCTCAATACCCGGATGGCCGTTACGTTTAGCAGACCGCTTGCGGCTTGTAGGTGCTTGATATGATCATCATCTGCTACCGGCGTATTGACGAGTCTTTAGAGTCCTACACAGAGGTTTCCTGGCTCAAGCGAAACGAAATAGGAGCGCATATGAGATATGTGCAGGACCGAGAATAATGCATGTATGTGATACCGTATTCCATTCTCGTGATGAATGTATCGATTGGTTATATTCGATATAACCTAGATATCGAATCAAGGATTGATTCGATAAGCCGATACATAGGATACTAGTCGGTTATATGCGATATGACCGGATCGTTAAATCAAGTGTTGATTTAATGATTTAATGTATAATTATATATTTGATATATTACTTTGCATTAACTAGTATTGGTTCACTTTAAATGGATTTTCTCACTTGATGTGCAAGTTGTATATGTGATATACTTTTGTGCACATGTTTGTATCATGTTTGATGATACTTGCTCATTTGGTTAAGTGTAAAGAATTAAACCTTGGTTAAATAAATGGTTAGGGTTTTTATTTATTCATTCTTTTATCTTTCTTTTTAATTTGGATTAAAAAGAAATGGCAAAAGAAAACAAAAGGGTTGCTTTCATTCTTGAAGCTTGTTGAAGCTTCATGAAGCTTTGACCAAAGTGACCATTTTGTCTTCATGCTTAACCCTAACCATTCATCTAACCTTAGTCAATTCTCTACACCTAACCATGGTTTACATTATGATAAGTATTCATTTTCTTTTTCATTTTAAAAAGGACTTATCATATTCTAGCTTCATCTTCTTCTTCATCTTCAAAGAAAAAGCTTAAGTCCATTAATGGCAACTTGAGCTAAAATGTGAGAAATCCAATTCTAAAGTGAACCCACCTCCTATTTATTCATCCTCTACCTCTTGCCAAGTAGTATAGGGTGTTTTCTTCACAAGTTTCACAACTTGATGGAGTTGGAGCTTGAACTTGTGATGCCTCGACGTAGATCATCTTCGGCACGAAGCCGACGACCTAGCCCGCCCATTTCTCCGATCAAGCCGACGATTGAGTCCGGGATTCGAGATGGACAGCGAGAGGATGCCTACGTGGAGCTAAGAAAGTGGAGAACCGGATCTACAAAGGTTGTAGCCTCTCTCTTTTAGTTAAGTTGTTAACTAGTTTCATTTTTCGCCTAAACTTCTAGTCAACGATCCGTATTAGGGTTTCTCGGCACCCGTAAAATTTGAAATTGGCATGGTTGATGCCTTATGAGACCTCATTAGCGTGCCTAGGAACCCTACACGTCCGATATTTAACAACCTTCGTATAGTTCTATATCACGACGAACATCGCACGTATGTTAACCGATAGACAGGGACTAAGTGGCGCTTTTAGTTGCATATATGAGTATCGATGAGAATATGAAGGTTTCATATTATCATCGAGTATCATATATTGGTTTTAACTTGAATATCTCGAATCACTCTCTAATGATGCGTTTGTTGTGCATTCGTGTTGTATGTGTAACATGATTTTAAATCATTGAGATCAAGATTGATAGAACTGATCATCCTACATTGCAATGGCATTCATCTACCAAAAACTATTATTGCAATGGCATTCATCTATAACAATCAACAATTAAAACTACAAATGTAGGATACTGATATCATAAAGCGTTATACGCAACATATGAATTCACATGACTGAAACATGCATCAAAAAAATATGTTCATCCAAAGAAAGGCCACTGTCAACAAATATAGACAAATACGTCATAAAAACGGTAACTAATTAACAAGTTGATTAGCATCTGGATCAAGAAAATGATAGGAAAAACAATTGACTATGATTTATAATGACAAGTCTATTACCATGACTCTCGACTAACAAAGGTGGCTTTTCGTCCTCGGTAGCTTGATAATTGGGATTTCATGGCGAATAAAAATATGCATATGCCGTTTGACCGGGAACTTCAATAGGAAACTCAATGAGGTCGGGTGTACTGAAGTACGCTTTGTATTTCGCTATATCAGGTGATGAAGCCCAAGCCCTAGCTAGCCCCAGTCCCACCCCAACCAAACCCTATCAAAGGTAAAGAACATCCTTACACTTTCAATGTTCACGAAAACCTATCGGCTTTCTAAGAAATTTTTTCGAATTTCGTTTCATTGTTTTCAAATTTGACAATTCCTACAGGTTTCGATTTGGTTTGAGTTGGGGTTGAGATTTCGGGTTAAATTATTGCAAAAATTTAGAATTTATAGATTCAATTGAGAATTCAATTACTAGAAGATAGTTACTCCTGTTGATTGATGGCATTATAGTTGCAGCAACTTATCTACAAAGAGATATAAGGGATTATATTGAGCTATTTTTTTATTGTACAACTAAAATTTGTGCTGAATTTATGAGAAGAGATAATTGTGACTCAATATGTCAACTTGCTGACTTCATGCATGAGGGATACAAAAGAGTTATTACAGCATCCTACATTGCAATACAATTTTCATAATTAATATAATAGCTCTGCGGTCTGAAGATAATATCTGTATGTAGTAATTGTTGAGCAGTAGTTTCTGATTATCATTATTTATTTTTGGTTAAAGACACCAAAAACTATAACACGAAAGACACGAATTCTTCCCATGTCTCCTCATGTCTCCATGGAAATTAGGGCAACATCGTCATAAACTACATTGTGGACTTGCATAAGATCGGCCCCGACTCCTCCACCATCTACTGCGGCTGCGATCCCCCAGCCCAACCCTAACCGAGCCCCAGCCCCAGCCTGTTAGTTGTATGTATGCCCTAGAGGCCAGTATTGTACAGATGATGTATATTATATTGGATGCTTGGACATATATAGAGATGACTTTCTTGCTCGATATGATAGTATGCTATCTGGTTGCTCTTTATCTTAACATGTATACTAGTCTCTTTAAACTGTCTTATAGTTACATGTTGGTAAAGCCCTTAGGATGTGTACTTGACTACCTAGACTATGATGCAGATCATACTAGTGGGAACATGGTAGTCCATAAGTACATCCTTCAAGGTCCCTAGTCGTAGGTGTATCGAGACGGGGCATCGATATACCAGTGTAGACTAGCGTATACGCTTCTCGACCCATGAGATGGGCGATGGATGATCCCATATCCATTGGTGTTTGACATCAGAGATGGTATACGGGTGCTCAGTGGAGACTGGGTACACTGGACGGACTCGCCGAGAACTCCCAGTTGGTATTATACCTCACGTCAGATGGCAGTTCTCAGGTGACACTTGTACAGGTTAGTCTGTAGACCCGAGATCGTCATAGAGTCTTGTGTGATTCCCACTGTGCTTTGATCTCCACCTTACCACGTCCATGAGGGCGTGCAAAACGGTGGTTTTTGGGTACAGTCTCGAGTCACATGGAGGCAATGAGCGATAGGAGGGGTTTCGTCTCTCCCGGTATTGAGGGTTGATGTTGTACTGTGCTCGATTGGCTGTAACAGGGAAGTCCCTGGCCAGGGCTGTTTCAGAGATTTGCTGGTAAGTGTTACCAGTAGTTTCTCGACCCGTTATGAGCCTCACATCGGCACGACTTATCGGTTATTGGGGTCTGACGTTTACCACCCCTAGACTTGATATGCGACATATCAGACGAGGAGACCGGACTGTATGGGAAGTGTTGCCGATCGGCTCGACGGGAGTTGTAGCAGGTTCGCTTGTTCTCTTCTGATCGCTCAATACCCGGGTGGCCGTTACGTTTAGCTGACCGCTTGCGGCTTGGGGGTGCTTGATATGATCATCACCCACTGCCGGCGTATTGACGAGTCTCAGAGTCCCACAATGGAGTTTCCTAGTCCAGGCGAAACGTTGTGGTACGCGTATGCGATATGCGCATGGACCCGATTAAAGTACGCGTATAGCATACTGTATATTGATCAGGCGGCTTGCTTTTGGTTAGGGTCATATGTGATATGGCCGGATTGATAAATCAAGTATTGATTTATCATTTAACCATTAACTTCTCACTTGAAATCCTTTCTTGAGCAAGTTGGATGTATGCATGCATGTATGCCTTCTTTTTGATTAATGCACATATGGATGTACATATACACATACATACATACATACATCTTTCATGGTTGATTATACAAGGAATATGATGGCAATATAAGACTCACACCATGGTTTTAATATGGATTATTATTGAATTTTTTCTAAAACAAAAAGGAAAAGAAAAAGGGTTCATTATTGATTTGTTTCTACACTCTTCTCTTGACCTAACCATTCTCACCCACCTTTTAACCTTAGGTATCAGAGCTACTAGGCATTGGATGTCGACCTATGGGGGGTTCTCACTGTGTGACAGTGTGGCGAAGCATAGGCTCTTACCCCCAGGGTGTCCCGAGACCGGAAGGTGTTCCGGCGGGTTGTAGTCCTCGCGAGGGGGCATGCGTAAAAAGTAGCGGCTGAGGGACCCGTTGGTGCCACGGCGACCCCATTGGATGGGGTGGTTGCCTGACCAACAGACCCCATTGGATGCGGTGGCTGCCTGACAAAAAATATATAAACATATATTTTCATTTTTCATATAGAGAGTTATTCTTTTTTCACTCTTGAAAAGGTTATTGCCATCATCTTCTTCTTCCTCTCTCATTTTGCTCTCTAGCTTTTTGTAGTGAGCAATATACTCATCAAGATTGGATTTTGAAGTGAGAAAGAGAACCACAACACCATTCTACACAAGTCTAGCCCACTTGTTTGGAGTGTTAGCTTGATTTCGTTCACTTGATCGGACAAAGTTGCAAGCTTGGACAAAGCGGACTCCGGGTGGATCATCGGTGACATCGGGGAGTTCAAGCGAAGCTTTTTCAAACCCTAAGTAGCCGAGGAGTCTAGCGTAGGGAGCTACAAAGGTTGTATTCTCTAAACCCTAGCTTTCCTTTCATATGATGATGTGAAAATTTTGAAACCCTAATTTTTCTAGGATAGATCCGATGCTTGTTAGCTTAGCACCTTAAAAATGCATTCTTTGGTTCATGTGATGCTTCCAAACCCTTCATGAGGTGCTAACCTAACCTTTCATTGGTATCAGAGCCGACCTAGAATATTAGGCGACACTTTTACGAAGTTAAAACTCCGATCGAACCGAAAATACGGGTTTTTGGGTGCTCTCTGGACTTTTTTCAAAATCTGGTTATTTTCAGAATTAAAAATACGTAAAAATTTCAGCAGGTAAATATAAGAGTTACTGTGAAAAACGAGATCATGAACAGTAAATTTGAGCGCGAAACCGCGGCAATAGCCTGCTTAGGCCGCGGTTCCGCGGCCGTTCTGTTTCTTCATGGTATAATTTTTGTACAGTAACTCAACTCACTGCTTGTATAATTTTTAGGGTATTTTTAATCTGAATTTTGTGCTGTTTGTTCTGGAGATGGTTTTGGACTTGTTGATTCGATCGGAATTTTCATTTCGTTGCTTTTCCGTGTAAATTAGAAAGTAGTGAAGTGTTTGAACGAGTATCATTTGCTCACTTTTCACGGGGTTTAAAATATTTTGGAAATACGTGCAAGTTTGTTTGTGGTGGACCCTCTAGAAGACAACAAACCTTAACTCGATTATGTGACCGTCTTGAACTGCCTTTTGAACCTTAGGGTTTGGGGCAGTACGGCGTGCCACATGTGAGGCGTTGGCTTGACCCTTCTACGGCTGGACCGCTACCACTGTGTCACACTCCGGGTTTTTGAACTCCGCTCAAGTGTTGAGCTTTAGTGAGTCTTGGGTATTTGATCGTTCGTTCGAAAACTTTAATACTGTCTAATTATCTGGAATGTGATGCAATGTGTGGAATTCATATTATAAGACATGAAATACAAGGTATGTGATATTTCGCATTTATGATGTCTAAGGATAATGTGGATTCCAGATATTGCAGTTTTACACTATCTTTTCTGTGACCATAAGTGTAGTATGTCGATATCGCCGGTTTCGTTGCTATACATCAACGACAATTGGGGTATACATACTTACTTACATTGATGATATGTGATATTATGTATTGCTGAGATATGATGTGCAGGATTGTCGCGATTGAATAGCCGGGGGGTTTTATGTGAGATGAGAGTTTTATATTTTCATTCATGTAAATCTAAATGTAATGTAATATTCTTTTATTTGGGGCACTTCCGGGTTGAGGTCGATGCCACCAGTGTTGTATATTATTTACTTTTCCGCATTAGGATGGACCCAAGGAGGGGAGCACAGGTGACTGGGTTCTGGGGTTCAGTGGGAGGCCGTCTCGAGGAGTCGAGACCGGGTCTCCTAAACTCCAGAATTGGTAGGGTCGCTTGCCGCTCTCGTAGGGGTCCAGGGTGTGGGCTTGGCTATTCATCGCGACTGTGGAATCCGTATTTTCTATTGTTGGCTAGATACTAAATACGGACGTCCTAGTATATCCCACATTATATCTATGTTTCTGCTGCGATATCTGTGATGTGATCATTTGATATGTTCTGATGGATACAGTATATAGTATATATGATATATTATATAGACGTTACTTATGTTTTACACCCGCACTAGCCCTGCCCTGCTCTGTCGTTAGTTACCTAACCTAACGGTGCACGAGGGGACATCGAGGCGAATGCGGATGGCATAAGTGTACGTCGTATTTATCTGTGATGTTTAGGTGACTTAAATGATGGGACTTCATTAATGTGATTAATGAAAGAAAAGAAACCTAATAGATGTTGTAGAATCAAATTTTTAAAATAAAAGGGTAGCTACAGTTTTGCTTTGCATAGCGGTATATATGAGATACTCTGCACCTTATTCGATGAGGAAAGGGCCGAGATCCCTTCACCGGGAGTGACCCCTTTAGCAATAACTGGCAGATGCTACACACTCGGTTTGACTTTTGACGGCCTTTGGAGTTTTACTTTGCACAGTGATATATATGATATATCCCGCACCTCATTCGACGAGAAAAGGGCCGACGATCCCTTCATCGGGAGTGACCCCTTTAGCAAAACTAGAAAAGCCTCAAAATCACTCCATTTCAAAACTTCACTTGATTCTACAACGATATCAAGTTCATTACGCAATAGGTTTTCAGAAAAACCTGTCGTAGCCCTCCGTCATTTCAGATAAGAACTGTTTAGTATTCGTGCTGCGTTTGTTGGCCTTTGTCAAGACGTAGTGTGCGGTAGCTGAATAGTACTTATCTGTTTATGCATGTGATGCAGATTGTTTCAGGGTAGTCGTACGACCTTGTTGGCCTTTGTCAAGGGTCGTGCGGGTGGGTTTGATTCAATCAAGAAATGACGGGTTGAACTTGACTAGCATCCTATGATTTGTTGGCCTTTGTCAAGATCATAGGACGCTAGGGGAAAAATATTATCGGGAATTTCAAGTGTTGAAATTTGCAATGAGATTGCATACCTTCTATGAGATAGTTGGATCCCGATACCCACTGCGAGTAAGAGTTACTCCTGGGAAAGTTTTACACATTACAATTAGCCGATCAAGTAGGTGTCTAGAAATGTGTCAACGGGGTTACGCCTCTGGGAAAATGAGGTTTACTTTAATTAGGTCCGTGCGAAAGCACGGGGAACCTCCCTCAAAGTACCGACACTGGCCTGGCTGAAAGATTGGCGAAGTTGTAGGGTGTAATTAATCCCGGCTAGTCTTTCCTTTTAGGGTTTGAAGGAAGATTTGATAAAAACCAGTGGGAGCCATCCTGATTAGATAAGATAATAACCAATCTGATCTTGCAAGAGCATACGCTAAAGTGTTTTCTTCTCTCTCTCTCCAGGTAGCGACCATGTCATGCCCTAATAAAGATAATAATATGGATGTATTGACTGAACCCGCATGTTATACTGTGCTGGGGAATGTTGGTTCCGTTCTTTCTTATAAGAGTTATAGGAATGAACAGGACATAGGGGAATACCAGGATTCCCAAGCCACCCGAATGAAGAAAGTACATGTTGATGCATTTTCTTTGGGTGTGTTCGTTACAGAGAACTGTTTCTCCATCTGCCCTACGTCCTGGGTATTAGATACCGGGTCAGGATCCCATATATGTAATCAGTTACATGGGCTCAGGAAAGGTAGAGAACTTGGAGAAGGTGATAAAGACATTAGAGTTGGAAATGGTGCAATTGTTGCAGCTAAGACTGTCGGGGAATATCACCTTGCATTACCTACTGGTAATACTTTGGTTCTGAACGAATGCTATTACATGCCGAACCCGATATGCAACATTATATCGGTTTCTTTGTTGAGTAAAGAGGGATATAATTTTGTATTACAGGATAACGTTATGAACATTTTCCGTAACCAAAAGTTGGTTGGATCAGACACGTTATGTAATGGCATTTATGTTCTAAATCAATCAACAGTTCTGAGCATAACAAACACACACAAGAGGAAGAGTTCAGAAATGAACGAATCCTTCTTGTGGCATTGTAGACTCGGTCATATAAATGCGACACGACTGGCTAAGTTGCATAAGGATGGATATTTGAATCCGTTTGAATTTTCATCTTATGACACTTGCCAGTCATGTCTCAGAGGCAAGATGACCAAAACTCCATTTACGGGACACGGAGAAAGAGTTACTGAACTCTTGGGACTGATACATAGTGATGTATGCGGTCCCATGTCTACACATGCCAGGGATGGTTCATCGTACTTCATTACATTCACTGACGATCTCTCTAGATTCGGATATGTGTTCCTGATGAAACACAAATCAGAAGCTTTTGAGAAATTTAGAGAATATAAACAAGAAGTCGAAAACCAAACCGGAAAAAGTATTAAAATCCTTCGATCTGATCGAGGAGGTGAATACTTGAGCAATGAATTCCTGGACTTCCTGAAAGAGAATGGGATTCTCTCTCAGCTGACTCCTCCATATACACCACAGCACAACGGTGTATCGGAGCGGAGGAACCGCACCCTATTAGATATGGTGTGCTCTATGATGAGCACAGCTAAGTTACCTATTTCCTTCTGGGGATATGCGCTGGAAACAGCAGCATACCTATTGAATCAAGTTCCAACTAAATCTGTACCTACCACACCATATGAGATATGGAGTGGGAAGAGACCATATCTTAAACGAGTTAAGATATGGGGTTGCCCGGCCTATGTCAAGAGGCAAAATCCGGACAAACTCGAGGCGCGGTCAGTTCTATGCAAGTTTGTGGGATATCCCAAACATTCACATGGATATCTTTTCTACCATACAGAGGAACAAAAAGTGTTTGTTTCTCGACATGCCACCTTTTTGGAAAAGGAATTTCTTGCAAAAGAAATTAGTGGCGATAAGGTAGAGATGGAAGAAATTCCGGCTACACAAACTCAAACTGAAGATTTAGTGGAACCAGAGAATTCAGTAGCTCACAACGAACCTCAGCCTCTCCGCCGATCTAGTAGGGTTCCTCGCCAACCTGAGAGATACTACGGTTTTCTCATGGATGGTGGGAGCGAGGATTGCATCATGGAGGATGATGACCCAACTAGCTTCGAGCAGGCCATCACGAGTAGGGACTCAGTGAAATGGCTGGATGCTATGCGGTCCGAGATGGAATCCATGTACACCAACAAAGTATGGACTTTGGAAGTTGCTCCTGAAGGGGTAAAACCCATTGGGAGCAAGTGGATCTTCAAGAAAAAACTTGGTGTAGATGGGAAAGTGGAGACTTTCAAAGCTAGACTTGTTGCAAAGGGTTTTCGTCAAATACCAGGTGTGGACTATGACGAAACCTTTTCTCCAGTGGCTATGCTTAAATCCATCCGAATCATGCTTGCCATCGCTGCATATCATGATTACGAAATCTGGCAAATGGATGTTAAGACTGCCTTTCTAAACGGTGATTTAGAAGAGTGCGTATACATGACTCAGCCAGAGGGCTTCGTAGACAGTGGGAGCAGCGGGAAGGTGTGCAAGCTGCTTAAATCCATTTATGGGTTAAAGCAAGCATCGCGGAGTTGGAACATCTGCTTTGACGTCGTTATCAAAGAGTTTGATTTCGTCAAAAACCCAGATGAACCTTGTATTTACAAGAAGGTGGCAGATAGTAAGGTTGTCTTCCTCGTATTGTACGTGGACGATATACTCTTGATAGGAAATGACATTCCTATGCTGCAATCGGTCAAGCTCTTCTTATCACAAAGATTCTCAATGAAAGATCTTGGTGATGCCTCCTGCATATTGGGAATTAGGATCTATAGAGATAGATCCAAACGGATGTTGGGATTGTCCCAATCCAGGTACATTGACACCATACTAAAGAGGTTTAGTATGGAAGAATCCAAGCGTGGGAACTTACCCACGATTTCTGGAGTCACTCTCTCCAAAGAGATGTCTCCCAAGACTGATTTGGAGAGAGCTCGCATGCAAGGGATACCCTATACTTCGGTTGTAGGCTCTATCATGTACGCGATGCAATGTACCAGACCCGATGTAGCATACTCACTAAGTGTAGTGAGTAGGTATCAAGCTGATCCTGGAGAGAATCACTGGACGGCTGTGAAGAGCATTCTCAAGTACTTACGAAGGACTAAAGAGATGTTCTTGGTGTATGGTAACGGAGAACTCCAAGTAGAGTCCTTTACCGATTCGAGCTTCCAGAGTGATAAGGACGACTCTAAGTCGCAGTCGGGATTTGTCTTTACCCTTTACGGAGGGGCGGTTAGCTGGAAGAGTTCCAAGCAGGAAACCGTGGCAGACTCGACGATGGAGGCTGAATACATCGCTGCCAACGATGCTGCCAAAGAGGCTGTTTGGATCAAGAAGTTCATTACTGAACTTGTAGTGGTTCCATCCATTGAGCATCCAATACATTTGTATTGCGATAACAATGGAGCTGTGGCTTTGGCCAAGGAACCCAGGTCCCATCAGCGATCCAGGCATATTCTGAGGCGGTATCACCTGATCCGGGAGATAGTTGATCGCCGGGAGATCGAGGTCAGGAGGGTTGACACGAAGAACAACACGGCGGATCCACTCACGAAGGCCATTCCCCAGATACAGTTTGAGAGACTCTTCGGGATGCTCGGTATGCGATACTACAGCAGCTGGCCCTAGTGCAAGTGAGAGATTGTTAGTTGTATGTATGCCCTAGAGGCCAGTATTGTACAGATGATGTATATTATATTGGATGCTTGGACATATATAGAGATGACTTTCTTGCTCGATATGATAGTATGCTATCTGGTTGCTCTTTATCTTAACATGTATACTAGTCTCTTTAAACTGTCTTATAGTTACATGTTGGTAAAGCCCTTAGGATGTGTACTTGACTACCTGGACTATGATGCAGATCATACTAGTGGGAACATGGTAGTCCATAAGTACATCCTTCAAGGTCCCTAGTCGTGGGTGTATCGAGACGGGGCATCGATATACCAGTGTAGACTAGCGTATACGCTTCTCGACCCATGAGATGGGCGATGGATGATCCCATATCCATTGGTGTTTGACATCAGAGATGGTATACGGGTGCTCAGTGGAGACTGGGTACACTGGACGGACTCACCGAGAACTCCCAGTTGGTATTATACCTCACGTCAGATGGCAGTTCTCAGGTGACACTTGTACAGGTTAGTCTGTAGACCTGAGATCGTCATAGAGTCTTGTGTGATTCCCACTGTGCTTTGATCTCCGCCTTACCACGTCCATGAGGGCGTGCAAAACGGTGGTTTTTGGGTACAGTCTCGAGTCACATGGAGGCAATGAGCGATAGGAGGGGTTTCGTCTCTCCCGGTATTGGGGGTTGATGTTGTACTGTGCTCGATTGGCTGTAACAGGGAAGTCCCTGGCCAGGGCTGTTTCAGAGATTTGCTGGTAAGTGTTACCAGTAGTTTCTCGACCCGTTATGAGCCTTACATCGGCACGACTTATCGGTTATTGGGGTCTGACGTTTACCACCCCTAGACTTGATATGCGACATATCAGACGAGGAGACCGGACTGTACGGGAAGTGTTGCCGATCGGCTCGACGGGAGTTGTAGCAGGTTCGCTTGTTCTCTTCTGATCGCTCAATACCCGGGTGGCCGTTACGTTTAGCTGACCGCTTGCGGCTTGGGGGTGCTTGATATGATCATCACCCACTGCCGGCGTATTGACGAGTCTCAGAGTCCCACAATGGAGTTTTCTAGTCCAGGCGAAACGTTGTGTTGCGCGTATGCGATATGCGCAGGGACCCGATTAAAGTACGCGTATAGGATACCGTATATTGATCGGGCGGCTTGCTTTTGGTTAGGATCATATGTGATATGGACGGATTGATAAATCAAGTGTTGATTTATCATTTAACCATTAGCTTCTCACTTGAAATCTTTTCTTGAGTAAGTTGGATGTATGCATGCATGTATGCCTTCTTTTTTATTAATGCACATATGGATGTACATATACACATACATACATACATACATCTTTCATGGTTGATTATACAAGGAATATGATGGCAATATAAGACTCACACCATGATTTTAATATGGATTATTATTGAATTTTTTCTAAAACAAAAAGGAAAAGAAAAAGGGTTCATTATTGATTTGTTTCTACACTCTTCTCTTGACCTAACCATTCTCACCCACCTTTTAACCTTAGGTAAAGTTTCCTTTTATGTTTTAACTCAAGTTCAATAATGAATTCATTGTTTAAACCATGGTTTTAGATGAGAACAAAAAATATATAAACATATATTTTCATTTTTCATATAGAGAGTTATTCTTTTTTCACTCTTGAAAAGGTTATTGCCATCACAGCCCCAGCCCAGCCCCATCCCAACCGAACCCCAGCCCTAGCCCTAGCCCAGCCCCAACCCCAGCCCAACCCCAACCGAACCCCACAACCGAACCCTAACCCTAACCCTAACCCTAACCGAACCCGATGCCGACGCCGACGCCGATGCCAAACCCTCACCCCTACCCGAACCTGGCCTGAACCCTAGACTACATCATCAAAATTAAAAATAATTTGAGATTTAATTACTTACCGTGCGCGCGGTGGAGGAGACGACAGAAATCGGTGGTCAACGACGATCGGCGAAGGTGGCGACGAGGCGCGGGAAGTCGACGAAGGTGTGGGAACGACCGACGAAGGTGGCGACGAGGCGCGGAGCGCGGTGGCGACGAGGCACGGGAACAGGCGATGAGAGGCGCGGGAGTGAGAGAGGGAAATTTTGGGAACGATGAATAATTTTTCTGTGATTTTTTTTTATTAATAACCTATTTAGATGTCCCTACGGACATAACCGTAGGTCCACCGTTTGCGGCTCTGTAGGGCCAAACAAAAAATTAGAACGTAAGGCACCGTAGGGACAACGATGTGGCCCTACGGATAAATCCGTAGGGGCAACCCCATATTGTAGTAGTGACATGTTGTCGCAACCGGCAAGGACATGCTTGGAAATCGGAAACTGGAAAGAAGCAGGAAAGTAAGAAAGTTTAGTAAAGTGAAGTGAAAAGAAATTGAGAACAAAGATTAATTATTGTTTGTTTATTACAAAAGAAAGCATGAAAGAAGCTGAGACGATGCTTAAATGCTTAAATGGTAATATAAAGTGAGATGGGATTATAACACTGATAGCGATATCATTGTTCCTTTTTAATATTTAGCGTTTTTTGAAAAAAAAGAATTGCACCACTAATGATTTTTCTTGTCTGCTTCTTCATTTTTCGCTTTTTTGCACAACTAAATTATGTCACACTAAAACTCAGTCATATATACTTGCCTTTTCTTCACTAGACTAGATATTCTTCCTTCTCTTCTTTTATTCTAATTATTTTTATTCCGGTCTAACATTTCTCATTTCCATATCCACTATTTTACAATGCATTAACCTACGGAAGGCTATTATTGGCTGAACTGGCATCTCGAATTGGGCACGGTTTACCAAGGCCTACTTGGGAAACACCAAAGAAATTCCCTAAAAAAAGGTTGGCAGTTTAAGTATTATTATATAATAATATAATTATGTTATATACGATTATGCAGGCGAATTATGGAATTACTAAATTATAAGGGCGAAATATCAAATATGCATAAATTATGGGATGATACATAAAAGAAACTCAAAATAGTACGAGCAAGAATATAATCATATATCACACACACAATAGTAAATTAATACGTTTATGCGCACATGCGGGCGAACATTTTCCGCGTGGGCAGGCACAAACCAAGGCTGTGGTACTAGTACTACTGTCCCCATCCCTGTTTTTGTGCACACGTGCACGGGAACACACAATTCATACATGTAAATAATACCATTTTGTTAGTTAAGTACATTTGCAGCCAGACTATGATAAAACTTCCTCTTCCATAATTTACTTGCAATCAAACACACCTTAGGTAGGAATTTTGTATACTTACGCAACATAAGAAAATATTAACCCCTCATCATCATGAGAGCCAAAGCTCAGCTCCCCAAACTCAATGTGTGATGCTCTCCTCTTTGTGCGATTATCTAATTGAGTTTGGACATCATCACCATCCTTGCAGCGAAGAGAGCCCATCCAAGCTGCTATGATCAGGAGACAAGGAATGATGCAAGTTTGAGTAAGGGCCCATTTGGATGCAAATTTTTTTGATCAACAAGTGATTAATAATCCCATCTACGTGGGTTTCGAGAATTAAGAGCGTTCGGATGCATTTTATTGGTTCATGTTATTGTCTCGGGTTCCGTGTTTCAGCTAAAAAATAAGCTAGATACCCTCTTAAAAATAAGCGAGGATTCTTCGGGAGTGATTATTTTTTAAAAGGGTTTACCAAGTAATATACCATAATACCCCTTATTTTTCATCCAAATTTTAAAATGTCATACGTCCTTTTGATTATTTTACACTTAATAATCACTTATTTATCTTTTCATCCAAACACACTATCTATTTATAATCATTTTTCATATAAAACCATCCAAACACCAAACAACTTATTGTACCATAATCACTTTTTCCAGAAATAATCACTTATAAGTGATTATGGCAAAATAATCACTTAAAAATAAGCTTATCCAAACATGCCCTAAGTATATTGGAGACTAAATATTAGGCTTTGTGTCATTGCCAATGTTCACTGATCAAGGATGATGCCATATTGAGCTAAGCTGAGCCTTTACTTGAAACAATTGTGCTTGCAATATTGCAACCTATAAAATCAAAATGCCACAAACCCCAATAGCTCTCAAGAGTAAGATGATAATCATAAGCAGTATAACCCTGCTGTAATACTTCCCTCTCCAAGTGGCAGTTTGCCGGTTTGATTCCTATGTGGGGTGTTTCCAAGGGGGAAATGATAATTATAGAAAAAGTGCACTTGCATGTAGATGGTCAGCTGTTCGACCCTAAGCGATAGGGGCAAATCAACATGTACACAAAGAATTTTAGTATTGTACGATATTCTAATATAATATCCGCTCGTATTTAATTCTTGCTCAAAGTGGAGGAAACACAAAAATATAACAAAACCTTTTTGGCACATATGGTATCAGATCTATCCTAGTCAAAAATATAACAAAACCTTAAGCGCGTTTACGGAATCAACAATGGTAAAAAAATGAAAAACGCGAGCCGTTGTGCATAACGAAATTCAGCTTTAACCACTTTACGCAAAAGATCTCAACTAACAAAGTCAAGTAAACAAGGAATGATGGCCTGATGTTGAAGAGCAAGGATATGGGCGCAGCTATAAACAGGATCTCTGATTCTGGCCTGAGCCTCATAAGCAATGCCACCACCGCCTCGAACCGATCTGGTCCCTGCTTCGACTGAAAGTAGGGGCCAGAGATGCAGTCCGATACACATTCCCCGCATAAGAATTTGCATGCGCAGCATGGCGAGCCAAAACCAGAACCAGTTTTACTAGCCATATGATAATGTCAAAGCACAAGGAGACCTATAGGAAAATTTTGTAGCTAGCAGCAGGCTTTAATTTTAGAATGGAGGAGACATGGAAGGTATAAGTGTAGGGTTCAAAGGAGGCAATTAATGTAATTTAGGTTGTATTAACTGTTTACATATCCTTTTCTGATTATCCCTTTTCCCTTTATGAAAATCTTTTGAAGTGTTGGTTTTCCAAGGGTGACATGCACCCCAATCAAAGCAGTGTTTGAATAAGCATTTTACTTTGTTTTGTTTGGATGCGCTTGCCCAAAATTTCATGCAGGGTTGCTACCTGCACAAAGTGAACATTAAAATTATTGCTGGCAATCTAAACACCATTAAACTAAAGCAATCAGTGTATAGCAAGCTATCAGAATGTGATTATTAAAAATCATTTATGTGACATCTGATAGGTTGCAGCTCAACCAAACATTTCTCAGAGCTCAAATGATTTCAGGATCTTGTTACTTCAACCTTTTTGAGAGAGATTTTGTTGAACAATCCATTTTAGCAATTCTTATATCCCAAAAGTACCTCACACTTACATGGGAAAATAAATGTGCAAACATATAATTATGGGACCACGGAAAGGACATGTTTAACCAAGCCACTGTTGGGCACGGCGATCGCCTCCGCCTCCAACAGCACGGCGAATGCTGATCTTCTCGTTGGCGTACTTCTCTTGCAGCCATTCAAACCCATTCATGTCGAGTTTGCCAGTGACGGACTTCCCTTGCTTCCTTCTGATCTGCTGCTCCTTTATCGAAGCCCAGAGCTTCTCGATCACTTCTCTTTGCCGAGATGTGAATCTGCTTATGTTGTCAAAAGCATGCTTCACCAGAATATCAATCACAGTCTGGGCCCTGAACAGAGAGAGAAATGTACAATCACAACTATTATCTATCAGCACAAAGAAAAAAGGGTTAATCGCACAAAACCCCCTTGTAGTTTACCCTATATAGCACTTAAATTCCCTCAAGATATTTATTAGCGGAAGCACACCCTCTGCTCATGGACCAAAACCCTTCAAACATCTCAAATTCAACTCTAAACAACTCAAACAATTGTCCAATGAATCTAATTTAACTCTAGAACTTACGTCTGTTGTTTAAAACACAATTTGAGTGTTCCGAGGGTTCTGATTGATGAGTGGAGGGGATGTTTGTGCTAATAAATTACTTGCGGGGATATAGGAGTTATACGGACAACACTACAAGGGTTTTGTGCAATTAACCTAGGGGGTAAGGAAAAGGAAAAGGTATATGAAATAGAGGCAATGGAGTATATGTTTCAACTGACCATGGTATTTTATAGCGTCGAGCTGCAGTCTCTAAGCATAAGAGCAATGACTCTCTCTGGGACCTGTTAAATCTCTTTGAATCCACTTCTTCTGCCTTCCCTTTTGGTTTTTCCTCTTTCTTCCCTTTGGGTTTTTCCTCTTTCTTGGATGCACATGGAAGCAATGCATCCAAACCAAAAGGATCAGAAACTTCTTCATTTGATTTCGGTGAAGCAGCTGATGAAGTAGCACCCTGAGAGGTTACGTTGGCTACTTCGTCTTCAATTTTTGCAAGCGCTGCTGCTTCATCCTTGTCATCATCCGCAGTGGCAGAGGGGAGGCTGGATATAGCCTCTTTGATTTTTCCTGCAGCTTTTGCGAACTGAAGAAAATAAAGTACATATATTAAAATTCTCATAATTTAAAGATAACAAGAACCAAAAGATTAAATAGTACAACTGAGCAATAATATAAGTCATAGTATAAAATTTGCTTCCATTAGAAGATGCGTCACTGCTTCCTATCACATCCAGTAGTCCCACGTGTATTTTACTAGCACCTGTCAAATGTGATGGTGCACTATCATTCGTTTGATATGTCTTTTTTTTAAAGATAAATGAGGATCCAAAGAGATATTTCAGTGAAATATTAGATGAAGGTTAGCAATTGGATCCAATGCTTCAGAGTATGTTCCATGAGAAAGGACCAGGTCATACCACAAAGCTGTCATCGGTATACAGATCATTAGAGACTACTGCTCTTATTGTCCATGTTGTCAGTTGATTCTTCTGATCGTTACTGAAACACTGCACAAAACAAAAACTAAAACAAAAAGTTAGGGTGGTTAATTTTCATGTAACTTGCTTTTAATGACTGGAAGATCAAATATATATGGATGAGGAGTGAACATGCTAGGATATTGGCAACATTAATACTATAACAATAGTAGATACGTGCATAGACATCTCAAAACCTGATTACTGTAAACAACAATAAGTGAGGCTTATTCCTAACAGCAGTCTCATAATTAGTATTGTGCTAGTTTATTCAGCAGATTTACATGGGAATTTAGTTGAAATGTCACCTCTTTAATACCCTCGACTTCTGAGAACAATGTGTGATAATCCTTCCTAACCGAAGCTTCGTTACAAGCAGAAGGCGAAGGCATTGCAGCTTCCAGTATCGCAAAGAAGTGGTCACTGGTTCCAGGTTTCACGCTACCAGCCTGAATTAATTGCACGGCGAGCTTTGATGCCTTGTTGAACTTTGATGGGGTTTTTATGTGAGATGCGATCTTTTGCATTGCTTGTATGACTTGAGCTTCAGTTGCGTCTACACTAGTTTTGAACCTTGCACGTTTTTGTTTTTCGGGTGCCACTGCCAATTAAATAATTCACAGAAAAATTAACAAACAGGTAGATAATTGGAAGATAAACAGAACCTGAATATATGGCCGATGACAGAATCAGATACAATAACAGCTGAAAATAATATGGAAATATTGATCAAGTATAACATATGTATTTAGTTTCTGACAGTCAGAACGAAACCTTAGTTCATATAACTTCAACCTGGAGGGGCAGAATCAATAACATTGTAAAACATTGCTGCCAAAGAGCTCTAAACTAGAATTCAGTTGCTAAGATATTGCAGTTGTTAAAGTTATTTTTAAAGTAGAGTTTTAAAATTAGAGTAGAGTTGGAGGAGTGATGGGCTTTTACACATGGGCTTTTTTAATGATAAGTGGGTTCCAACAATAAGACTCAAGTCTTGTCGAGGTTTGGCCCATCTTATATCTTATACCCATGTGTTTCCTTTGTTGTTTCATCATTTGTTTTTTTTTACTTTCAACACTCCCCCCTCACGTGCAATCATCACTTTTTTCTTTGGTGTGTTGTTACATGGATAGTACAATACTTGGTAGTATTGTTAAGTCAAGTTTGGATTAAGCCATTGGCTCTGATGTTAAAATTATATCACTTTTTTCTTTGGTGTGGTTATCACGTGGAAAGTACAACACTTGGTAGTATTGTTAAGTCGGGTTTGGATTGAGTCATTGGCTCTAATACCATATTAAAATTATTTTTAAAGTAGAATAGAATTTTAAAGTTAAAGAAGAGTTGGAGGAGTGATGGGCTTTTACACATGGGTTTTTTAATGGTAAGTGGATTTCAACAATAAGACTTAAGCCTTGTTGAGGCGTGACCCATTTTATATTTTATACCCATGTGTTTCTTTTGTTGTTTCCTATGCGGGACTATCTTTAAAGTCCCATCATTTGTTTTTTGTTTTTTTTACTTCAGCAGTGAATCTGGGGAAAGAGGCAACATAATGTTCTTATCAAGTACTAACCAAAGACCAGCAAGAGCAAGGGTATTTCACTCTCCTGCTGAATGTCCTTATGGGAAAATGTCAGCCTACAGACATTTTCAGATCTCAGTTTTCTTTGTTATGATCTCTAGTTATCACCTAGTGCGCGTAACCAACCTTTTGCTAAGTCAACTAAGTGTGTTTTCTTGGATGATACTGTAAGCATAAGCAAAGAATATTCATGTTTTAAACTTTTAATTCCCAAGGCTACCGCTAATAATTTCTTATAATGCAACCTTCATTCAGGATATTCTTTATCTGGACTAATTACTCCTTCACACTTCTGCATTCCAATACTTCTCTCAATTTTTACAACTTCTGAATTGTCTGGAACCTCCTGTTGACACTTCCAAGAAATGATATTTACCTTCGGTAAACATTAACGCCAGCAATCCTCCTTCGATCGATTTAGTTATTGCCCATTTGTCAACAGAAAGAAGGTAGGACCTTTATTTTATTTTATTTTAATTCACATGCCCACAGTCACTTATATTTTATTTATTTTTTTGGCGGGGAAGGGGAGGGGGGGGGGCTATACAAAAATGGTGAAGCTCTGAAAAAGATTTGTGGGAATAACCAAAAATCAATTATTGTGTGAAATCAGATCTTGGAGAAAGTTGTGGAAGGAGAGGCTTGTGAAGCAGGATCTGTGGCGATCAGAGAAATTTAATTGTGGTGTGTGAAGCAGGGGCGTGTGAAATATTTACAGAAGCATTGCTCGTGATCGTGAGATTTCCGAGTGTCTAATATGATGAGATTTGTTGTGTGATTCTAGTGGATTTTCTAGCGGATTTGTGGGCGAAATGGTTTTTCTGCACACAGAAATGGATTAGGATCAAAACCTACTCCCAAGTAAAGTCGACAGCTGGTTTAATTGAAGCTCTGGATAGATCTTTGAAGTGGAATTAAGAAAAGTCGATAGCTGAAAGATAGTAGATCAGTGGTACAGCAAACAATGGCAGCCTTCAAGCAAAGATGAGGCTGCTTCGTCGAGAGCTTTGATCAGCCAGCAGTGACTTTGATCCTCATTGATATGGTGATCTTCAGCGTTGAGTTCATGGCTGTGAAGTAATTATTTTTCGCTCTAATGCCACGAAAAATATTAAAAGAGAAGATAATTAAGAGAACAGTAGAGAGAAAAGACTGTAAGGTCATTTATCTACAAGTGTTCAAGATGAAATCACTCTAGGGTTATTCATTTACAAGTGCTCAAGATGAAATTCCTGAGTGGTATTGAGCTACCAAATACATATTCTCCACATACTCTCCTATTTTAAATATGTTAAAACATAACATCTATTTAAATTCCTTCCACCGCACCAAAACTCTGAAGTTGTGATGAGGGTTGAGGGGTTTATTTTTATATGCTAACAGCCCTTAACACATTTTACATCTCTAATAAGGTAATTAAGAGGCAAACTGGATGGCGAATGAGAGGATGAACAAGAACAAAAGGACGTTATTTCAGTAATTTTCTTAAGAATTGACACAACTCATGTATTAAAAAAACAATGATCTTTGATGGTGGATTTAATTATTTAGAAAAAGGTATGAAATATGTCAACAATCACTGCGCGACAATCTAGATACAGAAAGATTAAAACTTAAATTCATGTACATCCTAACAACTGCCATCTTAGTATAAGACAACAAGAATGCAAGGAGCAAAACAATCTGAAGTTACTGAGCTGGTTGAAAGGTGGAGGATCACTACAATTAACGAGAACCATAAATAGACTCAGGAATACATTGACAGCGTAGTCATAAATTTACCTTCAGAATTTTTCTCTTTTGTTGGATCATCACACCTAGGAAACATCTATATATAACATGTAGCAAAAAATTTGTGTAATAAAAGAAAGAGAAAACTGGTAGTTCAATGTTCTAAAATAATGCATCGATGAGGCAATCAGAATTCATTAACAACCAAAGCGACAACTTGTTTCATTGAACTGGTTGATAAATTTCATGTTCATGTGCACCCAAGGTAGAACAATCAGACTACTAATCTTTACTATTGGAATAATATACTAAATAGACAGATAGTCCACCATTAAGCTTTATAGGCATTGGCAGTGCATGATAGACTACACAAAATATGTCGCATTGGTGATTTGTACAATATTTTCAAACGTTTTATGGAAGCATGATTATGTACTTTGTGGGATTCAAAGGGCATCTTTCCTAGTTCTGCCGTATCCTTTGTTTCATTTCTTCTAGAGTAATCGCCAAAAAAAATGATCATGGATCTACTACCAGAAATTCAATGCGTCAGCATTCAATGAGCTTTAGAAAGTTGTCTTTTTAATGAAACTTTAGTAATTTCTCCATAAAAGCTCATCCTTGGACTTCAGCATGTATCAACCTATATCTATGCATTATTGGTTCTCCTCTTCGAGCATTAAAGGGTATGATAGTTATAAAGAAGCAATCCAGAGAACCAAGTCAACTACAAGTGAGCAGGGAAAGTCTAGGGGAAGTTTTCAATGAATTGAATATCAGAACAGGGGGAAGTAATTCCTTCTTCTTCTTTTCCCGTTCAAAATTTTGTGTGCTGGGGAGGCAATTGTTTCAAACAGTAGTTAGCAGTAGAATATAAGGCTTTGTTTTGATGATTTGAACATTTGTTAGCATGGACAATTATTTGAGAGAGGAGGGGGATAGCTTAAATAATGCAAAAAGACCTTCAGCACTTAGCTGTGCAAAACATCAGCATGAAGATAATTATATAGAAAAGCAGGTCCAGATAATTCAGTATAAGTGAAGATTTTGATAGCAATTTGATAACTCAAACTTGATCTTGATAGTTGACGCGCTCAAAAATAATCCTCAAGTATGACCGGATGAGATAACCTATTGATAGTGTCCGCCATTGCTTTTGGAGTTGGAGTTAGGATAACCACAAGTATATGAACTCCCAAGTAGTTACCAAAAGGCAATCCAATCTCTTTTTTCTTAACCCCATTCTCTAAACTATTTTCACACGCTTCATTTTTCTCTTCCCTTCTTCTCTTCTATCCCCTCCTTAACTGCCATTGATTTGTCGACCTACTGCCTGCATGAGACAGCCGACAGCCCCAACACATCCATAAATAGACGAGTTTTGAATTCATGATCAAGAACCCAGACCCAACACTATAAAGCCAACAACCCCAATACTTGTGTTTGAGCATTGATCGAGATCTTTGTGCATCATGTTAACATGCAAAAAGGAAGGAGAGGGATGGGGTTTCTCTTATGTTTAACAAATCCCGAAACAGACAAGTTTTTTCACAATAGAAACCAAAGGTATTCTTCAGCCGATGCAATCCGGAAATAGACATGTTGAACTCATTTATCTTTCTAATCACTATCACATTCAACAGTATCTATTCAATGTCTAAAACAGATCCGAGCCAGTGTTGTATTACAACGATTGATCGGCCGCTAAAAAGTTTTCAGCTAGCAACAACATCACATAGTATTACAAGGGCGAACGACTGCATAATTGGTTCTATGCAAAATATACAAACAAATGGCTATTAAATCGGACACATATATGACACATATGACCACACGATGTACAAACTCAATATCCACCAAATAAAGACCCAATTCTAATTTATTTTTTCTCCTCATCAACATATCCTCTTCAATCTTTTTAATTTTCTAAGAATATTTCCATATCATATATTTCAAAAATACATTATTGTGTAAATAAGCTTAATCCGATTATATATGCAGTGTGAAAACCATTTATGCAGTATGCGCTGGTGACTAACTGAAGAGCGAACACATACGTGTTTTACATCAATTGGAGTTCGAATTCCTTGTTTTGGAAGATGAAAACAAATACAGACACAATAATAACTACATCTGCAACTTCTTCGACTTATTTCTAACCTGGTATCTAAAGGAACTGATGGATTTTATACTTTATTTAATGGTTTAAAATCTATCTTTCATTTTTCTTTAGTCCACATCGCTTAGGAAACAAGGTGTTGATGTCCTTATATATGAGGATGTGTCTTAGCCTCTTGAAGTAGTTCAAGGCCTAGTAGGCTTAGGCTTTTCCACACGCGCGCGGTCCGTCCGTCCCGATCCCGGCCCGGCCCGTGCGCTTATCTTTTTGCACAAAATGTTTTTGTTTGGACCCCTTCCTGGACCGTTGCAGCAGCCATGGGCTCGTAATTAAGAGTTGACCATTGGAACTTTAATGCAGGCGTTTCTGCCCGTTGGAGGACAGAGACGTTGGGCCTGCATTAATCTGTGTATTGATGAGCAGTAATGGGCTTAATGGCTGACAGTAATGGAGACGCCTATATAAGGAGCACCCCTTCTCTTTGTTTCTCTTGGTTCAATATAAAAAAAACAGCTCTCCTCTCAACAGAGCTCTCCTCTCCACTGCTCTGCTCAGCTCGCCGAGCTCTCCTCTCCACTGCTCTGCTCGGCGAGCTCTTCTCTCCACTGCTCTTGCTGCTGCTGCCTCTGTCCAGTTCGGGTTCGGGCCACTTTTTCTTTTGTTGAGCGACGAGGGTCAGCGACCGGTTCGACACTTCATCCTACTGCACTTCGGATGGAGTCCCTGTTGGTAGGGCGGTCGTATCTTGAAAACAGATCGTCGGCGAGTCTTGTGTTAGAGACGGCGAATTCTATTCTTAGGACAGCGATCATTTGGTGTGCTTCCGTCCCAGGCAACTCGGAATCTTGTTCTTCTTTTTTTGCCTATTTGTTTAATAGAGCGCATGCTTAGCAAACATGGTTAAATATTATTCCTTGAAAATTATTAATTTAATTTGTTTTTGATTTTTACTAGCAACCTCACCCAACAACTAAGAACAGAATTCTTTTTCTATAATCTAATAGGTTGTTAGCTTTTTTAACATGAACCTAAACATGTCTAAGGTTAACCTAGATGACTTAGTCTCAGCCAGACCCGAAACTTTTGCAGGTCAACACTTCAAGCATTGGCAAAATCGAATGCGATACTGGCTGACCACCTTAGGTCTTATTTCTGATATAACTTGTGAGCCTACCTCGTCAGAGCCACCCTCTACTACCCCTGCTCTGACTTCTGCCCCGCTTCCAGATGCCCCACCTCCAACTCCTCCACCACCTCCACCTGGGTTTACACCCTTAGAGATAGACTACATATGCCATGATAAAATCATGTCTGCTTTGTCCAATGAACTCTACGACATCTATTGCCAAATCCCAACCTCGAAAGAACTTTAGGAAGCATTAGACTCGAAATTTGGACAAGAAGATGTTGGCCTAGAAAGGTATTCCTTTGTGTACTGGTTAAAATTCAAGATGGTAGAGACCAAGACCGTTACAAACCAACTCCTTGAATACCAAAACCTTATCACTAGTGCTAAGATTAAAGGCTACAACCTAGAAGAAAATGTACAAGTAGCTGCCCTCATTGAAATGTTACCTTCATCCTGGGATGACTTTGCTAACAAGCTCTGTCATCATCAGGGTAACCTTTCTTTGAACTCCCTTATCCAAACTCTTAAAACTAAAGATATTCATTGGGAGAAAAGCAAGGCTTTTTCTATCCAAGCGAATGTTGTTGAGGCTAAAAACTTTCATAAGAAGCCTTTCAACAAATTCCAGAAGAACCATAACCATAATCATAACAAGAACTACCACCATCAAAAGAACAAGCCTAACTTTAAGCCTAAACCCCAAAACAATGGCAATCATAAGGGGAACAAAGGTGGAAACTGTTTTGTCTGTGGTAGGCCGGGTCACTTAGCTCGGAACTGTAAAGACAGAAAAGATGGACCGCCTACCAACTCCTAAGTGAACACCTTAACTGTGGGGGTCTCATCAACCGTAAACACCGACAGGTCTGGCTTAATAACTCAAACCCCTGAAGTTAACACGCTGAGTCTAACGACCGACTGGTGGTTAGATTCGGCTGCAAATACCCATGTATGTTGTGACCGATCCTTATTCTCTTCGTATCAGGTCGATACAGGACGGTGTGTGATATGGGCATATGCGAGCGCTGCAAGGATTGAAGGATATGGACGTGTGGACTTGAAATTTACTTCAGGAAAAGTGATATCCCTTCAAAATGTGCAGCACGTGCCGAACTTTAGGAAGAATCTTGTTAGTAGAATAGTATTGATGAAACTAGGCTATAAGCTTGTATTAGAATCCAATAAAGTTGTAATCACCAAGTTTCGATCCTATGTAGGAAAAGGCTTTGTTTGTGGTAGAGACTTGTTAAAACTTTGTATTGTTGGTTCATCTCTAAATAAATCTGTTGCGTCTAGTTCTGTTTCACCAACTGTTCTTACTTCTGAATGTTGTGACATGTGGCATGCTCATCTAGGACATGTAAACAAGAATAATATGCGTAGAATGATGAACTTAAAATTAATTCCGAAAACTCAAATAGACAAAACCAAGCGGTGTGAGGTTTGTGTTCAGGCAAAACTGCCTAAACAACCTTTCAAATCGGTTAATAGTCAAACTGAGTTATTAGAATTAATTCATACCGATGTATGTGACATGAATGGAACTTTAACTAGATATGGTACGCGATACTTTGTAACTTTTATAGATGACTTTTCTAAATATTGTTTCATCTTCCTCATGAAAACTAAAGATGAACAATTTGAGAAATTTAAAATCTATAAGAACCTAGTTGAGAAACAAACCAACAAGTTCAAAAAAAGAATTAAGTCAGATCGAGGCGGTGAATACACCTCAACTGAACTTAAGAGATTTTGTGAAGAACATGGCTTGATTCATCAAACAACTGCTCCTTACAACCCTCCGTCCAATGGAGTGGCTGAAAGAAAAAACCGGACTTTAGTTGACATGATAAACTCTCTTCTTGCTGAATCCTGTCTTCCCTCTAGAATGTGGGGGGTGCATTACTTAATGCAAACCACATTCTAAATGGAATTCCTTTTAAACATACCGATAAGACACCGTTTGAACTTTGGTTTAGTAAGAAGCCCAACTTGCAACACTTAAAAGTGTGGGGGTCACTTGCCAAAGTAAAGGTTCCTGAATTCAAGAGAAAGAAATTAAGACCTAAAATCGTTGACTGTGTCTTTATCGGTCCTGTAAAAACTCTAATGCCAACAGGTTCCTTGTAGTTAAGTCCAACTTTAATGATATTAGAGTTAACTCCATAATTGATGGTAGACCCGTAGATGCTGTCTATTTTGAACATGTGTTTCCTTTTAAAGATAAAGTAAATAAAACGACTGCTGAAAATTCATCGACTATTGAGCCTTTTACCTCTCCTCCGATCCACATGAAATCATGAATGATAATTTAGATGACAACAAATTCTTTTCTATTCAGTTTGATATGAAAGACTTAGGAGTAGCTGATGTCATTTTAGGGTTTAAACTCATTAGAAACAATAATGGAATTACATTTTCACAATCCCATTATGCTGAATCTATATTGAAGAAATTTGAGTACTTTGACTGTACACCAGTTTCTACTCCATATGATCCTCTGTTTTACTTGAGATCCCACTCTGGTCCACCTGTAAATCAATCTTTGTATGCTCAGATAATTGGTAGTTTGTTGTATCTAGCTAATGGTCCTAGACTTGATTTATCTTATGATGTAGGTAGATTGAGTAGATACACAAGTAACCCTAATGCTGATCACTGGAAAGCTCTAGTGAGGGCATTTCGATACCTAAAGGATACTTTGCATGTTGCACTACACTACACCTCTTTTCCTTCCACCATGAAAGGTTATACTGATGCTAACCAAATCTCTGATTCTGATGAAACTAAATCAACTAGTGGCTATGTGTTCTTGCTAGGAGGAGATGTTGTTTCTTGGAAGTCCACCAAGCAAACAGTCATAGCTAGATCAACTATGGAAGCAGAGTTAATTGCTTTAGACTTAGCTAGTTTGCAAGCTGAATGGCTTAGACTGTTTTTACTTGATATTCCTTTAACTGTTAAGCCATTACCTGCTTTGTCTATATATTGTGATTGTAAAGCTGCTATTGATAAGGCCGGACAATCTAAGAGTCATACTAGCAAACGGCACTTGGGAATCCGTTTAGAGGATATCAAGGACCGGATCGCACGCGGTGTGATCTCACTTGATTTTGTGAAATCAGTGAATAACTTGGCAGATCCTCTGACCAAGGGGCTAGCAAGACAGCTAGTCCAATCCTCATCGAGGGGGATGGGTCTGTTGCCCACCACTTAGACACCGTAGTGGATACCCTACCATTCCAAGTGGAGATCCCATGAAGTTTGGTTCAAAAGGACAATGAGCTACTAGCGTGTCTACTTGGAGCACTGACTTTTTAGGAATATATCTCCATGACCCTCCCTATGGTGACAGTGCTCCTGACTGAAACGGTTAAGGAAGAGCTATTGCTCTGAATATGTTCAAGGCCTTTATGGCAGGGTGTAGGCCCGTTCAGTGCACCCTTGGAGAACTTTACTATGTGAGTGTTCCTGGGGCCGAGACTATGTGAATTGCGGGCATTCGCTAAAGCACTCATGAGACAAGCTCAGCGCATGGCCGAAACGCGCTAGCCGACTTATGAACCTGGTCTCGTACCCTGTATTTGACTGTGTGGCATGTGGAAGTTCGGTTCAAAGGGTCTGGTTCAAGACCTAGTTCATCACGTCCCTTTCGAATGGAAATGTGTCATACTAGGTGAGGTTCAAGGCAAAAAACCACCTTATTGATATGCTAAGTATTATGTCGCTCAATGTGTCCTTTTTGTATTTCAACTACACTGAGTTTTTAAACCATGTGGGGGATGATGGATTTTATGCTTTATTTAATGGTTTAAAAGCTATCTTTCCTTTTTCTTTAGTCCCACATCGCCTAGGCAAGAAGGTGTTGATGTCCTTGTATATGAGGATGTGTCTTAATCTCTTGAAGTAATTCAAGGGCTAGTAGGCTTGGGCTTTTCCACACCCGCGCGCGGTCCGTCCGTCCCGATTCCGAGCCCGGCTCGGCCTGTACGTGCGCTTATCCTTTTGCACAAAATGTTTTTGTTTGGACATGTTCCTGGACCGTTGCAGCAGCAATGGGCTCGTAATTAAGAGTGGACCATTGGAACTTTAATGCAGGCGTTTCTGCCCGTTGGAGGACAGAGACGTTGGGCCTGTATTAATCTGTGTACTGATGAGCAGTAATGGGCTTAATGGCTGACAGTAATGGGGACGCCTATATAAGGAGCACCCCTTCTCTTTGTTTCTCTTGGTTCAATATACAAAAAAACAACTCTCCTCTCAACAGAGCTCTTCTCTCCACTGCTCTGCTCAGCTCTGCTCGGCGAGCTCTCCTCTCTACTGCTCTGCTCGGCGAGCTCTCCGCTGCTCTGCTCGGCGAGCACCTTCTCCTCTCTCTTTCCCTTCCAATATATTCCAAAGCCCACTGCTGCTGTTGCCTCTGTCCAGTTCGGGTTCGGGCCACCTTTTCTTTTGTTGAGCGACGAGGGTCAACGACCGGTTGACACTTCATCCTACTGCACTTCGGGTGGAGTCCCTGTTGGTGGGGCGGTCGTATCTTGGGAACAGATCGGCGGCGAGTCCTGTGCTAGAGGCGGCGAATTCTGTTCTTAGGACAGCGATCATTTGGCGTGCTTCCGTCCCAGGCAATTCGGAACCTTGTTCTTCTTATTTTTTGCTTATTTGTTTAATAGGGTGCATGCTTAGCAAACATAGTTAAATATTATTCCTTGAAAATTATTAATTTAATTTGTTTTTGGTTTTTACTAGCAACCTCACCCAACAGGAACTAGTAAAAATCTATGGATGAAAGTGAACATCACGTATAATTCTTGACCTAAAGCACAGATTTCAGCTTAAATTTATATTCCTCCTCAATGAATGATATCCAAGAAACGCAAGAGATTAAAACCCTACAATCAAAGAGTAAATGAAGGAAGGGATGAGAAGATGCAGACCTAGGGTTGGTTGTGGATCTTCGGCTGCAGGGGGTTTGGATCGCTTAAGTGCGCTCTTGAGGGTTGGGGGCGGAGGCGGCTGAGGAGAGGATGAAGCTCTCGTGATTGAGACTGAGACTGAGGTCGAAGGTCGAGCATCATCGGCACCATCGGCTGAGGTTTGAGATGAAGGAGGAGGCAGACCTTGGAATAGGTTTTCCGCCATGATCGAGATTCAACACCTTCCTTTTTCCTCTCTCTCTGTCGCGGCTCCGGCACAGATTTAAGTTACACTAAAATACCCTAAACTATGGCTATTCTGTCCAGGTAAATAAATACCTCAAAATTAGCACCTTGGCCCAATTTGCTTTCTATGCAAACTGGGGTTTTGTATAAGCCTAAATCGAACAAATGCATCCACCAACTTTGGCATTTTTTGCTATTGATCCCATAAATTTTAATAATTAGATATGAGTACCATGAACTTTTTTTTTGGACATAAATACCATACGGCCTTAAATTTGCTGCATGAATGGACCGTTATAACCCTCGATTTTTTATTAATATTTTGTCAATTTAAAATGTTTCTTTATTTAATTACCCGTTCTTTTTTATCGCTCATGATCACATACCATCATCGGCCTTCTCGTCCACGCCGACCTCCGTCTCTCCCTCGGCACCGCCGCCGCCGAAGACATGCATCCTCTTACCTTCAGATCCTCCGCAATGGCCGCAGATTCACAACCATCTGCAACCCAATCGAAACCACCTATGTGTGGCGTCTCCTCACTGACCAAATGGGCCCACCTTCGGCCCCACCAGCCCCCCCAACGCTCCTTCTCCCTCATCTCCCTCCACGTCGCCACCTCCGCCTCCCCGTCGTCTCCTCCCTCTCCGAAGCCTCCGCCTTCCATGAGCATCTCGCCTCCTTCCTCCGATTCAACATCTTCCCTTCCCTTCCGGACCTCGCCGCCTCTGCTGCCACCGCTGTAAGACCCTCCGTCGACAAAGGCGGGCCCACTGTCTTCTTCTCAAATGCGCTAGGGATCAACGATCACATTCGCAAATGTTGCAACACCTTCTTCTTCGAAGAGGCTTGTCCTTGGTTTTCTTTGCTTTTTTCTTTTTCTTTTTTGAAATTGTTTGAGAATATAAGGGTAAAATGGGGGAAACAAGTGAAATATTGCTGACGTGGCAGCTAAACATAACATTTGCACACGGAAAAAAATTTGATGGTATTTAGTTGCAATTGGGGGTGATAGTTCATGATACTTGTTTGTAATTAAATTAGAACATGGTATTAATCGTAAAAAATGTGAAAGTTCATGGATACCTTTGTACGATTTAGCCTTGTATAATTTAGGGTCATTTGGCAACATAATTTTGAATTGAAGGGTTCATTTAAAAACAAGGTTTAAATGGGAAGAACAAACCTCATTTGAAACTTTAGGAAACTCTAAGGCCTAGTTTGGCGACACTGTTACGGTTTCCGAAACAGTAGTTTCATGAGTTTCGAGACTAAACTTCAAAATTTTGTAACCGAGACATGTTTGGCGAGCAAAATGGGATTTCCCAAATCGTGGTTTCAAAAAATTTTGAGAGCTCAAAGCCCCATTTTCCTAAACTCCAAAAATAATAGGTTTTGGAATGTTTTGTGCTTTCTCTGTATACTCTCTCTTTCTCAAACCTTTAAAAATATGTTAAATTAAATGAAATCTTGGTTTCATTAACTGTGTGCGCAAACGACCCTAAACTTTGCGAAACCCCAATTTATAAAATAAAATCACGGTTTGCATATATACTAATTGTGGTTTCGCTTTAACTTCATTAAAACCATGGTTTTGGAAACCTTGTTTCCAAAATAGGCCTAATCTTTTTGGAGTTTAAGCATATGGAATTTCAAGCCCTCGAAAGCTTTTGAAATCATAGTTTAGGAAACTTCATTTTTGTCGCATCCGGCTTTCCAAATACGGAATACGAGGGTGACTAGACCAACCATGCTCTTACGATCAAGGAATAATCTTGCCGTTGTCACACTTCGGCTTCTAGTGTTATATAGCATGCAATAATCAAACACAGATAAGGAGAAAAACAATCACTAAATTTATTACATTTATACGAATCAGAGTTTAACGGATACAAGTCTTTAAATATTAAAAGAAATAACTAACAATTGATAACAAATTATTTTTTTATTCGAAAGCAAATGAAACGATAAGCAGACATTGTTGTTCTATATTTTCTCAAGCTCATGTGGAACATCTTGTTCTAGGGCTATGTCCATTTCTTACTCTGAGCATGCATACTCAGGTCGTCAGGCTGACACAATATAAGGGATATAATAATATATAATATGTGGCAATAACAATAAGCAAGACGGCAATCACGACAATATGTCACTAAGCCTATCAGTCTCTATATCAATTGAAATCGATCGGTGGAAAAGAGTTATCGTGTTTAACAAGGGTTTCGTGCATACACGAGGCTACGGTTCGATATTGCTCGGGAAATAACCCTGCAGCCGTGTCGCTGGGCCCCCGACCAAATATATGCGTGTATCGCTAATATAAAATGATCATCCTCTAAACGCTGTAAAGCTCGCTAAATACGAGTTCGATTCCACCCTCGATTTTCACATTCTCCCCGGGTTAAAATATATGTTCATGTATCAAGTTCGTTGTGTACAAGTACGTGTCACTTCCTTTATTCAATCACATTTTCATGCATATCAGTCTCGTTTTCAATCACTTGTATACTAACGTACTTACCACAATCCAATCAATACATTTCTCACCCGACAATGCAATACAGTCATTAGGGCATCAATGTAAATATATACTAAACATGAGTGTAAAGCAATTATACGGCATGATGGAAATGCATTAAATAAACTTCAACTAATAAGAGACCATTAGTATCATTCAGTTTGCGAAATTCATTAAAAATCATACTTTCAGAATCAGTTAGCACAATATATAAGATATAAAAAGTAGACTCGTTTAGCTAAATAATAAAATTGGTTTCATCCCGATATATGTTCTAGTTAGGAAGATATGCTCATTTTAAAATAGGTGTAAATTGCTGGAATTCCAGTTTCAGAACTGAAAGTTCGATTTCGAATACAATTTACTATTAGTTATGTTCAAAATTTAGGGTTGCTACAGTTCAATAAATTCTAGATTTCTCAATTAACTTTCTAACGCAACCGACGGAATATTAATAGCAGGTGTGTACAGAGAATTATGATCCTTGTAAGATCGATACGTATAAATACCACAGCAGGATAAGTACACGGTATAAAATACTTTTAAAAATATCGGTAATCAAAATCAATGAAACCAATGCCAAATATTAGATAACTCAATATCTACGCATCGATATAAGTCTCGATATCTCAGTATATTTATACAGGGTTATCAGGGTTTAAAAATAGATTCATTAGAGAATACCGCTGTCACGCCCCGCTTCCCAGAGTACGGGTAAGGAGACGCGACGAGGCCCACGACGTATTTACTCAGAAGTAAACACGTTAAGCGTAAATAAAAAATATAATAAATGTACACAAGAAATGACAAAAGATATAAATCAACAGCAACTTTTATTGATTAAACATTCTTTACAATACACTGGAAAGTTGTCACGACCCGAAAGTACGGAATATGACCGGCACTTAAACTACGAAACATCTCGAGGCGTACGTAATCTAAATAAGCCGAAAACCCAGAAATCCAAACCAAGAAAAGTAGTAGAGTGAAGGAAAAACCATTTTAAAATCACAAGTCTTTTCTAAAAAATTTCGACAGAGTTTCCCTTGTAAAAACTGACCCCAAACGGGTACAAAACCTGATAAAGCATATATAATGAATAAAGGCATCCCCAAGCGGGAGCTAGCTCTTCGTCAATCGACGGTCACAACCACGCAAGCAATATAATATACAACGCCGAAAGGCGGGGATCACAACAGAAAAGGAAACTCAAAACAGCGAGAAATCCATAGAAATATAACGCGCGACTCTAAGGTCGAAAGAATAAACAACCCTGGTCTCTATCTGAAATAAATACATATTTGGTTGATGGAGTTTACTAGATACAACTGAATAATAATATACAAAGTATAATGATGGTCACGATGCAAGTGAACCCACCTACTAGCAAATCACCCGGAAATGGAAGTAGTGCCAGCAAAGCCGTAACGAAACCTGTACGGCAAACCTGCAAGAAACTGTGGCACAACGGGGGTGAGTTGCCAACTCGTGAGTAGAAAACATCTACGAGCAGAAATCGCATGAATAACGCAATCCTAGGTCATACGATCACTATATATATAATCCTCAAAATGTGAGTCTGAAGCATGAAAAGGTGGCAAGGGTAAATATCTAACCCAAGTGTAATCCCATATGCTCGTGTCAGTGCATCAGGTAACAATATATCATATGGATGAGGTATGAATGCGTGAAAACAGAAAACATGTAAATGGAGAAACTGCTTTCATAACTTAGTGAGATTTCGGTACATTTAAAACGAGGTATCATCAATAAAATCAACATAAACAGTGTCTAGTATCGACACAAAACATAAATCCCAATATCTCAATATCCCAGTGTCTCAAATCTCACTGTCTAGGGCGTCGTCAGTCCGGATCGGCCCCTAACATCAATCACAGGACCACGACGGTATCCTCCGGATATCCGACGCGTCAGGTAAAATCACCTGTAGGTAGTGCTCCCCTGCCAGGCTCATCGAATACAACTCGAACTTCTTACCCCGGGATACCTTACCGGGCCCACCATGTACCCGAGACGGTTCATCCAACTCCTCGAATCGGGTCTCGAAATCCATCAGCAATCATGAAAACTCATGGTGGACAACTCATACATCATGGGAAAACCGCACTTTTCATTTAAAAAGATAGAGAAAGAAGTTTATAAATGTTCTTGCGGTTTTTCCCCAAATCCAGGAAATCTCAGGAAAGTCCGAAATCCAATCATCAATAGCACGTAAACAGTGAATATAGGCATAAAACTCCATAATACGGCATAACAGTGAATAATAATATGCATGAAGTAGCAAGTAATAACTGCAATGTCTAAACTAACATATAAGGCAAGTACACTAATATTATGTCGAAACTATTAGCTAACAAGCTATGTCGATGAAATAGTATTGTCTAAAGTGTACGTGACATGGTAATTACCGATGATGATGTGTGTGAGCCGGCAAGTAAGTGTACGTGGTACATACGCATCATCGGTAATGGTGCTGGTGTCCTAACAGCATGATATCAATAATGGTATATGAAATCACAATATAAGTATGCGATGCGGAACGAACTGTAATAATGTGCGGAAGCTGAATACTAAACACAATGATAACTAATCTGCATTTAATATAATATAAGTCATACAGTAGTGCCTTTTGAAATGACACGAATCGTGGTATTTTGAAAATAAGGGCTACGGTGTTTTTAAGAAAAGATATGTCCTTTGAAATATCCGTAGAATCCCTTGGCCTGTCTTTTAAAATACCCACGATTCGTTAGTTTTTGAAATAGGTAGGAATCGAATCTAGTCTAACAACTACACTAAACTATAGGGCTGAGCTAACAGGCTAAACGAAAGGTAAGGAAACCGCCTAACATCTGAGTCGATTATATATATATATATATATATATATTAGTCGGTGATCCCGCTTCAATAGTATCATATCCGATACAGTATCTATAATAAGACATCCCCAAGTAAAGAGTGCGGATCTATCATCAATATATAGCTCATACGTAAATCCGTCGTACGGCATCCTAAATCTGGGTACGGGTCAATATCATATTCATCTGGTATCCTCTTTATCAAAGATCATAATCCGGGGTACTGATCTACGTCTAGTACAATACTGATACCACCTAAGTATGCATGCACGTGTGGGAAACACTACGTCAAAGGACTCGCTACAACGTCATGTTGTATCTCAAATACGAACCCTGCCATATCACCGATCTCACGACCTAAAATCAAATCTCATCGACTCATCTCAATCCCAAGTACCATCCTCAAATCCAGTATATGATCACATAGTCCCATACCCATGTGAACACATAATTATATATTCCCATATACGCACATGTGAAAAAAAGAATGTATGCAAGTATGTGTGTGTGTGTGTGTGGGTGCAACCACTACTCTAGGGTTTCGCAACTAACACTAAACCAATCCAAGAACACCAAAAATCCATCTTTATCATCAATCAACTCAAACAACATATAATAAATATATGTGTATATACATATTCGTATACATCACCACGAACTGCGGGGGTGCTATACGCCATCCACCCGACTTCTCCCCGTAGATATAAATCTACTCACCTTACTTCTTGTGTGCCGATACCGATATCGCCATCTTCATCTTCAACGCCTCGACATCACGTAGGGTACCTATAAAGATAACACGATCGCAAAGCACATGAAAATCACATCGGAAAACCAAAACAGCACACGCTACTCTCATAGGTAAAAACCTATAGTCTCGCATGCAAACACGACCAATAACCCTTTGCCGTTGACGTTCAAATGCCACCCGACAGAAACGAATCACCAAATACCAAAATCCATGCTAAAACAAGTCATAAACCATGCGCCAACACAAGAAAATTATCCCAGATTCTACCCTATGTGAAATCAGTCAAAGTTGCATATACCAAAGGTCAAATTTAATGGAGATAAGGCCCTGAAACAAAAACGAGGTGATTCCCTCCTGCTCTGGCCGCAAATTGCGGCCAGAAAGAGTTTATTTGCGGCCAGAAAGATGGGTTAGGGGCTAGGGTTTTGGGTGGTGGTTCCTAGGTGCCTGCATGTATCGCTGCCAATCCAAAATAATTTTCAGGTGACCCGGGTGTTAGCAGATTTCCAAATACAATCACAGATTCACAGTTTTTCCCAATATCATTTTTTCTAAATCCGTATTCCGGGTTCTAGTTTCTAGTTTGGGTCTCCAATCAGTCACCACAGGGGTTGTAGTCCCTAATTACACCTCAATTCACCTTTGAAATCAAATCAAACCCTAACCCTAACTTGGAATTTCTAAAGTTCATCAAAACCACACAATATCGACATGAAACAAGTATGGATGCATAAGGAATTGAAACACTACTCTAATGGTGCAGAAATTACCTCCTTTGGCAACTCAAGAATTTTCTTGAGTTGCTCAAAGTCCTCAAAATCCTCTCTTTCTTGGTCCAATGTGTTCCTCTCGAGCTTGTGCACAATATTTGTGAAATGGGGATAGGGTTTTGGGGTTGTATTCATGGTGTTTTGGGCTTGAAGATGGAGGAGGAAG
Organism: Agapanthus africanus; assembly: GCA_030015575.1. Classification (NCBI taxonomy): domain Eukaryota; kingdom Viridiplantae; phylum Streptophyta; class Magnoliopsida; order Asparagales; family Amaryllidaceae; genus Agapanthus; species Agapanthus africanus. Next base: position 945,388,388 of record CM057337.1, read on the forward strand.
AGGGAAGAGACAGCAACAGCAGCATATGAGGGAGAGAGGGGAGAGGAAATGAGTGAAGGAAATGAAGAAGAATGGCTAAGTCAAGCACCCTCACCTACTCTTTCTCTCTCTCACCATACATATATATTATGTTCCAAATCCCTTTTCTTTTTCTTTTCTTTTCTTCTCCCTCTAAATCCTTCTCACATCAATAGTAAACCCAAAGTAAAAGCCATGCAAAAATGTAACACAAGTGTAGAAAATGATATGTGCATGTTTTACACAAAAATGCTAAAAATCCGATTAGCGATTTTTAATCGCGATTAGCACTAAATTAGCATATTATTTATCATAAAAACTTAAAAATGGAATAATTCCATAAAATACCCTATTTTAGAATTTTCCATAATTTTTCCAAATTTTTTTCCTATTTATCGGTATTTAATTATACCGAAATATTAAAATATTCATTAAAAATTAATATTAAATTATAAAAATTCTCAAAAATAATATTTTATTTTTCTGAAATGTTACAAAAGCAAATACAATATTGGGAAGCAATGCCTAAATAATGGCATGAACTGAAAGTAAAAGTATATACAAGTGAACTAGAGCTCTGGGTCATCAATGAATTGGTCCAAATCGTCCTGGCTGGGCTCGATCTCCAGAAAGTTGGGTCCTCCTGACAACATTCCAAACAAAGAAAGGAAAAGGAATGTCGTCGGCGAATAATCGCTCGGTAAGTCCCAAAAGATAAAGAAGAATAGACAGAGAATAGAATAGATAAAGTACATATGGTTATGTTTATTATGTTAACGTAGTTGTTTATACTTTGGTACAGAATGTGCCAGTGTATACGTGAGTAGTCCAACTTGCTCCGTGGACTAAGGTATATGGAGTACAAGGCCCCGTCAAAACCCACGGGAGATGTTCAAGTTAGGTGTATTATAGTGACCATCATCGTACATGTTCATCGCCAGAAGACGGACCGGGACGTCAGGACGTCTGGCCTAAATCCTGGGGGCAGATGCTATTTGGATTTATCCGTCCACTTCTCCGAAGATACCAAGTTGATTTATGGAACCGTATATCGGAGGTTTGGACGGATGCGGTCGTTGCAGCAGACTTTGTCAGATTCCTCCTCGTTTTCACGAGGGTTTTTTTTATTGTGGGGACGCTTTTTCCCGCAGGCGCAAGCCCCTGCAGTTAATTACGTTACCACGTCGCGATAACCACTTTCTGCTGCTCCGGAGGTTCATTTCGTGTCGTATGTATATTTGTTTTATTTTGATTGCCCGTAAATTGTATACGGAGACTATTTTATGTTGTCGTCCGTAGGGCGTGGATTAGTCCAAATCCCTATATTTTAGATTTGTTTTTTTAAGGATCGTTAATCTATTTTGAGATTAAGATCGACTTAAATGTATGTGAGCATTTGAGGCTCGATTTGTTTTTGTTAAGGATACATTAGTCCAATTTGAGACTAAGATCTACTTAACGAGTTTTCAGGGTCATTTTTATTTAGGATCCAACAAAAGAGTGTTTGAGCTCTATTATTTTGGTTTAAGAACGTTTCGGTCCATTATCATTATTTTGGAGGCGAATGTTAGTTTAGGGACATTTGGTCTTTTATCTATCTTGCACACACGTGTATTTGTTATGTGATGAAGCGAACAATGGTGATATAGAATGGACCCAATTTAGGGTACGATCTGATTTGAGGTGTGCACGTCAATTTAGAAGTGCACCAAAGAGTTGTTAGTTGTCGGGACCCGCCACCTCTCTGAAGACGTTGAAGAATTACAACGACATATATCAGAGGTGTGGAGTGATGTATTCTTAAACCAAATCCTATATTTGAGGGAAGGGGGGCCGTTATAGACCTAAGAAATATTAGTCATATTTGAGACTAAAATTATCTTAGGAGATATAAGATGAATATCATTTGGGATATTATCAATGGGAGACCACTAGTCATTTTTGAGACTAAGGCCAGTTTGGAAAAACACGAGCAATATAGGCTCGGTTATTTTAGAATCAAAGAGATTTAACCTCAGGAAATTTAGCCAATTTAGGCTGAGATTGGGTTTCCATAAATACACAATAGTGCTAAGTACCGAGGAATACAGCGCTCATGTGCGTTTCACGTGAGTACTGGATTATTGTTAAGCACTAGAGTTTTGTGGCGCTCACGTTACACGCGTGAGACACCCAAATATAGGCACTGCCTGTTGGGTTTTATCTTCCCTTCTTTTTTTTACAGAAGTGCTAAGCACTTGACTAGCATTCTCATGCAAAATATATGACTGCCCTTTTTATTTTTGATACTAGGGTATTTTAACACTCACGTGGGAAACACGTGAGGCAGTTTTAGTTGCTCTCTTTGTTTGTTTGAAGCACTCACGTGGGAAACACGTGAGGCTTCAAAATAGTGCTAAACACTAACGATTCTGGTTTTGAAGATCTTGGATCATCATCACTGTTTTTTTATAGAAGAACTAAGTTCTTTATATATAGGGTTAAACCCTAATTTTTGGAGGAATTAAATTCCTATATGTTCTCGTTCTTCTTCTCTTTTTTTATAACTTAATTCTTTTCCTCTAGGTTTTGAATCTGCAGAGCAAAATCTCTCTGATGAGAATTAAATTCTCAACTTGTGGGGAGATTTTCTTCTGCAAATCTCAACCGGGGAAAGAACTGAGTTCTTAAATGAAGGGTTAAACCCTTCGATAGGTAAAGAAGACAATATGATCTCTGATTTTTTACCTCTGGTTTCAATGAGAAAAGTCTTCTTCTTTGAGAATTAAATACTCTTGTTCTCTCAAGATCTCGCTGTACGCTTTTTTTTTTGCAGAAGCTTGTGGGGAAAAATTCAATCCTTCTTTTCTTGTTTTCCCTTCTATTTATAGGATAAGAGAAAAGAATAATTTGTTAGGAAAATCTTTGATTGAGTGATCATGATCAATCCAAAATGATCTCTTGGATCACTTGGTGAATTTTATTCATCATTGGATTTTTAATCCAAAAGTTCTCTGTTTAACAGAGAAGTTTTCTTTTTTATTTAACAAGATTAGGAAATATCTTTTCAAAATTAGAATTTTGTTCTATCATATGATCGGTGAGTGATTTGATAATCACCATTGGATCTTTGATCAGAGAAGATCTTTCTAGTTTGAGAAAAATCAAGAAAATATTTCCCACATAGAATTTAATTCTATTTTGCCAAAGAGTACAACAGAAGAACTCACATGTTTAACACGAGACCCCTAGCATGGGTTTCAGTATGCTTTATTTTCAGCGCATATAAACTCTTACGTGTTTGACACGTGAGGCGTGTTTGGCTTGCCAATCATTTGATTGCAGCGCCTATATGCTTTGCATATATGCGCTCACGTGTTTAACACGTGTGGCTCTTTTAGCTCATTTTTTTTAACTTCAGCGCCTATATGCTTTTGCATATAAGTGCTCACGTGTTTAACACGTGAGACTTTTTTAGCCCATTTGTTTTTAATTGCAGCGCCTATATGTTTTTGCAAATAGGTGCTCACGTGAGACTTTAATAGTGGGGAATTTTCCCTTTTTTCCTTTTTCTTTTTTGTCTTCCCCTTTTTTTATGAGGAAACAAATGCCCCCCAGCGTTGCTCTCACGTGGCTTGCACGTGAGTGTAACGCTGTCCATCCTTACAACCGTTGGATTGTCTACGGAAACGGGGAGATGAACCGCTCACCATCCGTCTTATAAATGGGGGTTTGGCTCTTTAGATGATCACCGTTTCTTCATCTTCTTCTTTAACTTTTTCTTAAGAATTTAATTCTTTTCTCAGAGCTTAGCTCTCTGTCCACAGATCTTTCAGAATTAAACTCTGCAAAACTTCTTTTTGGGTAAGGATCTTGAACAACATTTACCTCTTGGGGAAAACCCCCTTTTCCATATTTTTCTTTGAATTTTAAATCCATCACCAGAGCTTTGCTCTAGCCTTAAATCGATCTCTTAGAGATCCAAAAACACTCCCCCCTTTTTTCTTGAAGATTGTTAGTTCTCCTCTTAGGGTTTACCCTATCATTGATCTTTGAGGATCCTTGGAATTTAATTCCATTTTCTTTGTCTCCCCACAGTTGCGGTTTCTAGGATTTAATCCCATTATTAAAGGAATTTAATTCCATATCGCAGAATTTAGCTCTGAAAGACTCATAAACTTTTGGGAATTTTATTCCCTAGTGTTCTTGAGCGTTTTTTAGGGTTTTAATACCCTGGACACAGATTTGAATCTGTTTAACAGAACTCATTTTTCGAGGATGTTAGGGGTTATTTAAACTCCACTGTTTATTTGATGAGAATCCTTTTGGATTCTCATAATGATTATCTTGCCTCATCATTGGTGAGCCGCCGTTTGGATTTCGTGGGGCCTACTGGCTTTGTAGTTAGTGGACCCATAAACCAAATTCATATATATATATACACACACACACACATACTTTTATTAATGGGTCCTCCCTTATTTTATTAGGTACGATGGCATCACTCCCCTATTTCCCTTACACACGCTCGGAGGCAGCTTCCCCACAGTCGCCGTCAGATGAGAAGGTTATGGTGATGATTAGGGAACATGATAAGGATAATAAAAGCTTTCTCTTATGGGGAGTCTGGTACGGTCATATTATCAGGGGCCGTCGTAGTTTCATGTGCGAAGTGCCAGCAGAACCCATCCGCTTGATATCTTTGACGGAGCGTCCGCATACTGCTTATATGGTGGAAGCGGTTAACTAGATCCCTGAGGGCCGGCTTGATCCATTAACGATAGAGATCCCCAATCAACCTATGATGGCTATCGATATCTTAGGGCACCGAATATGTCAGGGTGAAGCTCGACCCTGAGGGCAAATCTATAAAGTAGGTGTTACCCCGCGTCATCCAGTGGGTTATCTTCCCTGGGCCCGGTACATTCTTTCGTCCCAACGCTCACGGCTGCAGAAAGTTGGGCTGTACCAAGCAGTGTATGCGTCACTGTTCTACTATCATGCTCCCCACGTCTGGTAGGTCAAGGATTTTTTAAACCAATGGAATCTTCTGACGAATTCTTTTCTACTGGGGGACCGTGAAGTCTCTATGTCGCTGGAGGAGTTCCGCGAAATTTCAGGGCTGCTGATCAGGGGAGAACACTATGAAGAATTATTACCCCCCGATGAGTACGTATTCGCTACGGTGCCAGCGGTGCTTGAAGGCTTGATGACCGAAAATACTGTTCAGCATAAGCACCCGAGTCTGATTAAAGTCTTGGGTATTTTCGAGAAACTATTCGTGGCGTCGGAAGGGCAAGGTGTCACTTTTGACAATTTCATTGCTTGCTTTCTCCGCGAGGGTGTCTTATCCAAGAAAGCTCCGAAATTAGCAAAGGTTGAGGACCCCTTCGGTTTTGGCTTAAAGAAACAGCCGGCCAAAGAAGAAGACCTGCCGCGGTTTTACATTCCAATTTTATCGGCTGTGGCCTTTGATGTGATTGCTGCCCCCGGAATGGACGAAGAAACTTTCTTTATTGGCTTCATCGGTCTCTGGCTTAGCTAGTTTGTCATGCCGATGCATCGCAGTTTTATGAGAGCGCCCGTCTTCTATCCTGCCCATCGCATAGCCGAAGGAGCGCAATTGGCTGTTGGTGTTGCAGGACTTTCACACCTATATCATGGTCTAAGTACTGCCGCCAATACTTCAAGCCCGGATGCGGACACCGTGAATTTCTCCCTCTACTACTTCACGTCATGGATCGAGATGCACGTGTTAGGCGCATTTGCTGCACACCGGCGCCCTGCTTTCTATGAAGCATATACCTTCCCACGTGTGATGAGGCTGGTCGATACTTCCGCTCTTGATCCGACTCAGTTGGGGGCTCTATGGATGCTGCTTAATCCATATTCGAATGAAGTCAGAATGGTTTTCAGTGATCGGGTCCTTTCTGCTCCAGCGAGGCCCATTAAACAATTGTTCGGTTTGTCAAAAAGTGGAGCTCCAGCTTTAAAGCCTAAAAAGATCATGTGCTTATATTCAATCCGGCCGGGGTACTTAGTGTTCCGCGTGAATGATACTGTTCTCTTCATGCGGTACAATCCACATTGCTTCGCCCAACAGTTAGGTTACAACCAGGGCGTCCCTTTCGAAGCCTTTCTAGTCGAGCCCACTCTCTCACTGGAGGTCACTCACGACGTTATCCACCACTTCATGAGGTTGGGTACTGGTTCCATCTTCATGATTCCCGAGCCTGATTATCTTCCAAGACCCGTAGGGCCCTTCAAGGACTGGTATCGCCATCGGGTTGATCCTATCATTGCAAAGGAGAGAAAGGTGCTATTTGAATGTAAAGCCCCTGCTTCCGCTCAGGCCGTCAGTGACCCATTGCGGCCACAGTCGGTCATTTTCCCTTCTTTGAGAGATAGCGAATCGGTGCTTATTCCGAAGGCTGCTCAGGCAGAACAGTCACCCGTGCTGCTGGTATGCTGATCCGCGCTGGGGCTGGGGTAGAGATTCTTGAGAAGGTACCAGCAGCGGCATAAAAAAAAACGGACACCGAAGGTGAGATTGGGCAGTGCTATGCAAAGCTGCCAGAGGGGAGGAAGGGCCCTTCTTCCAGTGCTGGCTTAGGCCCTAAAAGGAGGAAGAAATCGGTCGCTGGTTTACTCGATGCGTTGCTTGAGTCCGAGCCTCTTCACGACGAGTCCATATCTGTGCATGAACCAGACGACGACCTCCTCTTTCCTGGAACATCTGCCGAGGAAGCCGCTCAATTGGCCAAAACCTTGAAACGATCGCTGGATGAAAGTGAGAATATGCGCCCCAAGAAGGGAGGCTTTCCCCCGGTCGTATTTTATGACGTTGATCTGTTATCACCTAGGCTACTAATGGGTCCTCTGATGATCGAAGAAGAACGGGCTCTCAAACAGCCCATCTCGGCCGTTTCTGAGGATGAGGCCACTCTAAAGATGGGCAGGCATTTGCTTTCGATTGAAGCCCGCCGAGCGCGATTGAACAGAAAAGAGCAGCAGCTCGAAAAGGCCATACTTCAGGCTCCCTGGCGTATTGGTATGCATATTTTTTATGTTTCTTTTGGTAATTAATTTGTATTACTTTCATATCATATTATCTTTACAAAAAAATCTAAGGCCTTCTGCAGTGGGGGTAATCTTGAGCCCCGATCGCGTCATGGAGCCTCCAATAATGGCTTCTATTTCTCCAGTGGAGACTGCCAACTTGGCTATAGGTTTCATGAATATCTCCAGTGACGTACCGGAGGGTGTAGAGGAGATTACCGAGGCTACCATCCGCACCTTGGAGCCTCCGGTGATGGCTTTTGTTCCTCTAGCAGAGATTGCCACACCGGCAATGAATGTTTCCAGTGACGCACCGAAGGGTGTAGAGGAGATCACCGAAGCTGCCATCCGTGCCTTGGAGCCCTCGATGATGGCCTCTGTTCCTCCAACAGAGATTGCCACATCAGTGATAGATTCAATGGATATCTCCAGTGACGCACCTGAGGGTGTAGAGGAGATCACCGAAGCTGCCATCCCTCCAATCCAAAGCGGACGAAGTATCGAAGGTAATCTTATATACATCTACATTTTTGTTTAACGACCCTTCCATATGTCTAAACCTTTCTATCTCTCAGAATTGCGGGAGCTGGCGTCCTCTATTGTGGATCTTTCTCCGAAAAAAACTTTCCAGCGTTTACTTGACATGGCGGCCCCGCAAGCGATAACTCCACAGAGAATAGTCCTTTCTTCTGGTCAAGATTGGTATTCTTTTGCCTTTTCATTTTATATTTTCGTAATGATGCAGATGTGCTCTCTATTTAAACCACAGTCCTAGAAGCTGACGACGAGATTGAAGTTCTTGATGGACCCGGGGATATCTCAAATCCGCCTTTTGTGGGTAAGTGACGCTTTAGCATTGGCATTCTTTTACTTGTTCTATATTTAAAAAGGCAACTAACCATACAGGTATGCTTAAAACTTTGCCAATCCCGACCCTATTGGAATCCCGGATTTCCATGCCATCAGGCCCTTACGCCCGACGCGTGTCTGAGAGGATGGCAAAACAAAGCATTCATCAAATGACAACTCTTATTGAAGATCTTCGCACTGATACCTCCATTACGGCCGAAGAATTCGCCGTTGAAGCCAATGCTTTTTTGTCTGTTCTTGCCACCTATCATGACGAGACGCTGGTGCGTACTTGGGTCGAGTACTGTCGTCAAGTTGAGGCTTCCCTACATGGGGTTGAATGCAAACGCCTTCCCTCCGACATTTCGTCAGTAAAGTCCAGCCTGTATGGATGGATTGACCGATGTACAGCCAATTTCATGTCATGTGAGAAAAGGCTCAACCGAAAGTTTTCGGCGAGAGAACTGGCTTCAAAAGCTTTAGGGGAACTTCAAGCCCAATTCACCGCCAAGACTACTCGTACTTATGAAATTTGGCGAGTTCTTCAGAAGGCCATTACGGAAGTGGTGATTCTTGATAAAACCGTTATTTTTACACGCGAGATGGTCGAGGCCTATAAGGCTGCCGAGAAAGAGTTTGAAAGTCGATTTTCTTTATATCAGAACCAATAGGCACAGACAGGGACTCAGCTCGTGACATTGATAGAGCCTGAAGCGGAAGTCCGACGGAAGAATGTCGAACTTGCTGGCGTATTGAACTGCCCACCAGCTTAGAAATTTTTGTCGCTGTATATTTTCTTCTTTTGTTCTTTTATATCTTATATTCATTTTGATTTATGAATAAAAGACATATTTCATTTCATGCTTGCGCCTCTTTGTCTTGACTGACGTAAAGTAGTTTATGTACTCATCTCGGAGTATGTAGTTTATTCACTCGTTTCGGAGTTTCTAGTTTATGTACTCGTCTCGGAGTTTGTAGTTTATTCACTCGTTTCGTAGTTTCTAGTTTATGTACTCATTTCGGAGTTTGTAGTTTATTCACTCGTTTCGGAGTTTCTAGTTTATTTACTCATTTCGGAGTTTATTCAGTTTACCTCCCTTGGGTTTACAGGCAAACTTTTCCTAACGTTATTTTATAGATAACCCATGTTCTTTGCGACAGAGGTCCATTAGGTTTTGTGGTACTAGGGTTTGTCCATGGTACCATCGTGTTGGTTGATATATTTCTCGATATACAGTCTTTAAGCCGTTGTTCGAGTAACCCCGCGACTGTTATGTCTCTGATCCCTTCGGGGGTTGGACAAGATATCTTCAAGTAATCTCCTCAGGCTATATTACCATCGGAAGTGTAAGCGTTAGGAATTTGCCATATCGCTTTTTACTTGAGGTTAGGCTCAGTTTGGAGCCCCGATGAGTCATAACCACTCCGCGCTGGTGTAGGATGATCTCCAATAGTCTCTTAGGCTTTATATGAGTTGCCGTCGAGACCCTGAAGCTGAGAATATGCCATTGCTTCAATTTCATTTGGCTTATTGGAGCTTTATTGACGTCACATCTGCATCCTGATGGAATGAGAAGGAACGACGGGGTAGTCTTTATGTTGTATATGAATCGTCAAGACTTGGAGTTAGGAGTTTTCCATTGCTCCATTTTGATTTGGCTCATTGGAGCTTTGTTGACGTCACGTCTGCATCCTAATAGAATGAGAATGAACACCGAAATAGTCTTTAGGCTGTATATGAACCGTCAAGACTTGGAGTTAAGAGTTTGCTATTGCTCCATTTTGACTTGACTTTTGGGTCTTTGTTAACGTTGCGTCTGCATCGAGAAGGAACGTCGGGCTGGAGCTAGGATTTTTCCGTCACTCCATTTGATTTGGCTTTTGGGTCTTTAATGACGTTGCGTCTACATCCTGCTGGCATGAGAAGCACGTCGAGCTGGAGTTAGGATTCTGCCGTCACTCCTTTTGATTTGGCTTCTTGGAACTTTGTTGACGTCATGTCTGCACCCTATTGGAATGAGAAGAACGTTAAGCTGATCTCTAGGTTGTATATGAACTGTCGAGACCTGGATCTCCCTTTGACAGAGCCTGGCGGGAAAATATGTTACCCTTTCTTTCATTTATGCCCATGGATTGTATACAGGGATCGGTGTAGACCTACCTGCAGGGCAGAAAAGTTTTATTTTCATTTTTTTTCTTTCCACGATGCCCTATCTTTTCAGCTTTTCATATCGTGAAAGTCGCGATTGCCCAATCATTTCGGCTTTTTATCCGCGGTGCCCAATCATTTCGGCTATTTTTTTTATTTTTACTCGCTGCTTTTCATTGTGAGTTGCCCAATCATTTCGGCTATTTTTATATGCATATTTTTTGCTCGCTGATTTTTATTGCGAGTTGCCCCATCATTTCGGCTATTTCATATGCATTTTTTTGCTACTTGCTGCTGTTTTTTTTATTACGAGTTTGGAATCTAATACCAACCTTGGCATCAGTATTGCTACGACTGGAATACTGTTAGGAACGAATCATCATTTGCCGTGAAAGGACTTGGGGTTTGACACCTGTTTAGGCATCAGTATCGTTGCAACTGGGATATTGCCATGAGCAAATCATCATTTGCCTTTGTCGATTTGAACAAAGATGGCTTAGTAAACAGGGTTAGGATCCTGTCGACTAAGACTTTTTGACTTATGAGCCGTAAGCATCTTATAAAGGTATTTTTGCCTATGAGTCGTGAGGATCTCGTAAGTGTAGGTTCTCTCTAGAAGTCGTGAGGACTCCTAAGTGGTATTTTCTCTTGCAAGTCGTAAGGATCTTATAAGAGTGTTTTTTCATTATAAGTCGAAAGGACTTACAAGTGTCGTTCACCATATGGGGACATTTCTCGCCATTGGTGGAACTTGATGGGGAAATGTTTATTCATGCCCATGGATTGTATACAAGGGTCGATATTGGACCGTCTGTAGGGAAACTTTGGGGAATGCGACAGCTTAAGAACAAGTTTAGATCCCTGTAGTTTAAGGATTTTGAATCTTATGAGTCATGAGGGTCTCATAAGGGGAATTCTCCTTTCGAGTCGTGAGGATCCCGCAAGCGTAATTTCTCCTTAGGAATCATGAGGATTCGTAAGTGTGTTGCTCCTCCGTGAGTCGTAAGGATCTCACGTAGGTATTTTCTTCTCACAAGGGTCGAGAGGACTTTGCAAGTGCCTATGAATTTTTATTTTACGAATCCGCGCCCTTTCGGGTTTTCACAAACTCGCGGCAGTCCTGCTATTTTTACTCATGGCCCCCTTTCGAATTTTCATCCTTGCACATTTTACTTGTGGGCATACCATTTTTTTAACGAGATCGCGCCCTTCCGGGTTTTCACAAACTCGCCGGTAGCCCTGTTGTTTTTACTCACGGCGCCCTTTCGGGTTTTCATCTATGCCCATTTTACTTGTGGACATACCTTTTTTTAACGAACTCGAAAGTAGTTTCACTGCGGGTGACCCATCTATTTATTGGTAGGATTTGGGAGTAGCTTCATCGCTAAAGTAGCCGCGTAGCCAGTGGGACTTGAGTTTCAATCTTTGTCGTTGAGACTTCGATTGCAATATAGATCTCAAGGAAGCATATCACCGTTTTAGAGGCGATTTGCTAGTTAAGAGACATCTTGGTCCGTTATTGCCATGTTTGAGGCGAATATTTAGTTTAAGGACATCTCGGTCCGGTATCGTCGTTTTTGAGACGAGTTTTTAGTTTAAGGACATCTCGGTCCGATGTCGCCATTTTAGGCGGATATTTAGTTTAAGTACATCTCGGTCCGTTGTCGCCATGTTTGAGACGAAATTTTAGTTTAAGGACTTCTCGGTCCGTTGTCGCCGTGTTTGAGGTGAGATTTAGTTTAAAAATATCTCGGTCATGTATCGCCGTTTTTGAGACGAATTTATAGTTTAAGAACATCTCGGTCCGATGTGGCCATTTTTTAGGCGGATATTTAGTTTAAAAACATCTCGGTCCGTTGTCGCCGTGTTTGAGGCAAAATTTTAGTTTAAAGACTTCTCGGTCCATTGTCGCCGTGTTTGAGGTGAGATTTTAGTTTAAAGACATCTCGGTCCTTCATTCGGAAACGAGTATTAATTTAGAGACGTCTCGGTCCGTACAAGTATTAGTTTAGGGACGTCTCGGTCCATTTTCGAAGCGACGAATCTTTTGGATACTATTTTTAAGGTTCCGACTTAGGAAGATAGCGAGTGGACATAAGCGTCATCATCTATCATTGACCCAGATCGTAACCCGTTAGGCATAGTATTTTTTTGAGGAATCGGCAGTTTATTGGCCGGAAGAGTCTTTCGCCATGCATATCCATGAGAAGGTAGGCTCCACCTTGGTAGACTTTGTATATGATGTACGGGCCTTCATAGTTTGGCTCGAACTTCCCCCGTTTTGCACGATTGGGGATCATAGGTCTTTTGACGATTAGCACGAGTTCATCTTGGCAGAATGTTCTCGGCTTATTTAGTCTTTCGTATGACCGTATCATCCTTACCTTATAAACCTCCAGGTTTTGCTGTGTTATAAGGCGAGTTTCGTCGAGGGCAATTTCCTCGGGGATTTTTTTCTTTCTCTTTGTCCTTTTTGCTCGAACCCTTATTTATAGGTTCGAGATTCTTTTCAGGCAGCGTGCGGCTACGCAGCTGAATGTTCTCACAGTTATTCTCTCCCTCTTCTTTTTCGGAGGTGGAGTTTTTGAAGAGAGGGCTGAGGGTCATTTCGTCCTTTGAATTGCTCCTGAAGGTAAGAACTTAGGGGTTTTTTCCTTTCCGGACTGATATCAACCATATGATAGTTGCCAGTTGTTTTTCACGCGTACTTGTCGCACCTTTTTGCCGTCGACAAGTTTCACGCTTCATCCTCGTGAAGTGTTTTTGATGGGCAACATATCCTTGTCACCACTTCTTGAAGGCACTGCATTCTTCGGTGGGGTGGGTGACCCTCCGATGATATAAGCAGTAGTTTGGATGTGAATCCTCTCCGTCGAGGCGTATGACCCCGGGAGTGTTCCCTACCAAAGGTGGCAGCTTCATTCCCACTGACAGGGCTTTGGCGAACCGCTTCTCTGTCTTGATCCTACTCTTATTTGTGGCGGTGTGCTTCGGTTTGGTTGGAGTACTTTACGACTCATCCTCGCCGCAGCTTTTTTACCCTGACGTTGACGCTTAGCCTTTTCGTATATGGCTGTTTCGCTTTCTCGGTCGGCTTTGCTTTTCCGAAAGGTTTCGTTTAATAGCCTAACGATCGGGTCTTCTCCTGGCAGTTTTCGGGATTTTGGCGCCGATCCTACCCCCAGTTCCTCTGCGTTGTTTTCTGACGTTGAGGGAGCTTCTTCGTCATTTAATAACGAATGGAAAATCATATGGCAACTTGCTACATGGTCTTCGGTTTCTGATGAGTCATTTCCTTCATCATCGTCACTCTCTTCGTTCTCAAGAATATACTTGAGGAACTCTTCGAGGGTGACTGGTGTCTGCGCCTTCTAGTTGTACTCCTCCAGCGCGTCAATGTACCTTTGTAGGTCTGTGTGTTTGTCGTCATACTCGGCAGGTTGCACAGGCTTCTTAATCTTCTTTTTTTTCTTCGAAGACTTTGAAAGCTCGACTTGGGGATTTTGCCCTTATGTCGACAGTTTTCGGTATGGGACGCGGTTTCAGCATCCCTTCGATAATTTCTGATTCAAGTAGGCTTCTCCATCTGACTGCCGGACATGCCTGGAGATCTTTCAGCATTCTTTTGATTTTAGCTGAAAGAATGAATTCCCATGGAGTTTCTTCCACAAGCGAGCATGATGCCTCCGGTGCATCCGCCTTTTTGGGAACGTGCTTCTGTGGCAGGTTCACCCTCCAGTTCTCAGAAAGCACGAATTTCTCCTGTTAGTACTGGTCCTCGACCCAATTCTTGAAGACGTAGGAATCTTCAATTGGGTGGCTCAACATTCTGTGATTGGAGCAGTAGTTGGGGTTACTGACGCCGCCGAGTTGCGGTGGACGCTGTGGGTCTGGCAATATGATGAGTTTGTTACGCATTGCCACCTCAAATAGTCTCCTCGTATTATCGCGGGAAACAAGTAAGCGCACCCTAGCCTTTCTTCGAGGGATAGGCGTGGACGTGCATTGTTTTGGCGAACCGGCAGTTTTTGGCCACTCGGTTGCTGTTGAGTGTTGGAAACGAAGGCTGCTTTCCCTTTATCCTTCGCATTTCGAGGGTCCATTTTTTAAGAGGAAGGCCAATGACCCATCTGGTCCATTTGGACCAGTTTGTCGATCAGAGCCTGGAAGGTGGTCGGCTTGAAGAACGTTATGAACTGGGACACAGTCGTTTGAAGATCAAGAGTCCCAATGAACATGCCCACGCCAGGGGATTCTTCGATGCGCTGTTCACACTTCGCCCATAGGTTCCGCCACAGGATCGCGTATTGGACCCAAGTTTCTCCTGACTTTACCCTGGCATTTGATTAATGCCGTGATCGGGGTGCGCTCGCTTGCGCTGGAGAATTGCTGTGTGAACAGCAGTTCCATTTCGGTGAATGTTCTCACGGAGTCATTTGGGAGCTTCGAATACCATTCGAAGGCCGTCTCTGACAGGCTGCCAACGAACTGGCGAAACAACAGTTTGTCATTACCTCCAGTGTTGCCGCACAAAGCTCTGAATTGAGCGACGTGCTGATGTGGGTTGTCTGTATCTTTGTACACATGGAACTTGGGGATCGTATATCCCGACGGGTACTTGATTTAATCATACCATCCTGGATACGGTTGCCCAGTTCTGACGATTTGGCCAGCCGCTTCACTAGCTTGATATGCTCGTATTTGTTGAGTAATATAATCATCAAGAACAGCCTTGGAGATTGTTTTCTCTTTGGCCACCGATAGCGCCAGAAGGGGGTTTGATGTTTCCCCTCTGTCATCCTCAATGATTATCGGTGGATTTTCGGCTGGAAGTTCTGGGTGGATCATCATTCCAACCATGTCCTGGAACAGAAGCGCCATCTGCTTTATTTTAGCAGCTTATTCCGCGGCCTCCTTATCCTTCCTTTCAAGCACCCTTCGCAAGAACTCTGTATCGGTCTCTTGCTCTTAACGCTATTCAGATGCGGATTCCGGGCTTTCTTTCTGCCCGATAAGTGCCGACATTTTGATCAACATTTCCTGGAGCTTTTGTTATTGCTCCTGATCTTTTGTCAGCGACCGAGTTTGCGGTCGATGACCTACTGAAGCATGGCTTTCCTCTTTCCCAGAAGCCATATAGACCGTATGCATGATCATGCCCCCAGACTTGGGGCGTTTGGGTCCATCGTCTTTGGAATTTTCCGCAGGCGGTGGGATTTTCTCCAGCCTCGTCCTTTTGTAGAAGGTCGAAATTGAAGGAGCCGTTGTAACACGCACCTGTGTAAAAAACGTCCCTCGCTGTATGACGGAGGGATAGCCTTTCTCCTACCGAACCTTCATTTTCTTCAGTCGGCGAGAGTAGTTTTGATCAATCACGGAGTCCTGGACTTTTCTCCAGACTCTATGAATTTAGGAGGAGAGCCGTTAACGGGGCTGCTTCAGTTTTGCCTGCATTGTGGTTTCTGCATGCGAGGGCAATTTCTTTAGCACCGCCGTTGGAGAGTTCTTTCGCACCCTCCTAAGCAGTTCAAAGTCTTTCCCTTTGGAACAGCAGCATCAATTTCCACTATTGGAGCTGGCGTAGTAAGTCCAGAGAGGGAGTTGCCCCCAGCTTTTCTCACCTGGTGCCAGTGGTGACTTCGAGCGTGTCTTGCATAGGGGACCGCCTCAGTTTTGGAAGCGGCTTTTTCATGTCCCTGGCTTTAGTGAGGGACTGTTGCTGGTGTCAGCCTGCCGTTGTAGCAAGCACCTGTGTAGAAGACGTCCCTCGCTGTATGACGGAGGGATAGCCTTTCTCCTACCGAACCTTCATTTTCTTCAGTCGGCGAGAGTAGTTTTGATCAATCACGGAGTCCTGGACTTTTCTCCAGACTCTATGAATTTGGGAGGAGAGCCATTGACGGGGCTGCTTCAGTTTTGCCTGCATTGTGGTTTCTGCATGCGATGGAAATTTCTTTAGCACCACCGTTGGAGAGTTCTTTCGCACCCTCTTAAGCAGTTCAAAGTCGTTCCCTTTGGAACAGCAGCATCAATTTCCACTATTGGAGCTGGCGGAGTAAGTCCAGAGAGGGAGTTGCCCACAGCTTTTCTCACCTGGTGCCAGTGGTGACGTCGAGCGTGTCTTGCATAGGGGACCGCCTCAGTTTTGGAAGCGGCTTTTTCATGTCCCTGGCTTTGGTGAGGGACTGTTGCTGGTGTCAGCCTGTTGAAACCTGCCGTCCGTGGCAGAGTTTGCGAAGAAACGGTCAATCTTCCGAAGACCGATCTTCTGGTAGGGGAAGCACTTTTGATGACTTCACCTGCATGAATAGTCGGGAGGGCTACCGTTTTGAGGCAGCCCCTTCAGGTATGACGAGCTTCTTTGCGAGCCCGTTTTGGTTCTGGCTCAACCTGTCGAAAACTGAGACGTCTGAGCTTCAGCTCAGCCTGTTGAAGACCGAGGCATCGGATTTGGATGACTCATTGAGAGGGGCCGTGATGGTTGCAAGTCGATCGAAGACCGACTTCCTGAGAGCTTCCTCTTGCGGCCCTTGGGCGCTGAAACCCATTGGTGGGAGCATGGTCCCGAAAAACAATCCAGTAGTGGTTTGTGTAACTTGCCCTATCGGCATTGAAAATATGGAGGCCGCGTTGGGCCCGTAAGTCACTCCTCCATTTGGGGCGGAGCGGGGGTTGTTGTTGTAAGAGCAGTTGGAAACCATTGATGTTCTCTTCTTCTCTACAGGAACAAGACACCAAATATTAGTACCTTAAATCCAAGGGCAACCATAACGAACCGCGATTTTGTTCGCGAAACACGACACACGAAGTGTGGAGTGGAAAGAGGAAAAGATCCCACCGGGCGTGCCAGAATATGTTCACCGCCGGAAGACGAACCGGGACGTCTGGCCTGAATCCTAGGGGCAGATGCTATTTGGATTTATCCGTCCACCTCTCCGAAGATACCAAGTTGATTTATGGCACCGTATATTGGAGGTTTGGACGGATGCGGCCGTTGTAGTAGACTTTGTCAGATTCCCCTTTGTTTTCACGAGGGGTTTTTGATTGTGGGGACGCTCTTCCCTGCAGGCATAAGCTCCTGCAGTTAATTACGTTACCGCATCGCGATAACCACTTTCTCCTGCTCCGGAGGTTCACTTCGTGTCGTGTGTATGTTTGTTTTATTTTGTTGCCCGTGGATTGTATACGGAGACTATTTAATGCCGTCGCCCGCAGGGCGTGAATTAGTCCAAATCCGTATATTTTAGATTTAGGTTTTTTTAAGGACCGTTAATCTATTTTGAGATTAAGATAGATTTAAATGTATGTGAGCATTTGGGGCTCGATTTTTTTTGTTAAGGATACATTAGTCTAATTTGAGACTAAGATCCACTTAACGAGGTTTCAGGATCATTTTTATTTAGGATCCAACAAAAGAGCATTTAGGCTTTATTATTTTAGTTTAAGAATGTTTTGGTCCATTATCGTCATTTTGGAGGCGAATGTTAGTTTAGGGACATTTCGGTCTTTTATCTATCTTGTGTATTTGTTACGTGATGAAGAGAACAATGGTAATATGGAATGCGCCTAATTTGGAGTACGATCCGATTTAAGGTGTGCACGTCAATTTGGAAGTGCACCAAAGAGTTGTTGGTTGTCAGAACCCACTACCTCTCTGAAGACGTTGAAGAATTACAGCTATATATATCAGAGGTGTGGAGAGATGTACCCTTAAACCAAATCCTATATTTGAGGGAAAAAAGGGAGGCTGTTGTAGACTTAAGAAATGTCAGTCATGTTTGAGACTAAAATTATCTTAGGAGATATAAGATGAATATCATTTGAGATATCATCAATGAGAGACCACTAGTCATTTTTGAGACTAAGGTCAGTTTGGGAAAACACGAGCAATATGGACTAGGTTATTTTAGAATCAAAGAGGTTTAATCTCAGAAAATTTAGCCAATTTGGGCTGAGATTGGGTTTCTATAAATACCCAATAGTGCTAAGCACTGAGGAATACAGTGCTTACATGCGTTTCACGTGGGTACTGGATTAGTGTTAAACACTAGAGTTTTGTGGCGCTCACGTGACACGCGTGAGGCACCCAAATATAGGCACTGCCCATTGGGTTTTATCTCCCCTTATTTTTTTTACAGAAGTGCTAAGCACTTGGCTAACGTTCTCGTGCAAAACATGTGACCGCCCCTTTTCTTTTTGATACTGGGGTACTTTAACACTCACGTGGGAAACACATGAGGCAGTTTTAGTTGCTCTCTTTGTTCGTTTGAAGCACTCACGTGGGAAACACGTGAGGCTTTAAAATAGTGCTAAGCACTGACAATTCTGGTTTTGAAGATTTTGGATCATCATCACTGTTTTTTTTATGGAAGAACTAAGTTCTTTATATATAGGGTTAAACCCTAGTTTTTGGAGAAATTAAATTCCTATATGTTCTCGTTCTTCTTCTCTTTTTTTATAACTTAATTCTTTTCCCATAGGTTTTGAATCTGCAGAGCAAAATCTCCCCGATGAGAATTAAATTCTCAACTTGTGTGGAGATTTGCTTCTGCAAATCTCAACCGGGGAAAGAACTGAGTTCTTAAATGAAGGGTTAAACCCTTAGATATGTAAAGAAGAGACAATATGATCTCTGTATTTTTTATCTCTGGTTTTAATGAGGAAAGTCTTCTTCTTTGAGAATTAAATTCTCTTGTTCTCTCAAGATCTCGCTGTACTCTCTTTTTTTTTGCAGAAACTTGGGGGAAAAATTCAATCCTTTTTTTCTTGTTTTTTCCCTTCTATTTATAGGATAAGAGAAATGATCGATTTGTTAAGAAAATCTCTGATTGAGAGATCATGATCAATCCAAAATGATCTTTCGGATCACTTGGTGAATTTTATTTACCATTGGATTTTTAATCCAAAAGCTCTCTGTTTAACAGAGAAGTTTTCTTATTTATTTAACAAGATTAGGAAATATCTTTTCAAAATTAGAATTTTGTTCTATCAGATAATCGGTGGGCGATTTGATAATCACTGTTGGATCTTTGATCAGAGAAAATCTTTCTAGTTTGAGAAAGATCAAGAAAATATTTTCCACATAGAATTTAATTCTATTTTGCCAAAGAGTACAGCAGAAGAACTTACGTGTTTAACACGTGACCCTGGCATGGGTTTCAGTATGCTTTTTTTTCAGCGTATATAAACTCTTACGTGTTTGACACGTGAGGCCTGTTTGGCTTGCTAATCATTTGATTGCAGCGCTTATATAGTTTGCATATAGGCGCTCACGTGTTTAACACGTGTGGCTCTTTTAGCTCATTTTTTTTAACTGCTGCGCCTATATACTTTTACATATAGGTGCTCACGTGTTTAACACATGAGACTCTTTTAGCCTATTTGTTTTTAACTGCAGCGCCTATATGCTTTTGCATATAGGTGCTCACGTGTTTAACACGTGAGACTTTAATAGTGGGGAATTCCCCCTTTTTCCTTTTTCTTTTTTTTTCCTTCCCCCCCTTTTTTATGAGGGAACAATGCCACTTTTAACACATTCCGTATCGGTCTACCCCTTAAACCCCCGTAATACATATTGTATTGATTGTATTGATTTGTAGATATAAGACTTGCCGAGACCATGGTATAGATTATTCATGTAAACGGATAAGGATATAAACGGATAGTCATGTAATCAAATCAATATATATTTATGGTTCGGTCCAGTCGAGTCATGTTGATATTTGATAGTATTCTGGTATTCATTTTCAAGTTCCAGTATATATGGATTCATGTTATATTGGAGTTATATTTGAATTGTATGTAGGTTGGAATTGTATTCAGATTAGACCGAGACTCTGTCTGAGTCAGACACTTAAACAGAATTGGATTCCTGAATTAGGTTTTGGAGTTATCGGTAACTGCTGCACATGGACTGCATGATTTGTGACTTTTTCCAAGCCAATTACCATTGATAACCCCGTTTTAGTTTTCTACCTTAAATAGGCAAGCACCCACTTTCTCCGGTTCCCTGAGGCTCAAGAGAATCGGTCTCGCTTAAACCTATATTTACTAGGGTCCTTAATGTAAATTAATATAACATGAGGGGGTTTTATGAAAAATTGTTTTAATATAATTTCAAAATAATTCTCAAGTATTTATTTATCGTATTTATATTTTTCATGGATGTAAATTTTAAAAGTGAGGTATTCTAGTGAATAAATACCCAGCTTGAATAATATATGGTTTTTTGTGTAAATTTGACCTGTTTGGATTCTTTATGGCATTTTCATGAAACTTGTGATTCTTGTGTTTAGAAAACATGGAATTTATATAAATATAAAATAGATGTTTTGATAATATATATATATAATTATTAAAAATAGAATTTATTTATTAAATAGAAAATCATGTTTTCTTAAAAATTGTATTAAAAATTCCATCGAGATCGTATGCTCTATGAGGAAGTCTGCATCTCGCTCTACTAGTTTCGAGGATGTACGATAACCCGCACCATCCAAATCGGATTCCCCAAAAATGGGTTGTAGAGACGTAATCGTAAGGAATTTAATTTAAAACAATTTAAAGAATACGATTTTTAATAGTTTATGGTATTTAAATGTAAATTCTTATTTGTCCAAAAAAATATTGTTTTCAAACAATCGTGATATGTCAAGATGTGTGTTGTGAGAGGTATGTCATTATCTCGTGAGATTTTTCTAAACGTAATACAAGCAAATATGATAAAAGATGCCGAATATAAAGTTTGTGGTATTTAACCGTAAAAGTGTAATAGAAATTGTTTTACATGGAGTTTTATAGTGAAATTGGTTTCTAAGATTTTAGTTAATGTTTAAGTATAATAATTTGAATAATTGTTTCCTAAGAAAAATTGTTATTTTAAAAAGAATAGAATTTAAAACTAGGGTAACTCCACTTACTGACGTCATTTGAAAAGAGATAGTTTTGAGATGTGAAAAAAATAGAAAAGAGGAGACTTACGGTTTGAAAAGAGAGAGGGGAGGTATGACAACAAGATGGAAACTTCGTAAAGTTGCGGTGTCGCCGGAATTATCCCGAATTGTCGCCAGAAAGTGACATTAGGCTAACTCCACTTGTACACTTCTTTGACTTGGGAAAAATTTGAGGATTTTTGATAATGGATTTCAGAATGGAGAGGGCTAGGATGTGAAGTGGTATTTATAGAAGAAATTAGGGTTTTGAGGATTGAAGAAAGGAATTAAAAATGCATTTAAATTTGGATTAATGCTCATTTTTAATTCTCTATTTAATTTCAGGAAAAAACAAACAGAAAAGGAGTAGTGAGGGTAGGCCAAACGACTAGGGTTCAAAATATGGAGGCATTCCAGACGGTTGGGCCTGGCGGCGCCGGCCCTTATGCCCATCTTGCCGGTCGTTTGGTTGAGGTGGGGTGTGGCATTCTTGCCACGTGTTCTAATCTGTTCATATAACATTTTTCACATGTTTGTTTTCAGTGACTTTTCATTTTTATGTGTATTGCACGTGTAAACTTTTGGACTTCCAAAAAGTTTAAAAGAAAAATTATTAAAAATAATATACGGTTGAGGGGATTTAAACACAGGGGCTACGTGACAGCAATGCAAGGTTTTACCAATGAGCTACAAGTGTTTTTCTTGTTGTTTTTCAAATAAAATAATACTTAAAGTATACTTAGGCTTGCAAATACTCCATTCAGTACATTAACTTTAAGAAAATTTTGTACATTAAAATAGAGTCGTTGCAGCTGCTCTGGACTGCAGTCCAGAACCATATTTCTCGCCGGTTTGCGGTATCATAACCACACAATTTTCAGTAAAATTTTATAATAGACGTTTAAATTATGCAGCTAGCTTCAATACGAGCCAATACACGTTACAATACGATTTTTCAGCGATTTAATGTGAATTTCACAAGGTGACATATAGGGAAAAGTTCAGGTTTGTCGTATCCTATTAGGGACGACATTTTATGTGCGAAACCTTAACGTTTTGTTTCCAATTTTCAATACAACGCTAATCAGCTAATCAACAGTAAATGAAAATAAAGATCAGAAATTTAAACAGTTTAAACAAGGTTTAGGTTCAAAACCTTCAATCGAGCACTTAGTATATAAAACAGTGACTTTAGTAATCAAGAATTGGTCTGATCAAATTGAACAGGGTATTAAACCCGCTTTGCACTCAGTTATGTTGCGCACAATCACGGTACACAATTTAAAAGCGGTTCGATCACTAAACTTTTTAAAATATAATTTATGATTCGATTATAACATATAACATAATAATAATAGTATGATAGCAAGTGGACGGGATCACTTGTCTTATGTCGCTGAATTATAAGTGACACGGACACGGTGATCGTCTCAACACACGAGATGGCTGCCAACGGCGTGGAGCCGGGCACGACATGATGCGAGTGTGGCTGAACACGACGCGAGTGTGACACGGACACAGTGTATGCTGCGACGACGATGTCCACAACGATGGTAACTGCCTCGGAGACAGCGGCAACGATGGACGACGGTAGCAGTGGCGGCGGCGATGGCTCGGTTCGAGAGAAGGAGAGACTTTGGGCTCGATTAGGGCCCCGTGTAGCGGGGAGCTCGACGTTGGTGTAGTGGTGATGACGGGATCTGCAGGAAGTGGTCGAAGATGAAGACGAGGCCGCCGCCGACGGTGATGGATGTAGCGGCCGATGGAAGATGGTGGTAGCAGTGGGGGTCGGCTGTTGGAAGCTCGGCTTAGAGTTTGAGATGAATATGGCGTCGTGGAGGTGTTATGGAGGAGGAGAGAAGCTGCTGGTGGGGTTAATGTTGATGTGGAGACGGTCGGTGGCGGTGCTCAGACGGCGGTGAGCTCGGTTGATATTTGAAGGTGATCGCGGCGAGGGATGGAGCGCTCATGAGAAGCGGTGATGATGGAGGTGCAGTGATGGTGAAGCGGTGTTAGGTTGGTATGGATGGCAAGGGTGTTGGTAGTGATGAGGGTGGCTCCGATGGTGTTGGCGGTGAAAGGAGGGGTCGGGAAGAAGAAGCTTTAGAGAGAGATAAGAAAAATAGAGATGAGAGATAGAGATGAGCTAAAGAGTGAGAGAGGGCTGTTGAGAGATAGAGGAGCATGTGCGGATTTTGTGGGACGTCAGCCGTTGACGAGGGCTGCGACGTGTGAGAGAAGAAGAAGACGAGGAAGAAGGAGAATGAGGGGGGCTAGCTCGGTTCAACAAAAGAAAATGAGCAAAAGAAAAGAAAGAGAAAGGGAAGGGGTCGGTGCAAGTGTTTGGTTTGGGCCAAGGCCCAAAAGAGACAGAAAATTGAAAAAGAAAGGAAGAGAGGAGAGAGAGGGATAGAGTTGGAAAAATTAAATAGAAAAATTTATAGGGAAAAAATAGGAATAAAATTTATTTAAATACGGTTAAAAGTATAAATAAAACTAGGTATTACAATTTTGGTTGCCGAACGGGCCTCGTATATGATTCTTGGAGTTCAACCTCGAATCCCCATGGTTTCATGGTTTCAGAAATCAATTGCCCCATTGCCAAACGAGAACCAAGCATTTTACTGCAACAAAGAAAACATTTAAGGAAGTTCAGTGAAAATCTATATGAAAGTTTAGTGAAAGCAACATGGGATGGTTTTTCATATATCGATGCACTCAACTGGAAATAATGAGCCGACATTCATCTGTTCTCAAAACATCTAGGCCCTCATTGGATATGTAGTTGAGATAACTGTGGTTTATTTTTATGTGGAGGTAGAGAAGATGCAAACTGTGGTTTGCAAACAACAAATTTCAAAATGGAGTTACAAAATTTTGGTCGGATTAAAGTTGAGATGACTGCAGTTATCTCAGTCAAGCCATCTCAATTCCAAAACGATTGTCTTGCTAACCTTATGAAAGTACAGTTTAGAAAACTTGACTCCATTCTCAAACAGCACCCTAACAGGGAAAACTAATTTACATACATTATTTGCATAATTTTGCATTGCTAGATGAACCTCTAGATTGTTTGGTAAGAGATTAAAATAACCAATCACATCGCGCTGCATTTCTCAATCCACTACACTACGAACCCACCCAAAAACAAAAAAAAAACGCTTTGCCATTGCTTATCTCTGATTTGATCAATCAAATTTTTAAAAATTTAATGGTAAAGAGACGAATGCATATATGCAGATTACTTCACTCATCCTATTGAAATGCTTAAACAAAGGCATAATGATCAGAAAACCCCATGGTTTCCTCAAGTTTATAAACCACATGATGATGAAACTTCTGAGTACTTCCCGCAAACCTTTCATATTTTCTTCCTCAGGGCCAAGTTGAATACACAAAGCTGTTCACAGTTGAATTAGATCGTCAATCATCAAATATAAAGTTTTAAGTAATCTCAGGTTAATCTTTATCGGCCCACTTCATTTTAAGCATCCGTAAACAACGCGGTTTACCGATCTTGAACAGAAATCAACAGTTGTGGTGAGATACAGTGCCACCATGGTCGACATAATCAATGGACTAGAGAGTAAAGAATAAGCCATACTCCACAGTGGAACTCACAAATATTATAAATAACAAGTCATATTTTCTTGTGAGCACATTCTTTGCCTATATAGTGAAGGCAATATATTTCTGCAAATAAATTCATCTTTTTCGAGTATGTGCTCGCTCGGAAGGCTACTGCACTTGTGGCGCTGCAGGAACAGATACTGCATGGAGCGAGCAGCGGCAAATAATCAG
Source organism: Agapanthus africanus (assembly GCA_030015575.1). Classification (NCBI taxonomy): domain Eukaryota; kingdom Viridiplantae; phylum Streptophyta; class Magnoliopsida; order Asparagales; family Amaryllidaceae; genus Agapanthus; species Agapanthus africanus. The sequence goes on from CM057337.1 coordinate 945,413,174, forward strand.
AATCATCACCACGGAAAATAGAAGTATCCAGCTGAACTTTATTAAGTCCATGATTAATAGTTACCTCAAAGGACTTGCCTGATCTTTCGAACTCGAGCATATACTAAGAGCAACTTCACAACTTTGAGAGACTATGGGCTCAGGGTCCTTTGCAAATTTCTTTAGAAGCACAACACTTTCACCATCTGGTACACACATGTATATCGATGAGAATATCAAGAAGAGTTGCTTGATAAGCATGATAAGACTATGTAAGCTTAATAAGCATGATGCAATCGCGAAGTTTGTATGGGTGTATGCATTAAGTGCTTGTATGTAGTGACCTACCCATACCCTATTAGAACTAGAGAAGAAAATCGAATGACTAGACAAACACAAGATTAGAAAGGTCTAGATATATAATGGGTTGACTTAACAAGGAACGAGATGAGCCTATATAAGAAAAGTAGTGATAATAAATAATGATTATATTTAAACTAATATAATATATGCGATGAAAATCATGGAGGAAGATAGTCGTTATGACATGGGATAAGCGAGGAGGTCACAAGTTCAAGGCACACCACAACCAGCATAATAATAGGAATTTGGATATCCTCATTACCCAAAGAAACCAGGCAAAGATATTACACCTCGCAAAGGTAGATAACTTACAACCTTAATTATAATTGTGATTGCCTTTAGCGAAAAAAATTCAATGGAGGAATCTGATAGGGATCTAACCATCCACCACTTGAAAGAAGGGCGGGTTTGCAACTAATTGAAAAGTTGTCCGTATAAGTGGATCCTTGAGATGATAAATTTGAACATACTACACGCATGTTAATAGTACCTGCAATGGAACCGAGGGCTTCAGCAGCTTCATGTCTTACCATTGGGTGCTCGGTCACATCTTCAAGAATCTCAGACAATGCATCAGCGGCAGCTTTATTCTGCAACTGACCTAAGACATATGCTACCTGCACACAGTTATAAAAGTAATTGGTATTATACCATAATTAGTAGTGCACAGATAACACTACAGGTATCATACTAATTGTAATTTTTGCTCATTCTAATTTAAGATGCTTAATTACAAACATTTTGTGCACGGAAATGTAGCTCAGTCTCAAGGCTCTCAACTCTCTGATGTGCCCCATGATAACGCGTATTCAGAGTGCTAATTGCATATTCAAAACAAGGGTTACATGAATTAAATTGCCACATTGCCAAAAGTTTAACCTAAAGAAAGAAATGTTAAGATGGCAGTGAAACTTAGGGAACAGAACATTCACTGTTTACATTGACCAGTAGTGAAACATTAGTCTTAGCAGATGGCACATTTGGTTGTGGAGTGAAACATTTGATGGTGGATATTTCAAGTTAATGAGTCTTGTAATGAGCGTGGCAGCAGGCTGATTGTAACCAGCCCAAATGAGGTGACCACATAGAGCTCCCTGAGAGTCAAATTTAAAGCCTCCAATGACGATGTGAATACAAAGAGGATACGATAGAAGCAAAAACTAGCCAGAATCAGAAAAAGGTAGAAGCAATGACGAGTAGTTAAAAGCTCATGAATCCACCAGATCTGGGGCAAGTATGAGGCCAAGGAACTCACAAAAACACTATCAAGTACTTCAGAAGTTTTGCACGAAAGTACACAATCTGATGGATTAAGATGAGCAACAATAAACATGCAATTTGACTCTTATGTTTCAAAAACTATTACTAGAAGATCAAGCTGAAGTTAACCATAGTAGCTTTCTCCAGCGGCAAACTTTCCATCCAATGTCCTAAGAGAGAAAGCAGAAGAAGCTATACAGTTTTTGCTTGAAAGAGATCCTAGCATTACTATGATCACACCAAGCTACTCATACGCCCTCCATAGGTGATTTTTCCCAATGGTCTCGAGGAGATAACTGCAGTCTCAATCAAAATGCAAAGCTTCAGGATCTAACACTTTGACCAAGAGAAGAATGATTCCTCACAGACTCATCGTAGACGAGCAAAGAACAGCTTGATACAAAATCTCAAGTTTGAGACCGAGAAGGAACCTCGTCGTTCATAAAAATAAGATCGGTGATAGGGAGAAGATACAAGGAAAGATGGTCTCAAACTGAGGAGGCCCCTGTTACGTCACTGAACTAATTAAACAAAGATCATACAAGATCAAGGACCTAATTCAAAATTGATCCTCCGGTCCTGGAAAGGTAACCTTGTATCAATAAGAGGACTGAAGAATCCATTGGCCAAACTAATTTGTATGCTAATCCTCTAAGATCGAATCAAAACTTACAAGGCCAAGCGCTCAACCCCAAAGCCCACAAATAAGTTGCCTCTGCCAAGGTCTGATTATACGTGATGCGATAAGTGTCCAAACTCCAAAGTCAGCCTACTAATGTCTCCCTAATCTTTACTATTACTTTGGATGATGATGTCATTATTTTGCGAAAAAAAATTCAAAAAAAGGAGAAAAAGCTATTGCGCCCCATACTCCACCACAAGGTTATCCACATCATCTATAGAAAAAAACAAAAAAACATCCAATTCATCTCTTTCTCACACTTCCCAAGGAAAAGTCCAAAGAACACCTAACTCATCTCTCTCTCACTAATCAAACCCACCTCACTACTCAGTCAAAAAAAGACATTCATCTAAATTAAGAAAAATAAAACTTTTAATTAGTACTTATAACATTTTAATTCCCCATATATATCATATGTTCGCCACTATTATTTGAGAATCAAAATGTGTAATGTATACAATTTATATATTTTGTTTCTTAAAAATCTCACACCAATTAATAATATAAACGTGTATCACATGTGCAAAATGCTATGCAAAATGCCAGTCTCCCTAATGGTCACCAAACAAAAATGCACAATGGTTTTGACCTTTGGTCACAATGTGGCAGACATGGCAACCTCAACAAAGTAGGTGTGTTGGTAGACTAATAAACATAGTGATTTAACTTTGGAGTTATTAAATAACCTTGATAATAGCTTTTCATGAGCACACAATTAACCAATTTTTGAGCTTTAATTATCATGTATTTATAATATATGACTTAAGGTAGCATTTACTACATTATATAATATTTAGGTGTCCTGCACTCCTATAATAAAATCTTAGCTCGATATTCATCGTTTACTATGGAAACCTCCCAAGTGCCCTCCAAAATGCTACCTATCAACCATGAGCTTTTTGGAACTTCAACACCCAATTCTACCTCCTACAACAGCTTAATCAATATACATTTCTTGTAAATTTTGGAATAAAGATGGCACCTGCATCAGTTCTACACAATAAATTCTTGGTGGTAAAAGGTCATAACTCATAACCAAGAAGTTGGTATAATTGGCCAATATTGACATAATTCATATTGTGTATTCTTTAAATAGAGAAGAGGGAAGAAAGATATGCACCACTAATGAGAGAAAACCAATTTTAAATCAACCATTATAATCTATACATAAAGAAAAAAAACACTAACCTCGTGGCGCAAGAGAGCACTTCTAGCACCTAGCGATGCAACTATAGCACTGACAGCAGCTTCATCTCCATGGTTCCTTAGTGCAAACAGAGCCGCATATCTCTCATACATGCCTTCTTTCTCATTCAGGAGAATTTCCCTTAATCAAAGAAAATATAAAATTCAGATTGATGGAAAATAAATGTATAAAATACGATAACAGAGCCTTCAGAGATTAAATACTGGCAATATACCTCAGTTGATCTACTGAAGAACAACGAGGAGCAGGCATGGCTGGATCAACAGACAGGAAAGGTGAAGCCTCCGATGGAGATGCTCCTTCACCACTAGTATTGTTCCTTTGTTCTTTAACGCGTCTAAGAGCTAATTCACATGTTTCTTGCACCTCCTGAGCAGGGTCAGATGCCAGACTCTGTTCCAGCAGGGGGATAATGTCCTCCAAACCAATTGCTCCAAGGGCTTCAGCTGCCTGCTAATACAATTCAAACTTGTGAGTAAAGAATTGAGAATTGTTAACAATACGAACAGTTTGTACTTTGTACCGCGAAAAAGTAAAGCTACCTCATGGCGGACAATGGGATGTAGTGAAAGATCTTTGAGAATCCCCACTAAGACAGGAATAGCTTCAACATCCTGCATTTGACCAAGAGCAAATGCCGCCTCATGCGCAAGTAAATTTGAGGAATCCCCCGTAGCTGAAGGTGGGAAATATATTGCGAATGATGAGGCTTCAAACCCGAATTTCATAATCATTATGATCTTTGAAAGATATTCAAGTGCATTTATAATTATCATCTACAGAGGTTAGTATTGTTGGTTAAGCTGCCATAAACAATCAAATTGGATGTGAAAAGTATATTGACTAGAGCATAACTGATGCAGTGAACATTGAATAAAGCCCTAACAGCTCAGGGAGAATTTGATACTAACTGCGACTGGAGGTCAAACGTGAAGCAACTCAATAGTAGTGGTTATTTATGTGGGTGGGAAAACTCGTCAAATGCAACGGTCATGTCCTTATCTATATGAATGTGGACTATGGTATTTTGAGCACTCATATTCTTGAACTAAGCATTCCTTTAGGAAACAAACCATATGGAGCTATTCCTCTCTTGCATGAGCTCCCATATCCTATCAGGTGGAGGGTATAGATCTCTTTTGAGTTGAGTGACTCCCAACTATGATGAACGGGTTCATCATCGAGAAGGCATACGAGTATTGTATATTGTTTAGGACATGTATCACACTAAGACAACAACAATCTATGCATCAACATTTGACAAATTATTTGTTCTCTTAGTTTCATTTTTGTTATTACCAATGTGTGTGTATATGTATGTATGTATGTATGTATGTATGTATGTGTATACTAAAATAATAAAATGTAGGCGTATCCTTACAAATCACATCCTAGACCTTTGAACAGATTGTGTACCCATAAATCCGACTCATTCAGTGTCCGTATCCGAATTCATACTACTGAATTCGGAAACATCATTGAGGAGACGTACAAGCATTGTATTTGTATCCATATTAGATTCTTGCATATTAGTTGAGGATACAAGTGAAACCCTTTTCGGCACATACCGCATATCCTAAAATCTATCTTGTAGTCTAATTGTATGGAACATCTATCAATCACTAAGACAACAACAATCTATGGATCAAAGCTTGACAAATTATTTATTCTCTTAGTTTTGATTTTCCATAATGATGTTTTTTGTTATCATGTATTTGTGTATGTATATGTATGTATACATATACATACATATACATAACTGTTATAGAATTTGTCAAATGTAGTGTCAAGGAAGAAAGCTACAATTGATTCTTAATTATAGAATTTAGAAATCACTTGAGCTGGATACTTCATTAACATAATTGTTATACAAATTCTACAGTTTTGCCACTATCGTCTTATGTTGCACTTGAGTTTTTCTAATATATGCAGGGTTTTTTTTAAAATAATATTAATTTAAAATAATATTATTAAAATAGGGGGGGATAAATTTTAATTAGCGAAATAGGATGGTTTCGAACCACCCCACCTAGCCCACCCCACCCCCCAGTATAGGGGGCGGGTTCCCAGAACCCGCCCCTTTTTTTTATTTTAAAAAATTAATTTAATTATTAATTTAATTATTAATTATAATTATTATCATAATATTATTATAATTATAATTCTTAATTATATAATTATCATATTATTATTATTATTATTATTATTATAATTCTTAATTATATAATTATAATATTATTATTATTACTATTATAATTATAATTATAATTATAATTATAATTCATAAAAATAGAATAAAAGTAAATAGACGAAAAAAAACATTTAAATTAAATAATAAAATTTCACTATATCAATGTTTTTTACAGAATGAATCCGTCAAAATTTACAATTCCAAAAAATCCTATCTATTTGTAAAATGTAAATGCTATATCGACGGTCAAATTTATAATAACAAAATGAATCCGTCAAATTTATAATACAAAAAAATCTGAGTGCACTTGTCACGATCCTGAAGGTCCCGCACCTGATGCATATCCTGGACATCTGGTCCTATAATGGCCTGGTTGTTTGCATAGGCTACATCTGGATTGCCTTTGCTGAGGATCAGCATCCATTGTCATTCGATCTCGACGTACCTTAGGTCTTCCGGGCCTTATATTTTTTTCCGGCGGTAATACAGTCGGTGTTTGTCTGTTGGCAGTATAATAGTGCCAATAGCGATTGTCCGGTATAGGATGAAATTTTGGATCGTATGCACCTTGGTAATTAGAAACTGTATAGTAATTGGAAGCAAAATTGTAATGTGAGGTATGCATACTGCTCGCAGCAGCAATTGCGTGGGCACAAGGTAAATGTTGTTGCTGGAAAAGACCGCATGTATACGAAGAGAGCCCTTCATCTCTAAAGTTCACGGTATATTGATTCCCATTACCGCCCGTCATCTGAAACTCCGCCGTGTCAAACCTTTCGGATCTGTAGTATTGTGCTCTGCGCTCTCTTTTCCGAAAGATATCTTCGTAATACGCGGTGAGCAGAGTGTCCATCGCCAAGGACTTTTCTCTTCTGTGCACAAAATAAGTATTCATCCGGAAAAATGTTCGAACAATCAGCCCCTGTATCGGTAAGCCTCTAACCCCTTTAAGGACCCCGTTGAAGCTTTCAGACATATTAGTCGTCATTAGGAGATATCTGCACCCATCATCATGTGCTTGTGACCACATGCGTACTGGATACTCATCTAACCACGCTTTCGCGGCTTGACTCATCTCCCCAATTTTCGTCATGTATATGTCGTGAACATTAGGGTCAGGCGTTTCACCGGCTCTGTACATAAGTTTATGTAGATCCGAATTTTTAAATTTTCGATCAAAATTTTGCCTAAAGTGTCGTAGGCAAAACCTATGTGGGGTCGTCGGAAATACAGATCTCATTCCAGCCAGTATTCCCAGATGTCTATCAGATATGATGCATAAATCCGTTCTATGAAGAACAGATGGGATATTTTTGAGGTTACGGAAAAACCATGACCAGGATGATGTATTTTCACCCTCGACAATAGCAAATCCCAACGGAAATATACCGTTATTAGCATCAACACCTGTAGCAATTAACATGCAGCCTCTGTACTTACCGTATAGATACGTACCATCAACGCACAATACCGGCCGACAGTGTGTGAAACCAGCCGCACATGGACCAAAGCACCAGAAAATTCTTTGAAACCCGACAGAGCCCTCGACGTCTGTTTCTGTGGTTTTTAACCGGTATACAGTTCCCGGATTTGATGCTTTCATGGCTTCCATAAAAGGGACTAGTGAGTTGTACGAGCTTTTCCAGTCCCCGAATATCTTGCACAAAGCCTTTCTACGAGCATCCCATGCCTTCACATACGAAATCTGAATTTTATGCTCTCCGCTAACCAAGAGCCGTATCTCTCGGGGAGTCATCGCCACATCTGTACGGATCAGGGGCATGATTAGCGAGCAAATGTAAGATGAAGTGCAATTCCGGTGATCCTGTGACATAATAGAATTGATGCAAGTGTGTTCTTGGTTGTATTTCGTGACCTTCCAAGCCTGGGCTCTTTTGGAACAACATGCATGCAATCTCCACTGACATTCAGGAGATTTCGTACATACCACAGTATAGTACGTCTTATTTGACTCTTCGGTTTTAAATGTAACGTTTTGCTGAATGGACCACGACTTCAGCTTACAAATAAGATCTCCTTTTTCCTGAAACAAATCCCCGACGCTGATGCAGTCTTCGCTTGCTGCTGTCGCGTCCAAATAGGGTGCCGTATTTACTTCTGCAACGGCTAAGTCTGCCCAACCATCATCTTCTAGCGGATCGAGGCCGGGATCTTCTAGTTCGACAAAATCGTTATTCGCAACCATACCATCAAAGAATGCTACCTCATTCAATCCAGCAGCATATTCCACGCTATCCTCCCCCTGATCACCTTCACCGATTTCATCATCATCGCTGCCACACATATTGTCACGCCCCGCTTCCCAAAATACGGAAAACGAGGGATGACTAGGCCAGCCATGCTCCTACGGTCAAGGAATCATCCTGCCGTAGTCACACTTCGGCTTCTAGCATTGCATGGTAATCAGTAAATAAAGCGCAGTGGTAAAGGAATCACATCACTAATCTATTACATTAATATTCCATTGTTCACAAATTTCAGATAACAAGAACAAATACTATCCAAAGACAAACTTACGATCACTTTTAAATGAAGCAGAAAAATGGAAAGTACACCAGTCTAAATCTCCGTGAACTCGAAGGGTAGATCCGTCTCCTGTGCTGGTCCTTCCGCGGGATCTGAGCATGCATACTCAGGTCGTCAGAGCGACACAATAACAATTATATTATAATGAGGTGAAACAGGTATATGAGATAATACTGGTATAAGAACAATGCGAGTAACCACTATGTCACTATATGATGCAGAATATGTTATATGTCCCTATCGGTCTCTAGGTCGTGTTTGAAATCACATAGTGGAAGGAGGATCATGTTTAACAGGAGTCTCGTACATACCCGAGACAACGGCCCACATGCTCGGGACATAACCCTGTCAGCCGGATCGCTAGATCCTATCCTACATGTATCGATATCTCTGTTCGAATGATCATCCTCTAAAATCGGTCCCGCTAAATACGATACTCTTTCCACTTTGATTTCCCCTTTTTCCCCAGGTTCTCACTAGTTATGATCTTGATCTAGTCATGTACAAGTATATCAATGGCACGATTTTTATCACTGTTCACTGTATCAATCACTGTCACGAATGTTCATTTTCCATTGATGTACTTGTCACAACTAAACCAACATCTGTCACGTACGATAATGCACTGTCCACACGTACTAACACTGAGTATATGGCAAGGGTATGATATATGTATGTATGCCACCAATGAGTTCTGTATATTATGAATCAACATGCATGTCAAGAACTGAAATAAATTGCACAGATTATTATGTTAGGAATTCAGCGAAATGATGTAAGTAAGATACATAGAACACTCAGTCAGTAATTCATCAGAATTTGTTTCAGTTCAATCGGGATTCCGCTTCTCAAGATATAGCAGTTTCAATTTAAGTGCGCGCGGCTGGAAATTCAGTCTCAGAACTGAACGTCCATTTCGCGGCACGAATTGCACCCAGTTGGGTTCAGAATTTAATGATGTCACAGTTAAATGAAATTTAGGGTTTTCGATAAAGTATTCAACGCAACAGACGGATCCTCAATCGCATCTGTACGTTGAAAGTTATGACCAGTTTAATCTCAGGGTGTCACTTCAGAAACTGTTCTGGACAGATATACGTTCTGCCCTTTTAAATACATTTTAAAATAGCAAACGGCGATGAAATGGAATGGAACCACTTGGTTCGTTAAACTAACAGAACTATCTTTAATCTACAGTAGGATTCCGTAACACACGACTTCAAGAAACACAGTGGTGCAGATCTTTAAACAGAGCACAATAATCAGGAACGCTCTGGACTGCAGTCCAGAGTCGTGTTCCGACCCAGTTATCATCATGATTACAGAACAGAAATCATTAGGATTTTCCATAGGGTTAAAGTTCGTCAAGTCGGCTTCGATTTAAGCCCTAGAACACATCAATCCAGTTTGAATACAATTTATGGTGATTTTATTCGTTTTCAGATACGAGAAAATTTCTAGTTTTAACGGCATATTTGGGGGTATCAGTTTTTGTTACAAACAATCATATTTTCCAGAGATATTCATACACTATGTTTATCACTATAAGGGCCAACATAAAACGTCGGGTTCCGTCAAAATAAACAATCATTTTCATGAAAGAATAGCATCGAACACTTTGATCGTATTATGCATTAGTATTTGGCAATTCCGTAAACTAGTTATTTTAGGTTCATATCATTAATACTTTAGCATGAAGCAAGTAAGCACTTGCCTGGTAACGACTCGGGGTCACGGGGAAGCAACGTCGTCACAAACGCGCGTTGTACGCCGCGGAACAAGTTTGCGCGAGCTTCGATCAAAAGCGGGTTTTTGCGTCGGGCTTTTCCGGAGTCGTCTTGCGTGCGCTGGAAGCTTAGAGGGGCTCTGTGGTTCACTTGGGACTTGCTGGGGTCGACGATGGTTGGCCGCGGTCGCTCCGGCGACGTGCACAGTGCACGGGGTTTCTCTTTTGGAGAGAGAGAGAGAGAGAGGAGTGTGGGGGTCGGGTTTGTGGTGATGGTGATGATGCTGAGGGGGTGAGGGAGTCTCAGAGTGGTTCAGGGAGGCTCATCGGCGTCGGGATCCAGAGGGTGGCCGAGCTCGGGATATGGGTTGGTGTGAATTTTCGAGAGAGGAGAGTGCTCGGTTGAGGCTGGGAATGTGAGGAGAGAGAGCAGTGGGGGACTTGGGGTGCTTGGTGATGAAGAGGGAGAACGTAGGGAGGTTCGTCGTCGTCGTCGAGTGGGGGTTGCAGTGGCTCGGTGGGGGTTTCTGCGAATATAGAGGGAGAGAGATGAGGAGTTTGAGAAAGGGTGTGAGGGATGAGAGGAGTTCGAGACGAGAGTTTGAGTTAGAGGGAGTCATGGCCGGGGGGTCGTGGAGCACGGCGAGGGCGACGTGGGGGAAACTCGGGGACGTGGGTCGCGAGAGTTAAAAGAGCGGGAACAGTTTGGACGAGGGAGGAAGGTAAAGGAACGGGTCGGGTAAAGAGGAAACAGGCCGGGGGATTGGGCCGGCCCGCAAAAAGAAATTCCCCTTGCTTTAAAAACCCTGGTGGGCTTCAAAGGAAAGGACCGGGCGAGTTAAATAAGGAATTCCTTAAATCAAAATAGAGTGGGCCGGGGAAGTTTTATATTGAGAATTTAAATGAGATGTGGGCTGGAGAATGGAATTGGGCTGGGGAAAATTTTATTTGTTAATAAATGATTTTGGGCTGAGGGAAAATTCTAAAGAAGGGGCCGGGTTTAAGTGTAAATTTTGATTTTAATTTGGGTTTTTAATTTAGGTTTTAATTTAATCGGCTTTGGTTTTAACTCTTGGATTTTAACTTTTAGGTTTAGGGAAAAATATAAATATCTTGCTTAACCAACCAATCCAAATATGAAAGAAAAGAAGGAAAGCTACTGGAATCAGAAAATGGGAGACTTTTATTGAAAAGGAAACGGGGATTTACATCATACCCCCCTTAACAAAAATTTCGTCCTCGAAATTTGACAAGGATACAAGAATACAAAAGTACTAAACAAAAAGATGTGGATAACGATCACGGATGTCTTCCTCCCGCTCCCAGGTGGATTCTCCTGGGGAACGACCGCCCCAAGACACTCGGACTAACGGAATGATCTTATTCTTCAGCACTTTCTCTCTGCGGTCGAGAATGGTAGTAGGCTGTTCCTCGTATGACAGATCAGTCCCCAAAACTAACTCTGAATGGTCCAGAACATGGTTCTCATCTCGAACGTAACGCCGCAACTGTGACACATGGAAGGTATTGTGCACACCGGCTAGCGATGGAGGCAAGGCAAGTCGATAAGCCACCTCTCCTACTCGCTCTAGCACCTCAAAAGGTCCGATAAAGCGGGGACTAAGCTTTCCTCGACCTCCGAACCTGATAACTCCACGAGTAGGGGAAATCTTCAAGAACACATGATCTCCGATTTCGAACTCAAGGGCCCTTCTGCTGGTATCTGCCCAACTCTTCTGTCGATCCTGAGCCGCCTTGATACGCTGTCTGATCATTTGGACTTTGTCAACTGTCTGAACAATGAGTTCGGGGCCTAGCAGTCTTCTTTCTCCCACATCATCCCAACATACTGGTGATCGACATTTCCGCCCGTATAATGCTTCAAAAGGAGCCATCTGAATACTAGCCTGATAACTATTGTTATAAGAGAACTCGACTAGATGCAGATGGTCCTCCCAGGAACCTTGAAAGTCCAACATACAGGCTCTCAGCATGTCCTCGAGCGTCTGAATCGTACGCTCGGATTGTCCATCCGTCTGTGGGTGATAAGCTGTGCTGAAATTTAGGCGGGTACCCAAGCTCTCCTGTAAGCTCTTCCAAAAGTGCGACAAGAATCTCGTGTCTCGGTCTGATACAATGCTGACTGGAACACCGTGAAGTCGTACGATCTCCTGCATATATCTTTCTGCCAATGATTCTGTCGACTGTCCTACTCGGAAAGGTAGAAAGTGTGCAACTTTTGTGAGGCGATCGACGATAACCCAAATGGCGTTATTGCCCCTAGGGCTCCGTGGTAAGGCCGTCACGAAATCCATAGTAATGTGCTCCCACTTCCATTCCGGTATTGGCAGGGGTTGTAACAGTCCTGCTGTCCTCTGGTGCTCCGCCTTCACCTGCTGACATACCAAGCACCTGGATACGAACCTCGCAATTTCCCGCTTCATTCCGTTCCACCAAAAGTGCTGCTTTAGGTCCTGATACATTTTCGTACTTCCCGGATGCACTGAATAAGCTGAACTGTGTGCTTCAGCCAACACTTCTTCTCGAATACCTCCTTTAGGTACGCAGAGTCTGCTGCCGAATCTCAGAGAGCCATCTTCATGTATAATCAGTTCTGTTCTTAGTCCAGCTTTCACTTCCTCTCTAAACTTTTGCAATCGGGGATCGTCCGCCTGTGCAGTCTTGATGCGATCCACCAGAGAAGATTGCACCTGCAGTTACCAAAGTTGACTAAGTGCGTTCGGCGTAACGACCTCAAGTGCAAGTCTCTGGAAATCCTCAATAATACTCCTCTGATCGGTCAACATCATGACCGCTGGCTTGCGACTGAGCGCATCTGGTACAACATTCACCTTCCCCGGGTGATACTGAAGGTCCAAGTCGTAATCTGCCATTAGCTCTAGCCATCGGCGCTGCCTCATATTCAATTCCTTCTGGGTGAAAACATACTTCAAACTTTTGTGATCTGTGTACACCTCCACTTTCTCACCCAATAGATAGTGCCTCCAAATCTTCAATGCAAAGACTACCGCAGCTAACTCCAAGTCATGTGTGGGGTAGTTCTTCTCGTGGTTTCTCAGTTGTCGAGAGGCGTAAGCAACCACACGTCCGTGCTGCATCAAAACACAGCCTAAACCCTTCCCTGAGGCATCACTGTGTATCACCAAACCGCCTGAATCATCTGGTACAGTAAGAATAGGCGCCGTGGTTAACTTCTGCTTTAGTGTGTCGAAGGCCTGAGTGCACTCCTCTGTCCATGTAAACGGCACGTCCTTCCGTGTCAGCCGCGTCAATGGTTCCGCGATTCTTGAGAAATCCTGGACGAATCTCCGATAATAACCTGCCAATCCCAGAAAACTCCTGATCTCGGCCACTGACTTCGGCGTCGGCCAATCTCTGACAGATTCTATCTTCGCCGGGTCAACCGAGATGCCTTCGCCTGAAACAATATGTCCCAAAAACTGTACCTTGTCGAGCCAGAACTCACACTTGCTTAGCTTCGCATACAGCTTCTCCTCCCGAAGAATTTGTAGGACCGTGCGCAAATGTTCAGCGTGCTCCTCCTGAGTCTTCGAGTAGACAAGTATGTCGTCGATAAACACAACGACAAACGCGTCCAAGTATTTCGCGAACACCCTGTTCATCAAGTCCATGAATATTGCTGGGGCGTTGGTAACGCCGAACGGCATCACAAGGAACTCGTAATGTCCGTATCGGGTCCTGAAAGCTGTCTTGCACACATCCTCGGCTGCTACCCTGATTTGATGATACCCGGAACGGAGGTCCAACTTCGAGAAAACCTTGGCTCCACTTAGCTGATCAAATAGGTCGTCAATGCGCGGGATTGGGTACTTATTCTTTATGGTAACCTTGTTCAGCTCCCGGTAATCTATACACATCCGCAACGATCCATCCTTCTTCTTTACCAATAGAACTGGTGCACCCCACGGTGAAGCGCTTGGCCGGATGAATCCTTTCTCCAATAGTTCTTCAACCTGTTTCTTCAATTCCGCCAATTCAACTGGTGCCATTCTGTATGGGGCCCTGGATACTGGGGCTGTACCTGGAGTCAAGTCGATTGAGAACTCCAAAATTCGAGGAGGTGGTAGACCTGGTAAATCCTCGGGAAACACGTCCAGAAAGTCCCGAACAATTTCTGGGGCTGGGCTTCTATCAATCTCCATAGCTGTCAGCTCCTTAGGCTTTGCTCTGTATTTAGCTGGCTCCAAAGATTCGCTTCCGCCCTCGAAAATGAACTCCGGGTGATTGGGAATGCGGAAGATCACATTCCTTGCACGACAATCGATAACCGCATGAAAAGTACTCATCCAATCCATCCCAAGAATTGCGTCGTAACTGCCTGTCCCAATTAGGAGGAAATTCGCATAGAATTCCCTGCCACACACTACAACCGGGCATAATCTACATTCTCGGCTAGATATAATGATGCCATTACCCGTATGAATTTCCCATCCCTTAGCTAGTGTTTCATGTGGTATTGAGTGTGTAGTAGTGAAATGCTCAGACAAGAAACAATGCGATGCTCCCGAATCAAAAAGTACTCTAGCTGGTAAGGAATGCACGAGTAGAGTACCTGTAACCACGTCTCCTGACGCCTCTGCCTGCTCGGCGGTCAAGGTGAAAGCCCGTCCCTGACCGCGACCTGTAAATGGTTGTCTCTGCTCCTGCGGCCTCTGCTGTGACGGTCCAGAACCTGCCTGTGCCTCTGCTCGCTCAGGGCAACTGCCAATCTTGTGCTGACTAGAACCGCAAATCAAACACTGTCCCTTGGCACGGCGACAGTCCTTCTGGGTATGTCCTCCTCTACCGCAATAGCCGCAAGTTACGCCCTGTCTCTGGGGGCGCTGCTGTGGTACAAATGGGCGCTTCATTTGCGTCGTCCCTGGCCTGTGAACCGGTATGGCTCCTCGAGATGGCGTGTGGGTACGTGCTGGAACGACTGAGGGTCTCCTGAACTTGTTAATCAGTTGCTCCTGAACTCTCGCCGCATTGAGTACCTGTGCGAAAGTCTGCAGATCCAACGAAGCAATCAACTGCTGCAACTCAAAATCTAACCCCTGAAGGAAACGCCTGGCCCTGGTGACCTCTGAGGCGACCATGTACGGAGCGAAACGACTCAAGCGGTTGAACTCTGCCGCATAAACATCCACTGGGCGTCCATTCTGCTTTAAGAGAATAAACCTCTCCTCCATTTCTGCCTTGGCTGTGGAAGGAAAATAATGATCTAGGAAGCACTCCTTAAACTTGCTCCATTCGATCGGCCTGTCGAGTCTGCTCTCTTCCACCGACCACCATGTGCGGGCCTCGTCTTCTAATTGTATCTTTATCACGTCCACTCTGTCTTCCTCTGGAACCCTGGCGGCAGTCAATAAATTCTCCATGTTCACCAACCATTGCTCCGCCTCAAGGGGTTCAGCTAACCCTGTGAACGCAGCTGGGTGTAACCGTCGGAAGTCTGCTACTGTACCAGCCCTAGCATGATAAGCTGGTGGAACAACGCCCTCGGGGGCGGTAATAAATGCGGAGGGCCCTCCTGTGGCGGTAATCGCTCTAAGTCCCTCAGTGAGCAAGTCGGTCTTCCTCTCCTGAGCTTCCGCGAGAGTAGTCAGTGCGCTGAGCATCCTTTCCGTGCGGTCCTGAGAGCTGGAGTCCGAGGAGGGGTCGTTCGGGGACGTCATATCACTGGAAGATTCAAAAGGATAGGATCAGATTCAAGGATGGAAATCAAGAGTACTGAACCAAGAATAACGTAATATTGCATAGTTAATGTTATCCCTTGATACTAAACACAGGCTCTGATACCAACTAAACCATGTCACGCCCCGCTTCCCAAAATACGGAAAACGAGGGATGACTAGGCCAGCCATGCTCCTACGGTCAAGGAATCATCCTGCCGTAGTCACACTTCGGCTTCTAGCATTGCATGGTAATCAGTAAATAAAGCGCAGTGGTAAAGGAATCACATCACTAATCTATTACATTAATATTCCATTGTTCACAAATTTCAGATAACAAGAACAAATACTATCCAAAGACAAACTTACGATCACTTTTAAATGAAGCAGAAAAATGGAAAGTACACCAGTCTAAATCTCCGTGAACTCGAAGGGTAGATCCGTCTCCTGTGCTGGTCCTTCCGCGGGATCTGAGCATGCATACTCAGGTCGTCAGAGCGACACAATAACAATTATATTATAATGAGGTGAAACAGGTATATGAGATAATACTGGTATAAGAACAATGCGAGTAACCACTATGTCACTATATGATGCAGAATATGTTATATGTCCCTATCGGTCTCTAGGTCGTGTTTGAAATCACATAGTGGAAGGAGGATCATGTTTAACAGGAGTCTCGTACATACCCGAGACAACGGCCCACATGCTCGGGACATAACCCTGTCAGCCGGATCGCTAGATCCTATCCTACATGTATCGATATCTCTGTTCGAATGATCATCCTCTAAAATCGGTCCCGCTAAATACGATACTCTTTCCACTTTGATTTCCCCTTTTTCCCCAGGTTCTCACTAGTTATGATCTTGATCTAGTCATGTACAAGTATATCAATGGCACGATTTTTATCACTGTTCACTGTATCAATCACTGTCACGAATGTTCATTTTCCATTGATGTACTTGTCACAACTAAACCAACATCTGTCACGTACGATAATGCACTGTCCACACGTACTAACACTGAGTATATGGCAAGGGTATGATATATGTATGTATGCCACCAATGAGTTCTGTATATTATGAATCAACATGCATGTCAAGAACTGAAATAAATTGCACAGATTATTATGTTAGGAATTCAGCGAAATGATGTAAGTAAGATACATAGAACACTCAGTCAGTAATTCATCAGAATTTGTTTCAGTTCAATCGGGATTCCGCTTCTCAAGATATAGCAGTTTCAATTTAAGTGCGCGCGGCTGGAAATTCAGTCTCAGAACTGAACGTCCATTTCGCGGCACGAATTGCACCCAGTTGGGTTCAGAATTTAATGATGTCACAGTTAAATGAAATTTAGGGTTTTCGATAAAGTATTCAACGCAACAGACGGATCCTCAATCGCATCTGTACGTTGAAAGTTATGACCAGTTTAATCTCAGGGTGTCACTTCAGAAACTGTTCTGGACAGATATACGTTCTGCCCTTTTAAATACATTTTAAAATAGCAAACGGCGATGAAATGGAATGGAACCACTTGGTTCGTTAAACTAACAGAACTATCTTTAATCTACAGTAGGATTCCGTAACACACGACTTCAAGAAACACAGTGGTGCAGATCTTTAAACAGAGCACAATAATCAGGAACGCTCTGGACTGCAGTCCAGAGTCGTGTTCCGACCCAGTTATCATCATGATTACAGAACAGAAATCATTAGGATTTTCCATAGGGTTAAAGTTCGTCAAGTCGGCTTCGATTTAAGCCCTAGAACACATCAATCCAGTTTGAATACAATTTATGGTGATTTTATTCGTTTTCAGATACGAGAAAATTTCTAGTTTTAACGGCATATTTGGGGGTATCAGTTTTTGTTACAAACAATCATATTTTCCAGAGATATTCATACACTATGTTTATCACTATAAGGGCCAACATAAAACGTCGGGTTCCGTCAAAATAAACAATCATTTTCATGAAAGAATAGCATCGAACACTTTGATCGTATTATGCATTAGTATTTGGCAATTCCGTAAACTAGTTATTTTAGGTTCATATCATTAATACTTTAGCATGAAGCAAGTAAGCACTTGCCTGGTAACGACTCGGGGTCACGGGGAAGCAACGTCGTCACAAACGCGCGTTGTACGCCGCGGAACAAGTTTGCGCGAGCTTCGATCAAAAGCGGGTTTTTGCGTCGGGCTTTTCCGGAGTCGTCTTGCGTGCGCTGGAAGCTTAGAGGGGCTCTGTGGTTCACTTGGGACTTGCTGGGGTCGACGATGGTTGGCCGCGGTCGCTCCGGCGACGTGCACAGTGCACGGGGTTTCTCTTTTGGAGAGAGAGAGAGAGAGAGAGAGAAGGAGTGTGGGGGTCGGGTTTGTGGTGATGGTGATGATGCTGAGGGGGTGAGGGAGTCTCAGAGTGGTTCAGGGAGGCTCATCGGCGTCGGGATCCAGAGGGTGGCCGAGCTCGGGATATGGGTTGGTGTGAATTTTCGAGAGAGGAGAGTGCTCGGTTGAGGCTGGGAATGTGAGGAGAGAGAGCAGTGGGGGACTTGGGGTGCTTGGTGATGAAGAGGGAGAACGTAGGGAGGTTCGTCGTCGTCGTCGAGTGGGGGTTGCAGTGGCTCGGTGGGGGTTTCTGCGAATATAGAGGGAGAGAGATGAGGAGTTTGAGAAAGGGTATGAGGGATGAGAGGAGTTCGAGACGAGAGTTTGAGTTAGAGGGAGTCGTGGCCGGGGGGTCGTGGAGCACGGCGAGGGCGACGTGGGGGAAACTCGGGGACGTGGGTCGCGAGAGTTAAAAGAGCGGGAACAGTTTGGACGAGGGAGGAAGGTAAAGGAACGGGTCGGGTAAAGAGGAAACAGGCCGGGGGATTGGGCCGGCCCGCAAAAAGAAATTCCCCTTGCTTTAAAAACCCTGGTGGGCTTCAAAGGAAAGGACCGGGCGAGTTAAATAAGGAATTCCTTAAATCAAAATAGAGTGGGCCGGGGAAGTTTTATATTGAGAATTTAAATGAGATGTGGGCTGGAGAATGGAATTGGGCTGGGGAAAATTTTATTTGTTAATAAATGATTTTGGGCTGAGGGAAAATTCTAAAGAAGGGGCCGGGTTTAAGTGTAAATTTTGATTTTAATTTGGGTTTTTAATTTAGGTTTTAATTTAATCGGCTTTGGTTTTAACTCTTGGATTTTAACTTTTAGGTTTAGGGAAAAATATAAATATCTTGCTTAACCAACCAATCCAAATATGAAAGAAAAGAAGGAAAGCTACTGGAATCAGAAAATGGGAGACTTTTATTGAAAAGGAAACGGGGATTTACACATATCAATATCACCCGTAGCAACATAAGGCTCGGGTGCAATATATGATGGTTGTGGTCGGTGTAATGTGGATGGTTCAGGGTGAGAAGACCGGAAAGATGTGGACGGACATGCTTGGAATGCGCTGCTTGGATCGTGTTGGAATGATGCGGAGGTGTAGGGAAATCTGCGTTTAGTATATAAATTGTTATTATAATATTATTCCCTAATTTTTTCGTAACTAAATCATCACCTGTTTCAAATTTATTTACTTGTGGAAGGCTGTGTATGGTAATTCTTGCTGTTCTTCTGGGGTGCATGTAACTGCAGCAGTCGACTGGAAGAACCTGGATTTATGCATTTTATTAAATGTTTGAATATTAGTATACAGGTATTACTAAAATGCTTAAATATGGGTTTATAAAATGTTTACCCATGTGCTTGAAGATTTGAATAATGTTGTGTATAGTCATATCCACCGGCACTGACGGCATCATCGTTGACCATGTGACCGTACCCCCAGGAACTATCTCCAGCATTACCATCAAAATTATCCGTTGGAGGGGCATCAGATACTTCCAATTGCTCCTTCTGAACCAAAAGTTCAAAAGAATGCTGCGTGCTTGAGAGACCGAAATCTATCATCGAAGATATTGATGCATCGTCTGTAATTTCAACCAATGCATTTCCACTGAACATAGGCCAGATACAACTTAACTTAACCCTACTTTCACGGGGATCGTATTTCGTAATTTTGTACACTTTAGCCTCTAGTTCATCATATGTCGTTGATGCTTCCAATCGCATGATTCGTGCAGACCCGCCCATATACTCGGGACCTTGTGCACTTGTGATAACCTGGCCATCGTATTTACATACAACAAATATACTTGGGGAGGCCATAATCCTGCACAAAAAACAGTTATATTTTTTATGTTGTGTTGAAATTGCAAAAAAATTTCAAACTCGAAGGTTGCTTACTTCCAATACTTTATGAACTGTTCTACTGCTCGAAGATTGCTTACTCGCAGACTATGGTACTGAACTTCACCTTCTTCTAAAACTCCACACTTACACAAAATTGATAGCGGAGAAGAACTGATCGAAGTAAATGGATAGTGAGCGGTGTAGGATGCAAATTTGACAGAGATGAAATGAAATGGGTAGTGCGGAGACATATTTATAGCGGCAAGATATTGAAGAGAGCGGGTTCTAACAACCCGTCCTATTATTCACCAGAGTCGTACCCTAGTATTCACCAGAGTCGTTCACCAGAGTCGTACAAATAATTATTGAAGAAAGTGACAAAATTAATGAAGAGGGCGGGTTCCAAGAACCCGCCCTCTTCAATATGATCTTCTGCATCATATTCTGCATACATTAAATTGATTTGACAACACAATATAAAAAAATAAATTTAATGAAGAGGGCGGGTTCCAGGAACCCGCCCTCTTAATTTCTGAAAACAACAGTATTGATGTGAATGGACAAAGACAAATATTACTCACGTTGCTTAAAAATTATTGATGTGACATATAAAGTAGAAATGACAAATAGTACTTAAATAGTACTGATTTGACATCTCATTAATTAATGAAGAGGGCGGGTTCCTGGAACCCGCCCTCTTCTTTGTGAATAAGACCGATCTCTGTAATTTTTGAAGAGGGCGGGTTCCTGGAACCCGCCCTCTTCATTAATTAGTAATTGATTTGACTAATTATTGAAGAGGGCGGGTTCCTGGAACCCGCCCTCTTGACAAGAAAGACTGTAGCGGATTTCTGTAACCCGTTCACCTCTATAAATACCGAGCCTCCACACTTTCATCAACCACACAATTTCTAATCTGTGCTTCTAATCTCTTGATAAAACTCTCGACAAATCTCTGCTTCAGTACATTTCAATGGAGAATCAACCACTCGACAAATCTCTGCTTGTGCATCAAAATGAACACATATCGTTCAATATATTACACGGGGAGGAAATATTCTAAACTTAGTTAATTTGTTTTAATTACACCTTTCATTTAATTTTTGTAGTTGAAAATAACATTATTTAATTTTGCAGGATGGAGATAATCTCACCGTCGTCACGCATAGCTCCGACAAATGGGTAGTTAGCGACCAAAGAATAAACCAACGGCTTAGACTGGCCGGATTTTATGAAGCGTCGTTGATTCGACATATCCAAATCGACCACGCTCTCGTCACCTCTCTGGTCGAACGTTGGAGAAAAGAGACCCACACCTTTCATCTAAGATGGGGTGAGGCCACAATCACACTCCAGGATATTGGCCTCTTACTCGGTTTACGGGTTAATGGGCTTGCGTTGGTCGGAGGAAAAATTGTTGGTCCAGATACCGACCGGCCATACTGGGATACATATGCCGAGTCTGCTCTCGGACAGGTAAACAATTTCATTCTGATTTCCCTATTTAGTGTACCTATTTTATATTTTACATTATTTCTAGTTTTAACATTTAAAAAAATACTAATATCAGGCACCAGGAGGCCACAGTAAGGGGTATAAAATCAATTTGAACTGGTTAAGAGATACATTCAGTAATATCCCTGATGAAGCCACCGATGAAGTTTTGGATAGACATGCACGTGCCTACATTCTGTACATGATCGGTTCTTGGTTGATACCGGACCAATCAGCAACGCATATCCATCCGTTATACCTTGGCTTCCTAGCGGATTTTGATGTTTGTGGCCAATATGCTTGGGGAGCAGGGGTCCTGGCCTTTCTCTATAAGGAACTCGATAAAGCATGTGCTCCAACGAAGAATAAAATTTGTGGATGCAGTACATTACTTCAGGTAAATTCTTTATTTTTCACAGCTAGAATTTTGCAATATTGGTTCTCTCTCAAATAATCTAAAACTTTATTTCTAGATCTGGTCGTGGGAGCATATGTATATAGGAAGACCAGAGAATATTAAAATAACTGGCTTGGATAACCCCGGAAAGCCGCTCGGCTGCTGGTGGAATGGGAAGAAAGCGTATAAGGCTCCTCGTCGAGTGCTTAGGTACTATAGAGATGAGTTGAATCGCATGGAGGTGGCTCAGGTAATCATAATTTGGGTAATTTAATTTGTTTTACAATTTTGAAAATACCTAAATCACAATTTTTTACTATGTTATTTGCGCAGTTTCTGTGGACGCCTTATACAGCATATCGTCTAGAAAACTTACCCGGCATCTGTCTCGAAGGAGAGCCGGTTTGGCGGGCTCGATGCCCACTCCTCTGCATCAATGTCGTTGTTATGCACCTCCCAGATAAGGTATTGCGGCAGTTTGATAGATTGCAACATATTCCTGTCCCGCCGCCTTCGCCTATGACAATAGAGGGAGACATGCGAGGAGGAAATACGGAGCGTGATTGGAGAGAGCATCATCATCAGTATTTGCTGAGATGGGAGGATAGGCAGCATAGTATTGCCTTACAGCAAATAGGTGACCACACAGCTACCGACGCTACCGAAGTATATCTACAGTGGTATAAGCGTGTCACCATAAGATATCTTTCTGCTCCTCCCAAAAACTTCCCAAACATCTCGCGGTACGAGCCTAGAGGCCATATGGAACGAGATTTGGTAAGCCGCCCTCTTTATATCATATTACTTTTTAACATCCGGCGGTATGAGTCAATACTTATTTCTTATTTCTAATGTAACGACAGGCTCGTGGGTTGCATTTCGTACAAACAATGGTGCAGGAACCATACCCGACTGATGCTGGTCCGGCATCTCAGGCTCAATTTTCAAATCTCGACCAATTTATTGGTGGTGTACTTGGTTCATATGGTATTTCTCAACATTTATCGCCGGCACCGGAGCCGCAGTATCATCCGGCACTGCAGCCGCAGTATGACCCGGCACCGCAGCCGCAGTATGACCCGGCACCAGAGCCGCAGTATCAAGGAGATCCAGCGCAGCAGGATCCGTGGTTTGGATCACCATACCGTCAACAGCAACCCTGGCATACCGGACATGCGCAACAACAACAGTCTTGGGGATCAGGTTTTTCAGAACAGCCGTCTTGGGGGTTAGGTTCAGCGCAACAACAGCACCCTTGGGGGTCAGGATTTGAGCAGCCATGGGGCCAAGGTTTTGTGCAAAATCAGCCGCATGAAACCGGGACAAGTTCTTCGCTACAACTGCCCAGTTGGGCTTCGGATTTAGCGTCCTACGCAAATTTGTTGGGAAGCAACACATATCCGACACCTGTCCCACATTCAGGTTCAGGATTTGTGGATCAACAGCCTGTCCAAGACGTTGCTGAAGACGAAGCTGAAACAGAACCCGAACCCGAAGCAGCAGAGCAGACGCCGACGCCGCCACCGCCATCTATCCAAGAAACAGGTGGTTCCTCCAGTCATCCCAGGAGGCATAGGCTTATGTCAAGCCTTCTCGGATTTCATAAAGGAAAAGGGAAAGGAAAAAAACAGCATTTACATTTTACAAATAGATAGGATTTTTTGGCATTGTAAATTTTGACGGATTCATTCTGTAAAAAAAAAATTTGATATAGTGAAATTTTATTATTTAATTTAAATGTTTTTTTGTCTATTTAATTTAATTTTATTTTTAATAATATTATAATTATAATTATAATTATAATTATATCGTTAATAATTATAATTAATAATTAAATTAATTTATAAAAAAAAAGGGTGCGGGTTCCCAGAATCCGCCCTCTATACTTTTGTATAGAGGGCGGGTTCAGAACCCGCCCTCTATACAAAAGTATAGAGGGCGGGTTCCCAGAACCCGTCCCCTATACTGGGGTGGGGGTGGGCCAGGACGGGTGGTTTGAAACCATCCTTTATAAAAAAAATTCCCCCCCCCCCCTATTTTTATAATTTAATTTTAAAATTATACTATTTCAAAAAAAAACCTATATATGCATATACAAAGAGGTGAGATGAAGAGAACTAAATATGAGGGCTTTTTTGCCGAAAATGTGTAATTCTAATTTGGGGAAAAACTTGAACCCGACGTGAATCGAACACGCAACCTTCTGATCTGGAGTCAGACGCGCTACCATTGCGCCACGGATCCACTTGATATTATTGTGAATTTAATTATATATATTGAGAAATAATACAACAAAGAGACCTCGAGTAACGCCAACTATATACAAAGACCAGCAACATCTTTACTCTCTTCCCTCAGATCTGAAGAACCCAAACCCTAGCCTTGCTCCCCATCAAAACTCCTTGAGGTATTCTTCTTCTTCTTATTATTCTTCTTCTATTATTCGATCGATTTATCCTTTGATTCAGTTTATTCGTTTCGTTAGATTTCATTGCTGTCCATAAAAAAGGAACCATCTTTGTGATGGGCTTGATCGCTCACCTTCGTATTTTTCTTAGGCATTTTTCCAATCTAGGTTTGATTTGGGGAAAATTTGGGATACAATTTAAGAACAAGAGCAGAAATTGAATGGAAAGAACTTTTTAATAGGGAAAAAAGACGAGTAAAAAAGATACAATTAGTAAAAGAGAGAATTCATTTTTTCATTCAACATTCAACACATCTTTCTATTACATAGAATATCTATTTATAGACCTCAACTAATTACATCCGAACAAACTTCATAACAAAGTAATCAAGCTTCTTAACTAACTATTTAACAAAATATGTAACATTTTGTTGTAAAATTTATTTTCTGTAGATTATTTATCCAAATCTGTTGATGCGTTTGATTGCTTATACTCTGATTTCTTTTTTAAGGTAAACATTGCTGATACTCCCTCCATCTTCATCAAGTTGGAGCCATGAATTCAAGAAGGTGAGTACGTAATCTCTTCACTGATTTTTATATTTGATTGCTCAAATTGTTTAAATCTGTGTGTTTCTTTCGAATGTCGATTATCATCTAGTTTATGCCATTGCCTATATGAATCTGATTCCTCCATTCTGCTCTGTTAGGCCCAAGTCTTCTCGGTTAAATTATATAAATTAACATAATATTTTTCATTGCCTCCATCCATGTTCACGTTGCGCCGCCTGACTGGAACATTTATTGGTATCTGTTGCACATGTCCAAACCATCGTCTACTTTTACTACTTGATATGATATAGTTGATGCAATTGTGGCCCTTGTGGGCCGTTATCGAATGATGGATTATGTTTTTTCTTTTCTTTCTTTTTGCTTTTAATGATGATATTAGTTGCTTAAATGGAGCTGGAATTTTACATAGATTTAGAAAATAGTAGATAATTGTTAGGGGAAGTCATACTCTGATGTGATTCATAGAGCTTGATAATGGGACAGTTGGCCGAGTTTAGAGCTGATGGCCGTATTAAGTAAATTGACTCTATGGCAACACACTTCTTGAGTGCCCTTTTATACCGTCGATTAAGAAGGACGATTATCGTAGAACTTTTAGCCCTCGTTGGAAGCGTTAGTTACCGTGTTGGGTGTTTGAATGTAATAGTAAGAGTAATATTACTGCTTTTATCCACATGATCAATATCTAAGGTGCTAATACCATACCGCTGATTTAAAATCTGAACCTTCTGCATGCATACTTTGATAGCCCATGATTAGCTCAAGGACATTTGGAAGGTCAGTTCATTGTAGAACCTAAATTAGGGTCTCAAGTTGGAAACCCTACTTTCTCCATCAAAAAGTTTGAAAATATGATCAAAAGCTTAGAAACTGTGTGAGGGTGGTGAAATGTGCAAGAATTCATGCCAAAAATAGCACATTGGTTCACAATTCAAAATATAAAAGTAATGGGGCGTCTTATAATTTTTGTGAGCCTCGTATACAATTATATTTTCAGAGGCTAACATGTTTCTATTCCAAGTATAATTGTGTGTGTCATTTAAGAACAGCCGATGATCCACGTTGATAATGTGTAGGTTTCAAGTTGACAGGCGCTTTTTGTTGCTTGGATTCTTTTCCACTCCTGTTCCTTAAAAAATATGCAAGACAGAGGTGGTGTTTGTTTCACTGCAATCATGATTGCTACCAAATTGCCCGTCAATCATTTTTATCTTGCAATTGTGTTTGCAACACATTTACCTCATTTTTTTGATTTCAATTTTTCCACCCAATTTTTTTTACCTAAGTCATTAACTACTGTCTTTATACATAATATGACATCACAAGATGTTCACATCATTCCCTGTGGCAAGCCCACTTGTAGCTGAAAGTGGTACATGTGCAATTGCACTAAACGGAACACTTTGCAATTCAAATCAAAGTTGCGACTAGATTTGGAGCATTTGAGCTCGTTGAGCACGACATTTGCAGCAACACCAGTTGCAACGAAACAAAACCACCCAACGATGTTTTATGGCATTTGCATGCATACATGCTTCAAAGTCTTCTCTTTTGTACCTTCAAATACAAACATTAAAGGGAGTCTTTTTTTATGTTTTGTGGGGCGGGGGGGGGGGCATTGAAGTTGTGGAAAAGAGTGAAGCAGTGACAGGAGTTTCGTTGGAACTGGTTGAAGGGAAGTAACAACACAAGAGTGAATCTGCTTGAAGTGGAAGGATTAGAACCTTGAAGTTTTTAGTTGTAGCCACTATTCATAAAACCTTATTTGGCCATTTAATTTTGTTGTTGATGTGAAAACGGATTATGCGGTTGTATCCTGCTGTATTAATGTATGTGAACTGTGACCACATAGATTTATGTGGAGTGTGGACAACCCACATTCTTGTGTTGCAGTTAATTATGCTGGCTCATAGATTCACATAAGCTGCATCATTGCCACAATTTTTAAAGGGTTTTGATTATGTGGGCACAGGCTGCGTGATCTGTTTATCGGAAGAACAATCCTTAATGATTAATTACGAAGTTAAATATTTTTTGTACCTAGTTCATTTTAAGGCTTTAGATTTACTTGTTGTACAGTGTTTCTAGTTAATTCATTTATCGTTATTCGCCTGTTTTCTCATTACGAGTCGAGATGTTAATTATTTTATTGTTCTCATTGTTTAAAATGTCAATTGTTGCTATTTTATTGGTTAGTTACTTTTTAACGTTAGGCTATAGATATCTATATTTTTTTACAGCACACAAAATTATCTCATATATTTTTTGGAATTTCCTTTTTTTTTAAGAATATTCATTATTTGTTAATAAAAAGCGTAAATTGTCAAAAAGCCCCCGGCCCGCTTCAAACTTGTGTAAAAAATTGCTCTTGTTAAAAAAACCCTTGGGTCCAACTAAAATCCCCTTTATACTAGTTGCATGTAATATCTAAGCAGATGCTTGTAATATCTAATGAGTTGGAGGAAATAAAGGGCTAAATGAAATGCGGCCGAGGGTTTTTTCACAAAGATTTTGAACAGTAGGTTCTTCCCAACAATTTTGAAAATATCGGGAGGGGGGGGGGTTAGACATCTCCCAAGCGGGCCGGGGGATTTTTGACAGTTTACCCTAATAAAAAAGTGTATTCTCCATGTAAAGGCGCACAATTTAATCATGCCTCTAGCGGCTCCTGAAACCAGCATCAATTTCAATGATTTGATTAAACTTGCTAGTATAAAATATTTACTTTACACTGAAGATGACCCAGACTTGTAAGGCTTCTATCACAATTACAATTATAATACGTTTTAAAGATCACAATATTGATAAGAGTATATCAAATTATTATATTATTATAAAAAAATTCTTCGACTTCATTATTATTTTGTGCATGTTTCTGGTGGATTTGACATGCCACGCATTTGGCTGAGTATGGGTCAGATTTCTTTCTCATAGAAAATGCAGCTAAGCATTTTAAACGCTAGACTGGTAGGTAAGATGAATGATATTTTTCCAACCTATGACTTAGTTTCGACACATACGATGGCTTCTTTGCTATTCTTACCATTGTACTCATTGTGAGTATTGCTGATTTCCAGGGATTATCGCAGCAACAGAACTGCTCTTTTTGATGGCATCGAGGAAGGTGGGATCCGAGCCAACTCATCTCATGAAATCGATGAGCATGAAAACGAGAGAGCTGTTGATGGTCTGCAAGATAGAGTTAATATTCTTAAAAGAGTAAGTTGTATCTTGTTCTTATCGATGATGCATGCTGAATGGTCCAATTCCGAACTATTTTATAAGCTTGTGTTTCTATGTCAAAATAAAAAAAAATACATAAGTTGGCGTGTTTACACAATATCACGTTTAAATGACCAAGTAGAATAATATTCTCGAGGCCCAGTTTTATGGGTTATGAAACCTGTTATTTTCAACAATTTAATTAGCTATATATTTCACTTGAGAATAATGGAGGAAAGATGCCATAGGAGGGAATTTCCTCCTATGGCGTCAAAAAAATACATCCTCATTTTTTCTGCCGATCGGCACCCACCATCTTTGTCGTTATCATCTAAGATGCGGTTACACCAAATTTCATGTGATTCTACAACTTTTTCACCGTTGATTTAGCAATGTAAAAAGTTCTATTGTCGGTAAACCGTTAATTTTGAACCCACTAAATCAACGGTGAAAAAGTTGTAGAATCACACGAAATTTGGTATACCCACATCTTAGATGATAATGATGAAGATGATGGATGCCGATCGTCGGAAAAAATGAGGGAGCGTGTACTTTTTCGACGCCATAGGAGGAAATTCCCTCCTATGGCCTCTTTCCTCCATTAACCTCATTTCACTTTCTAATTTGCTACAAAATTATTTTCTTAGATTTATATTATTGTTCTTTTATATCATGAGCTTGACATCACCAGCTAGCATCAAAATCTTTAAGGTTGAATGAACCTGGTGATGCTAGTTTGTTGTGTTTAAATCTGATTATTGATGGCAGTTCATTGGGCTGTTTGGGCCTACCTATACAGAAGATGTATTTCAAATCTGGACACTTTAAATAAAAGCTTTAACTTAGTGCATCTGTATTATGAATTCTTCCTACTTATGATGTAGCCACTTTAAAATTCAAACTCACAGAATAGCCGCTTTAAGATTTAATTTTGGTGATGCGTTCTGTGAGAAGAAATATACATGGTGATGGAAATAGGCATTAAGGGATCAAGTATTTAGAAGCGCTAAGAATGAGAAGATTGTGAAAAATACTTAACAGGCTCTACTGTACTATAACAGATGTTAATGGAAATTTAGTAATATAAGAATGTACTTAAAACACTAATATGGCTAATTGGTAAATAATTTAATTAGGCTTTTTCCTTACATGACTCAGGCTCGACATATTTCATATAGAATACAATCGTTGAAGTGGCAGGATGATGTTAAGTGATCTGTTGAGTGACCTTTGAGCATCTTAAGTGTCCTCCAAGTTCCCGACACGTCGAAATACCAAAAGTTGTAACTGCCCTAGTAT
The DNA here is from genome assembly GCA_030015575.1 of Agapanthus africanus. Lineage (NCBI taxonomy): Eukaryota > Viridiplantae > Streptophyta > Magnoliopsida > Asparagales > Amaryllidaceae > Agapanthus > Agapanthus africanus. The sequence continues at coordinate 945,442,444 of CM057337.1, forward strand.
TGCTAAAGACAAACTGATTCTTACTTCCATTTTATCTGTGCATTGTTTGTTGGAGACCTGGTTTGGGGCTTAGTTGTAATGTTTCCATTTTGGCAAGATAATAATGTAATGTTCTTCTTACTTACATGGGGGTGCACCTTCTGATTGATCTAGGACGCTGTTGCATGCTATCTATGTTCAGTAGAAGATATAATGGAAATTTTGAGGGGTATCTACAATTTGATTCTTGCTGACCTTGCTTTGAGTTTAATGTTTCTATGCATGCTGGGTTATAGATGTAAGCTTATACGTTATAGATGTAACCTTGGTTCATACTTCACAGTGACCGACTGTAAGCTTATACGTTATAGATGTTTTAAATATATTGATCAAGAATCTAACTGCCAATATTAGATTTTAATGGGACAAATTAAAAGCTCTTAATACATCTATTGAGTGGTTTTAGATCTTATAATTTATTGTAGTGGTGACTGATGCATTGATGAACTTTGTCTGCATGTTCAGTTCTTTCAGTTGACCTGCTCAAAGCATTCCACTTTCACTGAATTTTTCACTTGAACCAATCCATGCTCATGCCTCCAACTATTTCGTCTTTCTTCATTTGTACAACCACATAGATTTAATAATCGGTATCAAAGAAGTAGTTGACATTTGTATTTATGTGGATAAGGTTATGTATGATACTATGAAATAATAAATAGATATCTCCAATGATGTATAATGTTTGATGATGATCTTTACTTCATGAAACTACATACGGGATATCTTCTCAAGTTTTAAAAAAAGGTTAAGAGAAGTTTTAGAACTGAAAGAATTATGGTCTAGTAGGACGAAAAATAGTATATTGAAGGAGTACAGAATTGGGCTACAAATATAGGTTAGGAGGAAAAAACACAAGGTCCTATTTCACATCGACATCCAAAATACCTAGGAGTAATCATTCTTGTTAATGATATCTAGGAAGATTTTGACAGCTTTTGTATGTGTCCATCTAAATTAATCATCAAAATCTAGAAGTCGTTTATTATCAAAATGAGGTTGGTTATGGAGCGCACAAGGCCTCATAATTCTGAAATAGTTTTCGATTGGCTGTCACTGTGAAGCCAATCAACTTATTTGATTTCGTACGTTTTTAGTTTTTTCAGTAACTTTGGGAAGGATATGATATAAAAGCTTGATTGCATATTTATTGATGTGTATTGTGAATAATTATAGTAGTTGTAGTGTATATTACAATTCGTGGGCATGCATTATATTTTGCTAACATCATTTCCCATAGCAAATATGTCATTCTCCCTGTTTAGACTTCATCCTGGTCTAAGAGAATCGCAAGGACGTTGACCGTTAATTAAAGCCTATAACAAATCTATCCTATGTCCATAGTTTCCTTGACCGGAAAAATTTGCACTAAAAAGAGTTGAATCGGGTTCGCCCCAACTTAATGGGATAAGAGTTATGATTATAATGATGATGGTGTTTCATTATAAGTTAAATGCATCAAGTTGTTCCATTGAAAGTTGATGTGTGAAGGCATAAGGACATATTCCTTATGTGAATGTATATAAATGTCATACATTAATTTTAGTACATGTGCAATACATCACATACGATATATTATTTTAGAACATGTGTGCATTTGTGTGCACATGCACATCTATCCATGTAGAGATTCTATTTCTTTCTTGATATTATTATTATAATATAAATATTACAACAACAACTGAGCCTTTTATCCTAAGCGTATGAGGTAGGCTACATGAACCAACATGAGAATCACGCCAGCACATGAGTCCTCCGCTTCCACTCACTCCTGTCGAACAATATACTTTCATTGAGGTCTTTGGCAACCATATCTTTTCGTATCATCTCCATCTATGTTTTCTTCGGTCTTTCTTTCATCCTTTTGGCATTGCCTATATCGATAGTATTTATTCGTCGAACCGGTGCTTCTATAGGTTTGCGCCGCACATGATCAAACCATCTTAGACGGTTTCCCTCATCTTCTTCTCCACAGGTACTACACCAACTTTACCAACTTTTGTACGGATATTCTCATTTTGCATCTTATCTTTTCTAGTGTTACCATACATTCAACGAAGCATGCACATCTCAGCTACGTGCATCTTCTATGTATGATGCTTCTTAGGAGCCCAATATTCTGTATCATATAACAAGGCATGCCGAATAACGGTCCGATAAAACTTCCCTTTCAACTTTAACAGAAAGTTATGATCACACAGAATTCATGTTGCACTCCTCCATTTCAACCAATCAGCTTGGATCTTTGATTAATACCGCTATCAATCTCCCTATTCTTTTGGATGATGGAACCTAGATATCTAAACTGATCGCTCGGTGATATCTCTTGCCCTTCCAGTGTTATACCAATGTGATATCGACTTCTCTGTTTGCTAAATTTGCAATGCATATATGTTGTCTTGAACCTGCTTAATCTGAACCCTGAGATTCCAACATTTGCTTCCATAACTCCAATTTGGCATTAACTCCTGCTTTTGTCTCATTTACCGGAACAATATTATCAGCGAATAGCATACACCAAGGTATCTCATCTTGGATAGTTTTAATAAGCTCATCCATCATGATGGTAAATAGGAATGGACTTAATACGGATCCTTAATGTAAGCTAATTGTAATTGGAAAATCACTCGTTGGGTCGCTGTAAGTTTTGACATTTGCCACCACTCTATCGTACATATCCTTGATTATGTCAATGTACTTGACGGGGACCTCCTTCTTCATCATTGCCCTCCATAATACCTTTCTAGGTACCTTGTCGTACGCTTTCTCTAAATCAATAAATATCATATGCAAATCTCTTCTCCTCTCTCGAAAACGCTCGACAAGTTGACGGAGCAAACGAATAGTCTCAGTCGTCGATCGTCCAGGCATGAACCCAAACCGGTTCTCTGTTATCTTAGCATCCTTCTTTAGCCTGTGTTCAACCACTCTCTCCCAAACTGGTACTATAAATATTACGTGTATTATTATTGGTATTACTATATAAAATCAGTATTTATGTCTTCTTGTCCCTGTTATTCTTGAGGAATTGATGTGCCGTTTATATCGCGTCTGTGTTCATGTTCATGCTTTTATACGGTGTGTTTTACTAGTGAAAGTAACTAGATTTGTGAACCCCCAGCAAAGTTTTTGGTCTCGAGAGCGCCCCCCTTAAACTTTATCGTTTCAGCTCACCTTAAACTTTAGTCCTTGCCATTAAACTTTATCGTTTCAGCTCACCTTTGCTGCCATCATTGTCACAAACGTCATCGACCTTCTATTCTTAGTCTTCATGGGCTCTGTCTAATGAAGCTTTAAAGAATGAGAGGAGCATGCCTAAATCTTTTCTCAATTCCATTATTTGTCAGTGTCAGTGCTGGCCTGCTTGTCAGTTTGGTTTTTAGCACAAACTGCCGCGATTGTGGCTACTGTTTATGAAAATATTTCATGCATAGATTTGATGTAAATGAATTACTCTTCTGCAGCTGACTGGGGACATACATGAGGAGGTGGAGACTCACAACCGTGTTCTTGATCGAATGGTACATAACATCATCGCATGCATGTATGTTCACGGCGTCTAAATTGCTAATTAATATGTTTTTTTTGTTTATGTTGTATTCAGGGCAATGATATGGATGCATCAAGGGGTGTCCTATCCGGCACTATGGACCGTTTCAAGATGGTATAAAAATTTCATTGCTTGATTTATTTTCGTGACAAACAATTTTTTTTCATGCTGCTGACTATTCAAGCACCATTGTGCAGGTATTTCAGACCAAATCAAGTCGCAGAATGGTTACGCTCGTGGCATCTTTTGTGGCTCTTTTCTTGCTCATATATTACTTAACAAAATAACAGCCTATTTCGAATCAAACTGTTATATTTAGCTTTTAAGGATCCTTGTTATACTCGGAAGCTTGTGCTGGGACTGTTGTCATCATGTATTATATTCCCCTCTGCAATGAGAAATCTAAGAGCTAAGATGTAAAGTTCATATCTGTCATGTTAAATGCAAGATCTATGATGTTTATATATATATTAGCTGTTGAGTGAATAGTTCTTGTCTTTGTGTCCGTATTATGCTTTTTTCTTCTTCCCAAAATACCCTTGGCTTTTATATTATGGGTTGAGTTTCTACTGAAGTCTAGCTGCATGCTCTTGCTTCACCAATTTGAACCGAAACTCTCATCATCTTTGTTTTGTTTTTCTTTTCTTGGTTCTTTGTTATTCACGTAGTCCGTTATATTTGGCAGTGTCATATTATAGAATTTGGGGTCCAGGCTATTTATTTGGCTCACGCAATACCATACTATTAGGTTTAATCGTTGAATGAGATGGTAAAACATGGGACATCAATAGGTTTGTGGTTTTTTTTATCTATGATATGACCTTTCGTCTTCTTTTGTTGGTTAATGCACGAAGAACCATTATATATCTTCAAATAGGAATTCTCATGATGACAAGAACGAGAACATGGTGAAATCCTTCTTCCTGAAAGAACAAAATAAATAAATAATAGGAAAGTATGTGAAAAGTAAAATAAGAAAAAGTAAAATGTGAAATCCCTCTTGTCCAAAGAACAGAACAAATGAATAGAAGGAAAGTAAAGGAAAAGAAAAAATGAAAGGAAAATAAACGGGAGTAAAATTAAAATGAATTGCGCCAGCGGGCTAATGCACAACGAAGAACCATCATATAGATCTTCAAATAGGAACTCTCATGATGACAAAGGACGAGAACATAGTGAAATCCCTCATTGCCGAAAGAACAAAATAAATAAATAATAGGAAAGTAAAGGAAAAGTAAAATAAGAAAAAGTAAAAAGTGAAATCCCTCTTGTCCAAAGAACAGAACAAATGAATAGAAAGAAAGTAAAGGAAAAGAAAAAGGGAAAGGAAAATAAAAGAGAGTAAAATGAACAAAAAAATTGCACCAACCGGCTAATGCACAACGAAGAACCATCATATAGATCTTCAAATAGGCACTCTCATGATGACAAGGGACGAGAACATAGTGAAATCCCTCTTGCCAAAAGAACAAAATAAATAAATAATAGAATAGTAAAGGAAAAATAAAATAAGAAAAAATAAAAATTGAAATCCCTCTTGTCCAAAGAACAAAACAAATGAATAGAACGAAAGTAAGAGAAAATAAAAATGAAAGGAAAATAAAAAGAAAGCAAAAGGGAAAAAAAATTGCACCAGCCGGGAATCGAACCCGGGTCTGTACCGTGGCAGGGTACTATTCTACCACTAGACCACTGGTGCTTAATGCTCTGTTTTTCACTTAGTTATATAATAGCTAGATAAATATTGAAGTGTTGAACATTTGCTTGGATCGATCGACTTTGAAATTATGCAATAGGACGACACAATATTTCTTGTTCCGATTGGTAAACGAATAAATAAAGAAATTGAATTTAATCTCTTTTCTACACTCTTTTAAGTGAAGTCTTATCACATGTGCAGCATCAGCAACCAATAACTCAATAAAAGAGGTCGTCAACCTTAGACAGCGCTGTGAATTCGGTCATGAGTTCCATTGCAATTTACAGTGAATATTTTCATCTCTTTCGATTTTATCTGGATACAAAGTATCTGAAAATACTGAATAATTTTTTTTATAAGACTCCATCCATTGAGAGTATCCTAGACCAGTAATTTAGGAACAATACACCCACACCATTTTTAAAACCTAGAGACGATAAATAGCCATTTCACTTAATTTTTGTCTAAGGAAAATAAAGAATATCTATATCTATTTATACTGCTCTTAAAATCAAATCCATCGGTTTTTCATCCAGTTCCCAAGAAAATCGTTTTTTCCATGTTATGTTTGCTCTTAAATTTAGTTTAAACACATTCTTACCTATAATAAATCTATATGTATAATCTATAATTTATAAGCTATCTATATTTATAATCTATATATATCTATAATTTATAGCTTAGCAGAAAAAGATGTCTAATAAAATCAATTATGACATTATATGATAACCAACAATATATACCCTAATTATATAAATCTTCTCATTTTAAATTTGTTGAAACTAATTTTTGGTTTATTTGAATATTTAAAACTAATTGTTTAAAGCCATCAAATTTAGATTATTGTTTGGATAAAAACATACATGTATGCATCCTGAAGATTATCATTTTGAGTGAAAACTACTTTTCACAATTAATCACATTATAATGTTAGGGTCAAAATTGATATCCCTTTATCCAAGAAAGCCAAAGTCAACACCCAAATAAATGAGTCCAAATCTGAGTCCAAGTCAAACGGGTCCAAACCCAGCTCAAATCAAGTTTAAGTTCCAAACATGGAACCGGCCCCATACCAAACTAGAAAATAAAATAAATATGTAGTAAATAAATGAATATGTAATTTGTTAGAATTAAATTGGGCCAGATAGCAAAAAATTGTAAAGCCCAATGAGCCCAATGAAAAGTGCCAAGCCTATAAAAGCCAACCATCATGAAATAAAGCATACGAATTCTCCTCTAAAAAATCTTGAGTTTTGAGCCACTCTTTATTGCGTAAGTCTCTTTCTCCTTCCTCCTTACTTTTTTGTTTTTTCAATTAAATCCAAGTGCGCACCCGGGGGCCTAAAAAAAGGGAAAAGGAGACCTTTTTGATCTTCAAAAGTCAAAGTCTTTGTATTTTTGCACCGTTGCTTCATTGGTTGCTCCATTGGGTTTCGATTCTACCTGCACCGTGTTAGGTGTCCATTTGGCTAGGTATGCATCCCGTTAGGTGCACATCGAGCCAAATGTGCACCGGCCCAGGTACGCGCCTCGCTAAGTGCGTATTTCCGTAAATGCGCACTTTTCTGAACCTTTTGGCCCATTCGGGACCCCTTGGCCCCCTTCATTCTCTCGCATCTCACCAGGTGCGCATCTCGGAGGTGTTCACCGCCGAAAGACATGGACCGAGACGTTGGGACGTCTGGTCTGAATTTTGGGGGAATATACTATTTGGACTTCTCCATCCACTTCTCCGAAAATACCAAGTTGGTTTATGACACCATATATCGGAGGATTGGACAGATGCGATCGTTGTAGCAGACTATATTAGATTCCCTTTAATTTTATGAGAGGTTTTTGATTGTGGGGACGCTCTTCCCTGCAGGCGCAAGCCCCTGCAGTTAATTACGTTACCGTATTGTAATAACCACTTTCTTCTGCTCCAGTGGTTCACTTCATATCGTGTCGTGTTTGTTTTATTTTGGATTGTGTTAGGAATATGTATGCCCTAGAGGCCATTATTGTACATGTGATATATATTATAGTGGATGTTTAGACATATATATAGGACTTTCTTGCTCGACATGATAGTATACTATCTGGTTACTCTTTATCTTAACATGTTGACTGGTATTCTTTACTGTCTTACTCTCACATGTTGATAAAAGCCCTTAGCATATGTACTTGACTACCAGGATTATGATGAGATCATACTAGTGGGGCCAGGGTGGTCCACAAGTACATCCTTTAATCAGTTCCTAGTCATGGGAATATCGAGACCAGGGCATCGATATTCCAGTATAAACTAGTGTGTACGTTTCTTGTCCCTTAGAGGGCGATGGTTGATCCCACAACCATTGGTGTGTGACATCAAAGATTGTACACAGATACTCATTGGAGAATGGGTATACCGAACAGGACTCGCCGAGGACTCCTATGTGGTAGTATACCTATCATCAAATAGCAGTCCTCTGGTGACACTGGTACAGGTTAGTCTGTAGACCCGAGATCTTCATAGAGTCTTGTGTGGCTCCCACTGTGTTTTGATTTTCTCCCTACCACGGCTCAAAGGAGTCGTGCAAACAGGTGAATTTTGGGTACAGTCCAGAATCACATGGAGGCAATGAGCGATAGGAGGGGTTTTGTCTCTTCCGGTATTGGGGGTTGATGTTGCGCTATGCTCGATTAGCTATAATTGAAAGTCCCTGGCCATGGCTGCTGCTGAGATTTACTGATAAGAGTTATCAGTAGTTTCTCAAACCGTTATAAGCCAGACATTGGCATGACTTATCACGTTACTGGGGCCTGACGTTTACTACCCCTAGACATAATATATGACATATCAGACGAAGAGACCGGACTGTACGGTAGTGTTACCGATAGGCTTCATGGAGAGTATGGATGATCTTGCTTGTTGATCTTCATATCGCTCAATACCCGGGTAGCCGTTACGTTCAGCTAGTACCGCTGATGGCTTGTAGATGATTGATGTGATTATCACCTACTGCTGGCGTATTGACGAGTCTTTAAAATCCCACACAGAAGTTTTCTGGTTCGAGCGAAACGAAGTAGTGCACATATGTTGATATATGCGTGGGCCTGATTAAATATGAGCATGTGATACCGTATTATAATCTGGTAGTTATCTGATGTCGGTCAGGTTATATGTGATATAACCGGATTATAGAATCATTTGATAATGTGATATTCAGATTAATGATATTAGTCGGTTATATGTGATATAACCGGATTATTAGATCAAGTGTTGATTTAATAACGTGATATAAATTATGTATGATATAATTATATCTTAATATAATTAGCTCACTAATTGCTTTATATATATATTAATGTATATATATATATATATATATATATATATATATATATATATATTATGAAGCATGTCATGTTTTTCTATTTTTAGAAAATAGAAAAATGAGGTGTAAATTGTGGAGATATTTGTGGAATGGGCAAGGCATGGGTTTTATTATTTGTATATTAGTCTTGACTCACTATTCAAGCATGGTTGCAATTTAGAATTGCAATTTTATTCCATGCTTGAATAAGTGAGGAAAGAGAGAGCCATTTTGAGTTTACTCTCATCATTTTCATTCTTCATGCCTTAGCCATTTTTTGGAGCTCTTGCTTCCTCTTGCTCTCTACAATTTTCTTCACCTCACTTCCAAGTTCAAACCCTCACATGTGATGTGAATCATTGAACTTGTGGAACCCCCAGTGAGCAAATTAAACCCCTACTTCATCATCACAAATTAGATTAGCAATTTGATGTGAAGTGTTGCCTTTACTAATGAGATTAGTGAAGGGTTAGCTTGAGCTAGTGGACTTCGGGTGGATCGTCTTTGGCACGAAGATCATGAAGGAGGTTCGTTCAACTCGAAGAGGAGCCTAGTAGAGTCGCGTGGACTTCAACCCGGAGCTATTGAAGAGAAGGACTCGAACTACAAAGGTTGTATGCTCTTTTCTTCTCTTTAGTTCATCACATCACAAAGACAAACCCTAATAATCTAGCAAAGATTTTTTTAGTCTAGCTTAGCACCTAATAAAATTTTGAATTTGGCATGCTTGATGCTACTAAAACCTCATGGTGGTGCTATGGTCGACTAGATATGGTATCGGAGCTACTAGGCATTGGATGCCAACCTATGGGGGGTCCTCACTGTGTGACAGTGTGGCGAAGCATAGGCTCTTACCCCCAGGGTGTCTCGAGACCGGAAGGTGTTCCGGTGGGTTTAGTCCTCACTAGGGGGCATGCGTAAAAAGTAGCTGCTGAGGGACATGTAGGTGCCACGGTGACCCCATTGGATGGGGTGGCTGCCTGACTTTCATGGTATCAGAGCCAAGCTAAAACATTAGGATAACTTGCAGCGACGTTAGAAATCCGCCGTTTTTGTCGCGCAAAAACTGCCGATAAAAACAGTTTCAAAAATGATGTTTTGAATTGTTTGCACACTCCGCGGGATCACGGTTTGAACCGAGAAGCCGCGGGGTGGAGCGTGTGCACCCCGGGGACTCCCCGAGGGGACCAGAGGCCGAACCCATACCCCAAGACCACCATAAGGTAGCCTTAGGGGTGGGTGACCCGAGATCACCCCAACTAGGTGCTCTCGGGTCTACCTACCTTAGGGGGCCACTTCGTGGTGGCCCCCGGGAGAGGGTACCCCCCGAGGCCCCCCATTCGATACTTAATTTTAGGATCTTCACCTCCGCGAAGATTCGAGCGGGTTTCGAGTTCGTTTTGACTCCCGGATTGGCTTAAAACGATCGGTTTTGGAACTTTAGCTCACTGGATTTTTCGTGTCTTGGAAAAATTGATTAAGTTTGCTAATTGCGTGCGGAATTCTAATGTCGCGGTTACTTTACAATCTTTGTGATGTGTATGATACAATTATTAGAATCCGGATTAATTAGTTTTATGAAAACTAGTTCGTATATTGTAAACCTAGCCGTTTAGTCTCAATGGATCGATTGCCACGAAGTTTCCGTCGCAATTGCGTATTGTATGCGATCACTAAGTCGGGAATCTTTTTGAATTATCCGACAACCAATTGAAAATAGTTTTCAATTTGAGACTAAAATGCAAGTTTTATAAGTTAGGCATGAAATCCGGAATATGAGATATTCCGGGTTTATGATGTTTAAGGATATTGCGGATTCTAATTATTGTAGTTTTCTGTTTTCTTTTCTGCGACCGTAAGTGTAATATGTGGGGTATCCCAATCTCGTTGCTATATGTCAACAAGTTTTAAAAGATACGCATATTTGCTTACATTGATGATATGTGATATCATGTGTTGCTGTTGATATGATTTATTGGATCGTCGTGAAAGAATAGCCGGGGGGTTATATGTGAGATGAGAGTTTTTATTTACATTCATGTAAAATCTGTATGTAATATTCTTTTATTGGAGCACTTCCGGGTTGAGGATGATGTCACCACTGTTGTATATTATTTACTTTTTCGCATTAGGATAGACCCAAGGCGGAGAGCACAAGTAACCAGGTTCTGGAGTCCAGTGGGAGACCATCTCAAGGAGTTGAGACCGGGTCTCCTAACTCTAGAATAGGCAGGGTTACTTTCTGCTCTTGTAGGGGTCTAGGGATGTGGGTTTGGCTATTCATCACGACTGTGGAATCCGTGTTTTATATTATTGGCTAAATTTAAAACACGAACGTCTTAGTATATCCAATATTTCATATACTGCTTATGCTGCTTGATTCTGTGATGTTGATCATATAATGGCGTGAGACGAATGTACTATTATATATATGATATATAATAAACGTTGCTTATGTTTTGCACCCACGTTAGTCCAGCCTCCGCTCTACCGGTGGTTAGGTAACCTAACGGTGCATGACGAGACCCCGTGGCGAATGCGGATGGCATAAGCGTACGTTTTATTTTCATTTCATTTTTCTGTAATGTTTAGAAAACATTAATTGATGGGATTTCATTAATGAGATTGATGAAAAGAAAGAAACCAAAAGATGTTGTAGAATCAAATTTTCAAAAAGGGTAGCTCTAGTTCTTGCTTTGCATAGTGGTATTCCTTGATGAATATCCAGCACCTCATTCGATGAGGAAAGAGCCGAGATCCCTTCACCGGGAGTGACCTCTTTAGCGAAACTAGCAAGTGCTACAACCCACTCGGTTTTGTTTTTGATAGCTTCTCTAGTTCTTGCTTTGCATAGTGATATTCATGAATATCCAGCACCTCATCGATGAGGAAAGATCCGAGATCTCTTCACTGGGAGTGACCTCTTTAGCGAAACTAGAAAAAGCGTAAAAAAATATTCCTTTTCAAAATCACTAGATTCTACAACGATATCAAGTTCGTTACGCTCATAGTTTTCTTAAAAACTTGCGTAGCCCTCCGTCATTTCAGATAAGTGCTATTTTAGTATTCGTACTACGTTTGTTGGCCTGCGTCAAGGCGTAGTATGCGGTAGCTGAATTAGTGCTTATCTGCAGCATGTGATGCGATTGGATTAGGGTAGTCGCGTGACTTTGTTGGCCTGCGTCAAGGGTCGTGCGGGTGGGTTTAATTCAATCAAGAAATGAACGGGTTGAACTTGACTAACGCCCTATGGTTTGTTGGCCTACGTCAAGGTCATAGGACGTTAAGGATAAAAACTATTATCGGGAATTTCAAGTGTTGAAATTTGCAATGAGATTGCATACCTTCTATGTGATAGTTGGATCCCAATACCCACTATGAGTAAGGTTACTTCTGGGAGAATTTTTCACTTTAAAATTAGCCGATCAAGTAGTGTCGAGAAAGGTTTCAACGGGGTTATACCTCTAGGAAAATGGGGTTTATTTTAATTAGGTCCGTATGAAAGCACGGGGAACCTCCCTCGGAGTACCGATACCTGCCTGGCTGAACGATTGGCGAACCTGTAGGGTGTAATTAATCCCGGCTAATTTTGCCTTTTAGGGTTTGAAGGAAGATTTGATAAAAACGGTGGGAGCCATCTTGATTAGATAAGATAATAACCAATCTAATCTTGCAAAGAGCGCATGTTAACGCGTTTCCTTCTCTCTCTCTCTCTCCAGGCAGCAACCAATATCACGTCTTAATCAAGATAATAATATGGATGTATTGACCGAACCCTCCATTTATACAGGGCTAGGGAACGTTGGTCCCGCTTTATCTTATGACTGTCATAAGTCTGAGCAAGGGATAAGGGAATATCAGGATTCCCATTCCACCCGTGCGAAGAAACAACATATTGATGCATCTTCTTCGGGTGTGTTCGTTACCGAGAACTGTTTCTCAGTTTGTTCTACGTCCTGGGTATTGGATACCGGATCAGGATCCTACTTATGTAATTTGTTACATAGGCTAAAGAAAGGTAGAGAACTGGGAAAGGGTGATAAGTCCCTAACAGTAGGGAATGGTGCAATTTTTGCAGCCAAGGCAGTTGGCGATCATCTCCTTGTTTACCAACTGGTAATATATTGATTCTGAACGACTGTTGGTACGTACCAAAGATGATGTGCAACATTATATCGGTTTCTTTGCTAACTAAAGAAGGATATAATCTCACATGAGAGGATACTGTTATGAACATTTCCAGAATCAAGTGCTGATTGGACCTGGTACGTTATGTAACGATATATACGTTCTTAATCAAAGTACAGTTCTTAACGTATAGAACACAAACAAGATGAAAAGTTCAGAAATGAACGAAACCTTCTTGTGGCACCGTAGACTAGGTCATATCAATGCGACAAGACTGGCTAAGTTGCATAAAGATGGATATTTGAATCCGTTCGAATTTTCATCTTATGAAACTTTCCAGTCATGTCTCAAAGGCAAGATGACCAAAACTCCGTTTACTGGACACGAAGAAAGAGCTACTGAACTTTTGGGACTGATACATAGTGATGTATGCGATCATATGTCTATACATGCCAGGAATGGTTTTTCGTACTTTATTACATTCACCGATTATCTCTCAAGATTCGGACATGTGTTCTTGATGAAACACAAGTCTGAAGCTTTTGAGAAATTCAAGGAAAATAAGTGCGAAGTTGAAAACCAGACGGGCAAAAATATTAAAGTCCTACGATCTGATCGGGGAGGAGAATGCTTGAGCGGGGAATTCCGAGACTATTTAAAAGAGAATGGGATTCTCTCTCAGCTTACTCCTCCATATACACCACATCACAACGGTGTATCGGAGCGGAGAAATCACACCATATTAGATATGGTGCGCTCTATGATGAGCACTGCTGAGTTGCCTATTTCCTTTTGGGGATATGCGCTTGAAACAGTTGCAGACCTATTGAATATGATTCCCACCAAATCTGTTCCTACCACTCCATATGAGATATGGAAAGGAAAGAGACCATACCTTAAATATGTTAAGGTATGGGGTTGTCCGGCTTATGTGAAAACACAAAATCCGGACAAGCTCGAGGCAAGGTCGGTATTGTGCAAATTTGTAGGATATCCCAAGAATTCGTGAGGGTATATTTTCTACCACTCAGAGGAACAAAAGGTGTTTGTTTCTCGACATGCAACCTTTTTTGAAAAGGAATTTCTTGTTAAAGAAATTAGCGGCGATGAGGTAGAACCGGAAGAAGTTCCAGCAGCACAAACTACAACTGGCGATTTGGTGGAACCAGAGGATCCAATAGTACCCAACGAACTCCAGCCACTCCGCAGATCTAGTAGGGTTCCTCACCCACCCGAGAGATACTACGGTTTTCTCATAGACGGTGGGAGCGAGGATTGCATCATGGAATATGATGACCTTACTAGTTTCGAGCAGGCCATCATGAGTGGAGACTCTGTGAAATGGCTGGATGCTATGCGATCCGAGATGGAATCCATATACACCAACAAAGTATGGACTTTAGATGTTGCTCCTGAAGGGGTAAAACCCATTGGGAGCAAGTGGATCTTCAAAAAGAAGATTGGGGTGGATGGAAAAGTTGAGAATTTCAAAGCTAGACTTGTAGCAAAAGGTTTTCTTCAATGACCTAGAGTCGACTATGATGAAACCTTTTCTCCTGTCGTTATGCTTAAGTACATCAGGATCCTACTTGCCATTGCTGCATACCATGACTACGAAATCTGGCAGATGGACGTCAAGACCGCTTTTCTAAATGGTGATTTAGAAGAGAGCGTGTACATGACACAGCCAGAGAGATTTATAGACAGTGGGAGCAGTGGAAAGGTGTGCAAGCTGCTTAAATCCATCTACGGATTAAAGCAGGCGTCGCGAAGTTGGAACATCTGTTTTGATGTAGCTATCAAAGAGTTTGACTTCATCAAAAATATAGATGAACCCTGTATATATAAGAAGGCTGTAGAGAGTAAGGTGGTCTTCCTCGTATTGTACGCGGATGACATACTCTTGATAGGAAACGATGTTCCTATGCTACACTCGGTCAAGCTCTTCTTATCACTCAAGTTCTCCATGAAAGATCTTGGTGATGCCTTCTACATCCTAGGGATAAAGATCTATAGAGATAGATCTAAACGGATGTTGGGATTATCCCAATCCAGGTACATAGACACCATACTAAAGAGGTTTAGTATGGAAGATTCCAAGCGAGGTAATGTACCCGCTTGTTCAGGAATCACTCTCTCCAAAGAGATGTCTTCCAAGACTGATTTGGAGAGGGCTCGCATGCAAGGGATACCTTATACTTCGGCAGTAGGCTCTATTACGTATGTGATGTTATGTACCAGACCGGATGTAGCTTACTCACTAGGTGTAGTGAGCAGGTATCAATCAGATCCTGGGGAAAACCACTGGACAGCTGTGAAGAACATTCTTAAGTACTTGAGAAGGACTAAAAAAATGTTTTTGGTGTATGGTAACGGTGAACTCCAGGTGGAGTCCTGTTCATATCATAATTTTGTATTATTATATTCCCCATTCTTATTTATTTTACAAATAAACAGGTGCTTTTGACCCATGTCTGCTACATAGTTGCAGGTTACTGGTTCTCGGAACAAAACAGTAAATGATGAAAAGACGATACAAAAGTGAGACTACGACCAACAAATGTAAGAATTTTGATCATGCCTACAGTTTGAAGAATAAACGAAGATCAATGGACAATTTCACAAAGCACAAAGACAGCGCAAGGTTTAAGACTTCGACACGAAGCAAAGGGTAAAAGTCCACGACATTATGCACTGTGGAAATCTGGAAAAGAACCAGAAGACAATCCGAGAAACCAAGTGACGAAACAAGAAGCCAAATGCAACCAGAAGTATCCCAGAAAACTCCAGCCCAAGAGCTTCCAAGATGGCCGCGAATCCGCGGCCAAACAGGGCTTTTGGCCGCGGTTCCGCAGCCATAATGAGCACGTGTCGGTGCATATTGTGACGGTGTGGCGGTGCGTTGACTAGGCTTCTTAGGGGTAATTTTGTAAATGCAGATATGAATCGAATGTAACCCTAGGGTTTCTATAATCTATAAATAGAAACCCTAAAGCTCTTTGTGATGGCATGCCTCTTTTTATTCATCTATTTCAGAATTTTAATTCGCTGTAAATGTATGAAGAGAGCATCAAATAAAGTAAGTAGTTTTTCTTTACCTTGCCTTAGTTAATTTCTTTTCTGCCGTAGTATAGAATTTTAATTATCTGCCCTAGTTAATTAGTTTAGCACTTTTTATCATTTGCCGTAGTTTAGGTTATTAAAAACAATCACAAACAAAAATGTTTCTTTTAATCAAATCCCTAATGAGTGAGTAGTTCCTCACTTGTTAGGGTTAGGAATAGGAGAGCTTTGAGAGATGGAAATCTCTCACCCCTTTCTTGCCCATCACATGTTTTTATAGGACTCCATGCATACATACACACACCGCTCACTACAGCATCATATCCCACGAGGTAGCGGTGATACCGTAGTTTAAAAGATGCGCGACCGCAGCGAACTTGGCCTGCCCGTTGCATTGAGGATGCGCGGCCGCGGCGAACTTCATGAGTACGCGGTATTCGTTGCAGAATGCCTTGAATTTGTCATTTTCGAAGTTCGTCCCATGGTCGGTAACGATACACCTCAGGATCCCGAACCGGGATATTATATTGTTCTGCAAGAATTTGATGGTCGCGGTGGCGTCCGGTTTTTTATTGGGGACGGCCTCGATCCACTTCGTAAGGTAGTCTACCGCGACGAGGATGTATTTGTGCCCGCCCATACCAGTTGGGAGTTAGCCTACCATGTCCATTCCCCATTGGGCAAACGGCTATGGGGAGGTCAGGACCGTTAGCTCGGTAGCAGGAAGACGGGGTATGCTGCCATGGAGTTGGCAGCTCTTGCATCTTCTGACGAGTTTCTGAGCGTCTTGATGAATGGTCGGCCAATGGTATCCTTGGAGTAGAGTCTTCTGGACTAAGGTGCGGGCCCCTTGATGTGCTCCGCCGACCCCTTCGTGAACCTCACGGAGGACATAGTTAGCCCCGTAGGGGTCAACGCACCGAAGCAGAGGTTGCGTGAAGGACTTCTTATAGAGATTTCCACTGCTCCAAACGAAATGGCAGGCTTTGGATCGGAGGCGGCGTGCTTGCCCTCGGTCTTCTAGGAGCGTACCCTCTGTTTACCCCAATCAGAGCAAAGCTCTGTTCAAATTCCGAGACGGGAGATGAAGCAACGCTTCATCTTCCCCCAATCAGGACAAAGCTCTGCTTTAAAAATTTAAAATTTAATAAAGGAAGCAACGCTTCAGTTGCGCATGCACTGCGCTGCGCGACACGTGTCAGCGCAGATGCGCTCGAGCAGTTGCGCTGCGCTGTGCGCTGCGCGACACGTGTCACGCGCTGGGGCATCTGCGCCAAACAGAATTAAAATTCTAAGAAATCTTTTCTGTTCTTGTTAAAACAAGAAGATTTTCTTCTGCAAAGCAGAAGCTCTTGGATCAAAGATCCAACAGTGGGGAAAATTCCCCAAATCAGTCAGAGAAAGATCTCTTTAACAAATTTAACTAATTTATGGGCACTATAAAAAGGACCCTAGACCTCAATTTAAAGGGGAACATTTTTCTTGAAAAAAGTCAAGAGCTTCAAACAGAGAGAGAATTCTAAGAAAATTTCAAAGAAAAAGGTAAAAACCTTCACGTGAGAAAAGAAATCTCTTTTAATAAATCATTGATCTAAAAACCAGATCAATATTCTTCATATAATAAACAGTGCTTTGCACTTCTCATGAACCCCTGGTTCTTCAAAAATAAGAAAACAACAAAATAAAAATAGTGCTTTGCACTTTTATGAACCTCTGGTTCTTTAAACAAAAAGAAAAACTTATTTTTCTTTGATCTAAATTAGATCAAGAAATCAAATAGTGCTTTGCACTTCTGTTCTTGAATCTAAAAGATTCTTAGTGCTTTGCACTTCCAAACTGCGCTGTTGCGCTCTTAAGAGAGCGCCACGTGTCAGCTATAGAACAAGTTGCGCTACGCGCTCTTGAAATAGAGCTTTGCTCTCTGGAATTGGCGCAACTCAACAGAGCGCACCACGTGTCAGCAGCGCAATAGCGCAGCGCACTGCGCTGTTGCGCTTGTGCTCACCAGAGCATGATACGTGTCAACACTACGAGCGCTTGCGCTCTCTGATTGGCGCAAAGCGCCTGATAAATGCAATGCATTTTCTAAAGGGCCAGGCCCAAATCAAAAGACCTAGCAGGCCAAAATAAATTGCAAAGCAATAAAAGAGCAGAGCCCAAATAAAATTGATGCTCTGCATCATTTATAAAGGGCAGAGCCCAAGTAAAATTGATGCTCTGCATCATTTATAAATGGGTAGAGCCCAAAACAAATTGATGCTCTGCATCCTTTCTGGACAAAGCCCAAATATAAATAGAAAGAAATGCAATGCAAGAGCAAATAAAATGTTGAACATTTTCAACTGGACTTAGCCCAATTTTGGCCGTAAGTCCTCAAATTAGATTGACTGAGCAAGATTACTCTTCTAAATCAATTTATCTCCGGTTCAAGGGTACATCTCTGAACTCCTCTGACATCTGTCGTTGTAATCCTTCAACGTCGTCAGAGAGCTGACGGGTCCCGACGGCCATACATTAAATGGATCACCATGTCCCTAAACTGGAACAATAGAGCCCAAATGCTCTTTTGTCGGATCTAAACGATCCTGTTAAGTTGATCTTAGTCTCAAATTGGACTAACGTATCCTTAACAAACGTTTAAGTTGATCTTAGCCTCAAATACGGCTAACGTATTCTTAAACCAAAACCCCAAACCCAAATCTAAGAAAATACGGATTTGGACTAATCCACGTCCTACGGGCGACGACATAAATTAGTCTCCGTATACAATCCACGGGCAACCACAAACAAAACAAACACCCATGACACGAAGTGACCAGCTGGAGAAGGAGAAAGTTGTTACCGCAATACGGTAGCGTAATTAACTGCAGGGGCTTGCGCCTGCAGGGAAGAGCGTTCGTGAAAACCCGAAAGGGCGCGACCTCGTAAAAGAAAAAAGAAAAAAAATATAATAAAAAGAATGTAATAAATAAAAACGGTATGTCCATAAGCAAAAAGGATACGTTTTATTATATTTTTATTATTAATGAAGGGAGGCATAGGGAGGCATTATTTTTTGTAAGTTCTTTATTTTCTTCCCTACGTTAATTTTCTATTCTTGCCCTAGTTAATCTTTTATTCTCTGCCCTAGATAGATGTTTTTAAATTCCCTAATGAGTGAGTAGTCTCCTCGCTTGTTAGGGTTAGATCTGGGGAAGGTTTGAGAGACGAAGATCTCTCATCCCCTTTCTTGCCCGTCATATATTTTCATAGAACTCTATGCATACCTTCTTATTCCGCTCCCTACGGCACTCTACCCACGAGCTAGCGATGATACCGTAGTCTAAAGGCCCGGATTTTAAGGTTTTCCATGGAGATTAGGGTAAAGATTAAGAAAGGAAGGACAAGAATCTAGAGGAAGAACAATCTTCCCAATCATCCTAATCCCTTTTATTAATATTTACCATAACACCTAATTAGATCTTCATATGGGTATAGAAAGCGGTGAGATTTATTGGCTTTCTAAACTTAACCTAGACCTAACCCTAGCAAGATTTAGATATAGATTAATTCATTTTTTAGATTTAATAATCAATCCGGCTCCCATCGGAACTCGTTTGAGCGACTAGGAAATTCACAACATCCCTGTGGACCGACCCGTATTCACCGGCTAGCTACATGCGACGCCGTTCTTGATTGCGGTAATAGATAGTTTTTGACATCAAATCAAATGGCGCCGTTGCCGGGGATGGCGTAGAACTTTCCTTTTCGCAATTTCGGGTTAATCATAAAATTTAAAAAAATCAGAAAAATCTGAAAATTCCAAAAAAAATATAAAAATATATCATCTGTTATTTTTGGAAAGGGTATCTTTGTGTGAATTTTGCAGGATCTACGCACAAATTCGGATCTAGAAATCTACAGAAAGCGAAACTGCAAATAAGCGACCCTATCTATGACTTTCCAAGCCTCACGGACCATCCTAGCGTGCTTTCTTTCGCGAGCACAAGCGTCAGGGTCCCCCCTGATGTCTTCCACCCTCCGATAAGCAGCGAGTATGGCAGACTGTTGAAAGACCTCGTGCAAGAGATCAATAAGACTGTCTCGCCGTCTTTTTGAGATAAAGTTCAACAGGTACACCGAGTGCACCTTATCCTCAGCGGCATCCAGCGCCCTAAGCGGCACACCGGAACAGAACGGAGGAAGCGCTTCCCAGATGGCTCCCACGATAAGCTTAAGAAGGGAGGAACACCGGGGAAGTAGAGGACAGTTGTACGCGTCGAAGCGGCTCATGATTTCAGTACACTCCGCGTTTGTGAACTCTCGATCTTGAGAGCGGCCAAGTCGGCGTATGTCCCCGTAAGAGATGATCTCATTAAGAGCATACATATGGGCGTTCATTGTTTCTGTGAAAGAGAATCAACAAAATTGTCAGAAAGACTGATTAAGAAAAGCAATATAATGTACCGAGGAATAAAATGCCATCTTTAAACTCCAAGATCAATGAAAAACTCCTAAGAGTTCTTTTGTATGATTTGGAAGGAGCAAAGCTCCACTAATGAAATGAGAAAATACAGAAAGTTAAAAGTTAAACTCCTCGAGAGCAATGCTCTGCAGACAGGAGTGACACCAGTCAAAATCAGTTATGAAGAGAATTTGAAGAAAAATCCCTTGAGAACATTGAGAGCTTTGCTCTACAAAGATAATATAATAATGATAATAATATCAAATGCCATCTTTAACTTCCAAGATCCATGAAGAACTCTTAAGAGTTCTTCTATATGATTTAGAAGGAGCAAAGCTCCATGAATTAAGAAAATCCAAGGAAAATCTTTCAAAGATCAGAGCTCTATGGAACCCTAGTAGGGTCCCATTTAGTTCTCTTTAGATCCCTTTAAGACCTATAGAGCAAAGCTCTGCTAAGTGAAACCCTAAATGGGTTTCCTTTAGATCAGGGATCTATTGAGAGCAAGGCTCTATCAATGAAAATTAATTTAATTTATTTTAATCCAAATTAAAATTTTCACCTAAAAGTTTTAAGAGTTTAACTCTTGAGCTTCTTGAAAATAAAGAGTAGGGCTCTTAGATCTGAAAGTAAAATTTTAGAGATGAAAATCATCTAAGGGACCAAAGGTCCTATTTATAGGCATCAAGTGCCCTTTCAGCTTCCAAGGGATGGCGCGACGGTTCGGAGTCTGCCGCCGCTGCACTCACGTTAGGAGGCCATGTAAACGCAACGGTGGGGGGCATTTGTTTACCCAAATCAGAGCAAAGCTCTGTTCAAATTCCAGGGTGGGAAAAGAAGAAATGCTTCTGTTTTCCTCCAATCAGAGCAAAGCTCTATCTTGAAAATTAAAGTGAAAATTAAAGTTAAAATAAATGAAGTAATGCTTCAGATCCCCTGCGCTGCGCGCAGAGCGCCACGTGTCAGAATCAGACACGTTAGCGCGGGGGGAGGGGCGCAGCGCCCAAGGCAGCGCACCCAATCAGAGCAAGGCTCTGTTTAAAATTCAAACTTTAATTAAAGAAGCAACGCTTCAGCTGGCCTGAGCATTGCGCTGCGCGACGCGTGTCAACGCAGTTGCGCTGCGCTGTGCGCTGCGCTACACGTGTCATGAGCTGGTGCGCTTGCGCCAAAAAGAATTAAAATTCTGAAAGATCTTTCTCAATCTTGTTAAAAACAAGAAGATTGTCTTCTGTAAAACAGAAGTCCTTGGATCAAAGATCAACCGGTGGGGAAAATTCCCCAAATCACTCAGAGAATGATCTGTTTAACAAACTTTAACTAATTTGTGGGCACTATAAAAAGGACCCTAGACCTCAATTCAAAGGCATCAACATTTTGGAGAGAAATCAAAATTTTCAAGCAGAGAAAACTCTGAAGAAATTTCAAGAAGAAAGGTGAAAAAAACCCTTTAGGATAGAAGAATTTCTTTTGATAGATCATTGATCTAAGAAAAAGATCAATGATCTTTAATAAAAAAAACAAAAATAAAAATAGTGCTTTGCACTTATGAACTATTGGTTCTCTGAGAATCAAGAAAAAAATAAGAAAATACTTGTTTTCTTGAATCTAAATTAGATCAAGAAATCAAACAGTGCTTTGCACTTATTTTATGAACCATTGGTTCTGGAATCTAAAAGATTCTCAAATCAATAGTGCTTTGCACTGTTGCGCTCTTGGGTTGGCGCAAGCTACCAGAGAGCGCCACGTGTCCCATTTGCGCTGTGCGCTTTGAAATAGAGCCTTGCTCTCTGAAACTGGCGCAACTCACTACAGCGCGCCACGTGTAAGCAACGCAAGCGCAGCGCACTGCGCTGCATGACACGTGTCATCATCACAAGCGCTTGCGCTCTTTGATTGACGCAAAGCGCCTGAAAATGCAATGCATTTTCTCTGCTAAAAGGCCAGGCCCAAGTCAAAAAGACCCAGCAGGCCAAAATAAATTGCATAGCAATAAAAAAGGGCAGAGCCCAAGTAAAATTGATGCTCTGCATCATTTATAAATGTGCAGAGCCCAAAGCAAATTGATGCTCTGCATCCTTTATGGGTAGAGCCCAAATAAAAATAAAAAGAAATGCAATGCGAAAAAAAAACAAATAAAAATGATGAGTATTTTCCAACTGGACTTTGCCCAATCATGGCTGTAAGTCCTCAAATTAAATTGACTGAGCAAGATTGCTCCCTTAAATCAATTTATATCCGGTTCGAGGGTACATCTCCGAGCTCCTCTGACACCTATCGTTGTAATCCTTCAACGACGTCAGAGAGGTGACAGGTCCCGACGACCACACATCAATACGGACTACGGGGTCTTTAAACTCGTGGACCGAAACGTCCTTAAACTAATAATGGACCACCACGTCCCTAAACTGGCGATGGACCGAAACGTCCTTAAACTAATAATGGACCACCACGTTCCTAAACTGGCGATGGACTACCATGTCCCTAAACTGGCAATGGACCATCATGTCCCTAAACTGGAATAATAGAGCCCAAACGCTCTTTTGTCGGATCTAAACGATCCCGTTAAGTCGATCTTAGTCCCAAACTGGACTAACGTATCCTTAACAACCGTTTAAGTTGATCTTAGCCTCAAATATGGCAAACGTATCCTTAAACCTTCAAACAGACTTTAGTCTCAAATTGGACCATGGATCACCCAACCAACTTTGGTCCAAGGATACATCTCTGAACTCCTCTGACACCTGTCGTTGTAATCCTTCAACGTCGTCAGAGAGGTGACGGGTCCCGAAGGCCATACATGCAATGGACCACTATATCCCTAAACTGGAACAATAGAGCCCCAAAATGCTCTTTTGTCAGATCTAAACGATCCCGTTAAGTTGATCTTAGTCTCAAATTAGACTAACGTATCCTTAACAAATGTTTGAGTTGATCTTAGCCTCAAATATGGCTAACGTATCCTCAAACCAAAACCCCAAAACCAAATCTAAAAAATACGGATTTGGACTAATCCACGTCCTACGGGCGACAACATAAATTAGTCTCCGTATACAATCCACGGGCAACCACAAACAAAACAAACACACACGACACGAAGTGAAATTCTGGAGAAGGAGAAACCTGTTACCGCGATGCGGTAGAGTAATTAACTACAGGGGCTTGCGCCTGCAGGGAAGAGCGTCCCCACAATCAAAAACCCCTCAAGCGAGGGGGAATCTGACGAAATCCGCTACATCGGCCGCATCCGTCTAAACCTCCGATACACGGTGCCATAAATCAACTTGGTATCTTCGGAGAAGTGGACGGATAAAACCAAATAGCATCTGCCCCGAATCTCAGCGTCAGGACATCGCAGTCTTGTCCCACCGGGCGTGTCAGAATCTGTTCCCCTCCGAATGGCGGGCGCTGACACGTGTCGGCGCAGTTGCGCTGCGCTGTGCGCTGCGCGACGCGTGTCGGCGCAGTTGCGCAAGCGCAGTTGCGTTGCGCTGTGCGCTGCGCGACACGTGTCACGAGCTGGTGCGTTTGCGCCAAACAGAATTAAAATTCTGAAAGATCTTTCTCAATCTTGTTAAAAACAAGAAGATTGTCTTCTGTAAAACAGAAGCCCTTGGATCAAAGATCCACCGGTGGGGAAAATTCCCCAAATCACTCAGAGAATGATCTGTTTAACAAACTTTAACTAATTTGTGGGTACTATAAAAAGGACCCTAGATCTCAATTCAGAGGCATCAATATTTTCGAGAGAAATCAAAATTTTCAAGCAGAGAAAACTCTGAAGAAATTTCAAGAAGAAAGGTAAAAAAAACCTTTAGGATAGAAGAATTTCTTCTGATAGATCATTGATCTAAGAACAAGATCAATGATCTTTAATAAAAAAACAAAAATAAAAATAGTGCTTTGCACTTATGAACCATTGGTTCTCTGAGAATCAAGAAAGAAATAAGAAAATACTTGTTTTCTTGAATCTAAATTAGATCAAGAAATCAAACAGTGCTTTGCACTTATTTTATGAACCATTGGTTCTGGAATCTAAAAGATTCTCAAATTAATAGTGCTTTGCACTGTTGCGCTCTTGGGTTGGCGCAACCAACCAGAGAGTGCCATGTAAGGTTTGTCTAGCACCATATGTAGAGTTTTGAAGCATCACATGTGTCAAAGTTTGGATTTTGAAGGTGCTAAACAAGCATGCAAAGGAATCGATCCTAGAAAATTAGGGTTTCGAAACTTAAAACTTATAAAGTTAGGGTTTCGAGACTACAACCTTTGTAGCTCCCTTTTGTTGGACTCCTTGGTCTCTTGGGTGTTGAATGGAGGTCCTCTTGAAGTCCTCTCGCGTCCACGACGATCCACCCGGAGATCCCCGTCCAAGCTCGCAACTTCGAGAATCGAAGAGAATACTCTAAACAAGTTGGCTAAACTTGTGTAGAATGAAGTTGTGGTTAAGATTCTCACTTCAAAAACCTTTCTTTATGTGTATATAACTCACCAGAAGAAACTAGAGAGCAAATATGAAAGAGGAAGAAGATGGTGGCAATATTTTTTAACAAGAGATGAAGATAAAAATGATAACCATCATAAGGAAAAAAATAAATATATCCTTTTATATTTTATTCCTTCTCACATGAAACCATGGTTAAATCTTTTGGTTGGTATTTGATTAGGGTTTAAACCATGTAAGGAAAGGTTAATCTAAGGTTAAGGGTAGGTGAGAATGGTTAGGTTAAAGAAGAGTGTAGAAGCAAGTGAAGATTATCCTTTCCTTTTTCTATTTTGTTTTAAACCATAAATCAAACAAAAAACAAAAGATTTATCCATGGTGTGAGTCTTATATTGCCACCATTTCCATGTGTAAACAACCATGATAGATGGGTGTATGTATGTATGTATCTATGCACATCCATATGTGCATGAAACTAGAAAGAAAGAAGAAAATCATACATGCATGCATACATCCATCAAATACTAGAAAGGTTTCAAGTGAGAAAACTAATGGTTAGATGATAAATCAACACTTGATTTATCAATCCGGTCATATCTCATATGACCCCACCAAAAGCAGGCCGCCCGATCAATGTTCGGTATCAAATACGCATATTTTAATCGGGTGCATGCGCATATCGCATACGCGCACCACAACGTTTCTCCTGGACTGGGTAACTCCTTTGTGGGACTCTAAGACTCGTCAATACGTCGGCAGAGGGTGATGATCATATCAGGTACCCCCAAGCCGCAAGCGGTCAGCTAAACGTAACGGCCACCCGGGTATTGAGCGAACAGAAGAAAACAAGTGAACCTGCTACAACTCCTGTCGAGCCAACCGGCAACACTATCGTACAGTCCGATCTCTTCGTCAGATATGCTGCATATCGAGCCTAGGGATGGTCACGTCGACCCCAATAACTCAATAAATCGTGCCGGTGAATGGTCTATAACAGATCGAGAAACTACTGATAACACTTATCAGCAATTCTCAGCAGTCCTGATCAGGGACTTGCTGATATAACCAGTCGGGCACAGCACAGCATCAACTCCCAATACCGGGAGAGACGAAACCCCTCCTATCGCTCATTGCCTTCGTGTGTCTCGGGACTGTACCCAACGGCCACCTGTTTGCACGACTCGGTAGAGCCGTGGTAGGGTGGCAATCAAAGTACAGTGGGAGAACACACAAGACTCTATGACGATCTCGGGTCTACAGACTAACCTGTACCAGTGTCACCAGAGAACTGCTATCCGACGATAGATATAATTCCATATAGGAGTTCTCGGTGAGTCCGTCCAGTGTACCCAGTCACCACTGAGCACCCGTATATGATCTTGATGTCAAACATCAATGAATGTGGGAACATTCATCGCCCATCGTATGGGTCTAGTATCATATACGCTAGTCTATTCTGGTATATCAATGCCCCGTCTCGATATACCTACGACTAGGGACATTCCAGGATATGCTTACAGACTACAAATGTCCCACTAGTATGATCTCTATCATAATCAGAGTAGTCAAGCCAATATCCTTAGGGCTTTATCGGCATGTATGAATGAATAAAAGCATGATCAAACCAACATGTCAGATAAAGTAGAACCAGATAGCATACTATCATGTCGAGCAAGAATGCATACTGAATATATATACATGCAAAGATACATCCACTATCACATAATGGTCTCTAGAGCATACATATATCCAACAATCTCCCACTTGCACTAAGGCCAGTTATTGGCGTATCTCATACCCAACATCTCAAAAAGTCGCTCATGCTGCGGCTGAGGGAGGGCCTTGGTGAATGGATCCGCGGCGTTATTCTTTGTGTCTACCCTCCTAATCTCGATCTCGCGGCGATCTACAATCTCCCGGATCAAATGAAAGCGCTTCAGGATGTGTCTGGACCGCTGATGGGATCTGGGCTCCTTGGCTAACGCCATAGCCCCATTATTATCACAATACAAGGGTATTGGATCAATAATGGTTGGAACTACTCCTAGCTCCGAGAAGAACTTCCTTATCCAGACGGCTTCCTTGGCGGCATCATTTGCAGCAATGTACTCAGCCTCCATCGTAGAGTCTGCAACGGTATCCTGTTTGGAACTCTTCCAACTTACCGCCCCTCCATTGAGGGTAAACACAAACCCTGAGATAGATTTGCTGTCATCCTTATCGCTCTGGAAGCTCGAATCGGTAAAGTCCTCCATTTGGAGATCTGTATTACCATACACCAAGAACAATTCTTTAGTCCTTCGTAAGTACTTAAGAATGTTCTTCACAGCTGTCCAGTGGTTCTCCCCTGGGTTGGATTGATACCTGCTTACAACACTAAGTGCATAAGCTACATCTGGGCGTGTACATAACATCGCATACATTATAGATCCTACTGCCGAAGCATAGGGTATAATGCTCATGCGAGCTCTCTCTTCATCGGTCTTTGGACAAGAATCCTTGGAGAGAGTGACTTCATGGCAAGCGGGTAAGGCACCCCGCTTAGAGTCTTCCATACTAAACCTTTTTAGGATGGTGTTGATGTACCTTGTTTGGGACAATCCCAATAACTTTTTGGATCTATCCCTATAGATCCTTATGCCCAGGATGTATGTGGCATCACCCAGGTCCTTCATGGAGAATCTTAGTGATAAGAATGATTTGACCGACTGTAGCATAGGAATATCATTCCCTATCAGAAGAATGTCATCCACGTACAATACGAGGAATGTGACAGCTCTTCCTACAACCTTCTTATAAACACAAGGTTCATCTGGATTTTTGATGAAATCAAACTCTTTGATAACATCATCGAAACAGATGTTCCAACTCCGAGATGCCTGCTTTAACCCATATATGGATTTAAGCAGTCTACATGCTTTCCCGCTGCTCCCACTGTCAATGAAGCCCTCTGGCTGATCCATATAAACGCATTCTTCTAACTCTCCATTTAGAAATGCTGTTTTAACGTCCATCTGCCAGATTTCATAGTCGTAGTGAGCAGTAATAGCAAGTAGGATCCGAATGGATTTAAGCATGGCTACGGGCGAAAAAGTTTCGTCATAGTCCAAACCTGGTCTTTGACGAAAACCTTTTGCTACAAGTCTTGCCTTATAGGTCTCTACCTGCCCATCCACACCAATCTTTCTTTTAAAGATCCATTTGCACCCCACAGGTTTTACCCCAGGGGGTACAACGTCCAAAGTCCATACTTTGTTGGTGTACATAGACTCCATTTCGGATCTCATGGCATCCAGCCACTTCACAGAGTCTCTACTCGTGATAGCTTGCTAAAAACTGGTAGGATCATCATCATCCATGATGCAATCTTCTCCGTCACCATCAATGAGGAAACCGTAGTACCTCTCCGGTGGGCGATAAGTCCTACCAGACCTACGGAGTGGCCGAGGTTCTTCAGTTTCTATTGCAACAGCCGGTTCAACCAAATCGTCATTTGTAGTTTGTGTCTCTAGAACCTCTTCTAGATCCACTACCTTGCCATCATCTTTATCTGTGAAAAACTCTTTTTCCAAGAATGTGGCATACTGAGAAACAAACACTTTTTGTTCCTCTTTGTGGTAGAATAGATATCCATAAGAATTCTTTGGATATCCTACAAAGTTACACATGACTGACCGTGTCTCGAGTTTGTCCGGATTTTGCTTTTTAACATAGGCCGAGCAACCCCAAATCTTAATTCTCTTAAGAGATGGTCTTTTCCCATTCCATATCTCATATAGCGTGGTAGACACGGCTTTGGTTGGAACCCTGTTTAGCAGAAACGCTGCAGTCTCCAATGCATGCCCCCAAAACGAGACTGGTAACTCAGCGTCACTCATCATGGACCGGACCATATCTAATAGGGTCCTATTCCGTCGTTCTGACACACCGTTGTGCTGTGGTGTGTAAGGAGGAGTGAGCTGAGAGAGAATCCCATTCTCTTTTAGGAAGTTTGCAAATTCTGTACTGAGATACTCACCACCTCGATCTGATCGAAGCATTTTGATACTCAAGCCGGCTTGTTTTTCTACTTCTTGTTTATATTCAATGAATTTCTCGAAAGCTTCGGACTTGTGCTTTAATAAAAATACATGACCGAATCTTGAGAAATCGTCAGTGAATGTAATGAAGTGTGAAAAACCGCCTCTAGCCTGTGTAGACATTGGCCCGCATACATCACTATGTATGAGGCCTAGGAGCTGAGTAGCTCTTTCTCCGTGTCCGGTAAACGGAGTTTTGGTCATTTTACCCTTGATACAAGACTGGCAAGTCGCATAAGATTTATATTCAAAAGAGTTTAAATATCCATCTTTGTGTAACTTGTTTAGTCTTGTTTCGTTAATATGACCAAGTCTACAATGCCAAAGAAAAGCTTCATTTAATTCTGAAAGTTTTCTTTTATTAGTGTGTTGTATACTGAAAACTGTGTGTTGATTTAGGACATATATTCCGTTATTAAGCGTACCATACCCAATCAACATTTGATTTAGGTGAATGTTCATAATATTGTTCTGCAACACAAAATTATATCCTTCATTGTCCAACAAAGAAACGGATATTATATTACATAGCATACTTGGTACAAAATAACATGGATTCAAAATCAAAATACATCCAGATGGCAACCCCAAGTGATACTCTCCCACTGCGACTGTATGTACATTGGAACCATTTCCAACGCGGAGAGTATGGTCACCTGTCTTCAAAACCTTGCTATTTCTCAGCCCCTGCATAGAATTGCAAATGTGAGAACCTGAACCGGTATCCAATACTCAGGAAGCAGAGTTTATTGAAAAACAGTTTTCTGTTACAAACGCACCTGAAGCAGAAGCATCACCATGCTTCTTCTTGAGACTTAAGTACTCCGTGCAGTTGCGCTTCCAATGTTCTGTCTTGTGGCAATGAAAACATTCGCCCTTTCCCGGGTCTCCACCTTTGGACTTTCCCTTTCCCTTCACCTTTTTAACTCCACCTTTAGGGTTGGTGGGTTTCTTCTTTTTCTTTCCCTTGGCCTTAGCCTTCGGGCGAGAAGAGGAAGACTGTCCAACAGTCATAACGGGAGTTTTTGCTGACTTCATAGTGCTCTCTGCACTCCTTAACATATTAAGGCGTTCAGGGAGTTCCTTCTCCATGCCGTGTATGTTGAAGTTCACTATGAACTGAGCAAAGGTGGAGGGGAGGGACTGCAGAATAATATCTATATATTGTTCATTGTCCATTGTCCATCCAAGCTCCTCAAGCTCTTCTATAAGAGCTATCATCTTCAAAACATGGTCTCCTACTGGTGTGCCAGGGGCCATTCGCATTTGAAACAGTTTCTTTGATGCTTCGTATCGTAATACGCGGGATTGCTCTCCATACAACTCCTTTGTATGGAGCAATATACCGTGAATGTCCATGTCCTCGTGCTGCTTTTGATGTATGTTATCCATCGATGCAAGCGTGAGGCATTTGGCCGTGGCACAGTCAGCGTCCTATGTATTGCGGACTTCAACGTCCGCAACTGAGGATTTCGGACCTGGGACGGGCGGGGCTGAAGCCGTGAGGACATATGATACTTTATCATAAGTCAAGGCGATTTTCAGATTCCTCAGCCAGTCTTTATAGTTGGTCCCATTCAGTTTGTTTTTATCTAGTAGAAGCTTGAGTCCAGTCATGAGTATCTGCCATTAAGAGAGAGAAAAGAATACACTCAGCGAAAGCTCTTGCATAGATTAGATTGGTTATTATCTTGTCTAATCGATGTTTCCCACTGCTTTTATCGAGTTTTTCTTTCAAACCTTAAAAAGAGAAACTAGCCAGGATTAATTACAGTCTACAACTTCGCTAACCGTTCAGCCAGGCCAGTGTCGGTACTTTGAGGGAGGTTCCCCGTGTTTTCGCACGGACCTAATTAGAGTAAACCTCGTTTTCCCAGAGGCGAAGCCCCGTTAACACCTTTCTAGACACCTAATGAGTTAGCTAATTGTAAACTGTAAAACTCTCCTAGGAGCAACTATTGCCCACAGTGGGATCGGGATCCAACCATCACATGGAAGGTATGCAATCTCATTGCAAATTTCAACTATTGAAATTCCCGATATGGTTTTTACCCCTAGCACTTATGACCTTAACTATGGTCAACAAATCATAAGTACTAGTCAAGTTCTACCCGTCATTTCTTGATTAGTTAGACCCACTCATATGACCCTTAACTAAGGCCAACAAAGTCATAAGAATGTCCTAATTAATCTGCATCATATGCAATGTAGGAAGACATCACTTAGCTACCGTACACTACGCCTTAACTATAGTCAACAAACGTAGCACGAATACTAAGTACTCTACTTCCTAAAATGATGGAGGGTTGCGAATGATTTTTAAGAAAATCTTTAACGCTTTGAACTTGATATCGTTGTAGAATCAAATGGTTTTCAAAAGGAGTGGCTTAAGCTCCGCAGTTTTGAAATAAAGCTTTTTCATAAATAGCTGAGTGGTTTTCAAATACGATTCTACAACATCTTTTTAGGTTTATTTTCTTTACATTAATCACATTAATGTAATCCCATCATTTAAGTTCTTAAGCCAATCACAGAAAAGAAACGAAAATAACACGTACGCTTATGCCATCCGCATTCGCCGCAATGTTCCGTTATGCACCGTTAGGTTACTTAACTAACGGCATACCGGGACGGGACTAGCGCGGGTGTAAAACATAAGTAACGTCTACTATATATCATATATATAATATGTCATTCGTCTCAGATATCACAGAACACAGGCAGCAGAAACATAGATATAACGTGGGATATACTAGGACGTCCGTATTTAGTATTTAGCCAGAATAGAAAATACGGATTCCACAGTCGCGATGAATAGCCTAGCCCACACCTTGGACCCCTACGAGAGCGGCAAGTGACCCTACCAATTCTGGAGTTTAGGAGACCCGGTCTCGACTCCTCGAGATGGCCTCCCACTGAACCCCAGAACCCGGTCACCTGTGCTCCCCTCCTTGGGTCCATCCTAATGCGGAAAAGTAAATAATATACAACACTGGTAACACAACCTCAACCCGGAAGTGCCCCAAATAAAAGAATATTACATTACATTTGAATTTACATAAATGAAAATATAAAACTCTCATCTCACATAAAAACCCCCGGCTATTCAATCGCGACAATCCTGCACATCATATCTCAGCAACACATAATATCTCATATCATCAACGTAAGTAAGTATGCATACCCCAATTGTCGTTGATGTATAGCAACGAAACCGGCGATATCGTACATACTACACTTACGGTCACAGAAAAGAAAGTGTAAAACTACAATATTTGGAATCCACATTCTCTTTAGACATCATAAATGCGAAATATCACATATTTCGTATTTCATGCCTAAACTATATGAATTCCACATATTGTATCACATTCCAGAAAAACAGACAGTATTAAAGTTTTTCGAACGAACGATCAAGTACTCAAGATTCACTAAAGCTCAACACTTGAGCAGGGTTCAAAAAAAACCGGAGTGTGACACAGTAGTAGCGGTCCATCCGTAGAAGGGTCAAGCCAACGCCTCACATGTGGC
Organism: Agapanthus africanus; assembly: GCA_030015575.1. NCBI lineage: Eukaryota > Viridiplantae > Streptophyta > Magnoliopsida > Asparagales > Amaryllidaceae > Agapanthus > Agapanthus africanus. The sequence goes on from CM057337.1 coordinate 945,474,759, forward strand.
ACGCCGTACTGCCCCAAACCCTAAGGTTCAAAGAGCAGTTCAAGACGGTCACATAATCGAGTTAAGGTTTGTTGTCTTCTAGAGAGACCACCACAAAAAGACTTGCACGTACTTCCAAAGTATTTAAACCCCATGAACAGTGAGCAAATGATACTCGTTCAAACACTTCAATACTTTCTAATTTACCCAGAAAAGCCACGAAATCAAAATTCCGATCGAATCGACGAGTCCAAAACCATCTCCAGAATTTTTCAAAACTTAATACAGATTAAAAATACCCAAAAGAATATACAAGCAGATTCCAGAATTACTGTAAAAAAATTATCCATGAATTGATGTATACGGCCGCGGAACCGCGGCCTAAGCAAGCTTAGGCCACGTTTCCGCGGCCTAAGCAAGCTTAGGCCACGTTTCCGCGGCAACAATTACTGTTCATGGAATAATTTTTGTACCGTAATCCTTATTTTTACCTGCTGAATTTTTTACATATTTTTAATTCTGAAAAATGTCAAATTTTAGAAAATTTCCAGAGAGCACTCTAAAATGCCGTATTTCGGTTCGATCGGAGTTTTAACTTCGTAAAAAGGTCGCCTAATGTTCTAGGTCGGCTCTGATACCAATGTAAGGTTTGTCTAGCACCCTATGTAGAGTTTTGAAGCATCACATGTGTCAAAGTTTGGATTTTGAAGGTGTTAAACAAGCATGCAAAGGAATCGATCCTAGAAAATTAGGGTTTCGAAACTTAAAACTTATAAAGTTAGGGTTTCGAGACTACAACCTTTGTAGCTCCCTTTTGTTGGACTCCTTGGTCTCTTGGGTGTTGAATGGAGGTCCTCTTGAAGTCCTCTCGCGTCCACGACGATCCACCCGGAGATTCCCGTCCAAGCTCGCAACTTCGAGAATCGAAGAGAACACTCTAAACAAATTGGCTAAATTTGTGTAGAATGAAGTTGTGGTTAAGATTCTCACTTCAAAAACCTTTCTTTATGTGTATATAACTCACTAGAAGAAACTAGAGAGCAAATATGAAGGAGGAAGAAGATGGTGGCAATATTTTTTAACAAGAGATGAAGATAAAATTGATAACCATCATAAGGAAAAAAAGAAATATATCCTTTTATATTTTATTCCTTCTCACATGAAACCATGGTTAAATCTTTTGGTTGGTATTTGATTAGGGTTTAAACCATGTAAGGAAAGGTTAATCTAAGGTTAAGGGTAGGTGAGAATGGTTAGGTTAAAGAAGAGTGTAGAAGCAAGTGAAGATTATCCTTTCCTTTTTCTATTTTGTTTTAAACCATAAATCAAACAAAAAACAAAAGATTTATCTATGGTGTGAGTCTTATATTGCCACCATTTCCATGTATAAACAACCATGATAGATGGGTGTATGTATGTATCTATCTATGCACATCCATATGTGCATGAAACTAGAAAGAAAGAAGAAAATCATACATGCATGCATACATCCATCAAATACTAGAAAGGTTTCAAGTGAGAAAACTAATGGTTAGATGATAAATCAACACTTGATTTATCAATCCGGTCATATCTCATATGACCCCACCAAAAGCAGGCCGCCCGATCAATGTTCGGTATCAAATACACACATTTTAATCGGGTGCATGTGCATATCGCATACACGCACCACAACGTTTCGCCTGGACTGGGTAACTCCTTTGTGGGACTCTAAGACTCGTTAATACGCCGGCAGAGGGTGATGATCATATCAGGTACCCACAAGCCGCAAGCGGTCAGCTAAACGTAACGGCCACCCGGGTATTGAGCGAACAGAAGAAAACAAGCGAACCTGCTACAACTCCTGTCGAGCCAACCGGCAACACTACCGTACAGTCCGGTCTCTTCGTCAGTTATGCTGCATATCAAGCCTAGGGATGGTCACGTTGACCCCAATAACTCAATAAGTCGTGCCGGTGAATGGTCTATAACAGATCGAGAAACTACTGATAACACTTATCAGCAATTCTCAGCAGCCCTGGCCAGGGACTTGCTGATATAACCAGTCGGGCACAGCACAGCATCAACTCCCAATACCGGGAGAGACGAAACCCCTCCTATCGCTCATTGCCTTCGTGTGTCTCGGGACTGTACCCAACGGCCACCTGTTTGCATGACTCGGTAGAGCCGTGGTAGGGTGGTAATCAAAGTATAGTGGGAGAACACACAAGACTCTATGACGATCTCGGGTCTACAGACTAACCTGTACCAGTGTCACCAGAGAACTGCTATCCGACGATAGATATAATTCCATATAGGAGTTCTCGGTGAGTCCGTCCAGTGTACCCAGTCACCACTGAGCACCCGTATATGATCTTGATGTCAAACATCGATGAATGTAGGAACATTCATCGCCAATCGTATGGGTCTAGTATCATATACGCTAGTCTATTCTGGTATATCAATACCCCGTCTCGATATACCTGCGACTAGGGACATTCCAGGATATGCTTACAGACTACAAATGTCCCACTAGTATGATCTCTATCATAATCAGAGTAGTCAAGCCAATATCCTTAGGGCTTTATCAGCATGTATGAATGAATAAAAGCATGATCAAACCAACATGTCAGATAAAGTAGAACCAGATAGCATACTATCGTGTCGAGCAAGAATGCATACTGAATATATATACATGCAAAGATACATCCACTATCACATAATGGCCTCTAGGGCATACATATATCCAACACGCCACGTGTCCCATTTGCACTGTGCGCTTTGAAATAGAGCCTTGCACTCTGAAACTGGCGCAACTCACTACAGCGCGCCACGTGTCAGCAGCGCACGCGCAGCGCAATGGCGCAGCGCACTGCGCTGCATGACACGTGTCATCATCACAAGCGCTTGCGCTCTTTGATTGGCGCAAAGAGCCTGAAAATGCAATGCATTTCCTCTGCTAAAGGGCCAGGCCCAAGTCAAAAAGACCCAGCAGGCCAAAATAAATTGCAAAGCAATAAAAAAGGGCAGAGTCTAAGTAAAATTGATGCTCTGCATCATTTATAAATGTGCAGAGCCCAAAGCAAATTGATGCTCTGCATCCTTTATGGGTAGAGCCCAAATAAAAATAAAAAGAAATGCAATGCAAAAAAAAAACAAATAAAAATGATGAGTATTTTCCTACTTGACTTAGTCCAGTCATGGCTGTAAGTCCTCAAATTAAATTGACTGAGCAAGATTGCTCCCTTAAATCAATTTATATTCGGTTCGAGGGTACATCTCCGAGCTCCTCTGACACCTATCATTGTAATCCTTCAACGACGTCAGAGAAGTGACGGGTCCCGACGACTACATATCAATACGGACTGCGGGGTCTTTAAACTCGTGGACCGAAACGTCCTTAAACTAATAATGGACCACCACGTCCTTAAACTGGCGATGGACCGAAACGTCCTTAAACTAATAATGGACCACCATGTCCCTAAACTGGCGATGGACCACCATGTCCCTAAACTGGCAATGGACCATCATGTCCCTAAACTGGAACAATAGAGCCTAAACGCTCTTTTGTCGGATCTAAACGATCTCGTTAAGTCGATCTTAGTCCCAAACTGGACTAACGTATCCTTAACAACCGTTTAAGTTGATCTTAGCCTCAAATATGGCTAACGTATCCTTAAACCTTCAAACAGACTTTAGTCCCAAATTGGACCATGGATCACCCAACCAACTTTGGTCCAAGGGTACATCTCTGAACTCCTCTGACACCTGTCGTTCTAATCCTTCAACGTCGTCAGAGAGGTGACGGGTCCCGAAGGCCATACATGCAATGGACCACTATGTCCCTAAACTGGAACAATAGAGCCCCAAAATGCTCTTTTGTCAGTTCTAAACGATCCCGTTAGGTTGATCTTAGTCTCAAATTAGACTAACGTATCCTTAACAAACGTTTGAGTTGATCTTAGCCTCAAATATGGCTAACGTATCCTCAAACCAAAACCCCAAAACCAAATCTAAAAAAATACAGATTTGGACTAATCCACGTCCTACGGGCGACGACATAAATTAGTCTCCGTATACAATCCACGGGCAACCACAAACAAAACAAACACACACGACACGAAGTGAAATTCTGGAGAAGGAGAAAGTTGTTACCACGATGCGGTAGCGTAATTAACTGCAGGGGCTTACGCCTGCAGGGAAGAGCGTCCCCACAATCAAAAACCCCTCAAGCGAGGGGGAATCTGACGAAGTCCGCTACATCGGCCGCATCGGGCTAAACCTCCGATACACGGTGCCATAAATCAACTTGGCATCTTCGGAGAAGTGGACGGATAAAACCAAATAGCATCTGCCCCGAATCTCAGCGTCAGGACATCGCAGTCTTGTCCCACCGGGCGTGCCAAAATCTGTTCCCCTCCGAATGGCGGGCGCTGACACGTGTCAGCACAGTTGCGCTGCGCTGTGCGCTGCGCGACGCGTGTCAGCGCAGTTGCGCTGCGCTGTGCGCTGCGCGACACGTGTCACGAGCTGGTGCGCTTGCGCCAAACAGAATTAAAATTCTGAAAGATCTTTCTCAATCTTGTTAAAAACAAGAAGATTGTCTTCTGTAAAACAGAAGCCCTTGGATCAAAAATCCACCGGTGGGGAAAATTCCCCAAATCACTCAGAGAATGATCTGTTAAACAAATTTTAACTAATTTGTGGGCACTATAAAAAGGACCCTAGATCTCAATTCAAAGACATCAACATTTTGGAGAGAAATCAAAATTTTCAAGCAGAGAAAACTCTGAAGAAATTTCAAGAAGAAAGGTAAAAAAAAACCTTTAGGATAGAAGAATTTCTTCTGATAGATCATTGATCTAAGAACAAGATCAATGATCTTTAATAAAAAAAAAACAAAAATAAAAATAGTGCTTTGCACTTATAAACCATTGGTTCTCTGAGAATCAAGAAAGAAATAAGAAAATACTTGTTTTCTTGAATCTAAATTAGATCAAGAAATCAAACAGTGCTTTGCACTTATTTTATGAACCATTGATTCTGGAATCTAAAAGATCTCAAATTAATAGTGCTTTGCACTGTTGCGCTCTTGAGTTGGCGCAAGCAACCAGAGAGCGCCACGTGTCCCATTTGCGCTGTGCGCTATGAAATAGAGCCTTGCTCTCTGAAACTGGCGCAACTCACTACAGCGCGCCACGTGTCAGCAGCGCAAGCGCAGCGCACTGCGCTGCATGACACGTGTCATCATCACAAGCGCTTGTGCTCTTTGATTGGCGCAAAGCGCCTGAAAATGCAATGCATTTCCTCTGCTAAAGGGCCAGGCCCAAGTCAAAAAGACCCAGCAGGCCAAAATAAATTGCAAAGCAATAAAAAAGGGCAGAGCCCAAGTAAAATTGATGCTCTGCATCATTTATAAATGTGCAGAGCCCAAAGCAAATTGATGCTCTGCATCCTTTATGGGTAGAGCCCAAATAAAAATAAAAAGAAATGCAATGCAAAAAAAAAAAGATAAAAATGATGAGTATTTTCCAACTGGACTTATCCCAATCATGGCTGTAAGTCCTCAAATTAAATTGACTGAGCAAGATTGCTCCCTTAAATCAATTTATATCCGGTTCGAGGGTACATCTCCGAGCTCCTCTGACACCTATCGTTGTAATTCTTCAACGACGTCAGAGAGGTGACGGGTCCCGACGACCACACATCAATACAGACTGCGGGGTCTTTTAACTCGTGGATCGAAACGTTCTTAAACTAATAATGGACCACCACGTCCTTAAACTGGCGATGGATCGAAACGTCCTTAAACTAATAATGGACCACCACGTCCTTAAACTGGCGATGGACCGAAACGTCCTTAAACTAATAATGGACCACCACGTCCCTAAACTGGCGATAGACCACCATGTCCCTAAACTGGCAATGGACCATCATGTCCCTAAACTGGAACAATAGATCCCAAACGCTCTTTTGTCGGATCTAAACGATCCCGTTAAGTCGATCTTAGTCCCAAACTGGACTAACGTATCCTTAACAACCGTTTAAGTTGATCTTAACCTCAAATATGGCTAACGTATCCTTAAACCTTCAAACAGACTTTAGTCCCAAATTGGACCATGGATCACCCAACCAACTTTGGTCCATGGGTACATCTCTGAACTCCTCTGACACCTGTCGTTGTAATCCTTCAACGTCGTCAGAGAGGTGACGGGTCCCGAAGGCCATACATGCAATGGACCATTATGTCCCTAAACTGGAACAATAGAGCCCCAAAATGCTCTTTTGTCATATCTAAATGATCCCGTTAAGTTATTCTTAGTCTCAAATTAGACTAACGTATCCTTAACAAACGTTTGAGTTGATCTTAGCCTCAAATATGGCTAACGTATCCTCAAACCAAAACCCCAAAACCAAATCTAAAAAAATACGGATTTGGACTAATCCACGTCCTACGGGCGACGACATAAATTAGTCTCCGTATACAATCCACGGGCAACCACAAACAAAACAAACACACACGACACGAAGTGAAATTCTGAAGAAGGAGAAAGTTGTTACCGCGATGCGGTAGCGTGATTAACTGCAGGGGCTTGCGCCTGCAGGGAAGAGCGTCCCCATAATCAAAAACCCCTCAAGCGAGGGGGAATCTGACGAAGTCCGCTACATCGGCCGCATCGGGCTAAACCTCCGATACACGGTGCCATAAATCAACTTGGCATCTTCGGAGAAGTGGACGGATAAAACCAAATTGCATCTGCCCCGAATCTCAGCGTCAGGACATCGCAGTCTTGTCCCACCGGGAGTGCCAGAATCTGTTCCCCTCCGAATGGCGGGCGCTGACATGTGTCGGCGCAGTTGCGCTGCGCTGTGCGCTGCGCGACGCGTGTCAGCGCAGTTGCGCAAGCGCAGATGCGCTGCGCTGTGCGCTGCGCGACGCGTGTCAGCGCAGTTGCGCAAGCGCAGTTGCACTGCGCGACACGTGTCACGAGCTGGTGCGCTTACGCCAAACAGAATTAAAATTCTGAAAGATCTTTCTCAATCTTGTTAAAAACAAGAAGATTGTCTTCTGTAAAACAGAAGCCCTTGGATCAAAAATCCACCGGTGGGGAAAATTCCCCAAATCACTCAGAGAATGATCTGTTTAACAAACTTTAACTAATTTGTGGGCACTATAAAAAGGACCCTAGACCTCAATTCAAAGGCATCAACATTTTAGAGAGAAATCAAAATTTTCAAGCAGAGAAAACTCTGAAGAAATTTCAAGAAGAAAGGAAAAAAAAACATTTAGGAAAGAAGAATTTCTTCTGATAGATCATTGATCTAAGAACAAGATCAATGATCTTTAATAAAAAATAACAAAAATAAAAATAGTGCTTTGAACTTATGAACCATTGGTTCTCTGAGAATCAATAAAGAAATAAGAAAATACTTGTTTTCTTGAATCTAAATTAGATCAAGAAATCAAACAGTGCTTTGCACTTATTTTATGAACCATTGGTTCTGGAATCTAAAAGATTCTTAAATTAATAGTGCTTTACACTGTTGCGCTCTTGGATTGGCGCAAGCTACCAGAGAGCGCCACGTGTCCCATTTGCGCTGTGCGCTTTGAAATAGAGCCTTGCTTTCTGAAACTGGCGCAACTCACTACAGCGCGCCACGTGTCAGCAGCGCAAGCGCAGCGCACTGGCGCAGCGCACTGCGCTGCATGACACGTGTCATCATCACAAGCGCTTGCGCTCTTTGATTGGCGCAAAGCGCCTGAAAATGCAATGCATTTCCTCTGCTAAAGGGCCAGGCCCAAGTCAAAAAGACCCAGCAGGCCAAAATAAATCGCAAAGCAATAAAAAAGGGCAGAGCCCAAGTAAAATTGATGCTCTGCATCATTTATAAATGTGCAGAGCCCAAAGCAAATTGATGCTCTGCATCCTTTATGGGTAGAGCCCAAATAAAAATAAAAAGAAATGCAATGCAAAAAGAAAAAACAAATAAAAATGATGAGTATTTTCCAACTGGACTTAGCCCAATCATGGCTGTAAGTCCTCAAACTAAATTGACTGAGCAAGATTGCTCCCTTAAATCAATTAATATCCGGTTCGAGGGTACATCTCCGAGCTCCTCTGACACCTATCGTTGTAATCCTTCAACGACGTCAGAGAGGTGACGGGTCCCGAAGACCACACATCAATACGGACTGCGGGGTGTTTAAACTCGTGGACCGAAACGTCCTTAAACTAATAATGCACCACCACGTCCTTAAACTGGCGATGGACCGAAACGTCCTTAAACTAATAATGGACCACCATGTCCCTAAACTGGCGATGGACCACCATGTCCCTAAACTGGAACAATAGAGCCCAAACGCTCTTTTGTCGGATCTAAACGATCCCGTTAAGTCGATCTTAGTCCCAAACTGGACTAACGTATCCTTAACAACCGTTTAAGTTGATCTTAGTCTCAAATATGGCTAACGTATCCTTAAACCTTCAAACAGACTTTAGTTCCAAATTGGACCATGGATCACCCAACCAACTTTGGTCCAAGGGTACATCTCTGAACTCCTCTGACACCTGTCGTTGTAATCCTTCAACGTCGTCAGAGAGGTGACGGGTCCCGAAGGCCATACATGCAATGGACCACTATGTCCCTAAACTGGAACAATAGAGCCCCAAAATGCTCTTTTGTCAGATCTAAACGATCCCGTTAAATTGATCTTAGTCTCAAATTAGACTAACGTATCCTTAACAAACGTTTGAGTTGATCTTAGCCTCAAATATGGCTAACGTATCCTCAAACCAAAACCCCAAAACCAAATCTAAAAAATACGGATTTGGACTAATCCACGTCCTACGGACGACGACATAAATTAGTCTCCGTATACAATCCACGGGCAACCACAAACAAAACAAACACACACGACACAAAGTGAAATTCTGGAGAAGGAGAAAGTTGTTACCGCGATGCGGTAGCGTAATTAACTGCAGGGGCTTACGCCTGCAGGGAAGAGCGTCCCCACAATCAAAAACCCCTCAAGCGAGGTGGAATCTGACGAAGTCCGCTACATCGGCCGCATCCGTCTAAACCTCCGATACACGGTGCAATAAATCAACTTGGCATCTTCGGAGAAGTGGACGGATAAAACCAAATAGCATCTGCCCCGAATCTCAGCGTCAGGGCATCGCAGTCTTGCGCGCCGCCATTCGGAGGGGAACAGATTCTGGCATGCCCGGTGGGTCTTAGCCCCTCAATCGCAGTTGCGCTGCGCTGTGCGCTGCGCGACACGTGTCAGCGCAGATGCGCTGCGCTGTGCGACACGTGTCAGTGCAGATGCGCTAGCGCAGTTGCGCTACGCTGTGCGCTGCGCGACACGTGTCACGCGCTGGGGCATCTGCGCCAAACAGAATTAAAATTCTAAGAAATCAAATAGTGCTTTGCACTTCTGTTCTTGAATCTAAAAGATTCTTAGTGCGTTGCACTTCCAAACTGAGCTGTTGCGCTCTTGAGAGAGCGCCACGTGTCAGCTACAGAACAACTTGCGCTACGCGCTCTTGAAATAGAGCTTTGCTCTCTGGAATTGGCGCAACTCAACAGAGCGCACCACGTGTCAGCAGCGCAATAGCGCAGCGCACTGCGCTGTTGCGCTTGCGCTCACCAGAGCATGACACGTGTCAACACTACGAGCGCTTGCGCTCTCTGATTGGCTTAAAGCGCCTGATAAATGCAATGCATTTTCTAAAGGGCCAGGCCCAAATCAAAAGACCAAGCAGGCCAAAATAAATTGCAAAGCAATAAAAGGGCAGAGCCCAAATAAAATTGATGCTCTGCATCATTTATAAAGGGCAGAGCCCAAGTAAAATTGATGCTCTGCATCATTTATAAATGGGTAGAGCCCAAAACAAATTGATGCTCTGCATCCTTTCTGGGCAGAGCCCAAATATAAATAGAAAGAAATGCAATGCAAAAGCAAATAAAATGTTGAACATTTTCAACTGGACTTAGCCCAATTTTGGCCGTAAGTCCTCAAATTAAATTGACTGAGCAAGATTACTCTTCTAAATCAATTTATCTCCGGTTCGAGGGTACATCTCCGAACTCCTCTGACATTTATCGTTGTAATCCTTCAACGACGTCAGAGAGGTGACGGGTCCCAACAACCATACATCAACATGGACTGCGGGGTCCTTAAACTCGTGGACCGAAACGTCCTTAAACTAATAATGGACCACCACGTCCTCAAACTGGCGATGGACCGAAACGTTCTTAAACTAATAATGGACCACCATGTCCCTAAACTGGCGATGGACCACCATGTCCCTAAACTGGAACAATAGAGCCCAAACGCTCTTTTGTCGGATCTAAACGATCCTGTTAAGTTGATCTTAGTCTCAAATTAGACTAACGTATCCTTAACAAACGCTTAAGTTGATCTTAGCCTCAAATATGGCTAACGTATCCTTAAACTCTCAAACAGACTTGAGTCCCAAATTGGACTACAGGTCTCCCAATTAGCTCTGGTTTAAGGGTACATCTCTGAACTACTCTGACATCTGTCGTTGTAATCCTTCAACGTCGTCAGAGAGGTGACGGGTCCCGACGGCCATACATTAAATGGACCACTATGTCCCTAAACTGGAACAATAGAGCCCAAATGCTCTTTTGTCGGATCTAAACGATCCCGTTAAGTTGATCTTAGTCTCAAATTAGACTAACGTATCATTAACAAACATTTGAGTTGATCTTAGCCTCAAATATGGCTAACGTATCCTCAAACCAAAACCCCAAAACCAAATCTAAAAAAAATGCGGATTTGGACTAATCCACGTCCTACGGGCGACGACATAAATTAGTCTCCGTATACAATCAACGGGCAACCACAAACAAAACAAACACACACGACACGAAGTGAAATTCTGGAGAAGGAGAAAGTTGTTACCGCGATGCGGTAGCGTAATTAACTGCAGGGGCTTGCGCCTGCAGGGAAGAGCGTCCCCATAATCAAAAACCCCTCAAGCGAGGGGGAATCTGACGAAGTCTGCTACATCGGCCGCATCCGTCTAAACCTCCGATACACGGTGCCATAAATCAACTTGGCATCTTCGGAGAAGTGGACGGATAAAACCAAATAGCATCTGCCCCGAATCTCAGCGTCAGGACATCGCAGTCTTGTGCGCCGCCATTCGGAGGGGAACAGATTCTGGCACGCCCGGTGGGACCTGTTTACCTCAATCAGAGCAAAGCTCTGTTTAAATTCCAAGGTGGGAAAAGAAGCAATACTTCTGTTTTTCTCCAATCAGAGCAAAGCTCTGTCTTGAAAATTAAAAATAAAATTAAAGTTAAAATAAATGAAGTAGCGTACTCTATAAGAGCAAAGCTCTGGAGAGAGAAAAGAAAAAAAAAAATTCAGTTCATCCAAGTGCAAAGCTCTGTTCATGGGTCAAAACCCATGAACAGGACCTCTGTAAATCTTGAGAGCAAGGCTCTGGTGAAGAAGCCCCAATGGGGTTTTCTTTAGATCAAAGATCCCAAGAGCAAGGCTCTGTTGAAAAAACCCCAAAGGGGTTTTCTTTAGATCCAAGATCTACAAGAGCAAGGCTCTGTCAATTAAATTTAATTTGAATTAATCTGATTTTTTTTTACCTAGAAATTCTAAGTTCTGAACTTGAAAGTTCTTGAGAGAAATCAAGAGCAAGGCTCTGAAAATTTTTAAGCAAGAGCAAGGCTCTGAGAGTTAAAATTCTTGAAGATGATAAGAAAAATTACCAAGGACCAAGGGTCCTATTTATAGGCGCCTGCGCCCCTTCAACTGACCCTCCTTGATCCAACGGCTAGGATCTTGCCACCGTTGCACTTACGTAGCGCCACGTAAGCACAACGGTGGGGGGGCATTTGTTCCCCCAATCTGAGCAAGGCTCATTTGAATTTTGAAAATTCAAATTTTCTGAAGCAACGCTTCAAATTCCGTGCGTTGCGCAGTGCGCAAGCGGTCCACAGTGCGACACGTGTCTGCGCAGTTGCGCAAGCGCACCGCTGCGCGACACGTGTCTGCGCAGTTGCGCAAGCACTGTCGCGCAAGTGCACATCTGCGCGACACGTGTCTGCGCAGTTGCGCAAGCACTGTTGCGCAAGTCTTCCACTGCGCGACACGTGTCATTCATTGGGGAGTTGCGCAGAAACAGAATGAAAATTTAATGAAATCTTTTCTGTTCTTTCCAAAACCAGAAGATTTTCTTCTGCCTTTGGATCAAAGATCCAGCGGTGGGAAAATTCCCAAAATCACTCAGAAAAGATCTTGTTAACAAATTTGTGAGCACTATAAATAGGACCCCAGACCTCATTCGATTGGCATCAACTTGGATAATCGACTTCTAGCAAAAAAAAAAAAAGAAAAGAGAACTCTTGGAGATTATTCAAGAACAAAAAAAAAAGAAAGGTAAAACCCTTTTTTTTAAGAGAAAAATCTCTGAAGAACAAAGGATTAAAAAAAAAAGGGAAATAAATAAAAATAATAAAAATAGTGCCTTGCACTTGTTATGAACCTCTGGTTCTCAGATAAATAAATAAATAAAAATAATAAATAGTGTCTTGCACTTGCTATGAACCTCTGGTTCTCTGAAACAGAAAGAAAGAAAAGATTTCTTTCTTTTCTTTTCTTTGATCTAAATTTAGATCAAAAAATTAAAAAGTGCCCTGCACTTCTTTTCCTGAATCTAAAAGATTCTTGGTGCTTTGCACAAATGCAATGCATTATTTCAAGGGCTAGGCCCAAGTTAAAAAGACCTAGCAGGTCAGAATAAATTGCAAAGCAATAAAAGGGCTGGGCCCAAATAAAATTGATGCTCTGCATCCCTTTTGGGCAAAGCCCAAATAAAAGCAAAAGAAATTCAAGAGCAATGGACTTAGCCCAATCGTGGCCATAAGTCCTCAAATTAAATTGACTGAGCAAAATGGCTCTCCTAAATCAATCTACGACTGGTTCGAGGGTACATCTCCGAACTCCTTTGACATCTATCGTTGTAATTCCTCAACGACGTCAAAGAGGGGACGGGTCCCAACGACCACACACCCATATGGACTGCGGGGTCCTTAAACTCGTGGACCGAAACGTCCTTAAACTAATATCGGACCGAAACGTCCCTAAACTAATATCGGACCGAAACGTCCCTAAACTAATGATGGACCACTATGTCCCTAAACTGGCGTTGGACCGAAACGTCCCTAAACTAATGACGGACCACTACGTCCTTAAACTGGCGACAGACCGAGATGTCCCTAAACTAATAATGGACCACTACGTCCCTAAACTAGAACAATAGAGCCAATCGCTCTTTTGCCGGATCTAAACGGTCCCGTTTAAGTTGATCTTAGCCCCAAACACGGCTAACGTATCCTTAAACATTTAAATGGATTATAAAACTCCCAATCAACTCTGGTTCGAGGGTACATCTCCGAACTCCTTTGACATCCGTCGTTGTAATTCCTCAACGACGTCAAAGAGGTGACGAGTCCCGATGGCCATACATTAAATTAATCACTACGTTAAATTGATCTTAGTCTAAAACAAGACTAACGTATCCTTAACGAACGTTTAAGTTGATCTTAGCCGCAACGCGACTAATGCATCCTTAAACTGAAAATACCAAACCCAAATCTAAGTAAATATGGATTTGGACTAATCCACGTCCTACGGACGACGGCATTACTCAGTCTCCGTATACAATCCACGGGCAACCACAAACAAAATAAACACACACGACATGAAGTGAAATTCTGGAGAAGGAGAAAGTTGTTACCGCGATGCGGTAGCGTAATTAACTGCAGGGGCTTGCGCCTGCAGGGAAGAGCGTCCCCACAATTAAAAACCCCTCACCTTGAGGGGGAATCTGACGAAGTCTGCTACATCGGCTGCATCCGTCTAAACCTCCGATACACGGTGCCATAAATCAACTTGGCATCTTCGGAGAGATAAACGGATAAAACCAAATAGCATCTGCCCCGAACCCCAGGCACGGACGCGAAAGTCCGGGCCGCCGTTCGGAGGGGAACAGATTCTGGCACGCCCGGTGGGACCTCTTCCTCTTTCCATTCCACACTTCGTGTGTCGTGTTCGCGAACAAATCGCGGTTTGCTGTGATTGCCCGTGGATTCAAGGTACTAAGATTTGGTGTCTTTCTCCATGCAGAAAACAGAAGGTCGATGGCTTCGAACTGCACCGCCTGCAGCTGCAACTCTCGCTCCGTCATTGCTGGAGGAGTGACTTATGGGCCCCAAGCGGCCTCCCTTTTCAAGATGCCGGTGGAGCAGGTGGCTCAAGTCACCACTGGACTATTTTTTGGGACCATGCTCCCACCAATAAGCTTCAACGCCCCAATGACATTGCAAGAAGCTCCAAAGAAGTCGGTCTTCGATCGACTTACCACTGCCGCGACCCCTCTCAACGGGTCATCCAACTCCACTGCTTCAGTTTTTAACGGACTAGGCCAGAGCTCTAACAGGCTCATGAAGAAGCCTGCCATACCAGAAGGCGTTATCCCGAAGCGGATAGCCATTCCAACTCCCGTTCCCGGCAAAATCACCGAGGTTGCTTCCCATGTTCAGAAGTCCACTTCTGACAAGTTGGCCGTCCCCGTTCAACAGACGTCGATCTTTAAAAAGCTGGTACAGTATATTCTGACCAACACAGGGGGCATGACGAGGTCACCCCTATAGCTGAAACAACTCCATCAGCAAGGCATGCTCGACGTCGCCACTGGCGTCGAGTAAGGAAGGCTGGGGGCAACTCCCCCTCTGGGATAACTCCGTCAGCTCCGATGGTGAGGATCGATACTGCTGTTCCAACCAGGAACAGCTTTGAGTTGCTGAACTCGGTGCGCAGAAACTCTCCTACTGCGATGTTGAAACGAACTCCTTCACCTGTGGAGAATACTCCAGAGAAGAAGCTGGAGCAGCCCCCTCAACGGCTACCTTCTAAAATTTACAAAGTCTGGCGACAGGTCCAAGAGTCGGTGATCGATCAAGACTGTCTCCAACGACAGAAAAAGATGAAGGTTCGACAGGGGAAGGATTACTCTATCAAACCACAAAAAGCAAAAGCTACTTGGGTGCCCACTACAACGGCTCTCTTAACTCCAATCACTCAAAAAAGGAGGCCACAAAAAGCCACTGTGAACATGGCGATGCATAAAAGCGCTGAACACAAACGCCCCAAATCTGGGGGCATGGTGGTGCACACTATTTATATGGCTTCTGGAAAAGAGGAAAGCCGCACTTCTACGGGCCACCGACCGCTCACCCGATCCGTGACGAAAGCTCAGGAGCAACAACAAAAGCTTCAGGAAATGATGACTACAATGGCTGCACCCACTGAGCCAAAAGAAAGCTCTGAAACGTCTTCGGATGAGCGTCAAGAACAAGAAACCGACGCTGACTTTTTACACAGAGTCCTCGAAAAGAGGGACAAAGAAGCTGCAGAGCAAGCGGCTAACATAAAACAGATGGCCCTGATGTCACAGCCGGACCCTCCAGCTGAAGACCCTCCAATCATTGTTAAAGATGACGGAGGGGAGACATCTAATCCTCCGCCATCTATTTCAGCAGCCAAAGATGAAACCATTTCCAAGACTACTCTAGACGATTATATAGCTCAGCAGATCCGGATTCATCAGGCGAATGAAGCGACTGGGCAAATTGTTAGAACTGGACGACCGTATCCGAGCTGGTATGACCAAATCAGTTACCCGCCGGGATATACGATCCCTAAATTCCACGTATATAAAGGGACGGGGAATCCGCATCAGCATGTCGCTCAATTCAGGGCCTTATGCGGCAATACTAGAGGCGATGACAAATTGTTGCTACGTCAATTCGTCGGCAGCTTAGCAGAAACAGCCTTTGAATGGTATTCGGAGCTACCTAACGACTCTGTCAAAACATTTGCAGAGATAGAACTGCTGTTTACACAAAGATTCGCAAGTGCTAGTGAACGCACCCCGATTACAGCACTGATAAATGCCAGGATAAGGCCCGGCGAAACGTGGGTCCAATACGCAACACGATGGCGGAACCTATGGTCGAAATGCGAACAACGCATAGAAGAGGCACCTGCTGTAGGCATGTTTGTGGGCACTCTCGATCCACAGGCGACCATCTCACAATTCATGATGTTCTTCAGGCCGACCACCTTCCAGGCCTTGATTGAAAAATTAGCCCAAATGGACCAGATGGGCCATAGGCCTTCTTCTTCAAAGACAGAGCCTTGGAATGAAAAGGGCAAAGGGAAGGCAACCTTCGTTGCCAATACTCAACAACGGTCGAACAACTCAAAGCCGGTCGTTCGCCAAAACAACGTGCGTCCACGCCCATCCCTCGAAGAGAGGCTAGGACGTCCTTACTCGTTTCCGCAGAATAAAACGAGAAGACTGTTTGAGCTGGCAGTGCGCAACAGACTTATTAATCTGCCGAGTCCAAAGCATCTGTCGCAGCCAGGCGATCTTAATAATCCCAATTATTGCCCTTACCACCAAACGGTAAGTCACCCAATTGAGGATTGTTTCGTCTTTAAGGGATGGATCGAGGATCAATACCTGCAAGGCAAGTTCACGCTGTCTGAAAGCTGGAAGGTAAACCCCCCACAGCCGCACTCTCCAAAGAAGACGGACACGCCGGGGGCAACTTGTTCTTTCGTCGAGAATGAAAACGATGGAGAAAACTTATTGGATGAATCCGAAGACTACGTAGCGACTTGTCATGTGATTTCTCATTCACTGACGGATGATGAGGAGGATCCTTGCGCTGAGAAATCAATGGCGGACCCTGAAACAGAAATTCCGCGGCCGTCAGACAAGTTGATCGATGCCTTCCTAAATGGAATTCGTCTGAAAGTAAAAGCCAATCAAGAGCATGAAATGGCCATACTGGAAAGAACCAAGGTATTCCCGTCAAATCAAAAGCTACACACTGCGGGTAAAAACAAATTCAAGACGAGGAAACGGTTCGCCAAAGCTCTATCAGTAGGAATGAAGCTACCGCCCTCTGAAGAAAATTCTTTCTCTGAGGTAGAGATGCACCCTAACTTCTGTTTATATCATCAGAAGATCATACATCCTACCGAAGACTGCGAATCCTTTAACTGTTGGTGGCAAGGGTATGTCGCTCAAAAGCGACACTTCGACAGGACAAAGTGTGAAGCTTGTGGACATCGGAAAAATGCGATAGATGAGCGCAAAAGAGCCGCCGCCGACTGTCATATAGCCGACTTCAAGGGATCACAAATTATCACCTTTGGAAGCGACTCTGACGAAGAAGCTACCCCCAACTCTTCCATCGGGGAATCTATTTCAAAAATAAAGGAATTGAGAAGCTGCGAGAACGTTCAGCCGTGCAATCGCATGCTACTCGGAAAAAATCTCGGCCCCGTAAACAAAGGATCGAACAAAAAGGATAAAAGAAAAGGAAAAAAGGCCCTCGTCGCCAACACTCACCAACAATCAGGTGACCCTAGACCGGTTGCTTGCCAAAGCAACAAGCGGCAATCCCTCCAGGAAAAGTTGAAACGTCCTTACTCGTTTCCGCAAGATAAAACAAGGGGACTGTTCGAGCTGGCAGTGCGCAACAGACTCATTAATCTGCCGAATCCAAAACGTCCGTTGCAGCCAGGCGACGTTAATAATCCTAATTATTGCCCTTACCACCAAACAGTAGGTCACCTGATCGAGGACTGCTACGTCTTCAAAAACTGGGTTGAAGACCAATACCAACAGGGCAAGTTCGCGTTGTCCGAAATTTGGAAGGTGAACCCGCCACAACCGCATGCTCCGAAAAATATGGACACGCCGGGGGCATCATGCTCATTCATAGAGAAAGCCTAACGGACCACTACGTCCTAAAACTGGATAACGGACCGAAACGTCCTTAAACTAACAACGGACCGAAACGTCCTTAAACTAACGGCGGACCGCAATGTCCTAAAACTTGCAAATGACCGAAACGTCGTTAAACTACTCCCAACCCGCAGCATCTTCAGGCTGACGTGGTAAAAAAAAAAACGGTACGTCCACAAGCAAAATGGGTACGGATGAAAACCCGAAAGGGCTCCGTGAGTAAAAACAGCAGGGCTACCGGCGAGTGTTCGTGAAAACCCGAAAGGGCACGAACTCGTTAAAAAAAAAAAAACAAAACAAAAAAAAACGGTATGTCCATAAGCAAAATGGGCACGGATGAAAACCCGAAAGGGCTCTGTGAGTAAAAACAGCAGGGCTATCGGCGAGTGTTTGTGAAAACCTGAAAGGGCGCAACCTCGTTAAGAAACACTTATAGGGTCCTCTCGACCCTGTAAGGAGAAACCACCTGCGTGAGATCCTTACGACTCACAAAGGAACAACACACTTAGGGATCCCCACGATTCCGAAGGAGAAAATACACTTGCGAGATCCTCACGACTCGTAAGGAGAACTCTCTTGTGGGACCCTTACGGCTCATAAGATTTGAAAGTCTTAAGTTGCAGAAACCTTAATCTGTTCTTAAGCAGCCCCCACAACCTTCGATATTGCCCTACAAGCGGCTCATAATGACCCTTGTATACAATCCACGGGCACGAATAAATATTTCCCTAACAAAGTCCCATCCGTGAATAGGGATATGCTTGTACAGCAAACAACACTTGTAAGTCCTCTCGACTTATAAGGAGAAAACCCTTTTGTAAGATTCTTACGACTTACAAAAGAACATGCACTTAGGAATCCTCACGATTCCCAAGGAGAAAACACACCTACAAGATCCTCACGACTTGTAGGGAGAAATACCTTTGTGAGACCCTTACGGCTCATGAAGTCAAAAGCCTTAGCCGACAGGACCCTTAATCCTGTTTACTAAGCCGCCTTTGTTCGGGATCGACAGAGGCAAATGATGATTCGTTCCTGGCAATATTCCAGTTGTAGCGATGCTGATGCCTAAATCGGTATCAAATTCCAAGTCCTTTCACGGCAAATGATGATTCGCTCCTGGCAATATTCCAGTTGTAGCGATGCTGATGCCTAAATCGGTATCAAATTGCAACTCCTTTCAAGGCAAATGATGATTCGCTCCTGGCAATATCCCAGTTGCAGCGATGCTGATGCCTAAACCGGTATCATATTCCAAGTCCTTTCAAGGCAAATGATGATTCGCTCCTGGTAATATTCCAGTCGCAGCGATACTGATGCCAAGATTGGTATCAGACCCCAGATTCCCTACTCGCAAAAAAAAATAAAAATCAGCGAGCAAAAAAAAAAAGAAAAAGAAAAAAAGAAAAAAATGCATACGAAATAGCCGAAATGATGGGGCAACTTGCAAACAGAATCAGCAAGTAAAAATGTATGTATACAAAACAGCCGAAATGATTGGGCAACTCGCAATAAAAAGCAGCGAGTAAAAACATAATAAACAGCCGAAATGATTGGGCAACTCGCAATAAAAAGCAGCGAGTAAAAATAAAGTAAACAGCCGAAATGATTGGGCACCGCGAAAAATAGCCAAAATGATTGGGCAATCGCGACCTTCGCGATATAAAAGCTGAAATGATAGAGCATCGCGTAAAAAATAAAAAAAATAAAAAAATGAAAGAATGAAACTTTTGCCCTACAGGTGAAATCACATCGATCCCTGTATATAATCCAGGGGCACAGATAAAAAGGGAACAATACCTTCCCAACAGGCTCCACCAGAAAGCAAAGCCAAATCTCGACGGTTCATAGATAACTTAGAGACCATCTCGACATTTGTCGCAATATTACAGACACGATGTCAACAAATGAAGCAAAGGAAGGTCCCTAACTTCAGGGTCTCGACGTCAATATCGACAACTTAAAGATCACCAACGGCGTTTCTCCTCACTCCAACTAGATGCAGACATGACGTCAACAACTGACCTCAGAATCGTAACGAAACGGAACCATGACAAAGTCCCTAGTTCCAAATCTCAATGGCCACGTCTACAGCCTGGAGACCGACAGCGGTGTGCCTCCTCATTCCAACAGGACACAGATGTTACACCATCAACCGGAGCGATGGCAAAATCCCAGCTTCACCTCAGCATTCGTCTCGATACAGTAGACGCAATGTCAACAACAGCGTTCCTCCGCAGTCCAGCTGGAGGCAGATGCAACGTCAACAAAAGACCTCACGGTCGAAACAAAGCGGAGTAACGGCAAAATCCCAACTCCACCTTAGCATTCGTCTCGTTACAACAGACGCAATGTCAACAACAGCGTTCTTCCTCCAGCAGGGATTCAGACATGACAAAGCAAACGAAGCGAAGGCCAAATTCCTAGCTTCAACGTCTTTACGATAACTCACATAAAACCGGAAAGACAATCGGAGATCATCTCGCACCAGCACAGAGTGGTCACCACCTTGACGTTCGTTTTGATACAGCAGACGAAATGTCAACCCCAGCGTTCTTCCTCCAGTAGGGATTCAGACATGACAAAGCAAACGAAGCGAAGGACAAATTCCTAGCTTCAGGGTCTTAACGGTAAGTCATATAAAGCTTGAAAGACCACCGGAGATCATCCCACATGGAGTGGTCACTACCTCGACGCTCGTCTCGATACAGCAGACGCAACATCACCAAAAGGAGCCACGGCAAAATCCCTAGTTCCAAACCTCGACGGTTCACCAGCAACCTAGAGACAACCACGACATTCGTCTCGATACAGAGGACGCGATGCCAGCAAACGAAGCGAAGGCCAAATTCCTAGCTTCAGGGTCTTAACGGCAAGTCATATAAAGCTTGAAAGACCACCGGAGATCATCCCACATAGAGTGGTCACTACTTCGATGCTCGTCTCGATACAGCAGACGCAACATCACCAAAAGGAGCCACGGCAAAATCCCTAGTTCCAAACCTCGATGGTTCATCAGCAACCTGGAGACAACCACGACATTCGTCTCGATACAGAGGACGCAATGCCAGCAAACAAAGCAAAGGCCAAATTCCTAGCTTCAGGGTCTTGACGGCAAATCATATAAAACCCGAAAGACTATCGGAGATCATCCCACACCAGCGCGGAGTGGTTATGACTCATCGGGGCTCTCCAAAATGAGCCTAATCTCAAGTAAAAAGCGGCATGGCAAATTCCTAGCGCTTGCTCTTCCGACGGTCAAACTGCCAAGGAGGATTGCTTGAAGACGTCTTGTCCAGCCCCCGAAGGGATCAGAGACACGGCAGTCGCAGGGCTACTCGAACAGCACGATTGCCTATCGAGGACTATATCAGCTTATGCGACGGTACGATGGCCAAAACCCTAAGTACCACCAACCTTAACGGGCTTCTGTCGTAAAGAGCAGAGGTTAAATGCGACGTTAAGATGTTCTTGCGAGAAACGTTCGATTCGTCTCGACTTGTGAAAAATTATCAAGGCGGCTCGACTCGTGAGATAAAGCCTTAGGCAGTGGGCATAAGAGAAGCCTGTTTCCTAAGCACTGGGACCCTGCAAGTTGGCCCAAAACGGTCTCTTGCATACCATCCACGGGTCCCACTCTCCAACATCGAACTTCGACAAGGAGGGAAACAACTGCTTACAAGTCCTTTCGACTCGTAAGAGGGAAAAATTCTCTTGTAGGATCCTTACGACTTACAAGAGAAAACCACACTTAGGAATCCTCACGATTCCTAAGGAGAAAAACCCACCTACGAGATCCTCTCGATCCGTAGGGAGAAAAGTCTCTATGAGACCCTCACGGCTCATAGAGTTGAAAAGTCTTAGGCGGCAGATCTGAACCTGCGGCCTAAGCCCTCGCTATCTCATGAAGAAATCAAGAAGCTTACTCTATTACCTGCTAATTGTGACGACATGCTGAGAAAGAGGAAAAACAACAGAAAGAGTACCCGATTTACGTTTGATCAAGCGTTCAGGATGTATTCATTCATGCATGGGCAAAAAGACTCGGGACAAAGATATATAATAAAGACAAGCTGGGATAAAAAAATTTCCATTAATATTGCCCGAAGTTCTTACAGTCATAAAAACAACAAACGAAAGTTACAATGGAATAACCTCAGATCCGGGGCATGGATTGGGGAATTCAAAAGCGATCCTATCTATGACTTTCCAAGCCTCGCGGACCATCCTAGTGTGCTTCCTTTCGCGAGCACAAGCGTCAGGGTCCCTTCCAATGTCTTACATCCTCCGATAAGCAGCGAGTATGTCAGATTGTTGAAAGACCTTGTGCAAGAGGTCGATAAGACTGTCTCGCCGTCTCTTCGAGATAAAGTTCAATAGGTACACAGAGTGCACCTTGTCCTCAGCGGCATCCAACGCCCTAAGCGGCACGCCGGAACAGAATAAGGGAAGCGCTTCCCAGATAGCTCCCACGATAAGTTTAAGAAGAAAGAAACGTCGGGGATGCAGTGGACCGTTGTATGCGTCGAAGCGACTCATTATTTCAGCACACTCCTCGTTTGTGAACTCCCGATTTTAAGAGCGGCCAGATCGGCGGATGCCCTCATGAGAAATGATCTCGTTAAGAGCATACATGTGGGCGTTCATTGTTCCTGTGAAAGAGGATCAACAAAATTATCAGAAAAACTGATTAAGCAAAACGATATAATGCACTGAGGAATAAAATGACATTTTTAAGTTCCAAGATCCATGAAGAATTCTTAAGAGTTCTTCTATATGATTTGGGAGGAGCAAAGCTCCATTAATGAAATGAGAAAATACAGGGGAAATTTTTTAGAGAGCAAAACTCTATTAATGGAACTCTAATAGGGCTCTCCTTAGTCTTCTATAGACCCCCCTAGAGCAAAGCTCTACTAAGTGAAACCCTAAATGGGTCTTCTTTAGATCTGGGATCTATTAAGAGCAATGCTCTTAAAATTGATTTAATTTAATTAAAATTAATATTTTTACCTAAAATTCTCTAAAAGTTTGAACTTTTAAAAGTGTTTAAACAAGAGAGCAGGGCTCTGGGTTCTGAAAGTAAAATTTTAGAGGTGAGAATCATCTAAGAAACCAAAGGTCCTATTTATAGGCATCAAGTGCCCTTTCAGCTTCCAAGAAATGACGCGACGGTTCGGAGTCTGCCACCGCTGCGCTCACGTTAGGAGGCCACGTAAGCGCAACGGTGGGGGGCATTTGTTTACCTCAATCAGAGCAAATCTCTGTTTAAATTCCAAGGTGGGAAAAGAAGCAATACTTCTGTTTTTCTCCAATCAGAGCAAAGTTCTGTCTTGAAAATTAAAAATAAAATTAAAGTTAAAATAAATGAAGTAGCGTACTCTATAAGAGCAAAGCTCTGGAGAGAGAAAAGAAAAAAAAATTTCAGTTCATCCAAGAGCAAAGCTCTGTTCATGGGTCAAAACCCATGAACAGGACCTCTGTAAATCTTGAGAGCAAGGCTCTGGTGAAGAAGCCCCAATGGGGTTTTCTTTAGATCAAAGATCCCAAGAGCAAGGCTCTGTTGAAAAAACCCCAAAGGGGTTTTCTTTAGATCCAAGATCTACAAGAGCAAGGCTCTGTCAATTAAATTTAATTTGAATTAATCTGATTTTTTTTACCTAGAAATTCTAAGTTCTGAACTTGAAAGTTCTTGAGAGAAATCAAGAGCAAGGCTCTGAAAATTTTTAAGCAAGAGCAAGGCTCTGAGAGTTAAAATTCTTGAAGATGATAAGAAAAATTACCAAGGACCAAGGGTCCTATTTATAGGCGCCTGCGCCCCTTCAACTGACCCTCCTTGATCCAACGGTTAGGATCTTGCCACCGTTGCACTTACGTCGCGCCACGTAAGCACAACGGTGGGGGGGCATTTGTTCCCCCAATCTGAGCAAGGCTCATTTGAATTTTGAAAATTCAAATTTTCTGAAGCAACGCTTCAAATTCCGTACGTTGCGCAGTGCGCAAGCGGTCCACAGTGCGACACGTGTCTGCGCAGTTGCGCAAGCGCACCGCTGCGCGACACGTGTCTGCGCAGTTGCGCAAGCACTGTCGCGTAAGTGCACCGCTGCGCGACACGTGTCTGCGCAGTTGCGCAAGCACTGTTGCGCAAGCCTTCCACTGCGCGACACGTGTCATTCATTGGGGAGTTACGCAGAAACAGAATGAAAATTTAATGAAATCTTTTCTGTTCTTTCCAAAACCAGAAGATTTTCTTCTGCCTTTGGATCAAAGATCCAGCGGTGGGAAAATTCCCAAAATCACTCAGAAAAGATCTTGTTAACAAATTTGTGAGCACTATAAATAGGACCCCAGACCTCATTCGATTGGCATCAACTTAGATAATCGACTTCTAGCAAAAAAAAAAAGAAAAGAAAAGAGAACTCTTGGAGATTATTCAAGAACAAAAAAAAAAGAAAGGTAAAAACCCTTTTTTTTAAGAGAAAAATCTCTGAAGAACAAAGGATTAAAAAAAAAGGGAAATAAATAAAAATAATAAAAATAGTGCCTTGCACTTGTTATGAACCTCTGGTTCTCAGATAAATAAATAAATAAATAAAAATAATAAATAGTGCCTTGCACTTGCTATGAACCTCTGGTTCTCTGAAACAGAAAGAAAGAAAAGATTTCTTTCTTTTCTTTTCTTTGATCTAAATTTAGATCAAAAAATTAAAAAGTGCCCTGCACTTCTTTTCCTGAATCTAAAATATTCTTGGTGCTTTGCACAAATGCAATGCATTATTTGAAGGGCTAGGCCCAAGTTAAAAAGACCTAGCAGGTCAGAATAAATTGCAAAGCAATAAAAGGGCTGGGCCCAAATAAAATTGATGCTCTGCATCCCTTTTGGGCAAAGCCTAAATAAAAGCAAAAGAAATGCAAGAGCAATGGACTTAGCCCAATCGTGGCCATAAGTTCTCAAATTAAATTGACTGAGCAAAATGGCTCTCCTAAATCAATCTACGACTGGTTCGAGGGTACATCTCCGAACTCCTTTGACATCTATCGTTGTAATTCCTCAACGACGTCAAAGAGGGGACGGGTCCCAACGACCACACACCCATATGGACTGCGGGGTCCTTAAACTCGTGGACCGAAACGTCCTTAAACTAATATCGGACCGAAACGTCCCTAAACTAATATCGGACCGAAACGTCCCTAAACTAATGATGGACCACTATGTCTCTAAACTGGCGTTGGACCGAAACGTCCCTAAACTAATGACGGACCACTACGTCCTTAAACTGGCGACAGACCGAGATGTCCCTAAACTAATAATGGACCACTACGTCCCTAAACTAGAACAATAGAGCCAATCGCTCTTTTGCCGGATCTAAACGGTCCCGTTTAAGTTGATCTTAGCCCCAAATACGGCTAACGTATCCTTAAACATTTAAATGGATTATAAAACACCCAATCAACTCTGGTTCGAGGGTATATCTCCGAACTCCTTTGACATCCGTCGTTGTAATTCCTCAACGACGTCAAAGAGGTGACGAGTCCCGATGGCCATACATTAAATTAATCACTACGTTAAGTTGATCTTAGTCTAAAACAAGACTAACGTATCCTTAGCGAACGTTTAAGTTGATCTTAGCCGCAACGCGACTAATGCATCCTTAAACTGAAAATACCAAACCCAAATCTAAGTAAATATGGATTTGGAGTAATCCACGTCCTACGGACGACGGCATTACTCAGTCTCCGTATACAATCCACGGGCAACCACAAACAAAATAAACACACACGACACGAAGTGAAATTCTGGAGAAGGAGAAAGTTGTTACCGCGATGCGGTAGCGTAATTAACTGCAGGGGCTTGCGCCTGCAGGGAAGAGCGTCCCCACAATCAAAAACCCCTCACCTTGAGGGGGAATCTGACGAAGTCTGCTACATCGGCCGCATCCGTCTAAACCTCCGATACACGGTGCCATAAATCAACTTGGCATCTTCGGAGAGATAAACGGATAAAACCAAATAGCATCTGCCCCGAACCCCAGGCACGGACGCGAAAGTCCGGGCCGCCGTTCGGAGGGGAACATGACCTTTTCCTCTTTCCACTCCACACTTCATGTGTCGTGTTCGCGAGCAAATCGCGGTTTGCTGTGGTTGCTTGTGGATTCAAGGTACTAAGATTTGGTGTCTTGCTCCGTGCAGAAAATAGAAGATCGATGGCTTCGAACTGCACCGCCTGCAGCTGCAACTCTCGCTCCGTCATTACTGGAGGAGTGACTTATGGGCCCCAAGCGGCCTTTCTTTTCAAAATGCCGGTGGAGCAGGTGGCTCAAACCACCACTGGACTATTTTTTGGGACCATGCTCCCATCAATGAGCTTCAATGCCCTAATGACGCTGCAAGAAGCCCCAAAGAAGTCGGTCTTCGATCAACTTACCACTGCCGCGACCCCTCTCAACGGGTCGCCCAACTCCACTGCCTCGTTTTTTAACAGGCTAGGTCAGAGCTCCAACGGGCCCATGAAGAAGCCTGCAATGCCAGAAGGCGTTATCCCAAAGCGGATAGCTTTCCCTACTCCAGTTTCAGACGAAATCACCAAGGTTGCTTCCCCTGCTCGGAAGTTCGCTTCTGACAGGTTGGCCGTCCCCGTTCAACGGACGTCGGTCTTTAAAAGGCTGGTACCAGCAGATTCTGACCAACACAGGGGGCATGATGAGGTCACCCCTATAGCTGAAACAACTCCATCAACACGACATGCTCGACGTCGCCACTGGCGCCGAGTGAGGAAGGCTGGGGGCAACTCCCCCTCTGGATTTACTCCTCCAACTCTAACGGTGGGGATCGATGCTGCTGTTCCAACCGGGAACAGCTTTGAATTGCTGAACTCGGTGCGCAGAAACTCTCCTACTGCGGTGTTGAAGCGAACTCCTTCACTTGCGAAGAATATTCCAGAGAAGCAGCTAGAGCAGCCCCCTCAACGGCTGTCCTCTAAAATTTACAAAGTCTGACGACAGGTTCGAGAATCGGTGATTGATGAAAACTATCTCCGCCAACAGAAAAAGATGAAGGTTTGGCAGGAGAAGGATCACTCCGTCAAGCCACAAAAAGCAATAGCTACTCGGGTGTCTACTACTGCGACGACCCCCTCAACTCCAATCACTCGAAGGAAAAGGAGGCCGCAAAAAGCCCCTGTGAACATGGCGAAGCATAAAAGAGCTGAACACAAACACCCCAAGTCTGGGGGCATGGTAGTGCACACGGTTTATATGGCTTCCGGAAAGGAGGAAAGCCGTGCTTCGACGGGTCACCGACCGCTTACCCGATCCATGACAAAAGCCCAGGAGCAGCAACAGAAGCTTCAGGAAATGATGACTGTGATGGCTGCACTTACCGAACCGAAAGAAAGTTCGGAAGTATCATCAGAGCAGTGCCATGAACAAGAAACTGACGCTGATTATCTACGCAGAGTCCTCGAAAAGAAGGAAAAAGAGGCCGAAGAGCAAGTAGCTAACATAAAACAGATGGCGCTCCTCTTCCAAGATATGGTAGGGATGATGTTACAGCCGGATCCTCCAGCTGAAGACTCTCCTATCATTGTTGGAGACGACAGAGGGGAGACACCCAATCCTCCTCCGGCTCTTTTAGCAGCTAAGGAAGAAACCATTTCCAAGGCCGCGCTTGACGACTATATAGCTCAGCAAATACGAGCTCATCGGGCGAGTGAAACGGCTGGACAAACGGTTAGAACTGGACGACCCTATCCGGACTGGTATGACCAAATCAGTTAGCCGCTAGGATATACGATCCCTAAGTTCCACGTATATAAAGGGACAGGGAACCCGCATCAACATGTCGCTCAATTCAGGGCCTTATGCGGCAACACTGGAGGCAATGACAAGCTGTTGCTTCGCCAATTCGTCGGCAGCTTAGTAGAAACAGCCTTTGAATGGTATTCGGAGCTACCTAACGACTCTGTCAAAACATTTGCAGAGATGGAGCTGCTGTTTACACAAAGATTCGCGAGTGCTAGTGAACGCACCCCGATAACAACACTAATAAATGCCAGAATAAGGCCAGGCGAAACGTGGGTCCAATACGCAACACGATGGCGAAACCTATAGTCGAAATGCGAACAACGCATAGAAGAGGCACCTGGGGTAGGCATGTTTGTGGGCACCCTCGATCCGCAGGCGACCATCTCACAATTCATGATGTTCTTCAGGCCAACCACATTCCAGGCCTTGATCGACAAATTAGCCCAGATGGACCAGATGGGCCATGGACCGTCTCCTCCAAAACCAGATTCCCGAAATGAGAAAGGAAAAGGGAAAGCGAGCGTCGTCGCCAATGCTCAGCAACAGTCGAGCAACTCAAAGCCGGTCGTTCGCCAAAACAACGCGCATCCATGCCCATCCCTCGAAGAGAGGCTAGGACGTCCTTACTCATTTCCTCAGAATAAAACGAGAAGACTGTTTGAGCTGGCAGTGCGTAACAGACTCATTAATCTGCCGAGTCCAAAGCGTCTGTCGCAGCCGAGCGATCTTAATAATCCTAATTATTGCCCTTACCACCAAACGGTAAGTCACCCGATTGAGGATTGTTTCGTCTTTAAGGGATGGATCGAAGATTAGTACCTACAAGGCAAGTTCGCGCTGTCGGAAAACTGGAAGGTAAACCCACCACAGCCACACTCTTCAAAGAAGACGGACACGCCGGGGGCAACTTGTTCTTTCGTCGAGGATGAAAACGATGGAGAAAACTTATCAGATGAATTCGAAGACTACGTAGCGACTTGTCATGTGATTTCTCATTCACCGACGGATGATGAGGAGGCTCCTTGCGCTGAGAAATCAATGGCGAACCCTGAGCCGGAGATTCTACAGCCATTAGATGAGTTGATCGATATCTTCCTAAATGAAATTCGTCTGAAAGCAAAAACCAATCAAGAGCGTGAAATGACCATATTGGAAAGAGCCAAAGCATTCCCGTCAAATCAAAAGCCATACACTGGGGGTAAAAACAAATTCAAGACGAGGAAAAGGTTCGCCAAAGCTCTATCAGTAGGAATGAAGCTACCGCACTCTGAAGAAAATACCTTCTCTGAGGTAGAAATGCACCCTAACTTCTGTTTATATCATCAGAAGATCATACATCCTACCGAAGACTGCGAATCCTTTAACTGTTGGTGGAAAGGGTATGTCGCTCAAAAGCAACACTTCGACAGGATAAAATGTGAAGCTTGTAGACGTCAAAAAAATGCGATAGATAAACGCAAAAGAGCCGCCGACGATTGTCATATAGCCGACTCTAAGGTATCGCAAATTATCACCTTTGGAAGCGACTCTGATGAAGAAGCTACCCCCAACCCTTCCCTCGGGGAATCTATTTCAAAAATGAAGGAATTGAGGAGCTGCGAGAACGTTCAGCCATGCAATTGCACGCTACTTGAAAAAAATCCCGGCCCCGCAAACAACGGAGCAAACAAAAAGGATAAAGGAAAAGGAAAAACGGCCTTCGTCGCCAGTGCTCAACAACAATCGAGTGTCCATATACCGGTTGCTCGCCAAAGCAACAAGCGGCAACCCCTTCAGGAAAAGTTGAAACGTCCTTACTCGTTTCCGCAAGATAAAACAAGAGGAATGTTCGAGCTGGCAGTGTGCGATGGACTCATCAATTTGCCGGGTCCAAAACGTCCGTTGCGGCCAGACGATATTAATAATCCTAATTATTGCCCTTACCACCAAACAGTAGGTCATCTGATCGAGGACTGCTATGTCTTCAAAAACTGGGTTGAAGACCAATACCAACAAGGCGAGTTTGCGCTGTCTGAAAACTGGAAGGTGAGTCCGCCACAACCGCACGCTCCGAGAAAGATGGATACGCCGGGGGCATCATGCTCATTCATGGGGAAGGACCCATAGACCCGAAAAGTCAGTAAACTAGAGCTTCGCCTCAAATACGGCAATGACGGACCGAAACGTCCTTAAACTAATGATGGACCGCAATGTCCTAAAACTTGCAAATGACCGAAACGTCTTTAAACTACTACCGCAGCATCCTTAGGCGGACGAGATAAAAAAAGAAGAAGAAAAATATAATAAATGAAAACGGTATGTCCATAAGCAAAAAGGGCACGGATGAAAACCCGAAAGGGCTCCGTGAGTAAAAACAGCAGGGCTACCGGCGAGTGTTCGTGAAAACCCGAAAGGGCACGACCTCGTAAAAGAAAAAAGAAAAAAAATATAATAAAAAGAATATAATAAATAAAAACGGTATGTCCATAAGCAAAAAGGGCACGGATGAAAACCCGAAAGGGCTCCGTGAGTAAAAACAGCAGGGCTACCGGCGAGTGTTTGTGAAAACCCGAAAGGGCACAATCTCGTTAAAAGACACTTACAGGGTCCTCTCGACCTTGTAAGGAGAAACCACCCGCGTGAGATCCTTACGACTCACAAAGGGAGCAGCACACTTAGGGATCCCCACGATTGCTAAGGAGAAAATACACTTGCAAGATCCTCACGACTCGTAAGAAGAACTCTCTTATGGGACCCTCACGGCTCATAAGATTTGAAAGTCTTAAATTACAGAGACCTGAACCTGTTCTTAAGCAACCCCCACAACCTCCGATATTGCCCTATAAGTGGGTCAGTACCGACTCTTGTATACAATCCACGGGCACGAATAAATAGTTCCCTAATCAAGTCCCATCCGAGACTAGGGATATGTTCGCTTGGTAAACAACCCTTGTAAATCCTCTCGATTTATGAGGAGAAAACCCTCCTGTAGGATCCTTACGACTTACAGAGGCATAAATACTTAGGAATCCTCACGATTCCTAAGGAGAAAATACACCTACAAGATCCTCACGACTTGTAGGAGAAATATTTTTGTGAGACCCTTACGACTCATGAAGTCAAAAGCCTTAGTCGACAGGACCCTAACCCTGTTCGCTAAGCCACCCTTGTTCAACATCGACAGCATCAAATGATGATTCGCTCCTGGCAATATTCCAGTTGTAGCGATGTTGATGCCTAAATCGGTATCAAATTCCAAGTCTTTTCATGGCAAATGATGACTCGCTCCTGGCAATATTCCAGTCGTAGTGATGCTGATGCTAAGATTGACATCAGATTCTAAGTTCCACACTCGTGATATAAAAAAAAATCAGCGAGCCAAAAATGCATATGAAATAGCCGAAATGATGGGGCAACTTGCAATAAAAGCAGCAAGTAAAAATGTATGCATGTAAAATAGCCGAAATGATGGGGCAACTCGCAATAAAAAGCAGCGAGTAAAAATAAAATAAATAGCCGAAATGATTGGGCACCGCGAAAAATAGCCGAAATGATTGGGCAATCGCAATTTTCGCGATATGAAAAGCTGAAATGATAGAGCATCGTGGAAAGGAATAAAATAAAAAAAAATATGTAATGAAATTTATGCCCTACAAGTGAGATCACATCGATCCCTGTATACAATCCAGGGGCACAGATAAAGTAGGAACCATACCTTCCCAACAGGCTCCATCAGAAAGCGTAGCCAAATCTCGACGGTTCATAGACAACCTAGAGACAACATCGATATTTGTCGCAATATTGCAGACACAATGTCAGCAAATGAAGCAAAGGAAGATCCCTAACTTCAGGGTCTCGACGTCAACATCGACGACTTAGAGATCAACACCGGCGTTCTTCGTCCCTCTAACCTGATGCAGACGTGACGTCAACAACCGACCTCAGAGTCGCAACGAAAGGGAGCCATGGCAAAGGCCCTAATTCTAAATCTCAATGGCCACATCTGCAGCCTGGAGACCAACAATGGTGTGCCTCTTCATTCCAGCAGGACACAGATGTTACACCATCAAACGGAGTGACGGCGAAATACCAGCTCCACCTCAGCATTCGTCTCGATACAGCAGACGAGATGTCGACAACGGCGTTCCTTCGCAGTCCATCAGGATGCAGATGCAACGTCAACAAAAGACCTCACGGTCGAAACAAAGCGGAGTGACGGCGAAATCCCAGCTCTACCTCAACATTAGTCTCGATACAGCAGACGAAATGTCAACGACGACGTTCCTCTGCAGTCCAGCAGGACGCAGATACAACGTCAATGAAAGACCTCATGGTCGAAACAAAACGGAGCGACGGCAAAATCCCAGCTCCACCTCAGCATTCGTCTCGTTACAGCGGACACGATGTCAACAACGGCATTCCCTCATGGTTCATCAGGATGCAGATGCAACGTCAACAAAAGACCTCACGGTCAAAACAAACAGAGCGGCGGTAAAATCCCAGCTCCACCTTGACGTTCATCTCGATACAGCAGATGAAATGTCACCCCAGCGTTCTTCCCCCAACAGAATTCGGACGCGCCAAAGCAAATGAAGCAAAAGGCCAAATTCCTAGCTTCAGGGTCTTGACGGCAAGTCATATAAAGCCTGAAAGACATTCGGAGATCATCTCGCACCAATGCGGAGTGGTCACCACCTCGACGTTCGTCTCGATACAGCAGACGCAACATCACCAAAAGGAGCCACGGAAAAATCCCTAGTTCCAAACCTCGACGGTTCACCAGCAACCTAGAGACAACCATGACATTCGTCTCGATACAGAGGACGCGATGCCAGCAAACGAAGCGAAGGCCAAATTCCTAGCTTCAGGGTCTTAACGGCAAGTCATATAAAGCCTGAAAGACCACCGGAGATCATCCCACATGGAGTGGTCACCACCTCGACGTTCGTCTCGATACAGCAGACGCAACATCACTAAAAGGAGCCACGGCAAAATCCCTAGTTCCAAACCCCGACGGTTCACCAGCAACCTAGAGACAACCATGACATTCGTCTCGATACAGAGGACGCGATGCCAGCAAACGAAGTGAAGGCCAAATTCCTAGCTTCAATGTCTTAACGGCAAGTCGTATAAAGCTTGAAAGACCACCGGAGATCATCCCACATGGAGTGGTCACCACCTCGACGTTCGTTTCGATACAGTAGACGAGTTGTCACCCCAGCGTTCTTCCTCCAGCGGGATTCGGACGCGACAATCAAACAAACGGAGCCACGGCAAAATTCCAGCTCCACCTCGACGTTCGTTTCGATACAGTAGACGAGTTGTCACCCCAGCGTTCTTCTTCCAGCAAGGATCAGACGCAACATCATCAAACAAATGGAGCCACGGCAAAATTCCAGCTCCACCTCGACGTTCGTTTCGATACAGTAGACGAGTTGTCACCCCAGCGTTCTTCCTTCAGCGGGATTCGGACGCGACAATCAAACAAACGGAGCCACGGCAAAATTCCAGCTCCACCTCGACGTTCGTTTCGATACAGTAGACGAGTTTTCACCCCAGCGTTCTTCCTCCAGCAAGGATCAGACGCAACATCATCAAACAAACGGAGGCACGGCAAATTTCCAGCTCCACCTCGAGGTTCGTTTCGATACAGTAGACGAGTTGTCACCCCAGCGTTCTTCCTCCAGCAAGGATCAGACGCAACATCATCAAACAAACGGAGCCACGGCAAAATTCTAGCTCTACCCCGACGTTCGTTTCGATACAGTAGACGAGTTGTCACCCAGCGTTCTTCCTCCAGCGGGATTCGGACGTGACAATCAAACAAACGGAGCCACGGCAAAATTCTAGCTCCACCTCGACGTTCGTTTCGATACAGTAGACGAGTTGTCACCCCAGCGTTCTTCCTCCAGCAAGGATCAGACGCAACATCATCAAACAAACGGAGCCACGGCAAAATTCCAGCTCCACCCCGACGTTCGTTTCGATACAGCAGACGAGTTGTCACCCCAGCGTTCTTCCTCCAGCGGGATTCGGACGCGACAATCAAACAAACGGAGCCACGGCAAAATTCCAGCTCCACCTCGACGTCCGTCTCGATACAGTAGACGAGTTGTCACCCCAGCGTTCTTCCTCCAGCAAGGATCAGACGCAACATCATCAAACAAACGGAGCCACGGCAAAATTCCAGCTCCACCTTGACGTCCGTCTCGATACAGTAGACGAGTCGTCACCCCAACGTTCGTCTCGATACAGCAGACGCAACGTCACCAAACAAACGGAGCCACGGCAAAATCCCTAGTTCCCACCGCAACATTCGTCTCAATACAGCAGACGCAATGCCAGCAAACGAAGCAAATGCCAAATTCCTAGCTTCAGGGTCTTGACGGCAACTCACATAAAGCCCGAAAGACTATCGGAGATCATCCCCACACCAGCGCGGAGTGGTTATGACTCATCGGGGCTCGCTAAAATAAGCCTAACCTCAAGTAAAAAGCGACATGGCAAATTCCTAACGCTTGCTCTTCCGACGGTCAAACTGCCAAGGAGGATTGCTTGAAGACGTCTTGTCCAGCCCCCGAAGGGATCAGAGACACGGCAGTCGCAAGGCTACTCGAACAGCACGATTGCCTATCGAGGACTATATCAGCTTATATGACGGTACGATGGCCAAAACCCTAAATACCACCAACCTTAACGGGCTTCTGTCGTAAAGAGCAGAGGTTAAATGCAACGTTAAGATGTTCTTGCGAGAAACGCTCGATTCGTCTCGACTTGCGAAAAAATTGTTGAGACAGCTCGACTCGTGAGATAAAGTCTTTGGCAGTGGGCATAAAAGAAGCCTGTTTCCTAAGCACTGGGACCCCGCAAGTTGGCCCAAAATGGTCTCTTGCATACCATCCACGGGTCTCACTCTCCAATATCGAACTTCGACAAGGAGGGAAACAACTGCTTACAGGTCCTCTCGACTCGTAAGAGGGAAAAATTCTCTTATAGGATCCTTACGACTTATAAGAGAAAACCACACTTAGGAATCCTCACGATTCCTAAGGAGGAAAACCCACCTACGAGATCCTCTCGATCCGTAGGGAGAAAAATCTCTACAAGACCCCCACGGCTCATAGAGTTGAAAAGTCTTAGGCAGCAGATCTGAACCTGCGGCCTAAGCCATCACTATTTCTTAAGAAGATCGGGATACTCGCTCTAATCACCCGTCAACCATGGCTACTAAGACAGCCTGTTAACAATAAAAGAAAGAAGAAGATGACAGAAAGAACATCCGATTTACATTTGATCAGGCGTTCGAGACGCATTCATTTATGCATGGGCAGAAGACTCAGGACGAGAAATAAGACAAGCTGAAATAAAAAAAGGGGGGTTTCCATTCATATTGCTAAAAATTCTTACAATCACAAAAGCAATGAATAAGAAACATTATTCAAATTATTACAACGGTATAACCTCAGTCCGGGACACGGATTGAGGAATTCAAAAGTAAGGCCATCCAGAGTTCTTCTGGCCTTTCTAATTATTCTTATGCGCAGCCTCTCGCGCTCCTCTGTGTCAAGATCCTCGGCAAGCCCTCCCGGCCTTCGATAAGCAGCAATTATCGTCGTCTGCTGGAAGATTTGATGTAGGATGTCAATAAGGCTGTCCCGCCATTTTTTCGAGATCAGCCCCGTCAGGTACACTGAATGCACCTTGTCTTCGGTATCGTCCAGCGCATTGAGCGGTAGGGCCTCGTGAAGACCTGGAAGTGATCTCCATATTGCTCCCAGCACGACTTTCAAAAGAGCCGAACGACGGGGTAGCAGCCAACCACCGCTTGCGTTCAAACGACCCATGACCTCTGCACATTGAGCGTCTGTAAACTCCTGGTTTTGTTGACGACCCTGTGCGCGGATATCGTCATAGGTGATGAACTCGTGCAAACTGTATAGGTGCACCGCCATTATGCCTGGAGGAAATACTACAGAAAGATTAGCGATAGAAGAAAAATAATATACATAGAGGGCTAAATTCCTAGAGAGCAAAACTCTGTTCAGGGATTAAAACCCATGAACAAAAGCTAGTGAAACCCCAATGGGGATCTCTTTAGATCAAAAGATCTGTGAGAGCAAAGCTCTTTGATTGAGATTAATTTAAATTAACCAGATTTATATTAATTTTACCTAAAGTTTCTAACTTTGAAAATGAGCAAAGCTCTGCTTGTGAAACCCCAATGGGGATCTCTTTAGAGCAAAAGATCTATGAGAGCAAAGCTCTGCTGGTTAAGATTAATTAAAATTAATTTAATCTAAGAATCAATTTTACCTAAAGTTTTTTCTAAAAATTTTGGAAAGAAGAGCAAAGCTCTAGAGTTCTTGAAGGCAAGAGCAAAGCTCTGAAGTTTTTTGAAAATAAAAATCTGAAAGATGATAAGCATCTGTGGGGGACCAAGGGTCCTATTTATAGGCATCAAGTGTCTCTTCGACTTCCAAAAGTTGTCACGGTGGTTGGAATTCCGCCACCGTTGCGCTCACGTTGGGGGCCACGTAAGCGCAACGGTGGGGGGGCATTTGTTTACCCCAATCAGAGCAAAGCTCTGTTCAAATTCTGAGGCGGGAGATGAAGCAACGCTTCATCTTCCCCCAATCAGAGCAAAGCTCTGCTTTGAAAATTTAAAATTTAATAAAGGAAGAAACGCTTCAGTTGCGCATGCACTGCGCTGTGCGACACTTGTCAGCGCAGATGCGCTCGCGCAGTTGTGCTGCGCGACACGTGTCAGCGCAGTTGCGCTGCGTGACACGTGTCAGCACAGTTGCGCTCGCGCAGATGCGCTGCGCGACACGTGTCAGCGCAGATACGCTGGCGCAGTTGCGCTACGCTGTGCGCTGCGCGACACGTGTCACGCGCTGGGGCATCTGCGTCAAACAGAATTAAAATTCTAAGAAATCTTTTCTGTTCTTGTTAAAACAAGAAGATTTTCTTCTGCAAAGCAGAAGCCCTTGGATCAAAGATCCAACAGTGGGGAAAATTCCCCAAATTACTCAGAGAAAGATCTCTTTAACAAATTTAACTAATTTATGGGCACTATAAAAAGGACCTTAGGCCTCAATTTAAAGGGGAACATTTTTCTTGAAAAAAGTCAAGAGCTTCAAACAGAGAGAGAATTCTAAAAAAATTTCAAAGAAAAAGGTAAAAACCTTCACGAGAGAAAAGAAATCTCTTTTAATAAATCATTGATCTAAAAACCAGATCAATGTTCTTCATATAATAAATAGTGCTTTGCACTTCTCATGAACCCCTGGTTCTTCAAAAACAAGAAAACAACAAAATAAAAATAGTGCTTTGCACTTTTTTGAACCTCTGGTTCTTTAAACAAAAAGAAAAACTTATTTTTCTTTGATCTAAATTAGATCAAGAAATCAAATAGTGCTTTGCACTTCTGTTCTTGAATCTAAAAGATTCTTAGTGCTTTGCACTTCCAAACTGCGCTGTTGCGCTCTTGAGAGAGCGCCACGTGTCAGCTACAGAACAACTTGCGCTACGCGCTCTTGAAATAGAGCTTTGCTCTCTGGAATTGGCGCAACTCAACAGAGCGCACCACGTGTCAGCAGCGCAATAGCGCAGCGCACTGCGCTGTTGCGCTTGCGCTCACCAGAGCATGACACGTGTCAACACTACGAGCGCTTACGCTCTCTGATTGGCGCAAAGTGCCTGATAAATGCAATGCATTTCCTAAAGGGCCAGGCCCAAATCAAAAGACCTAACATGCCAAAATAAATTGCAAAGTAATAAAAGGGCAGAGCCCAAATAAAATTAATGCTCTGCATCATTTATAAAGGGCAGAGCCCAAGTAAAATTGATGCTCTGCATCATTTATAAATGGGTAGAGCCCAAAACAAATTGATGCTCTGCATCCTTTCTAGGCAGAGCCTAAATATAAATAGAAAGAAATGCAATGCAAAAGCAAATAAAATGTTGAACATTTTCAACTGGACTTAGCCCAATTTTGGCCGTAAGTCCTCAAATTAAATTGACTGAGCAAGATTACTCTTCTAAATCAATTTATCTCCGGTTCGAGGGTACATCTCCGAACTCCTCTGACATTTATCGTTGTAATCCTTCAACGACGTCAGAGAGGTGACGGGTCCCAACAACCATACATCAACATGGACTGTGGGGTCCTTAAACTCGTGGACCGAAACGTTCTTAAACTAATAATGGACCACCACGTCCTCAAACTGGCGATGGACCGAAACGTCCTTAAACTAATAATGGACCACCACGTCCCTAAACTGGCGATGGACTACCATGTCCCTAAACTGGAACAATAGAGCCCAAACGCTCTTTTGTCGGATCTAAACGATCCTGTTAAGTTGATCTTAGTCTCAAATTAGACTAACGTATCCTTAACAAACGCTTAAGTTGATCTTAGCCTCAAATATGGCTAACGTATCCTTAAACCCTCAAACAGACTTGAGTCCCAAATTGGACTACAGGTCTCCCAATTAACTCTGGTTCAAGGGTACATCTCTGAACTCCTCTGACATCTGTCGTTGTAATCCTTCAACCTCGTCAGAGAGGTGACGGGTCCCAACGGCCATACATTAAATGGACCACTATGTCCCTAAACTGGAATAATAGAGCCCAAATGCTCTTTTGTCGGATCTAAACGATCCCGTTAAGTTGATCTTAGTCTCAAATTAGACTAACGTATCCTTAAGAAACGTTTGAGTTGATCTTAGCCTCAAATATGGCTAACGTATCCTCAAACCAAAACCCCAAAACCAAATCTAAAAAAAATACGGATTTGGACTAATCCACGTCCTACGGGCGACGACATAAATTAGTCTCCGTATACAATCCACGAGCAACCACAAACAAAACAAACACACACGACACGAAGTGAAATTCTGGAGAAGGAGAAAGTTGTTACCGCGATGCGGTAGCGTAATTAACTGCAGGGGCTTGCGCCTGCAGGGAAGAGCGTCCCCACAATCAAAAACCCCTCAAGCGAGGGGGAATCTGACGAAGTCTGCTACATCGGCCGCATCCGTCTAAACCTCCGATACACGGTGCCATAAATCAACTTGGCATCTTCGGAGAAGTGGACGGATAAAACCAAATAGCATCTGCCCCGAATCTCAGTGTCAGGACATCGCAGTCTTGTGCGCCACCATTCGGAGGGGAACACCCTCCTTCAGAAATTCTACGGGGGGCTTCCTCCAATCCCGGTCTTCTTCCCAGACAGCATAAACTTGAAGTGCTATCGCCCTGTTTTCCACGCTGGGCCGTGGCAAGACCTCGAAGAGCATATTTCTCTTGTTGTTGTCCGTATAGGAGGAGGCTAGCTTTCTCAGAGCGTCGGCCTGGGCGTTTAGGTGCCGGGGAATCTGCTCCACCTGAACTTCGTCGAAGTCTTTTCGTAATCTTCTCACCTCGGCTAAATATTTCACCATCAGAGGCTCCCGTGCCTTGAAACGGTCGTTCACCTGGCCTACGACCAGGGCGGAGTCACTGCGGATTCGGATCGTCTTCAGCCCCACTCCGGAGGCGATTTGTAGTCCAGCTAGCAAGGCCTCATACTCCGTGGCGTTGTTTGAGGCTTTGAACCCGAGCTTCAAAGAATACTCCATCTCTACTTCATTTGAGCCTCGAATGATGAGGTCGGCACTGCTCTCGTCCTCGGTAGATGATCCATCGACGTAAAGGATCCAATCGGGGACGGAGTCGGGCCTCTCCTCGATCGAGGGTTGAGACCCGGGGGCTGGCACCGACACTGCCTCCTTGTTTGGGATAGTGCATTCGACGACAAAGTCGGCCAGGACTTGTGCTTTGATAGCCTGCCTTGAACGGTATTTGATGTCGAATTGAGATAACTTTCACCTCCATTTCTCCAAGCGACCAGATGACTCGGGAGAGGCGAGAATAGCTCCTAAGGGACGCTCGGTGAGGACGAGGATGGTGTGTGCCTGGAAGTAGTACCGTAGTTTCCTTGAGGCCACGATAAGCGCCAAGACAATCTTTTTTTTATGGCCGGGTACATTGTTTCCGCGTTCTTAAAGACGTGGCTTATGTAGTAGACCGGCTTCTGGACCCCTTTGACTTCTCGGACGAGCACCGAGCCTGCAACCTGATCGGACACCGCTAGATACAGTGATAGCTCGTCTCCTTCAATTGGCCGGGTGAGCAGCGGGGGAGTTGCCATGTGCATTTTCAACTGCTCGAAAGCGATGTGACACTCCTCCTACCATTCGAACCTTGGGATCTTTCTCAGGGCTTTGAAGAATGGGAGGCACTTTTCTCTGGACCTTGACATGAAGCGACTCAGAGCGGCCACTCTCCCCATGAGCCGTATGATTTCGACGTTGGTCTCCGGCGCGACCATGTTGAGGATGGCGCTGATTTTCTCCGGGTTAGCCTCGATTCCTCGGTGGGTAACAATGAACCCGATGAATTTTCCACTAGTGACCCCGAACGCGCACTTGGCAGGATTCAGCTTCATTTTGTATTTGCGGAGGATGTCGAAAGTCTCGCCAAGATCTTTGGCGTGCTCGGCCGACGAGATCGACTTAACGAGCATGTCGTCGACGTAAACCTCCATGTTCCTCCCGATCTGTGGTTTGAACATCCTATTGACCAAGCGCTGGTATGTAGCTCTGGCATTTTTGAGGCTGAAGGGTATCACTTTATAGCAGTATACCCTCCGGTCTATTGTGAATGCGGTAAGTTCTTCGTCTGCCTGGTTTATACGGATCTGGTTGTAGTCGGAGAAATCATCCATGAAGCTGAGCAATTCGTGGCTTGCCGAGCTGTCGACAAGCTGATCTATCCGAGGGAGGGGATAGTTATTTTTCGGGCAGGCCTTGTTGAGATTTGTGAAGTCGACGCACATGCGCCACTTCCCGCTTGCCTTTTTAACCATGACCACATTTGCCAGCCATTCTGAGTAGGTCACGTTTTGAATGAAGTTGGCTGTAAGCAACCTGTCAACTTCGTCCTCGATCGCTTTTTGTTTGATCGGAGCGAAGCTTCATTTCTTCTGCCTGACGGGTCAGACCGTCGGGTCGATCCCGAGCTTATGTGAGATTACTTTGGGGTCGATCCTGGGCATGTCGGCGGGTGCCCAAGCGAACACGTCCGAGTTTCCTCAGAGGAAGTGTATCAAGTCGTCGCGCCGGGCTCCCGTTAAGAGTGACCCGATCTAGACAGTTCGTTCTTTGTCACCCTCGATGAGGGGGACCTCTGTTAGCGCCTCCACCGGGGCCCCTCGGATATCTTTTTGTTCGTCACAAGTATCTAAGGACCCCTTGGAATCACCCGCGCTTTCAAGGTCGTCGCTTCGTTCCTCGGGCGTAGATGTCGCTGTGAAGCAAATCTTTGCGGTTTGCTGGTTCCCGTAGGCCCGGCCTATTCCCACAGACGGCGCCAACTGATGGAGGTCTGGATCTCCTTCAGACGTTGTCTTCCGTCGATCTGTCGCGAGATTGATGAATGGCTGAGATTGGGTTTGAGGGTTGCCTCCTGAGACATGTGGATCTCAGTGGGCTTGATTTGGAATGAAGCGGAGGTACCTGCAAAGAAATCCGAGGGTGGTTGTACCACCGTGGACCCTCCGACGATCAAGTTAGTCGAGACATTTGAGCAGAGTAGCGGCCTATTGGGGTAAAATTGCCTTACCTGAGTCGTCTGAAAGAGGGGTTTATATAGCAGCTGCCATGGGCTAGCTGGCGCGAGATCCTCGCCGGCCGTTACGCCTGCGTGAATGGCGGGATCCCCCGTGAATGCGGGGTCGTGGAGCGGCGGATATCTCGCGTTTGGCGAGATTCGCGGAGCTGTGGCGGAGGCGCCTGTGACCCGCGTTCTAGGTCGTCTGACAGAACCGAAGAAGCCTAGCTCGGCGAGAGGCCTAAAAGAGGGCGGGAGGCTGAGCCAGTCCGGTTTTGTGATAGCTCGGAGACGAAAGGCCGAGGAGCTTGGCGTGTAGGTGGGTTCAGATGCGAGCCAATGGCCGTATACATGGCGAGCGCAGGAACATTCAGGGCATTCTCGGAGGTCAGGTCCAAGTAGCCGGACGATAGCCCGGAGGACGTCTCCAATGCATGGTTCATGTCCTGTTTCCGTATGCCTTGGGACACGTTATCTGCCACGTGTCATGACATGGGGAGTTCCCGATTATGAGCATCATGGAGCAGGAAGTTTGTGTTTTGTTTCCTTGACATGAACATCTATCTTGATTCTTGAGTGTTTTTTACATGAGCGCACGTCATATCATCTTTTGAGCGTTTTTGGACAAGAGTTGAAGCTAGTCTTTTTAGGTCTGGCTTTGTTGTTTACTCTTGCTATCTCAGAAAGAGTTTGATTGCGGTCACCCCATTTTTCTCTCTGCTATATTACTATGACAATTAATCTTTTTATTGAAGAAACCTTAGGGCGTAAATTCACATATAAGTTATTGCATCTTGCTCAAAATTTCTGCTCGGAGACAAAACAAACAACGAAGCTAAACTTAGGAGATGTCTCTCTAAGTAAGTGGACAAGATTTGGGCAAACAATAAGAAAAAAGGAAAATTATTTCCAGAAGAGAAATAACTTATTTATAAATCCATGTATTTTTAAAATTATGAAAAATTCCAATACTGAGAATATAGGGGGCTTTCAAGCCCAAAAAAAATTATATGTATTATACTTAGAATGTTTTGGCAAAAATTATAGGTTTACCCTCGTTCTTTTTAATCATATACTTATGATTATTCTCTCAAAAAATTACTACTTGCTCCTTTCTCGATGCTTCTCTCTTAATTCCTCATTTTTCTTCCCAACCTTCTCTTTCAAAATTTGCATTTCCTTTTCAAATCTCTCACCTCCAATTTAATTCCTCCGATTCCTCCATCTCCGTTTTTAATTTTTTGCATCTCTCTTCTAAAATCCCTAATCTTTGGTCCAATTCCTCTATCTTCGCTCCCAATCCGCT
Organism: Agapanthus africanus; assembly: GCA_030015575.1. Taxonomy (NCBI): domain Eukaryota; kingdom Viridiplantae; phylum Streptophyta; class Magnoliopsida; order Asparagales; family Amaryllidaceae; genus Agapanthus; species Agapanthus africanus. Next base: position 945,517,331 of record CM057337.1, read on the forward strand.
AATCTGCCCTCTCGTTTGAATAAAAAGGGCGAACCATAAAGAAGTCGAAAATTAAGGCAAGGCAAATAAAAATAAAGGAGATGGGTTTAGAAAAGAAATTAAAGCAATCAATTATAAAGAGAGAATAATAAAGAAATTCAAGAAAGACTACAGATACATAATCAAACATCTCATTTACTAATATATTGGGAAATCCAAAAAACCATATGTTCTAATATCTTAAAACTTATTAAAAGGTCATTATAGACAATGCATACGTAAATACGTATACAAATTAAGGTTTTGATTTAAAATAATGTAAAAGCATACTTTTTGGTCTTTTTTCCTTCATAAATTTGAAAATTTGCGGGTTTAAAATAAATCATTTCTTCAAATTGGGTTGGAAAATAATTTTCCCTAATAAAAGTTAAAAATCAAGAAGATGACAGTCTTCTGACTTATGATACTTTTGCAACTCAAGTGACCAAACAGAACCTAAGAAAAGAGGAAAAATCTCAACAAAAAAAATGTTGACCAACATAAATGCAGTGCCATTTCATATTATTTTGTAGGCTAATTTTACAGACACCATATCCGAGCTTTCCGAAACTTTTCAAACCCATCATACCAGCCTCGTGAACTTTCATTTCGTTACAAGAAACCCCAATACGGTTATTTATTGCAAAAATGGACTAAATTAAACTTTTGTTTTAATAAAAACACGAATTATTTAGATGCATTGAAGGTAAAGCATATTCCGAGCGTAGTTTAGTAGGCAATTTGTCCTAATTTAGAGAACTTTAGATTTGAGAATTCGGATAAGAAGCCTTGATTTGAAATTGAATCGAAATTTAGAAAAAGAAAGAGCTAATATAATGAGATAATAAGTTAGGATTAAAATATAATAATCGATCAAATACATGGCCAAATGACCCGGCAATCACAAAAAATTTTTACAAATCAAACTAATGAAATGAAAATTCATTTCATTGTAAAGTTCATTGTGATCAAACCCATCACGTGGTGTAGTTGAGTTTTTCAAAATACTCTACAATGAAATGAAAGTCCAGGTCGCTTGCATGATGGGTTTAAACGATAGGGTTTTGAAAAACTCAACTACACCGCATGATGACATGGCTTATGTGAAATAAGCTTGTTTTGTATCAACCAGTTAGAATTAGGGCGTATAAATCAGGTCTATGTAAAATAATAAGCAGTTGGGCATTTGGTCTCGTAAACCCTAGTTGCGCCGCCTCCACTCTCCCAACCTCCCCAACTGCGTCGCCTGCCTCTCCGCCGCCTCCCTGCTCTCTCTCTCCCCGTCTCCTCCCCCGTCGCTCGCCGCCGCTGACTCCTCATCCGCGATCGAAGGTCACGTGCGAGTGAGTTCTTGATTCTTGGAAGTTTTAGATTTCTTTAATCGAATTTCTTAAATGAAATAGAATCATGCCGCCTTTCTCTCATCATTAAACCGTATGTTTTTTCCCAGGATTTTTTGAGAGGATTCTCCTGTTCTTGGGCTATCTGCAGGTAAATTTTTCTTATTCTCTTATTTTTTTTTCTCGATCTTTTTATCGGAATGCAGATCGTTTTGTGTTTTTTTTGTTTCAGTCTCCTTTTAATGTTGTGGCATTTGAGAAGTTATCAATGGAAAAAGGTGGAATTTTTAGGGCAAATTGGAGTGTTCTTGGGAAGAGAAATGGATGAAATTCGTGAGGAATATGCTTAGGCGGTGAGGGTGAGTGTGGTTATTTGTATTGTTGATGATGAAGTTGATTGTGGTTAGGATTGTTGATGGTTGTCGTGGTTATTTGTTTTGTTGATGTTGTGGTGAGAATTGTTGATGGTTGTTGTGGTTATTTGATTTGTTGATGTTGTGGTGAGAATTGTTGATGAAGGGGTAAATTGTGGTGAGGATTGTTGATGGTGTTGATGTTGTCGCATTATTATTGATTTCTAGAGAGAGATTGTTGGTTGGTTTATGTTTGTAAAGAGAGAAAAGGGGTCGGGGAAGGAGGAGGAGGGGGGAGCAAGGGGAGGTGAAAGGGTTGAGGGAAGGGGAGGTGAAAGGGTTGGGGTGGGGGAGAGAGGGAAAGAGGGTTTAGATGTAGTTATTTGAATATTATGCACTTGAGTCGTTTTAGATGTAGAAATTTGAAACCGAAACCAAAACGTTTATTGTTAATGATAATTGTTAGAATCAAAACCAAAGCTTGAAAACGAAATCACTAAACCTTAAGCTTGTTGTTGTGAAACCCTAAACCCTAAACTTGAAACGGAAATACTAAACCTTAAGCTTGATGTGAAACCAAAACCTGGAACCAAAACCCTAAGCTTGAAACGAAAACCATAAACTTAAAATGAAAATCCTAAATGTGAAAATTTCGACTCTATTATTGAGAATCTCACATAACATTGAAAAACTTATGATAAATAATCATAAAACTAAATAACGCGTCTTAGATCCCGTCTATTAGTTATATGCATACGGTTTTCGTTGTGGCATAAAACCACCAGAGAGATTTGAATATCGAATGTTAATCTTCTGTTGCTGATAATTATTTCATAATTTATGCGATGAGAAGAAGTATAATCGATTGATTTGTTTAGTGTGGACAAGTTTAGAATTTATAACACATATATCTATGCACTTGTGCTTTCATTTGTTTCGAGATGAGTTTCGTCAGTACTTCGCCGCTGGTTTTCCGTGTACAAGTATAGACGGGATGATCATTTCAATGTTTATAGGATATTTATCTCTTCTATTACAGTGTAATCGGAGAACAATAGGGAAATGCCGCCGAAATTTTCTTGAAATGGAGATGTTTTCGCCATTGATTTTTATCGTTATGTTGCATTTCATGGTTCATCTTGCAAAAGATGCCTGCAAACAATTGATGGATGTATCCATTCGAGAGTTGAACATTACCTAATAGTTTGTTGATTTTGAATAATAGTTATAAAGCTTCTCAAATAAATGTACTTACATCTTGCAGGCTCATGTTTAAATTTGATAACTTAATTTGTCGAAATGAAAATGACGAAATAGGTATGTAACGAAATAACTAGACGTTTGTGACGAAATAGACATATTCTGTCACACTCTGTTTCGCCAAAATATTTGAGACTGTTATTTTGTTGCAACAGTAGCAACGAAAAAGCTATTAATTTCATGTAGTGAGGGTAAATTGTCAAAACCCTGGCCCAACCCAGGGCCCGTTAAAGTAATTGGAAAAAACCTTATTGTACTTTCCTGTTCTAAATAACATGTGCACATTTAATGAGTACAACTATACATTTGAGGTTTCGTCTTGATTACATATCTTAACTATAATGTCTATTGACTTACTTGCAATATTTAATGACTTAACTGCAATAATTATTCAGATAACTGTAATATCTATCATGTTTTTGAGTCTGTTTATCTGGACAATTGTCGCAAATAAGTCATTAGATATTGTAGTTAAGTCTGTAGATATCGAGGTTAAGTCTGTATATATGCAGTCAAGATCGAACCTTAACTTTACTGTTGTCCTCATTAAATACACACATAGGTCCTCATTTAGGGCAGAAAAGTACATCATGAACTTCTTCCAATTAATTGAGTGCCCAGGGTTTTTTGACATGAAAAAAGTCCCATGTTTTTTTGATTGGGGAATGGGCCAGGGTTTTGTTGACAATTTATCCGAAAAACGTAATATAACAAGAGATGTTCTTGGGCTGACCCAGGCCCATTTCTGTATTAGCAATACTTCCTCCAATTTCTTAATTATTTTTTTGACGCCGTCCCCAAATCATCGCTAGCTTCTCTACGGGTCTAGGGTTTTGTTTTGTCTCGATTTAGGGTACGCTAAAAATCCAACCGATCAACATTTTTCGATTTCAATTCTCGAAACCTTTGTTCTCTCTTGTTAGAAACTTGTTATGCTTGAATTTCACTGCCAAAAGATTTGTGTTGTGTTGATTTTACTGCCTTTTTATTAGCAGATACTGAAATTTTGATGTTTTAGCGAGGAACGCAAATGGAACTTAAAATTAGATGAGGAGATTAAAAGTTCATTTTTAACGTTTAAAAACAATTTTGACACGTAAGTTTAAGTTCAAACGTATAGTTTGAGAATTCTTCAAGATAGCCATAGGATTACAATAGTTAAATTTTAAGAGCTTTTTGCATTCAGTAAACGTGTGATTAATTGGATTAGTATTCCGAAATTTTTTGAAAATCTGAGATGATACTTTGTTGTAATTATATGTGCACGACGAAGTGTTGATGAATCCATTATTTTAAAAGTTTGCAAGGTGTCATAGCTAACAAAATAGTATTTAAAAAAGTATACGTTTATTTTGTAGAAAAAGTTATTTTATGGTTTTAAAATGAAATAGAGCTATCATGTGTCATTGAATTGAAAATTATATAGTAAAATTAACGAGAATGTTGAAAGCACTAATTATAAATATGTATAATTTAAACATATTATAAACAATATTTCGGTAGCATGTAGAATCATCACAATCCAGTTGTAGCATTTTGTTATTAATCTTTTGAAATGCTACAACAAGCCTTCTTCCGAATCATGTCGGTTATATCAATCATTTTCTTCCATTATGCTTGGTTAAGGACTGTAATCTTTTGGATTATAGATTCTGAAAATTTAAATGATGTCCTGCCAACAAGCTGAAAAAGAAAAAAAATTAGTGTTTGCTTTGAAATCTATGAAACACAGAAACTCCAAATCGCCTCACGTATCGTATCGGAAACGCGTATCGAATACTGATACTCTCGGAAACTCTCGAAAATTCTGGGATCAAATTGATATTTGAAATCAAAGCCTTTCAAACATGATACATGAAAATGCTTCAATTTTTAATTTAGAATAACATGCTAAAGTGTTGATGGAATATATGTGGGGTAATTTTGCCTTATTATTAACCGATATATTCATGCATATATATTAAAACATTAACGTATATGTATATTTAATTTTAAAAAATATGATATATAAAAGGTAACCCGTGTCTTAAGTATTTGGAAAATTATGTTTCCATGTATCCGAATCGTTTCGTATTGGATACTCGTATCCATTTCCACGCTTCATAGTTTAAAATTACTTTGCTACAATAAGTTTGAAATTAGTTAATTAAAAAACTCAAAATACAGAAAACTTAAATTTTATGATTGATTGATTTGTGAAAATGAGAGATATATGATTATAATATCTGACTCATGATATGGCCTCACTTGTTTATCTTACAAAGGAGAGGAGAATGCTTTTATATAAAGAGAAGGCATGAAAATTTTAAAACATCGAAAACATTTTTGAAAATTGAGTCAAAGATGGAGATGCTTTGTATATATCTAACAATTTTGTAATAAGAAGAGAGAATGGTAAGAGTAAATCTCTTGGGTAGACATTTGCCTCTTGGATGGAGGGAAAACCATCTTTCTATAAACTTCAACAAACAATGTTTAGTATGTTGGGATTTTAGCAATAAACATGTCGCTGCTAATATTTGATATCAACACAAATTGGCATATTTCTTTCCTTTGTATTTTCATATTTTGGCATCTATTTTCAAGATTCTAATCGTATATCCTTATATTCTGAGCTAAATATATATTGGAAGATGAATTGATTAAAACATCTATACTGCTTTAACTGGAAAGGAAGGAGGTGGGGCCTTGCTAAGAAGTTAGCTCCGTGATTGAACTCCATGTGAAATTAGATTTGGTGTCTTAAAGAGAACGAAATTTCAAACAACAATACCATCAACCTAGTAACTGTCCAAATCCAATTTGAAAAATCTTCCTATTTATGGGTTTCAACCTCCAAAATAATTTGTTTTCTTCTTTAATTGGGCGTAGTTGATTTTTACAGAAGGAGCGGGTTTGGATTATCGATCCTGGGAGGATAAAAATTACAAGGAGTTTGGATTGATAGATGGAAGAGATGATGGGGGTCTTGAGTGTCTTAATTGTGGGTATTGTGGGGGAGAGGAGAATCCGAATAACAAGGACTTGGAATATGATCTTTATTGCTCCAGTTATCAAGCTGATGGGATATTATTTGTTCTACGGCTTTGTTTGAAATTCAAGTTAGTGTTTAGCCTGAGACATCATCATCTAATCCTTTTTTCAATTTAAATACTTGATTATGGATTATGAGGCTTCTTGAGTCCAGTTTCAATTTAAATGCTGCACCTTCCATTTCCTGAGTTCAGTTTCAAACTGATTAAAAAAACTGGGAATTTTAGGACCCCAGTGAGTCCATATTATTTCTACACCAGAGCTTACAAAATTTTCCAGGTTCTGTACTGAATATGAAAATGGAGTAAAAACTCTAATATTACAAAATAATTCAAGATAATGATCTCAAATAGAATTTTGAATCTTGGGATGTCTGAATTATCTTGAATGGCCATTCTTTGTATAGACTTAGAAATCACAAAGGATAAGTGCAGCTGCATTTTGTAATCTGGGCATCTTTAGCCAGGAAATCAACAATTTTATTATTCTCCCTATAGCTGTGAATAACCTTTGCATCAGTTTGTGTTAATAGGAACTTTATTGCTTTCACAATATAGTAAAGTGGTCAAGGCACCCCACATTGACCATTAATGCAATCCGCAAAGATTTTTGAATCAGTTTCTATAATGATTCCTTTGATATTCAAAGAGTGGCATTGCAGCAGGCCATCTAGCATAGCTCTTCCTTCTATAACCAGAATTTCACCATCTCCATAGAGGAAATTGGAGGTGAATATAATTTCCCCCTTTTCATTTCTGAGTACAACACCACCAGCTGCAGAATTAGTTGTATTGCCTTTAGTGTCATCAGTGTTTAGTTTGAAGAAGCCTTGAAGTGGCTTATTCCAGTTGGTGAGACCGATCATCTATGAGATATTTCTGTCCAGTGAGTCTAGTAAATCAGCATTAAAACTGGCATAACACTGAATTTTTTGAGATAGAGTGATGTTCTTGATATATGATAAAATCCTGTACCAAACTGAGCTAACTGAAATTAAGACATCCTGAAATCTTGCTTCACATCTTGCTTTCCAAATGTTCCAGCAGATAAGATGTGGTATTAGTTTTTTGAGATTGCTGGAAGACAAGCTCTACTATACCAATACTCAAATATTTCATGAATTCAGAATGAATTTTTAACTGATAATTCCAAGTTCTATAAAGATATAGTTTATGCCATGTCGTTTGGATGCTCCTTCAATTGGCGGTACACTCAATTCCAATTATATGCACTCTTCCTAGCTGTGGTTCCAATGTGTCACCTTAAAGCCAGGCCTTGCAAACTTTTTTTTTGGGGGACATTTCAATATTCTTAACTAAGTTTATTTTTCTTATCAAATTTTAAAGGATCTATATGTTAAAAATTATAACATCTGGCACGATTCATTCGACTCATTAAAAGAATTGTACCAAAATTCATGGTTATTACGTCCATTCTTGTGTTGATACACAATTTATATATAGCAATCATTGTTTGGTCTATTATGCATTACAATAAGCAGACGAAGTAAAATGTAAGCTCCTGCCATCCTGAAATCATTTGTCGAGTTTTTTTTAATTGTTTCCTTTTCTTTTATGCTTTTACAGATGTCACCTGTGAAGGAAGTAAGGTGAGTCATGTTTTCCTTGATGAACACGTCTATTCCCCTCATCAACACTGCCATTTCTACAGAGAAATGAAACAGGGAAAAGAGTGTCCATCTATATTTCCTCTCAAATTTGTTTGCATTTGAGTTTTTCAGATATACTTCCCGCTCCATTACACCTCCTCCAAAGCGACAGAGCAGATCAATATCTCCGCCAATGTCAAGGGAAAGGAGTCGCTCTAGGTAAAATTGATGAATGTAATAGTATGTTTCTCTCAGCCGTCAATATCGGTGTAAGTATACTGGGTTTCCTCCCCTCTACAATGCTAATGACCTCATATACTTACGATCATATGACAGGAGCCAAGATGCTGTGGATGTGACTAATCCTGGAAACAACTTGTATATAAAGGGTCTATCCGTGCGAGTTACCAGTAGTGACCTTGAGAAGTATTTTAGCAAAGAAGGAAAGGTACACAATTATATCTTCATTATAGTTTCAGGTCCACCAAATTATATACCCTATCTGAGTAGCTACAAAAGGATGAGAGAAAATAGGTCATCACTTAGTAATTGGTACAATCAATTTTTAGAATTATAAACCAGGAGATGATTATATAGCACTTTCTCGGATTTATCGTAGTACTATAATGCTGACGGGGCTTAGATATTAATTAGAAATGTGGTCAAGGACTGATTTTCTACAAATCTTCAACGTGTGGATTTATTTTATTGGAAACTCAAAGTTGGATTCAAACCACATATTCCAAGGCACACCATAAATTTTTTTTGTTAGATTTGAAATTTATGTCAATAAATGCTGATTAATTTATTATTTACTGAGCGGAGGCCTTAAGTCTTATCTATGAGGTGGAGACTTTCACAATTAAATCTCTTTTAGTGTGGATTATTTACAAATCTTCAACCGTTCCAGTTGACCTAGGCATATAAAACTGAGAAGATGTAGCAGTCATATATTTTGATAATGCCTTGGCTTTCTAATTCCTTTTGCTGTTAGTAGTTTTGGCTGCTTTTAGAATGGTTAACAGCCTTGTTCAGATTTTTTGTGCGGGACTTTGAGAATTTTCTGATTTCAGGTTTTAGAATGCCAAGTAGTCACTGATCCTCGCACAAGGGAGTCCCGTGGGTTTGCATTTGTAACAATGGAGACAGTGGAAGATGCAGATCGATGCATCGAATATTTGGATCGTTCTGTACTTGAAGGTCGCTTAATAACAGTGGAAAAGGTAAACTTTTTTTTTTCCCATAAAGAGCTCTAGAAGTGGTTGTGGAAAAATTATGTCTATAGAGAGTTTTCATCTTTAGAAGTGTTGCCTGATAACTTTTGGCATCAGGTTCGAAGTGTGTAACTCCATCGATATCTCAATCTCTGCTCTTAACAGTATGAACTTCATCGACATCTCAAAGTCACCAATTCAATCCGACTATATTAGAGAGTATTGTATGCCCTGATTGCTTATTTTCCCTCCTTTCTCATTATTAGGTATATTTGGCATGCTTTTAAATTTGTATTTGTGATATAACACTGTTTATTTTTAAGTCTCGCATGCATACTTTTTGTTTGATGATTCTTTCATAGAATTTTGGTAATTCCAATAATGATAAGGTTCATCTATGCTATGCCCCTACATCCAGCACCACTGTGTATTTGATTCATACTTTAAGAAATTGATAAACTAATTCCTAAAACGATAATTGTTACCTTGAAATTGTAAAGATTAATAGTATAAATGCATTCATGATGATTCCCCTTTTTCCTTTTCCTTTTCTTTTAATGTTTCTATTGGTTTGTTGGCGATTGTTCATATTTTCTTTTCTTTTCTTTTTTTCTGGTTTTTTTATTTGCCCCGGTTGTAGGCAAAAAGGAATCGAGGAAGGGCACCTACTCCTGGAAGTTATCTTGGTGCGAGAGATAGGAGAGGTAACCATGAGAACGTTCTTTTGCCTGCATTTTAATACCTACATGTAAGGGGTTTTCTCACATATCACCCTCAAAACTTGCCTATTTCTTTATCACCCTATAACTTCGTATTTTCATTTATCACCCCTAAAATCTATTAGTTATTCCCTCCCTTTGGTTTTGTAAACTCTGAGTATTTGAGAATATTCTATAACAGTTGCATTGTAACCGTCAATAATTCGTTGGAATAATGGTAAATGAGCATTTTCTCTTTCCCATTACCAAAAGGTTACAATTTTTAACTTCCTCAACCAGAAGAAACAGAGAGCGGTGCGATAGCTGCGGTCCTTGTTATATAGATGTTAATAATTAAAATAACCGTGGTTAATTTAGTCATTACATCAAGTTATATTGGTAACATGTAGTCGGTAAAAAGTGGATTATTTGAATTATAGTAAAGTTTTGGAGGTGATATATGGAAAATATCAATTCTTGAGGGCACATGTTAGCCGTAGCTAAGTTTTGGAGGTGATATATAATAAAGAAAAATGTTTAACCTACCCACTTCAAATATCTACCAAAACCTACCCCAGAGGCAAAAACCATGGGCACATTTGTTTTACACTGGTATCTGGGTGTTGTGGGTCCCATCATTTTATCTCTTGGGTAGATTGTGGTATGATTTCAAGCTGGTAGGTAAAGTGCTGCTGTACGATAAAACCCCTCTATATAGTCCTTCTCCAATGAGTTGTCAATGTGTGTTAACTATCCTTCTGCGCTATGCTTTTAGAGAATGGACGTAGAAGATGTCGCAGCCGCTCACCTTATAGATCACGGCAAAGAGATGGGTCCCGTTCTAGGAGCCAAAGGGAAAGATCCCGCTCACCATATGCTAGGAATTCTCATACAAGGCGCAGGGAGCGATCAATATCACCTGCTGGTGATGATTACGACCGTTGAATGGATTGACCAGTGAGCCTTCTCCATCCTTCTCATAATTCAAGCAGAGTTATTTTATTTCCTATTTTTTTTGGCCACTAATGGTTATATTACAACTTTTCCTTGTCACTAGGTAATTGGACGATTTTACCCTCAACCTCAACTTCGGTGCATCTAGGGCATGTGAGCAGTGGTAGAGGGGAGAACGCTTGTGTGCTATTGTTAAATCTTGAATCATATGCAGTATCAGGTTTATGTTTCCTGTTGTAAAAGTCGTGAAGTGAATGTTGCATTTGGATTTGGAAATCAAAACACTGCAAACTGATACATGTGCAGGAAAGGTTTGAACTTGTAGGTTTAAGAGAAGTTTATGTTTATTAATAATAATTATTAATGTGTTATGCCAATAAACTTTTTTATATTTGGATTCTGGTTCATATGCTGTCTTCTTGCTACTGTCAACTTAGGTCATATCTTTACGAGCAAAGTGATTGCCTTTTAAGCACCGTTTAACCATCATTACATATTTATTAATAATATGCTGTATCTGTGATGAGAAACTAAGGGAAAGCAGTCAATGTTAGGTAATCAATTTTTGTTTGTTTTTGTAATTTTATCCATCCCTTCGGGATCGAACTTGCTATCTCTCACGTTGGAAAGGAAATTGGTACCAATTGGTCGAGTTAATCATGTTGTCTTAATGATTGAGAAGGGCTAAAATTAAATTTCATGATATGGCAGTATAGAAAGAATCAATATTGATTATGGTTATATCAATACCATTAATTTTATATGTACAATACTAATTTTTCTTGCTGCATTGCATGTAGAATTACAGTATCAGCTAAATACCAGAAATTTTATGACTCTGAACAAATAATCAAACCACGTCCATCCATAAACTTCTTCATTGCCTGATACCTTATAACAGTATCAGCTCTAGTATTCAGAACCCGGATGGCTTTCTTTGGCTTGAGGATTGCAAGAGAGGATCTGAAGGCGAGAATAGCTCCCTGTAGTCTTTGCGAATGCTCCATAGAATTTCGGCGCACCTCCTCATGCTGGGTCTGCCTTGTTTAGTAGGAGCTAAGCATTGAAGTGCTAGCTCTAGGGTCTTTTCTAGTGCTAGATTAGTTGCTGGGTTTTGTGTTAGATTTGGGTCTAGTGCTTCAACTGCATCCCCATCCATAAACTTCTTCATTGCCTGAAGATGTATATATTTATGGAAAAAATGCTCAGATGAAAAAAATATCTTTTTTCAAAATTATTTAGTGAACTTTAATGGCATATATCGTGAGATTCATTCTTGATTTATGTCCTAAAAGATGCATGACACTTAACTAGTGGGTGTTTGGTTTGTCGCAACAAAAAATGCAGCATTTGTTGTATGCAGATGGCGACACTCTTTATTTCACATGCTTTCGTTGTATGAATTTAATTACAATAACTCGGCAAATACCGAATAAACTTGTTGCAATAAGAAGCTTATAAGGGGAAGCTGGAATAAATTGATGTTGTTTCATAACATGAATTTAAGTTATTATTCTAATTTTTGTTAACTTGCATCATTTGCTGCAGCATTTTGACAAGAGAAAACGGGTCTGCAAGGAACCGGGGGCCTAATTGCAGAATAGTTATTTTACCAACAATTGTGATAGTTATTTTACCAACAAAAGCTGCAATTGCAACAATTACTGCAATATTTTCGGAAACCAAACACCGAAAAAATAATGCACGCGTTGCAACATTTGCTGCTGCAACTCCATTTCTAACAAACCAAACTGTTTCCGAAGTGAAGCCTTTATTTCAACAAAATTAAAGCTCTTAAGTTAAATGCATACCCATGACGGTGTAATTCGTTCTTTGAGTTCTCTTTTAGGTTCTATAGGGCGTCTTCCCGATATTAGCTCCACCAGCAATACACCAAAGGAGTAGACATCACTTTTCTCGGTTAGGTGATAAGTTCTCAGATACTCCGGATCTAAATAACCTGCAGTCCCTTTAACTTGTGTCGAGACATGAGTAACTCCGGTCTCTGCTGCGCCCAGTCGAGCAAACCCAAAGTCCGCGACCTTCGCACGGAGATTTTCGGTGAGAAGGATATTTGATGATTTAATATCTCTGTGGATAATTGGGTGATCTGCATGCATATATAGCGAGAAAAATAAGTTCATCGGCTTCTCATATTCGAGGACCAAAATCGTCAGCAAACTTTATTGAGTTTGAACCTTAATACACACACACACACACTCTTAACAGACATATTCTTTGCTACGCAAATTTAACTTATTACAAATATTACTTAGCAAGGAAATTAATTAAGTTAGAAATCTTCTTATGATTCCTTCGTAACCATAAACTATCGAGACATCTACGTTCGATCGCTCACACGCACGCACGGATGAATGCAATTCAATTCCGAGTTCATAACAAAAAAAGGTTTGATTGTTCGCTCAGATGAAGGCAATTTAATTCCAAGATACTTGAAACATGTTGACTATGGCATGATGTAACCATTTCATAGCAATTGCAAAATAATTTCTTGGAATTGTATCATACATGCAGTAAAGCCTAGATATGAATCAAATTTTATCATATGGTATACATCCAGAACCATGTAAAGTATCAAAATCATAATTGTACCTGTATACATATGAAGATATGTAACTGCATGAGCCACATCAATAGCAATGTCCAATCGCGCCGCGAGATCAAGACGGCTTCCATGGACATCTACACAAATGTATCGCATAAATCTTGCATTCAGAAATCCTAATCGATACTTATTTATTCATTAGTTAAAATGCTCAATTACCATCGAGATGCTCTCGAAGAGTCCCATTAGGGACGTACTCAATGACCAGGATCCTCTCGTCACCGCACTCCAGAAACCCAAGAAACCTGACCAAATTTTGATGCTCAACCCGTGTCAGCATCTGTATCTCACTCTGAAACTCCGTGTCCAAACGACTGTTGTAAACGCTCTTTTTCGCGCGTTTCACCGCAACAACCGTGCCATCCTCAAGAGTCCCCTTGTAGACCGTGCCGAAACCGCCCTGTCCGATTTTTAAAGCGGGCGAGAAGTTCTTGGTGGCTTTGTGGATATCTGCCATGCTGAATCTCATACTTCCTATACTTTGAGCTTGAGGTTGATAAAGATTACCATAGGTGCCATGACCTGACCGTCTGTTCGCGCTGCCGCGGCGTCCGTAGCTGCTACCAGATGAGGATGGGATCGCTGGTGAGAGATTGGCTCAAAATTAAAGTTTATCCAAATCAAGCAAGAAAAATTGCACAAAACACCCTTATAGTTCTACACTCTGAAGTGATTTATTGCCACGAACTCCCCCTTTATTTAGTGACCAAAAACCTTAAAAAGCGCTCAAATTCTACTCCGATTACAAAGAAAAAGGTTCTAGATTTAATTAGACAATCATCAAAAGTTGTTTAAAGTTGAATTTGAGTGTTTTGATCGATGAACAAAGGTGTTACGGATGAACTAGATAAACAAAAAAACAAGCAAATCGATAAATCAATCAAACACAAAGAGGCATGGATTTTACTTGGAATACCCAAATATGAAAGACCACGGTCAGTAACAGCTGAGACCGCTTCGCTAATTTTAATGAAGATGTTACGTATTTTTTTTTTCCGACCGCAGCTCGTTAGACTCCCTAAACCCTCAAATATCATATTGGGTTAATTTCAAACAGAATTCCCAAAATACCCAACAGTACAAAAAAAGGAAAAAAAATTATAGTATACACCGTATTGCTACGGACGGTTGGTGAACTGAGCCAGCTTGGTAATCATAACAAAGTTAGGAAAGTTAGGATTCAGGGCATCCCAACCAACCAGAAGGAGTGTTTGCGCTAATAAAGAGTTATTAATACAATTAACCAATAAAGAATTGGGGGGTGGGGGGGATCGGAGGAGGAAATACTTGAAGAAGACTTATTATAGTTGTCATTGGAGAAGTCGGATCGGGCATCGGAAGGGCGGAAGCAGGACACTAGAGCTCTGCCGGCCACTGCCAACGGGTTTCGGGCCGAGGCAGAGGAGGTGCTGCCGCCCGAAGAAACGGAGCTATGAGAGGAGGAGTGTAGCGTCTTGCCGGATCTCCGTCCGGCTGCCGGCGAGGCTGGGGCCTGCATGATTGACCGGTTCGGATCGGATCCGATAGTTTTATGGGAGTGTAGTTTGAGTTTTTTTTTGGGGGGTTGGGGGGTTGGGGGGAAGACTTGGATATGAATGAAGTCGACTCCCTCTTTCTCTTTCTCTTCTCCTTTGAATGAATGAATGGAAACGGTTAAAACTCACAAACTGGTGCATGATTAGTCGACCGGTATCATTTTCTTTTGGGTCAATTGTTGAAAAATTAGAGAGATGGGCACTACATTTAAAAATCTTTGTATAAACATGCCACCGCTCAATAACAAGTAAGGCCTGGATATTATAATTTTACGGATGAACGAAAATACATCCATTCATTCACAACTGTTCAAAATCTCTCTCTTTCTCTCGCTCGATCTCAGAGAACCCAATTCTCTCTCTCATCGTCGTCGTTGTCGGCTTCACCATTGTCGTCACCGTCTTTGTCATCGTCGTCGTCGTCGCAGGCTACGCCGCCGCCGCCGTCAATCTCTCACTCGATCTCAAGAACCCAATTCGACTCTCGTCGTCGTTGCTGCCTTCGCCATTGTCGTCACCGCCTTAGCCATCGTCATCGTCGTCGCAACCTCGTCTCCCCAACAAGCAGTGCAACATAAAATCTTTTTTTTGCCGGGAAAAAAAATAAAGGGGTGATTTTTATGAGATTAATTCTTTATTAGTATCAAAATTTCTCTCTTTTATTAATGGATTATGTTGATGGGTCTTTTAGATAGATCTTTCTTCATTAATTAAGCATAGTTTATGAGTATTTACGGGGATTTTATGCAGCAGACTTCTTATAATTTCACTAGATTTGTGCACTTAAGTTGATTTTGAATATTTCTTAAATAATTTGCTTCAGTAAAGCAAAAAGAGCCTTTTTATTTGAATCAGTGTACTTTTGTGTGGTATAATTTTGGTTATGATTCACTCTTTGGATGCTTTAATATCCAAAGTGTCAGGTCCTGAGAAATTGAGCTCTAACCAAATTTAATTTTGTAACCATGTTAAGTGAAGTTGGGATGTTTATATGTTAAGTGAAGTTGGGATGTTTATGACTCCACATTGCTTCATTTGATAATGGAAAAATTGCATGCCTTATCTTGATTATGAAATATTCTCAGCTACATTCGTTATCATGATATAATGAATGGTTGTAAAGGAAAAGAATATCGAGCTTAGAAGTTTCTTTGGATTCGAGCTTATTAAGTTTGCAATATGTTAGGTTCCAAACAATGCTAAAGAATCTATCGAGGCACAATGATTAGAGATCTCATCACATGGACGATTGGTTTAAGTGTGATTGAGATATGTTGGAAGGATTGCGGTTATTAAAGATAATAGATTGGCAAGGAATAAATAACTTGATTGATAGGTGTTGTTTAGTGAGATTGTTTGGTTACGGAGATTTTACAAAAAATTGATGTTGAAAAGAAAAGAACAACACCAACAACCACGCAATCGTTTTAACAAAAACTTTTGGGGTTGGTTAAAATATTAATTCATGCCGAAGTTGACCTAAATGTCAATGCAAAAGAAATTTGATATTTGAGGACGACGAAGTTTGTGAGGCTGGATATCAAGTAACTAAGATACGGTATAAGCGAGAGAGTGCCAATTTATTCTCTGATTTTATTATATTTAGATAAAAACAACAAACTTTTTTCATTTTACATAAACCAGTCGTAAGGACTATCAAATTCAAGATCTAAAGACCTAAGGTTTTCATTAGAAGTGGGTTCATATAATATTGTGAGTAGGAAAAATGTTTTCGACTTTTCCCGTTTAGTATCATGTGCACAAAGCATAAGGTCTGGATTAGTTTTTTCCTACGATAGTTTAGAACTTCGATCTTCACCTGACCGATTCATCCACATTGTTGGTCTCTATGTTCTAAATATGAATCGATCTAAAATTCATGTTAATTTGATACCTTCAATTTTACATCTATATCATTTTACTTGTTCTGTTATTGAAGAATCATCCGTGTGTTTAGGTCCAGAACAGAACTTCATGTTCATACATGTAATAGTCTTAACACTCAAACACGTTTCATAACTTGCCATTGGTTTTATTTTAGAAAAACAACCTCCGAAAAAATAACAAAATTCGAATATACTTTTAAGGTTAAAGTATATCTCCTGTTCTTTTCCCTCGGACAAATAGTGAAAAGGGACGTATCATACTGTAACACCAATAGCAAGATGCGCAAAGAGATCAACTTAATTAACTAGCAATGCTTAGTCATTTCATTAAACAATTTCGGCTATTTATTAACGGGCCAGACACGTTTTATTTCATCTCAACTTATTTTGCAATACTATTTGGTGTAATAAGTGGTTTAAAAAGAAGCAGTGTACATTTTTTTTCACTATATCTTTGAGCATATTTTGTTTATTGATCTAATAAAATATTTTAAAAGTCCAACTATAATTCTCTGGATATTAGCTCATGATTCATTGACTTTTCTATTAAATACCTTGGACGTGGGCATATCATAATTCTTGACTATAGATCAACCAGCATACATTTCTACACTGAGGAAATAGCTTTTGATATCCAGACATGATTCATTTCTTAAATAGTTCCTTGCATTAATTTCAGTAAAGGATGAGATAAGTTAGATAAGTTAGAATGAGCATGTTTTTGAAATGATCGCTATATAATACATATTGTTGTCATATGTTTAATCCTCCTCTTCTTCTGTTTTCATTTGTTTTCGTAATTTAATTTAATTTTTTTTGTCATATATGCTTTTAAAAGTATCGATGTTGGAGATTTATATATATATATATATATATATATATATATATATATATATATATATATATATATTGAAACGGTCAATTATTAGAAGTATTGTTTTAACATTTCTGATTGTTACGGATTATAACAATATGCGTTTGTTAAACATGTTATTTAATAGTTCTGATTGCGGCATGTTCGACTACTTATTCACGAAGGCAATGATTAAGGGTCGGGAGATAGCGAATACATTTGGAGGAAAAAAGTTCTAAGCAGTGGCGGCCGATACTTGGGGCAAAAATTCTATTGGCGGATGAGAAAAAAATGGTTGATATTGTTTCAGTTTTTTTGCCGAAATTTGAACTCTTTTTATTATTCGTACATGTAACCATCTATTTGTATTTGGCCGATGTTCGTCGATATTGTTATTTGTTTTACGAATGAGAAGAAATTAGTTAAATGTTACTGATTTTACTTCGCCGATGTCGGCCGATGAAGAGTATTGTGTAATGAATGCCAAAAATTGTTGACGTACTTATTTTAATATCGTCTAAATTGGCCGATATTGTGAATGATATTTTTGTTGAAATTATCAGTTTTATATAGCTGATATTGGTTGATACTGTTGTTGGGGTCAAAAATTACATCCCATTACCAAAATCAAAAGGTTAAAATCAACACGGGTTTGACCCCAAACAACTGCACCTACACCCAAACCGCCTCAAATCCAAGAGAAACCGACCGGCCAACGATAAAGTGAAGAAATGATTATACAACAAATAAATTTAATGTATTTTTTTATGAATAAATATAAAGAAATAGGTAAAAATCCAATATGTAAAGCCGAAGGACCCAAATGAAATTTGTAGATCTTATATAAGGCTATCATGATGAAAAATCAAAGACAATTTTGATTCCCTAATCATATCTAGGGTTTTTGAACGGTCTTTTTCATCTCTACTTTTGCCTCCTCTGAGAATTTTTTTTCATTTCTAAGAAAAATTATTTTTTTAAAGAAAAGAAGGTTAATGGCCTTCTCATGGAAATCTTCCTTCATCTTTTATTTAAATATTTTTTATTGAGGATCAAGTGATTGGTCTATTCCTTTTTAAAAAAATATATCAAAAGATCCTTATGTTTTTTTCTCACTGTTCATGAAAATCGAAAATCCGCGTCTCAAAAGGAAAAAGAAAGAGAAATTTTGTTTTTTTTATTTTCTTCAAGATGCTAAGATCGATATAAAAGGAGGTTTTTTTAATTTTCATATCCAAATTCAGATAGTTGACTATTCGTGAAAAATTTGTTCTCTTTTTGGACCCGATCGGAAACGATTGAAGGCGACCTCATCAAAGGTAAAGCCTTCGGGCTTTTATCTTGGGGAAACCGTCGGAAATGCGGATTTCGATCCATATTTTCCTCTCGGCAACTCGAAAATACTGACTTCGGTCCGCAATTCCTTTTGGAATGCGGATTTCTGTCCGTATTTCTTTTTTGATGGGTTCAGAGTTTTCTGTGCTTCATACGATAAATCGACGGATTTAGCGGTTATACCGCCAAAATTCCGTTGAAATTCGTACGTTTAATTCCGTTTACAAAATTAAACAACATATGAATAAAATGAAAGAAAACAATAAATGACGAACAAATCCACCGCCGGCTCAAATATCCAAGAGGAAATACCAACTGTCGGGACCCCACAAGCCGATTTCAAAAGAAATGATTTCATAAAAAATAAAAATAAAAATAAAATAATAATAAAATTTATTTCGATTCCCTGGAAGGGACCCGCCACCTCGGGAACCCTTCCTAACGGGAGGGTCTCCGCAGCCTTCCCTTACGTAGGGGAAAGTCCCCATTTATAAGGACCTTCTCCAAACCACGGAGGTTCCTGTTTCGTGGGAGCTTTCCCTTAGGGAAAGAGTTTGTTTAAAAAAATATGAAAATAGAAGGGAAAGGATGCATAAAACTAAAAATAAAATGAGGTGAACCCATTTGTATTTATTTTTCAAATAGAAATGTTTCGTATTGAGTTCGCATGATTCGTATGATCTGTTAATCAGAGGTTCCCTGATTTCGGAGCGAGCAGTAATTAACGACAGTTTAGTCTGCGGATGCCGGAAATTAGGGTCTCACAATCAATAAATCCCCACCTACTTGAGGCAGGCGGAAGCTGTATAGCGCCTGACAAGCAAACACATTCCTATCTAAATAGGGTGGCGAAACACATTTTGCAGATCCTGGCACGTCCGGTAGGAGCTATCTCTCCTCCCATCTCTCGAGTCAAGCGAACTTAGCCAAGACACCCGTTGTTGTCCGTACGGAACCATGCCTTTTCATTCAGATCATCAACTTTTAATAATAAACAATTCTCCACAATAATCAACAACGATAACATTTCGAATGTTTGTTAGTCGCAAGTAACGGATGACGTTCATGGTTTGCTCGCTGTTCTTTGCTTCTACCTTGTGTCGAATGCCAACAAAAAACTACTTCACATACCCGCTACTTTCATGTCTGAAATGATATTAAACTAAAATTTCTCAAGCTTTCACGTCCGAAATGAATTAAACTAAAAATTGCTTTCAGGTCTGAAATAACATTAAACTAAAAATTCTCAAACTTTCAAGTTATGTCCGAAATGACGTTAAACTAAAATTTCTCAAGTTTTCAAATTACGTCCGAAATGAGTTTTAACTAATGTATGTTAAATTTCTGGGAAAATAAACCCAGCTTCCAACGCGACCACCGTCACATACACAATCAAGACAATTAGCAGAAGCTCTCCGTCTAAGTAGATGTTGAACCAAACTCTTCCGTCTAAGTAGACGTTGAACAAAACTCCTCCGTCTAAATAAACGTTAAGCAAAACTCCTCCGTCTAAGTAGACGTTAAACCAAGCTCTCCATCTAAGTAGACGTTAAATAAAAATCCTCCGTCTAAGTAGAAGCTAAACAAAATCTTCCGTCTAAGATGACGTTAAACATTCCGTTGAATCACATCGAGTGGTAAATGAATAAAGACGACGGTTTTGTTCCCGAACCAAAGCATAAGTAGGCGTTTGAGCGGTTTTCTGTCTCCCTATTTGAGGACAAAGACGTTAACTCACAGGGAGCAACACGACGTCCTAGGCCAGCCCAGGTGAGGTCTATTATGACCGCAATGCAAGTGTCTTCTCTAGACTGTATGTCGGTCAGCCCAAAACGGCATCCAAGAAAGCAAATGCCTGCTAAGCCTTTAAAACTGAAGAGTTGAAGTAGAAATGGCTCAAATATTGAACCAATAAGAGGGTTCAGGTTCCTGCTAAATTGGAGTTCGTTGGGTTCCAAGATCATGGCTACCCCGCTACAAAAGCCAAATCTCCCGTAAAAATCAACAATTCTTTCGAACCCCTAGGATCGGCGCAGAAGTATGCAATGGCTGCGCAGATCAAGAAGACTGAGATTTAAAGAGTTCTGCAAAGAGGAGTGTCTAAGACCCGAAATCAAAGTATAGCATAGTCTCATCAAGGGCATGCTAAGCTCCAATCGTCGAGCAAAATCAAAAGAAAGAACTCAAACAGAAGGTACCGGCTATATCCAAAACTCCGGTTGGACTGGCTGCTCTCAGCGCTTGTCCTTCCCTGAAAGGAGCGGACTACAACATTAGTCTAAAAGCCCAGGAAATATCTCTGCCAATGATGTGGCAATGGACGGATACATAATCCACACAGTCTATATAGTGGGACTCGAAAGAACAAGTCCTTCTACGCTTTACAACCATGATAAAGATATGGTTGCCGCTGCCTAATCCCGGATTGGTTCAGAAAACTCTACTTGGGCATATGGACAAAAAGAATCTACAATTCCTGAAGAGTCAGACGGCAGTGATAGCCTAATCTCTGTCCACAAAAATATGGAACGAGCAATGTTCCTAGATCTTCAGAAAAATCTTCATGACAAAGACAAAGCGTCGACAAGACCAAATAAAGAATAAGTGCATCATTGACCTCTAAATCGTTAAACTTGGAAATAATAAAATAAAAGAAAAGAAAAGAAAAGAAAAGGAAAGAAATAAATGGTCAGTCCACAAGTAAAAGGGGCACGAATGAAAATCTGAAAAGGCTTCGTGAGTAAAAACAGTGAGACTACCCGCGAGTTTGTGAAAACCTCCAAGGACGCAAACTCATCAAAAAAGACCTAAGTTATTAAACTGGGAATAGAAGACCCCCTAACTCGTTAAACTGGGAATATAGGACTCTTAATTCTTTAAATTGGGAACAAATAAAATTCTCTAAAAGCGAATGATGAGTCGCTTCTGGCACTATTCCAGTGTAGCGATGCAGACGCCAATCGAAATCCAAATCCCCCAAATCCTCCATTGGAAAATGATGAGTTGCTCCTGGTATTATACTTCAGTGTTAGTATGCTGATGCCGAACCAAAACCAAAATTCCAAGTTCTTCCTTGACAAATGATGAATTGCTCCTGACACCGATGCTTTAATGTTAGCAACGATAATACCTACCTGTTCATATCAGAATATTGCATTTTATACCGCCCATTCTTACGCTCGTGTGTTTATAGGTAGGTACTTTTAATCCGTGTTTGTTACATGTTTGCAGAATACAGGTTTCCAGTACAAATATTGCAAATCAGGATTATTTCTCCACAGTTACGCCAAATGCAGAACATCTGTCCACAGCAGATAAAAGCCGGGTTCCGGTCATCCATATCCGTCCAGTGCCGAGTACCGGTTCCCGATACAAGACATGTGACAGTGGTCATTCATGTCTGGGACAAGCACAGAGCACGAGGTGGGCTGCACAAGAATCAATGGATGCGCGGAGCTCGAGGGAGAGACAAAGTCAAAAGTAAAAAGATAATGCAATCTTGGACTTGAAAATCTGCTGATATCGTAGAAGACTTTTGTGTATTCTGAAGATACCAAACACAAGGAAACAGGGAACCAGAGATAGCCACCAAAGTAGACCACCCAACTCCACTGTATGGCCGCGCATGCGCGGCCAATAGGGGGTATTGGCCGCGCATGCGCCGCAGTTTGGGGCCCACTCACTGTCAGATTTTGGGGTTATTTTGGGGATTTCATTTATGATCTGGTGGATGCCCTAGAATTCCAGTTTACCTCCTATAAATACCCCGGACCAGAGCTTAACCAAGGGAGCTTTCTTTGTTTTTCTCTTTTGTGTAATTTTGTTCTTCTTTCTTCTTCTTCTTCATTCTTCCTCCATTAAATTGTAGTGAGAGCTTTTGAGTGGAAGATTAATGAAGATGAGGGTTCTTTATCTTTTTTGTTAGTTTGCTCCCCCTTGAGATTCTAGCTTTCTCTTGCTCATTCAACCTCTTCATTAAGCTTGAACGGGTAAGAGTTAGTTATTGATCTCAAGGGTCGTATTTTCTCACGGGACTAGTTCTTCACTTCACATGCGTTCTCTACCCTTCCCTTGATCTTGCAACCTCTTCATTGAGCTTGCAAGTTTAAGGGTTGGCTATTGAGCACATGCTTGGCTTGGGTTCTACTTCCGTGTTCTTTTTATCGCTTATTTATTACTTGCATTTATTACCTTGTCTTTTATTACTTGCAATTTTATTCATGCACTTTAATACTTGTATCTTTTCTTTTCTTTGTTCTTTTCTTTTTGTTCTCTTTTGTTCATATTGTGAATGTTGTAATTATTGTTATTGTTAAGAATTAATACGGTTTTATAAGTTAACATTTCTTTGCCAATTCCTTTTCCCGTTATTTTCCATTTGAACTTCGCCCAAACCATACGCAAGCGCTCCGTTAGGCACCGTACCCTGACAAGGTAGCGGTGATTCCTAACCACGACCGGTTGCGTTCGGTTTGGCCGGAGGCGAAGGCAAGAGACAAGGACGGAAGGACAAGGGTAAATAAGCCGGATTCCACGAATACCGCGCTTAAATCCCCTAATCCACGTTGTTGCCGATTGCTTAGCTTCAATTGGTCAAGACTCGGCTCAAAGGTTTTGAGTACGGATTCCTTAGCTTACAATCTCGTATTTTCTTAACAACCTTATACTTGCAGATAAACACATAGGTTAGATCAAACAAACATACAGATTCTTTATTGACTCGTCTAAAGCAAGAAGGTAAGATAACACCATCTCCCTGTGGACCGACCCGTGCTCACCGGCTAGCTGCAAAGCGACACCGTCCTGATCGCGGTTACACTTAAATTCTTTGAACATCCGACACGCCATCGGCGTGCGATCAAATGGCGCCGTTGCCGGGGAGACGGTAGCGTATTTTCTTTCTTGTTATTCGGGTTAATATTCTTTTTGTATATAAAAAAAATATATTCTTTTTTTTTTTTTGGACAATATTTTTGTGGGCAAGTGTGCAGATTTTTGCGTATTTGCAAACTGCAATTGTGGGGAGCAAAGTGTACATTCAAGGCTAAGGTGTTTACGAAGTACAGTGCCAAAGATCCGGGTAGTTTGACCCGCGCAAGCGAACCATTCAAACTTACCGGATTTGATTCAACGGGGGCTTCCTAACCCAAAACTTAACGGTACGTACTTTACTAACACCTTCTTCTCAAATCCGACGCTTCCAATATACTATTCTTTGCAGGATTCTTTGCAAGTTCGCTAGCAAACGCCAAAATTGACTAACCCGTATTTGTTGCAGCGCCGCGCTTAAACTAAAAAACGATTGTTTGATTCTTTATAGAATTTTTGAATTGCGCATTGCATACATTAATACGGACTTAAGGGCAAGCGAACCCCACAACATACGGTAAAGGATTTCATCACCTTTTCCGTGGCCCACAAATCACGAACTTGCGCATAACGATAACCCGCACAAATTTTAAAAGAAACTAGACTTTAAGCCTTAAGGACTTCGCGCTCACTAGGAGAAGTTAACTGTGTTTAGAAGCTTGCTTAACGGTATATTGTTTACGGGGTGTCTAGGAAAGTGTTAACGGCGAAACCGCCAAAAGAGAAAGGGTTATTTAATTAAGGAACTTCGCGAAAGCGTTGGAAAACCTCCCCTTATCTCTGCACTTACCTGGCCTCGTGATCAGTGTATCTTGAGCCTGTTTCTCGACACAGTTTTACTTCGACAATCAAGTTCTCGAGCAGGTCTAGTTGACCTAGGTGAACCCTAGAACGATTAGGTGTGTGATATTTTTGTGTCGTGATTTTTGTCCATATTCTTTTTTGTGTATACTTCATTCTTTTGCTAACAACTAACTAAAAAAAAAAATTTATAAAAATCACATTCTTTTTCCCCTCCTTTTCTCTTCCTTTATTTCACTCTCTCTTCATATCATGGGTACTCCACCTCGCAAAACTCTTGCCGAACTTTGGTACCCACAACCGGACATTACTTCTTACGGTTCTTGCTTTGGCCGAACATCGAACGACCCCTCCATGCCAAAAATTTCTTTGAAAGATCGGATAGACGCGTCGAGGACAAACAATTTGACTCCGCAATCCACTTCATATCAACCATTTCAAACAGTCACCCCTTCTTACGTTGATACCCCTTCTTCGAGTCATGTTGCAATTCCAAGACCTATGTCTATTGCAGAACGTATTGAACAATCTCGTGGCCGATCTTTCACTCCTTTCACCACTTCAAATTCTTGGGATCAACAATTCCATTCACCCTCTTATCCCAATGTTGATCCCACTCCTGTCCAGCCATTCAATTCCTACCAATCCTACCCTACTTATGCACCTTCCCTAGACATTGCTTCAGAACCGCCTTTTGGGAGTTTTCAGTATCCATACAACTGTGAATCTTTCACTGAAACCCCTTCACAACCAATGTCTAGTCTAGAACAGTCGTTGGAAGACTTTAGGGTAGCGTCAAGCCAACAAATGATGGATTTGAATGCGTCCATGGCCGCCCTCATACAACCTAGTGATCCGGTAGCTAGTTTTCAACTAGCTCCAACTTTTTCAATGTATGATGAGGCGGCAGGACAGGCTGTGAATTTGAGTGGAGAGAGTGAGATGTACCACCTTCCAAATCAAACCTACCCATCCCAAATTGAATCCCACAACTCCTGTTTTGAAAGTCTATCGGGTATCCTACATGACTTATCAGTTGAAGATAGAATGATGAATGAATTGTGCGACTTCGTAGTGTTTGATTTGCCCGATTGTGAAGGGTCTCTTCCAAGTGAAACCGATCCTAAACCTTTTGACCTTTACACCTCCATCTTAGAACCTGAATTGATTAATATCCATGCTTTGGTTAAGGTGTCAGAGAATTTTGATTTTCACTTGATTGAGGATACTGACGCTGGGGATATTTTGGATGATGAACCCATAGATTTGACTAGGTTTTTCTCTCCAATTCATCATCCCGAGTCATTAAATGTTTTTCCCGAACCCCATATGCGTCTGGACTTTGATGAAATGTGCATGGATAAGCTTAACTTTGAGGAAAATTTTGAGGATATTTTTGAGGATGAAACAGTTCTAGATGATGAGTCGGATTTTCCAATTCATCATGTTCCTTTCACTGACTGTACACACCCTCCTGAACCTTTAACCGATACCCTTCCTCAACCACTCCCCTCCACCCTTTCGATCGTTCCGACCTTGCAAGAACCCATATCATTTTCATTTCATATATCTGGTTTACCAAGTTCGGCGTACCCATGGTTTCTCACGAACCTTGAGGGATTTGACCCAATCTCTCGACGGGTAAATATATTAGCACAATCGCTTTTCACACATCGGTCATCACAAATTGCGCTAATCTATTCACTCCATTTGCACCCTCAAGTTCGTACTCCACTTCTTTTTCCTTTCCGCCATTCTTCTTCCTCTCATCTACCGAGACCGCATTCCACTTCTCTCCACAAGCGGTCTCGCGTAGTCTCCATTTCTTACCCCTACGCCTTCTTTCACCAGCCACCGCTTTACAGAGATAAGATTTTTGAATGGTTGGTGCTCACTTTTGGCCTGTGTAAGGCCTTGTATAGATTTATACTGTTCTTTCCCCCCTAATCCTGAACTTCAACGCTTAACAGTGGAAACACTGTTTTACTTAAGTTTGGGGGGGACAATTTTGTATATATTTTTTGTTTTTCTTTTTGTTTTGTATATTATTTGTTTTTAGGAAGCGCCGGCAATTTTGACCCTCTTGGTATAGCCTGACAGTGAGGGCACTGTCAAGTTTAAGTTTGGGGGTGTGCTCGGTAAGTTTTCTTCCTTCGCATTCATTTGTATATTTTGCATTTGCATACCTTATTAAAAACCCATAAAAATTGAAAAATTTTCCAAAAATTATAAAAACTTTGTCGTCAAGTTAGCTAATAGGGTAACTTAGATCTTTATTCCGAAAGTTTAGTTGATATGATAGAAATAACTAAATTCTAGGCTTAGGAATTGAAAACCCTAAAAATAACCCTCATCTGTCTAACTTTGGTAAGTATACGTCCTTACAATTTTTTGAGAAATAGGTAATCTTGAGGTCAGTTTTTTGAGTTAAGTCAAGAAGAAGGGAAAGTATTGAAGCTTTACCGGAGGATAAGTCTGAAAAATAGTTTTTTTTTTCTTGAGTTCAAATTTAGAGAGTATATACCCTACAAACTGCACATACACGTACCTTGAAACTTGGGATAGTAGAGGATACCTAGAAGTACTCTTGCCTGAAAGCCTAGTATGAAAGAAAAAACGGTATTTAAAGCTAAACACCAAAAGAGCATGTGAAAAATATATCCGGTCTTGAAAAAGAAAAGAAAAAGAAAAAGAAAAAGAAAAAAAAAATAGAATAAAGTCAAGACCTGGAACTGCTATTTACGCTTTAAGCTCACACATTCAGTAATCGGTCGTTAGTGCCTCAAGAAGCATTAATAGTCGCATAAAAGGTGTGTGAGCAAATCCGTCCATCCTTAATGAAAAGAAGTAGTATTAGGTATTAGGGCAAGGGTATTATAGCTTGAATTGAATTCTTAAGTGTAGGGGTGCAAATACACACACACGTAGGGGTATACAATCGATGTTTGGATAAAAGATTGAAATGAAGAATAAGACTTGTGTTTTCTGTAAAGTTGATAAAAATCCCTGATTTGAGGCCGCGCTTTAGAAAAAAAACTCAGGAGAACCAACATCTTTCTAAACTTTTTTGGAACGTATATGATCTAAGGTTAAATAGATAAGAGGTGTGAAGAATAAGGGTTGGATATTTCTAACTTAGGATGATAGAGTTTCTAATGTAAATACTAAACTATAGGAGTAGAATCTATGTTAACTTATGACACTAGTTTGACGGGATTTTGTGGGTAGTATCCGCTGAAAACCCTCAGGAGACAACACTCCTCCTACTAGGGACACCTAGAGGTTTAACGGCTTGTTGCACATGCTCAGTGCAATCGCGTTCCCTGCGAAAGTGCGGTTATCATTTTATTTTTGTAAATAATTGGTTTTGCTCGGGACGAGCAAAAGTTAAGTTTGGGGGTATTTGTTCATATCAGAATATTACATTTTATACCGCCCATTCTTACGCTCGTGTGTTTATAGGTAGGTACTTTTAATCCGTGTTTGTTACATGTTTGCAGAATACAGGTTTCCAGTACAAATATTGCAAATCAGGATTATTTCTCCACAGTTACGCCAAATGCAGAACATCTGTCCACAGCAGATAAAAGCCGGGTTCCGGTCATCCATATCCGTCCAGTGCCGAGTACCGGTTCCCGATACAAGACATGTGACAGTGGTCATTCATGTCTGGGACAAGCACAGAGCACGAGGTGGGCTGCACAAGAATCAATGGATGCGCGGAGCTCGAGGGAAAGACAAAGTCAAAAGTAAAAAGATAATGCAATCTTGGACTTGGAAATCTGCTGATATCGTAGAAGACTTTTGTGTATTCTGAAGATGCCAAACACAAGGAAACAGGGAACCAGAGATAGCCACCAAAGTAGACCACCCAACTCCACTGTATGGCCGCGCATGCGCGGCCAATAGGGGGTATTGGCCGCGCATGCGCCGCAGTTTGGGGCCCACTCACTGTCAGATTTTGGGGTTATTTTGGGGATTTCATTTATGATCTGGTGGATGCCCTAGAATTCCAGTTTACCTCCTATAAATACCCCGGACCAGAGCTTAACCAAGGGAGCTTTCTTTGTTTTTCTCTTTTGTGTAATTTTGTTCTTCTTTCTTCTTCTTCTTCATTCTTCCTCCATTAAATTGTAGTGAGAGCTTTTGAGTGGAAGATTAATGAAGATGAGGGTTCTTTATCTTTTTTGTTAGTTTGCTCCCCCTTGAGATTCTAGCTTTCTCTTGCTCATTCAACCTCTTCATTAAGCTTGAACGGGTAAGAGTTAGTTATTGATCTCAAGGGTCGTATTTTCTCACGGGACTAGTTCTTCACTTCACATGCGTTCTCTACCCTTCCCTTGATCTTGCAACCTCTTCATTGAGCTTGCAAGTTTAAGGGTTGGCTATTGAGCACATGCTTGGCTTGGGTTCTACTTCCGTGTTCTTTTTATCGCTTATTTATTACTTGCATTTATTACCTTGTCTTTTATTACTTGCAATTTTATTCATGCACTTTAATACTTGTATCTTTTCTTTTCTTTGTTCTTTTCTTTTTGTTCTCTTTTGTTCATATTGTGAATGTTGTAATTATTGTTATTGTTAAGAATTAATACGGTTTTATAAGTTAACATTTCTTTGCCAATTCCTTTTCCCGTTATTTTCCATTTGAACTTCGCCCAAACCATACGCAAGCGCTCCGTTAGGCACCGTACCCTGACAAGGTAGCGGTGATTCCTAACCACGACCGGTTGCGTTCGGTTTGGCCGGAGGCGAAGGCAAGAGACAAGGACGGAAGGACAAGGGTAAATAAGCCGGATTCCACGAATACCGCGCTTAAATCCCCTAATCCACGTTGTTGCCGATTGCTTAGCTTCAATTGGTCAAGACTCGGCTCAAAGGTTTTGAGTACGGATTCCTTAGCTTACAATCTCGTATTTTCTTAACAACCTTATACTTGCAGATAAACACATAGGTTAGATCAAACAAACATACAGATTCTTTATTGACTCGTCTAAAGCAAGAAGGTAAGATAACACCATCTCCCTGTGGACCGACCCGTGCTCACCGGCTAGCTGCAAAGCGACACCGTCCTGATCGCGGTTACACTTAAATTCTTTGAACATCCGACACGCCATCGGCGTGCGATCAAATGGCGCCGTTGCCGGGGAGACGGTAGCGTATTTTCTTTCTTGTTATTCGGGTTAATATTCTTTTTGTATATAAAAAAAATATATTCTTTTTTTTTTTTGGACAATATTTTTGTGGGCAAGTGTGCAGATTTTTGCGTATTTGCAAACTGCAATTGTGGGGAGCAAAGTGTACATTCAAGGCTAAGGTGTTTACGAAGTACAGTGCCAAAGATCCGGGTAGTTTGACCCGCGCAAGCGAACCATTCAAACTTACCGGATTTGATTCAACGGGGGCTTCCTAACCCAAAACTTAACGGTACGTACTTTACTAACACCTTCTTCTCAAATCCGACGCTTCCAATATACTATTCTTTGCAGGATTCTTTGCAAGTTCGCTAGCAAACGCCAAAATTGACTAACCCGTATTTGTTGCAGCGCCGCGCTTAAACTAAAAAACGATTGTTTGATTCTTTATAGAATTTTTGAATTGCGCATTGCATACATTAATACGGACTTAAGGGCAAGCGAACCCCACAACATACGGTAAAGGATTTCATCACCTTTTCCGTGGCCCACAAATCACGAACTTGCGCATAACGATAACCCGCACAAATTTTAAAAGAAACTAGACTTTAAGCCTTAAGGACTTCGCGCTCACTAGGAGAAGTTAACTGTGTTTAGAAGCTTGCTTAACGGTATATTGTTTACGGGGTGTCTAGGAAAGTGTTAACGGCGAAACCGCCAAAAGAGAAAGGGTTATTTAATTAAGGAACTTCGCGAAAGCGTTGGAAAACCTCCCCTAATCTCTGCACTTACCTGGCCTCGTGATCAGTGTATCTTGAGCCTGTTTCTCGACACAGTTTTACTTCGACAATCAAGTTCTCGAGCAGGTCTAGTTGACCTAGGTGAACCCTAGAACGATTAGGTGTGTGATATTTTTGTGTCGTGATTTTTGTCCATATTCTTTTTTGTGTATACTTCATTCTTTTGCTAACAACTAACTAAAAAAAAAAATTTATAAAAATCACATTCTTTTTCCCCTCCTTTTCTCTTCCTTTCTTTCACTCTCTCTTCATATCATGGGTACTCCACCTCGCAAAACTCTTGCCGAACTTTGGTACCCACAACCGGACATTACTTCTTACGGTTCTTGCTTTGGCCGAACATCGAACGACCCCTCCATGCCAAAAATTTCTTTGAAAGATCGGATAGACGCGTCGAGGACAAACAATTTGACTCCGCAATCCACTTCATATCAACCATTTCAAACAGTCACCCCTTCTTACGTTGATACCCCTTCTTCGAGTCATGTTGCAATTCCAAGACCTATGTCTATTGCAGAACGTATTGAACAATCTCGTGGCCGATCTTTCACTCCTTTCACCACTTCAAATTCTTGGGATCAACAATTCCATTCACCCTCTTATCCCAATGTTGATCCCACTCCTGTCCAGCCATTCAATTCCTACCAATCCTACCCTACTTATGCACCTTCCCTAGACATTGCTTCAGAACCGCCTTTTGGGAGTTTTCAGTATCCATACAACTGTGAATCTTTCACTGAAACCCCTTCACAACCAATGTCTAGTCTAGAACAGTCGTTGGAAGACTTTAGGGTAGCGTCAAGCCAACAAATGATGGATTTGAATGCGTCCATGGCCGCCCTCATACAACCTAGTGATCCGGTAGCTAGTTTTCAACTAGCTCCAACTTTTTCAATGTATGATGAGGCGGCAGGACAGGCTGTGAATTTGAGTGGAGAGAGTGAGATGTACCACCTTCCAAATCAAACCTACCCATCCCAAATTGAATCCCACAACTCCTGTTTTGAAAGTCTATCGGGTATCCTACATGACTTATCAGTTGAAGATAGAATGATGAATGAATTGTGCGACTTCGTAGTGTTTGATTTGCCCGATTGTGAAGGGTCTCTTCCAAGTGAAACCGATCCTAAACCTTTTGACCTTTACACCTCCATCTTAGAACCTGAATTGATTAATATCCATGCTTTGGTTAAGGTGTCAGAGAATTTTGATTTTCACTTGATTGAGGATACTGACGCTGGGGATATTTTGGATGATGAACCCATAGATTTGACTAGGTTTTTCTCTCCAATTCATCATCCCGAGTCATTAAATGTTTTTCCCGAACCCCATATGCGTCTGGACTTTGATGAAATGTGCATGGATAAGCTTAACTTTGAGGAAAATTTTGAGGATATTTTTGAGGATGAAACAGTTCTAGATGATGAGTCGGATTTTCCAATTCATCATGTTCCTTTCACTGACTGTACACACCCTCCTGAACCTTTAACCGATACCCTTCCTCAACCACTCCCCTCCACCCTTTCGATCGTTCCGACCTTGCAAGAACCCATATCATTTTCATTTCATATATCTGGTTTACCAAGTTCGGCGTACCCATGGTTTCTCACGAACCTTGAGGGATTTGACCCAATCTCTCGACGGGTAAATATATTAGCACAATCGCTTTTCACACATCGGTCATCACAAATTGCGCTAATCTATTCACTCCATTTGCACCCTCAAGTTCGTACTCCACTTCTTTTTCCTTTCCGCCATTCTTCTTCCTCTCATCTACCGAGACCGCATTCCACTTCTCTCCACAAGCGGTCTCGCGTAGTCTCCATTTCTTACCCCTACGCCTTCTTTCACCAGCCACCGCTTTACAGAGATAAGATTTTTGAATGGTTGGTGCTCACTTTTGGCCTGTGTAAGGCCTTGTATAGATTTATACTGTTCTTTCCCCCCTAATCCTGAACTTCAACGCTTAACAGTGGAAACACTGTTTTACTTAAGTTTGGGGGGGACAATTTTGTATATATTTTTTGTTTTTCTTTTTGTTTTGTATATTATTTGTTTTTAGGAAGCGCCGGCAATTTTGACCCTCTTGGTATAGCCTGACAGTGAGGGCACTGTCAAGTTTAAGTTTGGGGGTGTGCTCGGTAAGTTTTCTTCCTTCGCATTCATTTGTATATTTTGCATTTGCATACCTTATTAAAAACCCATAAAAATTGAAAAATTTTCCAAAAATTATAAAAACTTTGTCGTCAAGTTAGCTAATAGGGTAACTTAGATCTTTATTCCGAAAGTTTAGTTGATATGATAGAAATAACTAAATTCTAGGCTTAGGAATTGAAAACCCTAAAAATAACCCTCATCTGTCTAACTTTGGTAAGTATACGTCCTTACAATTTTTTGAGAAATAGGTAATCTTGAGGTCAGTTTTTTGAGTTAAGTCAAGAAGAAGGGAAAGTATTGAAGCTTTACCGGAGGATAAGTCTGAAAAATAGTTTTTTTTTTCTTGAGTTCAAATTTAGAGAGTATATACCCTACAAACTGCACATACACGTACCTTGAAACTTGGGATAGTAGAGGATACCTAGAAGTACTCTTGCCTGAAAGCCTAGTATGAAAGAAAAAACGGTATTTAAAGCTAAACACCAAAAGAGCATGTGAAAAATATATCCGGTCTTGAAAAAGAAAAGAAAAAGAAAAAGAAAAAGAAAAAAAAATAGAATAAAGTCAAGACCTGGAACTGCTATTTACGCTTTAAGCTCACACATTCAGTAATCGGTCGTTAGTGCCTCAAGAAGCATTAATAGTCGCATAAAAGGTGTGTGAGCAAATCCGTCCATCCTTAATGAAAAGAAGTAGTATTAGGTATTAGGGCAAGGGTATTATAGCTTGAATTGAATTCTTAAGTGTAGGGGTGCAAATACACACACACGTAGGGGTATACAATCGATGTTTGGATAAAAGATTGAAATGAAGAATAAGACTTGTGTTTTCTGTAAAGTTGATAAAAATCCCTGATTTGAGGCCGCGCTTTAGAAAAAAAACTCAGGAGAACCAACATCTTTCTAAACTTTTTTGGAACGTATATGATCTAAGGTTAAATAGATAAGAGGTGTGAAGAATAAGGGTTGGATATTTCTAACTTAGGATGATAGAGTTTCTAATGTAAATACTAAACTATAGGAGTAGAATCTATGTTAACTTATGACACTAGTTTGACGGGATTTTGTGGGTAGTATCCGCTGAAAACCCTCAGGAGACAACACTCCTCCTACTAGGGACACCTAGAGGTTTAACGGCTTGTTGCACATGCTCAGTGCAATCGCGTTCCCTGCGAAAGTGCGGTTATCATTTTATTTTTGTAAATAATTGGTTTTGCTCGGGACGAGCAAAAGTTAAGTTTGGGGGTATTTGTTCATATCAGAATATTACATTTTATACCGCCCATTCTTACGCTCGTGTGTTTATAGGTAGGTACTTTTAATCCGTGTTTGTTACATGTTTGCAGAATACAGGTTTCCAGTACAAATATTGCAAATCAGGATTATTTCTCCACAGTTACGCCAAATGCAGAACATCTGTCCACAGCAGATAAAAGCCGGGTTCCGGTCATCCATATCCGTCCAGTGCCGAGTACCGGTTCCCGATACAAGACATGTGACAGTGGTCATTCATGTCTGGGACAAGCACAGAGCACGAGGTGGGCTGCACAAGAATCAATGGATGCGCGGAGCTCGAGGGAAAGACAAAGTCAAAAGTAAAAAGATAATGCAATCTTGGACTTGGAAATCTGCTGATATCGTAGAAGACTTTTGTGTATTCTGAAGATGCCAAACACAAGGAAACAGGGAACCAGAGATAGCCACCAAAGTAGACCACCCAACTCCACTGTATGGCCGCGCATGCGCGGCCAATAGGGGGTATTGGCCGCGCATGCGCCGCAGTTTGGGGCCCACTCACTGTCAGATTTTGGGGTTATTTTGGGGATTTCATTTATGATCTGGTGGATGCCCTAGAATTCCAGTTTACCTCCTATAAATACCCCGGACCAGAGCTTAACCAAGGGAGCTTTCTTTGTTTTTCTCTTTTGTGTAATTTTGTTCTTCTTTCTTCTTCTTCTTCATTCTTCCTCCATTAAATTGTAGTGAGAGCTTTTGAGTGGAAGATTAATGAAGATGAGGGTTCTTTATCTTTTTTGTTAGTTTGCTCCCCCTTGAGATTCTAGCTTTCTCTTGCTCATTCAACCTCTTCATTGAGCTTGAACGGGTAAGAGTTAGTTATTGATCTCAAGGGTCGTATTTTCTCACGGGACTAGTTCTTCACTTCACATGCGTTCTCTACCCTTTCCTTGATCTTGCAACCTCTTCATTGAGCTTGCAAGTTTAAGGGTTGGCTATTGAGCACATGCTTGGCTTGGGTTCTACTTCCGTGTTCTTTTTATCGCTTATTTATTACTTGCATTTATTACCTTGTCTTTTATTACTTGCAATTTTATTCATGCACTTTAATACTTGTATCTTTTCTTTTCTTTGTTCTTTTCTTTTGTTCATATTGTGAATGTTGTAATTATTGTTATTGTTAAGAATTAATACGGTTTTATAAGTTAACATTTCTTTGCCAATTCCTTTTCCCGTTATTTTCCATTTGAACTTCGCCCAAACCATACGCAAGCGCTCCGTTAGGCACCGTACCCTGACAAGGTAGCGGTGATTCCTAACCACGACCGGTTGCGTTCGGTTTGGCCGGAGGCGAAGGCAAGAGACAAGGACGGAAGGACAAGGGTAAATAAGCCGGATTCCACGAATACCGCGCTTAAATCCCCTAATCCACGTTGTTGCCGATTGCTTAGCTTCAATTGGTCAAGACTCGGCTCAAAGGTTTTGAGTACGGATTCCTTAGCTTACAATCTCGTATTTTCTTAACAACCTTATACTTGCAGATAAACACATAGGTTAGATCAAACAAACATACAGATTCTTTATTGACTCGTCTAAAGCAAGAAGGTAAGATAACACCATCTCCCTGTGGACCGACCCGTGCTCACCAGCTAGCTGCAAAGCGACACCGTCCTGATCGCGGTTACACTTAAATTCTTTGAACATCCGACACGCCATCGGCGTGCGATCACTACCCGGAGTCCAAAATTTTAATCCAAGTCCAGCTTAAAAAAACAAAAAAAATGGATCAGCCCACAAGGGAAAGGGGCACGAATGAAAATCTAAAAAGGTTTCGTGAGTAAAAATAGCGAGACTACCTGCGAGCTTATGAAAACCTGTAAGGATGCAAACTTGTTCGGAAAAAATCGACAAGTGTAAATTCCCGGTTCCCTCAATAAATTTTTCTAAATTTTTTCCAAGTCTCCTGAATATTTTCTATTTTTTCCGTTATTTTTGGAGGAATTTAGAATCCTTGTGTTTACTTTAATTTTCAAAACTTAATTTTCCTAAACATTTAAACTAAATCCCAAAAGAAAATAAAAACCAAATAAATAAACTAACCCACTTCTCGGCCCAAAATCAACCCCAAGTCCATGTCTTTCCATGCCTGACCCGGTCCCGTACCGTACCCGACCCGTTAACCCTTCTCTTCCCCACTCCCTCCTCTTCTTTCCCGCTCCTTTTCCCTACGTGCTCCACGTCGCCGATGCCCGCGCCTCGTCGCCCCACGTCCCTGCTCACCAAGCTCACGATCGCGCGCTCGTTCACCCCCTCCTCGTCTCCCTTACTCCTTCATACGAAGCTAGCCCTCACCTCGCTATTTTTTTTTCTCTCTCACTGCACCCTGCTTCATCCCTGGTACACCCCGCTGAGCCCCCACGACGACGACCACCTCAGCCACCTCCTTCCACTAAACCTTCGCTCCTCTCTCCAAAACGCCCGAGCCGATCTCTCTCCTCACCATTGTTTCAACCCACCGCCGAGCTCCCCTCCACGGCCGCCTGCCAAGCTCCGACCACCGTGCGACCTCCCCCAACGCACCCACCACCGTCGACGACCTCACCACTTCTCCCCACTCCCTTCTCCATTCACAACCGCGACCACCATAGCCATCGCTGCAACCCCAACTCGAAGCTCGACCCATCTACAGCGGAGCTCCCTCGCCTCCTCTCGCTGCCGGCACCTCCCTCTGCATCACCTGAACTTCGACGTTGCAGCCATTCGAGCTCCTCAACCATCCTCGACGCCAACATGGCCATCCCCCGAGCAACTCCGACGACGAACCCAAGCTTGAGCCGAGGCCGCGAATCCTAGCCGCGCCGTTCGTTGCGCGTTCATGTCGTTGCCGCTGCCATGCGTCGTCAACGCGTCATCAGGCAAGTACCCTGCTTGCTTCATGCTAAATTGATCTATTACAATTTGAAATACTATTGAATTCCGTGTATACAATTCGGGCAAATTATTATGATGCAAGTGTTTGATGCAAAGCCCGAATGAAAAACTCCCATTAAATTGACGGAAACTGATCATATAAGTTGGCCTGTATAGTAATGAACATTATGTTATATTTTGGATGAAAAATACAGTCGTTACTGATGTGATCGATCATCCCCATTTACACCCGTTAAAACTGAAAATTTTCCGCGGTTGAAACTTGTAAAAATCATAACTAATTGTTTATAAATTGGAATGATGCGTTCGAGGGCTCAAATCGAAGATGACTCGACGAACTAGGATTCCATAAGAGTTTTAAAATGTTTCTATGCTGAAAAGATGACGTAAACTGGTTCGGAGAGCGGCTCTGGACTGCAGTCCAGAGCTGCTCCGGCTATTGATTCCCATCTTGTAATGCTTACCCTCTTCTGTTTGAACATGTTATATTGCGGAACCCTACACCATAGTGAATATGAAATAGTTAGATAACTAATGAAAGTGATTTCGTCCCTTTTTACCGTAGTTTACTATTTAAACTGTAATTTAAATGAACATGACGTATAGCAATCCCAAACAGAAACAGAACTTATACCCCATTGTTGTACAGTACATAACTTCTGACGTATAGGCGCGATTGAAAATCTGTCTAGCGCGTTGGAAATCCAATTGAAAAACCTAAATTTCTTTCAACTATAGCGTCGCTTAATTTTGATCCCAACTGGATGAAAAATGTGTTACGAAATGGACATTCAGTTCAGGAACTGAATTTCCAGCAGCGAACACTTAAAATGAAACGGCTGTAGCTTGCAAACCCGAAATCTGATTGCACCGAAATAAATTTTGTTGAACTTCCGATTGAGTTTACTTTCTACCGCCATTGTATCATTTTACTGAATTTTGAATGTATGATTTAATGCAATTTTTATAAGCTCATAAGATGCATAATAGCTCGTATTACACATGATTTGCTTACTGCATAAATGCACATATTTTACCCGATTGCCATACTTCTAGTGATAGTGCGCGTTATTATTCAGTGTACAATACATTGTCGTGCGTGAATGGTATCGGTTTAGGAGTGTCAAGTACGCCAGTGAAAAAGTGAATGATTCATGACAGTGAACAATACAGTGAACAGTGACTAAAACCGTGCTATTGGTGCGTACTTGTATACCACTAGACCATACTCATAAATAGTGTAGACCTGGAAAAAAGGAAAAATCGAAATGGAAAGAGAATTGCATTTAGCGAGGACAGTGATTTAGAGGATGATCATTCGAACAACGACTTTTATATATATTAGGTTGAGCCTAGCGGTCCGGCTGACAGGGTTATGTCCCTGGCGATAGCGGACCGTAGTCTCGGGTATGTACGAGACCTTCGTTAAACATGATCCTCTCTTCCACAACTCGATTTCAAAGATGACTTAGAGACTGATAGGGACACAGATCATACATTGCATCAGTTAGTGACATATTGATTACCTGCATTTTACTTCCACTGTTATTACCTTCTTTACTTGTTTCTTGTCACTATTATCATATTGCTATTACGTCGCTCTGACGTCCTGAGTATGCATGCTCATACCTCGAGGAAGAACCAGTACAGGAGTCAGACTTGCCCTTCGAGCTTGCGGAGATTTAGTCGGGAGTACCTCCTTCACCTTTACTGCTTTCCCTAAAGTAACCCAGTATTCGCACTTGGTTAGTAGTTCTTTTCCTTATTTTATTGTAAATTGTGAACAATGAAAGTTGATGTAATAATTTAGTGATGTATTTCCTTTACTTCTGTGCTTTGTTTGCTGATTACCATGTAATGCTAGAAGCTGAAGTGTGACTACGGCGAGATTATTCCTTGACCGTAGGAGCATGGCTGGCCTAGTCATCCCTCGTTTTCCGTATTTTGGGAAGCGGGACAAACATGGTTTTGTTGGTATCAGAGATAGGCTTAGTAGTAAGGGATAACATTAACTACACTTTATTACATTATTTTCGCTTCACTGTCCCTGACTTTCATCATTGTATCTAATCATATCCTTTTAAATATCTTCCAGCGATATGACGTCCCCGAACGACCACTCCTCGGACTCAAGTTCTCAGGATCGCACGGAGAGGATCTTGAGTGCACTGACGACTCTCGCAGAAGCTCAGGAGAGAAAGACGGACCTACTCACCGAGGGACTCAGGGCTATTACCACAGTAGGGGACCCTCCGCTCTCATTACCGCCCTCGAGGGCATTGCTCCACCAGCTTTTTCTGCCAGGGCTGGCACCGTGTCAGATTTTCGGAGGTTACATCCAGCTGTATTTACGGGACTAGCCGAACCACTCGAGGCCGAGCAATGGCTGGTTAATATGGAGAACCTACTGACGGCCGTAAGGGTACCCGATGAGGAGAAAGTGAATGTGATAAAGATCCAGTTGGAAGACGAAGCACGTACTTGGTGGTCAGTTGAAGAAAGCAAACTAGAAGGGCCAATCGAATGGAGCAAATTCAAAGGGTGCTTCTTGGACCACTATTTCCCTTCTACGGCCAAGGCCGATATGGAAGAAAGATTTATCTTACTGAAGCAGAATGGCCGTCCCGTGGACGTATATGCGGCAGAATTCAACCGTCTGAGCCGATTTGCTCCGTATATGGTCGCTTCAGAGGCCACCCGGGCTAGGCGCTTCTTACAGGGACTTGATTTCGAGCTACAGCAGTTGATCGCGTCACTCGAGTTGCAGACTTTTGCGCAGGCACTCAACGCGGCACGAATTCAGGAGAAGCTGATCAATAAATTTAGGAAGCCCCCAGTTGTTCCAGTGCGTACTAACACACCGTCTCGAGGAGTCATACCAGTTCACAGGACAGGAACGACACAGATGAAGCGTCCATTCGTGCCCTAGCATCGCCCCCAGAGTAAGAACTTAGTTTGCAGCTACTGCAACAGGGATGGGCACACCCAGAAGGACTGTCGCCGCGTCAAGGGACAGTGTTTGATTTGCGGATCCAGCCATCCCAGAGTCAATGGTTGCCCCGAGCGAACAGAGTTACAGGGAGGGTCTGGACCGCAGCAGCAAAGATCACAGGAGCAGAGGCAACCCTATACGGGCCGCGGACAGGGACGGGCTTTCACCTTGACCGCCGAGCAGGCAGAGGCTTCAGGCGAAGTTGTCACAGGTATTTTACTCGTACATTCCATGCTAGCTAGAGTACTATTTGATTCTGGAGTATCGCACTGTTTCATATCTGCGCATTTCGTTGATATACACTCCATACCACATGAACCATTAACCAAGGGTTGGGAAATACATACCGGTAATGGTGTGATAGTATCTAGTCGAGAATGTAGATCCTGTCCAGTTGTAGTGTGTGGTAGGGAATTCTATGCGAATTTCCTTTTGATCGGAACAGACAGCTATGACGCAATTCTCGGGATGGATTGGATGAGTACCTTCCATGCAGTTATTGATTGCCGAGCAAGGAATGTGACTTTCCGCATTCTCAATCACCCAGAATTTATTTTCGAAGGCGGGAGCGAATCTTTGGAGCCAGTCAAGTATAGAGCCAGGCCAAAGGAGCTGACAACTATGGAGATTGATGAGAGCCTAGCTCCAGAGATTGTTCGGGATTTTCTGGACGTGTTTCCTGAAGATTTACCAGGTCTACCACCTCCACGCGTCTTGGAATTCTCCATTGATTTGACTCCAGGTACAACACCAGTTTCCAAGGCCCCGTACAGAATGGCACCGGTTGAGTTGGCAGAATTGAAGAAGCAAATTGAAGAGCTCCTAGAGAAGGAATTTATCCAGCCAAGCGCTTCACCGTGGGGTGCATCGGTTCTGTTTGTGAAGAAAAAGGATGGATCGCTGCGGATGTGTATAGACTATCGGGAGCTAAACAAAGTCACAATAAAGAACAAGTACCCAATTCCACGCATCGACGACTTATTCGATCAGTTAAGTGGGGCCAAGGTATTTTCGAAGTTGGATCTCCATTCTGGATATCATCAAATCAGAGTAGCGGCCGAGGATATATACAAGACGGATTTCAGGACCCGATACGGACATTATGAGTTCCTTGTGATGCCGTTCGGTGTTACCAATGCTCCAGCGATATTCATGGATTTGATGAACAGGTTGTTTGCGAAATAATTGGACACGTTTGTCATTGTATTTATCGACGACATGCTAGTTTACTCGAAGACTCGGGAGGAGCACATAGAGCATTTGCGCACGGTTCTACAAATTCTTCGGGAAGAGAAGTTGTATGCAAAATTGAGCAAATGTGAGTTCTGGCTTGACAAAGTTCAGTTCTTGGGACACATTGTTTCGGGCGAAGGCATCTCAGTGGACCCGACAAAGATAGAATCTGTCAGAGATTGGCCAACACCGAAGTCAGTGGCCGAGATCAGAAGCTTTCTGGGACTGGCAGGATATTATCGGCGGTTCGTCCAAGACTTTTCAAGAATCGCTGAACTTTTGACGAGGCTGACACGGAAGGAGGTACCGTTTGTGTGGACAGAGGAGTGTACTCGGGCATTTGAGACCCTAAAGCAGAAGTTAACCACGACGCCCATT
This sequence comes from Agapanthus africanus, assembly GCA_030015575.1. Lineage (NCBI taxonomy): Eukaryota > Viridiplantae > Streptophyta > Magnoliopsida > Asparagales > Amaryllidaceae > Agapanthus > Agapanthus africanus. The sequence continues at coordinate 945,558,576 of CM057337.1, forward strand.
CTTACAGTACCAGATGATTCCGGTGGTTTGGTGATACATAGTGATGCCTCAGGGAAGGGCTTAGGCTGTGTACTGATGAAGCACGGTCGAGTGGTTGCTTACGCCTCACGACAGCTGAGAAATCACGAGAGGAACTACCCTACGCATGACTTGGAGTTAGCCGCAGTGGTTTTTACATTGAAGATCTGGAGGCATTACCTGTTGGGCGAGAATTTTGAATGTATGATTTAATGCAATTTTTATAAGCGCATAAGATGCATAATAGTTCGTATTACACATGATTTGCTAACTGCATAAATGCACATATTTTACCCGATTGCCATACTTCTAGTGATAGTGCACGTTATTATTCAGTGTACAATACATTGTCGTGCGTGAATGGTATCGGTTTAGGAGTGTCAAGTACGCCAGTGAAAAAGTGAATGATTCGTGACAGTGAACAATACAGTGAACAGTGACTAAAACCGTGCTATTGGTGCGTACTTGTATATGACTAGACCATACTCATAAATAGTGTAGACCTGGGAAAAAGGGAAAATCGAAGTGGAAAGAGAATTATATTTAGCGAGGACAGTGATTTAGAGGATGATCATTCGAACAGTAACTCTTATATATATTAGGCTGGGCCTAGCGGTCCGGCTGACAGGGTTATGTCCCGGGCGATAGCGGGCCGTAGTCTCGGGTATGTACGAGACCTAGTTAAACATGATCCTCCTTTGCACAACTCGATTTCAAAGATGACTTAGAGACTGATAGGGACACAGATCATACATTGCATCAGTTAGTGACATATTGATTACCTGCATTTTACTTCCACTGTTATTACCTTCTTTGCTTGTTTCTTGTCACTATTATCATATTGCTATTATGTCGTTCTGATGACCTGAGTATGCATGCTCAGACCTCGAGGAAGAACCAGTACAGGAGTCAGACTTGCCCTTTGAGCTTATGGAGATTTAGTCAGGAGTACCTCCTTCACCTTTACTTCTTTCCCTAAAGTAACCTTGTATTCGCACTTGGTTAGTAGTTCTTTTCCTTGTTTTATTATAAATTGTGAACAATGAAAGTTGATGTAATAATTTAATGATGTATTTCCTTTACTTCTGTGCTTTGTTTACTGATTACCATGTAATGCTAGAAGCCGAAGTGTGACTACGGCGGGATTATTTCTTGACCGTAGGAGCATGGCTGGCCTAGTCATCCCTCGTTTTTCGTATTTTGGGAAGCGGGGTGTGACAACAAGTGCTTCCGAGCTTAGAAGTCCTACCAAACAGGATAAAATCGGACAAGTCAAATTAAAATCCAACCCGACAGTGCTTCCAAGCTCGAAAGTCCCGCTGGACGGATAAAAAACTCTTAAAACAAATCAAATCAATAAATCAACCATTGACCTCTCCGTCAGAATTAAGCCCCATTTCGGAAATAGGTCAACCAACGACCTCCCTTTTGGAATCATGCTTCGCCTCGGAGTCAAGTCAACAAACTGTCTTCCCCATCGAAATTATGCTCCACCATGGAAAGTCTGCCCCCCGTCAAAATTATGCTCCACCTCAGAAAGTCAGCCCCGCTTCGGAATCATGCTCCGCTTCGGAAAATCAAGCCCCGTGTCGGCATCATGCTCCGCCTCAGAAAATCAAGCCCCGTGTTGGAATTATAATCCGCGTCGGAATCAAGCCTCGTCTCGGAAAGTGTTCTCCCACATCGGAATCATGCTCCGCTTCGGAAAGTATGCCCCGCATCGGAATCTTGCTCCGCCTCGGAAATCCATGCTCCACCTCGGAAGTCTGCTCTTGCGTCGGAATCATGCTCCGCCTCGGAAAGCCTGCCGCATCAGAATCATGATCTGCTTCGGAAAATCAAGCCCCGCGTTGGAATCATACTCCACCTCGGAAAGTCAAACTCTGCGTCAGAATCAAGATCCGTCTCAGAACAAATCCCCTGTCGGAATCAAGCTCCGCCTACTGTGTCGGAATCAAGTCCCGTCTCAGAACTAACCCCCTGTCAGAATCAAGCTCAGCCTGCTGCGTCAGAATCAAGTTTCGCTTCAGGACTAAACCAACTATCTACCTTTCCGTCGGAATCAAACTCCATCATGAAATATATGCACCTGAGTCGGAATCATGCTCCGCCTCGGGACATCGACCTCCATGTCACTAAAAGGGAACCAAGTCAACCTATCCATGAAAGAAAATCCATCAATTTCATGCACACGAACCATACATATGGTGTGCATTTATTGATGAGGGGCACTTTGTTGGGGTCAAAAATTACACCTCATTACCAAAATTAAAATTCAAACTCAAAATCAAAAAGTCAAAGTGAACGCCCAAGTGGACCCAGGTTTGATCCTAAGTAATTGGGTCCACACCCAGATCACCTCAAGCCCAAGCGAAATCGGCCGGCCATCGACGAAGAGAAGAAAAGATTACGCAATTAATAAGTTTAATATATTTTTTATGAATAACTGTAAAGAAATAGGCAAAAGCCAATATTGTAAAGCCCAAGGGCCCAAATGAAAAGTGTAGAGCCTATATAAGACCATCATGATGAGAAATCAGTGGCAATTTTGATTCCCCAATCATCGCCATGGCTTTTAAGCCGTATTTTTCCTCTCTCCCCTTTTGCCTCTTCTGATGCTGGTTTTCTTTACTTTTCTAAGAAAAATTATTCTTTAAAGCAGATAAGATCATTGGCATTTTTATCAAACTCTGCCTTCTACTTTTATTTAAAATTTTTTTTATTGAGGATCTAATGATTGGCCCATACTTTTAAAAAAAATATCAAAAGATCCCTATGTTTCTTTCTCCCTGTTCATGAAAATTCATGCCTAAAAAGGTAAAAGGAGAGAATTTTTTTTTATCTTCTTCACCTTCTTCAAGATCTTAAGATCAATATAAAATAAGGTTTTTTTAATTTTCATATCCAAATCTTAAGAATTGACGATTCGTGAAAAATTTGTTCTCTTTTGGGACCCGATCGGATAGGATTGAGACCACATCAAAAGGAAAGCCTTCGGACTTTTCCCTTAGGGAAACCCTTGGAAATGCGGACTTCGATCCGTATTTCCTTCTCGGTGACTCAAGAATGCAGATTTCGCTCCGTATTTCCCTTTGGAATACGGATTTCGGTCCGTATTTCCTTTTTGGTGGGTACGAAGTTTTCCGTGCTTCACCATTTCGTACGATAAATCGACGGATTTATTGGTCATGCCACGAAAATTCCGTCGAAATATGTACGTTTAATTCTATTTACAAAATTAAACAAGATATGAATAAAACGGAAAAAACAATAAATAATGAACAAATCCATCGCTGTCTCGGATACCTAAGAGGGAATACCCAACTGTCGAGGACCCCTATAAGATATGAGCTCCCCACTTTCACAAGAAAAGGTTTCAGAAAAAAAATAATAAAATTTGTTTCGGCCTCCCAAAAGGGAGCTGCCACTTCTGGGTCTCCACAGCCTTCCCCTATGGGGGTATTGGATATAGTGCTCTCAAGGCAATTATTATGATTACGGGATGTCAATTACTTAATTGAAGAAGGAATTATACGGAGAACAGTCTTGCTCGAGATAATAGTATACTATCTGGTTTGTCTTTATCTTAACACGTGTATACGTTTTACTCGTTATTATGTATCGCTAATACATATTGATAAATCCCGCAGGATCTTTTCTTGACTACCAAGTGTTTACCGCCGAAGACTGGACCGAGACGCGGAGATGTCTAGCCTGAATTTAGGGGAAGATACTATATGAAACATATCTATCCACATCTCCGAAAATACTAAGTTGATTTATGGCACCGTATATCAGAGGTTTGGTTAGATGTGACCGTTTTAGCAAACTTATCAGATTCCCCCTCATCTGAGTGGTTTTTGATTGTGGAGACGCACTTCCCTATAGGCGCAAGCCCCTGCAGTTAATTACGTTATCGCATTGCGATAACAAATTTCAGCTGCTCCAGGTGGATCACTTCGTGTCGTTATATGTATATATTGTTTATATTGGGGTTGCCCTCAGATTGTTTATGAAGACTAATTTTGTCGCCCGTAAGACGTGGATTAATCCAAACCCGTAAATCATATTTTGCATGAACTTAAGATGCGGGTCTCATATAAATGAGCTCCATAAGTTCAAGGGTTTAAGGATCATTAACTTAGTTTTAGATTAAAATCGACTTAAAATGCGTATAAGGACCATTAATCTATTTTTAGATTAAAGTCGACTTGAAATATATATGATCAATTGATTTTCCTTTGAAAATCAAAGAAATTTGAAATTTCAGGGAGTCAGTCTAATCTTAGACTAAATGTAGGGCCTTGTTACCCAACAACGCTAAGCACTGGGCCCAGAAACTTAAGCATCAGAGAAATATCTTAGCTATTATTGGGCTAAGAAACATGCATATAAGACCTGGGCGCATGTATACGGGGTCCCCATGACTACTGGCGCTTATGGGGATGGCGCTTGCCATGTGGCACTTTTCCACTGGCTCAGGAATCCTTATACTTGGGCCGTTGGTGCTTAAACTTAAGTTCTTATGTTGCATATGCCACCGACGCTTTTGCCGCGTGGCGCATGTGCCCTTTGGCACATCTGCTTTTGATTCATGCCCATGGGCGCTCCTGCATTCATATCTACTCATCATATTACCCTTTGGTGCTTCTGCCGCTGGCGCTTACCATGTGGCGCATGCCCATTGGCGCATCTGCCTCTGGCGCATACCCACGGGTGCTTATATGGATCTTGCGTTTAGAGACTTAAGTTTTTAAGTCTTTGGCCAGGGACTTAAATCCTATAAACCGTTGGCGCATCTGCCTTTGGTTATGTATATCATTGAAACTTAAGTTTCACAAAGCTTAAGTTTCTATTTGAAGAGTGTTTTTCGTTTCCCTATTGAGATAGGAATATGTGTCGCTTGTCAGGCATATTACATATTTCCCCTGTCTGGGGTAGGCCGGGGTTTATTGATTATTGGGATCTGAATCTCCGGCAGCCACGGACTAAGCTGCCGTTAATTACCCCTCGCTTTTGGAGCGAGGGAACTTCCGATTGACGGATAAAACGGGTCATGCGAACTCAATGTGCAGTGTGTGTTGTGTTTTGAAGGGGGCTTGGACGTATCGGGGGCTTTGCACAGTTTATGGGGGTCCTGCTGGCCGGATAGCGGGTTAGGGGTCAAGGGGGCTAGCAGCCCCTTTGCGGGGTGTGGGACAGCGCCCCGTTAGAATTTTTTCTAACCCAGCATGCGTTTTGAGTGTGGAGTGTGTGGGAAAAAGAGGGGTGATGAGAGTCCTAAGGATACGTGAGATAACACATGACCATTGGGCACCAGCGGGTTACGTGCGTGGCACGTGGGCGCTGGACGCCAGCAGGTCACGTGACAGGCGCGTGGGCGCCAGCGGGTTACGTGCGCGGCACGCGACCGCTGGAAACACCAGCGGAAGAAGGGGCTTAGCCCCTAGGTTGGGAGTTGAACTCCCGAAGGGCCTTGGAGTTAAACTCCTAAGGAAGACATTGGATGTGAATTTGGAGTTAAACTCCTAAAAGGCTTGGATTTGGAGTTAAACTCCTAAAGAGTCTGGATTTGGAGTTAAATTCCTAAAGGATTTAGATCTTGGATGGTGAAAGGAGGCTCCTTTTCGTCCTCTTCGAGCCTTGGACTTTCCTAAGATGGGTTCTTATGAGATGTGTTTCTTCTTACTCCTTTATTTTTGTTGGATCTTGGAGAAAAAAAAGGGAGTTGAGATTAAAAGTCTCTCTTTTAGAGATTTGATGGGAGATCTGAGCTCCCCTTCAAAGGTTTTATGGTGAAAAACTATTTTTTTAGGAAATGAAGAGTTAAACTCTTGATTTAATTCAAAAAGAAGAGAAGAATGTTTAAAACCTTGAGGAAGGAGAAGGAGGCACAAAATCCTAGAATTTTTGACTGAATAAAAGTTGTTCTTGATTTTTTCATCATATTTGCCTTTTATAGGCTACACACTTTACATATAACCCCTTGCATTTTTCCAAATGGTACTTGTGCCTCCTCATTTCTCATGTGTTTATTTCTTTGTGCATATAAACCATGGGGTTTACAAAATTTTGGTTTTTTGCCCATATTCCATACATTTATTTCTAAAAAATTATATTAAACTAGTTTATGGCTTCATTCTTTTTGTCATGGGGGCCGGTCTCTATCATGCTCGGTCTTGACTTGGGCTCGGGCCCGCTTGCTTGGGCTCGAGCCCCCTTGGTTTGGGGTTGATTTTGACTTTGACTTGATCAATCGGGGTGTAATTTCTTACCCCAACACTGTTAATGGCAATGTTTCCATTAACGATCACCAAGATTATTATTTTAATGATTTAGGATCTCAATGATTATGCATCCTTTTGGTAATCTTATTACCTTGACGTTCATCATATTTTAATGAAGAGGGTTCGATTACTTTCTCAAAGCCTAAATCTTAAGATCAAAACAATTCTTTCATGAAACTTAAGTTTCTTATAAAAAAGAAACGATCTTGATTTAGAGATCGTAAGATCTGAGAAAGAACTTAAGTTTTATATATATCAATGAATGTTAACCTTATTATGAATGAATCTTAAGTTTCTATGATGATGGAGATTGATCTCCTATTTTACCTCGGTATTATGGAGGAAGAAGAAAGAGAAACTCAAAAGCAGAGAACTTAAGTTCTTTATGAAAGCCAATGAGATTGGTGATCTCTTTGTATGTGATGTATATCCTTCAATTTTGATCTCTAGGGTCCCTTATGAAATCATTTTGTGAAATGTTAACCAGTATCATTTTGTAAAATCATTTTCTTGTTTTAGAAAGATAGAGAATATGTTTTCTCAAAATACCTTAATCTATTCGATTATATCAATTAACAATGATATCTTTCTCTTTTAAGAAAGATTTTCGAAGCTTAAGCTTCTCTTGATATATCTTTCTTGTTTAAGAAAGATATGGGAAGTTAACTTCCAAATATAGCCTAAGCTTTATAAAACAAGGGCTTCAGATATTATCAGCGTCAGATCAACTTGGTGCATGTTCACGTGAGTTGCACGTGGAGTAGTGCCAAGAGTCTTCTGGCATTTGGACTTGAGTCCAACTCTACCCAATTTCATTGGTGATTTGATTTTAATTGATCCATAATTGACACATACCTATTAAGGCGATGAGTTAAAATTAATTTCATATTATTGATCTTGATCTTTCTTGTTTTAGAAAGACAGAGAAAATATTTTCAAAAAATAGCTTAGGCTATTTGATTTTATGATATCTTTCTGTTTTAAGAAAGATATGAGAAGTTAACTTCCTAATATAGCATGAGCTATATGAAGTTAGAGCTTCAGATATTATCAGCGCCGGATCAACTTGGCACATGTCCACATGAGTTGCACATGGAGGAGCGCCAAGAGTCTTCTGGCGTTTTAACTTGAGTCCCAATCAAACCAATTTTATTTGTGGGAACACCATGATTATGAAAAAGATCATACTAGTGGGGCCTAGGTTAGTCCATAAGAATATCTTAAATGTCCATAGTCGTAGGAGTATCGAGACTGGGTATCGGTACTTTGGTTTAGACTAGTGTATACGTTTTTTGACCCTTTATAGGGCGATGGTTGATCCCATAGTCATTGGTGTTTGACACCGGAGATTGTATTTAGGTGCTCATTAGGTTATGAGTTACACTGGACGGACTCATCGAGCACTCCTAGATGGAATTATACCTATCGTCATATCTCAGTTCTCTGGTGACATGAGTACATGGTAGTCTGTAGACCTGAGATCGTCATAGTTTCTTGTCCGGTTTCTACCATGCTTTGATTACTACCTTACCATGGCTTTAAAGAGCCGTGCAAACATGTTTTAATTGAGTTTAGTCCCGAGCCACATGGAGACAGTGAGCTATCGGAAGTGATTCATTTCTCCTGATATAGGGAGTTGATCTCGCGCAGTGCTTGATCGGCAATAACCATAAGTCTCTGGCCAGGGAAGATGAGATTTATTGATAAATGTTATCATTAGTTTCTCCGTTGGTTATGTGCTTCATATAGACACAACTTATTGGGTTATTGGGATTCCGACGGTTTCCACCTCCCAGACTCGGTAGGAGACACTCTTAGACGAAGAGACCGGACTGTACGATAACTATCACTGATAGGCTCTGCAGGGTATGGATGAGCTTACTTGTCGACTTCAATACCTAGGTAGTCGCTACGTGCAGTTAGTACCGCTGACGTGTTTGTAGATTAACCCGGTGGAGGATTGATTTGAAAGTGTTTCAGATCAATCGGATTTAATCCTAACCTCCTGCCAGTACATTGTCGAGTCTTTAGAGTCCCACACAGAGGGTTTTCCAGCTCAGGCGAAACGATGTAGAGGACGTATGCTGATACAAGCAAGAGTTCGATTAAATACGTTTATTAGATACACGAAATTTAATCGGACGTTTGATAATACCAGCCGGTCGTTTATGAGAGACGGATATTAAATCAAGTGTTGATTGAATATATATATATATATATATATATATATATATCTGTGTGTGTGTGTGATATATTTCTATTTCTAGTATTATTTCTTTTCTTTTTCACTCTCTTTGTTATTTGCATAATGATGTAAATGAAAATTAATATGCATGCATATTTATTTTCCTTTTTCCTTTTTATTTTCTTTTTATTTTAAGGCCATGTGATGGAATGTAGGGGGAGGGGGTATAACCACCCAAAGAGTTTTGATAAGTGGAGGAGAGAGAATTGGAAGGGGTATGAGAATTGTCTCACTCTCATTTATGAGAAGGGGGTTAATTCATTTGCTTCCGCTTCTTCTCTCTTTTCTCATTTTTGCGCTCTCCACGTTAAAAGAATAAAAGGGAAGAAATGGAAGAAAAAGAAAGAAAAAGAAAGAAAAAGAGAGATCAAGAAAGATTCAAACCACATCCCTAGTCCTTGATTCCTAGCAAGTTTCCAAGGCTAGTTGATTCACCAGAGACCATCTCAAAGATGGAGCTAGAGCTTGAGTTGAGTTCTCTCGTGTGGATCATCTTCGGAAAGTCGATCGACGAGCAAGCTTGATCCGGAGCACTCGGAGCTTAAATAAGGTCTTCCGTAATCGGACGGACACGCTACAAAGGTTGTAGCACACTTAAAACTCATAGTCTAGCTCTTTACTTGTTTCAAGTTTAGGGTTTTGGGTTGATTCTAAGTTTATGGTTGCTAAAGCACTCTAGTTTTTTAAAATTATTTATTTCGCTGCGTTTAAAACCCTACTAGACAAGCATAGCATCCTAAAAGTGGTATCAAAGTCGGCCTATACACTTTACTTGCAATAAATGATACGATAAATGAAAATCAGAATTTTCCCGAAGTTGTTTATAGGATTCAAGTCTCTGGTTTTTTGTTTAAAACTCTTTGAAAATTATTTGGCATATTTTTTTGGACCGTTTTTTCTTTGAGAATGTTGTACGAAGACGAGGACAAATCATCATGTCCTGGCCGCCCAGGTCGGCCGTACGGCCGCTTGGGTGTAATATTTTAGAAAAATAGTAAATATTATTTTGGGATTTAAATAATAAATAATGAGTTTTACGGATATTATACTGAGTAGCGATTTGAGTTTTCATAGATTGGTATAATTATATACTTATATTTTGGGAAGTAATTGGAAATTAAATGAATTTATAATTTTGAAAGCATTTATTTAATTGGGCTTTTCTTAAATTAGCGTATAATTATATCCATACAAGTTATAATATTAAAACTAATTTGATATTTTCCTATTTTTGTACACTAAACCAAGGTTTATTTGTCTATCCATATTTAAGATGCCACGGCATGTTAATTATATGTTAACTTTATCATTTAAGTTTAATGGTTAATTTATTTGCTTTATTTTTGAAAAAAGAAAACAAAGAGAGAGAGAGAGAGAGAGAGAGAGAGAAGGAGACATGGAGGTATGGTGCACAATGTTTTTTTTATATTAAGGATGGGGAAAGAGAGATAGCCAAGCCACCATTTTATTCTTCATCATTTCTTTTCCTCTTCTTCTTTTCCTTCTTCCTCTCCCAATCACCATTACCCACACAACCTTGCACCAATATCATATTTTTCTTGGTGCAACCCACTTCTTTTGCTAAATCCTTAAAACTTGATCCATGGATAGCCCTAAAATCTTGGAGTTCCTCCTCATTTTTGAATTCAAGAGAGATAAAAATCCTATTTTCTGTATGTTTTTACAATGATTGCCATGGCAAACTAGTCTTAGACCTAAAGTGCATGTTTTCTCAGTCTTGAGATTTCAAAAGTGAGTTTTTTGTGGATACAACTAGTAGTGGTGGTGTAGTAGAGGGTTAATAAGTGATTACAACCTTATTAGTGATAGATGATGGTATTTTAGTACAAGTATCATTAGTTTTAAAGAGTTATAAATTTTTAAAACATGGTTTTTCATTGAGTTTTGAAGTTTGATTGGAATCTGGAGCAACTTGAGAGCTCTGAAATATATTTAGACTGTGAGATGCTGGGACCAATAAAAGTCCACCCTCGAAGCTCGAGTCCCTAACACTAAACCAAAATCACATATTTAATCTATATGGCCGCAATTTGCGGCCATGACTTTGAGTTAGGCTTTGGGGGTTTGTTCTGTAGCTCACTCACTTGATAACTAATCCTACTTTATATGCTAAATTGTCTCAGATTCCCTGAGCAAAAATCTAAGAGCTTTTGACTTGGTTTTGGTAATGTTTTGCGATTTTTGAAACTTGGTTTTCAGATTTTTAAGTCTTGACTCGGTCGTTTGACGTTCGTACGTCGACGTCCGGGGGTATTTTGTCGTTTTGGCACGCGTTGACAATAGGTTCTAACCTATATGCGCTTCGCTCGTTGTTTCGGTTTTGATATAGGTTTTTATGCGATTCGATATGGTTTCGATTGTAGGTATGCTCGCGGGGACTCCCGAGACGACGGATGTAACGACTTTGAAATCACTGTACAGAAAATTCTTGTTATTGTACAGAAAAGAGTATTAGCCTGTGTAAGAGTTAACAGTTATTTTTATTAAATAAAAGCAAGAAACAACTTGTAGCTCACTAGTAAAACCTCTACACTACTGTGGCATAGCCTGTGTGTTCGATTCCCGTAAGGCACAATTATTTTTTTTCTGATTTTTCTTTTTAATTTTTGGAAACCCAAGAGTTGCACGTGAAATACACGGAGAAATGAAAAGTTTCAGAAAAATCAAATAGGCGCAATGAGGTGTACACACCCAAATACACACGTGGCACGAATCTTGAGACAAGACATTCAAATCCGACTGCCTATTCTCCCCATTTGGCCGGCGCCGACGGTCGATCTTGCCCCAATTTGCTCCGTGCTTTGCACACACACCTCTTTGACTCCCCTTAACTGTTTTATTTTCCTGCAATCAAACAGAGACTCTTCAATTCACCATTTAACACCTTTTTAATGCATATTATTTCCCAAACCCTAATTCTCCACCATAAATACCACCCCATGCCTTATCTCTTCACCATTATGAAATTCTAGCAAAAATTCTCTCAAAACACTTTAAGTGCCAAGTGGAGTTAAGTTTCTCAAGTGGAGTAGCGAGCTAAACTCGACGACCGGAGCATCTCCGACGAAACCATGACCTTGGAGAGCTTCTTCAATCTCTTCTTAACCTTCTAAACCGTAAGTCCCTCTTCTCTCCTTTTCTTTCATCTCAATTCATTTTTTTAAAACAAACCGACAAAAGAGAAGTTATCTCCGATATAGTTTTCTTTTTAACAATTGTAAGTCATGAGATAAGAAAACGAGATCAAACTAACATGCTACACTAATCCTAATCTTATTCACATTATTTAGTTTTTAGATTGAACAAAATTTTCATATGAAACCAACATATAATGAACTTTTTCATTAAAATACCATGAACTTTAGTGTAATCTCTTTTCGATATCTAGTATACCTAAACCCTAGAACCTTCACGGGATAATGACCTACCCTACACGCACACTATGGTTTCATTGCACGGTATTCTAAGCATATGGGTAATTCAAAGTAAAAGAAAATTTTCATTAAAATGCCACACCGTTTCAAAATGGGTTTCTTTAAATCGGTATTTTGAAATCCTTGGTAATTACGCCTCTACAACCCTTGCCAGGGGACCTGCTAATGGATGGTGCGGATTATCGTACATTTTTGGGACAGTAGAGCGAGATACAGAACTCCTCACGGAGTATTCGGTCTTGAAAGGAATAAAAATACGGTTTTTAAGAAACACGACTTTTTCTAATAATAACTAATTTTTGGGAAAATTATATAAAATTCATAAATCTATATTTTCAATAAAAGCATATTAAGAAACTATATTTTTTAAAAGAAAGATTAAAATTGTAAATAAAATATCACCAAGTTTCCAAAAGTGGTAGTTTTCATAAAAATACCACAAACTTTCAAAAAGCTAGGTTTTATCACCAAAACACCACAATAATTAAAATACATGTTCATGAAAACTCTAAATGTTATAAATCACCCTTTGAGGTTTATTTTTAAATAATATTAATATATATTTTTTCATAAAACCACATCGCAATATACAAACGATATTTAAGGACTCTAGATTAATATATGTTTAAGCGGGATCAATTCTCTTGAGCCCCAGAGAGCCGGAGAAAGTGAGTGCTTGCTTATTCAGATTAGACAACTTAACGAAGTTATTAATGGTAATTGTCTTGGAAAAGAACACAAATCCTGCCGTTTATGTGCAGCAGTTGTCGATTTCTCCCGAACATAAGAGTTTAACAATTTACATCAATTCACATGAAAAGACATGAACTCAAATCCTAACTCAGATCTAAACTTGAACTCGAACACAAACTCGAACTCTAACCTAACTCGAATCTAAACTTGAATATATACTCAAATCCAATCTACTCGAACCAACTTGACTCGAATCTAGATTTCAATTGTCATGATTCGCACATTACTCTACCCACTCGAATACAATCTACACCTTTTGTAATCTAGGGTTTCGATCAAGACATATCAATCAATCAATCAAATCAATTAAGTATATTAACCAGTTATAATATATTATACACGGGGTGCTTGGGATAGTTTCTTGTGTGAATCCAACGGAGTTTCAGGAGTCCCGTATTAACCTCTTTTTTATTTTACTCGAATATTAGTCGGGTTGACTCATCCACAGCCTAGAGCCCCGATGCTAATATATGAAATGGGCACGTGTTTCCTTGCTCCTGAGGATCCACTCTTAAGCTCATGAATACTTCTACAGCTGCGTTGACATTCACACTTGAAACTTAATGTTAACATAGTGACCATCTAGAGACCTATAGTATATACTTACCTATGAATATATACTCTTACTCGTCATATATATATATATATATATATTCTACACTTGTCATTTTCTTTACTCTTACCCATCTTTGGGACTTACCGAGCGCTAGTTCGCTGACGGGCATTCCACCCATTTTTCTTCTCTTGGAATATTCGTCAGATACTATCGAGACAGAGGAAGTTGAAACCATAGAGGAGGACTACGACCAGATAGCTACTCAGGGCTATATTAGCTTCATTTTTTCTTCAGTTTATGTATGCCACTTGTTTATGCATTTTCCTTATTGTATTTACTTTCCACTATAAACTCTTGTATTTGTAAATATTGGAAGTTGAATGTAAATAAAGATATTTGTTGAAAAATTTTACAGTCTCAATTTATTCTTGCATTGTGTATTATTGTTTCAATGCGCTTAGTATATTTATTTACGGAATGACCTTCTCTGGATAAATATACCGCGGGCTTTCCACGTCACCGTTTCCGTCTACTGGGAAGCGGGCCGCGACAGGTTTTATTGGTTGCCCATGCAGGTCAGTTCTGCATGAAGTCGTAAACAATATAACACAATAATTAATGAGTTCAACAAATATTTACATTCCTTGCATTTCAAATTCCTTGAATCTGTCCTAACATATCTTTTATATCAAGGTGATGGAGTCTCCGAACAATACCAGCACAAACGTCCACGGCAATACTCCACCGCCTACTTTAACACCACCGCTTACCATTGTAGCTCCTATCAACGAGCAAACGGTACTGCTTGAGGCTATCAAGAGCCTACTGGAGGGTCAGCAGCAACAAACTGCTATTCTCATGCACCGTCCCGAAGTCGAGGCATCCGGAGTTAAGCAGTTTATGGCACTGCACCCAAAGAACTTCTCAGGTAAGGAGAGCCCACTTGAAGCGGAAGAATGGGCTCAAGCGATCGAGGATGACCTGACAGCAGCTCAAGTTCCAGATATTGCTTGGGTGAGAGTTGCTAAGTTGCAACTGACTGATAATGTCAGAGTTTGGTAGAGGGCTGAGGAGAGCCGTCTCGCGCAACTAATAGAATGGAGAACATTCCGAGAGCTCTTTGATTCCAAGTACTTCCCAGAGACTACCCGCTTTGGCATGGAGCAGCAGTTCATTCATTTACAGTAGGGCTCGATGTGGGTCAAGTTAGCGGATGAATATGATGCTGAGTTTACCATGATCAACCGGTTCGCTGCACATCTTATTCCCACTGCTGAGATCCAGGAACGACGATTTATGCAAGGGTTGGACCTTGAAATCCAAGCTGCACTCGCTACGGGGTATTTCCCAACCCATGAACTTTCCTTGAAGGCTGCCCGACGCTATGAGGCAGTTGTGAAGAAGAAGGGCAGGCCACAGACTGCCGGTATGAAATGCCCTGTGCACCAGATCACAGGAGGAGCCTCTTCCTGACCAGCTTTTAACGGACCATTTCGGAGGCCAGTAGGTTCGTTCGCCAACAACAGGCCAGAATTTTGCATCTACTGCAAAAGAACATGGCATCTTGTGAAGAACCGTCACATGGTGAACAACTTGTGCCTGATCTGTGGGTCTCCTACGCACGCCATTGGAGCATGCCCTCAGAACCGAGGACCCAAAAACCCTCCAGATAGACCGGCGATCCAAGCTTCTCCTACCCGGTTAGCTCTACCAGCTCTAGCTCCCCGCACCCAGACCACTTAACCCCAACGCCGAGTGTTTAACCAGACACAGAGGAAAGTGCCACGATGCCAAGTATTCACCATGTCGGTCGAAGAGGCCGAATCTACGAGTCAGGTTATCACTGGTAAATCCCTTCCCTATTCTCTTTCAAGTCCTTTCAATTCATAGTCATCTTATGTCTGTTATACCTAAACCTATCCTATACAACTTAGGTACAATCTTAGTAGCCTCCCTACCTACTCTAGTGCTCTTCGACACCGGGGCATCACACTGCTTTATATCGCAACGATTCGTCCGAACTCATGCGATCCCAGTTAAACCGCTCGTATCCAGCTGGAATGTTAGTTCAGGGAATGACGTTCTAAAAGCAACTTTGGGATACGATCTGTGTCCAGTGGTCGTCTGTAGTCAAGAATTTTATGCGGACTTCAAGGTGCTGGACGTACTAAATTTCGACGTAGTCTTGGGAATGGACTGGCTGGGAACTTTCTTCGCTACCATCGACTGTTGCCAAACGAGGGTAGTGTTCGAAATACCGGATCACTCAGTGTTCTATTTCAAGAGTGGAGACCGAACCTTAGAGCCTAGCATCTACCGAACAAAACTAAAGAAGGCAGAGATTGCAGCGTTGCAAGCGGAAGTATCGAAGCCAGAGGTAGTTCGAGAGTTCGAGGATGTATTGCCGGAAGATATATCAGGTTTGCCTCCCGATCGAGCTCTTGAATTCAGCATCGATTTACAACCCGCCGCACCACCAGTAATAAAAGCTCCTTACCGATTAAGTCCGGAGGGATTGAAGGAGATCCGCATCCAGTTGGACGAATTCCTGAAGAAAGGTTGGATTCGCCCCAGTACTTCAAGCTGGGGGATCTCCAGTGCTACTGGTGAAGAAGAAGAAAGGTTCCTACAGGATGTGTGTAGATTATCGAGCTCTGAACGAAGTGACAATTAAGAACAAGTATCCACTACCGCGCATCGATAACCTTTTCGATTAGTTAAGTGAGTCTTGTGTCTTTTCAAATCTAAATTTTCATTCGGGATATCATCAGGTGAAGGTCAAGGAGTCCGACATTCCGAAGACGGCATTTAGGACTCGTTATGGTCATTACGAATATCTCGTAATGCCATTCGGAGTGACCAATGCACCTGCCATCTTCATGAACTTGATGAACCGAGTTTCCAAGAGTACCTATACAGGTTTGTTGTCATTTTCATTGATGACATCCTGGTGTATTCAAAGAATCAGAAAGAACACATCGAGCACTTAAGGATTGTCTTGGAGACATTGCGACAATATCAGCTCTACGCCAAGTACAGCAAGTGTGAATTTTGGCTAGATCAAGTCGGATTTCTTAGACATACTGTTTTAGGCAAAGGAATCTCTGTGGATCCAGCTAAGATGTCAGCTGTCGACACCAAAGACGGTGAAAGATATACGAATTTTCTTGGGTTTTAGCAGGATACTATCGATGTTTCATCAAAGGATTCTCAAAGATCGCAGCACCCCTGACCAAGCTCACACATAAAGATGAAGCATTCGTGTGGTCAGAAGCATGTGAAAAGGCTTTTATAGAACTCAAGTCGAGACTAACCTCTGCTCCTATCCTTGTAATACCGGATCAATCTGGCGGATTCGTCGTGCATTATGATGCGTCCAGTAAAGGATTAGGATGTGTTCTACACCAGCATGGAAAAGTTATGGCCTTTGCATCAAGACAGTTAAAAGTCCATGAACGCAACTATCCAACACATGATCTAGAATTGGCAGCCGTCATCTTCGCACTCTAGATTTGGCACCACTATCTATTGGGAGAACGAGTGGATATATACACTGACCAAAAAATTCTGAAGTATGTATTTACTCAGAAGGAACTCAACATGCGGCAGAGAAGATGGCTAGAACTCATGGTGGACTTTGACATCAACCTACAGTATCATCCTGGAAAGGTGAACGTAGTTCCTGATGCCCTTAGTCGCCAACCATTAGCAATGAACCTCACCGCTCAGTGGAGACTACAACAAGAACTGCACGGATTGGAGATTGAAGTAGTTGTGCCAGGTAACGCTTCATATTCGATAAACTTACAAGTCCAGTCCACTCTTGTCAATCAGATCAAGGCAGCTCAAGCAAATGATGCCAAGCTACAAAAGATCCGAGAACAAGTAGAAAGTGGACTTCAAACTGACTTCATCATCCACGAATATGGATCCTTGCGATATGGAAGTCGTTTATGCGTGCCAGTTGGACCTATTCGAGAAGAGTTGATGAAAGAAACTCATAGCTCTCATTATTCGGTACACCCCGATGGCACGAAGATGTACAAGGATCTACGACCACACAACTGGTGGCATGGAATGAAGTGCGAAGTAGAAAGGAGCATAGCCAAGTGTTTGGTGTGTCAGCAAGTGAAAGCTGAACATCACAGAACTGCTGGTCTATTTCAGCCATTACCAATCCCAGAATGGAAATGGCAGCACATTACCATGGACTTCGTGACTACCCTCCCTCGCAGCACGAAAGGTAACGACGCAGTTTGGGTTATTGTGGATTGACTCACCAAGTTGACTCACTTTATTCCATTTCGAATTAGCCAGTCAGCCAAGACATTAGCAAAGAAGTACATGGAGGTGAGCATAAATCTAAAATAAGATTTAAAACTTCAAGATGTACCATATTTGATACCCATAAAATCATGCAGGAGATCGTGAGATTACATGGAGTACCTGTTTGCGCGTCTCCGATCGTGATACAAGATTCTGATCACAGTTTTGGCAAAGTCTGCAAGCTAGCCTGGGAACGAGTCAGAATTTCAGCACGGCGTATCATCCACAAATAGACGGACAGTCCGAGCGAACAATTCAGATTCTGGAAGACATACTAAGAGCCTTTATGTTAGACTTCGGAGGTTTGTGGGAAGATCACCTACACCTTATGGAGTTTTCATACAACAACAGCTATCAGGCAAGTATTAGGATGTCACCTTTTGCAGCACTTTACGGGCGGAAGTGTCGTTCTTCGTTGAGTTAGGACGATGATTGTTAGTGATTCTGCGTATTCAAGTTTTAGTTAAATACCGCAATCAAGACGGTTTCGCTCGTAGCTAGCCGGTTGAGTACGGATCGTCCGCAGGGAGATGGGAATCTTTTTCTATGTGCGTTAACGAGTTAAGTCCAGTTTTTCAGATTTTGTTGTGATTAGTTAAGCGGTAAAATGATATGTAAAGAGAGCTTGTTAGGGTTAGGATTAGGTTAGTTTGAGTTAGGAGTCTCCACATCTTTCGTTGCCCCTCTTAATATTGGTGTTACGGTAATCGGTAACAACGGGGATTAGCATGACTAGGAAGGAACTTGCGAGTATAAGCTAGGCTTTCCAACGCATAAGTTCTTCCTTTTGGTGCTTGTCCGTCCGTTCTTGGCTCTTAGCCATAACCTCCGGTTAATTCAACCACAACCGGTCTCACTACGGAATCACCGCTATCATGTAGGATAGGGTGCCGTAAGGAGCGGATTGTGGTTCAATTAACGGGAGTCGAATTAAGCTGTTGGGCAAGGAAAGAGTGAGAGAGATTTCCTTCTCTCAAACTTCCCTTATCCTACCCTAACAAGTATTAAACTACTCACACATCATGATACGGAAAAATAAAACAAAACAAAAGAGGAAGATAGAAAGAAAGAGATTAGAAGATAACGACTAGCTATTTGTGACCTCACCTTGGCGAGGATCGAGTGTAAGCATCATGGTCGTATTAAGGATAAAGAAAAAGAGAGAAGAAAGAAACAACAAGAAATAACAACAACTAGTTAACAAATTAAAATTACAACAATTATAGAAAAAACAAGACAAGCATGATAATAAAATGAACTTCTTTATTCACCATTCTTCACTCACAAAGCTCACTACAAGTTTTAATGGAGAAGAGATGAGAAGAAGAAGAACATGTATTCTAAAACCTAGAAAAAGAATACAAGATTATGGACCCTTTCCTTCACAAAGTTCTGGGCTATTTATAGGCTGAGAAATGAAAACCTAGGGCAACCAACAGAACACAATTAAAAAGACCAAAATACCCCTAGAAAAGTTTTGTCTGCCGCCACCATACGGCCGCGGATCCGCGGCCTAAGCATGCTTAGGCCGCGGTTCCGCGGCCATAGTAGGGTGTTAGGCCTCCGTATTTTGTGGCTTTTCCTAGTCTTCTTTGTACTTCAGTATGGCATATGTGTTTTCTGAAAATACCTCCACATTTCTTCCAGAATTTCTGTTGAGGGAGAGGTGGACTTTTTGTCAAGATTTGGCATGATTGCCTCGAGCTCCGCGTAGATTTCTTGGATCTTGTGCTGCCATTGAGCCTTGTGTATGAAAACGACATTGATTTGACATTTTGTCTCTTAAACTGGTATCTAGCAACATACGGATGAAGAGCAGAGACCGTGTTTTATCTGTGGTTGGCAGGAACCCGGATTTTGTCGTGTTTTCCATGAATTTCACCGTTTTTAGAACCGAGAACCTGTATCCTGCAATTGACTAGCAAACACGGCTCAAGAGTATCTACTGATATGCAATGTGATAAAAATTGGGCGGTATGAAAATGCAAAAATCTGATATGAACAAATACCCCAAAACTTATCATTTGCTCGTCCCGAGAAAAGCCAATTTATTCACAAAAAATTTCCTAACCTCACTTTCGCAGGGAACGCGATTGCACTGAGCATGTGCAACAAGCCGTTAAACCTCTAGGTGTCCCTAGTAGGAGGAGTGTTGTCTCCTAAGGGTTTTCAGCGGATACTACCCACAAAATCCGGTCAAGTTGGTTTTGTAAAATAACTAAGATTCAAACCCTAAAGTTTTGTTTCAGAAAATAACAATTCTATAATCCTAAGTCTAGACTATCGAACCTTTATTTTTCACACTTCACTTCTTATTTAACTACAGATTTTATATGTCTTTACGTGCAGTGCAAATAGTGTCGTTAAGTTCCCGAAAGGTCGAATAAAGTCATCATGTCGCACAATAAAGCCCATATAACAATTTTAAAAGGATCACATAAGTTTTATAAAGAGTTAAGCATTTTTCAAGTTTCGTTTTCCAGTAAGGTTTCAACTTCAGAATTTCTATCTTCCTTAACAGGAAACTAAGTCGTATTTTTCACTCCACCTTTTTCTTGTTTTCATTTCATACACACCTCTGTGAACGTGCAATAGTCTTTATCATAGAATAAAACCTTCATATCTCCGTTAAAATTTTTTATAAAAGCCTGTCTTTTATCAAGATTATTCTCACACAAAGAACCGTTAGGAATTTTAACTCGGAGAGAACACTTGCTTGACTTTGTTTTAATCTGGACTTTCTAGGCTTCTTAGCGAGCTTTGGGCCAATGCATCCAAACCAGTTGGTTTTAGGGCATTAGGTGTAGAAACACCCCAGCGGACTTAATTACTCAAGTTACCTAGGTCCAAAAACAAAAGACAGTTTGGCGTGAAAATCAGATGATTTAATAGGAACGGAGACATAACCGGTAGTTCAATTATTTTTTTTTTTGGATAAAAGACGTGTTTAGTGGGTTCGGTGTGTAATCATTCCAATCAAGTTTCAGATGGGTTATTTTTCAGACTTAGTTCCAATTACGGCATCAATAATATTCCTTCATATTTGCTTTACTTCATAAACTATTCTTGACATTACTTATTTCAGAACAAACCTATTTGATCCTCAGAAAATCATTTATCTGTTTAAAAGTTTTTAAACATAAAAGACTTGTCATCTAATTCCCAAAAATTCACGACACGTGTAGTGTGATGTAAAGACGTATATCAGCTATAGTTAACTTCAAAGGAGAGTTATCTTTCAGGTTTTCAAAATCTAAACATAAGATTTAGTTATTCCTATTTTTTCCCACAAAAACCGTCGAAATGTTGAATCAGAGTTCTTCCACAAGCTAACTTGACAGAAAAGTTTTTATGTTTTTAGAAAATTTTCAGATTTTTATGGATTTTATGGATTTTAATATGCAGATGCAAAATATACATATGAATGCGAAGGTAAGAAATGCGTACCGAGCGTACCCCCAAACTTAAACTGGACAGTGTCCTCACTGTCGTTGCATGAAGAGATCATTTGAGGGGTCAAAATTGTCGGTTAGCGATACACAAATTTTTATTTGTTTTTGTTTTTAAAGAAAAAGAAAAAGAAAAAGAATATACACAAATATATACAAAATGGTTTATACATACCCCCAAACTTATTTGGAACAGTGTCCATTGTTCTTGGCTGGATAACCGAAGTTTGGAGGTAGGCAGAGGAAGATCAGGCAGGGTAAACCGGCTCCTGTAAGAACAGGAGCTCCTCTGTTGGTTCGGCGCTAAGGTACGGTTTGCATCGGTGTCCGTTTACTTTGAAAAGTGAACCGTCTTTTGGATTTTCCAAATCCACAGCGCCCTGCGGATACACATTCCGCACAAAATACGGCCCTTTCCAGCGAGATCTGAGCTTTCCTAGATGGAAATGAAGTCGGGTGTCGTAAAGCAGTACCTGCTGACCAGGTACGAAGGTTTTGCGCAAAAGGTGTTTATCGTGAAACACCTTCGTTCGATTCTTAACGACAACCGCGTTATCATAAGCCTCATCCCTAAGCTCGCTCAGTTCGTTCAACTGCAGCTTCCGATGGCTGCCTGCATCCTCGAGAGACAGATTCAGCTCCTTTATCGCCCAAAATGCGCGATGCTCTATTTCGACAGGTAGGTGGCAAACTTTTCCGTACACAAGCCGATAGGGAGACATGCCAAGGTTGGTCTTATAAGCGGTTCGAAATGCCCAAAGGGCATCAGTGAGTTTCAGCGACCAATCCTTACGGTTCTTGGAAACCGTCTTTTCCAGTATCTGCTTGATTTGCCGATTTGAAACTTCGGCCTGCCCGCAGGTTTGGGGGTGGTAGGGCGTAGAGAGCTTATGATTAATGGAGTATTTCCGCATCAAGGCCTCGAAGGTTTTGTTGCAGAAATGACTTCCATTGTCGCTAATGATCGCTCGGGGGTGCCCAAAACGAGAGAAAATGTTTTCTTTAAGGAACCTAACGACAACCTTGTTGTCGTTAGTTCGGCTGGGTACAGCCTCGACCCATTTAGAGACGTAATCAACAGCGAGAAGGATGTACAAGTTCCCGAAAGAGCTGGGAAACGGCCCCATGAAATCTATCCCCCAAACATCGAAAATCTCCACAACCAAGATTGGTTGGAGCGGCATCTCGTTCCTCCGGGATATCCGGCCCATGTGTTGGCACCGGGAGCAAGTCTTGCAATAGTCATGAGCGTCTTTGAAAAGTTGTGGCCAGTAGAAACCACATTGCAAGATCTTCTCGGCTGTCTTTCTGGGACCAAAATGCCCGCCACACGCTTGATCGTGGCAAAATGACAGCACACTCTTGAATTCCTCATCAGGGACACACCGACGAATAATCTGGTCGGGACAGTACTTGAACAGATAGGGTTCGTCCCAGTAAAAGTGCTTTACTTGGGATAAGAAGCGAAGTCTGTCCTGACTTGACCATTCGGTCGGTAGTAATCCCGTGGCCAAATAGTTCACAATATCTGCGAACCAGGGTTCGCAAGATACTGTCAAGAGCTGTTCATCCGGGAAAACGTCGTTGATCGGAATTGGAAGCGAAGGCGAAGAAGGAAGTCGTGAGAGATGGTCGGCAACCACATTTTCACAGCCTCGTTTGTCCTTAATGACAAGGTCAAACTCTTGAAGCAAGAGGATCCAACGGATTAACCGAGATTTTGCATCTTTCTTCGCAAAAAGATGGCGCAGAGCAGAATGGTCTGTGTAGACAATGACTGGAGAGCCGATGAGGTAAGGCCTGAACTTTTCTAAAGCAAATACAACAGCCAAGAATTCCTTCTCAGTTGTTGTATAATTGAGTTGGGCGTCGTTCAGGGTTCGGCTCGCATAATAGATTACGTGCGGCATCTTGTTGATGTGTTGTCCAAGGACAGCACCAATGGCAAAGTCGGATGCATCACACATAATCTCGAATGGGTGCGTCCAGTCAGGTAAAGAAAGAACGGGAGCAGAAGTGAGTGAGCGTTTCAATGACTCAAATGCAGTCATACAGCTCGAGTTGAAGTCGAATGGCGTGTCCTTGGCCAGCAAAAGAGTCAAGGGCCTAGCAATCTTGCTAAAGTCCTTGATGAACCGTCTATAGAAACCGGCATGGCCAAGGAAGGCTCGGATATCTCTGACGCATCGGGGAGGAGGCAGATTGGAAATGACCTCAATCTTTGCTTTGTCAACCTCTATGCCATTTTGCGAGATGATATGTCCTAAGACAATACCTTCGCGCACCATGAAATGGCATTTCTCCCAGTTGAAAGTGAGATTCTTGTCCTTACATCGGGTAAGGACAGCGTCAAGATGCAGCAAACACTCGTTGAAGGAATTGCCGAAGATGGAGAAGTCATCCATGAAAATCTCCAGAAATTTTTCCACCATGTCTGAGAAAATTCCCATCATACACCGCTGAAAGGTAGCGGGTGCATTGCATAACCCAAAGGGCATGCGACGATATGCAAACGTGCCGAAAGGACAAGTGAATGTGGTCTTGTCCTGGTCTTTTTCGGCGATGGGAATTTGATTATAGCCGGAGTAGCCATCAAGAAAGCAGTAGTACCGTGTCCGGCCAATCGTTCAAGCATCTGGTCAATGAAAGGTAGCGGAAAGTGGTCTTTCCGCGTTGCGGCGTTGAGTTTTCTGTAATCAATGCAAACTCGCCACCCAGTTTGGGTGCGAGTAGGGATTAACTCGTTCGCCTCGTTGGTTATGACCGTGATGCCCGACTTCTTGGGGACAACATGAATGGGGCTAACCCACTGGCTATCAGAGATAGGGTAAATGATACCACTATCAAGACATTTTACGATCTCCTTCTTCACAGCCTCTTTCATGACTGGATTGAGACGTCTTTGTGGATCCCGGGCTGGTTTGGCATCATCCATCAGATGAATGTGATGCTCAACAATTAGGGGACTAATCCCCTTGATGTCCGCCATGGACCAGCCAAAAGCTTGCCTGTTGCTGTGCAAGACCGCGAGAAGGGCTTTCTCTTACTCGGGAGCTAGAGAAGCCGAAATGATGACAGGGAGGGTCTCGTTCTCACCTAAGTAAGCATACTTAAGGTGAGACGGCAAAGGCTTGAGTTCGAGCGTTGGAGGTGAAACGATGGAAGGCAAGATTGGTGCAAAGGTCTCGAACTCAAAGGACTCCAGCAAAGGTTCAAAACGAGTGTAGGCAACCGAGTTGGATGGTTCAGGTAACTCATCCGGAAAGTCGAAGGATTCAAACTCGGGTTGTGCGCGGCTAAGATCGTTCGAGAACGTGAAACACTCGTAGTCGTTGTCGGGCGCAGAAACAGCAGCAGGTTCGAAGAGAAACGCACTAGTGGCGTCAAGATTATCGTGATCAAACAGAAACTCCTCGAATTCACACTCTTCTGGGGTGATCTCCTGGATCAAGCAGACGTCCAGTATATGAGCATTAGGTTCGGCGGGCTGATTCCCCAACCTAAAAATGTTGAGTTCAATCGTTATATTTCCAAAAGAGAGGTTCATCGAACCATTGCGACAATTGATCACAGCATTTGAGGTTGCGAGAAATGGGCGACCGAGTATCACCGGAATTTGATTCCGGGGGTTAGCTACAGGCTGTGTATCTAAGACAATGAAGTCAACGGGGAATATGAAGTCCCCGACTTTTATTAACACATCCTCTAGCTCACCCCTAGGATGGGTGATCGATCGGTCGGCCATTTGGAGAGTGCAGTGCGTGGGTTTCAACTCTCCGACGCCTAATTGCTCGTATACTGAATACGGAAGCAGGTTAACACTGGCACCAAGATCTAATAGTGCGCGGTTGATGTTCTTATCCCCAATGGTAATTGAAATCGTAGGACAGCCAGGGTCCTTCCGTTTTTATGGTAAAGATTGGGTAAGGGCATCACTCACAGCACTAGCCAAGAAAACTTTCTTGGGTACCTGAGACTTCCTCTTTTTCGTACACAAGTCCTTTAAGATTTTCGCGTAAGACGGGACTTGTTGGACAGCATCTAAAAGAGGAATGTTAATGTTAACCTGCTTGAATAACTCCAGAATCTTCTCCATTTGAGGATTTTGTTTGTTAGACCTCAACCGGTTTGGAAATGGAACATTTTGAAAATTGGTTGAGTCTAATGCTGGAGGAGGAGATTGTGGAGTTGGAACGGATCCCAGAATAGGTGTCTTCGTGGAGTAAGAAGTGGGTCCGTTCAGAGCAGAAGAAGAGGAAGGGGAGCCTTGTGAAAAACGGAGAATAGGCTTTGAAGACGAAGAAGAAGAAGAAGAAGCAGCGGCCGGGGTGTCATCGTTGATTCGTTTGCCAATGTTGTTTTGCAGCATCCTTCCCGATCTCAATGTGGTCACGGCACTCACATTATGGTTCTGTTGTTCAAGAGCAACATGTGCATTATGTGGGTGACCGGGATTTGGGAGTGGTTGGGACGGGAGCTTCCCCTTTTCTCGCTCGCTTAAGGCCGCGTTCAGCTGTGCAATCTGGGCCTCGATTGTCTTGATGCTTTGCCCGTGTGCGGCAGTGTGTTGCACTAAGGATTGAATGGAAGGCTGGATGTTGGCGGTGGATTGAGTCGATTGTTTAACGAACGCCTCCAGACTTCGCTCGAGCGAGGAAACCTTATCGTTGTTTGACGGAACAAAGTTGTTTGGTGGAAAAGAATTGTTGGGTGCAAAGTTGTTCGTCTGATTCTGAAAAGGTTGGGGTTGGAAAGGCTGCTGATATTGATGTTGAGTTTGTTGTTGCGCTTGTTGTTGCGGTGGAGGGGCCCTTTGGAAATTGTTGCCTTGGAATTGATTCTGATTCTGATTCCAGGCGAAATTGGGGTGGTTCCTCCAACCGGGATTGTAGGTGGAAGAGTATGGATCATTCCTCGGTCTTTGCTGGAATGCAGCATTAACCTGATCCTGTCCTTGCGATGGTGGATTGTAAGGACACTCTTCGGTCAAGTGAGAAGGATCGGAACAACAAGCGCAGATGGTACGAAGGGGGAGAACAGGGGCAGGAGCAGGAGCAGAAAATTTGCTCTCTATCGCTTCAAGCTTTCTTGTTATTGCAGCCATTTCAGCTTTCATCGCAATAGAGACATCAAGTTGGTGAATTCCTACCCTAGACTGACCGGTAGAAGTGGAGGTAGAAGAAGAAGAAGAAGTCGGTCTGGTGCTCTCCCACTGTAGCGTTTACTCCGCAAGGTCGTCAAAGAACTGCCACGCTTCCTCGTCAGATTTCGATAGGAAGTGGCCCTGACAGATGGTTTCCAACAACTGCTTCGTTGCTGGGTTCAGTCCCTCGTATAAGGTTTGGCAAAGTTGCCATTTCTCTATACCGTGGTGGGGACACTGAACAAGAAGGTCTTTGTACCGGTCAAAGCACTTCCAGAAGGGTTCAGAAGGAAGCTGAGAGAATTGGTTGATTTCATTTCGAATCCTTGCGGTTTTATGATTCGGATAGAATTTTTTCAAAAACGCTTTAACAAACTCATCCCAGCTGGTGATTGAGTGGGAAGCGGTGCTATACAGCCATTTTCAGCAAGATCACATAAAGTGAACGGAATGACCCGTAGACGTATAGCATCGTCCGACAGCTGGGTGGTTTTCATCATGGTACAGACGTTTTGAAATTTGTTGATGAAGATATAGGCATCTTCAGATTCAAGCCCATGAAAACGTGGAAGCATGTTGATGAAGTGGGGCTTAATTTCAAAGTTGTCCCCATTGGCCGGAGGAAGAGAAAGGCAGGTGGGAAGTGCAGAACGGGTGGGATAGAAACGATCCTGGAGCGCGATTCGCTGCGGCGCTACAACAGGCGGTGGTGGTGGGATATTGGTCTCCGTAGGAGGTGGAGCCAATCCAGGGGTAGTCAAAGAGATGTTCGGATTAAATCCTGACATCGCGGAAGAAGAGGTTGGTGAAGGTGAAGGTGGAGATGTATGAACAGAATTCCGGTCAACGTTGGAGTTGGCCGGCAAAGGAAGGGGTGAAAGAGTAGTGGACGGAGTATCGACTTCGGAGTCGATCGCGTAGTCGGTAGCGACTAACGTAACGCGGACTAGACGGGCGCTAGTGTCCCGAGTCCAAGCGGACATACACTAAACGAGTTTAGTATAGTCAAAGCGGAGAAGGTGAGGGTAAGAAAACGTCAATAGAGAAAGGTGATGGGTGGTGGGTGAAAAATGGATTTGGCGACAAAGGGCAAGTTTTTATAAAAGTTTTTGATTTTTTTATTTTCTTTTTTTTGTTTTTAGAAAGAGATTTACAGAAATATGTACGGAAATACGGCTTAAGTAATCACAAACAAGATATGCACAATCACACCTAGATCTAGGGTAACCTAGGTCTACTAGACCTGCTCCTGAACTTGATTGTCGAAGTTAAACAGTGTCGAGAAACGGGCTTAAAAATACACTGATCACGAGGCCAGGTAAGTGCAGAGATAAGGGGAGGTTGTCCAACGCTTTCGCGAAGTTCCTTAATTAAATAACCCTTTCTCTTTTGGCGGTTGCGCCGTTAACACTTTCCTAGACACCCCGTAAACAATATACCGTTAAGCGAGGTTCTAAACACGGTTTATCTTCTCCTAATGAGCGCGAAGTCCTTAGGGCTGAAGTCTAGTATTTTTTTAATTTACAATGGACAATGCATATGCTTTTGTGATTTTTGGGGTCCTGGGAAGGGTGATGAAATCCCCACCCAATCTGGATTGGTTTCAAGCCCCTTAAGTCCGTATTAAAGAATGCAAAGCGGTAACAAATCAACTGCAAACAATTTTTATTTGCGGCGCAAAGAATCCTGCACAAGAACAGTTTATTGGAAGGGGGAGAAGAATTTGCGCAAAGAAGGCTGCAGAAAACACAATTCAGTGGAGTCCAGAGGAGTGGAGAGGAGAACAAGGACTTACAGAGAGATTTTGGCAGCCCAAAGGCACCAAGTGGCCGCGGATCCACGGCCTAAGCCCTCTATTTCCGCGGTTCCACGGCAGGAACAGTGAGTTGGGCTTCTGGGTTTTTGGTGTGAGCTCCTGTGTTTGTTCTCTGCTTGTATGGATCTTCTGAATTTTTATTTGCTCACTGTACCTGCTCCAGATCTTGACAGTAGACCGTTTGTTCCGTTTTGATCCGTCGCGGTGTAGCCGCGAAATGTGGGTCTATCTTCCCACGTCTTTGGCACTGTACTTGAACTCCGTCTTATCCGATGTCTTTGGCGCCGATCTTGAACTTCGTATTTTCCTGCACACTTGCACAAAAACTAATCAAGAATAACAAGATGGTTTCTTTTACAAAGTATATTTTTTTGTTTTGTTTTTCGGTTATATTCACAAGTTAACCCGAAATTACACAAGGAAATAAACTACCGTCTCCCCGGCAACGGCGCCATTTGATTGTTAGCGATTCTACGTGTTCAAGTTTTAGTTAAATACCCCAATCAAGACGGTTTCGCTCGTAGCTAGCCGGTTGTGTACGGGTCGTCCGCAGGGAGATGGGAATCTTTTTCTATGTGCGTTAACGAGTTAAGTCTAGTTTTTCAGATTTTGTTGTGATTAGTTAAGCGGTAAAATAATATGTAAAGAGTGCTTGTTAGGGTTAGGATTAGGTTAGTTTGAGTTAGGAGTCTCCACATCTTTCGTTGCCCCTCTTAATATCGGTGTTACAGTAATCGGCAACAACGGGGATTAGCATGACTAGGAAGGAACTTGCGAGTATAAGCTAGGCTTTCCAACGCATAAGTTCTTCCTTTTGGTGCTTGTCCGTCCGTTCTTGGCTCTTAGCCATAACCTCCGGTTAATTCAACCACAACCGGTCTCACTACGGAATCACCGCTATCATGTAGGATAAGGTGCCGTAAGGAGCGGATTGTGGTTCAATTAACGGGAGTCGAATTAAGCTGTTGGGCAAGGAAAGAGTGAGAGAGATTTCCTTCTCTCAAACTTCCCTTATCCTACCCTAACAAGTATTAAACTACTCACACATCATGATACGGAAAAATAAAACAAAACAAAAGAGGAAGATAGAAAGAAAGAGATTAGAAGATAACGACTAGCTATTTGCGACCTCACCTTGGCGAGGATCGAGCGTAAGCATCATGGTCGTATTAAGGATAAAGAAAAAGAGAGAAGAAAGAAACAACAAGAAATAACAACAACTAGTTAACAAATTAAAATTACAACAATTATAGAAAAAACAAGACAAGCATGATAATAAAATGAACTTCTTTATTCACCATTCTTCACTCACAAAGCTCACTACAAGTTTTAATGGAGAAGAGATGAGAAGAAGAAGAACATGTATTCTAAAACCTAGAAAAAGAATACAAGATTATGGACCCTTTCCTTCACAAAGTTCTGGGCTATTTATAGGCTGAGAAATGAAAACCTAGGGCAACCAACAGAACACAATTAAAAAGACCAAAATACCCCTAGAAAAGTTTTGTCTGCCGCCACTATACGGCCGCGGATCCGCGGCCTAAGCATGCTTAGGCCGCGGTTCCGCGGCCATAGTAGGGTGTTAGGCCTCCGTATTTTGTGGCTTTTCCTGGTCTTCTTTGTACTTCAGTATGGCATATGTGTTTTTTGAAAATACCTCCACATTTCTTCCATAATTTCTGTTGAGGGAGAGGTGGACTTTTTGTCAAGATTTGGCATGATTGCCTCAAGCTCCGTGTAGATTTCTTGGATTTTGTGCTGCCATTGAGCCTTGTGTATGAAAACGACATTGATTTGACATTTTGTCTCTTAAACTGGTATCTGGCAACATACGGATGAAGAGCGGAGACCGTGTTTTATCTGTGGTTGGCAGGAACCCGGATTTTGTCGTGTTTTTCATGAATTTCACCGTTTTTAGAACCGAGAACCTGTATCCTGCAATTGACTAGCAAACACGGCTCAAGAGTATCTACTGATATGCAATGTGATAAAAATTGGGCGGTATGAAAATGCAAAAATCTGATATGAACAGACGACGTTGGAGACCGTGAACTCCTTGGACCAGAGATGATCATGGAAACTGTAGATGTGGTTTGCATGATCATGGAAAGGATGCGCTTGGGTCTAAGATCGACAGAAGTATTGGGTAGATGTAAAGCACCGACATCTGGAGTTCCAACCTGGAGACCATGTATTCCTGAAGATCTCTCCAAACAGAGGAGTGATCCATTTTGGCAAGAGGGGTAAGCTAAGTCTAAGATATATAGGACCGCTCGATATACTCGAACGAGCTAGAGAAGTGGCTTATCATTTGGCACTACCACCCTCATTGGAAGGAGTGCACAATGTATTCTACATATCCCAACTACGACGATATGCGGGTGACCTTAGCCACATACTTGATCACTCAGAGCTCACGGTACAAACTGACCTAAGCTGCGAGCAACAACCAGTTGAGATCCTGGACTGAAAGGTGAAAACATTACGGAACAAGGAGGTAAACTTTGTCCGAGTGATGTGGAGAAAGGATTTGCTAGGAGAATCGACATAGGAAAGAGAAGAGGATATGCGTACACGATATCCTTACCTATTTGAAAATTAGTCCCTATGTAATTGTAAATTTTGAGGACGAAATTTTTATAAATAGGGTAGAATGTAATGACTCTGAAATCATTGTACAGAAAATTCTTGTTATTATACAGAAAAGAGTATTACAGCCTGTGTAACAGTTAAAAGTTATTTTTGTTAAATAAAAACAAGAAACAATTTGTAGCTCACTGGTAAAGCCTCTACACTGCTGTGACATAACCTGTGTGTTTGATTCCCATCAGACACAATTATTTTTTTCTGATTTTTTCATTTTAATTTTTTGAAGCCTAAGAGGTGCACGTGCAATACACAGAGAAATGAAAAGTTTCAGAAAAATCAAACAGACGCAATAAGGTGTACTCACCCAAATACACACGTGGCACGAATCTCGAGAAAGGACATTCAAATCCGACCACCCATTCTCCCCGTTTGGCCAGCGCCGATGGTCGATCTTGCCCCAATTTTCTCCGTGCTTTGCACACACACCTCTTCGACCCCCCTTAACTCTCCTGCACCGTTTGATTTTCCTTCAATCAAACAGAGACACTTCAATTCACCATTTAACATTTTTTAATGAATTTTAATCCATATTTTTAATTCCCAAATCCTAATTCTCCACTATAAATATCACCCCATAGCTTAGCTCTTCACCATTCTAAAATTCTAGCAAAAATTCTCTCAAAACTCTCTAAGCGCCAAGTGGAGTTAATCCCCTAAAGTGGAGTAGCGGGCCAAACTCGACGACCGGAGAATCTCCGACGAAACCACGACCCCCGACAGCTACTTCAATCTTTTCTTAACCTTCTAAACCGTATGTCTGTTGCACCACGGCAGCGCCCCGGCCGTCTATCCGAGGCCAAAATGCGGAATCAAAATTTTCTTATCTTTTAAACTGGCGCTACCGCGGACAATATACCCGGATCGAAACCATTAACCTATACTAGCTAACTAGAGATGGGGTTTGAGATGTACCGACTGATCCGAGTCCTCCGGTCTTCATCTCCACTCCGATCTCCTCGCGGGATCTCCGTCCGTCTCCTCCTCGTCGGAAAGGGCACCACATCGCCTGTAGCTTTTACGGGCTCCCACCTCAATACCGAGGCAACTCGGGCGCGAAGCTGGCGAATCGACGCGTCCAAGATTTGCTGTAGGTTGTAGTGTAGATGATGCTTGTCTCATTTGGGGTTTGTAGTTACCTTGATGGAGGAATAAGGTTAAGGAAAAATGGTGCTTACAATTTTCCAAAACAAGAAGAATGATATGAAGAAATTTTGTGTCATGCCCAAAAAATGAAAATTTCTCTCATGCTCTCAACTAAGTGGCCGGCCATTCTCCTCTCTTGAAATGGTGGAGGGAATCAAAACCATATGAAGCAAGAAGGGAGGTTATTGTAGGATGAAGAGAATGGTGACCACATCATAAAGCATCATGATAACAAACATTACATCAAACCATACCCTTTCTTTTCTCATTAAATGCAAGTGATGGTGCAAGATATCATAATCAATACAATTGCATAAAACCCCTCCACAAAGTGTAATTTGCAAAACTGCAAATTACCCCCTCCATCGGAAAAGTCCGGCCGGGAAAGAACAAAGGAAAACCGGCCGGAACGGAATGCAAACAGGCAACTCCAGAAAACTGGTCCCGTAATAAATTACAGGAAAACCCCGACACTGTGCATACACACCCGCATCTGTATTCCGACCGGATACAAATGCAAAGAGACAAAATCTACACTGTACTAAACTAGGACCGGCTTAAGCCAAAGCCGGCTAGTAAAATCCGTTCGATCCTGATTCGTGCAATACCGCACGTATCAGATCAAACCCTGCCATATAACTATACGGCCACTAGTACAAAACTGTCCGATCCTGATCCGTGCAATACCGCACGTATCTGATCGGACTCTGCCATATCTCCATACGGCCTCTACAGCATTTCGCCCGAAAGCTTGAGTAACTGAAAGTGTGGTGGACTCTAAAGACTCGTCAATACTATGGCTGTGGATTTAACCACTAGCACGTCAGAGGTATAAGCCAATACGTGATGGGCCACCAGCTATTGACCAAAAGGGACGTCGATGAGCGAACTCATCCTGACACCCTACTGAGCCTGTCAGTGACAATATCCGTACAGTCCGGTCCGTTCGTCTATGAGCATCGCATGTCGGGCCTAGGGGGTTGGTAAAAGTCAGACCCCCAAAGGCGGTACAAGTCGTGTCGGAGTGAAGCCCAGAACACCCTGATACACTACTGGAATACCTACCAGTAAATCTCCTGCCTCGGCCGAGGGCTTTGTGTAATGGCTCTCCTAGACACAGCGCGACCTCACCCCCAATACCGGGAGAGACGAACCCCTGCAGATCCGCTTACTGCCTCCATGTGGCTCGGGACTGTACCCAACTAAAACCTGTTTGCACGACTCTTTTGAGCCGTGGTAGGGTAGTAATTAAAGCACAGTGGGAACTCACATGAGACAAATGACGATCTCAGGTCGATGAACTAACCTATACACATGTCACCTGGGAACTGCTATCTGACGTCTGGTATAATCCCAACTAGCAGGTTCCCGGCGAGTCCTGTCCGGTGTACTCATAACCCAATGAGCACCTGTATACGTCTTAGGTGAACCAACTGATACCAGTGGCTTGTGAGACCGGCCACCGCCCCTCATCGGGGTCTCGACTGTATACACTAGTCTACTAATGGAGTATCGATGCCCAGTCTCGAAAACTCCCACGACTAGGGACCTTTTAAGGATGTGCTTATAGACTACCAGCTCCCACGTATATGATCGCCATCATACTGCTGGTCGTCAAGCAAGAATCCTAGGGGCTCTATCAACGTGTAATAGCGACATGTCAGGTCACCTAAAGCAGTACACGATGATAAAGATAAACCAGATAGCATACTATCATCTCGAGTAAGACTGTCCTACCGGGATAGGTCCTCCCTCAATCATTGCAATCACGTGCCTGTGATCCAATAATTGACTCTGAGGGCACTATCTCCAACAATCTCCCACTTGCACTCAAGGCTAATTATTGCGATGTCGCACACTCACAGCCCGTGTGATACCGAACACCCAACTCCTCTACTAGTCAGTCGCACAAAGCCTGTTTGCGAAACTATTGCGTTCGAGGAAAAGCCTCAGTGAGTGGATCCGCCTAGATGTTTCTTTCTATGTCTCTCTATATCTCAAGTTCGCGGAGAAAACCATCTCCCGAAATGAGCAATACCTGTCTTGGAATGTCTGGATGTCTGATGGGACCTAGTTCATAAATGAACTCCAAATCCAAACTTCTTAGACTGTATCGATAACTGAAATTAATCAGTACCCAGCGCCATGCCTCCCTCAGTATTGCCTTGGACCACCTGTCCAAAATACTGTCCCTCGTCAGAAGGAGAACTATAACTCTGACAACCTCCTTGTCGTCCATGTCACCTTGGAAGCCTGGAGTGATAACCGTCTCCTAAAGGAGGCAGCCGTTATCATATCCCTAGAACATTCACTTATGTTCTAAAACTGCTTCCGACTGTTTTTCCAGGATTGGATTAATATCAATTTATTGCACCTACTGCAACAACAACATCTGGTGTGGTACTTGACATCTCATGATTGACTCAATTGCCTAAGCAAGTGATCTGTCAATCATGCGTATCCCTCTCCCCTTTAGTTTGTAAGACACCTTTAGAGAGGGTGACTCCATTACCTGCAGGTACACTACCATGCCAGGAGTCGTCCATTCTAAATACTCATAGAATGCTGTCAAAGTACCCTGATTGGAAAACCACCCAAATCTAGATCTAAAACCATATATCTAGTAACCAGTATGTCTGATATAATGTCCAAGTCCCATGTGGAGAAAACACTGTGTGACG
Organism: Agapanthus africanus; assembly: GCA_030015575.1. Classification (NCBI taxonomy): domain Eukaryota; kingdom Viridiplantae; phylum Streptophyta; class Magnoliopsida; order Asparagales; family Amaryllidaceae; genus Agapanthus; species Agapanthus africanus. The sequence goes on from CM057337.1 coordinate 945,593,097, forward strand.
ATCAAAGTATAACCGATCGTAGTATAGGAATATCACTTCCTACTACCTTCTCAACAGACCCATCCCCTATTCTGATGACGTCAAACCCATGACTGTCACATCAGAAACAGATGATCTAACTCCGCTATATCTGCTTTAGTCTATAAATAGACATAAGCATGATGTCCACCAATGCTTCCGCTGCTCCCACTGACTACGACAACCCTCTGCCAGAGTCATATAGACGTGCACTTCTAAAGCTAGTTTAGAACGACGCTATACTCATCCTCCTGCCGGGTCTCGCAGCCTGGAACAACAACAATGGCCAGTGTGGGTAAACAAGAACTTCCCTGTCACCGTCCTTGAGGCTACCGGAGTACCTCTCGGGTGCCTGAAGTTACCCACTTTATCTGCGGAGTGGCCAATGGAATGTCAAAACAGATTGAATCTTTAGGTTCCTTATTAAATCTTCAGTAATCGTTTGCGGTTCTGGAATCACTTCCAGTTCTACCATACTCCCACTGCTGTTTTTTGAAAAAATCCATTTTTAATAAAACTGTGGCGAGTCTAGAACAATATTTCTATTGATCTGCCAGATGGTAGAAAGTCAACCCTCGTCATAGCCTGGGTCAACCCACAAACAGCCATTACAGAAACGTGCCTTGAGTTATCCGGAGTCTGGTTTTAAGCATAAGCCGGACAACTCCCCGTACCTTAACATCGTTAAGATATGAACTGTTCTATATCCAATATAGAAACAGAGGCACTGATTCAATTGAACCAGATTCAAATCATACAGCTGTCTCCAGTGCATGTCAACTAAATGGAAGGAGGCCGATCAGCGTTACTCAACTTAGGAATGCTTCCAATTATGAGTAACCTGAAAGAGAAGCAATTTCTCTTTATCATTACTATCAACTGAATACCATACACAAGTATCTACATCTTCGATCACTTTGAAGAATCCCGATACTTGCTATACCTGGTTCTCTACTGTATTCTTATACCAATAACTCCTCAAAACTCAGACCCTGTGTTTCTACGAAACATATGTCTAAGAACTAGAGAAGTTAAAAGTAAACAGAATATAGTATGAGGACCAACCCCTCTGTCCTAATGGACACTGGACAACATACAATACTCTGTATAAGTCCGCTAAGTCTAACAACTCTTTCACTGTGTGTCGTAGGTTGAAAACTGTACTTATGGTTAAGAAGAATTACACCGCTGTTTAATGCTCCTTACCTAACCATCCACTGATATAGGTAAATGTCATCGACATAATATCAAAAGGTATATCTCACTCTATGAAAATAGACGTACAGATATATCAATTTGAAATTGGTGCACAACAGCGGATATTCATAACCAAATATTTGCCGACCGGCAAACAGCCCAGGTGATCTCCTCAAATATCACCGATTACAACGAATCCCGATATAATGAGGATGATCACCCAATTCCCAATAACTTACTCCCACTCATCATCTGTAAAACCATACAGATGTGAGAATCATACCTGGTAAATACATACCCTGGAGTAAGTGTCTAATCGGGAAATCAGTTTTCTTTTAACATCACACAGTGAAACTGAAACATTGAAATGTTTCTGTGGGGTATTCCGGTATTCTTAGTAATGCCTCTTCCATTATCCAGATTCACAACTGTAACCGTATATCTCTTTGCCATCTGTCCAAATCCCTTTATATGTCTTTAGTCATTACCGTCTGCACACCCCTTTAGGCCAAATGGTTTTCTTCCTTCCCTACCGTTCGGCACCAGCCTATGGTTTGGAAGAAGACTATCCGATAAGCATAAAAGGTGTACTGTCCTAATCCTAGGAGCACTCGCAAAGCGAGAGAAGGTGAAGATAAAAGACAACCGAATAAACCTTATTCCTATTTCTCCTGAACCAGAATCCATCCCCGAACTGGAACAAGTTCCTTTCGAGTTCGTATATAACCATACGATGGAGTATCCAAATAAACTGTGGATCTTCGTAGTGATACGGAGTGTCCTGGAGAAATACAAAGGTGATTTAGGATTGGCGAAGAAATACTTGGTTCGGTCGTGAATAGCAGTCGCAATTTACTTTGCCCTCTTACTAATCCCTTGCTTTGTCTTAACTTAATACCTTCTGCACACCATCGTTATGCTCATTGGTTTTCTTCATTCCCCACCGTTCGGCACCAGCCTAAGGTTTGGAAGAAGACTATCCAATTTGCGTAATAGGTGTACTATCTCCTAAACCAAGGAGTACTCGCAACCTGAGAGAAGGTGAAAAGAAAAGACAACTGAATAGTCCTATCCGTTTTCTCCAGAACCAGAAACCATCCTCGAAGTCCTTCGAGTTCGTATATAACCATACGATGGTTTTGTCCAATGGAAGTGGACGTTCGCAGTAATACGGGGTGTCCTGGAGAAAAGGGTAAAAGTAGGAGTGGCAATGAGGTCTGCAACTCTGACAATCCAAAAGCCAGTGTTAAGAAGGTTCGGTCAACTTGGTCACTGAGTCATAGTCCAGGGTCGTATCAATGGTCGCTGCCAGAGAGAGAGAGAAAAGAAACACTCAGCGTGCACTCTAACCTAGATCAGAATGGTTACCACTTTATCTAATCTGGAAACCTCCCACTGTACCTCAAATTCTCCTCCAAACCTGAAAGAAGAATTAGTCGGGATCAGCCGAGGAGTAAACCAACTCATCAGTGGGAATGGGGATCCAACTATCATCGCATGATAACTTGACGGAATCCACTCAAGTCACCACACTCCAGAAGGTATGCGCATGCCTGGCAAGTTTCAGTTCTTTTGAAACTCCCGATATGATTTTTACCCCAAGCGGTTTATGACCTTGACTAGGTCAACAAACCATAAACCGCCAGTCAAGTTCAACCCGTCATTATTCTGGATTGCATTAAACCCCCCCGTACGTGCCCTTGACTAGGTCAACAAGGCCGCACGACTGTCTTAATCAATCCCACTTATGCAACAAACAAGTACCACTTAGCTACCGAACACTACGTCTTGACTAGGTCAACAAACGCAGCACGAATACCAAATAATACCTGTAGGAAATGACGGAGGGCTACGGCTGGTTTTTGGCGAAAAACCTTTAACGTAATGAACTTGATATCGTCGAAGGAACTTTATAGCCTTTTATAGAAAATATAGTGACGAAAACCTTTACTAAAGAGGTCACTCCCGGTGAAGGGATCTCGGCTCTTTCCCCGTAGAATGAGGTGCAGGATATTCCAACTGAATACCACGATGCAAAGCAAAAGTAATCGGCTATTGTGAAGTTATTGCCCTGACGCAAATTTCTGTCCAAGGGGTCACTCCCGGTGAAGGGATCTCGGCCCTTGCCTCGTCGACTCAGGAGCAGGATATTCCAAATGAATACCACGATGCAAAACAAAAGTGAACGTCCTTGCAATAACAGCTTTTTGAAAAATGTTCCAACAACATCAGAAGAGGTTTGTTTATCTTGCATTGATCCGAATCAACGCAGTCCCATCAATTAATCACACCACAAAGAACGAAAATATACTGACGTACGTATATGCCATCCGCATTCGCCACTGGGTCCCGTCATCACCCGTTAGGTTAGCTTACTAACGGCAGAGCGGGGACTGGACTAGCGCGGATGAAAAACATATACAACATCTAATAATATATATACCAATATATAGTATTTCGCTCAAGGCGTGAATAAAATGCAACATCACAGAAATATACAGCATCACAGAACAATACAGATATCTGGAAGCCCCGGGTTTCACAGAGCCGCTGCTGAAACCCGACGTTCCCCTGGTCGTGTGGATAGCCTGTGCAATGGAAATCCTAGACCCCTACGGGCGCGGCAAGTCACCCGCCGAAACCTGAAGTGAGGCAGCCCCCTTCAGCACCGTGAATGGACCACCCAGCACTTCACGGAATCCGGTAACTTGGGCACCCCTCCTGGGTCAACCTGTACCCCCTACGAGTGCGGCGAATAGCCCGCCAATTCCAGACTGAAGCCCCCTCCGTCCCAATGCCATGAGATGCGGGCTTGCTGCCCTCCAGAACCCGGCTATCCATGCACCCCACCGCGGGGTAATCCTAGTACAGAAAGTAAAATATACATACATAAGGTACATCGACCGCAACCAGGTCGTGCCCTAAAAGAATAATACAATCAGGCAGTGACGGCAGTCCACATGTCGGACGCTCGCCCCGCAATATCAAATGTACATAATACAATAAAACTGTACTAGCATTGCATCCAGGCTATCCCCCACGACCGATCCGCAACATCACATCATAAACATAGAACATCAACGTGAAAATCACGTTCGCAAATCCGTCTAACTGGGCTATAGCAGTTAGACCGGATTTACCGATCAAGTGACATTCACGGTCGCAGATATAATGTAAATACTGTGAAATAATGTGTTTAAAAAATATCCGATCGATCAAACTATTAACAAGTGGGCCCCCAAGAAATACTGTAGCACTCACAGAGAAACTGGGCCCAAATTTAATATCCCAAAACCCCTAAATTCAACCCAGAAGCCCACTAGAAGAACCCGGCCCATTAATCCGTACACACTGCGGCGGAACTGCGGCCCCAAATGGGTATTGGCCGCGGTTCCGCGCTCCTGGTGAAAGGTCAATGGCTCGAATTTTCCCAGAAGTCTTAAAATTTCATGTACATAAGTTTTCTGCAACCTGAAAAATTTTTAGACACCAAAAAATTCCAACAGAAAACTGATGTGAACTAAAATACGGTTTTTGAGATTTTGGTCGATCGGATAAGTAAAACGCATTAGAACAAGCTAGACAAGGTTAATGGCCTGGCTCTGATACCATGTTGCGCCACGGCAGCGCCCCGGCCGTCTATCCGAGGCCAAAATGCGGAATCAAAACCATATGAAGCAAGAAGGGAGGTTATTGTAGGATGAAGAGAATGGTGACCACATCATAAAGCATCATGATAACAAACATTACATCAAACCATACCCTTTCTTTTCTCATTAAATGCAAGTGATGGTGCAAGATATCATAATCAATACAATTGCATAAAACCCCTCCACAAAGTGTAATTTGCAAAACTGCAAATTACCCCCTCCATCGGAAAAGTCCGGCCGGGAAAGAACAAAGGAAAACCGGCCGGAACGGAATGCAAACAGGCAACTCCAGAAAACTGGTCCCGTAATAAATTACAGGAAAACCCCGACACTGTGCATACACACCCGCATCTGTATTCCGACCGGATACAAATGCAAAGAGACAAAATCTACACTGTACTAAACTAGGACCGGCTTAAGCCAAAGCCGGCTAGTAAAATCCGTTCGATCCTGATTCGTGCAATACCGCACGTATCAGATCAAACCCTGCCATATAACTATACGGCCACTAGTACAAAACTGTCCGATCCTGATCCGTGCAATACCGCACGTATCTGATCGGACTCTGCCATATCTCCATACGGCCTCTACAGCGTTTCGCCCGAAAGCTTGAGTAACTGAAAGTGTGGTGGACTCTAAAGACTCGTCAATACTATGGCTGTGGATTTAACCACTAGCACGTCAGAGGTATAAGCCAATACGTGACGGGCCACCAGCTATTGACCAAAAGGGACGTCGATGAGCGAACTCATCCTGACACCCTACTGATCCTGTCAGTGAAAATATCCGTACAGTCCGGTCCGTTCGTCTATGAGCATCGCATGTCGGGCCTAGGGGGTTGGTAAAAGTCAGACCCCCAAAGGCGGTACAAGTCGTGTCGGAGTGAAGCCCAGAACACCCTGAGACACTACTGGAATACCTACCAGTAAATCTCCTGCCTCGGCCGAGGGCTTTGTGTAATGGCTCTCCTAGACACAGCGCGACCTCACCCCCAATACCGGGAGAGACGAACCCCTGCAGATCCGCTCACTGCCTCCATGTGGCTCGGGACTGTACCCAACTAAAACCTGTTTGCACGACTCCTTTGAGCCGTGGTAGGGTAGTAATTAAAGCACAGTGGGAACTCACACGAGACAAATGACGATCTCAGGTCGATGAACTAACCTGTACACATGTCACCTGGGAACTGCTATCTGACGTCTGGTATAATCCCAACTAGCAGGTTCCCGGCGAGTCCTTTCCGGTGTACTCATAACCCAATGAGCACCTGTATACATCTTAGGTGAACCAACTGACACCAGTGGCTTGTGAGACTGGCCACCGCCCCTCATCGGGGTCTCGACTGTATACACTAGTCTACTAATGGAGTATTGATGCCCAGTCTCGAAAACTCCCACGACTAGGGACCTTTTAAGGATGTGCTTATAGACTACCAGCTCCCACGTATATGATCGCCACATACTGCTGGTCGTCAAGCAAGAATCCTAGGGGCTCTATCAACGTGTAATAGCGACATGTCAGGTCACCTAAAGCAGTACACGATGATAAAGATAAACCAGATAGCATACTATCATCTCGAGTAAGACTGTCCTACCGGGATAGGTCCTCCCTCAATCATTGCAATCACGTGCCTGTGATCCAATAATTGACTCTGAGGGCACTATCTCCAACAATGTCCATCTTCTCTCCTTTTCTTTCATCTCAATTCGTTTTTTAAAACAAACCGACAAAAGATGAGTTATCTCCGATATAGTTTTCTTTTTAACAATTGTAAGTCATGAGATAAGAAAACGAGATCAAACTAACATGCTACACTAATTCTAACCTTATTCACATCATTTAGTTTTTAGATTTAACAAAATTTTCATATGAAACCAACATATAATGAACTTTTTCATTAAAATACCATGAATTTTAGTGTAACCTCCTTTCGATATCTAGTATACCCAAACCGTAGAACCTTCGCGGGGTAATGACTTACCCCACACGCACACTATGGTTTCATAGCACGGTATTCTAAGCATATAGGTAATTCAAAGTAAAAGAAATTTTTCATTAAAATACCACACAGTTTCAAAACGGGTTTCTTTAAATCGGTATTTCAAAATCTCATTAAAATACCACACCGTTTCAAAACGGGGTTCTTTAAATCGGTATTTCAAAATCCTGGGCAATTACGCCTCCACAACCCTCGTCAGGGGACCCGCTAATGGATGGTGCGGATTATCGCACATCCTTAGGATAGTAAAGCGAGATGCAGAACTCCTTACGGAGTATTCGGTCTCGAAACGAATAAAAATACGGTTTTTAACAAACGCAAATTTTCTAATAAAAACAAATTTTTAGGAAAATTATATAAAAATCAAATCCGTATTTTCAATAAAAGCATATTAAGAAATTATATTTTTTAAAAGAAAGATTAAAATTGTAAATAAAATACCACCAAGTTTCCAAAAATCGTAGTTTTCATAAAAATACCATAAACTTTCAAAAAGCTAGGTTTTATCACCGAAACACCACAATAATTAAAATACATGTTCATGAAAACCCTAAATGTTATAAATCACCCTCGAGGTTTATTTTTAAACAATATTAACATATATTTTTCATAAAACCCCCTCGAGATATACAAACAATATTTAAGGACTCTACATTAATATAGGTTTAAGCAGGATCAATTCTCTTGAGTCCTAGCGAGCCGGAGAAAGTGAGTGCTTGCCTATTCAGGTTAGACAACTTAACGGAGTTATCAATGGCAATTGTCTTGGAAAAAAACACAAATCCTTCCGTCCATGTGCAGTAGTTGCCGATTTCTCCTGAATATAAGAGTTTAACAATTTACATCAATTCACATGAAAAGACATGAACTCAAATCCAAACTCAGATCTAAACTTGAACTCGAACTTGAACACAAACTTGAACTCTAACCTAACTCGAATCTAAACTCAAATATGTACTTGAATCCAATCTACTCGAACCAACTTGACTCGAATCCAGATTGCAATTGTCATGATTCACACATTACTCGACTCACTCGAATACAATCTACACCTTTTGCAATCCAGGGTTTCGATCAAGACATATCAATCAATCAATTAAATCAATTAAGTATATTAACCGGTTATAATATATTATACACGGGGTGCTTAGGATAGTTTCTTATGTGAATCCAATGGAGCTTCAAGAGTCCCGTATTAACCTATTTTTTAATTTACTCGAATATCAGTCGGGTTGACTCATCCACAGCCTAGAGCCTTGATGCTAACACATAAAATGGTCCCGTGTTTCCCTCCTCCTAGGGCCCCACTCTTAAGCTCATGAAGACTTCTACGACTGCGTTGATGATTGTAGTGATTTAGATGCTTATGTGCTTTTAAAATCAAATAATTAACCGCAATCAAGAACGGTGTCGCTTGGTAGCTAGCCGGTTGAATACGGGTCGGTCCATAGGGATTTTGTGTATTTTCTAGTTGTTCTAACGAGTCAATTCCAATTGTGGTAGGTTTGATTTGTTTGATTAGGATTAAAACCTTGCTAAGGTTAGGTTTAGGTTAGTTTGGAAAATCAATTATTCTCACCGCTTTCTATGCCCTAATTAAGAACTTTTAGGTGTTAAGGTAATAGTTAACAAAGGGGATTAGCACGATCGGGAAGAACTAGGTTTCTTCCTCTAGGTCCTTGTCCGTCCTTTCTTAACTGTTACCCTAATCTCCATGGAAAACATACACAACCGGTCTTTAACTATGGTATCACCGCTACCTCATGGGATAAGGTGCCATAGTGAGCGGTGTGTGTATGTACGCATAGAGTCCTATTTAAAATGTATAACGGGTAAGAAAGGGGTGAGAGATTTTCATTTTTCAAATTTTCTCCAAACCTAACCCTAACAAGTGAGGAATTACTCACTCATTAGGGAATTGATAAAAGATTTCATTTTTATGATTTTAATTTAAAAACTACGGCAGATAAAATTTTTACAACTAATTAACTAGGGCAGAAAAGAAATTAAAATAACTAAGGCAAGATAAAGAAAAACTTACTTTTATTTGATGCACTCTTTGAACATTTACAGGGAATGAAAAATTCTAAACTAGGAATTAAAAAGAGGCATGCTCCAAAAAGAGCTGTAGGATTCCTATTCATAGATTATAGGAATCCTAGGGTTTACATCTGACCCATATCTAGAATTACAAAAATACCCTAAGAAAACCGGGTCAATGCACCGACTCCCACCGACACGCACCGACGCACCGACACGTGTACTATATGGCCACGGATCCACGGCAGGAAGCCTTGTTTGGCTGCGGATCCACGGCTATCTTGAAGGGTCTTGGGCTCTGTTTTCTTCTGATGCTTCAAGTTGCTTTTCACATCTGTTTTCTTCACTTGGTTCTTCAGAATGTCTTCTAGTTTCTTCCAGATTTCCACAGTGCAGAATGTTGTGGACTTTTACCGTTCGCTTCGTGTTGGAATCTTGAATCTTGTGTTGCCTTTGTACTTTGTGAAATTGTTCATTGATCTTCATTTGTCTCTCAAACTGTAGGCATGATAAAGATTCTTCTATTTGTTGGTCGTAGTCTCACTTTTGTAGCGTCTTTTCACCTTTTTCACTATATTGTTCCGAGAACCTGTAACCTGCAACTATTTAGCATATATGGATCAAAAGCACCTATTTATTTGCAAAATGAATAAGAATGGGGAATATAATAATACAAAATTATGAGATGAATAAATACCCCCAAACTTATCTTTTGCTCATCCCGAGCAAAACTAGTTTATTCTCGAAAAAGCCTAACCTCACTTTCGTAGGGAAACGCAATTGCACTGAGCTCGTGCAACAAGCCGTTAAACCTCTAGGTGTCCCTAGTATGAGGAGTGTTGTCTCCTGAGGGTTTTCAGCGGATACTACCCACAAAATCCTATCAATTTGGCCTATTGACTTTTATTCTTCAATTCGGTTTTCTAGCAAGAAATTCTATTATCTTCAACTCAGAAATTATCAACCCATATTTTTCACGCTTCCTTATCATTTAACTTAAGATTGTATATGCTCTGTAAATTTACTTAGCTTTTAGCATCTTTTGAATTTTCCTTCTAAGGTTCCATCTCAACTTAGGAATTTTTATCATCTCTACAAAAGATATAAGTCCTATTTTTCATTCCTAGCTCTCATCCAAACCCCAATCATATACCCCTACGTGTGTGTATGTATTACCCTACACTTGGAAATTCAATTCAAGCTCATACTCTTGTCCATTGTCCAAAATACTTTTAGTTGGTGAATTTTTATATGAAATTGCTCACACATCCTTCATGCGATCGTTAATACTTCTTGAGGTACTAACGACCGATTACAAAATGTGTTTGCGCATTAAGGCGTAATTTCTCGTCTTGTAATACCTAAGGCTTTAGCAGTGACTCCCAAACTAGTTGGTATAAGGCACTAGGTGATAAAGCACCCTCGCTATATATTTTTTTTTACGCAGCCTTAAGTAATTACAAAACTAGTGTTCATTTTTTTATATCTCTTTATTCATACTTATAATTTTATTTTCCTTCATACTAAGGATTTTAGACAAGAGCATTTCAAGGTCTCCTCTACTATTCCAAGTTTCAAGGTTCGTGTTTGTGCAAGTTGTCGGGTATATATTTTCAGAATTTAGACTTAAGCTTAGGGATTATTTTTCAGACTTACACTTTAATAAAAATATCAACACTCTTCCTTTATTTTGACTTAGCCCAAGAAGTGAACTCAAAATTTGCCTATTTCTAAGTAAACTACAAAGACATATATTTTCTACTGTCAAATTTTAAGAAAGGTTATTTTTAGGGTTTTTAATTTACTAAGTTTTGGATCTAGTTTTTCCTAGCTAGTTAAACGTCTTGTTAAACTTAAGTCAATTATGACCAAAATTGAATTTTTTAATTTTTATAATTTTTATAATTTTTCAGTTTTTATTTGATTTTTTTCTTTTTATATATTTATTTTTATTTTCATTTTTTTCAATTTTTATAATTTTTTTATAAAGATGCAATGCGGAATTAAACATGCAAAAGAAAAAGAAAAATATATACAGAAATTAAAAAAATGCAATGCAAATGATAACTATTTACAATCACCACCTCCCCCAAACTTACCAAAAGCAGTGCCCTCACTGCTCGGCCTCACGCCGCCCCCTTGAGCGTGAAGGGGAACGCTCCTCCCTAGCCAGTAGGGTTCGGACCCCCTGCTCTACTTCAGTCAAACGCCTATCATGCTCTCTCATCATCCCCCTCAAATTGTCAATCCCCCTAACGGCTCTTCTCATTAAATTTGCATGTTCTAAGGGGGTGAGTTCTTCCTCGCTCGCGGTCGAGCTGGAGCTAGGTGTTCTGGCGGGCACGTGTTCCGCCGGTTCTGTTCTTGTCCAAACATCTGTCAAGCATGTATAGGACGTAGATACGCCCTCAATGAGAGGCCTGACGGGTATGCCTCCAAGCATGTAAAATTCAAACTCCTCCACGGGAAGGAAATAGCGACATAGTTGTGTCACTAGCATGGGGCAAGGGTTGTTCGCGGCTCTTTTGCCCGCACCAATTGAGTTAAGCAGAACCATGCACATGTCGAATCGAGGGTTCCTTGTCATGAGTGTGTGCACGATATGCAGTGAGGGTGTGAAAAATGTGGTGTTATGGGAACTACCAAAAATATTGTTTTGTGCCCACCGGCACACTGTTAAAACGTTAGCATAAAGTCTCGCTTGGATTCCTTTCCGCGGTTCCCTCGAGCAATCATTACCCATTAAGGGCATGTAATCCTCAAACTGCAGTGGTTGATCATGAACAGGTATCCTGGGGATTAAAGTGACTTCATGTATGAAGTCTCTATCAATAATAATCTCCCTATCACCCCACAGTAATTTTATAAAACCATATTGGGCGAGACAGCCGTCTTCCATGCACTCGTAAAAACTAGTGACTAATTCTGGAAGGGCGTAAGCGTTTGGGTGATTATATATCAAAAAATTCCAGCCCCTACGTGCGATTTCATTAGCAAAGTAACTCCCATATATCGTGTGTGAAAAGATCTGTGAGAAATCACACTCAAGTTGCATATTTGGTGCCATCAGATAAGCTACAGATCTAAAAAATTAAAAACAGAGAGGAGTTTCAGAGATCGAACCGCCTCTGAGAAAATCAGAGGGAGAAGGCACGGAGGCGCGGCGGCTATGGGGTTCCTGCGACGGAAACGCGGCGGCACAGAGGGATCTCGTTGCAAAAATTTGGTGCGGCGGCGGCTAGGGTTTTTTAGAAGATGAAATTAGGGTTTGTGAGCACAGAGAGGGTCGGTTCTATATATAGGGGGAAGTGTGATGGGTATTTGCAAATAAACCCCTCTACAAAGAGGGAATTATTTGCAAATAAAAATTTTATTTATTTTTTATTTTTTAAATCTGAAAATTTACAAAAATACCCAATTTCTATTTTTAAATTTTTATTTTTTATGTTATTTTGTATTTATATAATTACAAATAACACATACCGCCAAACTTGTTTGAAGCAATGTTTTGCTAGATGATCGAAAATTTGGGGGTAGATGGAGGAAAACCAGTCAGTATAAATCGGCTCTTGCAAAAACAGGAGCTCCTCCGACGGGTCTGCAGTGAGGAACGGTTTAAATCGATGTCCGTTTACTTTAAACAGTGTACCGTCCTCCGGATTTTCTAGATCTACCGCACCGTGCGGATATACGGTGCGTATCATAAATGGCCCTTTCCATCGAGATTTGATCTTGCCGGGATGGAAATGTAACCAAGTATCGTAAAGCAAAACCTGTTGACCAGGTTTGAAAGTCTTACGCATAAGGTGTTTATCATGGAATACCTTCGTTCGGTTTTTAACAATTACCGCGTTCTCATAGGCCTCATCCCGCAGCTCATCTAATTCATTCAATTGCAGCTTTCTATTGCTGTCCGCTTCTCCCAAGGATAAGTTCAACTCTTTAATCGCCCAAAATGCCTTGTGTTCTATTTCAACTGGAAGGTGACAAGCCTTCCCATAAACAAGCCGGTATGGAGACATGCCAAGATCGGTCTTATAGGCAGTACAGAATGTCCATAGTGCATCAATCAATTTTGATGACCAATCTTTACGGATTTTGGAAATCGTTTTCTCCAATATTTGTTTAATTTGCCGATTCGAAACCTCGGCTTGCCCACAAGTTTGGGGGTGATATGGTGTTGACAATTTATGAGTAATGGAGTATTTGCGCATTAAGGACTCAAAAGTCCTATTATAAAAGTGAGATCCATTATCATTGATGATCGCACGAGGATGCCCAAACCGCGAAAAAATGTTTTCTTTGAGAAATCTAACGACAACCTTGTTGTCATTCGTTCGGCTGGGCACAGCCTCGACCCATTTTGAAACATAGTCAACAGCAAGTAGAATGTACATGTTCCCAAAAGAATTGGGAAATGGTCCCATGAAGTCTATTCCCCAAACATCAAAAATATCACAACCAAAATTGGTTGGAGCGGCATTTCATTTCTCCGAGATATCCGGCCCAAGTGTTGGCACCGGGAGCATGTCTTGCAGTACTCGTATGCATCTTTAAAAAGTCGTGGCCAGTAGTAGCCACACCGCAAGATTTTTTCTGCTGTCTTCTTGGGGCCAAAATGCCCGCCACACGCTTGATCGTGGCAGAATGACAACACACTCTTAAACTCGTTTTCGGGGACACACCGACGAATGATTTGGTCGGAACAGTATTTAAAGAGATATGGTTCATTCCAGTAAAAATGTTTTACTTGGGACAGGAATCGGAGTTTGTCATGATTTGACCAATCGTTTGGTATCAGTTCGGTGGCCAAATAATTTACTATATCGGCGAACCAAGGTTCGCATGACACGGTTAAGAGCTGCTCATCGGGAAAAACATCTTTAATAGGAATTTCAAGTGTAGGCGAAGAAGAGAGTCGTGAAAGGTGGTCGGCGAATACATTTTCACATCCTCTCTTGTCTCTTATGACAAGATCAAACTCTTGTAGCAAGAGGATCTAACGTATTAGCCGAGATTTAGCATCCTTCATCACGAAAAGATGACGAAGAGTTGAATGGTCCGTATAAACAATGACTGGAGAGCCGATTAAATAGAGCTTGAATTTTTCTAGTGCAAACACAACGGCTAAGAATTCCTTTTCGGTTGTTGTATAATTCAATTGTGCCTCATTTAATGTTCGGCTAGTGTAATAAATTACGTGCGGCATCTTATTTATGTGCTGTCCAAGGACAGCACAATGGCAAAATTAGACGTATCGCACATAATTTCAAATGGATGCGTCCAGTCGGGAGATGAAAGAATGGGCGCAGAAATAAGTGAGTGTTTCAATGACTCGACTGACTTCATGCAGCTTAAGTCAAAATCAAAAGTTGTGTCCTTGGCCAACAAAAAAGTCAAGGGTCTAGCTATCTTGCTAAAATCCTTGATAAACCATCTATAGAAACCGGCATGGCCAAGGAAGGCTCGGATGTCTTTGACGCACTTAGGAGGGGGAAGATTGGAAATGACTTCAATCTTGGCTTTATCAACCTCAATGCCATTTTGCGAGATGACATGTCCTAAGACAATACCCTCTCGTACCATAAAGTGGCATTTCTCCCAATTTAAAATGAGGTTCTTATCCCTACAGCGGGTAAGAACCGCGTCTAAGTGTAGTAAACACTCGTCAAAGGAGTCGCCGAAAATGGAGAAATCATCCATAAAAATCTCCAAAATTTTTTCCACCATGTCTGAAAAGATCTTCATCATACACCGCTGGAAAGTAGCGGGTGCATTGCATAACCTAAAGGGCATGCGACGATAAGCGAATGTACCGAAAGGACAAGTAAATATGGTCTTGTCTTGATCCTTTTCGGCGATGGGAACTTGATTATAGCCGGAGTAGTCATCCAAAAAGCAGTAAAATTCGTGCCCAGCCAATCGTTCTAGCATTTGGTCAATAAAAGGTAACGGAAAATGGTCTTTCCGTGTCGCGGCGTTGAGTTTTCTATAATCGATGCAAACTCGCCACCCAGTTTGGGTGCGAGTAGGTATTAACTCATTCGCCTCATTGGTTATGACCGTTATGCCCGATTCCTTTGGGACAACGTGAATGGGGCTAACCAACTGGCTATCCGAGATAGGGTAAATGATACCACTATCAAGACATTTTACAATCTCTATTTTGACAGCCTCCTTCATTATGGGGTTGAGGCGTCTCTGTGGATCCCTTACTGGCTTGGCATCATCCATCATATGTATATGATGTTCAACTATGAGGGGACTAATCCCTTTGATGTCCTCCATAGTCCAGCCAAAAGCTTGCCGGTTATTTTGTAAGACTATTAAAAGTGCTTTCTCTTGCTTGAGAGCTAGAGATGCCGATATGATAACAGGAAGGTTTCATTCTCACCTAGGTACGCGTATTTAAGGTGAGACGGAAAAATCTTGAGTTCGAGTTTCGGAGGTGAAACAATTGAAGGTAAAATTGATGAAACTGTCTCGAACTCGAAGGATTCCAACAATGGTTCAAAGAGAGTGTAAGCAACCGAGTCGGATGGTTCAACTAACTCATCCGAAAAATCAAAGGACTCAAACTCGGGTGGTGAGTCTTCAAAATCGTCCAAAAAAGTGAAACACTCGTAATCGTTATCTGGTGGGAAAGCTGTGTTAGATTCAAGGAGGAACGCACTAGTGGCGTCAAAACTGCTGTGATCGAACAAAAATTTTTCGAGCTCACAGTCCTCCTGCGTGATCTCTTGGATCGAGCAAACATCAAGTATACTAGCATTAGGCTCGGAGGGCTGATTCCCCAACTTAAAAATGTTGAGTTCAATTGTCATATTTCCAAAAGATAGGTTCGTCGAACCGTTTCGATAATTGATCACCGCATTAGAAGTCGCAAGGAATGGTCGACCGAGTATCACCAGAATTTGACTCCGAGGGTTAGCTACAGGCTGTGTGTCTATAACAATGAAATCAACGGGGAAAATGAAATCTCCTACTTTAATTAACACATCCTCTAACTCACCCCTAGGATGGGTGATGTATCGGTCGGCCATTTGGAGAGTACAATGTGTGGGTTTAAGCTCTCTAACGCCAAATTGTTCATATACTGAATAGGGTAGCAAATTAACACTAGCACCAAGATCTAAAAGTGCACGATTGATGTTCTTATCCCTAATTGTTATTGAAATTGTAGGACAGCCAGGGTCCTTATGTTTTTGGGGTAAATGTTGGGTAAGAGCATCACTTACAGCACTAGCCACAAAAACTTTCTTGGGTACTTGTGCCTTTCTCTTCTTGGTGCATAAGTCCTTTAAGATTTTAGTGTAAGAAGTGACTTGTTAGATTGCATCCAAGAGAGATATGTTAATACTAACCTGTTTGAATAACTCCACAATCTTCTCCATTTGGGGAGTAGGTTTATTGGATCTCAACTTGTTTGGAAATGGAATATTTTGAAAATTTGTTGAGTTCAATGTTTGTGGAGTAGATTGCCGAGTTGGAACGGATCCCAGTGTTGGTGTTTTCGTGGAGTGAGATGTGGGTCCGTTAGAAGAAGTAAAGCCTTGTGAAGAATGAAGAATAGGCTCTGACGAAGAAGATGAAGAGGAAGAAGATGAAGAAGAAGAAGAAATACCGGCAGGGGTGTCATCACTAATACTCACATTATTGTGCAACACTCTTCCAGATCTCAACGTGGTCACAGCATTTATATTATGATTTTGTTGTTCATAAGCAACATGTGCGTTGTGTGTGTGACCGGGATTTGGCAATGGTTGAGACGGAAACTTTCCTTTTTCTCGCTCGCTTAACGCAGCATTTAGTTATGCAATTTGGGCCTCAATCGATTTGATGCTCCGATCATGTGAAGCACGGTTTTGCACCAAAAACTGAATGGAAGTCTCCAACCTTGCTACGGATTGTGTAGATTGTTTTAAAAACGCATCCAAATTTCGTTCTAGCGAGGAAACCTTATCATTATTCGGCTGAACAAAATTGTTTTGAGGATAAGAGTTGTTGCGTACAAAATTGTTCATTTGGTTTGGGTAAGGTTGGGGTTGGAAATGTTGCTGATATTGAGTTTGTTGAGGGGCTTGTTGTTGTGGAGGAGGCCTTTGAAAGTTGTTGTTTCCTTGGAATTGTTGTTGATGTTGATTCCAAGCAAAATTTGGATGGCTCCTCCAACCAGGATTATAAGTCGAAGAGTATGGATCATTTCTTTGTCTTTGCTGAAAGGCAGCATTGACTTGATCTTGTCCTTGAACAGGTGGGTTGTAAGGACACTCTTCAGTAAGATGGGACGGATCCGAACAACAAGCGCAAACTGTGCGTGGGGGTAAAGCAGGGGCAGGAGAAGGCGATGAGAATTTGCTCTCAATTGTTTCTAGCTTTTTCGTAAGTGCAGCCATTTCGGCCTTCATTGCAATCGACATATCAAGTTGATGTATGCCTGCCCTAGACTGACCTGATGAAGTAGATGGGGTGGTCTTAGTGCTTTCCCACTGAAGTGTTTGTTCAGCAAGATCGTCGAGAAATTGCCAAGCTTCCTCGCTTAATTTTGTAAGAAAGTGACCTTGACAAATGGTTTCCAACAACTGCTTAGTTGCTGGGTCCAGTCCTTCGTATAAAGTTTGGCAAAGTTGCCAATTCTCGATACCGTGGTGAGGGCACTAAACAAGGAGGTCTTTAAATCTTTCAAAACACTTCCAAAAAGGTTTGGAAGAAAACTGGGAAAATTGAATAATTTCGTTGCGAATTCTCGCGGTCTTGTGGTGTGGGTAAAACTTTTTTAGAAAAGCCTTAACAAACCCTTCCCAATTTTTTATGGAGTGTGATGCTGTGCTATATAACCATTTTTCAGCTAGGTCACATAAAGTGAATGGAACGATACATAGCCTTATAGCATCATCAGAAAGTTGTGTGGTCTTCATCATTGCGCAAACATTCTGGAATTTGTTTATGAAGATGTAGGCATCTTCGGATTCCAGCCCGTGAAATTTGGGCAACATATTGATGAAGTGGGGTTTAATCTCAAAGTTATCCCCATTAGCCGGTGGAAGTGAAAGACAAGTGGGTAAAGCGGTGCGGATAGGATAGAAAAGATCCTGGAGCGCGATTCGTTGGGGCGCTTCGACAGGAGGGTATGGTGGGTTATTCACACCTACTGGAGGTGGAATCAGTCCCACAGGTAAGAGGTTGTTAGTATCGAATCCCGACATCTCCTTGGAAGATGATGAATATGAAGATGAAGGTGAAGAAGTGGAGGGAATTTCGAATTCGGAGTCGAAAGCGTCGTCAGTCGGCACTAACGAGACACGGACTAAACGGGCGCTAGTGTCCCTAGTCCAACTGGACATACACTAAAGAGGTGTAGTGTAGTCAAAAGGTAAAAACAGAAGGTGGGGGTAAGAAAACGTCAATGGAGAGGAAATGGGGTGCGATGGATTTCTAGCGATAAATTGGCAAGTCTTTTTGTAAAATTTTTCTCTTTTGTGTTTTTTTATAAGGAGTTTTTGCAAAAGATTTTTATAAGAAGCTTAGACACAAGTTCAAGCAATCACAATATGCACAATCAAGCCTAGATCTAGGGTCTCCTAGGCCAACTAGACTGCTCCTAACTGTTCCAAAGGGCAAGTTGTGAGATCCTCAAATCGCCTCTTCACCGCCAATTGTGGCCAGATAAGCACAAATAAAGAACGAAGGGATCCACTCACGAATCACCGTCAGACGGGCATTTTAAAATTACCTTTCCCACTTGTTTAGCCTAGGCACCACAAAGTCTGGTTTAGATAAACGATCGATGCCTAGAACTATTCCTTTGTCCTAATGAGCACGACAGTCCTTATAGGCTGAGTCTAATCTTTTTTTAATTAACTTGAAAGTTAATGCAAAATGCTTTTTGTGATTTTTGGGGTCCTAGGAAGGGTAATGAAATCCCCACCCAATCTGGATTGGTGTTATAGCCCCTTAAAAGTCAGTTTTAAAAATGCAAAGCAGTAAACACACAAAACAATTGCCAATTTTTTTTTCTTTTATTGCGGCGCAAAGAATCCTGCACAAGATCAAGTTATTGGAGAAGGGGAAGAAGTTTTTGTGTAAAGAACCCTGCAGGAAAAATTTTCAGAGGAGTTTAGGGGGTTACAAAGAAGAAAAGAAAGCTTACAGAGAAGTTTCGGCTTGCTGACGTCAGCAAGCCGCGGCGGATCCGCGGTCAAAGGCATGGTGTTGCGGCAGTTCCGCGGTTGACTTGGCGGTTCAGATCTCCAAAATTCTTCCGTTTCACTGTTGTGGTTCTCCTCTGTTTGTTCAGATCTACTGTTTGCTGTTTTGCTCACTGGATTTTTCCAGATCTGAATCTGTTCGTCTTTTCGATCCTGCACAATTCAAACGAAAACCCTTCAAAAAATAACAAGATGATAAATTTTTTTTATTTTTATATTTTTCAGTTTTTTTTTATGATTTTTCAATTTTTAACTAAGCCGAAATTACAAAAAGAAAATAACTACGCCATCTCCGGCAACGGCGCCATTTGATTGTAGTGATTTAGATGCTTATGCGCTTTTAAAATCAAAGAATTAACCGCAATCAAGAACGGTGTCGCTTGGTAGCTAGCCGGTTGAATACTGGTCGGTTCACAGGGATTTTGTGTATTTTCTAGTTGTTCTAACGAGTCAATTCCAATTGTGGTAGGTTTGATTATCAAAAACACTAAAGTTGAGTTTGATTAGGATTAAAACCTTGCTAGGGTTAGATTTAGGTTAGTTTGGAAAATCAATTATTCTCACCGCTTTCTATGCCCTAATTAAGAACTTTTAGTTGTTAAGGTAATAGTTAACAAAGGGGATTAACACGATCGGGAAGAACTAGGTTTCTTCCTCTAGGTCCTTATCCGTCCTTTCTTCACTGTTACCCTAACCTCCATGGAAAACATACACAACCGGTCTTTAACTATGGTATCACCGCTATCTCATGGGATAGGGTGCCATAGTGAGCGGTGTGTGTATGTATGCATAGAGTCCTATTTAAAATGTATAACGGGCAAGAAAGAGGTGGGAGATTTTCATCTCTCAAACCTTCCCCAAACCTAACCCTAACAAGTGAGGAACTACTCACTCATTAGGGAATTGATAAAAGCTTTCATTTTTATGATTTTAATTTAACAACCACGGCAGATAAAAAATTTATAACTAATTAACTAGGGCAGAAAAGAAATTAAAATAACTAAGACAAGATAAAGAAAAACTTACTTTTTATTTGATGCACTCTTTGAACATTTACAGGGAATGGAAAATTCTAAACTAGGAATTAAAAAGAGGCATGCTCTAAAAAGAGCTGTAGGGTTCCTATTTATAGATTATAGAAACCCTAGGGTTTACATCTGATCCATATCTAGAATTACAAAAATACCCTAAGAAAACCGGGTCAATGCACCGACTCCCACCGATACGCACCGACGCACCAACATGTGTACTATATGGCCGCGGATCCGCGGCAGGAAGCCTTGTTTAGCCGCGGATCCGCGGCCATCTTGAAGGGTCTTGGGTTCTGTTTTCTTCTGATGCTTCAAGTTGCTTTTCACATCTGTTTTCTTCACTTGGTTCTTCAGAATGTCTTCTAGTTTCTTCCAGATTTCCACAGTGCAGAATATTGTGGACTTTTACCGTTCGCTTCGTGTTAAAGTCTTGAATCTTGCGCTGCCTTTGCACTTTGTGAAATTATTCATTGATCTTCGTTTGTCTCTCAAACTGTAGGCATGATAAAGATTCTTCTATTTATTGGTCGTAGTCTCACTTTTGTAGCGTCTTTTCACCTTTTTCACTGTATTGTTCCGAGAACCTGTAACCTGCAACTATTTAGCAGACATGGATCAAAAGCACCTATTTATTTGCAAAATGAATAAGAATGGGGAATATAATAATGCAAAATTATAAGATGAACAGTTGACATTCACACTTGGAACTTAACGTTAACATAGTGACCATCTAGAGACCTATAGTATATACTTACCTATGAATATATAATCTTACTCGTCATATATACATTCTACACTTGTAATTTTCTTTACTCTTACCTATCTTTGGGACTTACCGAGCGCTAGTTCGCTGACGGGCATTCCATCCACTTTTCTTCTCTTGGAATGTTCGTCAGATACTATCGAGACGGAGGAATTTGAAGCCACAAAGGAAGACTACGACCAGATTGCTACTCAGGGCTAGCTCAGCTTCATGTTTTCTTTAGTTTATGTATGCCACTTGTTTAGGCATTTTCCTTATTGTATTTACTTTCTAGTATAAACTCTTGTATTTGTAAATATTGGAAGTTGAATGTAAATAAAGATATTTGTTAAAAATTTTTACAGTCTCAATTTATTATTGCATTGTGTATTATTGTTTCAATATGCTTAGTATATATATTTAGAGAATGACCTTCTATGGATAAATATACCGTAAGCTTACCACGTCACCGTTTCCGTCTACTGAGAAGTGGGGCGTGACAACGGAGATGGGCAAGGCGTTCGTCGGCTTCAACTAGAGCGAGGCGCGTATAGGTGAGTAGATGTATATCTACGGGGAAATTCAGATGGATGGCATATAGCACCCCAGCAACTGTAGTAATTAGGATACTATATATCCTAGAGTCATATACCTAGTCTAACCATATGCGTATATTAGTACTTAGTAGAAGGTTATATACCTAGTTTATATTCTTTAGCCATTGATATATATATATATATATATATATATATATATATATATATATAGGTGTGTAAATATATATATGAGTACTTTATATGATATGCGTATATATATGACATAAGTATATATACGATATAAGTATATATGATATGATATGAGTTGGCGTAGGCGACTATAGATCATTACTGTTTTGATTGGATGATATCGTACAAGGGAGATTCCGTACATGATATGATAATGATAGATTGCCGAATACGGCCGATATTCATTTCGACTCGAGGAGTCTTGCTAAAATCACAAATCGGGAAATTATGAGATGTTTGGAGCCGTATGTACTTTAAAAACTAACGAATCGTTACATATTTTTAAATGATAATGTCAAGGGTACGCTACGAATTTGCAAATGATATCTATTTCAAAAACATCATAATCCCTTATTTCCAAAACAACGTTTTGTGCCATTTTAAACTATAATTGTATGGCTCATATGTAGTTAGATATTTTAAACGCTTGTTCACGTTACGATTTCTTTACTCTGTATACGCTCACATTTCAATTTTCGTATGACATATACCACGTTTACACATGTAGCTCTACTTAACTTCATTTGCTAGGACATGTGCACCATTACCGATGATTTCATATTGCAACATATTTGCATTTTACACCTACATTTTATCGGTAATCGCTATGCCACGTACACATATAAGACTTTCTATGTCACCCGTATCACACTATACTCTGTTAGTATTATAGATTACTGCTTATTACTCAGCACCGTGTACTGTTTCGGATATTATACTTTCTTTACATTGCTTATATGAACACGCTTGTAGTACACTGTATAATTATCAATGATTTACATGTTGCACATACACAGACTCATATGTTTCACGCACACCTCATTGGTAATTACCATGCCTCGTACACATATAGAACTTGTCATGCTATTTCGCATCATACTATATTCCTGCTAGTATCTTAGATTACTGCTCATTTTTCATAAGCATGCATTACTTTACTGTTCTTTACTTTTATATGTTGTTTCATTATTGCCATATTCTTATGAGATGGTGTTTTCATGTGATTTTTGTTTCTATGAGATTTGAGAAACTGCGGATGTTTACCGCCGAAGACCAGACTAAGACGTTAGGACGTCTAGCATGAATTTGGGGGCAGATACTATTTGGACATATCCACCCACCTCTCCGAAGATACCAAGTTGATTTATGGCACCGTATATCGGAGGGTTGGATAGATGCGATCGATGTAACAGATTTCATCAGATTCCCTCTCATTTGTGTTTTTGATTATGGGGATGCTTTTCCCTGCAGGCACAAGCTCCTGCAGTTAATTACGTTATCGTATTGTGATAACAACTTTCTCCTGCCTCGGTAGTTCACTTCGTGTCGTGTTGTATTTTTTCTTATTTTGGTTGCCCGTGGATTGTATACGGAGACTATTTTATGTCGTCGCCCGTAGGGATGGATTAGTCCAAATCCGTATATATATTTTTATGATTTGGGTCAAGCATTTGCTTGACGGGATCCACATTGGTATCTTGGTTTGCCAACGGGAGTGAACCTATGACGCATTTCTCATATTTGTGAGGTCCATCGGTTCATATGAAATTTGGGCTTTATCTAAGGGTTGTTGGTGTTGTTTGAGATTAAGATAAATTTAGATGTTTTGGGTAAGGAATTTACTTGACAGGGCCTGCGTCAGTAGCTTGGTTTTCCAATGTGAATGAACTTAAGACGCATTTCTCACATTTGTGAGGTCCATCCGTTCACGGAAAACTTGGGTTTGATCTAAGGATCATTTGTCAAATATCAGACTTAGATCGACTTAAGAACAAATGAGCATATAGGCTCAACTAATCATTAGATCATATATGAATAGCCCATGGATAGCATACGGTAGTCAGTATGGAGACAGTCCGCAGGAAAAAATATATTAGTTTAAAGACATTGCGGTCCATTATCGCCGTGTATAGGGCGAAGCGCTAGTTTAAAGACGTTCCAGTCCAACATTCCCATGTTTGGGACGAAATTTAGTTTAAGGACATTTCGGTCTAACATTCCCGTGTTTGGGGGAACGTGCTAGTTTAAGGACGTTTCGTTCCATTATCGCTATATTTGAGGCGACGAATAAGTTGTTGGTTGTTGGGACCCGCCACCTCTCTGAAGACGTTGAGAATTTACAACGACACATATCGAGGTGTGGAAAGATGTACCCTTGAACCAAATCCCGTATTTGATGGAAAAAATCATGGTGGATCAAAGAATCGTTAGTCTTCTATGAGACTAAAATTAACTTAGATGAATGATCATTAGTCATATATGAGACTAAGATCAATTTGGACATCATTGATATATTAATCAATGGATCATGTATCAGAAGCAAAAGCTTCAATACTTAGTTTATTTTAACTAAATAGTTAAGCCTTGCTTTCCAAGTGCGCAAGTGCATATGATGCACATGCAAATTTACTTTGATCTGAAAAGGGAGCGCGCACGTGCTTTGGCGTGTTGTTACACACTTGTTTCAAGACAGTGTGTTGCATAAGTGCGTAACACATAACGCGCATGCCTTCATGGGCAACTTTCATAAAGTGAGCACACGTGTGTTCCCGCCAATTTTTTTGGCTATGAGCTACTTATTCCCTTATAAAAAAGGGAGATAAGAAAGAGGAAAAGAATTCTCATAGTTTAGCATCATGTGTTAAACACGTGGGCGCTTATATGCAAAGCATATAAGCGCTGAAAATAAATAACTAAAGGCCAAACTGGCCTCACGTGTTAAACACGTGAGCGCTCATATGCAAAGCATATGAGCCCTGAACATAAATAACCAAAGGCCAAATAGGCCTCACATGTTAAACACGTGAGCGCTCATATGTAAAGCATATGAGCGCTGAATAAAATAAACTTAAGGGCCAAACTAAACTCACGTGTTAAACACGTGGGCGCTCATATGCAAAGTATATGAGCGCTGAACATAAATAACCAAAGGCCAAATAGGCCTCACGTGTTAAACACGTGAGCGCTCATATGTAAAGCATATGAGCGCTGAAAATGAACAACCTAAAACCCACACTAAGGGTCACGTGTTAAACACGTGAGTTCTCTTACCGTATTCTTTGGCAGTACTCACATGCAAAGCATGTGAGCGCCCCAATTTAAAATGCTACCATCTGATATAATTAAATTTTATTTGGAAAATATTTTCCCCTGATCTTTCTAATATGGAAAGATCTTTCTCTAACAGAGAATCTTCGATTTAAAATCCAATGGTGATAAAATATTACCAATTAAACTGTCTGATAGAATTAAATTCTATTTGGGAAATATTTTCCCCGATCTTTCTAATATGGAAAGATCTTTCTCTAACAGAGAATCTTGGATTTAAAATCCAATTGTGATAAAATATTACCAATTAAACCATTTGATAGAATTAAATTCTATGTGAGAAATATTTCCTTGATCTTTCTTAAACTAGAAAGATTTTCTTTGTTAAATAGAGGACCCTTAGATCAAAGATCCAACGGTGATTATAAAATCACCCATCGATCATCTGATAGAATAAAATTCTATCTTAGGAAAATATTTTCTAATTCTTTTTAAACTAACAAGATATTTATATAATAGAATAAAATTCTAATCTTGTTAAACTAATAAGACATTCATATGATAGAATAAAATTCTATCTTAGAAAAATATTTCTTAATCTTGTTAAAAAAACAAGAAATCTTCTCTGTTAAACAGAGAGCCTTTGGATTAAAAATCCAACGGTGAATAAAATTCACCGATTGATCTAAAAGATTATTTCGATTGATCATGATCTCTCAATGAGTGATTTTCTCAACAAATTGATTTTTCTCTTCTCCTATAAATAGGAGCAAAGAGATTAATCTGAAAAATGGAAGAGGAAAGAGAGGAACCCTCGGATAAGCTTCTGCAAAATATAGTGAGCTCTTGAGAGAACAGAGAATTTAATTCTCAAAGGAAGAAGACCCTTCTCTTTCAAAACACTCTAGGTAAATAAAAAAGGAGAGATTAAAAGTATCTCTCTTACCTAGTGTAATAGATATAAGGGTTTAACCCTTCATACAAGAACTTAGTTCTTCCACCGATTTGAGATTTGTAACAGCAAATCTCCCTACAAGTTAAGAATTTAATTCTCATCGGGGAGATTCTATTCTTCAGACTCAAAACTTAGAGATAAGAACTAGATTAAAAAGAAAGAGAAAGAAAAAGAAAAAGAACATATGTTCTGGGAATTTAATTCCCCCAATATTAGGGTTTATCCCTACATAAAGAACTTAGTTCTTATAAAAGTAAAAGAGAACTTAGTTCTCCAATAATAACAATGATGATTCAAGATCTTCAAAACAAAAATCTTGATGATCATCAATGACTAAAAAGTCATAAACAAAGATTAATATCTATGAAAACAAGACGAACTTGGCGTCTCACGTGAAACACACGTGAGTAAAAATTAGTGCTTAGCACCGTTATTTTGCCTCATGTGTTTCCCACGTGAATATTTAAAACAAACATTAGAAAAACTAAAAACACGTCACGTGCTTCCCACGTGAGCGACCAAAGAGCAGAGGAAAACCCCTCTGTGTTGGTTAGGCAACCACTAAATAAAGCAACCCAACACAAAGTAATCACGTGAAATACATGTGAAACACTCTTAGAAACACAAAATCTGGCGTCTCATGTGTTTCACACGTGAGCCCTAGCCAAGTGCTTAGCACTTATGGCAAAAAGGAGGGTGAGCAAATAAAACCTGAAATCAATGCTCAGCACCCACGTGCTTCCCACGTGAGTGCCATGCAAAGTGCTTAGCATTCTATGATCAGTCAAAATGACTAAGTGCTTAGCCCTGTTTGGGCAGTACCCATATATGAGCGCTTCACGTGAAAAATACGTGAGCGCCAAAAAAGATTGGTGCACCCACATGAAATACACGTGAGCACTGCATATATTAGTGTTTAACACTACTGAGTAGCATAGAAACCCAATCTCAGCCCAAATTGGCTAAATTTCCCGAGGGTAAACCTCTTTGATTTTAAAATCAACCGAGCCCATATTGCTCATAATCTCCCAAACTGATTTTAGTCTTATACATGACTAAAGATCTGTCATTGATGATATCCAAAACGATATCCATCCTACATCTCCCAAGATAATCTTAGTCTCAAATATGACTAACGATTCTTAGGACTATCACCATTTTTTCCCTCAAATACGGGATTTGGTTTAAGGGTACATCTCTTCACACCTCTGATACATGTCGTTGTAATTCCTCAATGTCTTCAGAGAGGTGGCGGGTCCCGACGAACAACAACTTTTTTTACAATGATGCACTTCCAAATTGATGTGCAGGCCTCAAATCGGATCGTGCCCCAAATTGAGCACATTCCATATCACCATTGTTCATTTCATCACGTAACAAATACACGTGCGCGCAAGATGGATAAGGGATCGAAAGGTCCCTAAACTAACAGTCGCCTAAAAAACGGCGATAAAGGACTGGAATGTCCTTAAACTAACAGTCGCCTAAAAAACGACGATAATGGACCGGAATGTCCTTAAACTAATATTCGTCCCCAAAACGGGAATGTTGGACCGAAATATCCTTAAACTAATATCTGCTCCAAACACGGCGGTAATGGACCGCGATGTCTTTAAAATAAAATAACTAAGACCCAAATGCTCATATGTTTAAGTCGATCTTAATCTCAAACCAGATTAACGGTCCTTAAATAAACCAAACCCAAATTTAAAATATATGGATTTGGATCGATCCGCGCCCTACGGGCGACGACATAAACTAGTTTCCGTATACAATCTACGGGAAAACCTAAACAAACAAAAATACACATGACAGGAAGTGAACTGCCGGAGCAGGAGAAAATGGTTATCGCAATACGGTAACGTAATTAATTGTAGGGGCATGCGCCTGCAGGGAAGAGCGTCCCCACAATCAAAACCCCCTTATAAAAAGAGGGGGAATCTGACGAAGTCCGCTACAACGGCCGCATCCGTCCAAACCTCTAATATATGGTGCTATAAATAAACCTGGTATCTTTGGAGAGGTGGACGGATAAATCCAAATAACATCTGCCTCCAGACTCAAGCAAGACGATCCATCCTAGTTCATTGTTAGTTGTATGTATGCCCTAGAGGCCAGTATTGTACAGATGATGTATATTATATTGGATGCTTGGACATATATAGAGATGACTTTCTTGCTCGATATGATAGTATTCTATCTGGTTACTCTTTATCTTAACATGTACACTAGTCTCTTTATACTGTCTTATAGTTACATGTTGGTAAAGCCCTTAGGATTTGTACTTGACTACATGGACTATGATGCAGATCATACTAGTGGGGACATGGTAGTCCATAAGTACATCCTTCAAGGTCCCTAGTCGTGGGTGTATCGAGACGGGGCATCGATATACCAGTGTAGACTAGCGTATACGCTTCTCGACCCATGTGATGGGCGATGGATGATCCCATATCCATTGGTGTTTGACATCAGAGATGGTATACGGGTGCTCAGTGGAGACTGAGTACAATGGACGGACTCGCCGAGAACTCCCAGATGGTATTATACCTCACGTCAGATGGCAGTTCTCAGGTGACACTTGTACAGGTTAGTCTGTAGACCCGAGATCGTCATAGAGTCTTGTGTGATTCCCACTGTGCTTTGATCTCCACCTTACCACGTCCATGAGGGCATGCAAAACGGTGGTCTTTGGGCACAGTCCCGAGTCACATGGAGGCAATGAGCGATAGGAGGGGTTTCGTCTCTCCCGGTATTGGGGGTTGATGATGCGCAGTGCTCGATTGGCCGTAGCAGGGAAGTCCCTGGCCAGGGCTGATCAAAGATTTGCTGGTAAGTGTTACCAGTAGTTTCTCGACCCGTTATGAGCCTCACATCGGCACGACTTATCGGGTTATTGGGGTCTGACGTTTACCACCCCTAGACTTGATATGCGACATATCAGACGAAGAGACCGGACTGTATGGTAAGTGTTACTGGTCGGATTCGCAGGAGTGTGAGCGGGCTAGCTCGTCGATCTTCTGATCGCTCAATACCCGGGTGGCCGTTAAGTTTAGCAGACCGCTTGCGGCTTGTGGATGCTTGATATGATCATCATCTGCTACCGGCGTATTGACGAGTCTTTAGAGTCCTACACAGAGGTTTCCTGGCTCAAGCGAAACGAAATAGGAGCGCATATGAGATATGTGCAGGACCGAGAATAATGCGAGTATGTGATACCGCATTTCATTCTCGCGATATATGTTTCGATTGGTTATATTCGATATGACCTAGTTATCGAATCATTCATTCGATAAATCGATACATTGGATTCTAGTCGGGTATGTGCGACATGACCGGATCATTGAATCAAATGTTAATTTAATGATTTAATGCATAATTATATATTTGATATATTGTTTTGCATTAGCTAGTATTGGTTCACTTTATATGGATTTTCTCACTCGATGTGCAAGAAGTATATATGATATACTTTTGTGCACTACTTTGTATCATGTTTGATGATACTTGATAATGTGGTTAAGTGTAAAGGGTTAAACCATGGTTAAGTGATGATTAGGGTTTTGGTTTTTCATTTATTTATTTGTTTATTTATTTGGAAAGGATTAAGTTAAGAATGGTGGCTTATTTTGGAGCTATGTTGAAACTTCTTGAAGCTTTGACAAAGCCCACCATGCTTATCTCATCCTTAACCCTAACCACTCTAACTAACCTTGGTTTAATCTCTACACTTGACCATGGTCAAGATATGATAAGTATTCATATTAGTTTTATTTAAAAAAAAAAAGACTTATCATTCTTTCTTGATCTTCATCTTCTTCTTCTTCTTCAAGCTTGCTACATCAATGGCAACTTGAGTTTTAGTGAGAGAATTCCAAATCTAAAGTGAACCCATCTCCTATTTTTTCACCCTCTACCTCTTGCCAAGTTGTTTTGGGTGTTCTCTTCACAAGTTTCACAACTTTGTGAAGTCGGAGCTTGAACTAGTACAACCTCGACGTAGATCGTCTTTGACACGAAGCCGACGACCTATTCTGCCCGTTTTCCGATGAAGCCGACGAACGAGTCGAGGATTCATGATGGACAGCGAGGGCATGACCACGTGGAGCTAAGGAGGTGGAAATCCGGATCTACAAAGGTTGTAGAATCTTAACTTTAGTTAAATTGTTAACTAGATTTATATTTCGCCTAGAATTCTAGCGACGATCCGTAGTCTAGGGTTTCTCGGCACCATTTTTTTTGAAATTGGCATGTTCGATGCCTTGTGAGATCTCATCCGGGTGCCTAGGAACCTTTCACTGGTATCAGAGCCTAGCTAGAGCCTTAGGCGAAGTCTAGACGCGATTTGAAGTCCGAACGAACCCGAAACCCCAAATCTATAATGCTCTCTGTACATTTTCTAAAAACCGGGATTTTTCCATATTAAAATTGCCTAAAAAATTCAGCAGGAATATCTAAGAGTTATGGTGAAACACGATCTCTTGATTCATCTAAACAGCCGCGGAAACGCGGCAGAAGCATGCCTTCTGCCGCGCTTCCGCCGCTCACTGTTCATATTGCGCAATAATGTTTGCACAGTAACTCATATTTTATTATGCTGAATTTTCTGGAAATTTTTAATATTTATTCAAGAGTTGAATTTTCTGGAATTGTTTTGGGGATTCGGTGTTTCGATCGGAGTATCAAATTTCGTCTTTGTGTTTTTCCAGATAACTATAGAATATGTTAAAATGTTTGACCGGATACAAATACCCAACTTTTCCCCTGCCGGAAAAATTCCAAGTGTTGGATTTTTCTGTGGTTAAAAGACGTTCGAAGTAGTGCAAGTAACGCGATGGTCCCTCTAGAAGACAACAAACCTTAACTCGATTATGTGACCGTCTTGAACTGCCCTTTGAACCTTCGGGTTTGGGGCAGTACGGCGTGCCACATGTGAGGCGTTGGCTTGACCCTTCTACAGCTGGACCGTTGGTACTGAGGCATGAAGTGAATGTTTTTGAACCTATTTCATGTGTTGATCGGTGTCGGTAAAACTTGGGTGTTCGAATGTTCGATCGGAAAGTTTAATATATTCTATTTATCCGGAATTGGATACAATAATTGAAATTCACAAACAGTTATGAGATAACTGGATGAATGTTATAAATCTAGCAGTTTAGTCCCATACGATATTGAAAAGAGTTTTCGATAATGAGACTAAAATGCGGGGTTTGTAACTGTTAGGCATGTGATGTCTAAAGAGGTTGCGGATTCCAACTGTTGTAGTTTTACACTTTCTTTTCTGTGACCGTAAGTGTAATATGTGATATCGCCGGTTTCGTTGCTATATGTCAACGACAATTGGGATGGACATATTTACTTACGTTGATGACATATGATGTTATGTGTTGCTGGATATGTTATATTGGATCGTCGTGTTTGAATAGCCGGGGGTTTTTATGTGAGATGAGTGTTTTCCATTTTCATTCATGTAAAAACTTGTATGTAATATTCTTTTATTTAGGGCACTTCCAGGTAGCGGAAGCTGTCACCCTTTGTATATTATTTACCTTTCCGCATTAGGATAGACCCAAGGAGGGGAGCATAAGTAACCGGGTTCTGGGGTCCAGAGGGAGACCAACTCGAGGAGTCGAGTCCGGGTCTCCTAACCCTAGAATTGGCAGGGTTGCTTGCCGCTCTCATAGGGGTCTAGGGGTGTGGGATTGGCTATTCATCACGACCGTGGAATCCGTGTTTTATACTGGCTTGTATTGAAAACACGGACGTCCTAGTATATCCAATATTTCATATGTTTATTCTGCTGCGATATCTGTGATGTGATTCTATGATGGATATAGTATATAGTATATATGATATATTATATAGACGTTACTTATGTTTTACACCCGCGCTAGCCCTGCCCTGCTCTGTCGTTAGTTACCTAACCTAACGGTGCACGAGGGGACATCGAGGCGAATGCGGATGGCATAAGTGTACGTTATATCTATCTGTGATGTTTAGGTATTTAAATGATGGGACTTCATTAATGTGATTAATGAAAGATAAGAAACCTAAGATGTTGTGGAATCGAATTTTAAAATAAAATAGGTAGCTACAGTTCTTGCTTTGCATAGCGGTATATGTGATATGCCCTGCACCTTATTCGATGAGGAAAGGACCGAGATCCCTTCACCGGGAGTGACTCCTTTAGCAATAACTGGCAGATGCTACACACTCGGTTTGTTTTGATTGCTTCTATAGTTTCTGCTTTGCACAGTGATATATATGATATATCCCGCACCTCATTCGACGAGGAAAGGGCCGACGATCCCTTCACCGGGAGTGACCCCTTTAGCAAAACTAGAAAAGCCTCAAAATCACTCCATTTCAAAACTTCATTTGATTCTACAACGATATCAAGTTCATTACGCAATAGGTTTTCAGAAAAACCTGCGTTGCCCTCCGTCATTTCAGATAGGTTACATATAGTATTCGTGCTACATTTGTTGGCTTTCGTCAAGGTGTAGTGTGCGGTAGCTATGTGCTGTTTATCTGCTGCATATGATGCGACTGGATTAGGGTAGTCGTACGGCTTTGTTGGCTTTCGTCAAGGGTCGTGCGGGTGGGTTTAATTCAGTCAAGAAATGTACGGGTTGAACTTGACTAGCGGGCTGTGGTTTGTTGGCTTTCGTCAAGGTCATAGCACGCTAGGGGCAAAAGCATTATCGGGAATTTCAAGTGTTGAAATTTGCAATGAGATTGCATACCTTCTATGAGATAGTTGGATCCCGATACCCACTGCGAGTAAGAGTTACTCCTGGGAGAGTTTTACACATTGCAATTAGCCGATCAAGTAGGTGTCTAGAAAGGTGTCAACGGGGTTACGCCTCTGGGAAAACGAGGTTTACAGTAATTAGGTTCGTGCGAAAGCACGGGGGACCTCCCTCAAAGTACCGACACTGGCCTGGCTGAAAGATTGGCGAACTTGTAGTGTGTAATTAATCCCGGCTAGTCTTTCCTTTTAGGGTTTTGGAGGAAGATTTGATAAAAAGCAGTGGGAGACATCCTGATTAGATAAGATAATAACCAATCTGATCTTGCACGAGCATACGCTAAAGTGTTTTCTTCTCTCTCTCTCCAGATAGCGACCAGTTCATGCCTTAATCAAGATAATAATATGGATGTATTGACCGAACCCGCATGTTATACTGTGCTGGGGAACGTTGGTTCCGTTTTTTCTTATAAGTGTTATATGAATGAACAGGATATAGGGGAATACCAGGATTCTCATGCCACCCGAATGAAGAAAGTACATGTTGATGCATTTTCTTCGGGTGTGTTCGTTACTGAGAACTGTTTCTCCATTTGCTCTACGTCCTGGGTATTAGATACCGGGTCAGGATCCCATATATGTAATCAGTTACATGGGCTAAGGAAAGGTAGAGAACTTGGGGAAGGTGATAAAGACATCAGAGTTGGAAATGGTGCAATTGTTGCAGCTAAGACTGTCGGGGAATATCACCTTGTATTACCAACTGGTAATACATTGGTTCTGAACGAATGCTATTACATGCCGAACCTGATATGCAACATTATATCGGTTTCTTTATTAAGCAAAGAAGGATATAATTTTGTAATACAGGATAATGTTATGAACATTTTCCATAACCAAAAGTTGGTTGGATCAGGCACGTTATGCAATGGCATTTATGTTCTAAATCAATCAACAGTTCTGAGCATAACAAACACACACAAGAGGAAGAGTTCTGAACTCAACGAATCCTTCTTGTGGCATTGTAGACTGGGTCACATCAATGTGACACGACTGGCTAAGTTGCATAAGGATGGATATTTGAAACCTTTCGAATTTTCATCTTATGACACTTGCCAGTCATGTCTCAAAGGCAAGATGACCAAAACTCCGTTTACGGGACACGGAGAAAGAGTTACCGAACTCTTGGGACTGATACATAGTGATGTATGTGGTCCCATGTCTACACATGCCAGGGATGGTTCTTCGTACTTCATTACATTCACTGACGATCTCTCAAGATACGGACATGTGTACTTAATAAGACACAAGTCTGAAGCTTTTGAGAAATTTAGAGAATATAAACAAGAAGTCGAAAACCAAACCGGAAACAGTATTAAAATCCTTCGATCTGATCGAGGAGGTGAATACTTGAGCAATGAATTCCTGGACTTCCTAAAAGAGAATGGGATTCTCTCTCAGCTGACTCCTCCATATACACCACAGCACAACGGTGTATCAGAACGGAGGAATCGCACCCTATTAGATATGGTGCGCTCTATGATGAGCACAGCTGAGTTACCTATTTCCTTCTGGGGGTATGCGCTTGAGACAGCCATACATCTACTGAATATGGTCCCCACCAAATCAGTGCCTACCACTCCATATGAGATATGGAAAGGGAAGAGACCATGTCTTAACTATGTTAAGATATGGGGTTGTCCAGCCTATGTCAAACGACAGAATCCGGACAAACTCGAGGCACGGTCTGTTCTATGCAAATTTGTAGGATATCCCAAGAATTCTCAAGGGTATATCTTCTACCACCCTGAGGAACAAAGAGTGTTTGTTTCTCGGCATGCCACCTTTTTAGAAAAGGAATTTCTTGAAAAAGAGATTAGTGGTCATGAGGTAGAACTGGAAGAAGTTCCAGCTGCAGAAGCTACAACAGAAGATCTGGTGGAACCAGAGGATTCCGTAGTTCCCGATGAACCCCAGCCACTCCGCCGATCTAGTAGGGTTTCTCGTCCACCTGAGAGATACTACGGTTTTCTCATTGATGGTAGAAGCGAGGATTGCATCATGGAGGATGATGACCCAACTAGCTTCGAGCAGGCCATCACGAGTAGGGACTCAGTGAAATGGCTGGATGCTATGCGGTCTGAGATGGAATCCATGTACACCAACAAAGTATGGACTTTGAAAGTTGCTCCTGAAGGGGTAAAACCCATTGGGAGCAAGTGGATCTTCAAGAAGAAACTTGGTGTAGATGGGAAAGTGGAGACTTTCAAAGCTAGACTTGTAGCAAAGGGTTTTCGTCAAAGACCAGGTGTGGACTATGACGAAACCTTTTCTCCAGTGGCTATGCTTAAATCCATCCGAATCATGCTTGCCATTGCTGCCTTTCATGACTACGAAATCTGGCAAATGGATGTTAAGACCGCCTTTCTAAATGGTGATTTAGAAGAGTGCGTGTACATGACTCAGCCAGAAGGCTTCGTAGACAGTGGGAGCAGCGGGAAGGTGTGCAAGCTGCTTAAATCCATTTATGGATTAAAGCAAGCATCGCGGAGTTGGAACATCTGCTTTGACGTCGTTATCAAAGAGTTTGATTTCGTCAAAAATCCAGATGAACCTTGTATCTACAAGAAGGTGGCAGAGAGTAAGGTTGTCTTCCTCGTATTGTACGTGGACGACATACTCTTGATAGGAAATGATATTCCTATGCTGCAATCGGTCAAGCTCTTCTTATCACAAAGATTCTCAATGAAAGATCTTGGTGATGCCTCCTGCATATTGGGAATTAGGATCTATAGAGATAGATCCAAAAGGATTTTGGGATTGTCCCAATCCAGGTACATTGACACCATACTAAAGAGGTTTAGTATGGAAGAGTCCAAGCGTGGGAATTTGCCCACGATCTCTGGAGTCACTCTCTCCAAAGAGATGTCTCCTAAGACTGATTTGGAGAGAGCTCGCATGCAAGGGATACCCTATGCTTCGGCAGTAGGCTCTATCATGTATGCGATGCTATGTACCAGACCCGATGTAGCATACTCACTAAGTGTAGTGAGCAGGTATCAAGCTGATCCTGGAGAGAGTCACTGGACAGCTGTGAAGAGCATTCTCAAGTACTTACGAAGGACTAGAGATATGTTCTTGGTGTATGGTAACGGAGAACTCCAAGTGGAGTCCTTTACCGATTCGAGCTTCCAGAGTGATAAGGACGACTCTAAGTCGCAGTCGTGCTTTGTCTTTACCCTTTACGGAGGGGCGGTTAGCTGGAAGAGTTCCAAGCAGGAAACCGTGGCAGACTCGACGATGGAGGCTGAATACATCGCTGCCAACGATGCTGCCAAAGAGGCTGTCTGGATCAAGAAGTTCATTACAGAACTTGGAGTGGTTCCATCCATTGAGTGTCCAATACCTTTGTATTGCGATAACAATGGAGCGGTGGCTTTGGCCAAGGAACCCAGGTCCCATCAGCGATCCAGGCATATTCTGAGGCGGTATCACCTGATCCGGGAGATAGTTGATCGCCGGGAGATCGAGGTCAGGAGGGTTGACACGAAGAATAACACGGCGGATCCACTCACGAAGGCCATTCCCCAGATACAGTTTGAGAGACTCTTCGGGATGCTCGGTATGCGATACTACAGCAGCTGGCCCTAGTGCAAGTGGGAGATTGTTAGTTGTATATATGCCCTAGAGGCCAGTATTGTACAGATGATGTATATTATATTGGATGCTTGGACATATATAGAGATGACTTTCTTGCTCGATATGATAGTATGCTATCTGGTTACTCTTTATCTTAACATGTACACTAGTCTCTTTATACTGTCTTATAGTTACATGTTGGTAAAGCCCTTAGGATTTGTACTTGACTACATGGACTATGATGCAGATCATACTAGTGGGGACATGGTAGTCCATAAGTACATCCTTCAAGGTCCCTAGTCGTGGGTGTATCGAGACGGGGCATCGATATACCAGTGTAGACTAGCGTATACGCTTCTCGACCCATGTGATGGGCGATGGATGATCCCATATCCATTGGTGTTTGACATCAGAGATGGTATACGGGTGCTCAGTGGAGACTGAGTACACTGGACAGACTCGCCGAGAACTCCCAGATGGTATTATACCTCACGTCAGATGGCAGTTCTCAGGTGACACTTGTACAGGTTAGTCTGTAGACCCGAGATCGTCATAGAGTCTTGTGTGATTCCCACTGTGCTTTGATCTCCACCTTACCACGTCCATGAGGGCGTGCAAAACGGTGGTCTTTGGGCACAGTCCCGAGTCACATGGAGGCAATGAGCGATAGGAGGGGTTTCGTCTCTCCCGGTATTGGGGGTTGATGATGCGCAGTGCTCGATTGGCCGTAGCAGGGAAGTCCCTGGCCAGGGCTGATCAGAGATTTGCTGGTAAGTTTTACCAGTAGTTTCTCGACCCGTTATGAGCCTCACATCGGCACGACTTATCGGGTTATTGGGGTCTGACGTTTACCACCCCTAGACTTGATATGCGACATATCAGACGAAGAGACCGGACTGTATGGTAAGTGTTACTGGTCGGATTCGCAGGAGTGTGAGCGGGCTAGCTCGTCGATCTTCTGATCGCTCAATACCCGGGTGGCCGTTACGTTTAGCAGACCGCTTGCGGCTTGTGGATGCTTGATATGATCATCATCTGCTACCGGCGTATTGACGAGTCTTTAGAGTCCTACACAGAGGTTTCCTGGCTCAAGCGAAACGAAATAGGAGCGCATATGAGATATGTGCAGGACCGAGAATAATGCGAGTATGTGATACCGCATTTCATTCTCGCGATATATGTTTCGATTGGTTATATTCGATATGACCTAGTTATCGAATCATTCATTCGATAAATCGATACATTGGATTCTAGTCGGGTATGTGCGACATGACCGGATCATTGAATCAAATGTTGGTTTAATGATTTAATGCATAATTATATATTTGATATATTGTTTTGCATTAGCTAGTATTGGTTCACTTTATATGGATTTTCTCACTCGATGTGCAAGAAGTATATATGATATACTTTTGTGCACTACTTTGTATCATGTTTGATGATACTTGATAATGTGGTTAAGTGTAAAGGGTTAAACCATGGTTAAGTGATGATTAGGGTTTTGGTTTTTCATTTATTTATTTGTTTATTTATTTGGAAAGGATTAAGTTAAGAATGGTGGCTTATTTTGGAGCTATGTTGAAGCTTCTTGAAGCTTTGACAAAGTCCACCATCCTTATCTCATCCTTAACCCTAACCACTCTAACTAACCTTGGTTTAATCTCTACACTTGACCATGGTCAAGATATGATAAGTATTCATATTAGTTTTATTTTAAAAAAAAAGACTTATCATTCTTTCTTGATCTTCATCTTCTTCTTCTTCTTCAAGCTTGCTACATCAATGGCAACTTGAGTTTTAGTGAGAGAATTCCAAATCTAAAGTGAACCCATCTCCTATTTCTTCACCCTCTACCTCTTGCCAAGTTGTTTTGGGTGTTCTCTTCACAAGTTTCACAACTTTGTGAAGTCGGAGCTTGAACTAGTGCAACCTCGACGTAGATCGTCTTTGACACGAAGCCGACGACCTATTCCGCCCGTTTTCCGATGAAGCCGACGAACGAGTCGAGGATTCATGATGGACAGCGAGGGCATGACCACGTGGAGCTAAGGAGGTGGAAATCCGGATCTACAAAGGTTGTAGAATCTTAACTTTAGTTAAATTGTTAACTAGATTTATATTTCGCCTAGAATTCTAGCGACGATCCGTAGTCTAGGGTTTCTCGGCACCATTTTTTTTGAAATTGGCATGTTCGATGCCTTGTGAGACCTCATCCGGGTGCCTAGGAACCTTTCAAGTTCGTCTCTGTTTCCGGCGGTAAACAGATTCTGGCACGCCCGGTAGGACCTTTTCCTCTTTCCACTTTAAATTTCGTGTGTCGTGTTTCGCGAACAAAATCACGGCTCGCTATGGTTGCCCTTGATTCGAGGTACTATGATTTGGTGTCTTGTTCCTGTGAAGAAGAAGAAAAATCAATGGCTTCCAACTGCACAATTTACAACAGCAACTCCCACTTTGCCCCAACTGGAGGAGTGACTTACGGGCCCAACGTGGCCTCTATCTTTTCAATGCCGGTGGGGAAAGTTACGCAAATCACTACAAGATTGTTCTTTGGGACTATGCTCCCACCAGTGGGTGTCGGTGCCTCAGCGCCGCAGGAAGAAGCTCCCAAGAGGCCGGTCTTCGATCGACTTGCAACCACAACGGCTCCTTTCAACGGGCCGTCCAAATCTGATGTCTCAGTCTTCAACAGACCGAGCAAGAACCAAAACGGGCCCGTAAAGAGGCTCGTAATATCTGAAGGGGCTGCCCCAAAATGGATAGCCCTCCCAACTCCTCCTGCAGGTGAAGTCGTCAAAGGTGATTCCCCTACCAGAAATTCGGTCTTTGAAAGATTGGCCGGTCCTCCTCAAATTCTGCCAAGGACGTCAGTCTTTAACGGGCTGGCACCAACATCAGCTCTTCACCAAAGCTGGAGGCATGAAGAAATCGCTTCCAAAACTGAGGCGGTCCTGTCTGCAAGACACGCTCGATGTCGTCACTGGCGCCGAGGGAGAAAGGCTAGGGGTAACTCCCCCTCTAGACATACTCCACCATCTCCAACGGTGGAAGTTAACGCCGCTGTTCCAACTGGGAACAACTTTGATCTGCTCAGGAGGGTACGCAAGAACTCTCTAATGGCGGTGCTAAAGAAATCGCCCTCGCCTGCAGAAGCCATAGTGCAGGCAAAGACGGAGCGCCCCCATCAGCGGCTCTCCTCCCAAATTCATAGAGTTTAGCGGAAAGTCCAAGATTCTGTGATCAACAAAGATTACTCTTGTTGGCCAAAGAAATCGAAGGCTTGGCAAGAGGAAGACCATCCCTCCACCATACATTGAGGGACTTCTTCCACACGGGTGCCTATTACAATGGCTCCTTCAACTTCGACCTCCCACAAAAGAAGGAGGCCGGAGAAAATCCCACCGCCTGCGGCAAATTCCAAAGGCGATGGACCCAAACTCCCTAAGGCTGAGAGCATGATCGTGCATACGGTTTACATGGCTTCCGAGAAAGAAGAAAGCCGTGCTTCTATAGGTTATCGACCGCAAACTCGGTCACTAAAAAAAGCTTAGGAGCAACAACAAAAGCTCCAGGAGATGTTGACCAAAATGACAGCCCTTACCGGGCAGAAAGAAAGTCCGGAACCAGCGGCCGAACAGTGCCAAGAGCAAAAGACCGATACAGAGTTCCTGTGAAGGGTGCTTGAAAGAAAAGACAAGGAAGCTGCAGAGCAGGCTGCTAACATAAAGCAGATGGCTCTCTTGTTCCAGGACATAGTTGGAATGATGATCCAGCCAGAACCCCCAGCCGAAGATCTGCAGATAATCATCAAGAATGACAGAGGGGAAATATCAAACCCTCTTCTTGCCTTATCAGTGTCCAAGGAGGAAACAACCTCTAAGGTTGCTCTTGATGATTACATCGCTCAAAAAATACGAGCTCATCAAGCAAATGAAACGGCCGACCAAACTGTCAGAACTGGGCGACCATATCCAGGCTGGTATGACCAAATCAAGTACCCACCGGGATATACGATCCCCAAGTTCCATATGTACAAATGGATAGGCAACCCACACCAGCACGTCGCGCAGTTCAGAGCTTTATGCGGCAACACTGGAGGCAACAACAAACTGCTACTTCGCTAGTTCGTTGGTAGCCTGTCGGAGACGGCCTTTGAATGGTATTTGGAGCCCCAAATGACTCCGTAAAGACATTCACAGAGATGGAGCTGTTTTTCACACAGAAGTTCGCCAGCGCAAGCGAGCGCACCCCGATCACGGCTTTAATGAATGGCAGGGTAAGGCCGGGAGAAACCTGGGTCCAATATGTGATCCGGTGGCGGAACCTGTGGTCAAAGTACGAACAACGCATCGAAGCATCCCCCGTCATGGGCATGTTCATTGGAACCCTAGATCCGCAAACGACTGTGTCCCAGTTCATGACGTTCTTCAAGCAGATGATCTTCCAGGCTCTGATCGATAAACTGACCCAAATGGGCCAGATGGGCCACGGGCCTTCCTTCACAAATAAGGACCCTCGAAACGCCAAGGGTAAAGGTTTAGCGGCCTTCGTCGCCAATACTTAACAACAACCGAGCGACCCAAAACCGACGGTTCGCCAAAATAATGCACGTCCACGCTTATCCCTGGAAGAAAGGCTAGGACACACTTATTCGTTTCCCCACGATAAGATGAGGAGACTATTTAAGTTGGCAATATGTAACAAACTGATCACATTTCCAGACCCACAGTGTCCACTGCAACCTGGCGATGTCAACAACCCCAACTACTGCTCCTATCACAGAATGGCGAGCCACCCAATTGAGGATTGTTACGTCTTCAAGAACTGGGTCGTGGATCAGCATCAACAAGGGAAGTTCGTGCTGTCTGAGAACTAGAGGGTGAACCCATCACAGAAGCACACTCCCAAAAAAGTGGATGCACCGGGAGCATCATGCTCGCTCGTGGAAGAAACTCCATGGGAAGTCGTTCTTTCAGCTAAAACCAAAAGAATACTGAAAGATCTATAGGCATGTCCGACAGTCAGGTGGAAAAGCCCTCTTGAACCTGAAATTATCGAAGGGATGCCGAAACTGCGTCCCATACCAAAAGTTGTTTTCAATGGGCAAAATCCCCATGTCAAGCCTTCAAAGTCTTCAAAGAAAAAGAAGAAGACCAAGAATCCTGTGCAGCCTGCTGAGTATGACGAAAAGCGCACAAACCTAAAAATGTACATCGACGCGTTGGAGGAGTACAACCAGAAAGCACGGATACCGGTCACCCTAGAAGAGTTCTTCAAGATTATTCTTGAGAACGAAGATAGTGACAACGATAAGGAAAATGACTCATCAGAAGAAACCAAAGACTATGTAGCAAGTTGCCACATGGTTTCCCATTCGTCGTTAAATGGCGAAGAAGCTCCCTCAGCGTCAGAAAACAGCGCAGAGGAATTGGGGGCAGGATCTGCGCTAAAATCCCCGGAACTGCCAGAAGACCCGATCGATAGGCTGTTAAACGAAGCCTTTGAAAAAGCAAAGCTGACCGAAAATGCGAAACAACCATAAACGAAAAGGATAAGCGTCAACTTCAGGATGAAGAAGCTGCAACAAGGATGAGTCGTAAAGTACTCCAACCAAACAGAAGCACACCTTCCAAAAATAAGAGCAGGATCAAAGCAGAGAAGTAGTTCACCAAAACCCTGTCCATGGGAATGAAACTGCCACCTCTCGTAAGAAACACTCCCGGGGTCATATGCCTCGACGGAGAGGATTCACATCCAAACTAATGCCTAAATCATCGGAGGGTTACTGTTGGGACTTTACCCGCGCGTGCAAACGCGTATGTTTTGGAAATGGATGCGCACGCGAGCTCGGTCTCATTTTAAAAATTTATAAACCGCAAGTGCACGGCGCGTTGTAGCAAGCCGGCAGGTACGAGTCGATCCGCAGGGAATTGTGTACTAGGTTTTGTTGTTTAAGGTTCAACAAATAATGAATTGATTGGTTTTTCACAAAAATAAAGCATACAAAAAAAAGAAAACAAGTTAAGGAAGAAATGGCCGTGGCTTTGGCTCGGATGGTCAAATCGCGACGATTCCTTCGACGCTCCCTTGATCATGAGTTGTTCGTCCTTGTGTCGATCCCGACGTGAAGCATGACTTGTCAAGGCGGTTGCGGAGCACAAATCATCAAGTTCCTAGATCTCGACTCAAAACACGAAACGAGTCCGTATTGTTCACTTACCGTTTGTATGTCCAAGCTTGAGGTATCAACACTAAGCACAAGGGTTAGCAAGCATACGTTAACATCAAAAACACAAAGTAGCGAGTGAGATCAATTAGTTTTAGTGTTAACTTTGCTAAGCGTTTGTAATAGTATAGGGTATATGAAAATCGAGGGTTTGTCAAGCACTTGGTCACAAAATACCATATCCAAACTTAGCAAATTTAACACCAAATTGGTTTTAACTTAAACATTATGAAATAGGGAAGGGAGTGAATATGGTATATGAAGAGGTTACAAAGTAACCATGGTTTCAAAATACCATATCACATCAATATATGAAACAATTCTTAAGTTATAATCTTGTCAAGCAAATTAAACATAAACAAGAGGAGGAGGAAGGCAAAGCCTTTCATCTCACTTCCTTACCATTACCACCACCAAAAAGATTAGTTACGCATGATAAAAAGAAAAGCAAATAATAAAAAGAAGCAAGTAAACAAAGAAACAACAATATTATTAACACTTGAAGAAGTTTAGGTACAAGATATTGGTAACTTGTTTAACCTCCATAATGAAGCTCTCAAAAAGAAAGTTTGAAGAGGGAAGAAGAAGAAGAAACCAAGTTGAAACCTACTCAACTCTCAAGCTAAACCAAAACTAAACAAAAATGGAAAAATGTATAATATCTATGCACACCCTTGCCTCTCATCTGTTCTGGTATTTATAGGCATCAAAATAGAATAAACAAACAATATAAAAGGGATGACGTGATGTCTATAAAGTGACAGAAGAAAATGGGGATGTTTGGAGCAAGGGGGACTAGCTCCGCCAGATTTATTGAGGGAATCACCGGTTTTGTTGTGGTGAAAGTGGCTCGTTTTGCTGTGGTGATCTTGAGTGCACTCCATAATCTCTCTGGTGCTGTTTGATTTCTTTGTAATAACCTGGTTTGCACTAAGGAATTTGGAGGGAAACTTGAAGCATTATATCACATCACAACTTTTAGCATTAAACACTCACAAGCCCACTTGCTCAAGTTATGATGCCCACATGTGCCAAGGCAGCCCCACCATGGTCCAAGGATCAAAAAGAGCTATGTGCACACTTGTATTGTGTTGGACCAAAATTGTGTACACATGTTTATTGCAAAAGAGCTCTCTGAATATCGGCCGGTTCTCTGTTCTGATTGCAGTGTCGGCTCCCAAATGCTATATCCATGATATTGAGTGTGTTTCCAGTGTTTCATCACGAATACCTACAATCTGTAATTACCGAGCAGACACTGATTAATGGTACCGATATATAAAAAAATTGATAATAAATGAGAGGTATTAAAATGCAGTTTTCAGAGATGAACAAATATCCCCAAACTTATCTTTTGCTCGTCCCGAGCAAAGCAAAAAATCCTAGCCTCACTTTCGTAAGGAACACAATTGCACTGAGCACATGCAACAAGCCGTTAAACCTCTAGGTGTCCCTAGTAGGAGGAGTGTTGTCTCCTGAGGGTTTTCAGCGGATTACATCCACAAAATCCAGTCAATTTAGCGTCGTGGAGAAACTGTTGATTCTGATCTTAAGTTAGAGATTAAAGTTGAAAGTTCTATCACCCAAGTCAGAAACGTTAAACCCTATTTTTCACTCCTTACAATTTATTTAACATAAGCTCATACGCGTCTTTATGTGATTGTGCGGATAGTGTCCATCAGGTTTTTAAGAACTAGATTAGGATCATCATGTCATAAGTATGGACCAGGGTAGATTTCTAAAGGATCACACGAGTTTGAAAGGGGTTAAGATTTTCTCAAATTTCGTTCTCCAGTTAGGTTTGAAGTCTGAATTTATATCATTTTTAACAGAGAACCTAAGTCTTATTTTTCACTTCTACCTTTCACCTGTTGTTGTTCATACATAGCTTCGTGATAGTGCAAAATGTCTTTATAAATATAAACCATCATATCTCCGTGAAAAAAACCGTTTTAATAGAAAACCCGTCTTTGCCAAGATTATTCTCCTACAAAGAACCGTGAGGACTTTTAACTTGGAGAGAACACTTGCTTAGCTTATTTTATTTGGCGATTGGAAATTTAGCGAGTTTTGGGTCAACGACTCCCAAACCAGATGGTTTTAGGGCATTAGGTGTGGAGACACCCTAAGGACTTAATTACCCAAGTTACCAAGGTCACAAAAACAAAAGACTCATTTTATTTAAAATATTCTGAACTCAGTGAAAACGGAGATATAGCCAGCTTTTCTTTTAAATACGAAGACGTTACATGTAGATAAGGTGTATAATTACTCCTACAAGGTTCCATATAGGTTATTTTTCAGACTTATAGGTTCTATTAAAACTTCTATAAAATCCTTCATATCTACTTCACTGTATGAACTATTCTTGATATTGTTTAACTCAGAACAAACCCGTTTGATCCTAAAGATATTT
Organism: Agapanthus africanus; assembly: GCA_030015575.1. Taxonomy (NCBI): domain Eukaryota; kingdom Viridiplantae; phylum Streptophyta; class Magnoliopsida; order Asparagales; family Amaryllidaceae; genus Agapanthus; species Agapanthus africanus. Next base: position 945,637,802 of record CM057337.1, read on the forward strand.
GTCAATTTTTAAAAGTTTTTCAGACATGTCAGACTTTCATCAAATTCTCAAACACATACGACACATGTCAATTGTTATAAAAGACGTATATCAGCTATGGTTAAACACAAGGGAGGGTTATTTTTCGGGTCGTCAGTCTCATAAAAAGGATTTAGTTATTTCTAACTTATCAACCGAACCGTCAGACTTCGAAATCAAGTTCCCTCGCAAGCTAACATGATAAACAAGTTTTTATGTTTTGAAGAAATTTTTCAATTTTTATAAGTTTTTCAATACAATGCAATACAAAAGCAGATATGAAATGATATTATATGCAAAGAAAAGAAAAATACATAATGTAAAGTGCTGAAATGCAGGAAATATGCACATGCAAACTATATGCTGATACAAAATGCATTCAAAACAGATCCACCCCCAAACTGAAGATGACGATGTCCTCATCGTCGCTTGGCCTTGCCCTTGGTTCTGCTGCTCCCGCTTGCTTCTTCCTGGTTCGCTAAGATCTGGATTAGTTGTTCTTTTATTTCCTTATTCTGCCTGATCAAAGTTTTGATGCCACAGACCTCCATCCTGTATAGTTCATATGGATCAGTCGAAATGTCCTCTCCCAAGTAAATCTTTGAGGAAGTCTGTGGTGCCGCATGCTCGCTGGGATCAGTGGGTGACCAATCTGCTGCTCACTCCTACCGTCAGTATAACCCGATGAGATCCTCTCAATCTCCACCGGGACGGTGTCGTATATAGTGATGCAGGCCGCGAAATCATCGTCCTCCATATAGTAGCGACAAATTTGGGTGATGAGAATGGGAAGTAATGATTTGTGCACAGCGACACTCTCCTTGATTGTAGCAAATAGCATGCTCGCCATCTAAAATTGATAATCCTTGGTCATTAAACAATGAATAATATGCCCCACAATCGCTGGAAAAGAGGAAACTCAAATGATCCCCTTGACATTACGGTAAGCCCAGCGGCAAGCCGTATAGACGTTTCTATAAATCTGCTGGGCATTTAGCCCAACATCTCGTAACTCGCATCGTGTCCCCATGATCGTCCTATAATGGGCAAGCTCTAACGGTCTCTGAAAACCAGGTCGGGTAGGGATGTTGGTGACATTGGATATCGTATCTGCTGAGAATACCCTCAGTCTACCCTGAAAGTGAAATCGAATACGATCCTGGAGTATTTCACCATTTCTTAGAGTGTCGTAGAACTCATCTACCAAATGCTCACAAGCATACAACCCTTCATCCCCATACAGAAAAAACTCCCACCCCAACTGTCGGATAGCATAATGAAAATAGCTCCCAAACATCTCGTGGGTGAACACATCGACAAAATTTCTCTCTAATTCAAAAGGGGCCATGATCTGTGGGTTGGTAAAGTTTTCAGAAAATTTAAACAACGCAGGAGAGGGGGGAGAGAAAATCTTACAGATCCGACAAAGGCAAACGTTGATCAGGGAAGTCAAGACCGGCGGCGCCGGACTTTTCAGCGATGTCGCCGGCGGTATTCCGAGCAAAGGGGCTAGGGTTTTGGAGGAAGGTTTGTGGAGAGCAGAGAAAATTTCTAGATCTGTTTGAGTGGTGAGAAGAATGGGTTAGGGTCAGGGATCTGGTGACTTTATAAAGGACATTTTACAAAAAAAACCCTAATAAAAAGAAACCCCACTCCTCACAATTTACTCAAACCAGAAGCTAAATCAGCGTACTGTCCCCAAAAACTCAGCACTCACCACCCTAACGGGTGAGATCTTATTTTCAAAAAAACTAAGAAAAACAAAGATTAATTACCTTGTTCACAAGTTAAACGACATTGTTAGTCCAGAAATTAATACCAGCCATTTAAAAATTTTATTGATATAATGCAAGGGCTGGTAAAAGAATATGTATAAGAAAAAGAAAAAGAAAAAGAATATGTTAGATGTTAGTGAACGGCATGGGCGTGTAAAAGTAGAGATCAGAAGACGTTGAAAGTGAAAATGAAGTTTTGAAGAGGTTAACGAGTTATATCCTGGATGAATTGAATGTTCAAAAAGCACGCGTTGAGTTTCGAAGTTAAGTTCGTTTAAAATACAGAGTTCATCCACAAAAAGTTCAGCAAAGGAAAGGTTCTTAGAATGATCCCAAATTGTTCCTAACTCAAACTCACCAAGAATATCAAGTTCATCCGCAAATATTTCCTCAAAACTCTACATGAAAGAATGTTTTTCAAGGCTGCCTTCCTCCATATGATTTTACATAATCCTATTCTTATCACTATGGTTTACTAATTCTCCCAATACAATTTCTTCCTCATCACATTCACAAATGGGTAGGTATATGTCATCTAAAAAATAGGTTCCCACACTAACGTTTCTTCCGAAACAATATCACTAGGTGATACAAAAATTGTGGGTTCCTGATTATTGATCTCTTCTAATACTTTATCCCATCTATACCCGTCAAAATCACAAGCTCCTTCTTCTAAAATTGGAGTACAAAAATCATTGGGCTGACTCGGAGGGTTTTTCTGTGTGTCCTGATAACACTTAGTCAATTCATTTGCATCGTTATCTATGAAATCATCAAAATTCATCTGATCGTTTATCTTACTCGGGCGACTTCCTAGATGACAGATTTTGACACTGTGTGGTTCTAATTGACTGTGTTCACTCTTTAGAATCACTACAGCTACATACTCTTCACTTCTAGCCAAAGATTGAGCTTGAGCGTGAAACACTTGCTCAGACTGCTGTATAAATAGGGCTAGCACTGCAGCTGTTTGATTCTCGACCGCAATCATCACTTCAATACCCTTCTCTAAAGTGGTCAACCTAGCATTCATCTCACCATCATTCCCTAAGGATGAGTCAGTTGTTTCAGAAAGAAAGGGTTGTGACGGTGGTGATGCTAAAGCAGTTACCCTGTCGACATCTTTCTCTAAATATTCAATCATTAGGTCTATAATTGAAGTGAGATTGGATTCAAGAGTATTAAGTGGGTGACCATTATCAAAAATCTGGGACAGTTGGTCATCCCCTAAAGAAGGACAATTTTCATGAATGTGGGAAGAATCGTAGCAATTTGAACAAAATAATTGGGACTGAGTATAAATAGAGGAATAAAAATCGTGAAAAATTGAATTAAATTGTGTATCACTCATATCAATAAGAATTCACAAATATCACAAAAACCAAGAGTATCACACCCCTAGCTGTCTATGTTATGCTAAGTCAACTAGACCTGCTCAAGAACCTGTTTGTCGAAATAAAACTGTGTCGAGAAATGGGCTCAAGATATACGGATCACGAAGCCAGATAAGTGCAGAGATAAGGGGAGGTTTTCCAACGCTTTCGCGAAATTCCTTAATTAGAATAACCCTTTTCTCTTTTGGCGGTTTCGCCGTGAACACATGCCTAGACACCCCGTAAACGATATACCGTTAAGCGGTGTTCTAAACACAGTTAACTTCTCCTAATGAGCGCGATGTCCTTAAAGTCAAAGTTCTAATTGATTTTAAATTACTGTGGGTATGCAAGAATGCGGTTTTGTGATTTGTGTGCTATGGAAAAAGGTGATGAAATATTTTGCCGTATCTTGTTTGGTCACTTGCCCTTATATCCGTATTAAGATGCAAATGCGCAATCAATAAAAAAAATTTAAGAAATCAAGCAATCAATCAATTCTTTTTCGATTTAAGTTTTAAGAGCTGCAACAAATACGGGTTAGTTCTCTCTGTAATTGGTGGCAAGTTTGTGCGAAGAATCCTGCAGAAGATAGAATATTGGGATGCGTCAGATTTGAGCGAAGGTGTTAGAAAACTACGTACCAATGCGATTTTGGGTTAAGAAACCCTCTTTTAAGTGAATACAAGTATTTGAATGTTAGCTTGCGCGGGTCAAACTACCCGAATCTTTAACACTGTACCTCACTAACGTCTTGTAATTGAACTTTAATCTCGCTCCGCACGATCGCTGGTCGTAATTCCTTAAAAATCTGAAATGTCGGAAAATATGATATTTAGTGCAAAAAGCAATATATATGCCCCAGTTCCTGCAAACACATAATTAGAAAAATCAAACAATATCACTAGAATACCAACAATGCACTGGAGGCACAAAAAGAAAAATTCCAAAATATCATAATGAAACCGGTGGCGCCGGAATTTTTGCTGATGTCGCCGGTCGAAGTGAAAGGTTGGAAGCAAATTTTTTTTATGGTTTCTCCAGGATATCTTAGTGCTCTAATGGTTTACTTTGATTTTTCAGTCTAAGTGCAGGGTGATAGCAGGTTATAACAACAGAGAGTAAAGTTAGAAAAATGTGTGTTTTGTTAGTTTTGAAAGAATTTTGAGTTAGGAGTTAGTTTGTTAGTACGAACCAGAAATAACAATACCTAATGACTACCAAATTCCCGGCAACGGCGCCAAAAACTATATGAATTGCGATACAAAACTAACTACCAACTCAAACTATATGCTTCGAAAAGAAAAATACATAATGTAAAGAAAAGGAAAATACATAATGTAAAACAGATATGAAATGCGACTATATGCAAAGAAAAGAAAAATACATAATGTAAAGTGCTGAAATGCAGGAAATATGCACATGCAAACTATATGCTGATACAAAATGCATCCAAAATAGATCCACCCCAAACTGAAGATGACGATGTCTTCATCGTCACTTAGCCTTGCCCTTGGTTCTGCTGCTCCCGCTTGCTTCTTCCTGGTTCGTTAAGATCTGGCTTAGTTGTTCATTTATTTACTTATTCTGCCTAATCAAAGTTTTGATGCTACGGACCTCCATCCTGTGTAGTTCATATGGATCATTCACAACGTCCTCTCCCAAGTAAATCTCTGACGAAGTATAGTGGTGAGTATTCCCGCCTGTCACGCGGGTGACCCGGGTTCGTTCCCCGGCAACGGCGCCAAAAACTTGTTGGGACTTTACCTGCACGCGCAAACGCGTATGTTTTGGAAATGGAATCGTTTTAAAGAAATGGATACGCATGCGAGTTCGGTCTCGTTTTACAAATTTATAAACCGTAAGTGCACGACGCGTTGTAGCAATCCAGCAGGTACAGGTCGATCCGCAGGGAATTGCGTACTAGGTTTTGTTGTTTAAGGTTCAACAAATAATGAATTGGTTGGTTTGTCACAAAAATAAAGAATACGAAAACAAAGAAAACAAGTTAAGGAAGAAATGGTCCTGGCTTTGGCTCGGATGGTCAAATCGTGACAATTCCTTCGACGCTCCCTTAATTATGAGTTGTCCGTCCTTGTGTCGATCCTGACGTGAAGCATGACTTTTCAAGGCGGTTGCGGAGCAAAAATCATCGAGTTTCCAGATCTCGACTCAAAGCACGAAACGAGTCCGTATCGTTCACTTACCGTTTGTATGTCCAAGTTTGAGGTATCAACACTAAGCACAAGGGTCAGCAAGCATACGTAAACATCAAAACACAAAGTAGCGAGTGGGAGCAATTAGTTTTTGTGTTAACTTTGCTAAGCGTTTGTGATAGTATAGGGTATATGAAAACTGAGAGTTTGTCAAGCACTTGGTCACAGAATACCGTATCCAAACTTAGCAAATTTAACACCAAATTGATTTTAACTTAAACATTGTGAAATAGGGAAGGGGAGTGAATATGGTATATGAAGAGGTTACAAAGTAACCATGGTTTCAAAATACTATATCACATCAATATATGAAACAATCCTTAAGTTATAATCATGCTAAGCAAATTAAACATAAACAAGAGGAGGGGGAAGGCAAAGCCTTTCATCTCACTTCCTTACCATTACCACTACCAAAGCGATTAGCTAAGCATGATAAAAAAAAAGCAAATAAGAAAAAGATGCAAGTAAACAAAGAAATAACAATATTATTAACATTTGAAGAAATTTAGGTACAAGATATTGGTAACTTGTTCAACCTCCATAATGAAGCTCTCAAAAAGAAAGCTTCAAGAGGGAAGAAGAAGAAGAAACCAAGTTGAAACCCACTCATCTCTCAAGCTAAACCAAAACTAAAAAAAAAAAAGGAAAAATGTATAATATCTATGCACACCCTTGCCTCTCATCTGTTCTGGTATTTATAGGCATCAAAATAGAATAACAAACAATATAAAAGGGATGATGTGATGCCTATAAAGTGCCAGAAGAAAAATGGGGATGTTTGGAGCAAGGGGGACAGGCGCCGCCGGATTTATTGAGGGACTCGCCGGTTTTGTTGTGGTGAAAGTGGCTCGTTTTGCTGTGGTGATCTTGAGTGCACTCCATAATCTCTCTGGTGCAGTTTGATTTCTTTTTAATAACCTGGTTTGCACTAAGGAATTTAGAGGGAAACTTGAAGCATTATATCACATCACAACTTTTAGCATTAAACACTCACAAGCCCCTTGCACAAGTTATGATGCCCACATGTGCCACGGTAGCCCCACCATGGTCCAAGGATAAAAAAGAGCTATGTGCACACTTGTATTGTGTTGGAACAAAATTGTGTACATATGTTTATTGCAAAAGTGCTGTTGGCTATAGTACCCTCAAGGCAATTATCATAGTCGCAGGTATGTGATCATGATGATTGAGCAAGGACCTATACCGATAAAACAGTCTTACTCGAGATGATAGTATGCTATCTGGTTTGTCTTTATCATCATATGTTGATAAAGCCCATAGGATTCTTGCTTGACTGGCAGCATTGTGATGGTGATCACATACGTGGGAGCTGGGGGTCTATAAGCACATCCTTAAATGTCCCTAGTCATGGGAGTATCGAGACTGGGCATCGATACTTCAGTGTAGACTGGTGTATACTTATCTTGACCCTGACGAGGGGCGGTGGCCGGTCTCACAAGCTATTGGTGTCAGTTGTTCACCTAAGATAGTATACAGGTGCTCATTGGGTTATGAGTACACTGGACGGACTCGCCAGGAACATGCTAGTTGGTATTATACCTATAATCAGATAGCAGTTCCCTGGTGACATGTGTACAGGTTAGTCTGTCGACCTGAGATCGTCATTTGTCTCGTGTGAGTTCTTACTGTGCTTTGATTACTATCCTATCACGGCTCAAATGAGTCATGCAAACAGGTTTTAGTTGGGTACAGTCCTGAGCTACATGGAGGCAGTGAGCGGATCGTCGGGGATTCATCTCTCCCGGTATTGGGGGTTGATGTCGCGCAGTGCACGGGTGGCCATCACTAGAAATCCTCGGCCGGGGTATGTGAGAATTACCGATCCAGGATCGATAGTTTCTCAGGTAGTGATGGGTTTCATACCGACACGAATTATCGTGTTGTTAGGGGTCTGACTTTACCCACCCCCTAGACTCGATATGCGATGCTCTTAGACAAACAGACCGGACTGTACGAATATTATCACTGACAGGCTCAGTAGGGGTTTGGATGAGTTTGCTCGTCAGCCTTCCTTTCGCTCAATACCTGGATAGCCGTTACGTACAGTTAGTGCCGCTGATGTGCTTGTGATTAAACCCACTGCCAGCGTATTGATGAGTCTTTAGAGTCCCACACAGAGGGTTTTCACAGTTCTAGCGATATGGTGTAGGTGACGTATGTTGATACATACAGGTGTCCGATTGAATATGTGCACAGGCTGCACAGACTTTAATCGGACGGTTGATAATACTAGCGGCTTAGGATTAAGCCAGATTGTTAAATCAAGTTTTGATTTAATAATTTACATATGTATTTATATATATGTATTCTAGTATTATTGCTCACTATTTATTTTCTCTCTTTGGCTATTCGTATTTTCGTACGAATACGCGTATGTGTATTTCGATACATGTACCGGGAAGCATTCCGTATTTATACAGAATGGCTTCTAGAAAATTCCACTTCATTATTGATTTTCTTTAGAAAATCATTTGTTCATAATGAGGTGGAAATGATGACATGGCAAGGGTATGGTTTTTGGTCAAAGTATGGGCTTAGTCATGTTGTGATTGGTATGGTGGTATTTGTTTAATGAATAATGGAAATGACCTTTTTTTGTGGGGGCATGAGAGGAAGGGGCCGGCCACTTTTGAGGGGTGATTCTTGCTCATTTTTGTGATGGTTCACTTGGTGCTCTCTCACTCTCATGCTCACACAAAAATACTTAGTCTTTTTCAAGGCCTTGCCATCATCACCTTCTTCATCTTCTTCTTGAGATGCTCATTTGAGCTTATGGTTGAGAGAAAGAATTATAATGACACTATCCTACACCCCCCACTCTCTACTACTAGCAATCCTAGAGAGTCGGTTGGTCCGCTTGGCGAACCTGGAGCTTGTGCCGTTTCCCTCAGGCGGATCATCGGAGATGAAGGAAGACCGGTGACCAAAGTCGATCCACATCACTAGGAGCTTGGAATTGGTTGAAGACCCGAAGGACTTGGTTCATTAGGTATAACCGTTCTATCTCCTTTTGTTAGCTTGCTAGTTTTAGGGTCAGTGGTTTCGATCTTGGAAATCGGGTAATGGTAGCGCCGGGTTTTAGAAAATTTTTGTTCCGCATTTGGCCACGGTTCGATGGCCGGGGTGCTCCCATAACCCAACATGGTATCAGAGCCACCCATTAAACCCTACTAGCTAGTTTGCACAAGCTTAAAATCTCGATCGATCAAAATTTTCAAATAAATTTTCCAATTTGCCTATTTTCTATCGATTTTAAAACTTGGTCAAAAAATCTTTATGTATAGCTTAAAAATCCGTGCAGGCAATTGTAGAGCACTACAAGAAATTTGGAAGCTTGATTCAATTTTTTGGCCGCGGAACCGCCGCAAAACATGCCATTTAGCGGCGGTTCCGCCGCGCGTTTGTGGCCAATTGCCTCCAAATTTTTTCTGGCACTCTCTGACAAGGAAAAATGATTTTTGTGATGTTTTTTTAGCCCAGATTCTCTTGAGTACTGGTTTGCACTTAGGGCTACACGGAAATTTTAATCGATCGAAATTTTAACTCTGTGATTATCAGTACTTAGTTTAGCATCTGCGACCATGAATGTCATTTGATCGGTAAACCTTGTCTAATCTCTATAGTCCTCTTAGACGGGTTTGCGAACGTGACATTCACGTTGATGTTCTGTGTTGTGCTGTGATGTTGCGGATTGTCGTGGTGGATAGCTTGCGTGCAATGGTAGTGCAGTTTGGATTTATTTGTACATTTGATATTGCGGGGCGAGCGTCCGACATGTGGACTGCCGTCACTGCCTGTTTGTATATTATTCTTTTGACGCACGAACGAGTTGAGGTCTATGTACCCGTTGTATATATTTTCTTTTCTGTATTAGGATTACCCCGCGGTGGGGTGCACGAATAGCCGAGTTCTAGAGGGCAATGGGCCCGCATCTCATGGCGTTGAGACGGAGGGGGCTTCACTTTAGAATTGGCGGGCTATTCGCCGCACTCGTAGGGGGTATAGGTTGACCTAAGGAGGGGTGCTCAAGTTACCGGATTCCGTGAAGTGCTGGGTGGTCCATTCACTTTGTTGAAGGTAGCTGCCCCGCTTCAGGTTTTGGCGGGTAACTTGCCGCGCTCGTAGGGGTCTAGGAGTTCATTGCATAGGCTATCCACACGACCAGGGGAACATCGGGTTTTCAGTTGTGGCTCAAAGGAAACCCGGGGCTCCCAGATTATCTGTATTGTTCTGTGATGCTTATTACTTTTCTATGATGTTGCATTTATCATGCCTGGGACGATTGTTATATATATTTATATATACTAGTTGATGTTGTATATGTTTTGCACCCGCGCTAGCCTAGTCCCCGCTCTGTCATTAGTTAAGTAACCTAACGGGTGATGACGGGACCCAGTGGCGAATGCGGATGGCATATACGTACATTTTATTTTCGTTTTTTTCTGGTGTGATTAATTGATGGGACTGTGTTGATTCTTATCAATGCAAGGAAAACAAACCTATATATATGATGTTGTTGGAACCAAGATTTTAAAAACTGACATTACAGACGTATGTTTTTGCTTTGCACAGTGGTATTCGGTTATGAATATCCAACACCTCATTCGACGAGGCAAGGGCCGAGATCCCTTCATCGGGAGTGACCCCTTGGGCAGAAGTTTGCGTCAATGTAATAACTTTACTATAGTCGATTACTTTTTGCTTTGCATCGTGGTATTCAGTTTGGAATATCCTGCACCTCATTCGACGAGGCAAGTGCCGAGATCCCTTCATCGGGAGTGACCTCTTTAGCAAAAGTTTTCGCCAATATATATTTATAAAACCACTTGGATTCCTTCAACGATATCAAGTTCATTACGTTAAAGGTTTTTTCGCCAAAAACCAGCCGTAGCCCTCCGTCATTTCAGAAAAGCGGCGCTTAGTATTCGTGCTATGTTTGTTGGCTTCTGTTCATATCATAATATTGCATTATTATATTCCCCATTCCTAGTCATTTTACAAATAAACAGGTGCCTTTGACCCATATCTGCTACTTAGTTGCAGGTTACAGATTCTCGGGACAAAAACAGTGAAAAAGACAAAAGACGATACAAACGTGAGACTACGACCAATAAATGTTGGAATCTTGACCAAGCCTACACGAAGACCAGTTCACAAAGTATAAGGCAGTGCAAGGTTCAAGACTTCGTCACGAAGCAACGGTAAAAGTTCACTACAATTGTTCACTGTGGAGATCTGGAAGAAACCTAGAAGCCAATCTGAGAAAAGAACTGAAGAAAATTGAAGACAACATGCAACAGAACAACCCCAGGAAAAATGAGCCCACAAGCCCATTACTTGGCCGCGGATCGCGGCCAAACATAGGCTTTGGCCGTGGATCCTCGACCATGTAAGGCCCGTGTCGGTGCAAAATTCTATTGGCGCTGGCGGGCGTTGACTAGGTCTTTTTCTTAGGGGTTATTTTTGTAATAGCAGATGTGCGTTGATTGTAACCCTAGGGTTTTCTATGATCTATAAATAGAAGCCCTAATACCTCTTTTGAGGTATGCCTCCTTTCATTAATAAAATTCAGAATTCTTTTTTTGGAGAGCATCAATTTGTAAGTTCTTAATTTATTTCTCTGCCCTAGGTTAAATTTCTTATCTGCCCTAGGTAATTTCTATTCCTTGCCCTAGTTAGATCTTTAATTCCTTGCCCTAGATAAATAGTTAGATCTGTTCTTAAATTCCCTAATGAGCGAGTAGTCTCCTCGCTTGTTAGGGTTAGCATTGGGGAATGTTTGAGAGATGAAGATCTCTCACCCCTTTCTTGCCCATCACATATAATTAATAGGACTCCATGCATACATGCACACACCGCTCTCTACGGCACCCTATCCCATGAGATAGTGGTGATACTGTAGTATAAAGGCCCGGTTGAGCGTGTTTTTCATGAAGGTTAGGGTAAGGATTGATAAAGGAAGGACAAGAAGCTAGAGGAAGAAACACCTTCCCAATGGTTCTAATCCCCTTTGTTAATAATTACCATAACTCCTAATAGATCTTAATATGGGTATAGAAAGTGGTTAGATTTATTGACTTTCCAAACCTAACCTAAACCTAACCCTAGCAAGATTTAGATCTAGATTAATTTAGTTTTTAGATTTAATCAAACCTTTCACACCATTCGGAATTAACTCGTAAGAGCAATTAGGAAATTCACAAAATCCCTGTGGACCGACCAGTACTCACCGGCTAGCTACCAAGCGACGCCGTTCTTGATTGCGGTTACTAAATATTTTTGATCAATCAGCTTTCGTCAAGGCATAGTGTGCGGTAGCTATGTGTTACTTTTCTGTAGCATGGATATCCATTAATCTAGGACAGTCGTGCAGGTTTGTTGGCATCCGTCAAGGGCGAGTATGGGTGGGTCTAGATTAATCAGGACAATGACGGGTAGAACTTGACTTGCAACTTATGATTTGTTTGCATCCGTCAAGGTCATAAGCTGCTTGGGGTAAAAATAATATCGGGAGTTTCAAACATACAGGAAACTTTCCAGGCATGCGCATACCTTCTGGAGTGTGGTGACTTGAGTGGCTTCCATCAAGTTATCATGCGATGATAGTTGGATTCCGATTCCCACTGATGAGTAGGATTACTCCTCGGGTGATTCCGACTAATTCTCCTTTTAGGTTTGGAGGAGAATTCGAGAAAACAATAGGAGCCATCCAGATTAGATAAAATGATTATCCATTCTGATCTAGGTTAGAGTGCATGCAGAGTGTTTCTTTTCTCTCTTTCTTTGACAGTGACCATGGCCCGACCTTAGACTATGACTCAGTGACCAAGTTAACCGAACTTTCTTAAAATCACTGGCTTTTGGATTGTCCAAGTTACATACATCATTGCCACTCCTTCTTTTATCTTTTGCCTTTCTCCAGAACACCCCATATTACTACGAATATCCACTTCTATTGGATAAAACCATCGTATGGTTATATACGAACTCGAAGGAACTTTTTCGAGGATGGTTTCTGGTTCTAGAGAAAATGAATAGGATTATTCAGTTGTCTTTTTCTTTTGCCTTCTCTCAGGTCGTGAGGGCTCCTGGGATTAGGAGACAATACACCTATTACGCTTATTGGATAGTCTTCTTCCAAACCATAGGCAGGTGCCGAAAGGTAGGGAATGAAGAAAACCAATTAGCCTAAGTGTGGTGTACAGAAGGTAATGAGTAAAGACAAATAAAGGGATTAAAAAGAGGGCAAAGTAAATTGCGACTGCTATTCACGACCAAACCAAGTCTTTCAACGCCACTCCTACTTCACCTTTGTATTTCTCCAGAACACACCGTATCACTACGAACTTCCAATCCTATTGGATAAATCCATCGTATGGTTATTTACGAACTCGGAAGAACTTTTTCGAGGATGGATTCTGGTTCAGGAGAAATAGAATAAGGATTATTCAGTTGTCTTTTATCATCACCTTCTCTCAGGTTGAGAGCACTCCTAGGATTAGGAGAGTACACCTATTACGCTTATTGGATAGTCTTCTTCCAAATCATAGGCTGGTGCCGAACGGTAGGGAAGGAAGAAAACCATTTAAGCCTAACGAAGGTGTACATAAGGTAATGACTAAAGACAAATAAAGGGATTTGGAGAGATGGCAAGGAAATATATGGTTTCAGTCATGAATCTGGATAATGAAAGAGGCATTACTAGGAATACCAGGATACCCTTACAAAATTTTTTAATTCACTATGCGTTGTTAATTGGAAACTGATTTCCCAATTAGGTCCTTACTCCAGGGTATGTATTTACCAGGTTTGATTCTCACATCTGTATGGTTTTACAGATGATACGTGGGAGTAAGTTATTGGGAATTAGGTGATCATCCTCATTATATCGGAATTCGTTGTAATTGGTGATATTTGAGAAAATCGCCTGGGTTTTTGCCGGACGGCAAGTTTGGTTTTGAATATTCGTTGTTATGCACCAATTTCAAACTGATATATCTGTATGTTTAGTTTTATAAAGTGAGATATAACTTTTTGAAATTATATCCATTATATTTACCTATATCAGTTGATGGTTAGGTAAGGAGCATTCAACATCGGTGTAAGTCTTCATAACCATAGCACAGTTTTCAACTTACAACGCACAAGGTTTGAGTTATTAAACTCACCGGACTTATACAAAGTATTGTATGTTGTCCAGTGTCCATTAGGACAAAGGGGTTGGTCCTCGTACTGTATTCTGTTTACTTGTGACTTCTCAAGTTTTAGACATGTGTTTCGTAGAAATACAAGGTCTAAGTTTGAGAAGTTATAAGTAAAAGAATAAAGTAGAGAACCAGGTGTTGCAAGTATCGGGATTCTTCAAGGTGATCGAAGATATAGATACTTGTATGAGGTATTCAGTTGATAGTAATGGTTTTGAGAAACTTGTTTCTCTTTCAGGTTACTCATAATTGGACGCACTCCGAACTTGAGTAATGCTGATCGGTCTTTTTCCATTTAGTTGACATGCACTGGAGACAGCTGCATGATTTGAATCTGGTTCCAATTAAATTAGTGCTTTTGTTCCTATATTAGAAATATATAGAATCAATTTATATCTTAATGATGTTAAGGTATAGGGAGTCGTCCGGCTGATGCTTAAAACCAGAATCCGGATAAACTCAAGGCACGTTTTAGTAATGGCTGTTTGTGGGTTATCTCGGGCTTTGACGAGGGTTAATTTTCTACCATCAGGAAGATCAATAGTGATATTGTTCTTGACTCGCCACAGTTTTAGTAAAATGGATTTTTTTCAGAAAAACAGTAGTGGGAGTATGGTAGAACTGGAAGTGATTCCAGAACCACAAACGATTACGGAAAATTTAATAGGACCTAAAGATTCAATCAGGATTGACATTCCATTAGCCACTCCGCAGATATGGAGGGTTACCTCAGGCACCCGAGAGGTACTTCGGTAGCCTCAAGGACGGTGACAGGGAGGTTCTTGTTTACCCAGACTTGACACCACTGTTGTTCCAGACTGTGAGACCCAGCAGGAGGATGAGTACAACATCATTCTAAACCAGCTTTAGAAGTGCACGTGTATATGACTCTGCCAGAGGGTCGTCGTAATCAGTAGGAGCAGCGGAAGCATAGTCGACAAGTAGCTTGTGTCTATTTATAGACTAGAGCGGATATAGCGGAGATAGATCATCTATTTTTGATGTGACAGTCATGGGCTTTAACTTCATCAGAATAGGGGATGGATCTGTTAAGAAGATAGTAGGGTGTGATGTCCTGGTATTTGGATGACATACACAAAGTAGGAAGTGAAATTCCTATACTACGATTGGTTATACTTTGGTTGTCACACAGTGGTTTCTCCATATAGGTTATAAATATTATATCAGACATTCTGGTTACTAGATCTAGATTTGGGAAGTGTCCTAATCTGGGTACTTAGACAGTATTCGAAAAGCATTTTAGAATGGACGGCTCCTGGCATGGTGCTGAACCTATAGGTGATGGAGTCACCTTCTCTAAAGGTGTCTTTCAGACTAAAGGGGAGAGGGATGTGCATGATTGGTATATCACTTGCTTAGGCAATTGAGTCAATCATGATATGTCAAGTACCACACCAGCTGTTGTTTTTGCACTAGATGCAATAAGTTGATATATTAATCCAATCCTGGAGAAAAACGAATGGAAGCAGTTTATGAACATAAGTGGATGTTCTAGGGATTTGATAACGGCGGCCTCCTTTGAGAGACGGTTATCATTTCAGGCTTCCAAGGTGACCTCGATGACAGAGTGACTGTCAGAGTTATAGTTTTCCATCTGACGAGGGACAGTATGTTGGACAGATGGTCCAAGCGGATACTGAGGAAGGTATGGTGCAGTATACTGATTAAGTTCAGTAGACGATACAGTCTAAGAAATTTGCTGGATTTGGAGTTCATTTATGAACTGGGTCCCATCAGATATCCAGAAATATTCTAAGACGGGTATTGCTCATTTCGGG
Organism: Agapanthus africanus; assembly: GCA_030015575.1. Lineage (NCBI taxonomy): Eukaryota > Viridiplantae > Streptophyta > Magnoliopsida > Asparagales > Amaryllidaceae > Agapanthus > Agapanthus africanus. Next base: position 945,653,208 of record CM057337.1, read on the forward strand.
AGATAGTTTTCTCTGCGAAGTTGAGATAAAGAGAGACATAGAAAGAAACACTGGAGCGGATCTACTCACTGAGGCTATTTCTCGAACGCAATGGTTTTACAAACGAGGTTTGTGAAACTGATTAGTAAAGGAGTTGGGTGTTCAATATCACACGGGCTGTGAGTATGCGACATCGCAATAATTAGCCTTAAGTGCAAGTGGGAGATTGTTGGCTATAGTACCCTCAAGGCAATTATCATAGTCGCAGGTATGTGATCATGATGATTGAACAATGACCTATACCGATAAAACAGTCTTACTCGAGATGAGAGTATGCTATCTGGTTTGTCTTTATTATCATATGTTGATAAAGCCCATAGGATTCTTGCTTGACTACCAGCATTGTGATGGAGATCACATACGTGGGAGCTGGGGGTCTATAAGCATATCCTTAAATGTCCCTAGTCGTGGGAGTATCGAGACTGGGCATCGATACTCCAGTGTGATTGGTGTATACTTATCTAGACCCTGACGAGGGGCAGTGGCCGGTCTCACAAGCCATTGGTGTCAGTTGTTCACCTAAGATAGTATACAAGTGCTCATTGGGTTATGAGTACACTGGACGGACTCGCCGGGAACATACTAGTTGGTATTATACCTATAGTCAGATAGCAGTTCCTTAGTGACATGTGTACAGGTTAGTCTGTCGACCTGAGATCGTCATTTGTCTCGTGTGAGTTCCCACTGTACTTTGATTACTACCCTACCACGGCTCAAAGGAGTCGTGCAAACAGTTTTAGTTGGGTACAGTCCCGAGCCACATGGAGGCAGTGAGCGGATCGTCGGGGATTCGTCTCTTCCGGTATTGGGGGTTGATGTCGCGCAGTGCACAGGTGGCCATCACTAGAAATCCTTGACCGGGGTATGTGAGAATTACCGATCCAGGATCGATAGTTTCTCAGATAGTGATGGGTTTCATACCGACACGAATTATCGTGTTGTTAGGGGTCTGACTTTATCCACACCCCCAGACTCGATATGCGATACTCTTAGATGAACAAACTGGACTGTGCGGATATTGTCAATGACAGGCTCAGTAGGGGTTTGGATGAGTTTGCTCGTCGGCCTTCTTTTCGCTCAATACCTGGGTAGCCGTTACGTACACCTAGTACCGCTGACGTGCTTATGGTTAAAGCCACTGGCAGCGTATTGACGAGTCTTTAGAGTCCCACACAGAGGGTTTTCACGGTTCAGGCGATATGGTGTAGGTGACGTATGTTGATACATACAGGTGTCCGATTGAATATGTGCACAGGCTGCACAGACTTTAATCGGACGGTTGATAATACTAGCGGCTTAGGATTAAGCCAGATTGTTAAATCAAGTTTTGATTTAATATTTACATATGTATTTATATATATGTATTCTAGTATTATTGCTCACTATTTATTTTCTCTCTTTGGCTATTCGTATTTTTGTACGAATACGCGTATGTGTATTTCGATACATGTACCGGGAAGCATTCCGTATTTATACGGAATAGCTTCTAGAAGATGCCACTTCATTATTGATTTTCTTAAGAAAATCATTTGTTCATAATGAGTTGGAAATGATGACATGGCAAGGGTATGGCTTTTGGTCAAAGTATGGGCTTAGTCATGTTGTGATTGGTATGGTGGTATTTGTTTAATGAATAATGGAAATGATATTTTTTTTATGGGGGCATGAGAGGAAGGGGCCGGCCACTTTTGAGGGGTGATTCTTGCTCATTTTTGTGATGGTTCACTTAGTGCTCTCTCACTCTCATTCTCACACAAAAATACTTAGTCTTTTTCAAGGCCTTGCCATCATCACCTTCTTCATCTTCTTCTTGAGATGCTCATTTGAGCTTATGGTTGAGAGAAAGAATTATAGTGACACTATCCTACACCCCCCACTCTCTACTACTAGCAATCCTAGAGAGTCGGTTGGTCCGCTTGGCGAACCTGGAGCTTGTGCCGTTTCCCTCAGGTGGATCATCGGAGATGAAGGAAGACCGGCGACCAAAGTCGATCCGCATTACTAGGAGCTTGGAATTGGTTGATGACCTGAAGGACTTGGTTCATTAGGTATAACCGTTCTATCTTCTTTTGTTAGCTTGCTAGTTTTAGGGTTAATGGTTTCGATCTTGGAAATCGGGTAATGGTAGCGCCGGGTTTTAGAAAATTTTTGTTCCGCATTTGGCCACGGTTCGATGGCCGGGGCGCTCCCATAACCCAACAAGGGCTCTCTGAATATCGGTCGGTTCTCTGTTCTGATTGCAGTGTTGTCTCCCAAATGCTATATCCATGATATTGAGTGTGTTTCCAGTGTTTTATCACGAATACCTGTAATCTGTAATTACTAAGCAGACACTGATTAATAGTACCGATATATAACGAAATTGATAATAAATGAGAGGTATTAAAATGCAGTTTTCAGAGATGAACAGTTACCTACCCTACCCCACTGAGGAATGCAGTTCCTTTAAGAAGTGGTGGTAAGGATATGTTGCCCATAAAAAACACTTCGAGAGGATGAAGCGCGAAGCTCTTCGACAGCAAAAGAGTGCGACAAATGCGCATGAAGAAACGACTGGCAACTGTCATATCGTTGGTACCAGTTCAGAAGAGGAAAAGCCCCAAGTTCTTACTTTCGGGAGCGATTCTGAAATACCCCTCAGCCTTCTCTTTAAAGACTCCACCTCCGAAAAAGAAGGGGGAGAGAAGAACTGTGAGAACATTCAGCTGCATAACTGCACACTGCCTGAGAAGAAGCTCGGATCTACAAACAAACGTTCGAGCAAAAAGGACAAAGGGAAAGAAAAGATCCCAGAGGAAATCACCCTTGACGATGGAGTTGTCAAACAGCTCGCAGCCAGAGACCCTCCTAGGAAAAAAAGGTGGATTACAATGTCCTGGCACATTTGAGGAAACCACCCTCACAACTGAGTATTGGATGCTCTCCTCCTGTCTAAAGAGGCACGAGATTCTCTGATCGAGGTATTACAAGAGCTCGATCAGTTCCAAACTTTCCTCGCAAAAGAGAAGATGAAGGACGAGCTGAAAGAGGTCTACATGGATGTCATTTCATTCAGCGATGAAGATATCCTCTTCGGTAAGTGCGAGCATAATCGCCCATTATACGTTACCGGGTACTGCCACAACATAAAGATAGGGAAAATCCTTATCGACAATAGATCTTTCGTCAACCTTCTCAACGCGAAAGTGCTGAAGGAGATCTGCATGAACATTCAGCACTTAGCCCGGGATAAAATTACCATCTTCGGTTTTGACTCACAGTGGTCATGGATGCTCGGGTCTATAATATTGACGCTATGCTTTGGGCTGCTATCACTGACACCAAATTTCCTGTCATTGACGCCAAGACTTGCTATAACGCTTTGCTCGGCAGGCCTTGGTTACATGAATACAATATCATCCCCTCTACACAACATCAGTGTATGAAGTATTTCAAAAATGGCTTGGAATACACCGTTATGGGGGAGCTAAACCCGTTTTCGGTAAAAGAAGTTCGAAAATATGAAGACGCAAAGTACTTCCTACCAGACTTCGAAGATACAGAAAGCTGTCATAAGCCGGAGGATAAACAGAAGTCCGTCGCCACCATCCTGATCTTTGGGAGCGATATCGAGGAAGATGAAGAAATAGTCTACTCGGGACAACCCCAAGATAACAAGCCCGGACCATCTACTCCCATTTTGGTCTTTGGCAGCGACTCTGAGGATGAGGTCAATGCAGTGTTCTCCATCCGCCCCCCAGTGCAAACCCTCGATGAAGAAGTGGTTCCGCCTCGGCATTACAAGGAACATGATGCGCTCGATACATATAGCGTACAGGAACTACATACTTTCTACGTGTCTCCCAGGAGAAGAGGTGAAAAGGAGATCCTCTTTTACCAATCTACGGAGACCAGAGTAGAGAAAGAAGTCTGGCATGGTGCCGATTTTGCACTCGACAGGATTCAACCAATCCTTATGCCAAGATACTACACGGAGGGATTGAAAAGGCCGTTAAGATGCCAAGGTGTACCCCTCGAACAAACTGTTCGGCAAACCCAATTCTACAAAAAGATTTGGGATATCCTTAGGACCCAGTAAAAGATGCCCAATGGGAAGATGGAGACAACCGGGCTTGGATATGTTCGATCCAGGAGACAGGAGCAGTTCCACAGCTGTCTTGTCATAAACAGCTCCAGAGAAGAGGAAAATGCTCTTCCGAATGGACGTGACATTGAAGCAGAGCGAAATCCCGCTCTAAGAATGCTAAGTCCGTCGCTCGAAGAACAAATAGACAAGCTAATATAGGTGTCTTGTCAAAGGATTCGAGACAACCACAGCCGCGAAATGACTATCTTTGTAAAAGCCAAGACGCAACGCCTCAATCAGCAGTCTGCGGAAAAGGAAGTATACAATGGCCTCCATCCCCAGCTCGTTATATGCCCTCGCAAAAAGGAAAAATCCTAAAATAAAGGAAAAAAACAGGACAAAGAGCACAAACAACGTTCGAAATCAACAAAGCGGATTTAAGAAGCTGTGCAATCGAGAAAAAGTTGATTGGAACCCGTCCTTTATAAAGAAGATGGTTGGGAGTACTCTTTCCCTCAAGACAAGACAAGGAAAATATTCAATCTTGTCATGAAGCACCAAATGATGATGGTCCCGAAGTCACGGCACCCCGAACAAATAAACGAGGTCCATCACCCGGATTATTGCTCCTATCATCACGCAATAGGTCATCCCCTTGAAGATTGCTTCACTTTCAAAGACTGGGTCGAAGACCAGTATCAACAAGGCAAGTTCGCTTTATCTAACAGCTGGAGGGTAACCCTACCGCAAAAGCATGAGCCAAAGAGGACCTATACCGCGAGGATAGGACCCGATCAACATTAATAATGGAAGCGAACCCATACCTGCCATGTGATAACACTCTCAAAGGAGGGAGGGCACGAGACTATAGATGACCCCTTCGAGTGCTTCGCAAATGAAGACGAGGACGGGGTGATCTCAGAGTTTCCACCAGCACCAAAAGAGCTGGAAGACGGGATACACACTATGGCGGACAACCTAAGGAAAATTGACTTAGGGATGGAAAACGATCCGATGCCAACGTTCATCAGTAAGCTGCTATCTAAAAAAAAGGTAGCCACATTAAAATATGTGCTCATGCAGTATAAAGACTGTTTCACATAGAACTATTCCGAAATACCGGGTCTAGATCCAAAGGTAGCAGTACATAAACTGGCCATATCGTCGGACATAAAGCCAGTCAAACAGGCGCCAAGAAGAATACGACTCGAACTTGAGAGGAGTATAAATGCTGAGGTCAAGAAACTAATCGACTCCGGCTTCATCCAAGAAGTTCAATATCCCGACTGGATCGCTAACATCATTTCGGCGATGAAGAAAAATGGGACGGTGCGCATCTGTGTGGACTTTCAGGACCTCAACAAAGCTTGCCCGAAGGATGACTTCCCAGTACCTGTTACCGAGCCGATGATCGATAACACATCTACCGATGAGGTCTTCTTCTTCATGGATGGATCTTCAGGATACAACCAAATAAAAATGCATCCTGAAGACCAAAAACATACCACCTTCCGGACTCCGCTGGGCATATTCTGCTACAAGATGATGGCTTTCAGTTTAAAGAACGCTAGCGCTACCTACCAGAGGGCCATGACGAAGATCTTCGATAACCTCATCCATAAGATTATCGAATGCTACATCGACGACCTGTTGCTGAAGAGTAAGTCTTACGAGGAACATTGGGAACATCTAAACATAGTATTCCAACGTCTTTGGAAGTACAATCTGAAGATGAATCCTCTGAAATGCGCATTTGGAGTCTACTCAAGCAAATTCCCAGGATTCATCATACAGCATCGGGGTATCGAAATTGATCCCTCAAAGATCAAGACGATTGAGATCAAGGCGATTATGGAAATGCCCACGCCAAGGACCCTCATACAGTTGCAATCCATTCAAGGAAAGCTCGCATATATCAGGCGGTTTGTAGCCAACCTCTTCGGAAAATGCTGTCCCTACAGTCATCTGATGAAGAAGGGGACCCCGTTCATCTGGGATCAAAAGTACCAAAATGCACTAGACGAAATCAAGAAATATTTGCAAAATCCACCGGTATTGACCGCTCCGGTTAAGGGAAAACCTCTCATCCTATATACAAAAACATTTGAGGGTTCTCTAGGCACGCTATGGGCACAAGAGAACGACCAGGGAAAGGAGAGAGCTTTGTATTATTTGAGTCGAGTTCTCATGGGGAAAGAAAACAACTACTCCCCTTCGAAAAGCATTGCCTGGAACTGATCTTCGTGATAATGAAACTCAAACATTATGCCTGGCACATGAGGTCCATCTCATATCAAAGGTGGATCCTCTCAAATATCTGATGTCAAGGGCCATATTAACAGGAAGGCTTGCCAAATGGGCCCTCATCCTGATGGAGTTCTTGATAACGTATTGACCTCTCAAAGTAGTGAAAGGCCAGGCCATCGCTAATTTTCTCGCCGAGCATACGATACTAGCCGACCCCTCTTAAATTGTGAGTTGCCAGATGAACATGCATCCGACACAATCGAAGTAGAGAAGGAAGAAAATGATCCCCGATGGGAACTCTACTTCGATGGAGTATCTTCTATGAAGAGGCGAAAGCAAAACACCCCCATAATCAAAGCCGGGGTAGGCCTTATGTTCGTAACTCCACAAGGAGGGATATTGCGTTACGCCCTCTCCTTAACAGAGCCAAGGACTAATAACAAAGCTGAATATGAAGTTTTGATAGCAGGCCTCGAAATCGCTGTCGACATGGGAATCAAAGACCTTCTCATATATGGAGACTCCCAGCTAATCGTTAGCCAAGTAAATGGTGACTATTAGACATGCAAGCTGGAGTTGATAAAGTATGGCGAAAGGGTGCAACAACTGTTGACACAAATCCCTTCCTACATCCTGAAGAGTATACCGCGTGCGGAAAAAAGCAAGGCAGATGCGTTGGCCTAATTGGCTAAGGAATTGGCCGACGAAGACCTCGATGACGTAAAGATCATCGTGCAAAGCCGCAGGATCCTCACGCTGACAGAAATATCTTCGGTAGATTTAACAGAGCCATCCGAAGGAAAAGAAACGACCGACCAAGTAGCCCTTCAAATAGAGGACAAAGAAAAGGTCAAGGATTGGAGGGAAGTCTTCATAGAATACTTCAAATCCCAACGAACGCCCAAAAACGCGTCGTCTCGACATCAGCTCATGAAACGAGCTTTGTCTTTCGCCTTCGTCAATGATACTCTATATAAGAGATCATTTGACTGTCTATGGCTAAGATGCCTGGGGCCGGAGGAAGCAAAGAAAGTCATCCAAGAAACTCACGACGGACTCTGTGGTTCTCACCAAGCTGGGCAAAAGATGAAACTGAAGATCAAAATAATGTGTTACTATTGGCCCACAATGATTCAGGACTGCCTCGAATATGCGAAGCAGTGTCACTCATGCCAAATCCATGGGGACTTCATCCACCTACATCCAAATCCGATACACCCAACAATGGCTAGCTGGTTATTCGAAATGTGGGAACTGATATAATTGGCCTTATTGAACTGGTATCGTCCAAACGACATCGGTTTATATTGACAACGACCGACTACTTCTCTAAGTGGGCAGAAGCAGTACCACTAAGGTAGGTGAAGACGGAGAATATCCTCCATTTCTTCAGGACACATGTCATCTATCGGTTCGGCACTCCGCGATGAATTATCTCGGATAATGGGCCAGCTTATTGAAGTCATAAAATCAGCCGCTTCACACAACAACATAAGATAGATTAGAGATACTCTTCAGTCTATAATCCTCGTGCCAACGGTCTAGCTGAAGCTTTCAACAAGACCTTGACGAAGATTATAAATAAAATGGTGCCCAAAACAAGAGAGACTGGCACGAAAGGTTGCTTGAAGCTCTCTGGGCGTGCTGAACAACGTTCAAAACAGCGACGAATACAACACCATACGCATTGGTATTCGGCACGGAATGAGTGCTCCCCTTGGAAATAGAACTCCCTTCTCCATGAGTAGCGGTTCGATACGAGCTGACAGATGAAGAAAATGCTCATTTTTGGCTTGAGGAGCTTGATGCCCTCGACGAAACTCGCTTTATAGAACAACAAAATCTGGAGGCTTATAAGGAAAGGATGACACGGTCATACGAAAGATTGACTAGGCCAAAAACATTCCACCAAGGCGAGCTCGTGCTAGTCGTCAAAAGAGCGATGATCCCCAATCATGCAAAATGGGGGAAATTCAAGCCAAACTATGAAGGTCCATACATCATAGACAAAGTCTACCAAGGTGAAGCCTACCTGCTCATGAATATACATGGCGAAAGACTCTTCCGGCCAATAAACGACTGATTCCTCAAAAAAACGAGTCATGGCCTAGGTCAATGATAGATGACAACGCTCGTGTCCGCTCGTTATCTTCCGAAGTCAAAAACTCTGAGAGTAGTATACAAAGAAGCTCCGTTGCTTCAAACATGGCAACTCCGGACCGAAATATCCTTAAACAAAAAATTTGCCTCAAACATGGCAACACCGGACCAAGATGTCCTCAAACAAAAAATTTGCCTCAAATATGGCGATAACGGACCGAGATGTCCTTAAACTAGAAATTCGCCTCAAACATGGAGATAACGGACCGGGATGCCCCTAAACTAGAACCTCATCTCAAATATGGAAATATAGGACCAAGAAGTCCTTAAACTAATTATCTGCCACAAACATGGCAGTACAGACCGAGAAGTTCCTAAACTAACAACTGACCGAGATGTCCTTAAACTAACACTTCGTCTCAAAAATGGCGATACTGGACCGAAAATGTAGCGTTCTGAAAAATCGTTTAGGTGAAATTCCGATAATCGGTAAAATAACTGGTGTTTTCCGTAAAAACCAAGATATAATTATTTTTCAACATAGACTAAAATATACCTATTCTAGCTATGTAATGGCTAGTATTGATATTTATTTAGTCACTTCTAAATTGTTAGTTTACTTAAATATTTTTCCAAAATTAATTATTTTAAATATTATTTAAGCTCACACTAATACATTTAATTAATGATTTTTACAAATTAGAATGGGTTAATACAAGTTTTGTGCATAATGACACATTAAACCAAAACGTAACATGTTGTTTTTGAAATGAAATGGAATTGTCAAGAGAATTCTAGGATAAAATAAATTGGAAAATAAAATATGGTAATTAAGAAACTAAGATAATTAGAATTTGAGTTAATGGGTGTATTAATTGGGGATGTTTCCTCACACACACTCACACCTAACACACACTCTCTCCCCTCTCTATATCTGGCCGAGCCAAGGGGCTGCCCCCATTCCACAAATTCCCACTCCAAAAATTAAGAAAGGAAAAGAATAAAGGAAAAAGAAAACAATAAAGAAATGAAGCATGGTGTATTGTTATGAGGTATGGTGTGTGCATTGACTTTTACCCATTCACCTTCACCCCTCCCCCATTCTTGCTCTCGGCCATGATGGAAGCAGCCCCCCTTCATTTCTCCATCTCATTTCATGCTAAAACCTCACTCAAAAATCAAATAAAATCCACACAAATTTCCATTAACTCCTAATTAAACCTTTAACCATTTTTCCATAGCCTAAACTAACTTGGATCTCGGAGCAAGATGGCTTTTTGGGAGGCTAAAATTTGCATGTTAGATCTTCAAAATTTATGAGGTATAATCTTACTCTAATTGTTACCTTATTAGTATTTGTTGTAATCTAATTTATTTATGTGTTTGAATATGGTTTAATTGGAAGTTATAATTTTAAAGAGAAGGAGTTTGAATTAAAAAGTTAGGGTTTTTATCAACAAATCAAGTTAGTAAAGTGTAGATTAATATCTTAAGACTTGAAAGAGCCAACCTAGTTGTTAGTTTGCTAATTGTTACTTTAATTTGTCCTAATCAAATAACCATGCAAACTAATTTCTTGTTTAATGTTAACATGTGAGATTTAAAAGTTTAGTTAAGGGTTGTGTAACCTAATTTAAATTTTAAATGAATATTATGGCCACTAGATATTTTAAAACTTTTAAGATTTGAACTAAAATGGTAAGTTGTGCTTACTAGGTTTTTGTAATAATTAGATTTTGGTTCAATTTGACGTTGCGATGATTTACATGCTATATCCTATAATTTTTAGTGTGTTGTGAACGCGCGATTGGTGCAATTGGGTTTTAGGTTTGGGGTTTGCCACGTATAGCGACCCTAGTTGTGGTTTGTGGCGTTGTCGCAAGCGCGTTTTGTGCACCAAGTGCGTGCGCGTTTAGTTAGTGCGTGTGGTTGACTTGTATTGTTTGTGTTCGCAACTATTTATATTTACTCTCTTGTTTCTTTGTGTACGTTTTTAGGATTGGGGGCAGAGGCGTCGGATGTAGCGCGAAAATGACTGAGCTGAAATCGGATCAGATTGGCCGAGGCGTCTAGGTGAGTAGATGTATATCTACGGGGGAAGTCGGATGGATGGCGTATAGCACCCCCGTAATTTCATAGGGTATGATGTGTTTATGTTATATATATACCTATGTGTTATTATAAGATGTGAATACTTAGCAAGAAAGGCTTTAGGAGACCATGGGTTGGATTTAGTGTAATTGGAGGAAAGTACTTTAAGTTTAGTTTCTAAGTTGCGAAACCTTAGAGTAAAGGTTCATACAAACACATGCACACACGTGATATGTTTGGGTGTATATGTTTATATGTATATATATATATATATATATATATATATATATATATATGTGTGTGTGTGTGTGTGTGTGTGTGTGTGTGTATGCGTTGGTGTGTGTGTGTGTGTGTGTGTGTGTATACACGTATACACGGATGATGAGCCCAGTTTATGATACTTGGAGATGAGCCGATATGATCGGGCATGATGCCGTGAGTTTGTGATATGTGATTGGGTCGTGATATGATACGACATGATATTATAGCGGATCATGGGCGATGTGTTTTCATATACACGAGGATATATGTTTGATGATATTGGGATGCGCTAGATTTTAGAAAGGTACCCCTAATTCATGATTTACGATGATGATACCATATGAATAATGAGGTATATGTGATATTTGACCCGTACCCCGATTTTGGTATGCCGTATGATGGATTTTACCGTACGAGTTATAAATATGATGATTGATCTGCACTCTTGATTCGAGAATGTCGTACTTTGTATTTTACCGTACGTGACGCTATTGAGGTGGGATCGCCGACTACTAGATATATCGACTCGGATTTTAGGTGGATTTCCTTACCCTTTCGACTGGGCACGAGTCATACTTATTTTCAAAACAAACAAATCGTGAGTATTTTTAAAGACAGGCCGAGGGATACTATGGATTTTTCAAAAGATGTATCTTTTCTCAAGGACCCCGTAGCCCCTATTTTTCTAAAACCACGATTTCGTGCTATTTCAAATACCAAAAACTGTGTGACTCGTATATAGAAATGTACATTCTTCAGTGTTGCTGTTACTACATCATTTTCCGTATATTCATGTTATTCTCATCACATTGCATGCTTATACATGTATTTTCCTTAGTTATTATGAACCCCTGTTGCACAGGACATCGGCACCATTAGCGATGATGCGTATGCTCCACGTACACTTGCTTGCCGGCTCACACAAATCATCGGTAACTGCCATGTCACATACACTTTAGAGAATATTACTTCATGACTTGCTAGCTGATAGTTCCAATATATGATTGCTATGCTAGTTTAGATATTGCATTTTTTACTTAGATACCCATGCATGTGTATAATTGTTGTCATGCAATATTATGGGGCTTTATGCCGGTAATTCACTATTTACTTACTCTAAGATTTTTGAATATCGTATTTTCCATGAGATTTTTGGATTTGGAGAAACCTCAATGATTTTATAAACTCATTATCATTTATAAAAATAGAAATTTGCGGTTTTCTCGTGATATGATGTATGTGTCGTCCGCCATGAGTTTTCTCGGCTCTTGAGCGGTATCATACACCTGATTTGAGGAGGAGGATGAATCGTCTGCGGGTGCTTGGTGGACCGGGTACGGTACCCTGGGACGAGAGTGGTTTTGTGGGGATGACAATGAGCCTGGCAGGGACAGACTACCATTCCGGTGATGTCGGGCGCGTGCGGATATGCGGAGGATACCGACGTAGTCGAGAGATTTGATGTGATGGGCCGATACGAACTGACGGAGCCCGAGATTTGAGTATTATGTGTCGCTATTGGACACGGATTTCGAGATGTTTTGAGTGTCGATGCCGGGTACTCGGATTTTTTCATGATTTGTGTGTAGTTGCTGGATACACGTTGGGTGATGCATTAGTACATGTCATGCATCGATGTATTATTACTCATAACACGGACACGGGTACTTTGATATCATACTTATGATATGTTGTCACCCTTTTTGTAGCATTGTGTATTTTATTGTATGACCTAGGAGAGAGACATACATGCGATTCCTTCTCGGTGATATTTTCTACTCACGAGTTGGCAACTCACCCCCGTTGTGCCACAGTTTCTTGCAGGTTTGGCCGTACAGGTTTCGTTGCGGCTTGCTGGCATACTGCTTCCTTCTGGGTGATTGCTTGGGTAGGTGGGTTCACTTGTATCGTGACCACAGTTGTACTTTATTTATTTCAGTTGTATCTAGTAAACTCCATCAGCCAGACTTGTGTATTTGATAGACTTAGAACACCAGTTGTATATTCTTTCGACCTTAGAGTCGCGCGCTTGTATTATTATGATTCTTCTTTGGTTTTCTTGAGAATGTTGGTTTTCTTCTGAGTTTTGATCCTCGCCCTTCGGTGTTGTATATTATTTTGCTTGCATGGTGGTTTCCGCCAATTGGCGAAGAGCTAGCTCCCGCTTGGGGATGCCTTTATCCATTATTTATGTATATGCATGTTTGTACCCGTTTGGTCTAGTATTTACAAAGAAGACTCTGCTGAAATTTTCGGGAAAATATGATGTTGCTTTTAAATGTTTAATGCCACTTATTTTTTTAAAACCACTTTCTTTAAAACATTTTTTCCTTCAGTCTTTTCTTTAAAAATGGTTTAGATTTCTGGTCTTTGGCTTACTTAGATTACGTTACGCCTCTATAAGTTTCGTAATTCAAGTGCCAGTCGCATTCCGTACTTTCGGGTCGTGACAAAGTTGGTATCAGAGCGTTAGGTTTAATCTTGGTTCGAGTCTAGGTTTGACTATGCGGAGTCCAGGGCGTATATTTATATTTGGAACCTAGGCTTGACCTTACGGAACTTAGACTTGGTCAAGGGGGTATTAGACCCGAACTTTCGTCACATAAGTTGACCTTGGTTGATAGAGTAGGTAACTTAAGTAGAGTGACATACCGTGTGTATGTTCCGCAGCATACTTACGATACGTTACTCCGCTTAAGAAGCCTTATGATGTACATTTCATTGCACTGAATTCTATCCGTTCTTTTGATCTATCCTCATCGATGTCGGATGGTGGTTTCTGTTACCACGGTTGCACGGGCAGAGAGAGCTGCAGCTAGAGTTTGTAGGGTTCCTAGGCACCCTAATGAGGTCTCACAAGGCATCGAACATGCCAATATAAAAATTTATGGGTGCCGAGAGACCCGACTACGGATTGTTTGCTAGAAAACTAGGCGAAAAGTAAACTAGTTAACACTTAACTAATGAGAAAACGGAAATACAACCTTTGTAGATCCGGTGCTCCACCTCCATAGCTCCGCAACGAAGTCATCTCCGCTGTCCAAAAAGAATCCGGGCTCTAGCGTCGGCTTCATCGGAGAATAGGCGAGCTAGGGCGTCGATGTCCATGCCGAAGATGATCTACGTCGAGGCATCGCTAGATCAAGCTCCCTACTTCACAAAGTGATGAAACTTGTGAAGGAAATACACTCTACTACTTGGCAAGAGGTAGAGGATGAAGAAATAGGAGGTGGGTTCTCTTTAGAATTGGATTTCTCACTCTAATTCTCACTTTGCCATTAAAGCTTGTGAAGCTTTTTCTTGAAGTGAAGAAGAAGAAGAAGATGAAGAATATGATAAGTTATTTTAAAATAGAAAAATAAAAGAATACTTATCATAATCTTAACCTTAGTTAAGTGTAGAGAATTGACTAAGGTTGGGTTGAATGGTTAGGGTTAAGGATGAGAACAAAAGGTCAACAAGTCAAAGCTTCATGAAACTTCAACTAAAAACAAAAGTAGCCACCATTCATTTATCTTCCAATTTATTCAAAATGAATAAATAAATAAGATAAATGAATAAGTAAAACCCTAATCAACAACTTAACCTTGGTTTAATTCTTTATACTTAACCAAAAAGCATGCATCATCAAACATGATACAAACATGTGCACAAAATCATATCGCATATGCAATGCGCACACCCGAGTGAGAATATCCATTTAAAGTGAACCGATACTAGTTAATGCAAAGTAATATATCAAATATATAATTATACATTAAATCATTAAATCAACACTTGATTTAACGATCCGGTCATATCGCATATAACCGACCAGTATCCTATGTATCGGCTTATCGAATCAACCTTTGATTCGATAACTAGGGTATATCGCATATAACCTAATCGATACATTCATCGCGAGAATGGAATACGGTATCACATACACGCATTATTCTCGGTCCCGCACATATCTCATATACGCTCCTATTTCGTTTCGCTTGAGCCAGGAAACCTCTGTGTAGGACTCTAAAGACTCGTCAATACGCCGGCAGCAGGCGATGATCATATCAAACACCCACAAGCCGCAAGCGGTCTGCTAAACGTAACGGCCACCCGGGTATTGAGCGATCTGAAGATCGACGAGCAAGCCCGCTCACACTCCAGTGAATCCGACCAGTAACACTACCGCACAGTCCGGTCTGATCGTCTGATATGTCGCATATCTCGCCTAGGGGTGGTAAACGTCAGACCCCAATAGCTCGATAAGTCGTGTCGATATGAGGTCTATAACAATTCGAGAAACTACTGGTAACACTTACCAGTAAATCTCAGCAACCCTGGCCAGGGATTTCCTGTTATAGCCAATCGAACACAGCGCAACATCAACCCCCTATACCGGGAGAGACGAATCCCCTCCTATCGCTCATTGCTTCCATGTGACTCGGGACTGTACCCAAAAACCACCGTTTTGCACGCCCTCTTGGACGTGGTAAGATGGAAATCAAAGCACAGTGGGAACCACACAAGACTCTATGACGATCTCGGGTCAACAGACTACTCTGTACCAGTGTCACCAGAGAACTGCCATCTGACGTGAGGTATAATACCATC
Organism: Agapanthus africanus; assembly: GCA_030015575.1. Classification (NCBI taxonomy): domain Eukaryota; kingdom Viridiplantae; phylum Streptophyta; class Magnoliopsida; order Asparagales; family Amaryllidaceae; genus Agapanthus; species Agapanthus africanus. Next base: position 945,668,605 of record CM057337.1, read on the forward strand.
TGGGAGTTCTCGGCGAGTCCGTCCAGTGTACCCAGTCTCTACTGAGCACCCGTATATCATCTCTGATGTCAAACACCGATGGATATGGGATCATCCATCGCCCATCTATATGGGTCGAGAAGGTATACGCTAGTCTACTCTGGTATATCGATGCCCCGTCTCGATACACCCACGACTAGGGACTTTGAAGGATGTACTTATAGACTACCATGTCCCCACTAGTATGATCCGCATCATAGTCCAGGTAGTCAAGTACAGATCCTAAGGGCTTTTCCAACATGTAACAGAGAGATAAACAGTATACACGTTAAGGTAAAGATCAACCAGATAGCATACTATCATGTCGAGCAAGAAAGTCCTTCCTATATACGTCCCAGCATCCACTACAATATACATCCTATGTACAGTAATGGCCTCTAGGGCATACATATAACTAACAATCTCCCACTTGCACTAGGGCCATCTGTAGCAGTGGTTGTAGTATCTCATACTCAACCATCCCATAAAAATCTCTCTCTAGGAACAGGCCTTTGTGAGTGGATCCGCTGTGTTGTCCTCTGAGTCTACTCTCCTAACCTCGATCTCCCTGGAGATCAACCATCTCCATGATCAAGTGATACTGCCTTAGAATATGTCTGGATCACTGATAGGACCGGCGTTCCTTGGCATAAGCCACAACTCTATTGTCACACAATGGGAGGAATATAGTTCATCTCATGAACCAATATACACCCAAACAGCCTCTTTGGTAGCATCTCAAGTAGCGATGTATCATGCCTTTATCGTCTAGTATGTCACTGTATCTAGATTGGAACTCTTCCAACATACCGTCCCTTTACTGAGGGTAAAGACAATGCCTGTGACTGACATTCAGTCGTCATTATCACCCTGGAACCCTTCCAGTGATTCTCCCTAGGATCAATTGATACCATCTCACTACAGCTAGTGAGTATTCTAACATCCAGTTAGATCTATCTTATAAATCCAAAACCCAGGATTTAGTAGGTATCATTTTGATCCTATTGGAGAATCATAGTGATAAGCGGAGATTGATCGAGCGTAGCATAGGAAACTTCTTCCCTATCAAGAGTATGTCATCCACGTACTCTACGAGGATCGTCACCATACTCCCTACTACCTTTTTGTATATACAAGGTTCATCTACCATTTGGATGATGTCAAACTCTTTGACTAATCCATCAAAACAGATGTTCCAACTCCGCGATGCCTGCTTTATCATATAAAGCATCTTACACATGTTTCCGCTGCTCCCACTGTCTACGAAGCCCTCTGGCTGTGTACTTATAGACGCACTCTTCTAAAACATCATTTAGAAAAGTAGTCATGGTATGTAGCCGTGACAAGTAGGATCTGGATGGACTTAAGCATAGCTACTGGAAAAGGTTTCATCATTATCCATGCCTGGTCGATGACGAAAACCTTTAACAAGTCTAGCTTTGAAAGTCTCAACTTTTCTATGTACACCAAGTAATCTTCTCAAGATATACTTGCTCCTGATGGGGATTTAACCCTTCAGATATAGCAGCTAAAGTCCATACTTTGCTGGTGTATAAGGATTCCATCTCAGATCACTAAGCATCCAGCCATTCTTACAGAGTCTTACTCCTGATGGCCAGCTCGAAGCTAGTTGGGTCATCATCTCATGATGTAATCCTCGCTCCCACTGTCATAGAGAAACCGAAGTATCTCTCAGGTGGGTGAGGAACCCTACTAGATCGGCGGAGAGGCTGAGGTTCGTTGGTATCTACTGAATCCTTTGGTTGTTCCAAATGATCTGCTGTATTTTGTATAGCTGGAACCTTTCCAGTTCTACATTACAGACTTTGCCTCGAGCTTGTCCGGATCATGCTTTTAGACATAGGCCGGACAACCCCAAATCTTAACTAACTTAAGACATGGGCTCTTCCCATTCCATATCACATATGAGTGGTAGGCAACTGATTTGATTTGAACCCTATTCAATAGGTATGCAGCTTCTCAAGTGCATAACTCCCAAAAGGAAATAGGTAACTCAGTAGTACTCATCATAGAGCACACCATATCATATAGGGTGTGATTGCTCCGCCCCGATATACCATCGTGCTATGGTGTATTCGGAGGAGTAATGCCGAGAGAGAATCTCATTCTCCTTTAGAATAGTCCAGGATTTCCGTGCTCAAGTATTCTCCTCCTTGATCACATCAAAGGACATAATACTTATACCCGTATATTGGTTCTCTACTTCTAACTTATATTCCGTGAATATCTCAAAAGGTTCGGACTTGTATTTCAACAGGAACATAGGTCTGAAACTCGAAAGATCATCAGAGAATGTAATGAAGTATAAAGAATCATTCCTGGCATATGTAGACAGGGGACCTGACATACATCAACATGTATCATCCCAAGAGTTCACTAACTCTTTCTCTGTTTCCAATAAACAGAGCTATGGTCATCTTATCTTTGTGACATGACTAGCTAGTTTCACAAGATGTAAATTCAAACTGATTTAAATATGCATCTACATGTAACTACAGCCAGTCGGGTCGCATAGATATGACCTAGTCTACAATGCCTCAAGAAGGATTCGTTCATATCCGAACTCTTCCTCTTCTGTGTGTTCCGTATACAAAGAACTGTAGTTTGATTTAGAACATTAATGCTTTTAGATAACGTGCCTGAACCGATCAACTTTTGATATAGGAAATGTTTAAAACATTATCCAACAATACAAAATTTTATCGTTTCTTTACTAATAAAGAGACAGATATGATTTTGTATATCAGGTTCGGTATCTAATAACATTCGTTCAGAATCAATGTATTGGTAATACAGGGTGACAGTGACCGACAGACTTGGCTGCAACACTTGCCCCGTTTTCTGCCTCATGAAACTTATCACCCGTTCTCAGTTCTCTCCCTTTCTGTAGCCCTATGTAACAAATTACATATCTGGGATCCTGATCTGGTATCACATACCCAGGATGTAAAGGATACTGAGAAACAGTTCTCTGTAATGAACACACCCGAAGATGATGCATCAGCATGCACTCTCTTCGTTTGGGCGGCACGGGAATTCTGGTAATCCCCAATTTCCTGCTCTGTCTTATAACAATTATAAGGTGGAGCGGGACCAACGTTCCCCAGCTCAGTATAACAAGCGGGTTCGGTCAATAATCCGTATTATTATCTTGATTAAGGCGTGATATGGTCGCTACCTGGAGAGAGAGAGAAGAAAACACTCAGCGTGCGCTCTTGCAAGAATAGATTGGTTATTATTTTATCTAATCAGGATGGCTCCCACTGCTTTTTATCAAATCTTCCTTCAAACCCTAAAAGGAAAGACTAGCCGGGATTAATTACACACTACAAGTTCGCCAATCTTTCAGCCAGGCCAGTGTCGGTACTTTGAGGGAGGTCCCCCGTGCTTTCGCACGAACCTAATTAATGTAAACCTCGTTTTCCCAGAGGCGTAACCTCGTTGACACCTTTCTAGACACCTACTTGATCGGCTAATTGTAATGTATAAAACTCTCCCAGGAGTAACTCTTACTCGCAGTGGGTATCGGGATCCAACTATCTCATAGAAGGTATGCAATCTCATTGCAAATTTCAACACTTGAAATTCCCGATAATATTTTGCCCCATGCGATCTATGACCTTGACTGAGTCAACAAACCATAGACCGCAAGTAAAGTTCAACCCGTCATTTCTCGATTGAATTAAACCCACCCGCACGACCCTTGACTGAGTCAACAAGGCCGCACGACTACCCTAATCCAATCGCATCATATGCTTTGCAGATAAACAATAATCAGCTACCGCACACTACGCCTTGACTGAGTCAACAAACGCAGCACGAATACTAACTATTACCTATCTGAAATGACGGAGGGCTACGACAGGTTTTTAAGAAAACCTTTTGCGTAATGAACTTTATATCGTTGTAGGATCGAATGAATTTTAAAATGGAGTGCTTTTGAGGCTTTTCTAGTTTTGCTAAAGGAGTCACTCCCGGTGAAGGGATCGTCGGTCCTTTCCTCGTCGAATGAGGTGCGGGATATATCATATATATCACTGTGCAAAGCAAAAACACTTAAAAGCAATCAAAAGACAAACCGAGTGTGTAGCATCTGCCAGTTATTGCTAAAGGAGTCACTCCCGGTGAAGGGATCTCGGTCCTTTCCCTATCGAATAAGGTGCAGGATATATCGCATATACTGCTGTGCAAAGCAAGAACTGTAGCTACCTGTTTTATTTTGAAATTCGATTCTACAACATCTTAGGTTTCTTTTACTTTCATTAATCACATTAATGAAGTCCCATCATTTAAGTACCTAAACATCACAGATAAATACGACGTACACTTATGCCATCCGCATTCGCCTCGATGTCCCCTCGTGCACCGTTAGGTTAGGTGACTAACGGCAGAGCGGGGCAGGGCTAGCGCGGGTGTAAAACATAAGTAACGTCTATATAATATATCATATATACTATATACCGTATCTATCTCAGAACATCACATGATCACATCACAGATATCGCAGCAGAAGAAACATATGAAATATTGGATATACTAGGACGTCCGTGTTTTCAATACGAGCCAGTATAAAACACGGATTCCACGGTCGCGATGAATAGCCAAACCCACACCCCTAGACCCCTACGAGAGCGGCAAGCAACCCTACCAATTCTAGAGTTAGGAGACCCAGACTCGACTCCTCGAGTTGGTCTCCCACTGGACTCCAGAACCCGGTCACTTGTGCCCTCCTCCTTGGGTCTATCCTAGTGCGGAAAAGTAAATAATATACAAACGGTGACAACTTCCGCAACCTGGAAGCGCCCCAATAAAAGAATATTACATACAAGTTTTTACATGAATGAAAATGAAAAACACTCATCCCACATAAAAACCCCCGGCTATTCAAACACGACAATCCAATATAACATATCCAGCAACACATAACATCACACGTCATCAACGTAAGTAAATATGCGCATCCCAATTGTCGTTGACATATAGCAACGAAACCGGCGATATCACATATTACACTTACGGTCACAGAAAAGAAAGTGTAAAACTACAACAGTTGGAATCCGCAACCACTTTAGACATCGCATGCCTAATCAAATGAATTACTTAGACATCGCATGCCTAACAGTTATAAACCTCGCATTTTAGTCTCATTATCAAAAACACTTTTCAATATCAAGTCGGGCAATTCAACAAGATTCCCGAGATGCTGATCGAATGCTCGTCGCAAACTTCAGCAGACGGCTGCACCCCCGATACCGTCGACGAAGTGCACCAAGGCGGAACACCGCCACCGCGAGCACCCGAACGGATGCTTTCGGCGACGGGGTTCTCCTACAGTCACTTGGTCGGGGCTATGGAGTGAAGCTGTCTATTAAGTTTACCCGGCGAGTATCCGCGTACGCTACGTGATTGCGACGGACTTTTGATCACATCAAAATTCCGTGGCAACCGATCAAGTGAGACTAAATTGCTACGTTTATAACATTCATTCAGTTATTACATAACTTTTGTGAATTCCAATTATTGTATCCCATTCCAGATAATTAGAAAATGTTAAACTTTCCGATTGAACATTCGAACACCCAAGTTTTCCCGATGCAGATCAACACATGAAATAAGTCTAACAACATTCAGTTCGTGCCTCAGTACCAACGGTCCAGCCGTAGAAGGGTCAAGCCAACGCCTCACATGTGGCACGCCGTACTCCCCCAAACCCGAAGGTTCAAAAGGCAGTTCAAGACGGTCACATAATCGAGTTAAGGTTTGTTGTCTTCTAGAGGGTCCATCGCGTTACTTGCACTACTTAGAACGTCGTTAAACTGCGGAAAAATCCAACACTTGGAAATTTCCCGACAGGGGAAAAATTGGGTATTTATATCCGGTCGAACTTTTTAACATATTCTAAAATTTATCCGGAAAGCCAAATAGACAAAATTTGATAACCAGATCGAAACACCGAATCCCCAAAACAACCCAGAAAATAAAACTCTGGAATAAATATTAAAATACTCCCAGGAAAACCAGCACTGACAATTATTGATTATGGTGCAAATTTCGATGTACAATAGGACAAAATGGCCGCGGATGCGCCGCACGAGCCATGCTCGTGCCGCTGATCCGCGGCTGAATAAAGGAATTAGGTTATAAAATTTCACCATAACTCTTAGATATCTGTGCTGGTTTTTCTGAATATTTTTAATTTTGAAAAAGACCAGATTTCAGAATTCGTCCAGAGAGCAATTTGCCGGGTTGGTTTCGGGTTCGTTCGGGCTTCAAATTCCGTCTAGACTTCGCCTAAGGCTCTAGCTAGGCTCTGATACCACTGTAGGGTTCCTAGGCACCCTAATGAGGTCTCACAAGGCATCGAACATGCCAATATAAAAATTTATGGGTGCCGAGAGACCCGACTACGGATCGTTTGCTAGAAAACTAGGCGAAAAGTAAACTAGTTAACACTTAACTAATGAGAAAACAGAAATACAACCTTTGTAGATCCGGTGCTCCACCTCCATAGCTCCGCAACGAAGTCATCTCCGCTGTCCAAAAAGAATCCGGGCTCTAGCGTCGGCTTCATCGGAGAATAGGCGAGCTAGGTCGTCGATGTCCATGCCGAAGATGATCTACGTCGAAGCATCGCTAGATCAAGCTCCCTACTTCACAAAGTGATGAAACTTGTGAAGGAAACACACTCTACTACTTGGCAAGAGGTAGAGGATGAAGAAATAGGAGGTGGGTTCTCTTTAGAATTGGATTTCTCACTCTAATTCTCACTTTGCCATTAAAGCTTGTGAAGCTTTTTCTTGAAGTGAAGAAGAAGAAGATGAAGAATATAATAAGTTATTTTAAAATAGAAAAATAAAAGAATACTTATCATAATTTTAACCTTAGTTAAGTGTAGAGAATTGACTAAGGTTGGGTTGAATGGTTAGGGTTAAGGATGAGAACAAAAGGTCAACAAGTCAAAGCTTCATGAAACTTCAACTAAAAACAAAAGTAGCCACCATTCATTTATCTTCCAATTTATTCAAAATGAATAAATAAATAAGATAAATGAATAAGTAAAACCCTAATCAACAACTTAACCTTGGTTTAATTCTTTATACTTAACCAAAAAGCATGCATCATCAAACATGATACAAACATGTGCACAAAATCATATCGCATATGCAATGCGCACACCCGAGTGAGAATATCCATTTAAAGTGAACCGATACTAGTTAATGCAAAGTAATATATCAAATATATAATTATACATTAAATCATTAAATCAACACTTGATTTAACGATCCGGTCATATCGCATATAACCGACCAGTATCCTATGTATCGGCTTATCGAATCAACCTTTGATTCGATAACTAGGGTATATCGCATATAACCTAATCGATACATTCATCGCGAGAATGGAATACGGTATCACATACACGCATTATTCTCGGTCCCGCACATATCTCATATGCGCTCCTATTTCGTTTCGCTTGAGCCAGGAAACCTCTGTGTAGGACTCTAAAGACTCGTCAATACGCCGGCAGCAGGCGATGATCATATCAAACACCCACAAGCCGCAAGCGGTCTGCTAAACGTAACGGCCACCCGGGTATTGAGCGATCTGAAGATCGACGAGCAAGCCCGCTCACACTCCAGTGAATCCGACCAGTAACACTACCGCACAGTCCGGTCTGATCGTCTGATATCTCGCATATCTCGCCTAGGGGTGGTAAACGTCAGACCCCAATAGCTCGATAAGTCGTGTCGGTATGAGGTCTATAACAATTCGAGAAACTACTGGTAACACTTACCAGTAAATCTCAGCAACCCTGGCCAGGGATTTCCTGTTATAGCCAATCGAACACAGCGCAACATCAACCCCCTATACCGGGAGAGACGAATCCCCTCCTATCGCTCATTGCCTCCATGTGACTCGGGACTGTACCCAAAAACCACCGTTTTGCACGCCCTCTTGGACGTGGTAAGATGGAAATCAAAGCACAATGAGAACCATACAAGACTCTATGACGATCTCGGGTCAACAGACTACTCTGTACCAGTGTCACCAGAGAACTGCCATCTGACGTGAGGTATAATACCATCTGGGAGTTCTCGGCGAGTCCGTCCAGTGTACCCAGTCTCTACTGAGCACCCGTATATCATCTCTGATGTCAAACACCGATGGATATGGGATCATCCATCGCCCATCTATATGGGTCGAGAAGGTATACGCTAGTCTACTCTGGTATATCGATGCCCCGTCTCGATACACCCACGACTAGGGACTTTGAAGGATGTACCTATAGACTACCATATCCCCACTAGTATGATCCGCATCATAGTCCAGGTAGTCATGTACAGATCCTAAGGGCTTTACCAACATGTAACAGAGAGATAAACAGTATACATGTTAAGGTAAAGATCAACCAGATAGCATACTATCATGTCGAGCAAGAAAGTCCTCCCTATATACGTCCCAGCATCCACTACAATATACATCCTATGTACAGTAATGGCCTCTAGGGCATACATATAACTAACAGAGTTGCGGTCAGCATAAGCTCATTTTGGATGAGGACTGATCAGGTCGTAATTCCGGTGACACACGATTACATAGATATATCGTTTTATTGTGTTTTTCGTGAAGTGAGCGTTTTGATGGATTGTTTTTACTAAGATTTCTCGAATGTTTAGATCAGCACCAGAGGATTGGGCCACTGCTAGAGGCCGGTTAGAATGTGATGACCGTTAATGTATCGTCTATTCTTGAGTATTGAGGCATTGTTTAGTGTGCGGACGAATGAGCCAGCTTTTGCTGCGACTGGCAAGATATCGCCCCAGATGTTTGAAGCTATTGCAGCACGAGTTTGTACTTAGGGATATGATAGAAGATCGCTAGTCACCCATGGATGAATGAATAGGACATGTGGTTCGTTTGCATACCCCGATGCGAGGTCATCAGATTGATTGATTTCAGCTAGAGAAGACTTTACACAGGCACGTTGAGAGTCGATAGAAAAATGGACGAGTGAAGAGTATTCCTCCGACGATTTGGAAGAGTTTCAGAGGGCGTACTTGGCCAGATACCCACCACAAGATATTGAGCTGTCGAGTTTGTAGTTTCGAAAGGGAGACTCCAGATACGAGTATAGCCGTTTGTAGCGCAGTCCATACAGCTACGAAAGAGATGAGTCTGAATCGGTCCACATTAGAGAAAAATAGAGTAAGAGGTTCGTACGAGATTTTGACGAGATGACGTTCCACTCCGTTGACATCAGAGATGTGATACGCGTGAAGAGGCATTGAATATGGATATACCTTTTTGAAGAAGTCCTGATGAGTATGCAGCTGTTCTGGAACAAGAAATGGATTTAGTAAAGGGTGATAACTTCCAGGCAGTTCGGCAGAAACGAGAATTGGGAGAGACCCCGACAGAATCTTTCTGGTATACTACACGAGAAGACTTGGACCCAGGATCGGTCGTATCACGCACATCCAGTAGGCCAGAGTTCGGCATCATTGACGGGACATGTTAAAAGTGACCATGATAGTTGGCCATAGATTTTAGAGGATGTGCCAGAGCGGAACTATTTCCGTCATCATTCCATTTTGGGCCTTTAAGTCGAGGAGCTATGTAGCTGGCAATCCGTAGTGAGAGACAAGGGCCTAAAGGCATAAGGTGCCAGACCATGAACAGGAAGCAAGTAGATATCTTGCTCTGCTAGCTTGGAGGCACCGACACCTTCTCGACATTGAAGGAAGGACATATCGACGACAGTGTATGATTTGCGATTTGGTGATTTGAATATCACGTATGCGTCATCTTGGATTTCGGTATTTTGGGCGATTTATTTGTATGATTGAGATTTTGTGCATCACAGCTGCACTCGACTTCGATTTGATTTCGTTCGAGATTGTTGATTTTGATTTCATGCCTATGGCTTGTATGTGATTTGACTTGTACCTTCGGTGTAGTTTTTTATGCACTTTTAGTACTTTGATTCGATTTTGTGCATGCTGATGCACGTGTTTGTGAGATTATATGCCACGGTATACCTGATTTGGATTGAGGTATGTTGTATACCGTCGATTTCGATTGTGATATTCGATATTTATTTTCATGCACCTTGTGCACTTGATTTGGATTCTTGCGCATACGGCGCGCTTGATGCACACCAGATGCACTAAATCTGGATTCTTCATGCATATCAGATGCACCTGATATTATTGTCAGGCACACCCGTTGCCCTTGACAGGTGTTTTCATGCACACACGTTGCACTTAGATTTTAGTTTCTGTGCACATATATGGCACATTCATTGATTTCGATTTCTGTGCGCACTAGACGCACGTGGCATTATTACATATATTATTGAGTATGATTTCCTTGAGCAGTACGTTTTTATGATATTTACTATTTGTTTTAGCAACCGAACAGGGCTGTTCTGAGAATAGTACCTAGGTGTTTTTGCATGCATCGATAGTTACCGAAGAGATTTCCAAAAAGGAGCTACAGTCTCTATATTTTTTCTCTGTGTCCGAGATGACACGAAACATTTTACAAAGGAAACCCTTATTAATTACTTTCAAAACGGCGGGACGTGTATGTTAAACAAAGGATATATATATATATATATATATATATATATATATATATATATATATTTGTTACAATAAACGTCCGCTACTTGTGCCGTGATACGCGCATCGCACAACAACTTGAAAAATGTTTGGCATGCATTTTTTCCAGATGTTTTGACGAGTTTACAACGATGCGTACTATGTACATGTTATAGTTTTGAGTATATCATATTGGTTTTCGTATTGGACTTTGACATTGGTATCTTCGCCATGACTTCGATGATTGCGTGATGCTTGACGGAGTTTTGATTTTGAGTTATATACTCGTTTTCATGCGCATGCATTGCGCTGAGATGTGTTTTAAGCATAGATGATTTTGGAGCCCCGACGATTGAGCATTTTGCTGAAATGTTTTAGTATTTGGGGGAGTTTTAATTTAAATTCGGGGACTGAATTTCTTTAAGGGGGAAAATTGTAACGTTTTGAAAAATCGTTTAGGTGAAATTCCGATAATCGGTAAAATAACTGGTGTATTCCGTAAAAACCAAGATATAATTATTTTTCAACATAGACTTAAATATACCTATTCTAGCTATGTAATGGCTCGTATTGATATTTATTTAGTCACTTATAAATTGTTAGTTTACTTAAATATTTTTCCTAAATTAATTATTTTAAATATTATTTAAGCTCACACTAATACATTTAATTAGTGATTTTTACAAATTAGAATGGGTTAATACAAATTTTGTGTATCATAACACATTAAACCAAAAAGTAACATGTTGTTTTTGAAATGAAATGGAATTGTCAAGAGAATTCTTGGATAAAATAAATTGGAAAATAAAATAAGGTAATTAAGAAAATAAGATAATTAGAATTTGAGATAATGGGTGTATTAATTAGGGATGTTTCCTCACACACACTCACACCTAACACACACTCTCTCCCTTCTCTATTTCTGGCCGAGCCAAGGGGCTGCCCCCATTCCACAAATTCCCACTCCAAAAATTAAGAAAAGAAAAGAATAAAGGGAAAAGAAAACAATAAAGAAATGAAGCATGGTGTATTGTTATGAGGTATGGTGTGTGCATTGACTTTTACCCATTCACCTTCACCCCTCCCCCATTCTTTCTCTCGGTCATGATGGCAGCAACCCCCCTTCATTTCTCCATCTCATTTCATGCTAAAACCTCACTCAAAAATCCAATAAAATCCACACAAATTTCCATTAACTCCTAATTAAACCTTTAACCATTTTTCCATGGCCTAAACTAACTTGGATCTAGGAGCAAGATGGCTTTTTGGGAGGTTAAGATTTGCATGTTAGATCTTCAAAATTCATGAGGTATAATCTTACTCTAATTATTACCTTGTTAGTATTTGTTGTAATCTAATTTATTTAAGTGTTTGAATATGGTTTAATTGGAAGTTAGAATTTTAAAGAGAAGGAGTTTGAATTAAAAAGTTAGGGTTTTTATCAATAAATCAGGTTAGTAAAGTGTAGATTAATATCTTAAGACTTGAAAGAGCTAACCTAGTTGTTAGTTTGCTAATTGTTACTTTAATTTGTCATAATCAAATAACCATGCAAACTAATTTCTTGTTTAATGTTAATATGTGAGATTTAAAAGTTTAGTTAAGGGTTGTGTAACCTAATTTAAATTTTAAATGAATATTGTGGCCACTAGATATGTTAAAACTTTTAGATTTGAACTAAAATGGTAAGTTGTGCTTACTAGGTTTTTGTAATAATTAGATTTTTGTTCAATTTGACGTTGCGATGATTTACATGCTATGTCCTATAATTTTTAGTGTGTTGTGAATGCGCGATTGGTGCGATTGGGTTTTAGGTTTGGGGTTGCCACGTATAGTGACCCTAGTTGTGGTTTGTGGCGTTGTCGCGAGCGCGTTTTGTGCACCAAGTGCGTGCGCGTTTAATTAGTGCGCGTGATTGACTTGTATTGTTTGTGTCCGCGACTATTTATATTTATTCTCTTATTTCCTTGTGTACGTTTCTAGGATCAGGAGCAGAGGCATCGGATGTGGCGCGGAAATGACAGAGCTGAAATCGGATCAGATTAGCCGAGGCGTCTAGGTGAGTAGATGTATATCTATGGGGGAAGCCGGGTGGATGGTGTATAGCATCCCCGCAATTTCGTAGGGTATGATGTTTTTATGTTATATATATACCTATGTGTTATTATGAGATGTGAATACTTAGAAAGAAAGGCTTTAGGAGACCATGGGTTGGATTTAGTGTAATTGGAGGAATGTACTTTCAGTTTAGTTTCTTAGTTGCGAAACCCTAGAGTAAAGTTTCACACACACACATGCACACACATGATATGTTTGGGTGTATATGTTTATATGTATATATATGTGTGTGTGTATGCGTTGGTATATATGTGTGTGTATATATATATATATATATATTGTTGGGGTAAAAATTTACACCCCGGTTGACCAAGTCAAAATCAAAGTCAACCCCAAGCCAAGTGGGCCCAAGCCCAGATCTAGTGGGCCCATGCCCGGGTCGAGCCAGAACATGAAGCGGCCGGCCTCCCCCCATGCTAAGATAAAAATTTTGTAATAAATAATTTTGTTGCATTTCTTTTAGTTTATTTTATGGATAAATGTAAGAAAAATAGGCATAAAGCCAAATTTTTGTAAAGCCCATGGCTTATGTGCAAAAAGAAATGGCACATGAGCCATGGGATAGGCAAAATGCCATTTTGTGAAGCCCAAGGGGCTATGTGTAAAGTGTATAGCCTATAAAGGCAAAAGATAATGAAAATATCTCATAACTTTTTCTCTCTCCAAAAAAAAAAGTTTGAGATCTGAGATCTTTCTTCCTTCTTCAAGGTTCCAAAACCTTCCTCTTTCTTTTGAATTAAATCAAGAGTTTTACTCTTCCTTTTTCAAAACTAAATAATTTTCCACCACAAAACACATTAAGAGGAACTCAGATCTGCCATCAGATCTCAAAAAGGAAAGATTTTTGAATCTCACATCTCTTTATCTCCAAGATCCGGCCAGCAAAGGAAGAAGAAGGACCCATTTCCTTAACCCAAAGCATCTTAGGAGTTTAACTCCACCCTATTTTCTCTTTAAAGAATTTCCGGGGCTAAAAACTCCCCCCTTTTCCTCGCTGGTGCGCTAGCGCTCGAGCGCAAAGCGCCCACGTGCCGACACGTAGCGCGCTTGCGCTCCAGCGCACTGCGCTCGAGCGCAAAACGCCCACGTGCCGACACGTGGCGCGTTTGCGCTCCAGCGCTCTGCGCTCGAGCGCAAAGCGCCCTCGTGCCGACACGTGGCGCTCTGCGCTCGAGCGCAAAGCGCCCACGTGACGACACATGGCATGCTTGCGCTCCAGCGCTCTGCGCTCGAGCGCAAAGCGCCCACGTGATGACACGTGGCGCGCTTGCGCTCCAGCGCTCTGCGCTCGAGCGCAAAGCGCCCTCGGGACGACACGTGGCGCGTTGCGCTCCAGCGCTCTGCGCTCGAGCGCAAAGCGCACACGTGCGACACGTGGCGCGCTTGCGCTCAAGCGCCCAGGCGCTGGCCCCACGCATCCTTTGGATGTCTTTTTCCCCATTTTTTATATATATATACATATGTATACAAATGTACACATACACATACTCCACGACACTGTCCCTGTCAGAAAAAAATTTCTAACGGGGCGCTGCCCCGCACCCCGCAAGGGGGCTGCTAGCCCCCTTGACCCGCAGCCCGCTATCCGGGTAGCGGGACCCCCGTAAAAACTCTGCGTGGCTCCCGATATATTCAAACCCCCCTCCAAAACAACAACACACGTACAATGCACATTGAGTTCACATGACCAGTTTAACCCGTTAATCGGAGGTTCCCTCGCTCCAAAGGCGAGGGGTAATTAACGGCAACTTAGTCCGCGGCTGCCGGAGATTCGGATCCCCACAATCATTAAACCTCGGCCTACCTTAGGCAGGGGGAATCTGTAGTACGCCTGACAAGTGCGCGCGTATTCCCATCTCAATGGGGTGACGAAAAACACCCTACAGATTCTGGCACGCCCGGTGGGACCAATCTCTCCTCCCATATTTCGGGCTAAACGTTCATGCGAACTCAATCAATATACATATCGATTGCCTATACTGAAATGATGTTCTTTTTTCCATGCAGCAATCAACCTTCGACAACAATATCTCCCCAGACTAATTCAACTTCCAATGCAACCCTGATTCCGTACGTGGTCAAGATCAACGCTCGTGTGGTTCTCCCCGCAAGCCTCAGTCGACAGTGGGAGGAACCCTCCCCCCAGTTCGGCTCCGTCATCATCTACCCTGCCGGAAGCGCTCATCTAGCGGAGATCCCGGCGGAACAGGTGGCCAAGCCGGTCTCAAGGGGTAAGAGGCCGAATGTCGTGATCGCTAAGGCTCCACAACCGAAACTTAAGATGGTGTCTGAGCGACTCCCTGGTGCTCCAGCGGGGGGCAAGAACTTCGGTACAAAGGGCAACATCAAATGTTGCGGACGAGCTCAGGCGATGACTCCAACAAATGCACAATCGAGCGTATCTCCAAGGCCGTCCATCGACCTTTTCGCGGCGTCTTCCCAAAGAGCCGAAGTCTGCCAGATGCTTAGAACAGAAAAGTTAAGGCAGAAGCGGCTCAGGTATCGAGCCAACAAAAGGGCCAAGGCTTCGGCTAAATGGAATCGTGTGAAGTTCCAAGTGCAGGGTTGTCCCCCGACGACGGCTGAGTCGGACGTAAGAATTGGCAATTCCTTCGAGCCTCTGAAGTGGGTTCAGAAAAATGCCATGACCGCCAGAATCAAGAAGACAGCGGTCCGAACAGTGCCACAAAGAGACGTGTCCCAGCCCCAACAGAAAAGGTATGACACTGTCTCTTCAAGAGTCTATCAAGCACTCTGTGCCGCACGAAAGCAGTGGTGCAAACCCAGAAAAGGTGCTCCAGCACCATTCAAGAACCTGGTTAGGTCATCCGCCTTCAATCGACTACCAGCTACCGAAACAAGGGGGTCAAGACAGCGATCCTTGAAATCAGCTGCCAATGATAGAAAGATGGCCGGATATATCATCCATACGGTCTATATGGCGGGCGGGCACCCCAGCGACAACCTTCGCAGCAAAAGCAAAGATGGGGCCACCACATCCCAAGCCCAATCTAGCCTGAATGTGGTTGCCGCCGCCCAAGAACAGCCGCCCCCGCTGGATGAAGAAAACCCTCTCGATGAGGATGATAGGCAGAAAGACCCCTCGGTCCATGCAGAGTCAAGCTCAGACAGCGAGGAAGAGCCGACTTTCTGCCCCAGGACTGCGGAGCAAGAGCTGCTTCAAGAGCTTCGAAAACAACTCAGGAGCAAAGATAAAGAGATGGCCAAGCTCTACTCGAAAATTGATGACTTAACGAACGTGGTGATTGAGCTTACGACTCAAATTGCTCGAGCGCCTCCCAATCAGGCACAAGCCGCTACTAATCAGCCGGGTGATGACAATCCGAGGCAGCCAATGCCTGTTCCTTTGGGACCAAGACTGGTCGAGCCGCATGAAAGCCGGCCACATTCCGCTTCTGGGGACGCCTTGGCCCCAGATAGCACTCTCGCTAACACAGGATCGGATAATGGATTTGGTCACCAGCAAGGTTAAAACATTGGTGGCCGAAGCTGAAGCTCAGAAAGAAATCGGCAGTAGTGGGCGGCCATATCCCACGCAGTACGATCTGATTGAGTTCCTAAGCGGCTATGTCATTCCTAAGTTCGGAAGATTTGATGGAACAGGGAATGCAAATCAGCACGTCGCCCGCTTCAAAGCATCGTGCGGAAATACAGGGGGCAATGACGCGCTCCTTCTTCGTCAGTTTGTCAACAGCCTGACCGGCGTCGCCTTCGACTGGTATGCGAGTATACCGGACGGGTCCGTCATTACCTTTGCCTAAATGGAGTCCCTGTTTCGGCAAAGGTTCATGAGTGTCAGTGATAAAATCTCCATTGCCGACCTTGTGAGGACCAAGCCGGGGAAGAATGAAAGCAATCCCGAATTTATCGCTCGATGGCGTAATCTCACAGTCAAGTGCGAACCGCCGCTGGAGCAGGACCAGTCCGTCAGCCTCCTCATTAGGAACCTCAGCAATTGGATGGTCCCATTTTTGTGTACGGCGGGCCTCAAGACATTTCAGGAGCTACCCAAGAAAGTCCAAATGCTAGAACGCTCGAAGCAAGAGTCCCCGCCGGATTCTCAGAGAGACAAAACTTGGAAAAGCAAGCGGGACGACAACCGTAGAAGCGGAAGTTCCAGCAGTACCAATGTCTTCAATGCGTCCGACGGTGAAGAAAAGCGAAGGGCGAGCGAATCCAAAACCAACCGGTCTCGAAAGCCATTGCTGGGAGGAGATGGGCCTTCCCTAGAAGAGAAGAAGAACAAGGTTTACTCTTTCAGAAGGGACAAGGTCCGCAAGATATTTAAAGATGCCTTGAACAACGGCCTACAATTGCCGGAGTCGAAAAGACCCCAAGAAGCAAAAATGACCGACAATCCTCTGTATTGCCCGTACCACCGAGTAGTGAGCCATGCGATCGAGGATTGCTATATCTTCAAAGACTGGGTCGAGAAGCAGTACAAGGCTGGAGAGATCGAGCTGTACAAAAGCGTGTTGGTGAACAATCAAGTTGCAACCACCAACTTTATACAGACAGAAACTGAAGCCTTCTGGGAGCAGACAGCCGAACCCGCTGCCCTGAGAAACGAAACGGACTCATCGCGGCCTCCGTGGAGTACGCACATATCTAATAAGACGAAGAAGATGATAAAGCTACTTCGGGAAGAACCCAGGATGGAACGGGAAGGGCAGAAGAAGCCTACCAGTCCAGCTGCCAATGTGGCTCCATCAGGCTCAAAATCCAAGAAGCTCAAAAAGAAGAAAAGTGCAGCTCGGCGCGAAAAAGATTCTGCAGGGAAATCGACCATTCAAAAATATATCGATTCCCTCGAAGAATATAAACAAAAGGAAAGAACATTGATTCAATTGAAGGAGTTCTTCCCTGTACAAGCGGCTGAAATTCTGGAGGAGTTAGAAGAAGACTCCAATAAAGAGATCCCAGTAGTGACCTGCTAAGCAATCCATCTTGGCAGCGACTCGGAAGAGGAGCTCTGTTTTCCCGAAGAGGACGAAGAGCTCGCCACAACGGCCAATCAAATCCAGCTCAGAAGCGGCAGGGCTCTACCGCCAAATCAGGGCAGCGTCCCAAAAGGGAAGGAAAAACAAGTCGCTAATGAAGAAGATGGCAGAGAACCAGCTGATGAAAACACAAGTCCTTCCTCGGTGGACTATAATGTCTTGGCGCATCTCCGGAAGCTTCCGTCTCTCCTGAGGATCTATGACGCCTTGGTCCTATCTAAGGAGCTTAGAGATGTTCTCATTCACGCACTATAAAACCCCGAGCGGTATCAGGCTCACTTTGCGGAAATTAATATGAAAGAAGCCCAGCACGCTTTGCATGCCGCCGCAGTCACATTTAAGGATGAAGACTTGCTACTGGGAACGGCTGAGCATAATCGGCCGCTTTACGTGACCGGGTACAGCGACGGAGATCGAATTAATCGCATATTGATTGATCCGGGGTCCTCAGTGAACATCATGAACTTGCGAACTCTGAAGAGTTTGTCAATGGACGTCCGACACCTGTCAAGGGAAAGGATTGTCATTCAAGGCTTCAACCAAAATTGCCAGCAAGTTCTGGGGTCTATAGCTTTGCCAATCAAATTCGGGGATCTGCAAACTGAAGCTAAGATATACGTGATCGACGCCGACACGTCTTATAAGATTCTCTTGAGGCGGCCATGGCTCCACGATTATGGCATCATTCCGTCAACTCTCCATCAATGCATGAAGTATACTAAAAATGGCGAAGAAAGACGCATTGACGGAGACATCCAGCCGTTCGGTGTGCATGAAGTCCGATATGAAGATTCTCGGTACTTTATGAACCACCAAAATGCTAAGCCACAACTGACTGAGGATAGACTGGCCCCAAGACTCAAAAGCAAATCTGCGCCGGCTATCACTTTCAAAAGCAAAAATACCCAAGAGCGCCCGCATTTTGGCAGCGACACTGATGAGTCCGACGCTGGAAGCCCGTCCTTCCGCAAAACTCGCCCTCATTTCGGCAGCGATACGGACGAATCTGTTACTGAAGGCCCATCTAGCAGCAAAGCCCGCCCTTATCTCGGCAGTGACACTGAAGAGTCAGAAGAAGAGGACCTGCCGTGCAACAGCTGTGCAGATTGGCCCCCCATGCAGCAAGCGAAACTACGAGAGACCTTCGAAGTCGTAGAAGGGTCCCTAGCCGTCACAAGGGTACCAGAGCAGATGTGCAAAGAGCTCGATGAGTTGTCAGTCTCCACCGTAGACCAGCTGAAAACTTTCTACGTTCCCGGGAGGAAAAGTGGACAGAAGGGCATCCTGTTTTATGGGTCAAACCCCGTTGTGCATCCGGACGATTTGTCTGTCGCATGCCTTCCATACGAAAGAGGCATAAGGGCCGTCCTCAATCCTAGATACTATG
This sequence comes from Agapanthus africanus, assembly GCA_030015575.1. Taxonomy (NCBI): domain Eukaryota; kingdom Viridiplantae; phylum Streptophyta; class Magnoliopsida; order Asparagales; family Amaryllidaceae; genus Agapanthus; species Agapanthus africanus. The sequence goes on from CM057337.1 coordinate 945,687,774, forward strand.
TGCCCGAGATGCGGGAATACTTTAAGAAGTGCGGATGCCTGTTATATTAAACGGAGTCCGAAGCAAAGTTTTACGAAGGGCTATGGTATCCGCCCCAGGTCAGAGCACTCATCGATGGACGAATTCCAGATAGACGGGGCATAGGCTATATTCAACCTGATTCCAAAGCGTGCTACATGATCCGTGTTGGTGAGGCCAGCGAAAGATCAAATGATGATTACGAGATAGCCGAGCCAGAAGAAGCTCCTCAAGAGCTCGAAGATGGCGGACAAGCAACCTTTAACGAGCTAACCGAGATTGACTTAGGAACACCCGATAATCCAAGGCCGACCTATATCAGCTCGCTCTTGTCAGAGGAAATGAAAGCGCAGATAATTGCCCTGCTGCATGAGTTCGTCGACTGCTTCGCGTGGACATACAAAGAAATGCTTGGCCTTTCCCCAGAAGTGGTCGTACATAAGTTGGCTATATCTTCTGATGCTAAGCCAATCAAACAAGCTCCTCGAAGAATGAGAAGGGAACTAGAAGAAAAGGTCATCGAGGAAACTAAGAAGCTCATCGATGCCGGCTTCATCAGAGAAGAGAAATATGCAGACTGGATCGCATGCGTAGTCCCAGTGAAGAAGAAAAATGGGCAGATCCGAGTTTGTGTCGATTTCAGGGACCTTAACAAGGCATGTCCTAAAGACGACTTCCCGCTACCGGTCATGGAAATGATGGCCGATGACACCTCCAATTACGAACTGTTCACCTTTATGGATGGCTCGTCCGGATACAATCAGATCAAGATGTCGCCTGAGGATGAGAACCACACAGCATTTCGAACCTCGATCGGAATATATTGCTACAAGGTGATGCCGTTCGGACTGAAGAACGCAGGTGCTACATATCAAAGGGCAATGACCAATATCTTCGATGACCTAATTCATAAAGTCGTCGAATGTTATGTTGATGATCTGGTCGTTAAGACTAAAACCAAGGCCGATCATATCCAGGATCTTAGGACCGTTCTCACCAGACTGAGGGAATACGATCTGAAGATGAATCCTCTGAAATGCGCTTTTGGCGTGTCATCGGGAAAATTCCTGGGCTTCATAGTCCGACATCGAGGGATTGAAGTTGACCCATCAAAGATAAAGGCCATCATGGAGATGCCCCCTCCGAAGAGTCTGACGCAGCTAAGATCTTTTCAAGGCAAGGTTGCATATATACGGAGGTTTATCTCAAATTTATCGGGGAGATGTAGGTCCTTCTCAAAGCTCATGAAGAAAGGAGCTCCTTTTATCTGGGATGCCGAATGTCAAGCAGCGTTCGAAAGCATCAAACAATACTTGTTGCACCCTCCAGTGCTGGCCGCTCCCATTCCAAATAAACCGTTGATTCTCTACACTGCCGCGCTAGATGAGTCACTCGGTGCGCTCCTCGCCCAGAATAACGAGGAGGGAAAGGAAAATGCTCTCTACTACCTCAGTCGAACTTTAGTCGGGGCGGAACATAACTATTCCCCAATCGAAAAGCAATGCCTGGCTCTGATATTTGCTGTGAAGAAGCTGAGGCACTATCTGCTGGCTCATCGGGTTATGCTGATCTCCAAGGTCGACCCGCTCAATCACTTGATGACCAAAGCAAGCCTAGCCGGCAGGATGGCAAGATGGGCTATCATGCTACTTGAGTTTGACATAGTTTATACTCCTCAAAAAGCAGTAAAAGGGCAAGCTCTTGCAGACTTTCTTGCTGCTCATCCTATACCAGAAGGGTCGCCGCTAAATTGTGAGTTACCCGACGAACAAGTGCTGCACCTCGAGGAAGGTGAGCCATGTTGGGAGCTCTACTTCGATGGAGCCTCATCAATAAGGACCTCCAGTAAATCAAGCGTCCCGGAGATAAAAGCAGGGATAGGATTGGTGTTTATCACACCATCAATGGGAACCCTACGGCGTGTTTTCGCTCTCACCGAGCCTCGAACGAACAACGAAGCTGAGTATGAAGCCCTGATAGCTGGTTTGGAACTCGCCATAGAAATGGAAATCCGTCGGCTACGGGTTTACGGTGACTCCCAGCTTGTCGTCAACCAAGTAAGCGGCGACTATAAGATATACAAACCCGAGTTAGCTCGGTACAGAGGCCGAGTGGTGGAACTCATGAAACGGTTCACTCACATTGAACTAATGAGAATCCCCAGAGCATTGAACGGAAAAGCCGACATACTCGCTCGCCTAGCCAAGGAGCTGGCTGATCCTGACATGGACCAAATTCTGATCACAGTCAGGAGCCGACAAATTCTACCCCCAGTCTCTCTACGAGAAGAGGAAAGCGCGGAACAGAAGAGCAGTCCTGCCGAAGAAGCTTCGATCATCCAAGACGAGCCCGATTGGAGAGAACCCTTCATAGAGTACCTCCGATACGACAAGCTGCCCGAAGAAAAATCTGCGAGGATTCAGCTGAAGAAGAGAGCTCTCCGATACGTGTTTGTAAATAACACGCTATACCGCAGGTCATATGACCAACTCTGGCTCAGGTGCCTGTCATCGGCCGAAGCCCAAAAAGTCATGAAAGAAGTTCACTCCGGCGTTTGCGGTGCTCACCAATCTGGCCCTAAGATGCGACTGCAAATTAAACGGCTTGGGTATTACTGGCCCACCATGATACAGGATTGCGGAGAGCATGCAAAGAAATGTTATATCTGCCAAATTCGCAGTGATTTTATTCACAAGCATCCCAATCCATTGCATCCTACGGTGGCGTCGTGGCCCTTCGAAGTCTGGGGCACCGACATCGTTGGCCCAATTGATCCTCCATCATCCAAAGGCCATCGGTTCATACTGGCCGCGACAGACTACTTCTCCAGATGGGCTGAAGCTGTCCCGCTGAAAGAAGTCAAGACAAAAGATATTCTGATATTCTTCCAGCATAATATTCTATACCGCTTCGGTACACCAAGGAGAATCATTTCTGACAACGGGCCTTCTTTCAAGAGCTTCAATGTCTCAAGGTTCGCTACTCAGCACAAGATAGACTGGAGGTATTCCTCCATCTATAATCCAAGAGCCAATGGGCTAGCCGAAGCCTTCAATAAGACTCTATGCAAGCTCCTGAGGAAAAATGCTTCAGCCAACAAGAGAGACTGGAATCTCAAGCTTCACGAGGCATTGTGGGCATATCGTACCACACACCGTACTCCAACACATTCCACTCCATACTCATTGCTCTTCGGAGTGGAGGCGATCCTCCCCCTCGAAGTCGAAGCTCCAAGCTTAAGAATGGTCGTTCAGCACGAGTTGACGGAGGAGGAAAACGTGCTCCTTCGACTTGAAGAGCTCGATGCCCTCGAAGAAAAGAGGCTCGCGGTACAGCAAAATCTGGAGCTATACCGAGCCCAAATGTCACGGGCCTATGACAAGATAACCCGTCTCCGCGCTTTCAAGAAAGGTGAATTGGTGTTGGTCCTCAAAAGACCAATTATCCCCAATCGACATGCCAAGGGAAAATTCGAGCCAAACTGGGATGGACCATATGTCATCGAGAAAGTGTTCGACGGAGGATCCTACCAACTAATAAGTGCCAAGGGAGAAAGGCCCATGCCACCCATCAATGGCCGATATCTCAAGAAATACTATACATGAATGCTCCAAGTCGCAGGAGAATTGAGCACATCAGCCCTACGGTCTGGATCAGACATCCTGCAAAACCGTATACAATCCACGGGCGTAAATGACCCCTATTTCTTCCAAATCTTGCCGGTGAGACTACTTTTAAAGTCCCACCAGCGGCAAAAAAAAGGGAAAGAAAGAAAAAGAAAAAAAAAAGAAGAAGAAGAAATAAACGGTATGTCCACAAGCAAAACGGGCACGGATGAAAACCCGGAAGGGCTCCGTGAGTAAAAACAGCAGGACTACCGGCGAGTCTGTGAAAACCCGAAAGGGCGCAAACTCGTAAAAAGAGATGAAATACACTCGCAAAGTCCTCTCGACCTTATGAGGAGAAAACCCCTGCGTGAGATCCTTACGACTCACAATGGAGCAACACACTTAGGAATCCTCACGATTCCTAAGGAGAAAATACACCTGCGGGATCCTTACGACTCGTAGGGAGAAAATGCTTTATGGGACCCTCACGGCCCATAAAATTGAAAAGCCTTAGGTGACAGGGACCCAAACCTGTCTCCTAAGCCATCGTTCCCCAACGGGCAACGGCAAATGATGAGTCACTCCTGGCATTTCGCTTCAGTGTTAGCGGTGCTAATGCCGACCAAAAACCCAAATCCCAAGTCCTCCCAAGGCAAATGATGAGTTGCTCCTGGCATTATTCCAGTGCAGCAATGCTGATGCCAAACAAGATCCAAATTCCAAGTCCCCAACCCCAAAGTGGCGAATGATGAGTCGCTCCTGGTATTATTCCAGTGTAGCGATCCCATACCCCAACGGCGAATGATGAGTCGCTCCTGGTACCACATTCCAGTCCAGCGATGCAGACGCCAACAAAGCCCTGAAATTTTCTGGCCTTACGGTCTGGATCATACATCCTGCAAAACCGTATACAATCCACGGGCGTAAAACAATCCCAACGTCTCCCAAGTACTACCGGTGAGACCACATTCAAAGTCCCAAAAAAAAAAAAAAATTCCTCCCGGGGCAAATGATGAGTTGCTCCTGGCATTATTCCAGTGCAGCAATGCAGATGCCAAACAAAAACAAAAATCCCAAAATCCTCTCAATGACAGATGATGATTCGCTCCTGATACCATATTCCAGTATAGCGATGCTGATGTCAACCTAAATCAAAATCAACAAGTCAACTTCCACTCCGACACCGCAGAAAGCGGAGCAAGTCAGAATCCAATCTTGACACCGCAAGAAGCGGAGCAAGTCAAGTCTACCCCTGACGCTGCAAGAAGCAGAGCAAGTCAAATCAAGAACCGACCGTCCAAGTCGCAAAAAGGGCAGCATCGACCGTCCAAGTCGCAAAAAGGGCAGAACCGACCGTCCAAGTCGCAAAAAGGGCAGCATCAACCGTCCAAGTCGCAAAAAGGGCAGAACCGACCGTCCAAGTCGCTAAAATGGCAGCATCGACCGTCCAAGTCGCAAAAAGGGCAGAACCGACAGTCCATGTCGCAAAAAGGGCAGCACCGACCGTCCAAGTCGCAAAAAGGGCAGCATCGACCGTCCAAGTCGCAAAAATGGCAGAACCGACCGTCCACGTCGGTAAAAGGGCAGTATCGACCGTCCAAGTCGCAAAAATGGCAGAACCGACCGTCCACGTCGCTAAAATGGCAGCACCGACCGTCCACGTCGCTAAAATGGCAGAACCGACCGTCCAAGTCGCAAAAAGGGCAGCACCGACCGTCCACGTCGCTAAAATGGCAGAACCGACCGTCCACGTCGCTAAAATGGCAGTACCGACCGTCCAAGTCGCAAAAATGGCAGCATCGACCGTCCAAGTCGCTAAAAGGGCAACATCGACCGTCCAAGTCGCAAAAAGGGCAGCATTGACCGTCCATGTCGTAAAAAGGGCAGTACAGGATTCCTACAAAGCGGGAACCAGATTACTCCGGGCCAAGTAAACGTCTATCATGGACACTTCGTCTCGGAGACATGTCAAGCAACGACCGTCCATGTCGTAAAAAAAAAGGGCAGTGCCAACTTCCCAAAAAGCGGGAATGAAATCAGGTTGCCTCCAAGTAAAAGAAGATCCATCAATTTCATGCACACGACCCACATATGTGGTGTGCATTTATTGATGGGGGCAATTTGTTGGGGTAAAAATTTACACCCCGGTTGACCAAGTCAAAATCAAAGTCAACCCCAACCCAAGTGGGCCCAAGCCCAGATTTAGTGGGCCTATGCCCGGGTCGAGCCAGAACATGAAGCGGCCGGCCTCCCCCCATGCTAAGATAAAAATTTTGTAATAAATAATTTTGTTGCATTTCTTTTAGTTTATTTTATGCACAAATGTAAGAAAAATAGGCATTAAGCCAAATTTTTGTAAAGCCCATGGCTTATGTGCAAAAAGAAATGGCACATGAGCCATGGGATAGGCAAAATGCCATTTTGTGAAGCCCAAGGGGCTATGTGTAAAGTGTATAGCCTATAAAGGCAAAAGATAATGAAAATATCTCATAACTTTTTCTCTCTCAAAAAAAAAAGTTTGAGATCTGAGATCTTTCTTCCTTCTTCAAGGTTCCAAAACCTTTCTCTTTCTTTTGAATTAAATCAAGAGTTTTACTCTTCCTTTTTCAAAACTAAATAATTTTCCACCACAAAACACATTAAGGGGAACTCAGATCTGCCATCAGATCTCAAAAAGAAAAGATTTTTGAATCTCACATCTCTTTATCTCCAAGATTCGGCCAGCAAAGGAAGAAGAAGAAGGACCCATTTCCTTAACCCAAAGCATCTTAGGAGTTTAACTCCACCCTATTTTCTCTTTAAAGAATTTCCGGGGCTAAAAACTCCCCCTTTTTCCTCGCTGGTGCGCTAGCGCTCGAGCGCAAAGCGCCCACGTGCCGACACGTGGCGAGCTTGCGCTCCAGTGCACTGCGCTCGAGCGCAAAACGCCCACGTGCCGACACGTGGCGCGTTTGCGCTCCAGCGCTCTGCGCTCCAGCGCAAAGCGCCCTCGTGCCGACACGTGGCGCGTTGCGCTCGAGCGCAAAGCGCCCTCATGCCGACACGTGGCGTGCTTGCGCTCCAGCGCTCTGCGCTCGAGAGCAAAGCGCCCACATGCCGACACGTGGCGCGTTGCGCTCCAGCGCTCTGCGCTCGAGCGCAAAACGCCCACGTGATGACACGTGGCGCGCTTGCGCTCCAGCGCTCTGCGCTCGAGCGCAAAGCGCCCTCGGGCCGACACGTGGCGCGTTGCGCTCAAGCGCCCAGGCGTTGGCCCCACGCATCCTTTTGATGTCTTTTTCCCCATTTTTTTATATATATACATATGTATACAAATGTACACATACACATACTCCACGACACTGTCCCTGTCAGAAAAAAATTTCTAACGGGACGCTGCCCCGCACCCCGCAAGGGGGCTGCTAGCCCCCTTGACCCGCAGCCCGCTATCCGGGTAGCGGGACCCCCGTAAAAACTCTGCGTGGCTCCCGATATATTCAAACCCCCTCCAAAACAACAACACACGTACACTGCACATTGAGTTCACATGACCAGTTTAACCCGTTAATCGGAGGTTCCCTCGCTCCAAAGGCGAGGGGTAATTAACGACAGCTTAGTCCGCGGCTGCCGGAGATTCGGATCCCCACAATCATTAAACCTCGGCTTACCTTAGGCAGGGGGAATCTATAGTACGCCTGAAAAGCGCGCGCGTATTCCCATTTCAATGGGGTGACGAAAAACACCCTACATATATATACATATGTGTATACACGGATGATGAGCCCAGTATATGATACTTGGAGATGAGCCGATATGATCGGGCATGATGCCGTGAGTTTGTGATATGTGATTGGGTTGTGATATGATACGACATGATATTATAGCGGATCATGGACGATATGTTTTCATACACATGAGGATATATGTTTGATGATATTGGGATGTGCTAGATTTTAGAAAGGTACCCCTAATTCATGATTTACGATGATGATACCATGTGAATAATGAGGTATATGTGATATTTGACCCGTATCCCGATTTTAGGATGCCGTATGATGGATTTTCCCGTACGAGTTATAGATATGATGATTGATCCGCACTCTTGACTCGAGGATATCATACTATGTATTTTACCGTACGTGACGCTATTGAGGCGGGATAGCCGACTATTAGATATATCGACTCGGACTTTAGATGGATTTTCTTACTCTTTCGACTGGGCTCGAGTCATACTTATTTTCAAAACTAACGAATCGTGAGTATTTTTAAAGATATGCTGAGGGATACTACGGATTTTTCAAAAGATGTATTTTTTCTCAAGGACCCCGTAGCCCCTATTTTTCTAAAACCACGATTTCATGATATTTCAAATACTAAAAAATGTATGACTCATATATAGAAATGTATATTCTTCAGTGTTGCTGTTACTACATCATTTTCCGTATATTCATTTTATTCTCATCACATTGCATGCTTATACATGTATTTTCCTTAGTTATTATGAACCCCTGTTGCACAGGACATCGACACCATTAGCGATGATGCGTATACTCCGCGTACACTTGCTTGCCGACTCACACACATCATCATCTGTAACTGCCTTGTTACGTACACTTTAGAGAATATTACTTCATGACTTGCTAGCTGATAGTTCCAATATATGATTGCTATGCTAGTTTAGATATTGCATTCTTTACTTAGATACCCATGCATATGTATAATTGTTGTCATGCAATATTATGGGGCTTTATGCCGGTAATTCACTGTTTACCTACTCTGAGATTTTTGAATATCGGATTTTCCATGAGATTTTTGGATTTGGAGAAACCGCAAGGATTTTATAAACTCATTATTATTTCTAAAAATAGAAATTTGCGGTTTTCTCGTGATATGATGTATGTGTCGTCCACCATGAGTTTTCTCGGCTCTTGAGCGGTATCATACACCTGATTTGAGGAGGAGGATGAACCGTCTGCGGGTGCATGGTGGACCCGGTACGGTACCCCAGGGCGAGAGTGGTTTTGTAGGGATGACGATGAGCCTGGCAGGGGCAGACTACCATACCAGTGATGTCGGGCGTGTGCGGATATCCGGAGGATACAGACGTAGTTGAACGATTTGATGTGATAGGACGATCCGGACTGACGGAGCCCGAGATTTGAGTATTATGTGTCTCTGTTGGACATGGATTTCGAGATGTTTTGTGTGCCGATGCCGGGCACTCAGATTTTATCATGATTTGTGTGTCGTTGCTGGACACACGTTGGGTGATGCATTAGTACATGCCATGCATCGATGTATTATTACTCATGACGCGGACACGAGTATTTTGATATCACACTTATGATATGTTGTCACCCTCTTTGTAGCATTGTGTATTTTATTGTATGACCTAGGAGAGAGTCATACATGCGATTTCTTCTCGGTGATGTTTTCTACTCATGAGTTGGCAACTCACCCCCGTTGTACCACAGTTTCTTACAGGTTTGGCCATACAGGTTTCGTTGAGGCTTGCTGGAACACTGCTTCCTTCCGGATGATTGCTTGGGTAGGTGGGTTCACTTGTATCATGACCACCGTTGTACTTTATTTATTTCAGTTGTATCTAGTAAACTCTATCTACCAGACTTGTGTATTTGATAAACTTAGAAGACCGGTTGTATATTCTTTCGACCTTAGAGTCGCGCGCTTGTATTATTATGATTCTTCGCTGGTTTTCTTGAGGATGTTGGTTTTTTTCTGAGTTTTGATTCTCGCCCTTCGGTGTTGTATATTATTTTGCTTGCGTGGTGGTTTCCGCTAATTGGCGAAGAGCTAGCTCCCGCTTGGGGATACCTTTATTCATTATTTATGTATATGCATGTTTGTAGCTGTTTGGGGCTAGTATTTACAAAGGAGACTCTGCCAAAATTTTCGGGAAAATATGATGTTGCTTTTAAATGTTTAATGACATTTATTTTGTTAAAACCACTTGCTTTATAACATGTTTTCCTTCACTCTTTTCTTTAAAAATGGTTTAGATTTTTGGGCTTTGGCTTACTTAGATTACGTTACACCTCGAGACGTTTCGTAATTTAAGTGCCAGTTGTGTTCCGTACCTTCGGGTCATGACAGAAACGTCCTTAGACTAATTAATCGCCTCAAACATAGCGATACCGGACCGAAACGTCCATAAACTAGTGCGTCGCCTTAAATATGGCGATAATAGACCGGAACATCCCTAAACTAGCGCGTAGCCCCAAATACGGCGATACCCCCCCTTAAGATCTATATTGCAATCGAAGTCTCAATGGTGAGAGTTGCAACTCAAGTCGCACTAGCAACACATCTATTCCAGTGAGGAAGCCATTCCTAAGTCCCACCGGCAAACAGATGGGTCACCTGCGGTGAAACTACTTTCGAGAGTTCCATCGTTCGCAAAAAAAAGGGTATGTCCACAAGAGAAATGGGCATGGATGAAAACCCGAAATGGCACCGTGAGTAAAAAAACAGGGCTACCGGGGAGTTTGTGAAAACCCGGAAGGGCGCGATCTCGTTAAAAAAAGGGTATATCCATAAGCAAATTGGGCACGGATGAAAACCCGAATGGACGCCGTGAGTAAAAACAGTAGGACTGCCGGTGAGTTTTTGAAAACCCGAAGAGGGTGCAAACTCATAAAATAAAAAATTCATATGCACTCGCAAGGTCCTCTCAACCTTGTGAGGATTAAACACCCGCGTGAGATCCTTACGACTCACAAAGGAAGAACGCACTTAGGAGTCCTCACGATTCATAAGGAGAAATTACACTTACGGGATCCTCATGACTCATAAGGAGAATCCCCTTATGAGACCCTCACGGCTCATAAGATTTAAAAGCTTTTAGCTACAGGGATCTGAACCTGTTCTTAAGCCGTCACATTCCCTAAAGTTGCCCTACAGGTGGTCCAATATTGACCCTTGTATAAAATTCACGGGCACAAATAAACATTTCCTCTACCAAGTTCTACCAATGGCGAGAAATGTCCCCATATGGTGAACGACACTCGTAATTCCTCTCGACTTACAAGGAGAAAACACTCTTGTATGATCTTTACAACTTACAAAAGACAACACACATAGGAATCCTCACGACTCCTGAGGAGAAAATACACCTTCGAAATCCTCTCGACTCGTAGCGAGAAATACCTTTATGAGACCCTTACGGTTCATAAAGTCAAGAAGTCTTAGTCGACAGGATCCTAACCCTATTTACTAAGCCATCCTTGTTCAAATCGACAAAGGCAAATGATGATTCGCTCCTGGAAATATTCCAGTAGTAGAAATGCTGATGCCTAAATAGGTATCAAATTTCATGTCCTCTCATGGCAAATGATGATTCGCTCCTGGTAATATTCCAGTTGCAGCGATGCTGATGCCAAGATTGGTATAAGATCTCAAGTTCCCGACTCGTAATAAAAGGGAGTGAGTAAATAAAAATATATATAGCCGAAATGTTCGGGCACCGCGATAAATACATAGCTGGAATGATTGGGTAATCGTGACTTTCACGATATAAAAAGATGAAAAGATAGAACATTGCAGAAATAATTATAAAAAAAATTCTTCCCTGCAGGTAGGTGCACACTGATCCCTGTATACAATCTATGGGCACAAATAAAAAAGGGGAACCATATTTTCCCACCAGGCTCCGTCAAAGGGAGAGCCAAGTCTTGACGGTTCATATACAACCCAGAGACTATCTCGGCATTCCTTCTCATTCCAGCAGGGTGTAGACGCAACGTCATCAAAGACCCAAGGGTCAAAAAAATGGAGTAATGGAAAAATCTTAGTTCCAACTCGGCGTTCCTTCTCATGACAGTAGGATGCAGACACAACATCAACAAAAGACCCAAGGGCCAAAACAAAAAAAAAGAGTGACGGCAAAATCCTTACTCCAGCTCGACGTGCTTCTCATGCCAGCAGGATGTAGATGCGACATCAACAAATGCTCCAAGGAGCCAAATAAAAAAAGAGTGACAGTAAAATCCTAACTCCATCTCGACGTTCTTCTCATGCCAGCAGGATGCAAATGCAACGTCAAAAAAAGACCTAAGGGTCAAAGCAAAAATGGAGTCATGGCAAAATCCTAGCTCCAAATCTTGACGGTTCATATACAACCCAGAGACTATCTCGACGTTCCCCCTCATTTCAGCAGGATGCAAACGCAACTATCAAATGAAATTGGAGCAATGGTATTTTTCCCGCCAAAAAAAAAAATTTCTGCGCAAAAGAGCCCAAGGTATCAAATGGGCTGCATTTTGATAGACTCCCGAATGAGAAACAGCTAAATTTTCATGGTATCGAAAGTGTCTTGAAAAATCCTTCGATTTGATATATTATGGGCCTCATAATTCATTCGGGATCAAAAGTTATGAAGCATCACGTGCCCACACGTGACCGGGCATCACATGCCCACACGTGACCGGGTATCACGTGCAGACACGTGACCATTTACAGGCAAAGCCTGTAGGCACTGAATAAAATAAATAATTGGAAATAATTAATCAGTGGGGTCATGTGCCAACACGTGATGGGCCTTTAAACCCACTGAAAAGAATTAAAGGTATAATAAAATAACAAGGAAAAATCCCAATGGGGCAACACGTGCCAACACGTGAACAAGGGTCACGTGCTGACACGTGATAATTCCTGAGTTCTTTAAAACAACAGAATTAAATTCTGGTCAAATTTTTAATCAAGGGGTCACGTTCCAACATGTGATGGGTTCCTAAACATCTATGAATTAATAGAATTAAATTCTAATTAAGAGAGAATCAAAAACCCTATCTAGAAAAATATTTCTCTAAATGTTTCCAAATAAAAAAGAGGGTGCTCTGTAAAATGGAGCACCGTTGGATTAAAAATCCAATGGTGATTAAAAATCACCAATTTATAGAAAGATTTTACACAAGGAAAGATTTCCCTGAAATTTTCCAGGAATAACAGATAAAAGTTCTTTTGGATTCCAGTGGTGAATAAAATTCACTGAGTGATCTAAAAGATCATGTTGGTTACAAAATCAATTAAAATCTTTCAATGAAAGATTGAAAAAACAAATTGATTCTTTTCTTTCTCCTATAAATAGGAGCCAAGCAGAGGAAGAGAGAGAAAAAAGAAGACAATTTAATTCCAAGAGAGAAAAGAAGATCTCTTGAAACAAAAAAGAAACCTTCGGTGAGAAAGGGGAAAGAGATCAAAGCTCCATAAAACAAAAAGAGAATTTAATTCTCAGTCTAAGAGTTTAACTCTTCTGCGAAAGAACTTAGTTCTGCCTTTGGTTGAAGATCTGCAGAAGCAGATCTCCCCACAAGTTGAGAATTTAATTCTAATCGGGGAGATTCTGCCATGTAGATCCAAAACTTAGAGTGAGAATTGAGTTTAGAGAATTTAATTCTCCCAAATTTATAGGAATTTAATTCCTCCAAATAAAACTAGGGTTTAACCCTATATGAGAATTTAATTCTCTCAAATTCATAGGAATTTAATTCCTCCAAATAAAATTAGGGTTCAATCCTGCATGAGAATTCAATTCTTCCCAAATTCATAGGAATTTAATTCCTCCAAGACAGAACTAGGGTTTAACCCTATATGAGAATTTAATTCATCCACATACATGAGAATTTAATCCCTCTAAAACATAATTAGGGTTTAACCCTACAGAGAATTTAATTCTTAAAACAAGAGACTTAAAGCTCTCCATGTACATAAAGAACTTGATCGCGTGGTAACACGTGACCCCCATTCTCAATGAGCAGGGAAGAAAAAACAGAACTTGGTCACGTGGTGACACATGACCCCTATCCTCAATGATCAGAAAAGAAAGAATAAAATTAGGTCATGTGCCCCTACATGACCCCTAAACAGACTCCCCAAAATGAGAAGAGAAAAACTTGGAGGCAATGCCTTACGTGTTCCCACGTGACTCTCAAAATAAAGGGAACAAAGCCAAAGGCAGAATCGATTTTGGGCGCCGTCACGTGTCCCCACGTGATCCCTAATAAACACTTTAATAAATCAATGCATGGGTGCCCGTCACGTGCCCACACGTGATGGCTGTGAAGACTTAAGTGTTTGACACCTTTGAATACTCTGAGAACAAAACAAAGGAAGACCGGTCCCCACCTTCAGAGGCCTCACATGGCCCCACGTGACCAATCCCATTTTAGCGTTTAACACTATTTTTGAAGCGTTTTGTTCTTAGTGTTTAACACTATTTTCAGCGCATCACGTGGGAACACGTGACCATAAAATATATGTTAGTGTTTAACACTATATTCAAATCAACCCTAGCCTAAATTGGCTAAGTCCTTCTGAGGCAAGACTCCCCTTTGACTGAGTCTCGAATATACCCTTGTCTTCCAAGATTGATCATCTCATATAGCATATGAGTGCCCAGCACTCAGCAAAGATAAAATGTTGTCAGAACCCCTGTTTAGCAGTGCCAAATAATGGGGGGTTGAACGCAGACAAATGTTTAATGGTCTAACAAGGGGCCAACATTTCAAATTTAATTGGACTTAGCCCAAATTGGCCATAAGTCCTCAATTCAGATTTAACTGAGCCAATATGCTGATTAATCCAAAAATTGTAGTTTACCGTAATCAGAAACGGCGTCGCTTTGCAGCTAGCCGGTGAATACGGGTCGATCCGCAGGGATGTGTAAATTTCTGTTTTTGTGTTATAACGAGTTGATTACGTTGGTTGTTTGGTTTTTATCGAGTGATCTGAAGAACTAATTTATGTGATATGAAAGAACTCGTTAGGGTTAGGTCGAAGGTAGGGGTGTTGAGATCAATGTTGTCACCTCTTTCAATGCCGTTGATTTAAGCTTTTTAGAAAAATCACAACAATTACTAGCAAAGGGGATTAGGATGATCGGGAAGAAACAAAGTTTCTTCCTCTAGATCCTTGTCCGTCCTTTCCTATTAATTGCTGTGATCTTCATGGACGTCATATATGTCCGGCCTTTTATACTACGGTTCACCTTTTCCTTGTAGGTAGGGTGCCGTAGGGGGCGGATCATACATGCGTGCATGAAGGTTTCGTTTTGAAAATATGTTGGCATTGAAGGAGGTGAGAGACATCCATCTCTCACTCCCTCTCTTGTTCCTAACCCTAACGAGCGAGGATTTTACTCGCTCATTAGGGAATTATTACAAAGAGACATTTTTGTTGTTTATATTTTAAAGTGTTACCTTACGACAGATTAAAAATAGCTAACAAGTAGGAGGAGTGTTGTCTCCTGAGGGTTTTCAGCGGATTACACCCACAAAATCCTATCAATTTGGTTTTTCAACTTTTGTTTTCCAATTAGGTTTTTCTAACAAGGCTATTATCGTCGCCCCGCAAATTATCCACCCATATTCTTCACACTTCCTTATTATGTAACTTAAGATTGTACATGTTCTATAGAATTACTTAGAATTCAGCATTTCTTAAGTTTTTCTTCTAGAGTTTCATCTCCACTTAGGAATTTCTATCAACTCTATTAAAGATACAAGTTTTATTTCTCATTCCTATCTCTTATTTAAACTCTAATCACATATCCCCACGTGTGTGTAATTGTCACCCCTATACTTAGAAATTCAAATCAAGCAATCGTACTCTCGTCCATTGTCCAAAGCACTTAACTTTCGCTTACACATCCTTCATGCGACCGTTAATACTTCTTGAGGTACCAACAGCTGATTACAAGATGCGTTAGGCCTTTAAAGCGTATTTCCTAGTTTTGCAACACCCAAGGCTTTTAGCAGTGACTCCTAAACCAGTTGGTCTAAGGCACTAGGTGATGAAGCACCCTCGCTAATTAATTTTCTAGCCCTAAGTAATCACAAAAACCAGTGTCCATTTTTTTATTCACCCCTCCTTTTTTTTTCTCTTTATTTTCATTGTGCTAAGGACTTTAGACAAGAGTAATTCAAGGTCTCTTCTACTAATCCAAGTTTCAAGGTGCGTGATTATGCATTTTGTAGGGTACATGTTTTCAGAATCTAAACTCAAGGTAGGAACTATCTTTCGAACTTATACTTTAATAAGAACATTAATACTCTTCCCTCGTTTTGGCTTAACCCACGAAGTGAACCCAAAATTTGCCTATTCCTAAATAACCTACAAAGACATACACTTTCTACCGTTAAACTTTAAGCAAGGTTATTTTTAGGGTTTTTAATTTACTAATTCTAAGATCTAGCTTTTCCGAGCTAGTTAACCTTTTTATCAACTCAAGTCAATTAACCAAAATTGAATACAATAATTTTTATAATTTTTTTGAAATTTTCTCAATTTTTATGGGTTTCTAATTTTTTTATTTTTCAAATTTTCAAATTTTTATGATTTTTATATAAAAATGCAATGCAGAAATTAAATATGCAAAAGGAAAATAAAGATATATACAATATGCAATGCGAAGGATAACTATATACATCACCCTCTAATACCCCCAAACTTGAGCAAAGCAGTGTCCTCACTGCCCGGCCCCACGTCGCGCTCGTGAGCGTGAACGTGATCTCTCCCCTCTAGCCAAAAGTGTTTGGATCCCCCGCTCAATTTCCGTCAACCGACGGTCGTGCTCTCGTGAAGTTGCCCGAAACTCATCTCTCAAAGAGTCTATTCTTCTCACTGTTCTTCGCATTAATCGCGCATGCTCCTGGGGAGTTAGCTCTTCCCCACTCGAAGTCGAGCTCGAGCTAGGGGTGTGTGCAGGTACATTCTCTGCCGGTTCTGTTCGTGTCCAAATATCCGTGAGTCTAGAGTAGGACGACGAGACGCCCTCTAAAAGTGGTCGAACCGGGACACCGTCTATCGAATATGAGTCAAATTCCTCGGCTGGGAGGAAATAACGGCAGAGTTGGGTAACGAGCATGGGACATGGATATACACTACCTCGTTTCCCCGTACCTATGGATTGGAGCAAAACCGTGCACATGTCGAACCTAGGATTTTTCGTCATTAAAGTGTGGACGACATGTAACGATGGGGTAAAAAAGGTCGTGTTGTGAGAACTTCCAAAAATATTGTTTTGTGCCCACCGGCACACAGTTAAAACATTTGCGAAAAGGGTCCGTGCTTGGATCCCCTTATGCGGTTCTCGTGCACAGTCATTACCCATTAATGGCATATAATCTTCAAAGCGAAGTGGGTGTTCATGTGCAGGTACACGTGTATGAGTGTAACCTCGTGTATCATGTCCCTATCGATGCGAATTTCACGGTTTCCCCAATTCAGTTTAATGTACCCTAAGTTGTCTAGGCTATTGTCTTCCATGGATTCGTAAAATAGAGCAACTAGGTTTGGTAAAGCAAATGCAGATGCATGATTATAGAGGAGGAAATTCCAGCCCCTTTGTGCGATTTCGTGTGGGAAATATGTACCGTAAATCTCGTGTGCGAAAACAGGGGAAAAATCCCTTTCATACTGCATTTTATGTGCCATTACAATTTTACAGTAAATAATTTATGCAGTAACAGAGAGTAAGGGATCAGATTTACCTCCCCTGAAAAATTCAGGGGGTGAAGACACAAGTCGGCGGCGGTTGCGCGGCGGGGAGTGGCAACGGCGGCGGTTCCACGGTCGTCTGGTGGCGGCGCAGCGAGATTTTTCTGCAGGGGCTAGGGGGCAGCGGCCAGGGTTTGATGAGAAGAAAATGTTTTAGGGTAAACACACAGGGGGCTCGGTTCCTTTAAATAGAGGATGGGAGAGTGATTTGCATAAAACACCCTCTAAGACGAGAGTTTTATTTGTAAAAACAACTCTTAATCTGCAATTTTGCAATTAGGTCCAAAAATTATTATTTTTTCATTTTTTATTTATAATTTTTTTTATAGTATTATGGAAATATATTCAAATAATATACACACCCCAAACTTATTTGAAATAGTGTCATAGGGAAACGAAGTTCGGGGGTGAAAGCGGAGGAAGATCAATCAGTGTAAATCGGCTCCTGCAAAAACAGGAGCTCCTCCGAAGGATCCGTTGTGAAGAACGGTTTCAGTCGATGCCCATTTACCTTGAATAAGGTACCGTCTTCAGGGTTCTCAAGATCAACCGCACCGTGCGGATAAACGGTGCGGACTACAAAAGGTCCTCTCCATCTGGACCGAAGCTTCCCGGGATGAAAATGTAACCGAGTGTCATAAAGTAAAACCTGTTGACCAGGTTCAAAAGTTTTTCGCAAAAGATGTTTATCGTGGAACACCTTGGCTCGGTTTTTAGCAGTTATGGCATTATCATATGCCTCATCCCTCAACTCCTCCAACTCATTCAATTGCAGCTTTCTGTTGCTGCCCGCATCTCCTAAAGACAAATTCAGCTCTTTGATAGCCCAAAATGCTTTATGCTCGATCTCCACTGGGAGGTGGCAAGCCTTCCCGTACACAAGCCGGTATGGAGACATACCAAGATCGGTCTTATATGCAGTACGAAAAGCCCATAGTGCATCTATCAGTTTAAGTGACCAATTCTTACGGTTTTTGGAAACCGTTTTCTCCAAAATTTGCTTTATTTGCCGATTTGAAACCTCGGCTTGCCCACATGTTTGGGGGTGATATGGCGTTGACAATTTGTGGGTGATAGAGTATTTGCGCATTAAGGACTCGAAAGTCCTATTGCAGAAGTGAGAACCATTATCACTTATTATCGCCCGAGGGTGCCCAAATCGAGAAAATATGTGTTCTTTAAGGAATCGAACGACAACTTTATTATCGTTCGTTCGGCTGGGCACAGCCTCGACCCACTTAGAAACATAGTCAACCGCCAACAGAATATACACATTTCCAAAGGAGTTAGGAAATGGTCCCATGAAATCTATATCCCAAACATCAAAAATGTCCACTACCAAAATGGGTTGGAGTGGCATTTCGTTTCTCCGCGAATTCCGGCCCAAGTGTTGGCACCGGGAGCAAGTTTTGCAGTATTCAAATGCATCCTTGAAGAGTCGTGGCCAATAGAAACCACACTGCAAAACTTTTTCGGCTGTCTTCTTTAGGCCAAAGTGCCCGCCACATGCTTGATCGTGGCAGAAAGACAGCACGCTCTTGACCTTACTCTCGGGCACACACCGACGAATGATTTGGTCGGAACAGTATTTAAAAAGATAGGGCTCATCCCAGTAAAAATGCTTTACTTGGGACAAAAATCGAAGCTTATCCTGTTTCGACCAATCATTAGGTATCAGGCCGGTGGCTAAGTAGTTTACAATATCGGCGAACCATGGTTCGCACGAAACGGTCAAGAGTTGCTCGTTGGGAAAAACGTCAGTGATTGGAAGATCGAGCGTGGGCGAAGAAGGAAGTCGTGATAGGTGATCAGCTACTACGTTTTCATATCCCTTTTTGTCCTTAATAACAAGGTCAAACTCTTGCAATAAAAGGATCCAACGTATTAGCCTTGACTTAGCATCCTTCTTCGCAAAAAGGTGGCGAAGAGCCGAATGATCAGTATAAACAACGACTGGAGAGCCGATTAAATAAGGCCGAAATTTTTCGAGTGCAAACACAACGGCAAAAAATTCTTTCTCTGTTGTTGTGTAATTAAGTTGGGCCTCATTTAGTGTTCGGCTAGCATAATAAATCACGTGTGGCATCTTATTAATGTGCTGTCCAAGAACAGCGCCAATAGCAAAGTCTGATGCGTCGCACATGATTTCAAAAGGGTGCGTCCAGTCAGGAGATGAGAGGATGGGCGCAGTGATGAGTGAATGTTTTAAAGACTCGAATGCTTCAGTGCATGTGGAGTCGAAAGCGAAAGTTGTGTCCTTGGCCAGTAATAGAGTCAAGGGTCTAGCAATCTTGCTAAAGTCCTTGATAAACCGTCTGTAGAAACCGGCGTGGCCAAGGAAGGCTCTAATATCTTTGACGCATTTTGGGGGAGGTAGGTTAGAAATCACTTCGATTTTAGCCCTGTCAACCTCGATGCCATTTTGCGAGATGACATGTCCTAAGACGATGCCCTCTCGCACCATGAAATGGCACTTCTCCCAATTCAATGTTAGATTCTTATCCCTGCAGCGGGTAAGAACAGCGTCAAGATGGCGTAAACACTCGTCGAAGGAGTCGCCAAAGATGGAGAAATCATCCATAAAAATCTCCAAGAACTTTTCAACCATGTCTGAAAAGATCCCCATCATACACCGCTGAAATGTCGCGGGTGCGTTGCATAACCCAAAGGGCATGCGGCAATAAGCAAAAGTGCCAAAGGGATAAGTGAATGTTGTCTTGTCTTGATCCTCTTTGGCGATGGGGACTTGATTGTAACCGGAATAGCCGTCGAGAAAGCAATAGAACTTGTGCCCTGCCAATCGCTCGAGCATTTGGTCAATGAAAGGTAAAGGAAAGTGGTCCTTCCTTGTTGCGGCATTGAGTTTCCTATAGTCTATGCAGACTCGCCACCCAGTTTGGGTGCGAGTGGGAATCAACTCATTTGCCTTGTTTGTAATGACCGTAATGCCTGATTTCTTTGGCACGACGTGGATTGGGCTAACCCATTGGCTATCCGAGATAGGGTAAATGATACCGCTATCCAGACACTTGACAATTTCCTTCTTAACCGCCTCTTTCATGATGGGGTTGAGGCACCTTTGTGGATCTCGTGCTGGCTTGGCATCATCCATTAAGTGTATATGATGTTCAACTATGAGGGGACTAATCCCCTTAATATCCGCCATAGACCAGCCGAAAGCTTGCCGATTATTATGTAAGACCATCAAAAGAGCCTTCTCTTGCTCAAGAGCTAGAGAAGATGATATAATGACAGGTAAGGTCTCATTATCACCTAGATAAGCATATTTTAGGTGTGTCGGCAAAAGCTTTAATTCGAGTTTAGGAGGTGAAACAATAGATGGTAACAATGGGGTAGTTGTTTCAAACTCGAATGATTCCATCAAAGGTTCGAACCGAGTGTACGCAACAGTGTCGGATGGTTCAACTAACTCATCCGAAAAAGCAGAAGACTCCAATTCAGGTGATGAGTCTTCAAGGTCGTCGACGAATGTAAAACACTCAAAATCGTTATCCGCCGTGAAAGCTACGTCGGATTCTAGGAGGAACGCACTAGTGGCGTTAACATTGCTGTGATCGAACAAAAAATTCTCGAATTCACAGTCCTCCTCCGCGATCTCATTGATCGAGCAAATATCAAGTACGCTAGCATTGGGCTCAGCAGGCTGACTTCCCAACTTGAAAATATTGAGCTCAATTGTCATATTGCCGAAAGATAGGTTCATTGAACCGTTACGACAATTGATTACTGCGTTGGAAGTTGCCAAAAATGGTCGACCTAGTATTACCGGAATTTGGTTCCGGGGGTTAGCGACAGGTTGTGTGTCCATCACAATAAAGTCAACGGGAAAAATGAAATCCCCTACTCTTATTAACACATCCTCCAGCTCTCCCCTAGGATGGGTTATTGACCGGTCGACCATTTGGAGAGTACAATGAGTGGGCTTAAGCTCTCCAACGCCTAATTGCTCGTACACAGAATAGGGTAGCAAATTGACGCTCGCGCCAAGATCTAATAGTGCTCTATTGATGTTCTTGTCCCCAATTGTTATCGAAATGATAGGACACCCGGGGTCCTTTTGTTTTGGGGGAAGGGAATTTACAAGAGCATCACTAATAGCATTAGCCACAAAAACTTTCTTTGGCACTTGCGACTTCCTCTTTTTGGTGCACAAGTCCTTTAAAATTTTGGCATATGAAGGAACTTGCTGAATTGCATCCAAAAGAGGGATATTTATGCTAACCTGTTTGAACAACTCGACAATCTTCTCCATCTGAGGAGTTGGTTTATTGGATCTCAGCCGATTAGGAAAAGGAACATTTTGAAAAGTGGTCGAGTCCAATTTTTGTGGATCAGATTGTCGAGTTGGAACGGCACCCCGTGTAGATGTGTTCGTGTCGTGAGAAATAGGTCCGTTCAAGCTAGAAGAGGTAGAGCCATGTGAAAGGTGGAGAATAGGCTCTATAGAAGAAGAAGATGGTGAAGAAGATGAAGATGGCCCACCGGCAGGGGTGTCATTATTCATGCCCACATTTTTCTGCAACACTTTGCCCGATCTCAACGTGGTCATGGCATTTACGTTATGATTTTGCTGTTGAACTGCAGCATGTGCGTGACCGGGGTTGGGCAGTGGTTGAGACGGGAGTTTTCCTTTTTCGCGCTCACTCAAAGCTGCATTGAGTTGTGCAATTTGTGCCTCAATAGATTTGATGCTTTGATCCTGTGAGGCACTATTTTGCACTAAAGATTGAATAGAAGTCTCAAGTCTTGCTGTAGACTGTGTAGATTGCTTAAGGAACGCATCTAGACTTCTTTCGAGTGAGCTAACCTTATCATTATTAGGTTGAACATAATTGTTTGGCTGGTAAGCATTGTTCGGCACAAAATTGTTCACCTGATTAGGGTAAGGTTGTTGAAATTGTTGCGGTTGATATTGAGTTTGCGAGGGTGCTTGTTGTTGTTGTTGTGGAGGAGGAGGTCTTTGAAAATTATTATTATTTCCTTGGAATTGTTGATTTTGGTTCCAAGCGAAATTTGGGTGACTCCTCCACCCCGGATTATACGTCGAAGAGTACGGATCGTTTCTTTGTCGTTGCTGAAATGCAACATTGACTTGATCCTGTCCTTGTGTAGATGCATTATAAGGACACTCTTCGGTCAGGTGCGATGGATCCGCACAACAAGCACAGACAGTTCGTGGAGGCATAGTAGGGGCAGGAGAAGACGATGAGATTTTGGTCTCGATCGCTTCTAGCTTTTTCGTAAGAGCGGCCATCTCGGCCTTCATGACAATCGACATCTCTACTTGATGTATGCCTGCCCTAGATTGACCACTAGAAGATGATGTGGTGTTGGTGCTCTCCCACTGTATTGTCTGCTCACTAAGATCCTCGAGAAACTGCCACGCTTCATCACTAGACTTAGAGAGAAAATGACCTTGACAGATGGTTTCTAGCAACTGCTTCGTTGCCGAGTTCAATCCCTCGTATAATGTTTGGCAAAGTTGCCAACTTTCTATCCCATGATGAGGGCATTGAACTAGTAGGTCCTTGAATCTCTCGAAGCACTTCTAGAATGGTTCGGAAGGAAGTTGTGAGAATTGAATTATTTCATTGCGGATTCTGGCAGTTTTATGGTGAGGATAGAACTTTTTCAGAAAAGCCTTCACAAACTCGTCCCAATTTCTTATGGAATGTGATGCGGTGCTATATAGCCACTTCTCGGCTAGGTCACATAAGGTGAAAGGAATGACCCTTAGCCTTATAGCGTCATCACTCAATTGGATCGTTTTCATCATAGCGCACACATTTTGGAATTTATTAATAAAGATATATGCGTCTTCAGTTTCCAAACCATGAAATTTCGGCAGCATATTGATGAAATGTGGTTTAATCTCAAAATTGTCCCCATTTTCCGGTGGGGGTGAAAGACAGGTGGGTAAAGAAGTGCGTATAGGGTAAAAGAGGTCCTGGAGCGCAACTCGTGCGGGCGCTTCAATAGGCGGCTGGTTCGGGTCATTCACACCTAACGGAGGTGGAATCCTTCCCGTCGGTAAGGTATTGTTGGGGTTAAATCCCGACATACCTTCGGTGAAAGAAGTTGAAGGTGAAGGTAAGAAAGTGGACGGATTTTCGACTTCGGCGTCGAAGGGTTCGTTGGTCGGTACCAACGAAACGCGGACTAATCGGGCGTCTATATCCCTAGTCCAAAGTGACATACACTAAAAGGGATAGTGCAGTCAGAAAAAAAAACAGAATGTGGGGGTAAGATAACGTCAGTGAGGGAAAGTGGTGTGGTGCATTTGCAGGTTTTCTTTTTGCGACAAGTTGCAAGTTTTGAAAAGTTTTATTTATTATTTTTTCGTTTTATGTGGGAGTTTTGCAAAGAGGTTTTTGAAAAAGGACTCGTGTATCAACCACACATGCACAATCAGGCCTAGATCTAGGGTCGTCTGGGTCTACTAGACAGCTCCTAACTAGGGCTAGAAATAGGACCTCAAACCGCCTCTTCACGGACAAGTACGGCCAGGTAAGTGGGAAGGAACCACCACTACAGTGGGCCTAATTAATAACCACTAGCCTAGACACCGCAATGTCGGTTAGGATAAACGGCCGATGCCTACCCTAGTCCTTTTCCTATTGAGCTCGCTGTCCTTAGGTCTGAGTCTAGTCTTTTTTAATTAATTGTGGTCGATGCAAAATGCTTTAGGTGTTTTCTGGGGTCCTAGGAAGGGTGATGAAATCCCCACCCAATCTGAGTTTGGTCAATTAGCCCCTTAAGTCCAATTAAATTATGCAAAACAAAAATTCACTTGCATTCAATTTTAGCGCGGCGCATAAAAACCTGCAGCAAATTTGTTATTTAGAAGGAGGAAGAAGATTTTTTAGCGCAAAGAAACCTGCAGAAAATTTTTACAGTGGAGATATGGAGGTTGCAGAGGGGAGAATGAGAAAACTAACCATGCAATTTTGAAGAGCTGATGTGTCAAGATGGCGGCGGAACTGCGGTCTAGAGGCCTCTTTTGCGGCGGAAACGCGGCAACATGGTGGGTTCAGCCTTTGAAAAAATTTGTGCTACTCTGTACTTGCAATTCCTCTCTGTTCTTATGCTCCCTTTTCTGTTTTGAACTTCTGTAAAACTCCAGATCCGCGATGCTTAGCTGTTCCTGCAAGATTCAAACGAGAAACCCTTCAAACAGATAAAAATAATGAAATTATAATTTTGTATTTTTTTTATATTTTCATATTTTTATGAATTTTTTTAGAATTTAAATCAACCCGAAATTACACAAAAAGAAATATTACGCCATCCCCGGCAACGACGCCATTTGATTAATCCAAAAATTGTAGTTTACCGTAATCAGAAACGGCGTCGCTTTGCAGCTAGCCGGTGAATACGGGTCGATCCGCAGGGATGTGTAAATTTCTGTTTTTGTGTTATAACGAGTTGATTACGTTGGTTGTTTGGTTTTTGTCGAGTGATCTGAAGAACTAATTTATGTGATATGAAAGAACTCGTTAGGGTTAGGTCGAAGGTAGGGGTGTTGAGATCAATGTTGTCACCTCTTTCAATGCCGTTGATTTAAGCTTTTTAGAAGAATCACAACAATTACTAGCAAAGGGGATTAGGATGATCGGGAAGAAACAAAGTTTCTTCCTCTAGATCCTTGTCCGTTCTTTCCTATTAATTGCTGTGATCTTCATGGACGTCATATATGTCCGGCCTTTTATACTACGGTTCACCTTTTCCTTGTAGGTAGGGTGCCGTAGGGGGCGGATCATACATGCGTGCATGAAGGTTTCGTTTTGAAAATATGTTGGCATTGAAGGAGGTGAGAGACATCCATCTCTCACTCCCTCTCTTGTTCCTAACCCTAACGAGCGAGGATTTTACTCGCTCATTAGGGAATTATTACAAAGAGACATTTTTGTTGTTTATATTTTAAAGTGTTACCTTACGACAGATTAAAAATAGCTAACAAGTGAACTACAGCAAACGAATGGATAACTAGGACAAGTAAAAAACTATACTGAGGCAGGAATTAAATTAAAAACTTACAAGATGATGCTCTTGATCTCTCAACAGGTCTGAACTTTTATTGATTGATAAGAGGTATGCATTTTACAGATTTTGAGTACAATTTATAAGCAACCAGTGAAGCTAGGGTTACAGACTCTCGTAGACATGAAATTATAGATTTGCCCCCTAAAAATCCTAACATATGAAACGACACACCGACACAAGAAGTCGGTGCCGACACGGGCACCATATGGCCGCGGTTCCGCGGCCCTTTGGTGGGCTTGGCTCACCAACTTTCTGTGATTGGTTTGTCTTCTCTTGGGCTTCCTATTTTCATTGTTCTTTTCTCTGTTGGGCTTCTTAGTGTTCTCCAGATCCTTAGTGAAAATTTGTAAGGATCTTTTGACCGTTTCACTTTCGTCTTTTGGACCTTGCACTGTTCTTCGTCTCGGCTTGAGTAAGATCCGTCTGCTTGTTGGTCAAAAGTCCCTTTTTTTATATCATCTTTGTCTTTTTCACTGTATTTGCTCCGAGATCCTGTATCCTGTATCATGCAACAAACGAGCGTCAAAAGTACCTGTTTACTTATAAAACGCACAAAAGTGGGGCGTATGAATTGCAATATTATGATATGAACATGTGCTCATAATCTAATTAATTGATCTTAGTTCCAAATTGGACTACAAATCCCCAAATCAACTTCGGTTCAAGGGTACATTTCTTCACTCCTTTGATATTTGTCGTTCTAATCCTTCAACGTCTTCAGAGAGGTGACGGGTCCCAACAAGCACACATTTCACGGACTATGATGTCCTTAACCTTGACGGTGAGGTCTTTAAACTCACGGACTATGATGTCCTTAACCTTGACCGTGAGGTCTTTAAACTCACGGACTATGATGTCCTTAACCTTGACCGTGAGGTCTTTAAACTCACGGACTATGATGTCCTTAACCTTGACTGTGAGGTCTTTAAACTCACGGACTATGATGTCCTTAACCTTGGACTGAGATGTCCTTAAACTAATATTGGACCTCCATGTCCTTAAACTGGTAATCGACCGCAATGTCTCTAAACTAAGCAATAGAGCCCGAATGCTCTTTTGTTGGATCCAAACGATCCTGTTAAGTTGATCTTAGTCTAAAATTAGACTAACGTATTTTTAACAAACGTTTAAGTTGATCTTAGTCTTAAAAGAGACTAACGTATCCTTAAACCCAACCCCCAAACCCAAATCTAAGAAAATACGGATTTGGACTAGTCCACGCCCTACGGGCGACGATATAAATTAGTTTCCGTATGTAATCCACGGGCAACCAAAAACAAAACAAACACCCACGATATGAAGTGACCATCTGGAGAAGGAGAAAGTTGTTACCGCGATACGGTAGCGTAATTAACTGCAGGGGCTTGCGTCTGCAGGGAAGAGCGTCCCCACAATAAAAAACCCCTCAAATAAGGGGGAATCTGACGAAGTCTGCTACATCGGCCTCATCCGGTTAAACCTTCGATACGTGGTGTCATAAATCAACTTGGCATCTTCGGAGAGGTCTACGGATAGCACCTATTAGCATATACCCCCAAATTCAGGCAAGACGTTTGTCTTCTCAGTTTTCGGAGGAGAACAGATTCTTGCACGTCCGGTGGGACCTTTTCCTCTTTTCACTCCACACATCATGTGTCGTATTCGCGAACGAATCGCGGTTCGATATGGTTGCCCTTAGATTCGAGGTACTAAGATTTGGTGTCTTGCTCCGTGCAGAAAACGAAAAAATCAATGGCATCTACCTACACAAAATGCTCCAGCTGCAACTGCAACTCCCGTTCTGCCTCATCTGGAGGTGTAACTTACGGGCCCCAGGTGGCCTCCCTGTTCACAATGCCGGTAGAGCAGGTAACGCAGGCTACCACCGGGTTATTCTTCGGGATCATGCTCCCACCAGTGAGCGTTAACGTCCCGCTGCCGCAAGAAGCGCAGAAGAAGTCGGTCTTTGATCGGATCATTACCACCACGGCCCCTCTCAACGGATCATTCAATGCTAAGCCGATAGCATCAGTCTTCGATAGGCTGAGCCTGAACTCCAATGGGCCCGTCACGAAGCCCACGATCCCTGAAGCGGCCATTCCAAAATGGATAGCCATTCCTGCTCTCGAGGTCACTAAAGAAGCTTCTCCCGTCAAAGGATCAATCTTTACGAGGCTGGCCACTCCGGCCCCCGTTCCTGCTCAAAGGTCTGTCTTTGACAGATTGGATACTGCTGCTCAACGGACGTCGGTCTTCAAAAGGCTGGTACCAGCAGCGTCTCACCAGAACATGGGGCATGATAAAGCCATCCCCATAGCTGAACCAACACCATCTGCGCGACAAGCTCGCCGTCATCACTGACACCGAGTACGGAAGGCTGGGGGCAGCTCTCCATCTGGAATTACTCCACCAGCTCCAACGGTGGAGATCGATGCTGCTGTTCCAACCGGGAACAGCTTTGAACTGCTCAATAAGGTGCGCAGAAACTCTCCTAATGCAGTGCTAAAGAGATCTCCTCCACCTGTGGAGAATGCTCCAGAGAAGAAGCCGGAGCAGCCCCCTCAGCGGTTTTCCTCCAAAATTTACAAAGTCTGGCGACAGGTCCAGGAGTCGGTGATTGATCAAAATTACTCTCGCCGACAGAAAAGATAAAGTTTCAGCGAGAAGAGAACCATCCTGTCAAGCCACAAAAGGTGACAGCTACCTGGGTGCCCACTGCAACAGCCCCTTCGACTTCAACTGCTCACAAAAGAAGGAGGCCAGAGAAAGCCCCTGTGAATGCGGCAAACCGCAAGGACGTTGAACCTAAATGCCCCAAGTATGGGGCCATGATGGTGCATACCATTTATATGGCTTCCGGAAAAGAGGAAAGCCGTGCTTCCACGATTCATTGACCGCTCACCCGATTGATAACGAAGGCTCAGGAACAACAGCAGCAGAAACTTCAGGAGATGCTGACTGCAATGGCCGCACTCACTGGGCCAAAAGAAAATCCAGAAACCTTGGAGCAGCGTCGGGAACAAGAAACTGATACTGAGTTCCTTCGGAGAATGCTTGAGAAGAAGGACAAAGAGTCCGCGGAACAAGCGGCCAATATAAAATAAATGTCCCTTCTCTTCTAAGATATGGTCGGGATGATGTTGCAGCCGGATCCTCCAGCTGAAGACCCTCCGATCATTATTGAAGACGACAAGGGGGAGACATCGAACCCTCCTCCGGCTCTTTCAATAGCCAAAGAAAAATATTTCCAAGGCCGCTCTGGATGACTATATTGCTCAGCAAATACGAGCTCACCAGGCGAATGAAGCGGCCGACTAAGTCGTTAAAACTGGGCGACCGTATCCAGGCTGGTATGACCAAATAAAGTACCCGCCGGGATACACAATCCCCAAATTCCATGTGTACAAGGGGACAGGCAATCCCCACCAACATGTCGCTCAGTTTAGGGCTCTTTGCGGCAACACCGGAGGTGACGATAAACTGCTACTTCGCCAGTTCATCGGTAGCTTGTCAGAGACAGCGTTCGAATGGTACTCTGAACTACCCAACGACTCCGTCAAAACCTTTACAGAGATGGAGCTGCTATTCACCCAACGTTTTGCGAGTGCAAGCGAATGTACCCCAATTACAGCACTGATCAATGCCAGGGTGAAGCCGGGAGAAACTTGGGTCCAGTACGCAATACGGTGGTGGAATCTATGGTCGAAGTGCTAACAGCGCATCGAAGAGGCTCCTGCGGTAGGCATGTTCGTGGGTACTCTCGACCCTCAGGCGACCATTTCCCAATTCATGATGTTCTTTAAGCCAACTACTTTTCAGGCCTTGATTGACAAGCTGGCCCAAATAGACCAGATGGGCCATAGGCCTTCCTCTTCAAAGACGGAGCCTTGGAATGAAAAGGGCAAAGGGAAAGCAAACTTCGTCGCCAACGCTCAACAACAACCGAGTGACCCAAGACCAGTTGTTTGCCAAAGCAACAAGCGGCAATCCCTCAATGAGAAGTTGAGACGTCCTTACTCGTTTCCCCGGGATAAAACAAGAAAACTGTTTGAACTTGCAGTGCGCAATGGGCTCATCACTCTACCAGAGTTGAGACACCCAACGTGACCGAACGACGTCAACGATCCTAATTACTGCCCTACCACCGAGTATTGGGTCATCCGATCGAAAATTGCTATGTCTTCAAAAATTGGGTTGAAGACCAGTATCAACAAGACAAGTTCGCGCTGTCCGAAAACTGGAAGGTAAATCCGCCACAACCACATGCTCCGAAAAAGATGGACATGCCGGGGGCATCATGCTCATTCATAAAAGAAGCTCCAGGGGAAGTTGTTCTTTCGGAAAAAACTAAAAAAATGCTGAAAGATCTTCAAACATGTCCGGCGATCAGGTGGAAAAGCTCACAACAGCCGGAGATCATCGACGGGATGCTGAGACCACGCCCAACATTGGGAATTAATAGCAATGGGCAAAACTCCCAGGCCCAGTCGTCAAAGTCTTCGAAGAAAAAGAAGCAGACCAAAAAGCCCGCGATGTCTAACGACAAACGCACGGATCTGCAAAAGCATATTGATGCGCTGAAAGAATACAACTAGAGGGCATGAACCCCAGTCACGCTTCAAGAGTTCCTCAGTCACATCCTTGAGAATGAAGATAACGACAATGATGGGGGAGATGACTTGTCAGAAGAATCCGAAGATTATGTGGCAAGTTGCCACATGATCGTTCATTTGTCGTTAAGTAACAAAGCAACTCACTCGGCGTTAGGAGATAACGTAGAGGAGCTGGGGGCAGGAGCAGTGCCAAAACCCTTGGATTATGTGACAAGGTCTATCAAGGAGAAACCTACTTGTTCATAAAGCATCCGGCGAAACTTCGCCTCAAAGCTACAGCGGATCGAAATGTCCCTAAATTAACATTGGACCGCAATGTCCTAAAACTTGCAACTGACAGAGATGTCTATAAACTACTACGGACCGCAGCATCCTAAGGCTGACGTGGTAAAGAAAAGGTATGTCCACAAGCAAAATGGGCACGGATGAAAACCCGAAAGGGCGTCGTGAGTAAAAACAGCAGGACTACCGGCGATGTTTGTGAAAATCCGAAAGGGTGCAGACTCGTAAAAAAAAAGGTATGTCCACAAACAAAATGGGCACGGATGAAAACCCGAAAGGGCGCCGTGAGTAAAAACAGCAGGACTACCGACGAGTTTTGTGAAAACCCGAAAGGGCTCAATCTCGTTGAAAGACACTTGCAAGGTCCTCTCGATCCTGTAAGAAGAAAGCACAAGCGTGAGACCCTTACGACTCACAAAGGAGAAATACACTCAGGAATCCCCACGTTTCTTAAAGAGAAACTATGCTTACGAGATCCTCACGACTCGTAAGGAGAATTCCCCATTGAGACCCTCACGGCTTATAGGGTTCAAAAGCCTTAAGCTACAGGGATCTGAACTTGTTCTTAAGCCATCACAACCTCCAATGCTGCCCTACAAGCGGTTCAATATTGACCCTTGTATACAATCCACGAGCACGAATGAACATTTCCCTAACAGAGTCCTACCAGCGACTAAGGATATGCTCACACAGTGAACAAACACTTGTAGGTCCTCTCGACTTGCAAGGAGAAAACACTCTTGTAAGATCCTTACGACTTATAAGAGAACACACACTTAGGAATCCTCACGATTCCTAAGGAGAAAAAGCACCTACGAGATCCTCACGACTCGTAGGGAGAAACATCTTTATGAGACCCTTACGGCTCATGAAGTTAAAAGCCTTAGTCTATAGGATCCTAACCCTGTTTGCTAAGCCACCTTTGTTCGACATCGACAGAGGCAAATGATGATTCGCTCCTGGGAATATCCCAGTTGTAGCGATGCTGATGCCTAAATTGGCATCAAATTCCAAGTCCTTTCATGGCAAATGATGATTCGCTCCTGGCAATATTCCAGTCGCAGCGATGCTGATGCTAAGATTGGCATCAGATTCCAAGTTCCACACTCGCGATAAAAAATCAGCGAGCCAAAAATGCATATGAAATAGCCGAAATGATGGGGCAACTTGCAACGAAATCAGCAAGTAAAAATGTATGCATACAAAAACAGCCGAAATGATTGGGCAACTCGTAATAAAAAGCAGCGAGTAAATAAAACAAATAGCCGAAATGATTGGGCACCGCAAAAAATAGCCGTAATGATTTGGCAATCGCGACATGCGCGATACTAAAAGCTGAAATGATAGAGCATCGTAGAAAGAAAACAAAAAAATATACATATGAAATGAAAAATTTTCCCTACAGGTGAGATCACATCGATCCCTGTATACAATCCAGGGGCACAAACAAAAAGGGAACCATATCATCCCACCAAGCTCCATCAGATAGAGTGCCAAGTCTCGACGGCCACATCTACAGCCCGGAGACCCACGACAGCGTTCCTCCTCATCCAGCAGGATTTAGACGCGACAATCAATCTCGGAGCCACTGCAAAGTCCCTTGTTCAAAATCTCGAAGGCCATGTCTACAGCCTAGAGAACAACAATGGCGTTCCTCCTCATTCCAGCAGGATTTGTACGCGAAAATCAATCTCGGAGCCACGACAAAGTCCCTAGTTCCAAATCTCGACGGCCATGTCTACAGCCTAGAGAACAACAATAGCGTTCCTCCTCATTCCAGCAGGATTTATACGCGAAAATCAATCTCGGAGCCACGGCAAAATCCCTAGTTCCAAGTCTCGATGGCCACATCTACAGCCTAAAGACCCACGACAGCGTTCCTCCTCATTCCAGCAGGATTCAGACGCGACATCACCAATCGAAGCCATGGCAAAGTCCCTAGTTCCAAGTCTCGACGGCTACATCTACAGCCTGGAGACCCATGATGGCGTTCCTCCTCATTCCAGCAGGATTCAGACGCGAAAATCAATCTCGGAACCACGGCACAGTCCCTAGTTCCAAGTCTCGACGGCCACATCTACAGCCTGGAGATCAAAAACGGCGTTTCTCCTCATCCCAGCAGGATTCAGACGCAACGTTAACAAAGTGGAGCCATGGAAAAGTCCTTGTTTAAGACTCTACGGTCCACAGACAACCTAGAGTCAACTAATGACCTCCCCGCCAGATCAACGCTCCGTCTCGGAAACAAGTTAACCGACCTCCAGGGAAATCAGTGTCCTTGGCAAAAACCTCGATTCAGGAAAATCAGCGTCCTTGACGAGAGCACCTTGATTCGCGTCGACCCGCAGAGAAATCAGCGTCTTTGCAGGAATATCTCGATTCGTCTCAACCCCAGGGAAATCAGTGTCCTTGGCAACCTCCTCAATTCAGGGAAATCAGCGTCCTTGACGAGAGCACCTTGATTCGCGTCGACTCGCAGAGAAATCAGCGTCTTTGCAGGAATACCTCGATTAGTCTCAACCCCAGGGAAATCGGTATCCTTGGCAACCTCCTCAATTCAGGGAAATCAGCGTCCTTGACGAGAGCACCTCGATTCGCGTCGACCCGCAGAGAAATCAGTGTCTTTACAGGAATACCTCGATTCGTCTGAACTCGGAGGAAATCAGCGTCCTTGGCAAATACCTCGATTCAGGGAAATCAGCGTCCTTGACAAGAGCACTTTGATTCGCGTCGACCCGCAGAGAAATCAGCGTCTTTGCAGGAATACCTCGATTCGTCTCAACCCTAGGGAAATCAGTGTCCTTGGCAACTTCCTCGATTCAGGGAAATCAGCGTCCTTGACGAGAGAACCTCGATTCGCGTCGATCCACAGAGAAATCAGTGTCTTTGCAGGAATACCTCGATTCGTCTCAACTCCGAGGAAATTAGTGTCCTTGGAAAATATCCCGATTCAGGGAAATCAGCGTCCTTGACGAGAGCACCTCGATTCGCATCGACCCGCAGAGAAATCAGCGTATTTGCAGGAATACCTTGATTCGTTTCAACTCTGAGAAAATCAGTGTCCTTGGCAACCTCCTCGATTCAGGGAAATCAGAGTCCCTGATGAGAGCGTCTCGATTTGCATCGACCCGCAGAGAAATCAACGTCTTTGTAGGAATACCTCGATTCGTCTCAACCCCAGGGAAATCAGCGTCCTTGGCAAATCCTCGATTCAGGGAAATCAGCGTCCTTGACGAGAGCACCTCGATTCGCATCGACCCGCAGAGAAATCAGTGTTTTTGCAGGAATACCCCAATTTGTTTTGACTTCAGGGAAATCAGTGTCCTTGGCAAATATCTCGATTCAGGGAAATCAGCGTCCTTGACGAGAACATCTCAATTCGCGTCGACCCGCAGAGAAATCAGCGTCTTTGCAGGAATACCTCGATTCATTTTGACTCTAGGGAAATCAGTGTCCTTGGCAAATACCTCGATTCAGGGAAATCAGCGTCCTTGACGAGAACATCTCGATTTGCGCCAACCCGTAGAGAAATCAGTGTCTCTGCAGGAATATACAACGTCAGCAAAGCGGACCCGCGGCAAAGTTCCCAGTTCTATGACTCAGCGGTGCACAGACAAACTAAAGTCAACCGTCAACCTCCCTGTTGACTCAATGCTTTGACTCGGGAGTAGGTTAACTCATCAATCACTTATGAGCCCTCTCGACTTGTAAGGAAGAAAATTCGCTTGTGAGATCCTTACGACTCTCAAGAGAAAACACACTTAGGAATCCTCACGATTGCTAAGGAGAAAATACACCTATGAGATCCTCTCGACTCGTAGGGAGAAAAAATCTTTATGAGACCCTCACGGCTCATGAAGTTGAAAAGTCTTAGGCAGCAGATCTGAACCTGTTTCCTAAGCCATCGCTTCTTATGTCGATTCAGGAAAATCATCGTCCTTGGCGAGAACCTCTCGATTCGTTTCGACCCGTAAGGAAATCAGTGTCTTTGCGAGAATCTCTCGATTCGTCTCAACTTGCGGGGAGATTAGTGTCCCTACACATAAAGAAAATTCTCTTATGGGATCCTTACGATTCTCAGGAGAAAACGCACTTAGGAGTCTTCACGACTCCTAAGGAGGAAAAAAAACACCTACGAGATCCTCGCGACTCGTAGGGAGAAAAGCCTTTGTGAGACCCTCACGGCTCATAAAGTTGGAAAGTCTTAGGCAACAGATCCTAACCCTGTTTCCTAAGCCATCGCTACCTTATAAAGAGTTCAAGATGAACTGTTATCTATCATCTATGGGCTACACTTGCCAATGCGACATGACACTTAAATGGAGAAGTTACTCATGAGCATATAAACTACTTCACGCTAGAGTAAGACATAAAGAAATGGAAGGGTGCGGCTTATTGGGCTGAGGGTTTGGAACTATATCTCTTAAGAGTCGAGATTTGAGTCAACGATAAATGACGACGCTTGTGTATGCTTGTTATTTTCTCAGATCAAGATTCTGAAAGTTATATACCAACCCAAAACCGGTCATACGCTATGAATTACTCTGCACTACTTCACCCACGTATATACTTACGTGGGCAATGTAGTGGGGGGCATTTGTTCGAGCCAAAAAAAAAAATTCTGCGCAAAAGAGCCCAAGGTATCAAATGGCAGCGATACGTTTAAGAAAATGCGAACCAGTATTTTCCGGGCTGCATTTTGATAGATTCCCGATTGAGAAACAACTAAATTCTGATGGTATCGAAAGTGTCTTGAAAAATCCTTCGATTTGATATATTATGAGCCTCATAATTCAATCGGGATCAAAAGTTATGAAGCATCACGTGCCCATACGTGACCGGGTATCACGTGCCCACACATGACCGGGCATCACGTGCAGACACGTGACCATTTACAGGCAAAGTCTGTAGGCACTGAATAAAATAAATAATTAGAAATAATTAATCAGTGGGGTCTCGTACCAACACGTGATGGGCCATTAAACCTACTGAAAAGAATTAAAGGTATAATAAAATAACAAGGAAAAATCCCAATGGGGCATCACGTGCCAACACGTGACCAAGGGTCACGTGCTGACACGTGATAATTCCTGAGTTCTTTAAAACAACAGAATTAAATTCTGGTCAAATGTTTAATTAGGGGGTCACGTGCCAACACGTGATGGGTTCCTAAACATCAATGAATTAATAGAATTAAATTCTAATTAAGAGGAAATCAAAAACCCTAACTAGAAAAATATTTCTCTAAATGTTTCCAAACAATAAAGAGGGTGCTCTGTAAAATGGAGCACCGTTGGATTAAAAATCCAATGGTGATTAAAAATCACCAATTTATGGAAAGATTTTATACAAGGAAAGATTTCCCTGAAATTTGCCAGGAATAACAGATAAAAGATCTTTTGGATTAAAAATCCAATGGTGAATAAAATTCACTGAGTGATCTAAAAGATCATGTTGGTTACAAAATCAATTAATATCTTTCAATGAAATATTGACAAAACAAATTGATTCTTTTCTTTCTCCTATAAATAGGAGCCAAGAAGAGGAAGAGAGAGAAAAAAGAAGAGAATTTAATTCTCCAGAGAGAAAAGAAGGTCTCTTGAAAAAAAAAAAGAAACCCTAGGTGAGAAAGAGGAAAGAGATCAAAGCTCCATAAAACAAAAAGAGAATTTAATTCTCAGTCTAAGAGTTTAACACTTCTGCAAAAGAACTTAGTTCTTCCTTTTGGTTGAAGATCTACAGAAGCAGGTCTCCCCACAAGTTCAGAATTTAATTCTCATCGGGGAGATTCTACCATGCAGATCTAAAACTTAGAGGGAGAATTGAGTTTAGAGAATTTAATTCTCCCAAATTTATAGGAATTTAATTCCTCCAAATAAAACTAGGGTTTAACCCTATATGAGAATTTAATTCTCCCAAATTCATAGGAATTTAATTCCTCCAAATAAAATTAGGGTTCAACCCTGCATGAGAATTCAATTCTCCCTAAATTCATAGGAATTTAATTCCTCCAAGACAGAACTAGGGTTTAACCCTATATGAGAATTTAATTCTTCCACATATATGAGAATTTAATCCTTCTAAAACATAATTAAGGTTTAACCCTACAGAGAATTTAATTCTTAAAACAAGAGACTTAAAGCTCTCCATGCACATAAAGAACTTGATCACGTGGTAACACGTGACCCCCATTCTCAACGAGCAGAGAAGAAAAAACAGAACTTGGTCACGTGGTGATACGTGACCCCTATCCTCATTGATCAGAAAAGAAAGAATAAAACTAGGTCACGTGCCCTCACGTGACCTCTAAACAGACTCCCCAAAATGAGAAGAGAAAAACTTGGAGGCAATGCCTCATGTGTTCCAACGTGACTCTCAAAATAAAGGGAACAAAGCCAAAGGCAGAATCGATTTTGGGCGCCCTCACGTGTCCCCACGTGACCCCTAATAAACACTTTAATAAATCAATGCATGGGTGCCCGTCACGTGCCCACACGTGATGGCCGTGAAGACTTAAGTGTTTGACACCTTTGAATACTCTGAGAACAAAACAAAGGAAGACCGGTCCCCTCCTTTAGAGGCCTCACATGGCCCCACGTGACCAATCCCATTTTAGCGTTTAACACTATTTTTGAAGCGTTTTGTTCTTAGTGTTTAACACTATTTTCAGCGCATCACGTGGGAACACGTGACCATAAAATATATGTTAGTGTTTAACACTATATTCAAATCAACCCTAGCCTAAATTGGCTAAGTCCTTCTGAGGCAAGACTCCCCTATGACTGAGTCTCAAATATACTCTTGTCTTCCAAGATTGATCATCTCATATGGCATATGAGTGCCCAGCACTCAGCAAAGATAAAATGTTGTCAGAACCCCTGTTTAGCAGTGCCAAATAATGGGTGGTTGAACGCAGACAAATGTTTAATGGTCTAACAAGGGGCAAACATTTCAAATTTAATTGGACTTAGCCCAAATTGGCCATAAGTCCTCAATTCAGATTTAACTGAACTAATGTGATCATAATCTAATTAATTGATCTTAGTTCCAAATTGGACTACAGATCCCCAAATCAACTTCGGTTCAAGGGTACATCTCTTCACTCCTTTGATATTTGTCGTTGTAATCCTTCAACGTCTTCAGAGAGGTGACGGATCCCAACAACCACACATTTCACGGACTATGATGTCCTTAACCTTGACTGTGAGGTTGTTAAACTCACGGACTATGATGTCTTTAACCTTGACTGTGGGGTTTTTAAACTCACGGACTATGATGTCCTTAACCTTGACTGTGAGGTCTTTAAACTCACGGACTATGATGTCCTTAACCTTGGACCGAGATGTCCTTAAACTAACATTGGACCACAATGTCCTTAAACTGGTAATCGACCGCAATGTCCCTAAACTAAGCAATAGAGCCCGAATGCTCTTTTGTTGGATCCAAACGATCCCGTTAAGTTGATCTTAGTCTAAAATTAGACTAACGTATCTTTAACAAACGTTTAAGTTGATCATAGTCTCAAAATAGACTAACGTATCCTTAAACCCAACCCCCAAACCCAAATCTAAGAAAATACTGATTTGGACTAGTCCACGCCCTACGGGCGACGACATAAATTAGTCTCCGTATACAATCCATGGGCAACCAAAAACAAAACAAACACCCACGACACGAAGTGACCATCTGGAGAAGGAGAAAGTTGTTACCGCGATGCGGTAGCGTAATTAACTGCAGGGGCTTGCGCCTGCAGGGAAGAGCGTCCCCACAATCAAAACCCCCTCAAATAAGGGGGAATCCGACGAAGTCTGCTACATCGGCCGCATCCGTTTAAACCTTCGATATGTGGTGTCATAAATCAACTTGGCATCTTCGGAGAGGTGGACGGATAGCACCTATTAGCATCTGCCCCCAAATTCAGGCAAGACGTTTGTCTTCTCGGTTTTCGGAGGAGAACAGGTATATTCCTAGCTCCAGACTTCAATTGCAATATATACAGCATAGAGGTCCTACAGATGTCTACCTTACTTCAGCAAAGAAACGACACGACATCGTAAAAACAAAAATGAAGTGATGGCATATTCTCAGCTTTAGGTCTCGACGGCAACGTATATAAAGCCTAAAAGACTATCGGAGATCATCCCACACCAGAGCGGAGTGGTTATGACTCATCGGGGCTCCAAATTGAGCCTAACCTCAAGTAAAAAGCGTCATGGCAAATTCCTAACGTTTGCTCATCCGACGGTAATATGAATTAAGGAGATTACTTGAAGACGTCTTGTCCAGCCCCCGAAGGGATCAGAGACACCACAGTCGCGGGGCTTCTCGAACAACAGTTTA
The DNA here is from genome assembly GCA_030015575.1 of Agapanthus africanus. Classification (NCBI taxonomy): domain Eukaryota; kingdom Viridiplantae; phylum Streptophyta; class Magnoliopsida; order Asparagales; family Amaryllidaceae; genus Agapanthus; species Agapanthus africanus. The sequence continues at coordinate 945,726,172 of CM057337.1, forward strand.
AAGACTACATATCGAGGAATACATCAGTCAATGTGATGGTACCATGGACTAAAACCCTAGTACCATAAACCTAACGGACCCCTGTCGTAAAGAATAGGGGTTATCTATATTTCACGTTAGGATACACCTGTAAGATCATCTCGACTTATCTCGACTCGTAGGGAAAAACATCTTTATGAAACCCTCACGGCTCATGAAGGTGAAAAGCCTTAGGCGACGGAGATATAAACCTTTTCCTAAGCATTGTGGCCATACAAGTAGGTCCAAACTGACTCTTGGATACTATCCACGGGCCACATTCTCTCCAAAGTCACATACCGATGAGGAGGAAAAACTACTTGCGAGTCTTCTCGACTCGTAAGGAGAAAATTCTCTTGTGAGATCCTTATGACTCTCAAGAGAAAACACACTTAGGAGACCCCACGACTCCTAAGGAGAAAATACACCTACGAGATCCTCTCGATTCGTAGGGAGAAACATCTGTATGAGACCCTCACGGCTTATAAAGTTAAAAAGCTTTAGGCAACAGATCTAAACCTGTTTCCTAATCCATCGTTGCCCTAAAAGGAGGTCAAGATGGACTCTTATATACTATCCATGGACCACATTCACCAAAATTACATGCCAATGAAATGAAGAAGCTACTTATGGGTCCTCACGACTCGTAAGGGAAAAATACCCGAGTGAGATCCTTACGACTTACGGAGGCAATGAACAGTTAGGAATCCTCATGATTTTTAGGAAGAATATTCACCTATGAGATCCTCACGACTTATAGGGAGGAGAAAAAAAAAACCTTCTTGATACCCTTACAGCTCTTGAATATGAAAAAATCCATAGGCTGCAAGGACCCTAAACTTGTCTCCTAAGCCATCAATTCTATGGTCAGGCATAACTTTGCACTACTTCACTCACGTACATACTTACGTGGACAAAGCAGTGGGGGGCATTTGTTCCTGCCAATTTTTTGTCTATGAGCTACTTGTTCCCTTATAAAAAAGGGAGATAAGAAAGAGGAAAAGAATCCTCATAGTTTGGGATCACGTGTTAAACACGTAGGCGTTTATATGCAAAACATATAAGTGCTGAACACAAATAACTAAAAGCCAAACTGGCCTCACGTGTTAAACACGTGAACGCTCATATGCAAAGCATATGAGCGCTAAACATAAATAACCAAAGGCCAAATAGGCCTCACGTGTTAAACACGTGGGCGCTCATATGTAAAGTATATGAGCACTGAATAAAATAAACCTAAGGGCCAAACTGGCCTCACGTGTTAAACACATGGACTCTTATATGCAAAGCATATGAGCGCTGAACATAAATAACCAAAGGCCAAATAGGCCCCACGTGTTAAACACATGAGCGCTCATATGTAAAGCATATGAGCGCTGAAAATGAACAAGCTAAAACCCACACTAAGGGTCATGTGTGTTCTCTTACCGTATTCTTTGGCAGCACTCACATGCAAAACATGTGAGCACCCCAATTTAAAATGCTACCATATGATAGAATTAAATTCTAAGTGATATAATTAAATTCTATGTGATAGAATTTAATTTTATTTAGGAAATATTTTTCCCTGATATTTCTTATATGGAAAGATCTTTCTCTAACAGAGAATCTTGGATTTAAAATCCAATGGTGATAAAATATCACCAACTAAACTGTCTAATAGAATTAAATTCTATATGATAGAATTAAATTTTATTTGGGAAATATTTTCCGTGATCTTTCTAATATGGAAATATCTTTCTCTAACAGAGAATCTTGGATTTAAAATCCAATTGTGATAAAATATTACCAATTAAGCCATTTGATAGAATTAAATTCTATGTGAGAAATATTTCCCCGATCTTTCTCAAACTAGAAAGATTTTCTTTGTTAAACAGAGGACCCTTGTTCATCTGATATAATAAAATTCTATCTTAGGAAAATATTTTCTAAATCTTTTTAAACTAACAAGATATTTATATAATAGAATAAAATTCTAATCTTGTTAAACTAATAAGACATTCATATGATAGAATAAAATTCTATCTTAGAAAAATATTTCCTAATCTTGTTAAACAAACAAGAAATCTTCTCTGTTAAACAAAGAGCATTTGGATTAAAAATCCAACGGTGAATAAAATTCACCGATTGATCCAAAAGATTGTTTTGATTGATCATGATCTCTCAATGAGAGATTTTCTCAACAAATTGAATTTTCTCTTCTCCTATAAATAGGAGCAAAAAGATTAATCAAAAAAAGGAAGAGAAAAGAGAGGAACCCACGGATAAGATTCTATAAAATATAGTGAGCTCTTGAGAGAACAGAGAATTTAATTCTCAAAGGAAGAAGACTCTCCTCATTCAAAACACTCTAGGTAAATAAAAAATGAGAGATTAAATGTATCTCTCTTACCGAGTATAACGGATATAAGGGTTTAACCCTTCATATGAGAACTTAGTTCCTCCTCCGATTTGAGATTTGCAACGGAAAATCTCCCCACAAGTTGAGAATTTAATTCTTATCGGGGAGATTCTGTTCTTCAGACTCAAAATTTAGAGATAAGAACTAGGTTAAAAAGAAAAAGAAAGAAAACGAAAAAGAACATATGTTCTGAGAATTTAATTCTCCCAATATTAGGGTTTAACCCTACATAAAGAACTTAGTTCTTATAAAAGTAAAAGAGAACTTAGTTCTCCAATAATAACAATGATGATGATTCAAGATCTTCAAAACAAAAATCTTGATGATCATCAATAACTAAAAAATCATTAACAGAGATTAATATCTCTGAAAACAAGACGAACTTGGCATCTCACGTGAAACACACGTGAGTAAAAATTAGTGCTTAGCACTGTTATTTTGCCTCATGTGTTTCCCACGTGAATGTTTAAAACAAACAGAAGAAAAACTGAAAACACGTCCCGTGCTTCTCATGTGAGCGACCAAAGAGCAGAGGAAAACCTCTCTGTGTTGGTTAGGCAACCACCAAATAAAGCAGCCCAACATAAAGCAATCACATGAAATACACGTGAAACACTCTTGGAAACACAAAATCTGGCGTCTCTCGTGTTTCATGTGAGCCCCAGCCAAGTGCTTAGCACTTATGGAAAAAAGGAGGGTGAGCAAATAAAACCTAAAATAAATGCTCAGCACTCACGTGCTTCCCACGTGAGTGCCATACAAAGTTCTTAGCACTCCATGATCAGTCAAAATGACTAAGTGCTTAGCCCTGTTTAGGCAGCACCCATATATGAGCGCTTCATGTGAAAACATGTGAGCGCCAGAAAAGATAGGTGCTCAGCACTATTCCAGTGCCCCCATGTGAAATACATGCGAGCACTGCATATATCAGTGTTTAACACTACTGGGTAGCATAGAAACCCAATCTCAGCCTAAATTGGCTAAATTTCCTGCGGGTAAACGTCTTTGATTTTAAAATCAACCGAGTCCACATTGCTCATGATCTCCCAAACTGATTTTAGTCTTATACATGACTAAAGATCTGTCATTGATGATATCCAAAACGATATCCATCCCACACCTCCTAAGATAATCTTAGTATCAAATAAGACTAACGATTTTTAGGACTATCACCCCTTCCCCCCCACAAATACGAGATTTGGTTTAAGGGTACATCTCTTCACACTTCTGATACATGTCGTTTCAACGTTTTCAGAGAGGTGGCGGGTCTCGACGACCAACAACTTCTTTTACATTGATGCACTTTCAAATTGATGTGCATGCCTAAAATCGGATCGTGCCCCAAATTGAGCACATTCCATATCATCATTGTTCACTTCGTCACGTAATAAATACACGTGCGCGCAAGATGGATAAGAGACCGAAAGGTTCCTACACTAATAGTCACCTAAAAAATGGCGATAAAGGACTGGAATGTCCCTAAACTAACAGTCGCCTCAAAAACGGCGATAATGGATCGAAATGTCCTTAAATTGATATTCGTCCCCAAAACGGGAATGTTGGACCGAAATGTCCTTAAACTAATATCTGCCCCAAACACGGCGGTAATGGATCGCGATGTCTTTTAAACTAAAATAACTAAGCCCCAAATGCTCATATGTTTTAGTCGATCTTAATCTCAAACCGGATTAACGGTCCTTAAATAAACCAAACCCAAATCTAAAATATTCGGATTTGGATTGATCCGTGCCCTACGGGCGACGACATAAACTAGTCTTCGTATACAATCCACAGGCAACTTAGAAAACAAAAACACACACGACACGAAGTGAACTGTCGGAGCAGGAGAAAGTGGTTATCGCAATGTGGTAACGTAATTAACTGCAGGGCTTGCGTCTGTAGGGAAGAGCGTCCCCACAATCAGAATCCCCTTATAAAATGAGGGGGAATCTGACGAAGTCCACTACAACGGCCACATCCATCCAAACCTCCGATATATGGTGCTATAAATCAACTTGGTATCCTCGGAGAGGTGGACGGATAAATCCAAATAGCATCTGCCCCCATATTCAGGCAAGACGATCCATCCCAGTTCGTCTCTGTTTCCGGCGGTAAACAACGTGGATATCACGTCATGTGCATGCCTTCACAGGCGTCTTTCGTGAAGTGCGCACACGTGCATATCATGTGCGCACACATCTGCAGGGGCTTTTCCATGTATAGTTTTATTAAGTGCGCACTAGTTTGATTGCATACTCGTCTGGATCAGAAAGCAAAAGTTTTCATAGAGAAGCAATGGGTTCTATTTCTTTTTATTTTTTTTGTTCTCATCCTTCTTCTTTTATTTTTCAAGAAGTAAAAGCTTCAATTTAAGATCTTTTGATCTTTTATCTGAGAATTAATGGATTCGATGAAGAAGCAAATGCTTCTATATAAAAGAAAACGTTTTTTAGTGGAGAAAAAAAGAAGTTTTTTTTTATTTCTACCCTGCGCACTTGTTCGCCGAGGGAGAAGACGATAAATACTTGAGTTCTATATTTTTCTCAAGCTTATGGGGGGTTTCCTCTCCATGCTTTCTGAGGCTTTTATTTATAGGAGAGAAGAAATTATGGTTTGTTTGATCTGTTTTGATCTCAATCTGATTTAGATTGATTTAAAAATATTTAATTGATTTATATCAATTAAAGGCGACATGCGCATCGTTGGATCTTTAATCCCAAATCACTTAAGTTTGATCTGCTAAATTCATTTCAACAAAAAAGATTTTGTTCCTTCGTTTAGAAGTATCTATTTTGTTTGGGCGGCTGCGCACTTTAAGATAGTGCGTACGTGCATTACACGTATCAGTGCGCACTTGTTGATTCAGATTCATTAATAGGTGCGAACATGCATTGCACGTACCGTTGTGCACATGTTGATCCAGATTCATTAATAGGTGCGCAGTTGGAAGTATACACTATAGTGCGCATGTGTATTGCACCTATCGTTGCACACATATTGATTCAAATTTGCCATTGCGCACGTGCATTGCATGTACCATTGCGCACATGTTGATTCGGGTTCATTAATAGGTGCGCACGTGTCGTTGCATACATATTGATTCAGATTCATTAATAGGTGTGCAGTGCATTGCACGTACTGTTGCATAGATGTTGATTCAGATTTATTAATAGGTGCGCACGTGTCGATTCAGATTCATTAATAAGTGCGCACGTGCATTGCACGCGTTGTTGCGCACTTAGCACTTGAAATATTTTTTAAAAAAAATTCTGCAAAAAGAATGCTCGGGACTTTGTGAACTGGAGTCGAAGTGGCATTCGTGTCCGCAGGTGCAGGCACACACGGCTCGCTCGGCACGGCGGCAGTGGCGCGCGCGTGTGGTTTCACCATATCCTCTTTCATCGGTCTTAATGTAATGAAAGATGGAAGTGTTATATAAACACTTCTCAATTCTTTGATGTGGCCGATGTGAGACCGTTCTCTCATAAAAATATTTTAAATCAGTCGGGTAGCGCCTCACGTGTTTCCCACATGAGCGCCAGCGCCAGAATTTAGTAGGACTAAAAGTCCTATTCTGGCTCTTTACGTGAAACTCACATGAGCGCCGACATGTAAAGTACGTGGTGCTTGATTCCGTAAGAAGTAAATTCTTAGGCGGCGCCCACGTGCATAGCACGTGAGCGTTAGCACCCAAATTAAAGAGGGTGGGATTAAATTCTACATAGGAAATTATTTTCCTAAAATCTAGAGATATTCTCTATTAAACAGAGCCGCTGGATTAAAGATCCAAGGGTGATTAAAATCATCAAATGATAGAATCAAATTCTATAAAGGGAAAATATCTCCTTGATCATTTTAAATGAGAAAGATATTCTCTGTTGGATCAAAAATCCAATGATAGAATTAAATTCTAATATAGAAAATATTTCCCTGTATCTTTCTAAACAAAGAAAGATATTTCCTGTTAAATAGAGCACCCTTGGATTAAAAATCCAATGGTGATTAAAAATCACCGTTTGATAGAACTAAATTCTATCTATGGGAAAATACATCCCTAATATATACTGTGAAACAGAAATCACTGGATCAAAAATCCCACGGTGGATAAAATTCCCCAAATAATCTTTGAGGCCAATTAAATTAATTGGTATCTCTTAAATGAGAGATTTTCTTAAATTAATTTACAATTTGCATCTCTTATATAAAAGATATGAGACTTCAAGTCTCAGAGAGAGGATCGACCCCATAAATTTCTCAACAAAACAAAACTGAGAATTCAATTCTCCAAAAAATAGAAGAAGGTTCTCGCTCCCTCAAACCTTAGGTAAAGGAAAGCAGATATAAATATATCTCCTTTGCCTAGTATAAAAAAGGGTTTAACCCTTCACAAAAAGAACTTAGTTCTTCCTCTGGTCTGAGATCTGCAAAGCAGATCTCCCTACAAGTTGAGAATTTAATTCTCATCGGGGACTCCTGTTCTTCAAACTCAGAATCTAGGGGAAATAACTAGATTGAAAAAAAAGAGAAAAAATAACATAAGTTCTAGAAATTTAATTCCTCTAAAAACAGGGTTTAACCATATATAAAAGAACTTAGTTCTTAGAACATAAAACTTGATCCCAGATCTTCAAAACAGAGATCTTGGTGATCATTAATGGCCAAAACACCATTAATAGAAATTTAACTTCTTTTCAAAAGATAAAAGAGAGAGTAAATCTCTAAAGGGCTCGGCGCCTCATGTGTTTTCCACGTGAGGGCCCAAAAGAAAAGACTCAGCGCCTCATGTGTTTTCCACATGAGCGTCAACAACAAAGACCCAGCGCCTCACGTGCTTCCCACATGAGCGCCCAACAAAACAGAACACTCAGTGCCCCACGTGCTTCCCATGTGAGTGCCCAAAACAAAGACTTAGCGCCTCACATGTTTCCCATGTGAGCGCTGTATAAAAGTTCTGAGCATTATAAATTTAGTCAAAATGACTAAAATGTCTAGCACTGATTGGGCAGCGCCCATGTCTGAGCGCCTCACATGATACACACGTGAGCGCCAGAGCCACAAATAAGTGCTTAGCACTTTTGAATAAAGTGAGAGTGCCTAAGACTGAGCAAACAGAGCCCCGAATAAGTGATTAGCACTTCTAAATAAAAAAAATACTGAGCAGACCAAGCCCAAATTGGCTAAGTCTCTGACGTTTTCTTGCAGCCGAGCCCAAATGCTCTGTTGTTGGATCTTAATAAAATTTAATGATCCTGAAAAGACTTCTAAATTGATCTTAATCTCAAATAAGACTAACGTATCCTTAGTTAAAATAAATTGAGCCTAAATGTTTATATATTTAAGTCGATCTTAATCTCAAATTAGTTTAACAGTTCTTAAACAAAACAAAATATTTTAGAACTGATGGGATACATACAACCTAAGTTCAAACCCAACAAATATACGGATTTGGACTATTCCACTTCCTACGGGCGACGACATAAACTAGTTTCCGTATACAATCCACGGGCAATCTTAATAAATAAAATAACACACGACACGAAGTGACCTTCTGGAGCAGGAGAAAGTTGTTATCGCAATGCGATAACGTAATTAACTGCAGGGGCTTGCGCCTGCAGGGATGAGTGTCCCTACAATAAAAAAACCCCTCATAAACGAGGGGGAATATGATAAAGTCTGCTATATCGGCCACATCTATCCAAACCTCTGATATACTGTGCCATAAATCAACTTGGTATCTTCAGAGAGGTGGATGGATATGTCCAAATAGCATATGCCCCTAAATTTAGGCTAGACGTCCTCCGCGTCTCAGTCTAGTCTTCGGCGGTAAACAGAGATGGATATGTCCAAATAGCATCTGCCCCCAAATTTAGGCTAGACGTCCTCCATTTTTTAGACCAGTCTTTGGTGGTAAACAGATCCTGGCATGCCTGGTGGGACCTTTTTCTCTTTCCACTCCACACTTTGTGTGTTGTGTTTTGCGAAGGAAATCGCGGTTCACTATGGTTGTCCCTGGATTCAAGGTACTAAAACTTGGTGTCTTACTTCTGAGAAGTAAATCAATGGCTTCTCACTGCACCGCTTGCAATAACAACTCTCTCTCCACCCCAACTGGAGGAGTGACGTATGGCCCTAACGTGGCCTCCATTTTCTCAATGCCGGTGAGGCAGGTCACACAAGCCACTACTGGACTCTTCTTCGAGACCATGCTCCTGCCTATGAACTTTGGCGCCGCAACGCAACAAGGATAAGCTCCCAGAAAGTCGGTCTTTGATCGGCTGGCAACCATGACGGCTCCTATCAGCAAGCCGTCAAACCCCGAATCTTCAGTCTTCAACTGGCTGAACAAGAACTTGAGCAGGCCCGCAAAGAAGCCCGTGATACCCGAAGGAGCTACCCCAAAACCGCTAGAACTCTCTACTCTTGCTACGAGTGAGGCCGATAAAAGTGTTTCCCCTACAAGACGGTCGGTATTCGAAAGATTAGCCAATCCCGCTCCTACTCCAATATGGATGTCGGTCTTCAGCAGGCTGACACCAACCGAAACCCCTGAGCAACACAGGGGGAAAGATGAAGACGCCACTAAAACTGAGGTGATTCCCACTCCAAGGTATGATCAACGTCGCTACTAGCGCCGAGTGAGAGAAGCTGGGGGCAACTCTCCCTCTGGGCTCACCCCACTAGCTTCTGTGGTGGATATCAATGCTGCTGTTCCAACTGGGAACAGCTTTGACCTGCTCAGGAGGGTATGTAAGAACTGCCCGACGACGGTGCTAAAGAAATCACATTCGCCAGTAGAGGCCCCTGTGCAGAGACAGTCAGAGAAGCCTCATCAATGTCTCTCGTCGTAAATCCATAGGGTCTGGCGAAAAGACCAAGACTCTGTGCTTAACAAAAATTACTCTCGTCGACCTAAAAGATCTAATGGCCGACAAGAAAAAGACCATCCAACGGGGGGCCGTTCCTAAATGGGTGCCAGTCATAATGGCCCCTTCAGCTCCAACTTCTCATAAAAGAACGAGGCCGGAGAAAATCCTACCGCCTGCGGCAAATTCCAAAGGCGATGGACCTAAACGCCCCAAGTCTGGGGGCATAACCGTACATACGGTCTATATAGCTAGCGGAAAAGAATAAAGCTGCGCTTCGATGAGTCACTGACCGCAAACTTGGTCGTTGACGAAAGATCAGGAGCAGTAGCAGTAGCACTAAGAGTTACTGACCAAAATGGCAGCGCTTACCAGAAAAAAAGATGGTCCGGACAAAGAAGTTGAACAATGCTAAGAGAAAGAGACCGATACAGAGTTCTTGCGACGGGTGCTGGAAAGAAAAGATAAGGAGGCAGCATAGCAAGTTGCTAACATCAAGCAGATGACTCTTCTATTTTAAGACATGATGGGAATGATGATACAACTGGAACTCCCGACCGAACACCCGCTAATAGTTATCGAGGATGACAGAGGGGAAACATCAAACCCTTCTCCGGCCTTGTCAGCGGCCAAGGAAGAAACCGTCTCCAAGGCGGCCCTGGATGACTACCTCGCTCAACAAATAAGACCTCACCAGGCCAGTGAAGCTGCTAGCCAACTCGTTAGAATCGGGCGACCATATCCGGCCTGATATGACCAAATTAAGTACCCGCCGGGATATACAATCCCCAAGTTCCATGTCTACAAAGGAACGGGCAATCCCCACCAGCATGTCATACAATTCAGAGCTCTATGCGGAAATACAGGGGGCAACGACAAACTGTTGCTTCGCCAATTTATCGGAAGCTTGTCAGAGACAACTTTTGAATGGTACTCGGAGCTCCCAAATGACTCCGTGAAGACCTTCATAGAAATGGAACTACTGTTGATGCAACGTTTCGCCAGCACAAGTTAACGCACTCCGATCACGACATTGATCAATGCTAGGGTAAAGCCAGGAGAAACTTAGGTCCAATACGCGATCCGGTGGTGGAACTTGTGGTCCAAATGTGAACAGCGCATCGAAAATTCTCCAGCTGTGGGCATGTTCATTGGGACCTTCGATCCTCAATCGACTGTGTCCCAGTTCATGACTTTCTTCAAACCCACGACCTTTCAAGCACTGATAAACAAGCCAGCCTAAATGAATCAGATGGGCCATGGACCTTTGTCACGCCCCGCTTCCCAAAATTCGGAATATGGGGGGGGGGATTAGGCTAGCCATGCTCCTACAGTCAAGGAATAATCCTGCTGTAGTCGCACTTCGGCTTATAGCATCATATGGTAATCAATAAACACAGTACAGAAGTAAAGGAAACACTTCACTAGTTTATTACACCAACTTTCATTGTTCACAATTTACAATAGAATGAAAGAAAAGAAACTACTAACCAAGTGCGAATACAAGGTTGATTTATGGAAAGCGGTAAAAGTACTGGAGTCACGACCATCTAGATCTCTGCGAGCTCGAATGATAGGTCTGACACCTGAACTGAGTCCTCTCCAAACTCTGAGCATGCACACTCAGGTCGTCAGGACGACACCATAGCAATATTATAATAATGACAACGAGGCAAGGAAATAAAGTAAAATTGGCAGAGACAATAGATGCAAGTAATTGGTATGCCATTAAACAATGCAATGTATTCTCTTTGTACTTATCGGTCTCTAAGTCATTTTTGAAATCGAGTTGTGGAAAGTAATGATCATGTTTAACGAGGGTCTCGTACGTACCCGAGACTACGGCCCACTGTTGCCCGGGACATAACCCTGTCAGCCGGACTGCTAGGTCCAAGCCTAATATATTTAAGAGTCGCTGTTCGAATGATCGTCCTCTAAAATACTGACCTCGCTAAATACAAGTTCCATTCCTCTTAGATTTCCCCCCCTTTTTTCCAGGTTTCACTATCTATGAGTATGTGCTAGTTGTGAACAAGTACGCGTCCATAACACCACTATATTCGCTATTCACTGTATTGTTCCCTGTCACGAATCTTTCACTTTTCACTGGCTTACTTGACACATCTAAACCGATACCATTTACGCTCGACAATGCATTACACACTAAAAAATTAATATGGATGCGCACTGTCGCTAGAGGTATTAAATTCGGGTAAAAATGTGAATCATGCCGCTAAACAATTTGTATGCAAACTAATCATTATGCGTCTCATGAACTTATATAAATCGTATTAAATTGTACATTCATAATTAAGTAAAATGATACAAAGGCGGTAATAAGTACACTCAATCCGCAGTTCAGGGAAATTGGTTCTAAGTCAATCGGGTTTCGGGTTCGCAATTTACAGTTGTTTCATTTTAAGTGTTCTCTGCTGGAAGTTCAGTTCCTGAACTGAAAGTCTATTTTGTAACACCATTTTCACCCTGTTGGGATTATAATTAGGCGACGCTACAGTTGGATAATATGTAGGTTTATCACTTAGGTTTCCAACGCACCAGATGGATCGACAACACCCGCTGTATGCTGGGAGTCATGCACTATCTAATATCGGATATGTGTTCTATCCCTGCTTGGGACCGCCGTAGGTACTGAGGGTTTAAAATGTGATTAAAATAGAAAACGATGGTAAAAATAATGAAGCCAATTTCAAGCTAACAGATTTATCTTTGCTATGGTATAGGGTTCCGCCCAATGCCATTTTCGTACAGAGATATGGAAGCATTACAACCTTCCTCCTTAAATAAGGACCCTCGAAATAAAAAGGGTAAAGAGAAAGCGACCTTTTTTGCCAACACGCAACAACAGCCGGGTGGCCCAAAACTGGCTGCTCTCCAAAACAACGTGCGTCCGTGCCCATCCTTGGAAGAAAAGCTAGGACGTGCTTACTCATTTCCCCGCGACAAGATGGGAAGACTGTTTGAACTGGCAATGCGTAATAATTTCATCATATTGCCAGATATGCATAGTCCAGTGAAATCCGGCGATGTCAACAACCCCAATTACTGCTCCTATCATAGAATAGTGAGCCACCTAATTGAGGATTGCTACATCTTCAAAAATTGGGTCGAGGACCAGTATCAGCAGGGGAAGTTCGCACTATATGATAACTGGAGGGTAAACCTGCCCCAAAATCATGCTCCTAAAAAGATGGACACGCAGGGAGTATCATGCTCACTCATGAAAGAAGCTCTATGGGAAGTGGTCCTTTCAGCGAAAACTAAAAGAATACTAGAAGATCTACAGGCATGCCCGGCGATTAAGTGGAAAAGCCATCTTGAACCCGAAATTATTGAAGGGATGTTGAAACCACGTCTCGCACCGAAAATTGTTGACAAGGGGAAAAACCCTCAAGTCAAGCTTTCAAAGTCTTCTAAGAAAAAGAAGAAGACCAAGAAACCCATGCAGCCTGTCGAGTATGACAACAAGCGCACAGAGCTTCAGAAATACATAGACGCGCTGAAAGAATATAACCAGAAGGCGCGGACATCGGTTACGCTCGAAGAATTCTTCAAGCATATTCTTGGGGATGGAGAAAGTGAAAATGATGAGGGAAATGACTCATCAGAAGAAGCGGAAGACTATGTAGGAAGTTTCTATATGGTCTCCCATTCGTCGTTATACGGCGAAGAGGCTCCCTTAGTATCAAAAAATGACGTGGAGAAACTGGGGGCAGAATCGGCGCTAAATTCCCCGAAACTGCCAGAAGATGAATCGATCGAAAGACTTTTAAATGAAGCTTTTCATAAAAGCAAGGACGACCGAGAAAGCGAGACGGCCATATACGAAAAGGCTAAGCATCAGCGTCTGGATAAAGAAGCTGCGGTGAGGACGAGTCGTAAAGCGCTCCGACCAAACTAAAGAACGCTTGCAAAGAATAAGAGCAGAATCAAAACTGAGAAGCGGTTCGCCAAATCCTTATAACTGGGGAGAAGTTACCACCTCTCACGAGGTGCACTCCTGGAGTCCCATGCTTCAACAGAGAAAAATCACATCCAAAATATTACCTCTATCATCGAAAGGTCGCTCATCCTGTCGGCGAGGAGTGCAATGTCTTCAAAAATTGGTGGTAAGGATATGTTGCCCATCAAAAATACTTCAAAAAGGAAAAGCACGAAGCTCGCACTTGTCAACATGAGGGTGACAAGATAAACATTCATAAAAAAATAACCGGCAACTATCATATGGTTAGTACCGATTTGGAAGGAAAAAACCTCCAGTTCTTACGTTCGGGAGCGATTCTGAGAATGAAATTCCCTTCAACCCTCTCTTCGAAGACTCCACCTCGAAAAGAGAAGAGGAGGAGAAGAACTATGAAAAAATTCAGCTGTGTAACCGTATGCAACCTGAGAAGAACCTTGGATCTGCAAACAAAGGTTCGAACAAAAAAGACAAAGGGAAAGGAAAATGCCCGAGGGAATCGCCCTCGATGAAGATGCAGTCAAAGAGCTCACCGCAAAGGACCCGTCTAAGAAAAACAAGGTGGATTACAATGTCCTAACACATTTGAGGAAAATACCCTCGAAGCTAAGTATATTGGATGCTCTCCTACTATCCAAAGAGGCATGAGATTCCTTTATTAAGGCATTACAAGAGCCCGATCAGTTCCAAGCTTTCCTCGAAGAAGAGAAAATGAAAAATGAACTGGCAGAGGTCTAAACGACTGATATTACATTCAGCGATGAAGATCAACTCCTCGGTACGTGCGAACATAATCGAACGCTCTACGTCATCGGGTATTTCAACGACATCAAGATAGGGAAAATCCTTGTCGACAACGGATCCTCTGTTAATCTTCTCAATGTGAGGGCGCTGAAGGAAATTTGCATGAATGTTCAGCACCTTGCCCGAGATAAAATTATCATCTCCGGGTTTGACTCACAGTCGTCACGGACGCTTGGGTTCGTAATGCTGACACTACGCTTCGGGATGACTTTCTATAACGCTTAGCTCGGCAGGCCTTAGTTACACGAGTAAAAAATCATCCCTTCTACACAACATCAGTGTATGAAGTATTTTAAGGATGGTTCCGAGTACACTGTCACAGGAGAGCTAAATCTGTTCTCCGTAAACGAAGTTCAGAAATATGAAGACGCAAAGTACTTTCTTCCAGAGTTCGAGGATACTGAAAGGTGCCACACGCCGGAGAGTAAACAAAAATCCGTCGCCACCATCTCGATCTTTGGGAGCGATACCGAGGAAGACGAAAAAATATTCTACTTGGACCGCCTACTCCTATTTTTTCATGAAGCACCAAATGATCACGCTTCCCGAGTCTTGGCACCCCGAACAAATTAACGAGGTCTGTCACCCGGATTATTGCTCCTACCATAGAGCAGTAGGTCAGCCCCTTGAAGACTGCTTTATGTTCAAAGATTGGGTGGAAGACTAGTATCGACAAGGCAGGGTCGCTTTATCCGACAGCTGGAAGATAAGGTCGCCACGAAAACACGAGCCAAAAAAGACATACACCTTCAGGTTAAGACCATCTCAATCGCAAAAAGGGAAGCGTACTCGTACCTGCCATATGATAACACTCTCAAAAGAGGGAGGACACGAGAGTATGAATGATTTCTTCAGGTGCTTCGCCAAAGAAAACGAGGACGGGGTGATCTCAGAGTTTTCACCAGCTCCAAAAGAGCTGGAAGATGGGATACACACCAAGGCGGACAACCTAAGAAAAATTGACTTTGGGATAGAAAATGATCCAAGGCCGACGTTTGTCAGTGATCTTCTATCTGAAAAAAAAGTGGCCACACTGAAAGACGTACTTATGCAATACAAAGACTACTTCGCATGGAACTACTCCGAAATGCTGTGTCTAGATCCAGAAGTAGAGGTATATAAACTGTCCATATCGTCAGACATAAAGCATATCAAACAGGCGCCAAGAAGGATGCGGCTCAAACTTGAGATGAGTATCAACGTGAAAGTCAATAAAATAATCGACTCCGTCTTCATCCAAGAGGTTCAATATCCCGACTGGCTCACTAACATCATTCCAGTGATGAAGAAAATGGGACGGTTTGAATCTGCGGGGAATTTCGGGACCTCAACAAAGCTTGCCCGAAGGACGACTTCCCAGTGCCCGTCACCGAGCTGATGATTGATAACACGTCCACTTACGAAGTCTTCTCCTTCATGGATGGATCTTCAAGATACAACCAAATAAAAATGCATCCTAAAGACCTGAAGCATACCGCCTTCCGGACCCCCTTGGGCATATTCTACTATAAGGTGACACCTTTCGGTTTGAAGAACGCTGGCGCTACCTACCAGAGGGCCATGACAATGATCTTCGATGACCTCATACACGAGAGCGTCGAATGCTACATCGATGACCTCATGGTGAAGAGTAAATATCATGAGGAACATTGGGAACATCTAAAAATAGTATTCCAACATCTTCGGAAGTATAATCTGAAGATGGATCCTCTAAAATCCACATTCAGAGTTTCCTCAGGCAAATTTCTAGGATTCATCATATGTTACCGAGGTATCGAAATCGATCTCTCAAAGATCAAGAGGATTATGGAAATGTCTTCATCAAGAACCCTCAAATAATTGCGATCTCTCTAAGAAAAGCTCGCGTATATCCGGCGGTTCATACTCAACCTCTCCGGAAAATGCTGTCCTTACAGTCATCTGATGAAGAAGGGGACCCCGTTCATCTGGGATCAGAAGTGCCAAAATGCACTAGACGAAATCAAGCAATACCTGCAAAATCCACCGGTATTGGCCGCTCCGGTTAAGGGAAAACCCCTTATCCTATATACAACGGCCCTTGAGGGTTCTCTAGGCATATTGCGAACACAAGAGAATGACCAAGGAAAGGAGAGAGCTCTGTACTATTTAAGTCGAGTTCTCCTGGGGCCAGAAAGCAACTATTCCCCCATCGAAAAGCATTGCTTGTCACTGGTCTTTACGATAACAAAGCTCAGACATTAAGCCTTGGCACATGAGGTCCAACTTATATCGAAGGTGGATCCTCTCAAAGCAGTGAAAGGACATGCCATCGTCGACTTTCTCACGGAGCATCCGATACCAGCTGACTCCCCCTTAAATTGCGAGTTGCCAGATGAGCACGAATTCGACCCAATTGAAGAAGAAAAAGAAGAAGATAAGCCTCAGTGGAAGCATTACTTCGATGGAGCATCCTTCATGAAGCGGCGAAAGAAAAACACCCCCATAATCAAATCTGAAGTGGGCCTTATCTTCGTGACCCCACAAGGAGGGATATTGCGTTACACCCTCTCTTTAACGGATCCAAGGACTAATAACGAAGCTGAATACGAAACTTTAATAGCCAGTCTTGAAATCGCTATCGATATGGGAATCAAAGACCTCCTCATATATGGAGACTCTTAGCTGATCGTTAACTAAGTAAACGGCGATTATCAAACATGCAAGCCAGAGCTGGTAAGGTATGGCGAAAAAGTGCAGTAACTCCTGACACAAATCTCTTCCTACACCCTGAAAAGCATACCGCGAGCAGAAAATAGTAAGGTGGATGCATTGGCCAAATTGGCTAAGGAATTGGACGATGGAGACCTCGATGATATAAGGATCATTGTGCAAAACTGCAGAGTCCTTGCGCCAACAGATATATCTTTGGAAGACCTGATAGAGCTATCCGAAAGGAAAAAAACGACCGAACAAGTAGCCCTTCAAATAGAGGGCGAAGAAAAGGTCAAGGACTCGAGGGAAGTCTTCATAGACTACTTCAAGTCCCAACGAACGCCCAAAAATGCGTCTTCTGGACATCGGCTCATGAAACGATCTTTGTCTTTTGCCTTCGTCAATTATACCTTATATAAGAGATCATTTGATCTCCAATGGCTAAGATGCCTAGGGCAGAAGGAAGCAAAGAAAGTCGTCCAAGAAATACACGATGGACTTTGCGGCTCCCATCAGGCGGGTCCGAAGATGAAACTGAAGATAAAAAGAATGTGTTACTATTGGCCCACGATGATTCAGGAATGCTTCGAATATGCGAAGCAGTTTCACTCATGCCAAATTCACGGGGACTTCATACATCAGCACCCAAATCCGCTGCACCCGACGGTGGCCAGCTGGCCGTTCGAAATGTGGGGAACCGATATAAATGGCCCCATTGAACCGGCATTAGACATCAGTTTATATTAGCAACGACCGATTACTTCTCTAAGTGGGCAGAAGCAGTACCACTAAGGGAGATGAAGACGGAGAATATCCTCCACTTCTTCAAAACCCATGTTATCTATCGGTTCAGTACTCCGTGATGCATTATTTTGGACAATGGACTAGCTTACAGAAGCCATAAAATCAACTGTTTCTTGCAGCAGCATAAAATAGATTGGAGATACACTTCAGTCTATAATTCTCAAGCCAATGGTCTAGCTGAAGCCTTCAACAAGACCCCGACCATGATTATAAAAAATACAGTGTTCAAAAATAAAAAAGACTGGCACAAAAGGCTGCACAAAACTCTTTGGGCGTACCGAACAACATTCAAGACGGCCACGAATACAACACCATACACACTGGTGTTCGGCACGGAAGCAGTACTCCCACTGGAAATAGAACTCCCCTCTCTGCGAGTAGCGGTTCTATACGAGCTGATAGATGAAGAAAATGCTCATCTTAGGCTTGAGGGGCTCGACGTCCTTGACGAAACCCGCCTTATAGCACAGCTAAATCTGGAGGCTTATAAGTCAAGGATGACACGGTCGTATGAAAGATTGATAAGGCCAAGAACATTCCGCCAAGACGAATTTGTGTTAGTCTTCAAAAGACCAATGATCCCCAATGGTGGAAAACGGGGGAAGTTCGAGCCGGACTATGAAGGACCGTACAGCATAGACAAAGTCTACCAGTGTGGAGCCTGCTTGCTCATGGATATGTATGGCGAAAGGCCGTTCCGGCCAATAAACGACCGATTCCTCAAAAAGCACTATGCCTGAAGAGTAATGACTTAGGCCAATGATAGATGACGACACTTGTGTCCGCTCACTATCTTCTTGAGTCAGAACTTTGAAAGTAGTACTTAAAAAAACTCGCCCAAAATACGACGATATTGGACCGAAATGTCTCTAAGTTAATAATGGACTAAAATGTCCTTAAAGTAACATTCGTCCCTAAAATGAGAATGTTGGACCGAAAAGTTCTTAAACTAAAAACTCGTCCAAAATACGGCGATAACGGACTGAAATGTTCTTAGACTAACATTCGTCCCCAAAATGGGAATGTTGGACCGAAAAGTCCTTAAACTAAAAACACGCCCAAAATACGGCGATAATGGACCAAAATATCCCTAAACTAATAACGGACCGAATGTCCTTAAACTAACATTCGTCCCCAAAATGGGAATGTTGGACCGAAAAATTCTTAAAGTAAAAACTCGCCCAAAATACGACGATAATGGACCGAAATATCCTTAAACTAATAACGGACCAAGATGTCCTTAAACTAATAATGTACCGAAAAGTTCTTGAACTAAAAACTCGCCCAAAAAACGGTGATAATGGACCAAGAAGTCCTTAAACTAATAATGGATCACTACGTTCTTAAACTGGCTTTGGACCGAAACGTCCTTAAACTAATAATGGACTGAAATGTCCTTAAACTAACATTCGTCCTCAAAATGAGAATGTTGGACCGAAAAGTCGTTAAACTAAAAACTTGTCCAAAATACGACAATAACGGACCGAAATATTCTTAAACTAACACTGTCCCCAAAATGGGAATTCAGACCGAAAAGTTCTTAAACTAAAAACTAGCCCAAAATACGGCGATAATGGACCGAAATGTCCCTAAACTAATAATGGACCGAATGTCCTTAAACTAACGTTGGTCCTCAAAATGGGAATGTTGGACTGGGGTGTACAGAATAAGGAGAGCAGTGAGCCATTTTCATCAACTCTTCCCGAACAGGGCCGACTGGCAAGCATTAACGACTCCCATACCGTAAGGATCCATTTTCGTGAATGATGAAGTCAGTACGAAGTCCACTTTCTACTTGTTCTCGGATCTTTTGTAGTGTCACGCCCCGCTTCCCGGTATACGGCGAAGGGGACGCGATTGGACCGAAAAGTACATACGCTAAGCGTATCTAAGCAATATAAAAGTAAATACACAAGAGACAAGATATAATAAAAACAAAAACTTTTATTTATTAACATTCTTTTATACAATGCATGAAAAGGAAATACAACTGAAATAAAACGATGCTTAAACAATGGCATAACAGGAAATAAAAAGTACTGAATGGAAAATGTACAATGAAACTAGAACTCTGGTTCTTTAGCAAACTACTCCAAGTCTTCTGCAGATGGCTCGATCTCTGCCGGGTCCAAACTATCTGACGACATTCAAAGAAAAAAGAAATAGAATGTCGTTAGCGAACAGGTCGCTCGGTAAGTCCCAAAGATAAGAGGAAAGTATAATAGACAGAATAAGAAGGTATCTTTTAAAGTTGTATTATTTTGTTTTAATGTTGTGTTACCGCTGTTGTTTATAGCTTGGTACAGAAGAATGCCAGTGTATACAAGAGGGGTCTCTATATGCTAGAGACCAGGGCAAACGGAATATACAAGGAACCGTTAAGACACGGTATAACAACAACGGAATATAGGTTAGGTGTCTTAATCTTACCGCCTCATGCCACTTTTAACACCTTCCGTACCAATCTACCCCTTAAACCCCGTAGTGTTTTATGTGTATTGTTTTGTAATGTAAATTGAATTGCGTGTATAATTGTAAGACTGACCGAAACCATGATATCAGTAAACGGATGTATCCTCAGAATCATGTAAGTGGAATAACTGGAGAACCATATAAATGGAATGTATATCCATGGTTCGGTTCAGTCAAGTCGTATAGATTGATAATTGGATTCATGGATTCATGTTGAAGATTGTAGATTGTAGATTGACTTGAATCATATTCAAGTCAGATTAATCAAACTCAAACCCGAGTCAGACAATTAGAAATGTAAATCGAAGTCTTGATTATTTCTTAAACCTATAATTGCTAGGGTGCTTAGGGTAATTTATAAAACTTGAGGGGGTTTGTGTAAAAATACTTTTTATATACTTTTCAAAATACACCTCAAGTAATCATTATTCGTCTTTAGAGTTGTAATGAAGGTGGATTTATATTGGGATATTTCTAGTGAAAATATCCTAGTTTCATAAATAAAAGTATTTATCTGTAATATTGATTTATTTGAAATTCATGGTATTTTAGTGTAAATTTATTCTTGGGATTTTTAGAAAAGGTGGAATATTTATATCATAACAAAATATGTATTTTAATGATAAATATACATATATTTATAATAAAAATAATTTTAATATATATATTTTATATTCTAAAAATCTCATTTTCTTAAGATGTCGTATTTTAAATCTTTCGAGACCGAATGCTTCTTGCGGAGGTCTGAATCTCGTACTACTAAGCCCGAGGATGTGTGATAATCCGCACCATCCCAAACGGGTTCCCCAAAGTGGGTTGTAGTGGGGCTTTGCAAAGATTGTAAAATACTAAATCCTTTAGAAAACGGTTTTATAAAGTAAATGGTATTTATTTGTAAAAATGTCGATTTTCCGTATTTTAGGTTCTAGGGATTCCTAAGTCAACTAGACTATTTCTAAATAGTCTAAACGAAAAGTCGTGAGATGCATCAAATCGCCTCTTCACCGCCAATTGTAGCCAGGTAAGTACAAGTGAAGAAAGGAGGGATCCGTTCACAAATCACCGTAAGACGGGCCTTTTAAAGTTACCTTTCTCACTTGCCTAGCCTAGACACCATAAAGTCAGGTTTAGATAATGACCGATGTCCACAACTTATCGTATTTTCATAATAAGTGGTACTTCTTTCAAAATGTATCAAAACTAAATCTTTTTAGAAATAGTTTTATTAAGTATATGGTATTTAAGTGAAAATATTTGTTTTCTCGTATTCTTGGTTCTCGGGGGTGTTGCATATGAGTGTGTGAGGAGGTAGGTCGTTACCTCGTGATCTACTTTAAATGTATAGCAAGTTTGATGGGGTTAAATAAAGGATTGAAACAATGTGGTATTTAAGTGAAAATACGATAATTTGAGAAATCTATCATTTCATATGATGAAACTTGTTCAAATTGTTTAAGTAGTGTTTAATAATTAACATGAGGAAGTTTAAAAATGATTGTATTAGTGAGAAGTGGAATTTTATAGAAAACCGAATCGGAAATCATATTTGTTCCGATTCCATCGGGTTTTGTAATTTCGTATTTTTCTTGAATAGGGAGAGAGATAGAAAGGGACTTACAGGTTTTCGATTACACTAGAGAGTGAGAGGAAACTAGAGAGATCGCCGATGTTGCGTCGTCGCCGGTAGTTCCTAAGACGGTCACCGGAAGTTCCGCCGGGAATTCGTCGGAGTTTCGCCTCGAGCTTGTTTTCAAAGTACACGACTCTTGGAAAATTTTTAAGAGAGTGGGCTCAGGATTTTAGGGTGAGAGGATAGAGGGTAGGGGGTGTATTTATAGGGTAGGCCAGGGTTAGGGTAGATGAAAGATTAAAATGAAAAATGTGATAAAATGTATAAAAAAATGTATTAAAAGTGGAGTAATTGGGATTTTAAAAGAGCTCTGGAAGTGGTCTGAGGCTGAAATTTAGCAGGTGCATAGGAAATATGAAAAGACATAACTTTCATGTTGGGGTCGTTGCCGGAATCGGCCGACTCGGCCGTGACTCAGCCGACTCGGCCGTGACTCGGCCGTGACTCGGTCTGAGGACTAAGTCAGACCGAGTCAAAGCCGATTTGGCCGATTTCCGGCCCGGTCAGGCGGCCGGGATCCCCTCCGACGGTTCATCTAACTCCTGGAAATGTTACATCTTTGGGTGTAATGGGTTTTTTGTGAGATATGCACGTGTAAACTCTTGGTATTCTAAAGGTTTTAAAAAAATCAATATTAAAAATAATGTGGGGTATAGGATTTGAACTCTGGTGGCTTGGTTCAGCAGTGCAAGGTGTTACCAATGAGCTACAACCTGCTTCTTGTAATTATTGTGGGAAATAAATACTTAAAGTTGTAACAGTAACATTAAATACCCCAAGCATACTTCAAATTTAAATCAATTTTATGTATACTAAAATTGGAGTTGTTATAGTCTACCCTCCTTACAAAAATTTCGTACTCGAAATTTACAACTTTTATTTGAGGACTAGTTTACAAAGAGGTGAGGGTATCTTGCACGCATTTCATCTTCCCTTTTCCAAGTGGATTCTCCTGGAGTGTCTTTCCTCCACATTACTCGGACCAAGTTAACTTCCTTGTTCCGAAGTGTCTTCACCTTCCTGTCCAGGATCTCCACAGGCTGTTGCTCACAAGACAAGTCGGGCAGTATAGTGAGCTCGGAATGATGAAGAACATGGCTGGGGTCACTCACATACTTTCTGAGTTGGGATATGTGGAACACATTATGCACTCCTTCCAATGAAAGTGGAAGCGCTAAGCGGTATGCCACTTCACTGACTCGTTCGAGTATGTCGAACGGTCCAATGTATCTCGGACTTAATTTACCCCGTCTTCCAAATCGGATCACTTCGCGGTTCGGAGATATCTTCAAGAATACGTGATCTCCTGGCTGGAACTCCAAGTGTCGTCTCTTCGCATTAGCCCAGTGTTTCTGTCGATCTTGGGCTATGCACATTCTTTTCCTGATAGTACGAACCACATCAACGGTCACTACTATCATCTCTGGTCCAAGAAGTTCCCTATCTCCGATGTCATCCCAACTTAATGGTGATCGACACTTCATTCTATACAATGCTGCAAAAGGTGCCATTCCTATGCTTGCTTGGTAGTTGTTATTGTACGCGAACTCCACAAGATGAAGGTGATCTTCCCACGATCCTTTGAAGTCTAGCATACACGCTCTGAGCATATCCTTCAAGATCTGAATAGTTCGTTCCAACTGACCATCTGTTTTTGGATGATAAGCCATGCTGAAGTTCAGGCTTGTTCCCAAGCTTGCTTGCAGACTCTGCCAAAATTGCGATCGGAACCTGGTGTCACGATCGGAGACAATGCCGACCGGTACTCCATGAAGTCTCACAATTTCCTCCATGTACTTCTTTGCTAGTGCCTCAGTTGATTGGCCAACTCGAAATGGGATGAAGTGAGCCGACTTTGTAAGTCGATCCACAATGACCCATATAGCATCGTTACCCTTTGTGCTGCGAGGAAGAGCAGTCACAAAATCCATCGTGATGTGTTGCCACTTCCACTCTGGGATTGGTAACGGTTGAAGTAGTCCAGCTGTCCTGTGATGTTCAGCCTTTACTTGCTGACATACCAAGCATTTTGCGACACTTCTGGCTACTTCACACTTCATTCCATGCCACCAATAATTCTGACGTAGATCTTTGTACATTTTGGTACCTCCAGGATGTACTGAGTAGGGAGAGCTGTGAGCTTCCTTCATTAACTCTTCCTGAACAGGACCTTTTGGTACACACAATCTGCTGCCGTATCTCAAAGATCCGTCTTCATGGATGATGAAATCTGTTCTGAGTCCATTCTCCACTTGTTCTCTGATCCTTTGCAACTTAGCATCACTTGCTTGAGCTATTTTGATCTGATTGACAATGGTTGATTGAACTTGTAAATTCATCAAACTTGAAGCGTTACCTGGAATGACTACTTCAATCTCCATTTGATTCAAGTCTTGTTGAAGCTTCCACTGAGCGGTGAGATTCATTGCTAATGGTTGGCGACTAAGAGCATCAGGTACTACGTTCACCTTCCATGGGTGATATTGCAAGTTGATGTCAAAGTCCGCCATGAGTTCTAACCATCTTCTCTGCCGCATATTCAACTCTTTCTGAGTAAACGCGTACTTCAGACTTTTATGATCTGTGTAGATGTTCACTCGTTCACCAAGTAGATAATGGCACCAAATCTTGAGAGCGAAGATGACGGCTGCCAACTCCAGGTAATGTGTCGGATAATTACGCTCATAAGTCTTCAGTTGTCTTGAAGCATAAGCCACAATCTTACTGTGCTGATGTAGAACACATCCTAATCCCTTACCGGATGCATCATAATACACTTCGAATCCTCCAGATTGATCCAGTATTACGAGAATAGGTGCTGATGTCAACCTTGACTTGAGTTCTACGAAAGCTTGTTCGCATGCTTCTGACCACACAAATTCTTCATCTTTACGTGTGAGCTTGGTCAGGGGTGTTGCTATCTTTGAAAAGCCTTCAATGAACCTTCTGTAATATCTAGCTAAACCTAAGAAACTCCGAATGTCCTTCACCGACTTTGGTGTAGGCCATTCGCTAACTGCTGCAACTTTCGCTGGATCCATAGAGATTCCTTCTCCTGATACGATATGTCCAAGAAAACCAACTTGCTTTAGCCAAAACTCGCACTTGCTGTACTTGGCATAGAGCTTATGTTGTCGAAGAGTTTCCAGGACAATTCGTAGGTGCTCTACATGCTCTTTCCGACTCTTAGAATACACCAGAATGTCGTCGATGAAGATGACAACAAACCTGTCTAAGTACTCCCGAAAAACTTGATTCATTAGGTTCATAAATATTGCTGGTGCATTGGTCACTCCAAATGGCATCACTAGAAATTCGTAATGTCTATAGCGAGTTCTGAAAGCTGTTTTGTGAATATCAGCTTCCTTGACCTTTACTTGATGATAACCTGAACGAAGATCCAATTTAGAGAAAACACAAGATCCACTTAGCTGATCGAATAAATCATCGATGCATGGGAGTGGATACTTGTTCTTTATAATGACTTCGTTCAAGGCTCTATAATCGATGCACATTCTGTATGAACCTTCCTTCTTCTTCACAAGTAGTACAGGTGCTCCCCAACTTGAAGTGCTGGGACGAATCCATCCTTTCGCTAATAATTCGTCCAACTGTGTTCGAACTTCCTTCAAACCTTCCGGACTTAATTTATAAGGTGCTTTGATCACCGGTTGTGCTCCTGGTACTAAATCAATACTGAATTCAAGAGCTCGATCGGGAGGCAAACCTGATATATCGTCAGGAAATACATCGTCGAACTCTCGAACTACCTCTGATCTTGATTCTTCCTCCGCTTGAGCTGCTGCAACTACTGCTTCTCTTGGCTTCGCTTTATAGGTACTTGGCTCCAAGGTATGGTCTCCGCTTCTGAAATAGAAGACCGGATGGTCTGGAATCTCGAATACTACCCTCCTTTGACGACAGTCGATGGTAGCATAAAATGTTCCAAGCTAATCCATTCCTAGAACCACATCGAAGTTTGGTATGTCCAGTACTTTGAAGTCAGCATAAAACTCTCTGCTGCAGACGACGACTGGACACAAGCTGTATCCCATGGTTGCCTTTAGAACGCTATTTCTTGAACTGACATTCCAGCTGGATACAAGCGGTGAGACTGGAATCGCATGGGTTCGGACGAACCGTTGCGGCATAAAGCAGTGCGATGCTCCAGTATCAAACAGTGCTAGTGCAGGTAGTGAGGCTACTAAGATTGTACCTAAGATATGTAGGATATGTTTTAGGTATAGGGAAAGTGTGTAGATAAACAAGGCTAAAAGAAAAGTTTGAGAAGAAAAGTTTACCAGTGATGACTTGGCCAGTGGCCTCAGCTTCTTCCACTGACATAGTGAAAGCCTGGCGCCTTGGTACATTCCTCTTGGCCTGAGGAGCATTCCTCGGAACGTTCCTTTGATCTTGATGGAATTGACGAGGAGGTGGTGCAGCTTGTGGTCCTCTGGGTGGTGCAGGTAGTGCAGGTCTTGGAGCAGGGGCTTGGATGGCTGGGCGCTGTGGGTAATTGTTTGCTGGCCTGGGTGCAGGAACTAGGTTTTGCCTTTGGGGGCAAGTCCCAATATCATGAGTAGCTGAGCCGCAGACTAAGCAAAGAAGGTTGGCTCGCCGGCAGTCTTTCATCATATGTCCGGCTCTCTTGCAATAGGTACAAAAGGCTGGGCTGAGACGATGGTTCAGTACTCTGGGTCGTCTTGGCACAAAATATGGCCTGGACGAGGCTCATCCTGCCATCTGGTTGGCAAGGCGCTTAACTCCTGCAGACTGAGGTCTGCCCCTTGCTTTTATCACTGCCTCATAACTATGGGTAGCTTCCAGAGCTTCCTCATGAGTCAGAAATTTCTCTGTGGCTAGTGCAGCCTGAATTTTCGTGTCCAAATCTTGTTGAAAGCGACGGGCTCTGATCTCGTCCGTCGGTATCAAGTGTGCCGCGAATCTGTTTAAAGGATTGTGTTAGCTGTGTAGTATGTGATATTTTAGAAATTTGAAATACTGTGACATATCTTACCGACTTAGCATGGTGAATTCAGCCTCATATTCATCCACTGACTTGTCCCACATCGAACCTTGTTGCAGATGAATGAACTGCTGCTCCATGGCAAACCTGGCAGTCACAGGGAAGTACTTCACGTCGAACTTCTCGCGAAAAGTCTTCCATTCAATAGGATGTACAAGACGGCTTTCTTCCGCCTTCCACCAGTTGCGAGCATTGTCCGTGAGCTGCAGTTTCGCCACACGGACCCAAGCTATGTCTGGCACTTGTGCCGCCGCCAGATTATCCTCTATACTTTGTGCCCATTCCTCAGCTTCAAGTGGGCTTCCCTTTCCGGAGAACTGCTTGGGATGTAAAGCCCTGAATTGCTTTACCCCGGGTGTGTCAGTCTCGGGACGGTTCAGTAGTTGTTGTTGTCCCTCAAGAAGGCTGCGGATCGCCTCAAGTAGCACTGTTTGCTCGGTGGGTGGCGCAGGAACAACAGGAACGATTGGTAGTGGAGGTGGAGGTGTGTTGTTGACATTGGTGCTGGTGTTGTTCGGAGAATCCATAACCTTTAAGAAAAATTTAGGTTAGGACAGATTCAAAGTATATGATTCAAAGAATAAGAAATGATAGGATTCAAGGAACATGATTGTAACGAATGTTTTAGTTGCTGGTTCTTGTGTTTTATTGCTTAGGTTGTTCACGCAGAACAGAACTGCATGATAGGGTTTCATACAGCTCAGACCTGCATGGACCACCAACAAAACCTGTCACGCCCCGCTTCCTGGTATACGGCGAAGGGGACGCGGCTGGTCCGCTACGTATATACTCAGAAGTACATATGCTAAGCATATCTAAGCAATATAAAAGTAAATACATAAGAGACAAGATATAATAAAAACAACAACTTTTATTTATTAACATTCTTTTGTACAATGCATAAAAAGGAAATACAACTGAAATAAAACGATGCCTAAACAATGGCATAACAGGAAATGAAAAGTACTGAATGGAAAATGTACAATGAAACTAGAACTCTGGTTCTTCAGCAAACTGCTCCAAGTCTTCTGCAGATGGCTCGATCTCTGCCCGGTCCAAACCACCTGACGACATTCAAAGAAGAAAGAAATAGAAAGTCGTCAGCGAACAGGTCGCTCGGTAAGTCCCAAAGATAAGAGGAAAGTATAATAGACAAAATAAGAAGGTATCTTTTAAAGTTGTATTATCTTGTTTTAATGTTGTGTTACCGCTGTTGTTTGTAGCTTGGTACAAAAGGATGCCAGTGTATACAAGAGGGGTCTCTATATGCTAGAGACCAGGGCAAATGGAATGTACAAGGAACCGTTAAGACACGGTATAACAGCAACGGAATATATGTTAGGTGTCTTGATCTTACCGCCTCGTGCCACTTTTAACACCTTCCGTACCAATCTACCCCTTAAACCCCGTAGTGTTTTATGTATATTGTTTTGTAATGTAAATTGAATTGAGTGTATAATTGTAAGACTGACCGAAACCATGATATCAGTAAACGGATGTATCCGCAGAATCATGTAAGTGAAATAACTGGAGAACCATATAAATGGAATGTATATCCATGGTTCGGTTCAGTCAAGTCGTATAGATTGATAATTGGATTCATCGATTCATGTTGAAGATTGTAGATTGTAGATTGACTTGAATCATATTCAAGTCAGATTAATCAGACTCAAACCCGAGTCAGACAATTAGAAATGTAAATCGAAGTCTTGATTATTTCTTAAACCTATAATTGCTAGGGTCCTTATGGTAATTTATAAAACTTGAGGGGGTTTATGTAAAAATACTTTTTATATACTTTTCAAAATACACCTCAAGTAATCGTTATTCGTCTTTAGAGTTGTAATGAAGGTGGATTTTATATTGGGATATTTCTAGTGAAAATATCCTACTTTCATAAATAAAAGTATTTATCTGTAATATTGTTTTATTTGAAATTCATGGTATTTTAGTGTAAATTTATTCTTTGGATTTTTAGAAAAGGTGGAATATTTATATCATAACAAAATATGTATTTTAATGATAAATATACATATATTTATAATAAAAATAATTTTAATATATATATTTTATATTCTAAAAATCTCATTTTCTTAAAATGTCGTATTTTAAATCTTTCGAGACCGAATGTTCCTTGCGGAGGTCTGAATCTCGCACTACTAAGCCCGAGGATGTGCGATAATCCGCACCATCCCAAACGGGTTTCCCAAAGTGGGTTGTAGTGGCGCTTTGCAAAGATTGTAAAATACTAAATCCTTTAGAAAACGGTTTTATAAAGTAAATGGTATTTATTTGTAAAAATGTCGATTTTCCGTATTTTAGGTTCTAGGGTTTCCTAAGTCAACTAGACTATTTCTAAATGGTCTAAACGAAAAGTCGTGTGATGCATCAAATCGCCTCTTCACCGCCAATTGTGGCCAGATAAGTACAAGTGAAGAAAGGAGGGATCCGCTCACGAATTACCGTGAGACGGGCCTTTTAAAGTTACCTTTCTCACTTGCCTAGCCTAGACACCATAAAGTCAGGTTTAGATAAACGACCGATGTCCACAACTTATCATATTTTCATAATAAGTGGCACTTCTTTAAAAATGTATC
The DNA here is from genome assembly GCA_030015575.1 of Agapanthus africanus. Lineage (NCBI taxonomy): Eukaryota > Viridiplantae > Streptophyta > Magnoliopsida > Asparagales > Amaryllidaceae > Agapanthus > Agapanthus africanus. The sequence continues at coordinate 945,755,439 of CM057337.1, forward strand.
AAAACTAAATCTTTTTAGAAATGGTTTTATTAAGTATATGGTATTTAAATGAAAATATTTGTTTTCTCGTATTCTAGGTTCTCAGGGGTGTTGCATATGAGTGTGTGAGGAGGTAGGTCGTTACCTCGTGATCTACTTTAAATGTATAACAAGTTTGAAGGGGTTAAATGAAGGATTGAAACAATGTGGTATTAGTGAAAATACGATAATTTGAGAAATCTATCATTTCATGTGATGAAACTTGTTCCAATTGTTTAAGTAGTGTTTAATAATCAACATGAGGAAGTTTAAAAATGATTGTATTAGTGAGAACTGGAATTTTATAGAAAACCGAATCAGAAATCGGATTTGTTCCGATTCCGTGGGGTTTTGTAATTTCGTATTTTTCTTGAATAGGGAAGAGAGATAGAAAGGGAGTTACGGGTTTTCGATTACACTAGAGAGTGAGAGGGAACTAGAGGGATCGCCGATGTTGCGTCGTCGCCGGTAGTTCCTAAGACGGTCGCCGAAAGTTCCGCCGGGAATTCGTCGGAGCTTCGTCTCGAGCTTGTTTTCAAAGTACACGACTCTTAGAAAATTTTTAAGAGAGTGGGCTTAGGATTTTAGGGTGAGAGGGTAGATGGTAGGGGGTGTATTTATAGGGTAGGCTAGGGTTAGGGTAGATGAAAGGTTAAAATGAAAAATATGATAAAATGTATAAAAAATGTATTAAAAGTGGAGTAATTGGGGTTTTAAAAGAGCTCTGGAAGTGGTCTGAGGCTGAAATTTTGCAGGTGCATAGGGAATATGAAAAGACACAACTTTCATGTTGGGGCCGTCGCCGGAATCGGCTGACTCGGCCGTGACTCGGCCTGAGGACTAAGTTAGAGCGAGTCAAGGCCGATTCCCGGCCGAGTCAGGTGGCCGGGATCCCTCCCGACGGTTCATCTAACTCCTGGAAATGTTACATCTTTGGGTGAAGTGGGGTTTTTGTGAGATATGCACGTGTAAACTCTTGGTATTTTAAAGGTTTTAAAAAAAATCAATATTAAAAATAATGTGGGGTATGGGATTTGAACTCTGGTGGCTTGGTTCAGCAGTGCAAAGTATTACTAATGAGCTACAAGCTCCTTCTTGTAATTATTGTTGGAAATAAATACTTAAAGTGGTAACAGTAACATTAAATACCCCAAGTATACTTCAAATTTAAATCAATTTTATGTATACTAAAATTGGAGTTGTTACATGTAGCTTGGCATCATTTGCTTGAGCTGCCTTGATCTGATTGACAAGAGTGGACTGGACTTGTAAGTTCATCAAAGATAAGGCGTTGCCTGACATAACTTCTTCAATCTCCAATCCGTACAATTCTTGCTGTAGCTTCCACTGACTGGGAGGTTCATTGCTAATGGCTGACGACTAAGTGCATCAGGAACTACGTTCACCTTCTTAGGATGATACTGTAGGTTGATGTCAAAATCCTCCATGAGTTCTAGCCATCTTCTATGCCGCATATTGAGTTCTTTCTGAGTAAATACATACTTCAGACTCTTGTGGTCTGTGTATATATCCACTCGTTCTTCCAAAATATAGTGGCGCCAAATCTTGAGTGCGAAGACGACGGCTGCCAATTCCAGATCATGTATTAGATAGTTGCGCTCATGAAACTTTAGTTGTCTTGATGAAAAAGACATAAATTTTACATGCTGGTGTAGAACACATCCTAATCCTTTACCGGACGCATCACAATGCACAACGAATCTGCCAGATTGATCCCATATTACGAGGATAGGAGCAGAAGATAATCTCGACTTGAGTTCTACAAAAGCCTTCTCACATGCTTCTAACCATAAGAATGCTTTGTCTTTGTGTGTGAGCTTGGTCAGGGGTGCTGCGATCTTTGAGAATTCTTCAATGAATCATATAGTATCTTGCTAAGCCCAAGAAACAACTTATATCTTTCACCGTCTTTGGTGTCAGTCACTCCCTGACAGCTGACACCTTAGCTGGATCCATAGAGATTCCTTCACCTGAAACGATATGTCCGAGAAATCCGACTTGATCTAGCCAAAATTCACACTTGCTGTACTTGGCGTAGAGCCGATGTTGTCGTAATATCTCTAGGACAATCCATAAGTGCTCGGCGTGCTCTTTCCGATTTTTTGAATACATCAGGATGTCGTCGATGAAGATAAAAACAAACTTGTCTAAGTGCTCTCGGAAAACTTGGTTCATTAAATTCATAAAGATGGAAGGTTCATTGGTCACTCCAAATAGCATTACGAGGTATTCGTAATGACCATAACGAGTCCTGAATGGCGTCTTTAGAATGTCGGACTTCTTGACTTTCACCTGATGATATCCTGAACGAAGATCTAACTTTGAAAAAAACAAGATCCACTTAACTGATCAAAAAGGTCATCGATGCGGGGTAGTGGATACTTGTTCTTAATTTTCACCTCGTTCAGAGCTCGATAATCCACGCACATCCGGTAGATACCTTCTTTCTTCTTCACCAGTAGCACTGGAGATCCCTAACTTGAAGTACTGGATCAGATCCAACTTTTCTTCAGGAGTTCATCCTACTGAATACAGATCTCCTTCAATCCCTCCAGACTTAATCGATACAAAGCTTTTATTACTAGTTGTGCACCGGGTTGTAAATCGATGCTGAATTCAAGAGCTCAATCGGAAGGCAAACCTGATATATCTTCCAGAAATACATCCTCTAACTCTCGAACTACCTCTGGCTTCGATCCTTCCGCTTGCAACGCTGCAATCTCTGCCTTCTTTGGTTTTGCTCTGTAGATGCTAGGCTCCAAGGTTCAATCTCCACTTTTGAAGTAGAACACTGGTTGATCTGGTATTTCAAGCACTACCCTCCTTTGGCGACAGTCGATGGTAGCGAAGAAAGTTCCCAGCCAGTCTATTCCCAAGACTATGTCGAAATTCGGTATGTCCAGTACCTTGAAGTCCATATAGAATTCTCGACTGCAAATGATCACTGGATACAGATCATATCCCAAGGTTGCTTTTAGAACGCCGTTCCCTGAATTAACGTTCCAACTGGATACGAGCGGTTTAACTAGTATCGCATGAGTTTGGATGAACCGTTGTGACATAAAGCAATGTGATGCCCCAGTGTCGAAGAGCGCGAGTGCAGGTAGGGAGGCTACTAAGATTGTACCTAATTCGCATTGGATATGTTTAGGTATAACAAATATAAGATGATTATGAATTGAAAGGACATGAAAGAGAATAGGGAAGAGATTTACCAGTGATAACCTGATCCGTAGCTTTGGCCTCTTCGATCGACATAGTGAATGCTTAGCATTGTGGCAATTTCCTCTGTGCCTGGTTAAACATTCGGCATTGGGGTTGAGCGGTCTGGGTGACGGGAGCTAGAGGTGGTAAAGCTAATCGGGTAGGAGGATCTTGGATCGCCGGTCTATCTGGAGGGTTGTTGGGTCCTCGATTTTGGGGACATGCTCCAATGGAATGAGTAGAAGACCCATAGATTAGGCACAAGTTTTTTGCCCTGTGACAGTTCTTCACAAGGTGTCCTCTTCTTTTGCAATAAATGCAAAATTCTGGCCTGTTGTTGGCAAATGAACCTACTAGCTTCCGAGATGGTCCATTGAAGGTTGGCCTGGAAGAGGCCCCTCCCATGATCTGGTGCACATGACATTTCACACTGGCAGTTTGCGGCACTCCCTTCTTCTTCACAACTGCCTCATAGCGTTGGACAACTTTCAAAGAAAGCTCATGGGTTGGGTAATCTCCTGTAGCGAGTGCAGCTTGGATTTCAGAGTCCAACCCTTGCTAAAGTTGTCATACCCGGATCTCAGCAATAGAAATAAGGTGTGCAGCGAATCTGTTACGACCTTAGGTCAGCAGTATTGTAAGTGAGATAAGAAAATTGAATTTGAGACTATATCTTACCTGCCAAGCATGGTAAACTCAGCATCATATTCATCCACCGACTTGATCCACATCGAGCTTACTGCAAATGAATGATTGATGCTCCATGTCAAAGCGGGCAGTCTCTGGAAAGTACTTGGCATCGAAAAGATCTCAGAATGTTCTCCATTCTATCAGTTACGCAAGACGGCTCTCCACAGCCTTCCACCAAACTCTGGCGTTATCGGTCAGTTGCAACTTAGCAACTCTTACCCAGGCTATATCTGGCACTTGAGCCGCTGCCAGATCATCCTCGATCGCTTGAGCCCATTCTTCTGCCTCAAGCGGGCTCTCCTTACCCGAAAAGTTCTTTAGGTGCAGTGCCCGAAATTGCTTAACTCCGGGTGTTTCTGTTTCGGGGCGGTGCATAAGGATAGCAGTCTGCTACTGCTGACCTTCCAATAGGCTCTTGATGGCTTCTAGAGGTACTATTAGCTCATTGATAGGAGCTACAACGGTAGTGGGTGGTGGTAGTGTAGACGGTGGAGTATTGCCGTTGACGTTAGTGCTGGTGTTGTTCGGAGAGTCCATCATCTTGATATAAAAGATATGTTAGGATAGATTCAAGGAATTCAAAATGCAAGGAATGTAATGTTTGTTGAATGCATTAATTCTTATGGTATATTGTTTCCAACTTCATTCAGAACTGATCTGTATGGGCCACCAACAAAACCTGTCATGCCTGAAAGGTTAGCCTAGCACCCTATGAGATGTTTGGAAGCATCACATGTACCAAAGATTGAATTTTTAGGGTGCTAAGTTAACATACAAAGGATCGTCCTAGAAAAATTAGGGTTTCAAAAATATTCACATCAGCATATGAAAAGAAAAGCTAGGGTTTAGAGAGTACAACCTTTGTAGCTCCCTACGCTAGACTTCTCGGCTACTTGGTGTTTGAAAAAGCTCCGCTTGAACTCCTCGAGGTCACCGATGATCTACCTGGAGTCCGCTTTGTCCAAGCTTGCAACTTTATCCGATCAAGTGAACGAAATCAAGTTAAAACTCTAAACAAGTGGGCTAGACTTGTATAGAATGGTGTTGTGGTTCTCTTTCTCACTTCAAAATCCAATCTTGATGAGTATCTTGCTCACTACAAAGAACTAGAGAGCAAAATGTGAGAGGAAGAAGAAGATGATGGCAATTTTAGAAGATGATAAGTACAACCCTTCTATCAAAATAGAAAAATATATCAATATATATTTTCTATCTATCATCTCAAACCATGGTTGAATCATTATTGTACTAGAGTTAAAACACAAAAGGAAACTTTACCTAAGGTTAAAAGGTGGGTGAGAATGATTAGGTCAAAAGAAGAGTGTAGAACAAAACAATAATGAACCTTTTTCTTTCCTTTTATGTTTTAGTATAAATACAATAATATTCTAAATAAAATACCCATGGTGTGAGTCTTATATTGCTACCATTTCCTTGTATAATCAACCATGAAAGATGTATATATGTATGTATGTGTATATGTACATCCATATGTGCATGAATCAAAAAGAAGGCATACATCCATGCATACATCCAACTAACTCAAGAAAGGATTTCAAGTGAGAAGCTAATGGTTAAATGATAAATCAACACTTGATTTATCAATCCGGCCATATCACATATGACCCCTACCAAAAGCAAGCCGCCCGACCAATATACGGTATCCTATACGCGCATTTTAATCGGGTCCATGCGCATATCGCATACGCGCACCACAACGTTTCGCCTGGACTAGGAAACTCCATTGTGGGACTCTGAGACTCGTCAATACGCCGGTAGTGGGTGATGATCATATCAAGCACCCCCAAGCCGCAAGCGGTCAGCTAAACGTAACGACCACCCGGGTATTGAGCGATCAGAAGAGAACAAGCGAACTTGCTACAACTCCTGTCGAGCCGATCGGCAACACTTCCCGTACATTCCGGTCTCCTCGTCTGATATGTCGCATATCAAGTCTAGGGGTGGAAAATGTCAGACCCCAATAACCGATAAGTCGTGCCGATGTGAGGCTCATAACGGGTCGAAAAATTACTGGTAACACTTACCAGCAAATCTCTGATCAGCCCTGGCCAGGGACTTCCCTGTTACGGCCAATCGAGCACAGCGCAACATCAACCCCCAATACCGGGAGAGACGAAACCCCTCCTATCGCTCATTATCTCCATGTGACTCGGGACTATACTCAAAAACCACCGTTTTGCATGCCCTCATGGACGTGGTAAGGTGGAGATCAAAGCACAGTGGGAATCACACAAGACTCTACGACGATCTCGGGTCTACAGACTAACCTGTACAAGTGTCACCTGAGAACTGCCATCTGACGTGAGGTATAATACCATCTGGGAGTTCTCGGCAAGTCCGTCCAGTGTACCCAGTCTCCACTGAGCACCCGTATACCATTTCTGATGTCAAACACCAATGGATATGGGATCATCCATCGCCCATCTTGTTAGTTGTATGTATGCCCTAGAGGCCAGTATTGTACAGATTATGTATATTATATTGGATTCTTGGACATATATAGAGATGACTTTCTTGCTCGACATGATAGTATGCTATCTGGTTGCTATTTATCTTAACATGTACACTAGTCTCTTTATACTGTCTTATAGTTACATGTTGGTAAAGCCCTTAGGATTTGTACTTGACTACCTAGACTATGATGCAGATCATACTAGTGGGGACATGGTAGTCCATAAGTACATCCTTCAAGGTCCCTAGTCGTAGGTGTATCGAGACGGGGCATCGATATACCAGTGTAGACTAGTGTATACGCTTCTCGACCCATGTGATGGGCGATGGATGATCCCATATCCATTGATGTTTGACATCAGAGATGGTGTACGGGTGCTCAGTGGAGACTGGGTACACTGGACGGACTCGCCGAGAACTCCCAGATGGTATTATACCTCACGTCAGATGGCAGTTCTCAGGTGACACTTGTACAGATTAGTCTGTAGACCCGAGATCGTCATAGAGTCTTGTGTGATTCCCACTGTGCTTTGATCTCCACCTTACCACGTCCATGAGGGCGTGCAAAACGGTGGTCTTTGGGTACAGTCCCGAATCACATGGAGGCAATGAGCGATAGGAGGGGTTTCGTCTCTCCCGGTATTGGGAGTTGATGTTGCGCAGTGCTCGATTGGCCGTAACAGGGAAGTCCCTGGCCAGGGCTGATTAGAGATTTGCTGGTAAGTGTTACCAGTAGTTTCTCGACCCGTTACGAGCCTCACATCAGCACGACTTATCGGGTTATTGGGGTCTGACGTATACCACCCCTAGACTTGATATGCGACGTATCAGACGAAGAGACCTGACTGTACGGTAAGTGTTACTGGTCGGATTCGCAGGAGTATGAGCGGGCTAGCTCGTCGATCTTCTGATCGCTCAATACCCGGGTGGCCGTTACGTTTAGCAGACCGCTTGCGGCTTGTGGGTGCTTGATATGATCATCATCTGCTACCGGCGTATTGACGAGTCTTTAGAGTCCTACACAGAGGTTTCCTGGTTCAAGCGAAACGAAATAGGAGCGCATATGAGATATGTGCAGGACCGAGAATAATGCGTGTATGTGATACCGCATTTCATTCTCGCGATATATGTTTCGATTGGTTATATTCGATATGACCTAGTTATCGAATCATTGATTCGATAAATCGATGCATTGAATACTAGTCGGTTATGTGCGACATGACCGGATCATTGAATCAAGTGTTGATTTAATGATTTAATGTATAATTATATATTTGATATATTACTTTGCATTAACTAGTATTGGTTCACTTTAAACGGATTTTTCTCACTTGGATTACACATTGTATATGAGATATACTTTTGTGCACTTATATGTATCATGTTTGATGATGCATGTAGTTTTGGCTTTGTGTAAAGAATGCAACCATGGTTATGAGAGTGGTTAGGGTTTAAGATTTATTCTCTTATTATTAAATCCATTTATTATTTATTAAATGGATTTATGGAAACAAAAGGGTTTCATTTTATCATGAAGTGTGGTGAAGCTTCATGAAGCTTTTTGTAATGATGCCATTTTGTCTCCTTGCTTAAACCTAACCAATCCCACTAACCATGGTCAATTCTCTACACTTGACCATGGTTAGAAGATGATAAGATTTCCTTTATTATTCATTTTAGAAATAACTTATCATATGAATTCTATCATCTTCTTCATCTTCTTCTTCTTCTTCAAGCTTGCTCCAAAAATGGCAACTTGAGATCTAGTGAGTAAAATCCAAATCTAAAGAGAACCCACCTCCTATTTCTTCACCCTCTACCTCTAGCCAAGTTGTAGAGTGTGTTTTCTTCACAAATTTCATCACTTTGTGAAGTCGGAGCTTGAACTTGCGATGCCTCGACGTAGATCGTTTTTGACACGAAGCCGGCGACCTAGCTCACCCGTTTCTCCGACGAAGCCGACGCTCGAGCCCGGAGTTCGACTTGGACTGCGAGGAGATGTCGTTGCGGAGCCGTGGAGGTGGATATCCGGATCTACAAAGGTTGTAATTTCCGTATCCCAGTAGTTAAGTGTTAACTAGCTTTCTATTTCGCCTAAACATCTAGTTTAAGATCCGTAGTCTAGGGTTTCTCGGCACCAAAATTTTTAAATTGGCATATTCGATGCCTTGTGAGACCTCACTAGGGTTCCTAGGAACCTTTCACTGGTATCAGAGCCTAGCTAGAGCCTTAGGCGAAGTTTAAACGGAGTTTGAAGTCCGGACGAACCCGAAACCCCGACTCCCATGAGCTCTCTGGACATTTCATGAAATCTGGGAATTTTTGATATTTAAAATGCTTAAAAAATTCACCAAAGAATTCTAAGAATTACCGTGTAAAACGTTTCCCATGAACAGTTACTTGAGCCGCGGAAACGCGGCAGAAGCATGGCTTCTGCCGCTGTTCTGCGGCCATATAGTGGCGTCATCCAATTTTCTCTACGCAGTAATACCTGATAAATTCTGGTGAGTTTTCTAGGTATTTTTAAATTGATTTAAAGGTTGAGTGCTCTGGGGTTATATTGGGAATCGATGAATTCGATCGGAATATCAAACTTTGTTTAAGTGTTTTTCCAGATAACTGTAGAATATGTTAAAGAGTTCGACCGGATATAAATACCCAGGTTTTCCCCTGCCGGAATAATTCCAAGTGTTGGATTTTTCTGTGGTTAAAAGACGTTCCGAGTAGTGCAAGTAACGCGATGGTCCCTCTAGAAGACACAAACCTTAACTCGATTATGTGACCGTCTTGAACTGCCCTTTGAACCTTCGGGTTTGGGGCAGTACGGCGTGCCACATGTGAGGCATTGGCTTGACCCTTCTACGGCTGGACCGTTGGTACTGAGGCATGAAGTGAATGTCTTTGAACCTATTTCATGTGTTGATCGGTGTCGGAAAAACTTGGGTGTTCGAATGTTCGATCGGAAAGTTTAATATATTCTATTTATCCGGAATTGGATACAATAATTGGAATTCACAAACAGTTATGAGATAACTGGATGAATGTTATAGATCTAGCAGTTTAGTTTCACAAGATATCGAAAAGAGTTTTCGATGATGGGACTAAAATGCGGGGTTTATAACTGTTAGGCATGTGATGTCTAAAGAGGTTGCGGATTCCAATTGTTGTAGTTTTACACTTTCTTTTCTGTGACCGTAAGTGTAGTATGTTCATATCGCCGGTTTCGTTGCTATACGTCAACGACAATTGGGGTATGCATAGTTACTTACGTTGATGACATGTGATGTTATGTGTTGCTGGATATGTTATATTGGATCGTCGTGTTCGAATAGCCGGGGGTTTTTATGTGAGATGAGTGTTTTTCATTTTCATTCATGTAAAAACTTGTATGTAATATTCTTTTATTTGGGGCACTTCCAGGTAGCGGAAGTTGTCACCCTTTGTATATTATTTACTTTTCCGCATTAGGATAGACCCAAGGAGGGGAGCACAAGTAACCGGGTTCTGGGGTCCAGTGGGAGACCAACTCGAGGAGTCGAGTCCGGGTCTCCTAACCCAAGAATTGGCAGGGTTGCTTGCCGCTCTCGTAGGGGTCTGAGGGTGTGGGATTGGCTATTCATCACGACCGTGGAATCCGTGTTTTATACTGGCTCGTATTGAAAACACGGACGTCCTAGTATATCCAATATTTCATATGTTTATTCTGCTGCGATATCTGTGATGCGTTTCTGTGATGGATATAGTATATAGTATATATGATATATTATATAGACGTTACTTATGTTTTACACCCGCACTAGCCCTGCCCTGCTCTGTCGTTAGTTACCTAACCTAACGGTGCACGAGGGGACATCGAGGCGAATGCGGATGGCATAAGTGTACGTCATATCTATCTGTGATGTTTAGGTATTTAAATGATGGGACTTCATTAATGTGATTAATGAAAGGAAAGAAACCTCAGATGTTGTAGAATCAGATTTTAAATAAAAAAGGTAGCTACAGTTCTTGCTTTGCACAGTGGTATATATGATATACCCCGCACCTTATTCGATGAGGAAAGGACCGAGATCCCTTCACCGGGAGTGACTCCTTTAGCAATAACTGGCAGATGCTACAGACTCGGTTTGCTTTTGACTGCTTTTGGGTTTTTGCTTTGCACAGCGATATATATGATATATCCCGCACCTCATTCGACGAGGAAAGGACCGAGATCCCTTCACCGGGAGTGACTCCTTTAGCAAAACCAGAAAAGCCTCAAAATGACTCCATTTTAAAACTTCATTTGATTCTACAACGATATCAAGTTCATTACGCAATAGGTTTTCAGAAAACCTGTCGTAGCCCTCCGTCATTTCAGATAAGTACTATTTAGTATTCGTGCTGCGGTTGTTTGGCATGCGTCAAGGCGTAGTGTACAGTAGCTAACTAGTATTTATCTGCTTATGCATATGATGCAGATTGGATTAGGGTATTCGCACGGCGTTGTTTGACATGCGTCAAGGGTCGTGCGGGTGGGTTTAATTCAATCAGGAAATGACGGGTTGAACTTGACTAGCGGACTATGGGTTGTTTGGCATGCGTCAAGGTCATAGCACGCTAGGGGCAAAAGATTATCGGGAATTTCAAGTGTTGAAATTTGCAATGAGATTGCATACCTTCTATGAGATAGTTGGATCCCGATACCCGCTGCGAGTAAGAGTCACTCCTGGGAGAGTTTTACACAGTGCAATTAGCCGATCAAGTAGGTGTCTAGAAAGGTGTTAACGAGGTTACGCCTCTGAGAAAACGAGGTTTACAGTAATTAGGTTCGTGCGAAAGCACGGGGGACCTCCCTCAAAGTACCGACACTGGCCTGGCTGAAAGATTGGCGAACTTGTAGTGTGTAATTAATCCCGGCTAGTCTTTCCTTTTAGGGTTTGGAGGAAGATTTGATAAAAAGCAGTGGGAGCCATCCTGATTAGATAAGATAATAACCAATCTGATCTTGCACGAGCATACGCTAAAGTGTTTTCTTCTCTCTCTCTCCAGGTAGCGACCATTTCATGCCTTAATCAAAATAATAAAATGGATGTATTGACCGAACCCGCATGTTATACTGTGCTGGGGAACGTTGGTTCCGTTCATTCTTATAAGAGTTATAGGAATGAACAGGATATAGGGGAATACCAGGATTCCCATGCCACCCGAATGAAGAAAGTACATGATGATGCATTTTCTTCGGGTGTGTTCGTTACTGAGAACTGTTTCTCCATTTGCTCTATGTCCTGGGTATTGGATACCGGGTCGGGATCCCATATATGTAATCAGTTACATGGGCTAAGGAAAGGTAGAGAACTTGGAGAAGGTGATAAAGACATTAGAGTTGGAAATGGTGCAATTGTTGCAGCTAAGACTGTCGGGGAATATCACCTTGTATTACCAACTGGTAATACATTGGTTCTGAACGAATGCTATTACATGCCGAACCTGATATGCAACATTATATCGGTTTCTTTGCTAAGTAAAGAAGGATATAATTTTGTATTACAGGACAATGTTATGAACATTTTCCATAACCAAAAGTTGGTTGGATCAGGCACGTTATGCAATGGCATTTATGTTCTAAATCAATCAACAGTTCTAAACATAACAAACACACACAAGAGGAAGAGTTCTGAACTCAACGAATCCTTCTTGTGGCATTGTAGACTGGGTCACATCAATGTGACACGACTGGCTAAGTTGCATAAAGATGGATATTTGAAACCTTTCGAATTTTCATCTTATGACACTTGCCAGTCATGTCTCAAAGGCAAGATGACCAAGACTCCGTTTACGGGACACGGAGAAAGAGTTACCGAACTCTTAGAACTGATACATAGTGATGTATGTGATCCCATGTCTACACATGCCAGGGATGGTTCTTCATACTTCATTACATTCACTGACGATCTTTCTAGGTTCGGGTATGTGTTCCTGATGAAACACAAATCAGAAGCTTTTGAGAAATTTAGGGAATATAAGCAAGAAGTTGAGAACCAAACCGGAAAAAGTATTAAAATCCTACGGTCAGATCGGGGAGGTGAATACTTGAGCGATGAATTCCTGGACTTCCTAAAAGAGAATGGGATTCTCTCTCAGCTAACTCCTCCATATACACCACAGCACAACGGTGTATCGGAGCGGAGGAATCGCACCCTATTAGATATGGTGCGCTCTATGATGAGCACAGCTGAGTTACCTATTTCCTTCTGGGGACATGCGCTTGAGACAGCCATGGACCTATTGAATAGAGTTCCTACCAAATCAGTGCCTACCACTCCATATGAGATATGGAAAGGGAAGAGACCACATCTTAATTATATTAAGATATGGGGTTGTCCAGCCTATGTCAAAAGACAAAATCCGGACAAACTCGAGGCAAGATCTGTCTTATGTAAGTTTGTAGGATATCCCAAAAATTCACAAGGGTATATCTTCTACCACCCCGAGGAACAAAAGGTGTTTGTTTCTCGACATGCCACTTTCTTAGAAAAAGGTTTTCTTATGAAACAGATTAGTGGCATTGAGGTAGAACTGGAAGAAGTTCCAGCAACACAAACTGTAACAGAAGACTTGGTGGAACCAGAGGATTCAGTAGAACTCAACGAACCCCAGCCTCTCCGCCGATCTAGTAGGGTATCTCGTCCACCTGAGAGATACTACGGTTTTCTCATTGACGGTGGAAGCGAGGATTGCATCATGGAGGATGATGACCCAACTAGCTTCGAGCAGGCCATCACGAGTAGGGACTCAGTGAAATGGCTGGATGCTATGCGGTCCGAGATGGAATCCATTTACACCAACAAAGTATGGACTTTGGAAGTTGCTCCTGAAGGGGTAAAACCCATTGGGAGCAAGTGGATCTTCAAGAAGAAACTTGGTGTAGATGGGAAAGTGGAGACTTTCAAAGCTAGACTTGTAGCAAAGGGTTTTCGTCAAAGACCAGGTGTGGACTATGACGAGACCTTTTCTCCAGTGGCTATGCTTAAATCCATCCGAATCATGCTTGCCATTGCTGCCTTTCATGACTACGAAATCTGGCAAATGGATGTTAAGACCGCCTTTCTAAATGGTGATTTAGAAGAGTGCGTGTACATGACTCAGCCAGAGGGCTTCGTAGACAGTGGGAGCAGCGGGAAGGTGTGCAAGCTGCTTAAATCCATTTATGGATTAAAGCAAGCATCGCGGAGTTGGAACATCTGCTTTGACGTCGTTATCAAAGAGTTTGATTTCGTCAAAAATCCAGATGAACCATGTATCTACAAGAAGGTGGCAGAGAGTAAGGTTGTCTTCCTCGTATTGTACGTGGACGACATACTCTTGATAGGAAATGACATTCCTATGCTGCAATCGGTCAAGCTCTTCTTATCATAAAGATTCTCAATGAAAGATCTTGGTGATGCCTCCTGCATATTGGGAATTAGGATCTATAGAGATAGATCCAAACGGATTTTGGGATTGTCCCAATCCAGGTACATTGACACCATACTAAAGAGGTTTAGTATGGAAGAGTCCAAGCATGGGAACTTACCCACGATCTCTGGAGTCACTCTCTCCAAAGAGATGTCTCCCAAGACTGATTTGGAGAGAGCTCGCATGCAAGGGATACCCTATGCTTCGGCAGTAGGCTCTATCATGTATGCGATGCTATGTACCAGACCCGATGTAGCATACTCACTAAGTGTAGTGAGCAGGTATCAAGCTGATCCTGGAGAGAGTCACTGGACAGCTGTGAAGAGCATTCTCAAGTACTTGCGAAGGACTAGAGATATGTTCTTGGTGTATGGTAACGGAGAACTCCAAGTGGAGTCCTTTACCGATTCGAGCTTCCAGAGTGATAAGGACGACTCTAAGTCGCAGTCGGGCTTTGTCTTTACCCTTTACGGAGGGGCGGTTAGCTGGAAGAGTTCCAAGCAGGAAACCGTGGCAGACTCGACGATGGAGGCTGAATACATCGCTGCCAACGATGCTGCTAAAGAAGCTGTCTGGATCAAGAAGTTCATTACTGAACTTGGAGTGGTTCCATCCATTGAGCATCCAATACCTTTGTATTGCGATAACAATGGAGCGGTGGCTTTGGCCAAGGAACCCAGGTCCCATCAGCGGTCCAGGCATATTCTGAGGCGGTATCACCTGATCCGGGAGATAGTTGATCGCCGGGAGATCGAGGTCAGGAGGGTTGACACGAAGAACAACACGGCGGATCCACTCACGAAGGCCATTCCCCAGATACAGTTTAAGAGACTCTTCGAGATGCTCGGTATGAGATACTACAGCAGCTGGCCCTAGTGCAAGTGGGAGATTGTTAGTTGTATGTATGCCCTAGAGGCCAGTATTGTACAGATTATGTATATTATATTGGATGCTTGGACATATATAGAGATGACTTTCTTGCTCGACATGATAGTATGCTATCTGGTTGCTATTTATCTTAACATGTACACTAGTCTCTTTATACTGTCTTATAGTTACATGTTAGTAAAGCCCTTAGGATTTGTACTTGACTACCTAGACTATGATGCAGATCATACTAGTGGGGACATGGTAGTCTATAAGTACATCTTTCAAGGTCCCTAGTCGTAGGTGTATCGAGACGGGGCATCGATATACCAGTGTAGACTAGCGTATACGCTTCTCGACCCATGTGATGGGCGATGGATGATCCAAAATCCATTGGTGTTTGACATCAGAGATGGTGTACGGGTGCTCAGTGGAGACTGGGTACACTGGACGGACTCGCCGAGAACTCCCAGATGGTATTATACCTCACGTCAGATGGAAGTTCTCAGGTGACACTTGTACAGATTAGTCTGTAGACCCGAGATCGTCATAGAGTCTTGTGTGATTCCCACTGTGCTTTGATCTCCACCTTACCACGTCCATGAGGGCGTGCAAAACGGTGGTCTTTGGGTACAGTCCCGAATCACATGGAGGCAATGAGCGATAGGAGGGGTTTCGTCTCTCCCGGTATTGGGAGTTGATGTTGCGCAGTGCTCGATTGGCCGTAACAGGGAAGTCCCTGGCCAGGGCTGATTAGAGATTTGCTGGTAAGTGTTACCAGTAGTTTCTCGACCCGTTACGAGCCTCACATCAGCACGACTTATCGGGTTATTGGGGTCTGACGTATACCACCCCTAGACTTGATATGCGACGTATCAGACGAAGAGACCTGACTGTACGGTTAGTGTTACTGGTCGGATTCGCAGGAGTATGAGCGGGCTAGCTCGTCGATCTTCTGATCGCTCAATACCCGGGTGGCCGTTACATTTAGCAGACCGCTTGCGGCTTGTGGGTGCTTGATATGATCATCATCTGCTACCGGCGTATTGACGAGTCTTTAGAGTCCTACACAGAGGTTTCCTGGTTCAAGCGAAACGAAATAAGAGCGCATATGAGATATGTGCAGGACCGAGAATAATGCGTGTATGTGATACCGCATTTCATTCTCGCGATATATGTTTCGATTGGTTATATTCGATATGACCTAGTTATCGAATCATTGATTCGATAAATCGATGCATTGAATACTAGTCGGTTATGTGCGACATGACCGGATCATTGAATCAAGTGTTGATTTAATGATTTAATGTATAATTATATATTTGATATATTACTTTGCATTAACTAGTATTGGTTCACTTTAAACGGATTTTTCTCACTTGGATTACACATTGTATATGAGATATACTTTTGTGCACTTATATGTATCATGTTTGATGATGCATGTAGTTTTGGCTTTGTGTAAAGAATGCAACCATGGTTATGAGAGTGGTTAGGGTTTAAGATTTATTCTCTTATTATTAAATCCATTTATTATTTATTAAATGGATTTATGGAAACAAAAGGGTTTCATTTTATCATGAAGTGTGGTGAAGCTTCATGAAGCTTTTTGTAATGATGCCATTTTGTCTCCTTGCTTAAACCTAACCAATCCCACTAACCATGGTCAATTCTCTACACTTGACCATGGTTAGAAGATGATAAGATTTCCTTTATTATTCATTTTAGAAATAACTTATCATATGAATTCTATCATCTTCTTCATCTTCTTCTTCTTCTTCAAGCTTGCTACAAAAATGGAAACTTGAGATCTAGTGAGTAAAATCCAAATCTAAAGAGAACCCACCTCCTATTTCTTCACCCTCTACCTCTAGCCAAGTTGTAGAGTGTGTTTTCTTCACAAATTTCATCACTTTGTGAAGTCGGAGCTTGAACTTGCGATGCCTCGACGTAGATCGTCTTTGACACGAAGCCGGCGACCTAGCTCACCCGTTTCTCCGACGAAGCCGACGCTCGAGCCCGGAGTTCGACTTGGATAGCGAGGAGATGTCGTTGCGGAGCCGTGGAGGTGGATATCCGGATCTACAAAGGTTGTAATTTCCGTATCCCAGTAGTTAAGTGTTAACTAGCTTTCTATTTCGCCTAAACATCTAGTTTAAGATCCGTAGTCTAGGGTTTCTCGGCACCAAAATTTTTAAATTGGCATGTTCGATGCCTTGTGAGACCTCACTAGGGTGCCTAGGAACCTTTCACATCTGATGGGTCGAGAAGCGTATACGCTAGTCTACACTGGTATATCGATGCCCCGTCTCGATACACCCATGACTAGGGACCTTGAAGGATGTACTTATGGACTACCATGTCCTCACTAGTATGATCTGCATCATAGTCCGGGTTGTCAAGTACACATCCTAAGGGCTTTACCAACATGTAACTATAAGACAGTATAAAGAGACTAGTATACATGTTAAGATAAAGAGCAACCAGATAGAATACTATCATATCGAGCAAGAAAGTCATCTCTATATATGTCCAAGCATCCAATATAATATACATTATCTGTACAATACTGGCCTCTAGGGCATACAGACAACTAACAATCTCCCACTTGCACTAGGGCCAGCTGCTGTAGTATCGCATACCGAGCATCCCGAAGAGTCTCTCAAACTGTATCTTGGGAATGGCCTTCGTGAGTGGATCCGCTGTGTTGTTCTTCATGTCAACCCTCCTAACCTCGATCTCCCGGTGATCAACTATCTCCCGGATCAGGTGATACCGCCTCAGAATATGCCGGGATCGCTGATGGGACCTGGGTTCCTTGGCCAAAGCCACCGCTCCATTGTTATCACAATACAAAGGTATTGGATGCTCAATGGATGGAACCACTCCAAGTTCAGTAATGAACTTCTTGATCCAGACAGCCTCTTTGGCAGCATCGTTGGCAGCGATGTATTCAGCCTCCATCGTCGAGTCTGCCACGGTTTCCTGCTTGGAACTCTTCCAGCTAACCGCCCCTCCGTAAAGGGTAAAGACAAATCCCGACTGCGACTTAGAGTCGTCCTTATCACTCTGGAAGCTCGAATCGGTAAAGGACTCCACTTGGAGTTCTCCGTTACCATACACCAAGAGCATTTCTTTAGTCCTTCGCAAGTACTTGAGAATGATCTTCACAGCTGTCCAGTGACTCTCTCCAGGATCAGCTTGATACCTACTCACTACACTTAGCGAGTATGCTGCATCGGGTCTGGTACACAGCATCGCGTACATGATAGAGCCTACAGCCGAAGCATAGGGTATCCCTTGCATGCGAGCTCTTTCCAAATTAGCCTTGGGAGACATCTGTTTGGAGAGAGTGACTCCAGAGATCGTGGGTAAGTTCCCACGCTTGGATTCTTCCATACTAAACCTCTTTAGTATGGTGTCAATGTACCTGGATTGGGACAATCCCAATATCCGTTTGGATCTATCTCTATAGATCCTGATTCCCAATATGCAGGAGACATCACCAAGATCTTTCATTGAGAATCTTTGTGATAAGAAGAGCTTGACCGATTGCAGCATAGGAATGTCATTTCCTATCAAGAGTATGTCGTCCACGTACAATACGAGGAAGACAACCTTACTCTCTGCCACCTTCTTGTAGATACAAGGTTCATCTGGATTTTTGACGAAATCAAACTCTTTGATAACGATGTCAAAGCAGATGTTCCAACTTCGCGATGCTTGCTTTAATCCATAAATGGAATTAAGCAGCTTGCACACCTTTCCGCTGCTCCCACTGTCTACGAAGCCCTCTGGCTGAATCATATACACGCACTCTTCTAAAACACCGTTTAGAAAGGCGGTCTTAACATCCATTTGCCAGATTTCGTAGTCATGATATGCAGCGATGGCAAGCATGATCCGGATGGATTTAAGTATAGCCACTGGAGAAATGGTTTCGTCATAGTCCACACCTGGTCTTTGACGAAAACCCTTTGCAATAAGTCTAGCTTTGAAAGTCTCCACTTTCCCATCTACACCAAGTTTTTTCTTGAAGATCCACTTGCTCCCAATGGGCTTTACCCCTTCAGGAGCAACTTCCAAAGTCCATACTTTGTTGGTGTACATGGATTCCATCTCGGATCGCATAGCATCCAGCCATTTCACTGAGTCCCTACTCGTGATGGCCTGCTCGAAGCTAGTTGGGCCATCATCCTGCATTATGCAATCCTCGCACCCACCATCCATGAGAAAACCGTAGTATCTCTCAGGTTGGCGAGGAACCCTACTAGATCGGCGGAGTGGCTGGGGTTCATTGGGAATTACGGAATCCTCTGCTTCCACCAGATCTTCTGTTGTAGGTTTTGTAGCTGGAACCTCTTCCAGTTCTACCTCATGACCACTAATCTCTTTTTCAAGAAATTCCTTTTCAAAAAAGATGGCATGCCGAGAAACAAACACTCTTTGTTCCTCAGGGTGGTAAAAGATATACCCTTATGAATTCTTGGGATATCCTATAAATTTGCATAGAACAGACCGTGCCTCGAGTTTGTCCGGATTTTGTCGTTTGACATAGGCTCGGCAACCCCATATCTTAACATAGTTAAGATATTGTCTCTTCCCTTTCTATATCTCATATGGAGTGGTAGGCACAGATTTGGTGGGGACCATATTCAATAGATGTATGGCTGTTTCAAGCGCATACCCCCAGAAGGAAATAGGCAACTCAGCTGTGCTCATCATGGAGCGCACCATATCTAATAGGGTGCGGTTCCTCCGTTCTGTTACATCGTTGTGCTGTGGTGTATATGGAGGAGTCAGCTGAGAGAGAATCCCATTCTCTTTTAGGAAGTCCAGGAATTCACTGCTCAAGTATTCACCTCCTCGATCAGATCGAAGGATTTTAATACTTTTTCCGGTTTGGTTCTCGACTTCTTGTTTATATTCTCTAAATTTCTCAAAAGCTTCAGACTTATGTCTTATCAAGAACACATGTCCGTATCTTGAGAGATCGTCAGTGAATGTAATGAAGTACAAAGAACCATCCCTGGCATGTGTAGACATGGGACCGCATACATCACTATGTATCAGTCCCAAGAGTTCGGTAACTCTTTCTCCGTGTCCCGTAAACGGAGTTTTGGTCATCTTGCCTTTGAGACATGACTGGCAAGTGTCATAAGATGAAAATTCGAACTGTTTCAAATATCCATCCTTATGCAACTTAGCCAGTCGTGTCGCATTGATGTGACCCAGTCTACAGTGCCACAAGAAGGATTCGTTCAGTTCTGAACTCTTCCTCTTGTGTGTGTTTGTTATGCTCAGAACCGTTGATTGATTTAGAACATAAATGCCATTGCACAACGTGCCTGATCCAACCAACTTTTGGTTACGGAAAATGTTCATAACATTATCATGTAGTACAAAATTAGTCCCTCTTTACTCAACAAAGAAACCGATATAATGTTGCATATCAGGTTCGGCATGTAATAGCATTCGTTCAGAACCAATGTATTACCAGTTGGTAATACAAGGTGATATTCCCCGACAGTCTTAGCTGCAACAATTGCACCATTTCCAACTCTAATGTCTTTATCACCTTCTTCAAGTTCTCTACCTTTCCTTAGCCCATGTAACTGATTACATATATGGGATCCCGACCCGGTATCCAATACCCAGGACGTAGAGCAAATGGAGAAACAGTTCTCAGTAACGAACACACCCGAAGAAAATGCATCAACATGTACTTTCTTCATTCGGGTGGCATGGGAATCCTGGTATTCCCCTATATCCTGTTCAGTCCTATAACTCTTATAAGAACGAACAGAACCAACGTTCCCCAGCACAGTATAACATGCGGGTTCAGTCAATACATCCATATTATTATCTTTATTAGGGCATGATATGGTCGCTACCTGGAGAGAGAGAGAGAGAAGAAAACACTTTAGCGTATGCTCTTGCAAGATCAGATTGGTTATTATCTTATCTAATCAGGATGGCTTCCACTGGTTTTTATCAAATCTTCCTTCAAACCCTAAAAGGAAAGACTAGCCGGGATTAATTACACCTTACAACTTCGCCGATCTTTCAGCCAGGACAGTGTCGGTACTTTGAGGGAGGTTCCCCGTGCTTTCGCACGGACCTAATTAAAGTAAACCTCGTTTTCCCAGAGGCGTAACTCCGTTGACACCTTTCTAGACACCTACTTGATCGGCTAATTGTCCTATGTAAAACTCTTCCAGGAGTAACAATTACTCGCAGTGGGTATCGGGATCCAACTATCTCATAGAAGGTATGCAATCTCATTGCAAATTTCAACACTTGAAATTCCCGATAATGTTTTGCCCCTAACGTGCTATGACCTTGACGAAAGCCAACAAACCACAGCCCGCTAGTCAAGTTCAACCCGTACATTTCTTGACTGAATTAAACCCACCCGCACGACCCTTGACGAAAGCTAACAAAGCCGTACGACTACCTTAATCCATTCGCATCATATGCAGCAGATAAGCAGCACATAGCTACCGCACACTACACCATGACGAAAGCCAACAAATGTAGCACGAATACTATATGCAACTTATCTGAAATGACGGAGGGCTACGACAGGTTTCTGTGAAAACCTATTGCGTAAAGAACTTGATATCGTTGTAGAATCATGTGAAGTTTTGAAATGGAGTGATTTTGAGGCTTTTCTAATTTTGCTAAAGGGGTCACTTCCGGTGAAGGGATCGTCGGCCCTTTCCTCGTCGAATGAGGTGCGGGATATATCATATATATCACTGTGCAAAGCAGAAACTATAGAAGAAATCAAAAACAAACCGAGTGTGTAGCATCTGCCAGTTATTGCTAAAATGGTCACTCCCGGTGAAGGGATCTCGGCCCTTTCCTCATCGAATAAGGTGCAGGGTATATCATATATACCGCTATGCAAAGCAAAACTGTAGCTACCCTTTTTATTTGAAAATTTGATTCTACAACATCTGTTTAGGTTTCTTTTCTTTCATTAATCACATTAATGAAGTCCCATCATTTAAGTCACCTAAACATCACAGATAAATACGACGTACACTTATGCCATCCGCATTCGCCTTGATGTCCCCTCATGCACCGTTAGGTTAGGTAACTAACGACAGAACAGGGCAGGGCTAGTGCGGGTGCAAAACATAAGTAACGTCTATATAATATATCATATATACTATATAGTGTATCCATCAGAACATATCAAATGATCACATCACAGATATCGCAGCAGAAACATAGATATAATGTGGGATATACTAGGACGTCCGTATTTAGTATTTAGCCAACAATAGAAAATACGGATTCCACAGTCGCGATGAATAGCCAAGCCCACACCCTGGACCCTTACGAGAGCAGCAAGCGACCCTACCAATTCTGGAGTTTAGGAGACCCGGTCTCGACTCCTCGAGATGGCCTCCCACTGAACCCCAGAACCCGGTCACCTGTGCTCCCCTCCTTGGGTCCATCCTAATGCGGAAAAGAAAATAATATACAACACTGGTGACACAACCTCAATCCGGAAGTGCCCCAAATAAAAGAATATTACATTACATTTGAATTTACATGAATGAAAATATAAAACTCTCATCTCACATAAAACCCCCCGGCTATTCAATCGCGATAATCCTGCACATCATATCTCAGCAACACATAATATCACATATCATCAACGTAAGTAAGTATGCATACCCCAATTGTCGTTGATGTATAGCAACGAAACCGGCGATATCGACATACTACACTTACGGTCACAGAAAAGAAAGTGTAAAACTGCAATATTTGGAATCCACATTCTTCTTTAGGCATCGTAAATGCGAAGTATCACATACCTCGTATTTCATGTCTTATAATATGAATTCCACACATTGCATCACATTCCAGATAATTAGACAGTATTAAAGTTTTCGAACGAACGATCAAATACCTAAGATTCACTAAAGCTCAACACTTGAGCGGAGTTCAAAAACCCGGAGTGTGACACAGTGGTAGAGGTCCAGCCGTAGAAGGGTCAAGCCAACACCTCACATGTGGCATGCCGTACTGCCCCAAACCCTAAGGTTCAAAAGGCAGTTCAAGACGGTCACATAATCGAGTTAAGGTTTGTTGTCTTCTAGAGGGTCAACCACAAACAAACTTGCACGATCCTCCGAAGGATTTAAACCCCGTGAAAAGTAACCAAATGATACTCGTTCAAACACTTCACTACTTTCTAATTTACCCCGAAAAGCCACGAAATAAAAATTCCGATCGAATCGACGAGTCCAAAACCATCTCCAGAATTTTTCAGAA
Source organism: Agapanthus africanus (assembly GCA_030015575.1). Lineage (NCBI taxonomy): Eukaryota > Viridiplantae > Streptophyta > Magnoliopsida > Asparagales > Amaryllidaceae > Agapanthus > Agapanthus africanus. Next base: position 945,778,437 of record CM057337.1, read on the forward strand.
CTAAATACAGATTAAAAATACCCTAAAAAATATACAAGCAGAACCCAGCATTACAGTATAAAAATGATTCATTGATTGATCTGTACGGCCGCGGAACCGCGGCCTAAGCAAGCTTAAGCCGCGTTTCCGCGGCGGAAATTACTGTTCATGGAAAACGTTTTATACCGTAATTCTTAGTTTTACCTGCTGAATTTTTTACATATTTTTAATTCTGAAAATAACCAGATTTTGAAAAAAGTCCAGAGAGCACCCAAAAATCGTATTTTCCGGTTCGATCGGAGTTTTAACTTCGTAAAATAGTCGCCTAATGTTCTAGGTCGGCTCTGATACCAATGAAAGTTAGCCTAGCACCCTATGAGGTGTTTGGAAGCATCACATGTACCAAAGATTGAATTTTTAGGGTGCTAAGTTAACATACAAAGGATCGTCCTAGAAAAATTATGGTTTCAAAAATATTCACATCAACATATGAAAAGAAAAGCTAGGGTTTAGAGAGTAAAACCTTTGTAGCTCCCTACGCTAGACTTCTCGGCTACTTGGGGTTTGAAAAAGCTCCGCTTGAACTCTTCGAGGTCACCGATGATCCACCCGGAGTCCGCTTTGTCCAAGCTTGCAACTTTATCCGATCAAGTGAATGAAATCAAGCTAACACTCTAAACAAGTGGGCTAGACTTGTGTAGAATGGTGTTGTGGTTCTCTTTCTCACTTCAAAATCCAATCTTGATGAGTATCTTGCTCACTACAAAGAACTAGAGAGCAAAATGTGAGAGGAAGAAGAAGATGATGGCAATTTTAGAAGATGATAAGTACAACCCTTCTCTCAAAATAGAAAAATGTATCAATATATATTTTCTATCTATCATCTCAAACCATGGTTGAATCATTATTGTACTAGAGTTAAAACACAAAAGGAAACTTTACCTAAGGTTAAAAGGTGGGTGAGAATGGTTAGGTCAAAAGAAGAGTGTAGAACAAAACAATAATGAACCTTTTTCTTTCCTTTTATGTTTTAGTATAAATACAATAATATTCTAAATAAAATACCCATGGTGTGAGTCTTATATTGCCACCATTTCCTTGTATAATCAACCATGAAAGATCTATGTATGTATGTCTATATGTACATCCATATGTGCATGAATCAAAAAGAAGGCATACATGCATGCATACATCCAAATAACTCAAGAAAGGATTTCAAGTGAGAAGCTAATGGTTAAATGATAAATCAACACTTGATTTATCAATCCGGCCATATCACATATGACCCCTACCAAAAGCAAGCCGCCCGACCAATATACGGTATCCTATACGCGCATTTTAATCGGGTCCATGCGCATATCGCATACGCGCACCACACCGTTTCGCCTGGACTAGGAAACTCCATTGTGGGACTCTGAGACTCGTCAATACGCCGGTAGTGGGTGATGATCATATCAAGCACCCCCAAGCAGCAAGCGGTCAGCTAAACGTAACGGCCACCCGGGTATTAAGCGATCAGAAGAGAACAAGCGAACTTGCTACAACTCCTGTCGAGCCGATCGGCAACACTTTCCGTACAGTTCGGTCTCCTCATCTGATATGTCGCATATCAAGTCTAGGGGTGGTAAACGTCAGACCCCAATAACCGATAAGTTGTGCCGATGTGAGGCTCATAACGGGTCGAGAAATTACTGGTAACACTTACCAGCAAATCTCTGATCAGCCCTGGCCAGGGACTTCCCTGTTACGGCTAATCGAGCACAGCGCAACATCAACCCCCAATACCGGGAGAGACGAAACCCCTCCCATCGCTCATTGTCTCTATGTGACTCGGGACTGTACCCAAAAACCACCGTCTTGCACGCCGTAATGGACGTGGTAAGGTGGAGATCAAAGCGCAGTGGGAATCACACACGACTCTATGACGATCTCGGGTCTACAGACTAACCTGTACAAGTGTCACCTGAGAACTGCCATCTGACGTGAGGTATAATACCATCTGGGAATTCTCGGCGAGTCCGTCCAGTGTACCCAATCTCCACTGAGCACCCGTATACCATCTCTGATGTCAAACTCCAATGGATATGGGATCATCCATCGCCCATCTGATGGGTCGAGAAGCATATACGCTAGTCTACACTGGTATATCGATACCCCGTCTCGATACACCCACGACTAGGGACCTTGAAGGATGTACTTATGGACTACCATGTCCCCACTAGTATGATCTGCATCATAGTCCAGGTAGTCAAGTACACATCCTAAGGGCTTTACCAATATGTAACTATAAGACAGTATAAAGAGACTAGTATACATGTTAAGATAAAGAGCAACCAGATAGCATACTATCATATCGAGCAAGAAAGTCATCTCTATATATGTCCAAGCATCCAATATAATATACATCATCTGTACAATACTGGCCTCTAGGGCATACATACAACTAACAATGCCTTGCTTCCCAGTAGACGGAAATGATGATGTGGCATGCCCGCGGCATATTTATCCAGAGAAGTTCATTCCCTAAATAAATATACTTAGCGTATTGAAAAAATAATACACAATGCAAGAATAAATGAAGACTGTAAAGTTTTTCAACAAATATCTTTATTTATATTCAACTTCAAATATTTACATGTACATGAGTTTCAGCTGGAAAGTAAATAGAATAAAAGAAAATGCTTAAACATGTGGCATACATAAACTGAAGAAAAGTGAAACTGAGCTAGTCCTGAGTAGCGATTCGGTTTTAGTCCTCTTCTGTGGCCTTTATTTCTTCCGTCTCAACCGTATCTGACGAACATTCTAAAAGAAGAAAAATGGGTGGAATTCCTGATCGCACGCATTTGGCGTGTCGGATGTTCAAAGTTCTAAAGTTTACCGCGATCAGGACGGTATCGCTATGCAGCTAGCCGGTTGAGCACGGGTCGATCCACAGGGAGATGGTTGTATTTCCGTTCTTGTCTTAGACGAGTCAATAAAGAATTTGTATGAGTTTGTTCAATCTAACCTATGTGTATTTATTTGCAAGTATGAAGTTGTTAAGAAAAAGATACGAGATTGTAAGCTAAGGAAATCCGTACTCAAAACCTTTGAGCCGAGTCTTGACCGATTGAAGCTAGAGCAATCGGCAACAACGTAGATTAGGGGATTTAAGCGCGGTATTCGTGGAATCCGGCTTATTTACCCTTGTCCTTCCGTTCTTGTCTCTTGCTTTCGCCTCCGGCCAAACCGAACGCAACCGATCGCGGTTAGGGATCACCGTTACCTTGTTAGGGTAGGGTGCCTAACGGAGCGCTTGCGTATCGTTTGGGCGGAGTTCAATGGAAAATAACGGGAAAAGGAAATGAGCAAAGAAAATCTTAACTTACAATACTGTATTTATTCTTAACAACGATAATTACAACCATTCACATAAAGAACCAAAAAAAAAAGGGCAAAAAAAAAGAACAAAGAAAAGAAAAGATTACAAGTATGTAAGTGCATGAATAAAATTGCAAGTAATTAAAGACAAGAAGATAAAAAGCAAGCAATAAATAAGTAATAAAAAGAATTAGAAACTAGAACTCAAGACAAGCATGGGATCAATAGCCAACCCTTAAACTTGCAAGCTCAATCAAGAGGTTGCAGGATCAAGAGAAGGGTAGGAACGCATGTGAAATGAAGTGCTAATTCCATAAGAAAATACGACCCTTGAGATCAATAACTAACTCTTAACCTTTCAAGCTCAATGAAGAGGTTGAAAGATTAAGAGGAAGCAAAAATCTCAAGGGGAAGTTATACTAACAAGAAAGATACAAAAACCCTCATCTTCATTAACACCCACTCAATGCTCTCACTACATTTCCATGGAGGAAGAATGAAGAAGAAGAAGAAGAACTACACTAAAACCTACAAAAGAGGAACAAAGAATGAACACAATGGCTTGGCTCAGATCTGGGGTATTTATAGGAGGGGAATGGGAAACCTAGGGCAACAATCTGCCCCTAAATGAAGTGACCAAACTGCCCATGAAAAACGACAGAGAGAGGAGGCCGTACGGCCGCGGTTCCGCGGCCGTCTTGATGAGTTGGGCCACCATATTTTGTGTGCTTCCATGTTTTCATGTTGTCTGCTGTGTGGTATATGACTTTTCTCATAAACTCTTAACAATTATTCCAGAATTTTAGTAGAACAAAAAGGTGATGTGATGTGGATCTTTTGCCATGATTTTCTCGAGCTCCGCGTAGATTTCTTGGATCTTGTGTTGACATAGAGCTTTGTGCATGACATGACAATTGATTTGTCATCTTGTCCCTTAAACTGGTATGTGGCAACACACGGATAGAGAGCGGAGACTCGTGTTTTATCTGTTGTTGACAGTATTCCGGAATTTGTCGTACCTTTCCATGATATTCACTGTTCAAAGCCGAGAACCTGTATTCTGCAATTATGTAGCAAACACTGATTAAAAGCACCTACCTATAAACACACGAGCATAAGAATGGACGGTATAAAATGCAGTATTCTGTTATGAACAAATACCCCCAAACTTAACTTTTGCTCGTCCCGAGCAAAACCAATTATTCACAAAAATAAAATCCTAACCGCACTTTCGCAGGGAACGTGATTGCACTGAGCACGTGCAACAAACCGTTAAACCTCTAGGTGTCCTTAGTAGGAGGAGTGTTGTCTCCTGAGGGTTTTCAGCGGATTACACCCACAAAATCCCGTCAAGCTAGTGTCATAAGTTAACGTCGATTCTACTCCTACAGTTTAGTATTTACGTTAGAAATTCTATCATCCTAAGTTAGAAATATCCAACCCTTATTTTTCACACCTCCTATCTATTTAACCTTGGATCTCCTGAGTTTTCCTTCTAAAGTGCGGCCTCAAATCAGGGATTTTTATCAACTTTACAGAAAACACAAGTCTTATTCTTTATTTCTATCTTTTATCCAAACATCGATTGTATACCCCTACGTGTGTGTATATTTGCACCCCTACACTCAAGAATTCAATTCAAGCTATAATACCCTTGCCCTAATACCTAATACTACTTATTTTCATTAAGGATGGACGGATTTGCTCACACACCTTTCATGCGACTATTAATGCTTCTTGAGGCACTAACGACCGATTACTGAATGTGTGAACTTTAAAGCGTAAAATAGCAGTTTCCAGGTCTTGACTTTATTTTATTTTTTTCTTTTTATTTTTCTTTTTCTTTTTCAAGACCGGATATATTTTTCAATAATGCTCTTTTGGTGTTTAGCTTTAAATACCGTTTTTTCTTTCATACTAAGCTTTCAGGCAAGAGTATTTCTAGGTATCCTCTACTATCCCAAGTTTCAAGGTACGTGTAAGTGCAGTTGTAGGATATATACTTTCTAAATTTGAACTCGAGAAAAGAAACTATTTTTCAGACTTATTCTCCAGTAAAACTTCAATACTTTCCCTTCATCTTGACTTGACTCAAGAACTGAACTCAAAAATTGTAAGGACGTATACTTACCAAAGTTAGACAGAATGAGGGTTATTTTAAGGATTTTCAATTCCTAAGTTTAGAATTTAGTTATTTCTAACATATCAACTAAACTTTCAGAATAAAAATCTAAGTTACCCTATTAGCTAACTTGACGACAAAGTTTTTATATTTTTTGGAAAATTTTCAATTTTTGTGGGTTTTTAATAAAGTATGCAAATGCGAAATATACAAATGAATGCGAAGGAAGAAAGCTTACCGAGCACACCCCCAAACTTAAACTTGACAGTGCCCTCACTGTCAGGCTATACCAAGAGGGTCAAAATTGTCGGCGCTCCCCCTAAAAACAAATTATATACAAAAAGGAAAACCAAAAATATATACAAAAAAAAATGTCCCCCCCAAACTTAAGTAAAACAGTGTTTCCACTGTTAAGCATTAAAGTTCAGGATTACGGGGGAAAGAACAGTATTAAGCTATACAAGGCCTTACACAGGCCAAAAGAGAGCACCAACCATTCAAAGATTTTATCTCTATAATGTGCCGGTTGGTGAAAGAACGCGAAGAGGAAAGAAATGGAGAATACGCGAGACCGTGCGGGATACGGTCTCGGTACATTGGAAGAAGAATGGTGGAAGGGAGAAAGAAATGGAATACGAATTTGAGGGTGGAAATGGATTGAATAAATTAGTACAATCTGTAATGATCGATGTGAAAAGATGGATTGTACTAATCTATCAATATGGCGAGAAATTGGGTCAAATCCCTCAAGATTCGTACGAAGCCATGGGTACGCCGAACTTGGTAAACCAGACATAGTAAATGAAAGTGAGACGGTTTCTTGCAAGGTCGGAACGATGGAAAGAATGGAGGGAAGTGGTTGAGGAAGGTTATCGATTAAAGGTTCAGGAGGGTGTACACAGTCAGTGGAAGGGATAGGATGAATTGGAAAATCCGACTCATCAATTATAACTGGTTCATTCTCAAAACTATCCTCAGAATTCTCCTCAAAGTTAAGCTCATCCATGCCTTCATCATCAATATCAAGACGCATCGGGAAAAACATTTAATGACTCGGGATGATGATTTGAAGAGAAAAACTCAGCCAAATCTATGGGTTCATCATCCAAAATATTCCCAGCGTCAATATCCTCAATCAAGTGAAAATCAATATTCTCAGACACCTCATCAAAAGCATGGATTTCAATCAATTCAGGTTCTAAGATGGAGGTGTAGAGGTCAAAAGGATTGGGTGTGGTTTCACTTGGCAAGGTCCCTTCACAATCTGGCAAATCAAACACTACAAAGTCGCACAACTCATTAAACATTCTATCTTCAACTGATAATTCATTTGGGACACTTGATAGACTTTCAAAACAGGAGTTGTGGGGTTCAATTTGGGATGGGTAGGTTTGATTTAGAAGGGGGTACATCTCACTCTCTCCACTCAAATTCTCAGCCTGTCCTGCCGCCTCATCATACATTGAAAAATTAGGAGCTAGTTGAAAACTAGCTACCGGGTCAGTATGTTGTATGAGTGCGGCCATGGACGCATTCAAATCCATCATCTGTTGGCTTGACGCTACCCTAAAGTCTTCCAACGACTGTTCTAGACTAGACATTGGTTGTGAAGGGGTTTCAGTAAAACATTCAAAGTTGTTTGGATACTGAAAACTCCCAAATGGCGGTTCTGAAGTAATGTCTAGGGAAGGTGCAAAAGTAGGGTAGAATTGGTAGGAATTGAATGGCTGGACAGGAGCAGGATCAACATTTGGATAGGAAGGTGAATGGAATTGTTGATCCCAAGAACTTGAAGTGGTGAAAGGAGTGAATGATCGGCTACGGGATTGTTCAATACGTTCTGCAATAGACATAGGTCTTGGAGTTGCAACATTACTCGAAGAAGGGGTATCAACGTAAGAAGGGGTGAATGTGTGAAATGGTTGATACGAAGTGGATTGCGGAGTCAAATTGTTTGTCCTAGACGCGTCTATCCGATCTTTCAATGAAATTTTAGGCATGGAGGGGTCGTTCGAAGTTCGGCCAAAGCAAGAACCGTAAGAAGTAATGTCTGGTTGTGGGTACCAAAGTTCGGCAAGAGTTTTTCGAGGTGGGGTACCCATGATATGAAGAGAGAGAAAGAAAGGTAGAGAAAAGGAGGGGGAAAAGAATGTGATTTTTTTTAGATATTAACAAAAGAATGAAATATACACACAAAAACAATCTGGACAAAAACAATCACGGCACAAAAATACCACACACCTAATCGTTCTAGGGTTCACCTAGGTAAACTAGACCTGCTCCAAAACTTGATTGTCGAAGTAAAACTGTGTCGAGAAACGGGCTCAAGATACACTGATCACGAGGCCAGGTAAGTGCAGAGATAAGGGGAGGTTTTCCAACGCTTTCGCGAAGTTCCTTAATTAAATAACCCTTTCTCTTTTGGCGGTTTCGCCGTTAACACTTTCCTAGACACCCCGTAAACAATATACCGTTAAGCAAGATTCTAAACACAGTTAACTTCTCCTAGTGAGCGCGAAGTCCTTAAGGCTTAAAATCTAGTTTCTTTTAAATTTTGTGCGGGTAAACGTTATGCTCAAGTTTGTGATTTGTGGGCCACGGAAAAGGTGATGAAATCCTTTACCGTATATTGTGGGGTTCGCTTGCCCTTAAGTCCGTATTAATGTATGCAATGCGCAATTCAATAAAAATTCTATAAAGAATCAAACAATCGTTTTTTAGTTTAAGCGCGGCACTGCAACAAATACGGGTTAGTCAACTTTTAGCGTTTGCTAGCGAACTTGCAAGGAATCCTGCAAAGAATAGTATATTGGAAGCGTCGGATTTGAGAAGAAGGTGTTAGTAAAGTACGTACCGTTAAGTTTTGGGTTAGGAAACCCCCGTTGAGTCAAATCCGGTAAGCTTGAAAAGTTCGCTTGTGCGGGTCAAACTACCCGGATCTTTGGCACTGTACTTCGTAATCACCTTAACCTTGAACGTACACTTTGCTCCCCACAATTGCAGTTTGCAAATACGCAAAAATCTGCACACTTGCCCAAAAAAATGATCAAAAAAAAACAAAAAGATTTTTTTTAATAAATATATACAAAAAGAATATTAACCCGAATAACAAGAAAGAAAATACGCTACCGTCTCCCCGGCAACGGCGCCATTTGATCGCACGCTTTTGGCGTGTCGGATGTTCAAAGTTTTAAAGTTTACCGCGATCAGGACGGTGTCGCTATGCAGCTAGCCGGTTGAGCACGGGTCGATCCATAGGGAGATGGTTGTATTTCCGTTCTTGTCTTAGACGAGTCAATAAAGAATTTGTATGAGTTTGTTCAATCTAACCTATGTGTATTTATTTGCAAGTATGAAGTTGTTAAGAAAAATATACGAGATTGTAAGCTAAGGAAATCCGTACTCAAAATCTTTGAGCCGAGTCTTGACCGATTGAAGCTAGAGCAATCGGCAACAACGTGGATTAGGGGATTTAAGCGCGGTATTCGTGGAATCCGGCTTATTTACCCTTATCCTTCCGTTCTTGTCTCTTGTTTTCGCCTCCGGCCAAACCGAACGCAACCGGTCGCGGTTAGGGATCACCGTTTCCTTGTTAGGGTAGGGTGCTTAACGGAGCGCTTGCGTATCGTTTGGGCGGAGTTCAATGGAAAATAACGGGAAAAGGAAATGAGCAAAGAAAATCTTAACTTACAATACCGTATTTATTCTTAACAACGATAATTACAACCATTCACATAAAGAACCAAAAAAAAAGAGCAAAAGAAAAGAACAAAGAAAAGAAAAGATTACAAGTAAGTAAGTGCATGAATAAAATTGCAAGTAATTAAAGACAAGAAAATAAAAAGCAAGCAATAAATAAGTAATAAAAAGAATTAGAAACTAGAACTCAAGACAAGTATGGGATCAATAGCCAACCCTTAAACTTGCAAGCTCAATCAAGAGGTTGCAAGATCAAGAGAAGGGTAGAGAACGCATGTGAAATGAAGTGCTAATTCCATAAGAAAATACGACCCTTGAGATCAATAACTAACCCTTAACCTTTCAAGCTCAATGAAGAGGTTGAAAGATTAAGAGGAAGCAAAAATCTCAAGGGGAAGTTATACTAACAAGAAAGATACAAAAACCCTCATCTTCATTAACACCCACTCAATGCTCTCACTACATTTCCATGGAGGAAGAATGAAGAAGAAGAAGAAGAACTACACTAAAACCTACAAAAGAGGAACAAAGAATGAACACCATGGCTTGGCTCAGATCTGGGGTATTTATAGGAGGGGAATGGGAAACCTAGGGCAACAATCTGCCCCTAAATGAAGTGACCAAACTGCCCATGAAAAACGACAGAGAGAGGAGGCCGTACGGCCGCGGTTCCACGGCCTAAGCCTGCTTAGGCCGCGGAACCGCGGCCGTCTTGATGAGTTGGGCCACCATATTTTGTGTGCTTCCCCGTTTTCATGTTGTCTGCTGTGTGGTATATGACTTTTCTCATAAACTCTTAACAATTATTCCAGAATTTTAGTAGAACAAAAAGGTGATATGAAGTGGATCTTTTGCCATGATTTCCTCGAGCTCCGCGTAGATTTCTTGGATCTTGTGTTGACATAGAGCTTTGTGCATGACATGACAATCGATTTGTCATCTTGTCCCTTAAACTGGTATGTGGCAACACACGGATAGAGAGCGGAGACCCGTGTTTTATCTGTTGTTGGCAGTAATCCGGAATTTGTCGTACTTTTCCATGATATTCACTGTTCAGAGCCGAGAACCTGTATTCTGCAATTATGTAGCAAACACTGATTAAAAGCACCTACCTATAAACACACGAGCATAAGAATGGGCGGTATAAAATGCAGTATTCTGTTATGAACAATGCCCGTCAGCGAACTAGCGCTCGGTAAGTCCCAAGAATAAGTAAGAGTAAAGAAAAATGAAAATTTTAGAATATATATGACGAGTAAGAGTATATGTTCATAGGTAAGTATATACTATAGGTCTTTATATGGTCACTATGTTAACTTTAAGTTCCAAGTGTGAATATCAACGCAGTCGTAGAAGTATTAACAAGCTCAAGAGTGGGGCCCCAAGAGCAAGGAAACACGGGCCCATTTCATGTGTTAGCATCGGTGCTCTAGGCTGTGGATGAGTCAACCCGACTGATATTTGAGTAAAACAAAAAAGAGGTTAATACGTGACTCCTGAAGTTCCGTTGGATTCACACAAGAAACTAACCCAAACATCATAAGTATAAATAGTTATAACCGTATAGTATACTTAATTAAATTGATGGAATGGTTATAACATGTCTTGATCGAAACCATAGATTGCAAAAGATGTAGAATGAAGTCGAGTGAGTCTAGTAATATGCGAGTCATGACAATTGCAATCTTGGTTCGAGTCAAGTTAGTTCGAATAGATTGGGTTCGAGATCATGTTCGAGTTTAGATTTGAGTTTTGAGTTTTAGGGTTTGAGTTCGAGTTTAGATTCAAGTTTAGAATTAAGTTTGGATTCGAGTTCAGATCTTTTTTATATGGATTAATTTAACTGTTGAAAATCTTATGTTCGGGAGAAATCAGACAACTGCAGCACATGGACGGCAGGATTTGTGTATTTTTCCAAGAAAATTGTCATCGATAACTCCGTTAAGTTTTCTAACATAAATAGGCAAGCATTCACTTTCTCCGGCTCCCCGAGGCTCAATAGAATTGATCCCGCTTAAACCTATATTAATCTAGAGTCCTTAAGTATTGTTTGCATATCTCGAGAGGGTTTTATGAAAAATATGTTAATATAGTTTAAAAATAAACCTTGAGGGTGATTTGTAATATTTAGAGTTTTTATGAATATGTATTTTAATTGCTATGGTGTTTTGGTGATAAAACCCAGCTTTTAAAAGTTTATGGTATTTTTTTTTATGAAAACTAGTTTTTTTGGAAGCTTGTTGGTATTTATTAAAAATTCTAATCTTTCATTAAAAATATAGTTTCAAATATTTTTTACCGAAAATACGAATTCATATTTTTATATAATTTCCTAAGTTTAGTTTTTATTTAGAAAAGTCGTATTTCTTAAAAAACCGTATTTTTATTTCCTCTCGAGACCGAATACTCCGTGAGGAGTTCTGCATCTCGCTCTACTGTCCCAAGGATGTGCAATAATCTGCACCATCCATTAGCGGGTCTTCTAACGAGGGTTGTAGAGGCGTAATTGCCAAGGATTTAAAATATTGATTCAAAAGAAATCCGTTTTGAAAAGTGTGGTATTTTAATATAAAAATTATTCTTTGGACCAACCATATATATATATATATATATATAAAAATCGTACTATGAAACCATAGTGTGCGTGTGGGGTAGGTCATTATCCCGTAAAGTTTTCCTAAAAGTATTTTTAACAATTATTGAAAATCGGTTGTATTAAAGTTCATGGTGTTTTTCTGAATTTTTTTATATGATTATTGAACATGAAATTTTGGTTACGTCAAAAGGAAATAGATGTGAATTTTGTTTTAAAAAGATATTAGGGTGATTATGTGACATATAGACCTATCGGGCATGATAAAATATTTAAAAGAGAAGATTGTTACATGTTAACTCCACTTTGTCGGTATGATTTTAAAATGTGATTTTAGTTGAAAAGAAGGAGAGGGTGAAGGAATTACTAGCTTAGATTGTTAACAAGAATGAGGGGAATCTTTCGAGTGTCGTGGTGTCGTCGGAAAGGCTTCAGTCGTCGAGCTTGGCTTGATACTCCACTTGGGTGCTTAACTCCACTTGGTATTTAGAGAGTTTGAGAGAATTCTTGATAGAATTTTCAGAATGGTAGAGAGGTAGGAGATGTGCTGGTATTTATAGTGAAATTTGAGAGTGTGGGAATTAAAAAAGTGAATTAAAATGATATTAATAGGGAATTTGAAGAGTCTCTGGTCAATTGCAGAGAAATCAAAAACTACAGGGGAGTAGTGGGGAGTCAAAGGGACGAATGGGCAAAGAATGGAGGTGATTGGGGCTACTTGGACCGTCAGTGGCGGCCAAAACAAGGATTTGGGCGGTTGGATTTACTCTATCCACCTCGAGATTTGTGCCACATATTATATTCTGTGTTTACTCCTCATTTCACCTATTTGATTTTTTTGAAACCTTTTCATTCTCCGTGAATTGCATGTGCATCTCTTAGGCTTCCGAAAAATTAAAAAGAAAAATATTAAAAATAATTGGGACTGAAGGGATTCGAACACACAGGCTATGTCACAGCAGTGTAGAGGCTTTACCAGTGAGCTAAAAGTTGCTTCTTGATTTTATTAAACAAATTTAATTTATAACTTTACAGCAAGCTGAAATACCTTTTCTATGCAATAAACAAGTAATTTTTGTATAGAGATTTCAGATTCGTTGCATTCTACCTTCCTTCTAAAAATTCCGTCATCGAAATTTACATAAAGGACTAATTTTCGAATAGCTGAGGGTATCGTGCACGCATATATTCTTCTCTTTCCCAAGTTGATTCTCCTGGCGAATCCTTTCTCTATATTACTTAGACCAAGTTCACCTCCTTGTTCTGTAATGTCTTCACCTTTCGATCCAGGATCTCAACTGGTTGCTGCTCACAAGTCAGACCGGTCAGTACAGTGAGTTCTGAGTGATCAAGTATGTAGCTGGGGTCGCTCACATATCTTCGTAGTTGGTATATGTAGAACACATTGTGCATTCTTTCCAATGAGGGTGGTAGTGCTAAACGGTATGCCACTTCTCCAACTCATTCGAGTATGTCGAATGGTCTTATATATCTTGGACTTAATTTACCCCTCTTACCAAAATGGATCACTCCTCTGTTTGGAGAGATCTTCAAGAATACATGCTCTCTGGGTTGAAACTCCAGATGTCAAAGATTTGCATCTGCCCAATGTTTTTGTCAGTCTTAGGCTATGCGCATCCTTTCCCTAATCGTGCGAACCACATCCACAGTTGCCACGATCATCTCTGGTCCAAGGAGTTCATGATCTCCAACGTCGTCCCAACTCAGCGGGGAACGACATTTCCGCTTGTAGAGTGCTGCGAATGGTGCCATCCCGATACTGGCCTGAGAGCTGCTGTTGTATGAAAACTCCACTAGGTGTATGTGATCTTCCCACGAACCTCCGAAGTCTAACATACAGGCTCTCAGCATGTCTTTCAGAATCTGAATTGTTCGCTCGGACTGTCCGTCCGTTTGTGGATGATATACCATGTTGAAATTCAGACTCGCCCCCAAGTTAGCTTGCAGACTCTGCCAAAATTGTGATCAGAATCTTATATCACGATCGGAGACAATGTAAACAGGTACCTCATGTAATCTCATGATCTCCTGCATGAGTTTATAGGTGTCAAGACAAGTATGGTATATCTTGAAGGTATAACTCTTACTTTAGATTTTTACTCACCTACATGTACTTTCTTTCTAACTTCTCAGTTGAATGGACAACTCTGAATGGAATAAAGTGAGATGACTTGGTGAGTTGATCCACAATAACCCAAATTGTGTCGTTACCCTTCGTGCTGCGAGGAAGAGCAGTCATGAAGTCCATGGTAATGTGCTTCCATTTCCATTCTGGAATTGGTAACGGCTAAAGTAGACCAGCAGTTCTGTGATGTTCAGCCTTCACTTACTGACACACCAAACACTTTGCTACTCTTCTAGCTACTTCGCGCTTCATTCCATACCACCAGTAGTGTTGTCGTAGATCCTTGTACATCTTCGTGCCACCGGGATGTATCGAATAAGGAGAGCTGTGAGATTCTTCCATCAACTCTTCTCAAACAGGGCCGACTGGCACGCATAAACGGTTCACATACCGTAAGGATCCATCTTCATAAATGGTGAAGTCAGTTCGAATTCCACTTTCTACTTGTTCTCGGATCTTTTGTAGCTTGGTATCATTTGCTTAAGCTGCATTGATCTGATTGAAAAGATTGGACTGGACTTGTAAGTTCATCAATGATGAGGCGTTACCTGGCATAACTACTTCAATCTCCAATCCATGCAATTCTTGTTGTAGCTTCTACTGAGTGGTGAGGTTCATTGCTAATGGCTAGCGACTAAGTGCATTAGGAACTACGTTCACCTTCCCAGGAACTACGTTCACCTTCCCAGGATGATACTGTAGGTTGATATCAAAATCCGCCATGATTTCTAGCCATCTTCTCTGCCGCATGTTGAGTTCCTTCTAAGTAAATATATACTTCATACTCTTGTGTTCAGTGTATACATCCACTCGTTCTCCCAAAAGATAGTGGTGCCAAATCTTGAGTGTGAAGATGACGGCTGCCAATTTCAGATCATGTGTTGGATAGTTGCGCTCATGAACCTTTAGTTTTCTTGATGCAAAAACCACAACCTTTCCATACTGGTGTAGAACACATCCTAATCCTTTACCGGACGCATCATAATGCACAACGGATTTGCCAGATTGATCCCGTATTACGAGGATAGGAGCAGAGGTTAATCTCGACTTAAGTTCTACAAAAACCTTCTCACATGTTTCTGACCACATGAATACTTCGTCTCGGCATGTGAACTTGGTTAGGGATGCTGCGATCTTTGAGAATCCTTCAATGAATCGTCGATAGTATCCTGCTAAGCCCAAAATCTTCTTATATCTTTCACCGTCTTTGGTGCCGGCCACTCGCTGATAGCTGACACCTTAGCTGGATCCACCGAGATTCCTTCGTCTGAAACGATATGTCCGAGAAATTCGACTTGATCTAGCCACAATTCATACTTTATGTACTTGGCGTATAGCTGATATTTTCGTAATGTCTCCAGGAAAATCCGTAAGTGCTCGGCGTGCTCTTTCTGATTCTTTGAATACACTAAGATGTCGTCGATGAAGATAACAACAAACCTGTCTAAGTACTCTCGGAAAACTTGGTTCATTAAATTCATAAAGATGGCAGGTGCATTGGTCACTCCAAATGGCATTACGAGGTATTCGTAATGACCATAATGAGTCCTAAATGCCGTCTTTAGAATGTCGAATGATTAGTCGAAAATATTGTATATTTTAGCCGGCAATTTCCTCATCATTTGTATTCATATAGAAGTGTTCGGCATTCATATTTTACATATTAGCAAAACTGTTGCAAAATATCAGATTACATGTATTAGACTCTAAAACCGACACTATAAAGGAAATTGACTACATTTCATGGCATCGCATCATCCCTACATTTGCGCAACACTTGTTTTGAGATCTGTGCAGGAAAATCCAGCAGAAAGGCTAAAAATGTACAGGGTACCGATCAAACATTACGCCAACTCAATGCTTTCAGATCTGGTATCAATCCAAAAGAGAAAATACAAATCAACATATCAGAAGAAGCTCCAAATATTAACCCAAGACCACAGAAGATTTACAAGCCCCAATCCTTCAACATGGCCGCGGAACCGCGGCCGGAGCAGGCTTGAGCCGCGGTTCCGCGGCAGTATTGACCCTTCACCTTTCTAATTTTGCATGATAACTCCTACATCAATGGCTACAGTTCAGAAATGTATTCCAAATTCCAGAAGATTCCAGATACTTCTGCCAGATCAGCAAACCCTTGTTTCTACACTAAACTAAGCTTTGTATTCTAGAACTTTCTTCCTAAACCCTAGCTTAAACCCTAAGCTAACTCCTAACAAACTCCTTCTAGAAACTCCTCAAAAAACTTTTGGAGGGAATTGTAATTTCAAACCTAGACCTAGGGTTTGTGGAGTCTATAAATAGAAGCCTAGACCTAGGGTTAAGGGAATAATCATCTTTACCCAATCTAGTGTCAAACTAGAACCATTCTCTTTCTTCATCTTCTTCCACAAGTCTAGTGACAGGGCTTGTGTGAAACCCTAACCCTAATTCCATCCAAAAGCCAAGATCCCGAGTACCCATCAAGCAAGAAGCCTTGCAACCTCTTATGAGCCGAGCCGGTCTTCAACAGAGCAAGTGGTCCAAGCCGATCCGCGACTCACGGAGCCGAGCGACGTCAAATTCAACAATTTAGATTCTTCCTCTTGTAGTTCTTGAGCGATTGTAATCAAAGTGTTGATATAAATAAAAGGTGATATTCTTTTATCTTGTTTTCTTTAAACTCTTGCATCATGAATCAATCTAAATTTCTAGTTATAATTCTTGTTGTGATGTTTGAGTAATACTCCGCTCGTAAAGGAGTCGAGACGATCAATAGAATGATGATGTAATAATATCTGAAAACGATTCTTGATTCCTACAAGTTTTGTAAACCCTAGCTAGTTCAAGAAACGACGACCCATTTTGTTTCGATACTTTCTTGATTGATATCGTTCGAAATTGGGGAGTTACGAACGTTTCTTGAATTTGGTAGAGGCTAGAAAAGGAATGATATCGACAAAAGAACAAAGGTTAAAAGATGAAACCCTAGTTTCATCAAGAAAGCGCTAACTCTCGTCGATTATCATCGATCTAGTATCAATCCTTCGAAGGACAAGAACACGAAATCTTGAGATTACATCACGTCTATAGATCCGATCGATTCCTACGAGCCTCTTTTAGATTCTTGACTGTTGATTGGAAATATCATCGATACACCGATTCTTGATTGTTTATCATTTTCTTGATTCTTGAATAGAATAGTGACACTTGAAAATCAAAATTCTTGAATCATGTTTTCGTTCATCTTAGCTTAAATTTTCAATTCAAGCATATCATAATACAAACGAATCGTGCAATCCCTGTGGACGATCCGCACTCATTCATGAACTACAATTGACACCGTAGTTTGATTGCGGTCAAAATAATTCTTTGATTGTGATTCTATACATTTTCTTAAACACACACAAAGAATTGATCAATCAAATGGCGCCGTTGCCGGGGATCGCGCGCTAATTCGTTTTATATCAAAGTTTGAATTGAAAAAATTATTCCATTGTTATTTTGAGATCAAAATTCGTGCAAACCCTAAACAATTTGTTGTGGTTCATTGCAAGGAGATCTGGAGCTTGCTGGAAATTGATAAAAATATTTGGAAAATACCAGAGAGCTGAGGGAGTTCACAGAAGCTCCCTTAAGAAGTTTGGTCCAGTGTTCCCACAATTGAAGCGCGGAAGCGCGGCATAAGGAGGGAATAGCGGCGGTTCCGCGGCCCTTTTGAGGGTTCTCTGTGAAATTTTTCCTTCAGGTGATTTCTTGTCTACTCCTCTCTCCTCTTTTTAGCTCCAACTAATACTTTTCTTCAGGATTCTTTGCAAAGAATAGCAGCTCGCAAATTGCAAAATTAAATTTGTGCGTGATTTTGTTTCTTGGTTGTTTACATTCTAATACGGATATTAAGGGGCACGGCTAAATCCAAATTAGGTGGGGATTTCATTACCCTTCCTAGGCCCCGAAAACCACAAAATTTGCATCCGCATTGACCCACATTAACTAAAATAAATCTAGAGAAGACTCTAAGGACTGTCGCGCTCAATTAGGACAGAAGAAGGCCGTGGGTAATTCATTGCTTATCCGCGTTTTCCTGTGGTGCCTAAGGCGAGTGTGTCTAAGGCTAGTGGTTATTAATTAGGCCCACTACTTACGTAGTGGAGTACCTTCCCACTTACCTGGCACTTATCCGGCTACAGGGGGACAAAGAGGCAGTGGAGCATTCTATCTTGCGACTTGTCTTTTGGCAGTTAGGAGCGGTCTAGAGCCGGACCTAGGTGACCACTAGATTCTAGGGTTTGTGTGCTGCATTTGTTGTGTCGCATCATATTTTTTTTCGAAACTCCGTCCCTTTTTCAAAGCAAACACCGCATTCATTTACCCCTAATTATAAGTCAACGCTGCTACTTGTACTAACCCTTTTTAGTGCAAGATAGGCTGGACACGGGATTCTAGTGCCCGTTTAGTCCGCGTACCCTTTATCGACTCCGAAGTCGAAATTTCTCCATTTACCTTTTCTTTACCCACTACCACACCCACACCGATGGATCCGACTCCATCAAACTTCTTTAACCCTAATCTGCCGCCGTCCGTTGGTGCGCAGAATCCACCCCGCATCTCTCTCCAGGAGAGGTGCTACCCTATTCGAGGTCCTCTTTCGACCTGCTTATCCACACCACCAGCCAATGGGGATAACTTTGAGATTAAGCCCCAATACATCAATCTTTTACCCAAATTCCACGGACTCGAGACTGAGGACGCTTACGTTTTCATCACCAAATTTGAAAACGTATGCGCAATGATGGGTACGTCACAACTTTCAGTGGATGCTATGCGTCTACGACTTCTCCCATTTACCTTGTGCGATATAGCCGAGAAGTGGCTATACAACACTACCGCACATTCTATTACGAATTGGGGAGAATTCGTCGTGGCATTCCTTAAGAAATTTTACCCAATACAAAAGACAGCTCGAATCCGTAGCGAACTGAATCAATTTGCCCAGCTCCCTGCTGAACCATTCTCTAAATGCTTTGAACGTTTCAAGGATCTGTTGGTTCAGTGTCCTCATCACGGCATCCCGAGATGGGAACTTTGCCGAATCATATATGAGGGCAGTAACCCTAACACTAAACAGAGCCTTGAAAACATGTGTCAAGGTACCTTCATGTCTAAGGATGATGGGGAAGCTTGGCGATATTTAGAAGAGTTCGCTAAAAAGTCTTTACAGTGGGAAAGTCCATCATTTAGGAGTGGCAACAACCAATCGGATGTTTCCATAGGAGTTAGAGCTGACATTTCAGCTATACACAAGAAACTCGAGACTATGGAAAATAAATTTTTAGCTGCCTCCCTTAATCAAATGTCACTTTCCAAAACTGTATGTGGCTGCTGTTCTGATCCGTCTCACTTGACGGAAGAATGTCCGTTTCAAGGTCGTGAGCATACCAATGCCGCATTTCAACGACCTAGAAACGATCCTTTTTCTTCCACATATAATCAGGGTTGGAGGAATCACCCTAATTTTGCTTGGAACCAATCACAAGTTCAAAACACGGTTCCAAACCAAAACAATTTCCAAAGGGTCCCTCCACCACAACAGCAGCCACAACTTCAATTGAGTCAGCACCCCTTTCAAGCACATAATTTTCAAAATCAGGTCAACACACCTGCACTATCTAGTCCTTTACAGTTGACCGGAACAGATGAATCCTCTTCTTTTGCACAATACATGAATTTGGTCTTAACAAATATCATGCAAGTTTCGGCTGAAATGAAGTCTTCTGTCGATAAAATTGAGAAAAACTCTGCGTCCCAAAACGAGAGTATCAAATCGATGGAAGAAGAAATTGCACGATTAAAAGCCGAAATGAGTGCAAGAGAGAAAGGAAAACTTCCAGCTCAACCCTTACCCAATCCTAGCTATTCACATCATGTGAATGCAATCACCACGTTGAGATCTGGAAGAGTGCTTGACAATCATGTTGGGGAAGAAGTTGATGATATTGACAATCCTATCAACACCCCGGCTAAGACCTTTACACACACACACTTCTAAATCTGACCCCAGTTCTTCTACCCAACCACCTTCTTCCGAGCCTATTCTCCATTTCCCAAAAGGCTCGCCACTACAGCCCACCTCTTTTACCCCTCCACGGACGATCCCCACTTCTATACTGGGATCAGTTCCACACACACTTCCTTCTCCTATGATGGACCCAGCGCTTATTACTAAAGCACCTTATCCTAATCGGTTAAGGGCTAACACACCAAGTCCACATATGGAGAAGATCACTGAGATGTTTAAACAGGTTAACATCAATATCTCTCTTCTAGATGCTATCCAACAAGTCCCTGCATATGCGAAAGTTCTTAAAGACTTTTCAACTAGAAAGAGGAAGAAACAAATGCCCAAGAAGATATTCATGGCAAAAACAGTAGACACAGCTTTCCCCCAGCAATTACCGAGGAAACGTAAGGATCCTGGATATCCTATGATTTCCATCTCTATTGGGGAGAAACACATCAACCGTGCTCTACTAGATCTTGGGGCAAGTGTTAACCTGCTTCCTTTCTCAGTTTATGAACAGTTAGGGATCGGAGAGTTGAAACCATCTCCTTGCACTCTCCAGATGGCTGACCGATCAATCACCAGACCTAGGGGTGAACTAGAGGATGTGTTAATAAAAATCGGGGAATTTATCTTCCCTGTGGACTTTATTGTAATTGATACACAGCCTGTAGCGAACTCACGGAATCAAATTCCGGTGATTTTAGGTCGCCCCTTTTTGGCCACTTCCAATGCTATCATCAATTGTCGTAACGGTTCTATGACCCTATCCTTCGGGAAGAGGACAATTGAGATGAACATTTACAAGTTAGGAAGTGTACCCTCCGAACCTACTGCTCAGGTCTGTTCTGTCGACTTAATGGATGTCGACAACAGCGAATTTAATAACCCTCATAATACTGATCTTGACTCTTTTCATACGTTATTGTTTGACCCAACTATGTATCATACACATATGGACTCTTCCACTGAGATGTCCGGGTCAACAATTAACACTGATTATGAACTGCTTTTAGAGTCTGAAGATCACCCCGCACTTTGTGATGACATTATTCTTCGGGGTATTGATGAAACTTTTGAGGAGATCTTCGCTGATGAACTCGCATTTCTGAATAACACGGGTGTTGAGATGAATCATATCCCAACCAATGAAATTGAACCTCCACCCCTTCTTCTGACTTATAAAAAGAATGCGAGTAATCCATCACATACACTGCATCGTCTCTCCAAAATGAGACGCACACATATTCTATTCCACCACTTACCCTTTCCCCACTTCTTCTTCCACCAACCCGAGCACTGCATTGATAAATTTTTTGAATGGTTGGTGTTAACCTTCGGTCTTTGCAAGGCTTGGCATCGACCTATGATTTTTGATCCCCACTTGTGATTTTCAAAACTTAATATTGCATAACTCAAGTTTGGGGGGGTATGTTTTTCTAGCTCTTAAAAAGAAAATTTTACAAAATTTTGAGCCAAAAATAAGTTTGGGGGAGGTTCTTCACTTAAATATTTTGCCCCCACTAATAAATTCCTCCCAAGCTTACAGGTTTTTCGAGATTTAGCAGATGGCAACAGTGAGGACACTGTTGAAAACAAGTTTGGGGGAGGTTTGTGCTTATTTTCGCATCATTTGCATATCATTTGCATAAGCACAAAACATTTTTTTTGAAAATCTAGAAAAATTTAAAAATTTTCAAAAATATAAAAATATTTTTGTACATAAATAAGATAATAAAAGATTAGATAGTGAAAAATTGCATCCATGAGATTAGAAAAATTTAAGAAAACTAAGAAAATTAGAAGTTTTCTTATACGAACTAGTAATAAGTAGTTATAAGCCGTTGTCCCAAGGGTTAGTAAGATGAAAGACGTCACTAATCTGAGGATAAAAATAAGTCTTTTCTATTCTGGAAGCCAAACATTTTGAACGTTGCTACCCTGCTATTCGCACTTACACACGTCTTAAAGCCTGGGATAGTAGAGGATACCTTGAAATGCTCTTGTCTTAAAGCCGATGTATGAAGGAAATAAAAAGAAAAGTGAATAAAAAAATATAAAATGGTGAGAAAAATGGACACTGGTTTTTTTATCACCAAGGGCAATAAAAATATATAGCAAGGGTGCCTCTTCACCTAGTGCCCTAAGGCCAACTGGTCTGGGATTCACTGCTATGCCTAAAGGTGGTGCAAGACGAGGAAAATACACCAAGTAAGCAAGCACAGGAGTAATCGGTCGGTTAGTACCTCAAGAATTATTAACGGTCGTACGAAAGTGTGTGAGCAATCTCATCTAAATATTCATTAATTAAAAAGTACTGAGGCTGATGGGCAAGAGTATGATAGCTTGAATTGAATTCTCCAGGTGTAGGGATGTTTTTACACACACGCAGGGTGATATGATCGATATTTTGGAAGAAAGATAGGAATGAAAAATAAGACGATGTTTTATTGAGGGAGGACGTGATTTCCGACATTTTTTCATGACCATTAAGATAGGGCTCATGACAACAGAAAAGCTAGCTTAGTTGGAAACCCTAATTTTCAAGGCTTTTCTTTTACAATTCTTGTCTTTAAATGTAATATTCATGATTTTTTTTATTTTATTGGATTTTGTGGGTGCAATCCGCTGAAAACCCTCAGGAGACAACACTCCTCCTACTAGGGACACCTAGAGGTTTAAAGGCTTGTTGCACGTGCTCAGTGCAATCGTGTTGCCTACGAAAGTGTGCTAGTTAGTTTTTCTCTTTCTTTATTTTCTCCTTCTCTTTTTAATAAAACAGTTCGCTCGAGACGATCGAAATTAAATTTGGGGGAATCTGATTAGTCGAAAATATTGTATATTTTAGCCGGCAATTTCCTCATCATTTGCATTCATATAGAAGTGTTCGGCATTCATATTTTACATATTAGCAAAACTGTTGCAAAATATCAGATTACAAGTATTAGACTCTAAAACCGACACTATAAAGGAAATTGACTACATTTCATGGCATCGCATCATCCCTACATTTGCGCAACACTTGTTTTGAGATCTGTGCAGGAAAATTCAGCAGAAAGGCTAAAAATGTACAGGGTACCGATCAAACATTACGCCAACTCAATGCTTTCAGATCTGGTATCAATCCAAAAGAGAAAATACAAATCAACATATCAGAAGAAGCTCCAAATATTAGCCCAAGACCACAGAAGAATTTACAAGCCCCAATCCTTCAACATGGCCGCGGAACCGCGGCCGGAGCAGGCTTGAACCGCGGTTCCGCGGCAGTATTGACCCTTCACCTTTCCAATTTTGCATGATAACTCCTACATCAATGGCTACAGTTCAGAAATGTATTCCAAATTCCAGAAGATTCCAGATACTTCTGCCAGATCAGCAAACCCTTGTTTCTACACTAAACTAAGCTTTGTATTCTAGAACCTTCTTCCTAAACCCTAGCTTAAACCCTAAGCTAACTCCTAACAAACTCCTCAACAAACTTTTGGAGGGAATTGTAGTTTCAAACCTATACCTAGGGTTTGGGGAGTCTATAAATAGAAGCCTAGACCTAGGGTTAAGGGAATAATCATCTTTACCCAATCTAGTGTCAAACTAGAACCATTCTCTTTCTTCATCTTCTTCCACAAGTCTAGTGACAGGGCTTGTGTGAAACCCTAACCCTAATTCCATCCAAAAGCCAAGATCCCAAGTACCCATCAAGCAAGAAGCCTTGAAACCTTTTATGAGCCGAGCCGGTCTTCAACAGAGCAAGTGGTCCAAGCCGATCCGCGACTCACGGAGCCGAGCGGCGTCAAATTCAACAATTTAGATTCTTCCTCTTGTAGTTCTTGAGCGATTGTAATCAAAGTGTTGATATAAATAAAAGGTGATATTCTTTTATCTTGTTTTCTTTAAACTCTTGCATCATGAATCAATCTAAATTTCTAGTTATAATTCTTGTTTTGATGTTTGAGTAATACTCCGCTCGTAAAGGAGTCGAGACGATCAATAGAATGATGATGTAATAATATCTGAAAACGATTCTTGATTCCTACAAGTTTTGTAAACCCTAGCTAGTTCAAGAAACGACGACCCATTTTGTTTCGATACTTTCTTGATTGATATCGTTCGAAATTGGGGAGTTACGATCGTTTCTTGAATTTGGTAGAGGCTAGAAAAGGAATGATATCGACAAAAGAACAAGGGTTAAAAGATGAAATCCTAGTTTCATCAAGAAAGCCCTAACTCTCGTCGATTATCATCGATCTAGTATCAATCCTTCGAAGGACAAGAACAAGAAATCTTGAGATTACATCACGTCTATAGATCCGATCGATTCCTACGAGCCTCTTTTAGATTCTTGACTGTTGATTGGAAATATCATCGATACACCGATTCTTGATTGTTTATCATTTTCTTGATTCTTGAATAGAATAGAGACACTTGAAAATCAAAATTCTTGAATCATGTTTTCGTTCATCTTAGCTTAACTTTTCAATTCAAGCATATCATAATACAAAAGAATCGTGCAATCCCTGTGGACGATCCGCACTCATTCATGAACTACAATTGACACCGTAGTTTGATTGCGGTCAAAATAATTCTTTGATTGTGATTCTATACATTTTCTTAAACACACATAAAGAATTGATCAATCATCGGACTCCTTGACTTTCACCTGATGATATCCTGAACGAAGATCTAACTTTGAAAAGACACAAGATCCACTTAATTGATCGAAAAGGTCATCGATATGGGGTAGTGGATACTTTTTCTTAATTGTCACCTCATTCAGAGCTCGATAATCCACGCACATCCAGTAGGTACCTTCTTTCTTCTTCACCGGTAGCACCGGAGACCCCCAACTTAAAGTACTAGGTCAGATCCAACCTTTCTTCAGGAGTTCGTCCAACTGAATACGGATCTCTTTCAATCCCTCTGGACTTAATCGATACGGAGCTTTCATTACTGGTTGTGCGCCGGGTTGTAAATCGATGCTGAATTTAAGAGCTCGATCGGGAGGAAAACCTGATATATCTTCCCGAAATACATCCTTGAACTCTCGAACTACTTTTGGATTCGATCCTTCCGCTTGCAACGCTACAATCTCTGTCTTCTTTGGTTTTGCTCTATAGATGCTAGGCTCTAAGGTCCGGTCTCCACTTTTGAAGTAGAACGCTGGGTAATCTGGTATTTCATACACTACCCTCCTTTGGGGACAGTCGATGGTAGCGAAGAAAGTTCCCAGCCAGTCCATTCCTAAGACTACGTCGAAATTCGGTATGTCCAGCACCTTGAAGTACGCATAGAATTCTCGACTGCAAATGACCACTGAACATAGATCGTATTCCAAGGATGCTTTTAGAACGCCGTTCTCTGAATTAACGTTCCAGCTGGATACAAGTGGTTTAACTGGGATCGCATGAGTTTGGACGAACCGTTGAGACATAAAGCAATATGATACCTCAGTGTCGAAGAGCGTGAGTGCAGGTAGGAAGGCTACTAAGATTGTACCTAAGTCGCGTGGGATATGTTTAGGTATAACAAATATAAAATGGTTATGAATTGAAAGGACTTGGAAGAGAATAGGGAAGTGATTTACCAGTGATAAACTGATCCATAGCTTCGGCCTCTTCGACCGACATAGTGAATGCTTGGCATCATGGCACTTTCTTCTGTGCCTGGTTAAACATTCGGCATTGGGATTGAGCAGTCTGGATGTGGGGAGCTGGAGGTGGTAAAGCTAACCGGGTAGGAGGAGCTTGGATTGCCGGTCTAGCTGGAGGGTTGTTGGGTCCTCAGTTCTAGGGACATGCTCCAATGGCGTGAGTAGAAGACCTACAGATCAAGCACTAATTGTTTTCCCTGCGACAGTTCTACATAAGGTGCCCTGTTCTATTGCAATAAATGCAAAAGTCTGGTCTGCTGTTGGCAAACGAACCTACTGGCCTTCGAGATGGTCCATTGAAGGCTGGCCTGGAAGAGGCCCCTCTCGTGATCTGGTGCACAGGACGTTTCACACCGGAAGTTTGCGGCCTGCCCTTCTTCTTCACAACTGCCTCATAGCATCGGTCAGCCTTCAAAGCAAGCTCATGGGTTTGGAAATCCCCTGTAGCGAGTGCATCTTGAATTTCAGAGTCCAATCCTTGTTGGAAATAAATAAAAACATATATAATAAAATAAAAAATTCCCGCCCTTCAAGTAGGTCCATATTGACTCTTGTATACGATTCATGGGCATAAATGAAAGAAAGGGAACCATATTTTTCCACCACGCTTCGTCAAAAGAAGAACCGAGTCTTGATGTAACATCTACAGCCTAGAGACTATTTTGACGTCCTTCTTACTCCAACAAAATCCTAACCCCATCTCGACGTTCCTTCTCGGTGCAGACGTGGCGTTAATAAGGACTCAAGGGTCGAATAAAAGTGGAGCAATGGCATATTTCTAGTTCTAGATCTCGATGGCAATATCTACAGCCTAGAAATCATCTCCACGTTTCTCCTCATTCCAGCAAGGTGCGGACTAAACTATCAAATGAAATTGGAGCAATAGTATATTCCTAGCTCTAGACCTCGACTGCGATATGTACAGTATAGAGACCCCACAAATGTTTAGCCTACTTCCGCAGAGAATCGGTACAACATCATCAAACAAAAAAAACGAAATGACGACATATTCCTAATTTCGGGTCTTGACAGTAATACATACAAAACCTAAAGACCATTAGGGATCATCCTATCCTAGAAGGGTGCGGTTATGACTCATCGGGGCTTCAAATGAAGCCTAACCTCAAGTAAAAAACGCCACGGCAAATACCTAAAACTTGCTCTTCCAATGGTAAAATGGATACTCTAACCTAAAAAGATTACTTGAAGACGTCTTTTCCAGCCTCAGAAGGGATCAGAGACACGACAATCATGGGGCTGCTCAAGCAGCAATCTAAGGGACTACATATCGAGAAATACGTCAGCCAACGCGATGGTACGATGGAATTAAACTTAGTACCACAAACCTAACGGACCCTTGTCATAAAAGAGTAGGGGTTATCTACATCCAACGTTATGGTGAGTTTACCTGTAAACCTAAGGGATGTAAACTAAAAACACTCCGGAATAAGTAAATAAACTAGTGACTCCGAAACGAGTGAATAAATCAGGGACTCCGAAATGAGTAAATAAACTAGAGACTCCGAAATGAGTGACCAAACTAGAAACTCCGAAATGTGTGAATAAACTAGAGACTCCAAAATGGGTGAGATGCACACATGAATATGTACTAGGGATGAAACATTCAGCAGTCAATGATAAAAGAAATGCATTTAAATAAACATCTTATTCTATAAGGAAGAGATGACCTAATATGGGATCAGAGATACAGGGGTTAACAAAACAATAAATAAAGTTCTCTAACTCCCTCTCTGCCTGCTCTACCATAGCTGTTTCGCCCAATCAGAGCAAAGCTCTGTTGAAATTCAAAATTCAAAATTTTGAAGCAACGCTTCAAATCTCGGGCGCAACGCGCCACATGTCAGGCGCTGATACGTCAGCGCAGCGCCCAAGAAGGCGCGCCCAATCAGAGCAAAGCTCTATTTAAAGGAAGCAACGCTTCAGTTGCGCATGCACTGCGCTGCGCGATATGTGTCAGCGCAGATGCGCTCGCGCAGTTGCGCTGCGCTGTGCGCTGCGCGATACGTGTCAGCGCAGATGCGCTCACGCAGTTGTGCTGCGCTGTGCGCTGCGCGACACGTGTCACGCGCTGGGGTATCTGCGCCAAACAGAATTAAAATTCTAAGAAATCTTTTCTGTTCTTGTTAAAACAAGAAAATTTTCTTCTGCAAAGCAGAAGCCCTTGGATCAAAGATCCAACGGTGGGAAAATTCCCAAATCACTCAAAGAAAGATCTCTTTAACAAATTTAACTAATTTATGGGCACTATAAAAAGGACCCTAGGCCTCAATTCAAAGCACGAACATTTTTCTTGAAAAAAGTCAAGAGCTTCAAACAGAGAAGAGAATTCTGAGAAAATTTCAAAGAAAAAGGTAAAAAACCTTCATGAGAGAAAAGAAATCTCTTTTAATAAATCATTGATCTAAAAACCAGATCAATGTTTCTTCACATAATAAACAGTGCTTTGCACTTCTCATGAACCACTGGTTCTTTAAAAACAAGAAAATAACAAAATAAAAATAGTGCTTTGCACTTTTATGAACCTCTGGTTCTTCAAACAAAAAGAAAAAATTATTTTTCTTTGATCTAAATTAGATCAAGAAATCAAATAGTGCTCTGCACTTCTGTTCTTGAATCTAAAAGATTCTTAGTGCTTTGCACTTCCAAACCGCGCTGTTGCGCTCTTGAGAGAGCGCCACGTATCAGCTACAGAACAACTTGCGCTACGCGCTCTTAAAATAAAGCTTTGCTCTCTGGAATTGGCGCAACTCACCAGAGCGCGCCACGTGTCAGCAGCACAACAGCGCAGCGCACTAGCGCAGCACACTACGCCGTTGCACTTGCGCTCACCAGAGCATGACACGTGTCATCACCATATGAGCTTGCGCTCATTACTTGGCGCAAAGCGCCAGACAAATGCACTGCATTGCTTACAAAAGGGGCCAAACCCAATTAAAGAAGGCCTAACATGCCTAATAAAATGCAATGCATTATTTTAAAAAGGGCAGAGCCCAAACCAAAACAGATGCTCTGCATCATAAATAAAGGGACAGGGCCCAAATCAAAAAGGCCTAGCAGGCCAGAATAGAATGCAGTGCATTATTAAATATGGGCAAAGCCCTAGCACAGGCCTAATAGGCCAAAGATCAAGAAAAATGTTGAATATTCTCAACGGGTCTTAGCCCAATCATGGCCGTAAGTCCCCAAATTAAATTGACTGAGCAAGATTGCTCTCTTAAATCAATTTACAACCGGTTCGAGGGTACATCTCCGAACTCCTCTGACACCCATTGTTGTAATTCTTCAACGACGTCAGAGAGGTGACGGGTCCCGATAACCCTCCATGAATATGGACTGCGGGGTCCTTAAACTCGTGGACCGAAACGTCCCTAAACTAATATCGGACCGAAACGTCCCTAAACTAATATCGGACCGAAACGTCCCTAAACTAATAACGGACCACCACGTCTTTAAACTGGAATACGGATCACCACGTCCTTAAACTAATGCTGGACCGAAACGTCCTTAAACTAATGCTGGACCGAAACGTCCTTAAACTAATGTCGGACCACCACGTCCCTAAACTGGAATATGGACCACCACGTCCCTAAAATGGTGATGGACCACCACGTCTCTAAACTGGAACATGGACCACTACGTCCCTAAAACTGGAACAATAGAGCCTCCAAATGCTCTTTTGCCGGATCTAAACGATCCCGTTTAAGTTGATCTTAGCCCCAAATATGGCTAACGTATCCTTAAACATTCAAATGGACTATAAAAATCCAAATCAACCTTGGTTCAAGGGTACATCTCTGAACTCCTCTGACATCTGCCGTTATAATCCTTCAACGACGTTCGAGAGGTGACGAGTCTCGATGGCCAGATATTAAATGGATTATCACGTTAAGTTGATCTTAGTCTCAAACAGGACTATCGTATCCTTAACGAACGTTTAAGTTGATCTTAGCCGCAACGCGACTAATGCATCCTTAAACTAAAAACACCAAACCCAAATCTAAGTAAATACGGATTTGGACTAATCCACGTCCTACGGGTGACGGCATTACTCAGTCTCCGTATACAATTCACGAGCAACCACAAACAAAACAAACACACACGACACGAAGTGAAATTCTGGAGAAGGAGAAAGTTGTTACCGCGATGCGGTAGCGTAATTAACTGCAGGGGCTTGCGCCTGCAGGGAAGAGCGTCCCCACAATCAAAAACCCCTCAAGCGAGGGGGAATCTGACGAAGTCTGCTACATCGGCCGCATCCGTCTAAACTTCCGATACACGGTACCATAAATCAACTTGGCATCTTCGGAGAGGTGGACGGATAAGACAAAATAGCATCTGCCCCAAATCCCAGCGTCAGGACCTCGCGGTACTGTGCGCCGCCTTTCGGAGGGGAACAGATTCTGGCACGCCCGGTGGGACCTTTTCCTCTTTCCACTCCACACTTCGTGTGTCATCCTCGCGAACCAATCGCGGTTTGTTAAATGGTTTCCTTCGGATTTCAAGTTACTAAGATTTGGAATTTTGCCTGGCACAGAACTCAAGATTCAATGGCCTTTAACTGCACCAACTGCTCGGAATGCCACTGCAACGGACGTTCCACCTCACCGGGAGGTGTAGCATATGGGCCCCAAGCGGCTTCCTTCCTCGCTCTGCCGGTAGACCAGGTGACCCAAGCCACCACTGGCCTGTTTTTCGGGACCATGATCCCACCTACAAGCTTCTCTATGCCAATACCTATACCGGAAGTGAACAAAAAGTCGGTCTTCGACCGGCTCACTGCTACGACGACCCCTGTCAACGGGTCGCCCGCTACCGAGCCAACAGCCTCTGTTTTCACCAGGCTAAATCAGAACTCTAAATTGGCTGTCCCAAGAAAGGCAATAACTGCTGATCCAGAAGTCGTCAAGGAGGCTTCCCCTATCAAAGAGTCAGTCTTTTCAAGACTGACGATTCCTGCTCCTATACCTGCTCGAGGATCTGTCTTCGATAGGTGGGATATCACACCTCAGAAGACAACCTCAGTCTTTAAGAGGTTAACACCGGCGACGCCTCATTCAGACAGGGGGCAAAAAGAAGATGTCTCAATCTCCGATCCAGTCCCAACGGCTCGTCGTGCTCGACGTCTCCATTGGCAACGAGTGAGGAAGGCATGGGGTAACTCCCCCTCAGGGCTAACTCCACCGGCTCCAGTGGTAAAAGTCAACGCTGCTGTTCCAACTAGGAACAGCTTTGAACTGCTGAGGAGGGTACGTAAGAACTCTCCAACCGCTACACTGAAGAGATCTCCTCCACCTGCGGAGAGAGCTCCAGAAACGAAGCAAGAACAGCCCCCTCAACGGCTGTCCTAAAAAATATACAAGGTTTGGCGAAGGGTTCAAGACTCCGTGATCGACCCGGATCACTCCCGTCAACGAAAGAAGACGAAGGTGCAAAAAGGAAAAGACCGTCCTATGGAACAGCAAGGGACAACAATCGCTAGGGTGCCCACTGCAACGGCCCCTTCAACCTCAACGGCCCACAAAAGAAGGAGGCCAGAGAAAACTCCCGCGTCAGCGGCAAAAGTTAAAAATGGTGAACCTAAATGCCCCAAGACAGGGGGAATAACAGTTCATACGGTTTACATGGCATCGGGAAAAGAAGATAGCCGTGCATCCACGGGTCATAGACCGCTTACACGGTCAGTGACCAAGGCTCAGGAGCAGTAACAGAAGCTCTAGGAGATGATGAACGCTATGGCCGCACTTACAGGGCCAAAAGAGAACCCTGAAACGTCCTCAGATGAGCGCCAGGAGGAAGAAACCGACGCCGAATTCCTTCGTCGGATATTGGAGAAGAAGGACAAAGAGGCTGCTGAACAAGCAGCCAACATACAGCGTATGAGCCTCCTCTTCCAGGACATGATAGGGATGATGATACAACAAGATCCCCCGGATGAAGAGCCCCCGATCGTCCTTGGAGACGATAGGGGAGAGACATCGAATCCTCCACCAACTCTATCGACAGCTAAAGAGGATACAATCTCCAAAGCTGATTTGGATGAGTACATCGCCCAGCAAATACGGGTTCATCATGCGACCGAAGCAGCTGGCCAGGTCGTAAAAATGGGGCAGCCATATCCAAGTTGGTACGATCAAATTAAGTACCTACCCGGTTACACAATTCCCAAGTTCCATGTCTACAAAGGGACGGGCGATCCTCATCAACATGTTGCCCAGTTTAAGGCACTCTGTGGCAACACCGGTGGTGATGAAAAGCTTTTGCTTCGCCAGTTTGTTGGAAGTTTATCAGATACGGCGTTCGAATGGTACTCTGAGCTCCCGAACGACTCTATTAAAACCTTCGCGGAGATGGAGCCGTTGTTTACTCAACGTTTTGCAAGTGCCAGTAAACGTACCCCGATGACGACACTGATTAACGCCAGGGTAAAACCCGGCGAGATGTGCGTTCAGTACGCTATACGATGGCGGAACTTATGGTCGAAGTGCGAGCAGCGCATTGAAGAAGCTCCCGCGGTGGGTATGTTTGTGGGAACCCTTGATCCGCAAGCAACCATCTCACAATTTATGATGTTTTTCAAGCCAACTACCTTCCAGGCCTTGATTGACAAACTAGCGCAAATGGATCAAATGGGCCATAAACCCCCTCTTCTAAGGTCGGACTCCCGAAATGACAAATGGAAGGGAAAAGCGATCGTCGTCGCTAACGCTCAACAACAACCGAGCGACCCGAAGCCGGTTGCTCGTCAAAATAATATGCGCCCATACGTACCCCTTGAGGATAGGATGGGACGTCCTTATTCCTTTCCCCGCGATAAAATGAGGAGGTTATTCGAGCTGGCGTTGCGCAACAGACTCATAAATCTGCCGGATCTAAAACGTCCGTTGCAACCAAGTGACGTCAACGAGCCCAACTACTGTCCTTATCATCGAGTACTAGGCCATCCGATCGAAGATTGCTACATTTTCAAAAATTGGCTTGAAAACCAATACCGACACGGCAAGTTCGCGTTATCTGATAAATGGAAGGTGAATGCCCCCTAGCCCCACACCTCTAAAGGGACGAATACGCCGGGGGCAACATGCTCCGTCATTGAAGAAGCTCCTTGGGAGGTTGTATTATCAGCCAAGACAAAGAGGATGCTAAACGATCTTCAGACATGTCCAGCAATCAAGTGGAAGAACCCGTTGGAACCGCAGGTCATTGAGGGGATGTTGAAGCCACGTCCAACTCCAAAGACCGATGATGGTGGTTTAAGCACTTGCAGCCAGCCATCAAAATCTTCGAAAAAGAAGAAGAAGAAATCTATGAAGCCCGTGAAGCCTGGAGACAAGCGTACGGACTCACAAAAGCAAATTGACGCGATGGATGAATACAACCAAAAGGCACGAACTCCCATTACACTCCAAGAGTTCCTCAATCACGTCTTTCAAGAAGAAGATGAGGGAGAAAGTTCATCGGATGAATCCGAGGAATGCATGGCGAGCTGTCATGTGATTTCCCATTCGTTCGTGGATGATGAGGAAACTCCTTGTACCGAAGCGCTGGGGGCAAATCTTGAAACCAAAATTCCCAAAACTATCAGATGAAATGATTGACGCGTTCCTTAACGAAGCTCGACTGAAAAGTAAAGCTGATCGAGAACGCGAGACGGCTATATTTGAAAGGGCCAAGCGCCAGCGACTTGATGAAAGAGCTGAGACGATCCCGCTGGAGCTAAACACCTCCGCTACCGACAAAAGCCAATTCAAGATAAAGAAAAGGTTTGCTAAGGCCATATCAATAGGCATGAAGCTACCATCCTCTGAAGGAAAATGGTGAAATAGAAATGCACCCCTCCTATTGCTTATATCATCAGAAGGTTTCGCACCCCACTCAAGAGTGCAAAGCTTTCGATAAATGGTGGCAAGGATACGTTGCTCATCGACAACGCTTTAAGCGGGAAAAGCGCAAAACTCGTCGGGAGCAAAGAAATACGACCGAAAGGCTTGAAAGAACTACCGGCGATTGTCGCATGGTTAACACTGGCGGGTCACAAGTACCTACATTCGGGAGCGATTCTGATGAGGAGCTGGAACTCGCCCCTCTCTTTAAAGAGTCGACTTTGGGAAAAGAAGAAGAGCCGAAGGTTTGCGAAAATATTCGGCTGCGGAATCGGACGCTGCCTGAAAAGAACCTCGGACCCTCAAGCAGAAAAGATAAACGGAAAGAAAAGGTCTCTGAAGATATCGTCTTAGATGACCAAGTTCTGGAGGAGCTAAGCGCCAACAACCCGCTGAAGAAGAATAAGGTGGATTACAACGTCCTAGCGCACCTGAGTAAACTACCCTCACAGCTCAGCATTCTCGACGCCCTTTTGCTATCAAAGGAGGCGAGAGATTCGTTAATCAAGGCACTACAGGATCCGGAGCAATTCCAAGCTTTCCTGGCTGAAGAAAAAATGAAGGATGAATTGGAGGAAGTGCACACGGCCGATGTTACTTTTGGCGATGAGGAACTTCTCCTTGGGACGTGCGAACACAACCGCCCCCTTTATATCTCAGGATACTGCCACGATATTAAGATAGGCAAAATCCTGATCGACAATGGATCCTCCGTTAATCTCCTCAACGTGCGGGTGTTAAAAGAAATCTGCATGAGCGTCCAGCACCTTGCTCGTGACAAGATCACCATCTCCGGGTTCGACTCCCAGTCATCAAGAACTCTTGGGTCTGTGATACTGACGTTATGCTTCGGGCTACTCGTCACAGACGTTAAGTTCCACGTCATAGAGGCCAAAACATGCTACAACGCTTTGCTCGGCCGGCCATAGTTACACGAGTACAACATCATCCTGTTAGTTATATATATGCCCTAGAGGCCATTACTGTACATAGGATGTATATTGTAGTGGATGCTGGGACGTATATAGGGAGGACTTTCTTGCTCGACATGATAGTATGCTATCTGGTTGAACTTTACCTTAACGTGTATGCTGATTGTCTCTCTGTTACATGTTGGTAAAGCCCTTAGGATGTGTACTTGACTACCTGGACTATGATGCGGATCATACTAGTGGGGACATGGTAGTCCATAAGTACATCCTTCAAAGTCCCTAGTCGTGGGTGTATCGAGACGGGGCATCGATATACCAGAGTAGACTAGCGTGTACCTTCTCGACCCATACAGATGGGCGATGGATGATCCCATATCCATTGGTGTTTGACATCAGAGATGATATACGGGTGCTCAGTGGAGACTGGGTATACTGGACGGACTCGCCGAGAACTCCCAGATGGTATTATACCTCACGTCAGATGGCAGTTCTCTGGTGACACTGGTACAGAGTAGTCTGTTGACCCGAGATCGTCATAGAGTCTTGTGTGGTTCCCACTGTGCTTTGATTTCCATCTTACCACGTCCAAGAGGGCGTGCAAAATGGTGGTTTTTGGGTACAGTCCCGAGTCACATGGAGGCAATGAGCGATAGGAGGGGATTCGTCTCTCCCGGTATAGGGAGTTGATGTTGCGCTGTGTTCGATTGGCTATAACAGGAAATCCCTGGCCAGGGTTGCTGAGATTTACTGGTAAGTGTTACCAGTAGTTTCTCGAATTGTTATAGACCTCATATCGACACGACTTATCGAGCTATTGGGGTCTGACGTTTACCACCCCTAGGCGAGATATGCGACATATCAGACGATCAGACCGGACTGTACGGTAGTGTTACTGGTTGGATTCACTGGAGTGTGAGCGGGCTTGCTCGTCGATCTTCAGATCGCTCAATACCCGGGTGGCCGTTACGTTTAGCAGACTGCTTGCGGCTTGTGGGTGTTTGATATGATCATCACCTGCTGCCGGCGTATTGAGGAGTCTTTAGAGTCCTACACAGAGGTTTCCTGGCTCAAGCGAAACGAAATAGGAGCGCATATGAGATATGTGCGGGACCGAGAATAATACCAGTATGTGATACTGTATTCGATTCTCGCGATGTGACATTGATCGGTTATATGCGATATAGCCGAGTTATCGGATCAAGTGTTGATTCGATAAGTTGTTACTGATGATACCAGTCGGTTATGTGCGACATGACCGGATCATTGAATCAAGTGTTGATTTAATGATTTAATGCATAATTATATATTTGATATATTACTTTGCATTAACTAGCATCGGTTCACTTTAAATGGATTTTCTCACTCGGATGTGCGCATTGCATATGCGATATGATTTTGTGCACTTGCTTGTATCATGTTTGATGATACATACATTTTGGTTAAGTGTAAAGAATTAAACCATGGTTAAGTGGATAATTAGGGTTTTGTTTTTCATATCTATTTATTCATTTATTTATTTATTTTCTTTTTGGAAAAAGAAATGGGAAGAATGGTGGCTTTCTTTGTTTGTAGTGGAATATTCATGAAGCTGTGACTTTGTCCACCATTCTTATCTCATCCTTAACCTAACCACTCCACTAAACCATGATTGATTCTCTACACCTAACTATGGTTCAATTATGATAAGAATGAATTTCTTTTCTCATTTTTTATTATTCTTATCATAATATTTTTAGCTTCTTCTTCTTCTTCCTTCAAGTGAAGAAAAGCTTGACCATCAATGGCAACTTGATGAGATGAGTGAGAAATCCAATTCTAAAGTCTACCCACTTTCTATTTCTTCATCCTCTACCTCTTTCCAAGTAGTAGAGTGTGTTTCCTTCACAAGTTTTTAGGGCTTGGTGAAGGTGGAGCTTGATTTAGCGATGCCTTGACGTAGATCATCTTCGGCATGGACATCGACGACCTAGCTCGCTTTTTCTCCGACGAAGCCGACTCTAGAGCCCGGATTCCTTTTGGACAGCGGAGACGACTTGGTTGCGGAGCTATGGAGGTGGAGCACCGGATCTACAAAGGTTGTATTTTCGATATCCCATTAGTTAAGTGTTAACTAGTTTACTTTTCGCCTAGTTTTCTAGCAAACGATCCGTAGTCGGGTCTCTCGGCACCCATAAATTTTTATATTGGCATGTTCGATGCCTTGTGAGACCTCATTAGGGTGCCTCGGAACCCTACAGTGGTATCAGAGCCAAGCTAGAGCCTTAGGCGAAGTCTAGACGGAATTTGAAACCCGATCGAACCGAAACCCTACCCGGAATATGCTCTCTGGACTTTTTCCGAAAATGCGGATTTTTGTGTATTAAAAATGCCTAAAAAATTCAATAAATAATTATAAGAATTACTGTGCAAATTCAGGCGAATGATTCATTAAACTCAGCGCGGATCCGCGGCCTTACAGCAGGATGAGGCGGCGGATCCGCGGCCTGTTTGGCGTTTTGTGCATCACATTCTGCACAGTAATTCTTATATATTATTTATGGTGTTTCTGGGAATTTTTAATATTTTTCCCAGAGTTGAATTTTCTGGGTTGATTTGGGGATTCGATGTTTCGATCGGAGTATCAAATTTTGTCTGTGTTGCTTTCCGGATAATTTTTAGAATATGTTAAAAAGTTCGACCGGATATAAATACCCAATTTTTCCCCTGTCGGGAAATTTCCAAGTGTTGGATTTTTCCATAGTTTAACGACGTTCTAAGTAGTGCAAGTAACGCGATGGACCCTCTAGAAGACAACAAACCTTAACTCGATTATGTGACCGTCTTGAACTGCCCTTTGAACCTTCGGGTTTGGGGCAGTACGGCGTGCCACATGTGAGGCGTTGGCTTGACCCTTCTACGGCTGGACCGTTGGTACTGAGGCACGAACTGAATGTTGTTAGACTTATTTCATGAGTTGATCTGTATCGGGAAAACTTGGGTGTTTGACTGTTCGTTCGAAAAGTTTAACATTTTCTATTTATCTGGAATGGGATACAATAATTGGAATTCACAAGAAGTTATGAGATAACTGAATGAATGTTATAAACACAGCAGTTTAGTCTCACTTGATCGGTTGCCACGGAATTTTGATGTGATCAAAAGTCCGTCGCAATCACGTAGCATACGCGGATATTCGCCGGGTAAACTTAATAGACAGCCTCACTCCATAGTCCCGACCAAGTGACTGTAGGAGAACCCCGTCGCCGAAAGCATCCGTTCGGGTGCTCGCGGCAGCGGTGTTCCGCCTTGGTGCACTTCGTCGATGGTATCGGGGGTGCGGCCGCCTACTGAAGTTTGCGACGAGTATTCGATCAGGATGTCGGGAATCTTGTTGAATTGCCCGACTTGATATTGAAAAGTGTTTTCGATTTTGAGACTAGAATGCGGGGTTTATAATTGTTAGGCATGCGATGTCTAAGTAATTCATTTGGTCAGGCATGCGATGTCTGAGGTGGTTGTGGATTCCAACTGTTGTAGTTTTACACTTTCTTTTCTGTGACCGTAAGTGTAATATGTGATATCGCCGGTTTCGTTGCTATATGTCAACGACAATTGGGATGCGCATATTTACTTACGTTGATGACATGTGATGTTATGTGTTGCTGGATATGTTATATTGGATCGTCGTGTTCGAATAGCCGGGGGTTTTTATGTGAGATGAGTGTTTTTCATTTTCATTCATGTAAAAACTTGTATGTAATATTCTTTTATTGGGGCACTTCCAAGTAGCGGAAGTTGTCACCTCTTGTATATTATTTACTTTTCCGCACTAGGATAGACCCAAGGAGGGGAGCACAAGTAACCGGGTTCTGGAGTACAGTGGGAGACCAACTCGAGGAGTCGGGTCCGGGTCTCCTAACTCCAGAATTGGTAGGGTTGCTTGCCGCACTCGTAGGGGTCTAGGGGTGTGGGTTTGGCTATTCATCACGACCGTGGAATCCGTGTTTTATACTGGCTCGTATTGAAAACACGGACGTCCTAGTATATCTAATATTTCATATGTTTCTTCTGCTGCGATATCTCTGATGTGTTTCTGTGATGGATATAGTATATAGTATATATGATATATTATATAGACGTTACTTATGTTTTACACCCGCGCTAGCCCTGCCCCGCT
The DNA here is from genome assembly GCA_030015575.1 of Agapanthus africanus. NCBI lineage: Eukaryota > Viridiplantae > Streptophyta > Magnoliopsida > Asparagales > Amaryllidaceae > Agapanthus > Agapanthus africanus. The sequence continues at coordinate 945,817,015 of CM057337.1, forward strand.
CTGCCGTTAGTTACCTAACCTAACGGTGCATGAGGGGACATCGAGGCGAATGCGGATGGCATAAGTGTGCGTCATATCTATCTGTGATGTTTAGGAACTTAAATGATGAGATTTCATTAATGTGATTAATGAAATAAAAGAAACCTAAGATGTTGTAGAATCGAATTTCAAAATAAAACAGGTAGCTACAGTTCTTGCTTTGCATAGCGGTATATGTGATATATCCTGCACCTTATTCGATGAGGAAAGGACCGAGATCCCTTCACCGGGAGTGACTCCTTTAGCAATAACTGGCAGATGCTACACACTCGGTTTGTTTTTTGATTGCTTTTAAGAGTTTTTGCTTTGCACAGTGATATATATGATATATCCCGCACCTCATTCGACGAGGAAAGGACCGACGATCCCTTCACCGGGAATGACTCCTTTAGCAAAACTAGAAAAGCTTCAAAAACACTCCATTTCAAAATCATTTGATTCTACAACGATATCAAGTTCATTACGCAAAAGGTTTTCAGAAAAACCTGTCGTAGCCCTCCGTCATTTCAGATATGTACTAGTTGGTATTCGTGCTGCGGTAGTTTGGCATTCGTCAAGGCGTAGTGTACGGTAGCTAACTAGTATTTATCTGCTTGAGCATATGATGCGATTGGATTAGGGTATTCGTACGTCGTTGTTTGGCATTCGTCAAGGGTCGTGCGGGTGGGTTTAATTCGATCAAGAAATGTACGGGTTGAACTTGACTAGTGGACTATGGGTTGTTTGGCATTCGTCAAGGTCATAGCGAGCTAGGGGCAAAATATTATCGGGAATTTCAAGTGTTGAAATTTGCAATGAGATTGCATACCTTCTATGAGATAGTTGGATCCCGATACCCGCTGTGAGTAAGAGTTACTCCTAGGAGAGTTTTATACATTACAATTAGCCGATCAAGTAGGTGTCTAGAAAGGTGTTAACGAGGTTACGCCTCTGGGAAAACGAGGTTTACATTAATTAGGTTCGTGCGAAAGCACGGGGGACCTCCCTCAAAGTACCGACACTGGCCTGGCTGAAAGATTGGCGAACTTGTAGTGTGTAATTAATCCCGGCTAGTCTTTCCTTTTAGGGTTTGAAGGAAGATTTGATAAAAAGCAGTGGGAGCCATCCTGATTAGATAAAATAAAAACCAATCTATTCTTGACAGAGCGCACGCTGAGTGTTTTCTTCTCTCTCTCTCCAGGTAGCGACCATATCACGCCTTAATCAAGATAATAATACGGAATATTGACCGAACCCGCTTGTTATACTGAGCTGGGGAACGTTGGTACGGCTCCAACTTATAATTGTTATAAGACAGAGCAGGAAATAGGGGATTACCAGAATTCCCGTGCCGCCCAAACGAAGAGAGTGCATGCTGATGCATCATCTTCGGGTGTGTTCATTACAGAGAACTGTTTCTCAGTATCCTTTACGTCCTGGGTATGTGATACCGGATCAGGATCCCAGATATGTAATTTGTTACATAGGGCTACAGAAAGGTAGAGAACTGAGATCGGGTGATAAGTTTCATGAGGCAGAAAACGGGGCAAGTGTTGCAGCCAAGTCTGTCGGTCACTGTCATCCTGTATTACCAATATATTGATTCTAAACGAATGTTATTAGATACCGAACCTGATATACCAAATCATATCACTCTCTTTGTTAGAAAAGAAAGGATATAATTTTGTATTGATGGATAATGTTTTGAACATTTCCTATATCAAAAGTTGATCGGTTCAGGCACGTTATCAAAAAACGTTGATGTTCTAAATCAAACTACAGTTCTTAGTATATGGAACACACATAAGAGGAAGAGTTCAGAAATGAACGGATCCTTCTTAAGGTATTGTAGACTAGGTCAGATCAATGTCACCCGACTAGCTGAAGTTACATGTAGATGCATATTTAAATCAGTTTGAATCTACATCTTGTGAAACTTGCCAGTCATGTCACAAAGATATAATGACACTAGCTCTGTTTATTGGAAACAGAGAAAGAGTTAGTGAACTCTTGGGATGATACATGATGATGTATGTAGGTCCCCAGTCTACACATGCCAGGAAAGGTTCTTTATACTTCATTACGTTCTCTGATAATCTCTCAAGATTCAGACATATGTTCCTGTTGAAACACAAGTCTGAACCTTTTGAGATATTCACAGAATATAAGTTAAAAGTAGAGAACCAATACGGGTATAAGTATTATGTCCTTTGATGCGATCAAGGAGGAGAATACTTGAGCACGGAATTCCTGGACTATTCTAAAGGAGAATGAGATTCTCTCTCAGCATTACTCCTCCGTATACACCATAGGACGTTGGTGTATCAGGGCGGAGCAATCACACCCTATATGATATGGTGTGCTCTATGATGAGTATTACTGAGTCACCTATTTCCTTTAGGGAGTTATGCACTTGAGAAGCTGCATACTTATTGAATAGGGTTCAAATCAAATCAGTTGCCTACCACTTCATATTTGATATGATAAGGGAAGAGCCCATCTCTCAAGTTAGTTGAGATTTGGGGTTGTCCAGCCTATGTCTGAAAAGCAAAATCCGGACAAGCTCGAGGCAAGGTCTGTTATGTAGAACTGGAAGTGTTCCAGCTATACGAACTACAACAGATGATTTGGTACAACCAGAGGATTCAGTAGAAACCAACGAACCTTAGCCTCTCCGCCGATCTAGTAGGGTTCCTCACCCACCTGAGAGTTACTTCGATTTCTCTATGACAGTGGGAGCGAGGACTGCATCATGAGATGATGACCCAACTATTTTCGAGCTGGCCATCAGGAGTGAGACTCTGTAAGAATGGCTGGATGATTAGCGATCTGAGATGGAATCCTTATACACCAACAAAGTATGGACTTTGGTTGCTATATCTGAAGGGTTAAATCCCCATCAGGAGAAAGTATATCTTGAGAAGATTACTTGGTGTATATGGAAAAGTTGAGACTTTCAAAGCTAGACTTATTAAAGGTTTTCTTCATTGACCAGGCGTGGATAATGACGAAACCTTTTCCAGTATCTATGCTTAAGTCCATCCAGATCCTACTTACCACGGCTGCATACCATGACTACGATATCTAGCGGTTGGGTGCCATGACTGCTTTTCTAAATGATGATTTAGAAGAGTGCGTCTATAAGTACACAGCCAGAGGGCCTCGTAGACAGTGGGAGCAGCGGAAACGTGTGCAAGATGCTTTATAGGATAAAGCAGGCATCGCGGAGTTGGAACATCTGTTTTGATGGATTAGTCAAAGAGTTTGACATCATCAAAATGGTAGATGAACCTTGTATAAACAAAAAGGTAGTAGGGAGTATGGTGACGATCCTCGTAGAGTACGTGGATGACATACTCTTGATAGGGAAGGAGTTTCCTATGCTACGCTCGATCAATCTCCGCTTATCACAATGATTCTCCATATAGGATCAAAGTGATGCCTCCTAAATCCTGGGTTTTTGGATCTATGAGATAGATCTAATTGGATGTTAGGACTCTCACTAGTTGTAGTGAGACGGTATCAACCGATCCTGGGGAGAATCACTGGAAGGGTTCCAGGGTGATAAAGACGACTGAATGTCAGTCATAGGCATTGTCTTTACCCTCAGTAAAGGGACGGTATGTTGGAAGAGTTCCAAGCTAGATACCGTGACATACTAGACGATAAAGGCAGCATACATCGCTACTTAAGATGCTACCAAAGAGGCTGTTTGGATGTATATTGGTTCATGAGATGAACTACGTTCCAACCATTGTGAGACAATGGAGTTGTGGCTTATGCCAAGGAACGTCCGTCCCATCAGTGATCCAGACATATTCTAAGGCAGTATCACTTGATAATGGAGATGGTTGATCTCAAGGGTGATCGAGGTTTGGAGAGTAAACTCAGAGGACAACACAGCGGATCCACTCACAAAGGCCTGTTCCCAGAGAGAGACTTTTATGGGATGGTTGAGTATGAGATACTACAACCACTGCTATCAGATGGCCCTAGTGCAAGTGGGAGATTGTTAGTTATATGTATGCCCTAGAGGCCATTACTGTACATAGGATGTATATTGTAGTGGATGCTGGGACGTATATAGGGAGGACTTTCTTGCTCGACATGATAGTATGCTATCTGGTTGAACTTTACCTTAACGTGTATGCTGATTGTCTCTCTGTTACATGTTGGTAAAGCCCTTAGGATGTGTACTTGACTACCTGGACTATGATGCGGATCATACTAGTGGGGACATGGTAGTCCATAAGTACATCCTTCAAAGTCCCTAGTCATGGGTGTATCGAGACGGGGCATCGATATACCAGAGTAGACTAGCGTGTACCTTCTCGACCCATACAGATGGGCGATGGATGATCCCATATCCATTGGTGTTTGACATCAGAGATGATATACGGGTGCTCAGTGGAGACTGGGTACACTGGACGGACTCGCCGAGAACTCCCAGATGGTATTATACCTCACGTCAGATGGCAATTCTCTGGTGACACTGGTACAGAGTAGTCTGTTGACCCGAGATCGTCATAGAGTCTTGTGTGGTTCCCACTGTGCTTTGATTTCCATCTTACCACATCCAAGAGGGCGTGCAAAACGGTGGTTTTTGGGTACAGTCCCGAGTCACATGGAGGCAATGAGCGATAGGAGGGGATTCGTCTCTCCCGGTATAGGGAGTTGATGTTGCGATGTGTTCGATTGGCTATAACAGGAAATCCCTGGCCAGGGTTGCTGAGATTTACTGGTAAGTGTTACCAGTAGTTTCTCGAATTGTTATAGATCTCATATCGACACGACTTATCGAGCTATTGGGGTCTGACGTTTACCACCCCTAGACGAGATATGCGACATATCAGACGATCAGACCGGACTGTACGGTAGTGTTACTGGTTGGATTCACTGGAGTGTGAGCGGGCTTGCTCGTCGATCTTCAGATCGCTCAATACCCGGGTGGCCGTTACGTTTAGCAGACCGCTTGCGGCTTATGGGTGTTTGATATGATCATCACCTGCTGCCGGCGTATTGATGAGTCTTTAGAGTCCTACACAGAGGTTTCCTGGCTCAAGCGAAACGAAATAGGAGCGCATATGAGATATGTGCGGGACCGAAAATAATACCAGTATGTGATACTGTATTCGATTCTCGCGATGTGACATTGATCGGTTATATGCGATATAGCCGAGTTATCAGATCAAGTGTTGATTCGATAAGTTGTTGCTGATGATACCAGTCGGTTATGTGCGACATGACCGGATCATTGAATCAAGTGTTGATTTAATGATTTAATGCATAATTATATATTTGATATATTACTTTGCATAAACTAGCATCGGTTCACTTTAAATGGATTTTCTCACTCGGATGTGCGCATTGCATATACGATATGATTTTGTGCACTTGCTTGTATCATGTTTGATGATACATACATTTTGGTTAAGTGTAAAGAATTAAACCATGGTTAAGTGGATAATTAGGGTTTTGTTTTTCATATCTATTTATTCATTTATTTATTTATTTTCTTTTTGGAAAAAGAAATGGGAAGAATGGTGGCTTTCTTTGTTTGTAGTGGAATATTCATGAAGCTTTGACTTTGTCCACCATTCTTATCTCATCCTTAACCTAACCACTCCACTAAACCATGATTGATTCTCTACACCTAACTATGGTTCAATTATGATAAGAATGAATTTCTTTTCTCATTTTTTATTATTCTTATCATAATATTTTTAGCTTCTTCTTCTTCTTCCTTCAAGTGAAGAAAAGCTTGACCATCAATGGCAACTTGATGAGATGAGTGAGAAATCCAATTCTAAAGTCTACCCACTTCCTATTTCTTCATCCTCTACCTCTTGCCAAGTAGTAGAGTGTGTTTCCTTCACAAGTTTTTAGGGCTTGGTGAAGGTGGAGCTTGATTTAGCGATGCCTCGACGTAGATCATCTTCGGCATGGACATCGACGACCTAGCTTGCTTTTTCTCCGACGAAGCCGACTCTAGAGCCCGGATTCCTTTTGGACAGCGGAGACGACTTGGTTGCGGAGCTATGGAGGTGGAGCACCGGATCTACAAAGGTTATATTTCCGATATCCCATTAGTTAAGTGTTAACTAGTTTACTTTTCGCCTAGTTTTCTAGCAAACGATCCGTAGTCGGGTCTCTCGGCACCCATAAATTTTTATATTGGCATGTTCGATGCCTTGTGAGACCTCATTAGGGTGCCTAGGAACCCTACATATCCCTTCTACACAACATCAGTGTATGAAGTATTTTAAGGATGGTTTCGAGTATACCGTGACGGGAGAACTGAACCCCTTCTCTGTGAACGAGGTCCGCAAATACGAAGATGCCAAATACTTCTTGCCGGATTTCGAAGACACGGAGAAGTGTCACAAGACGGAGAACAAAGCTAACGCCACCATCCCTGTCTTCGGCAGTGATACCGAGGAGGAAGGGGAGATAGTGTATTCAGGTCCGCCCCAGCACAGTAAGCCAGGACTTTCCACTCCTATGTTGATCTTTGGTAGCGACTCGGAAGATGAGATCCACGCTGTATTCTCTGCTCGACCTTCAATACGAAAGTCCGCTGACGAAGAACAAAGTCTACAAGTCGCCATGGTACCGCTTAAACACCATAAAGAACTGGACGCACTTAATATTTACAATGTAGAAGAGCTACAAACATTCTACATCCCTCCCAGGCGAGAGAGCGAGAAAGCAATTTTGTTCTACCACTCTGAAGAAACCAAGGTGGAAAAAGAAATCCGGCATGGCGCGGATCCTACGCTCGACAGGCTTCAGCCTATCCGTCTTCACAGATATTATACAGAGGGTTTGAAAAGACTGCTGAAACGCCAGGGGATATCCTTCAAGCAGACCGTTCAAAAAGCCAAGTTCTATGACAAAGTCTGGAACGTTCCCAGGACTCAACGCAAACTGTCTAATGGGAGAATAGAGACAAAAGGACTTGGATACATCCTGTCAAAGAAACGAGAGCTACTAAACAGCTGCTATGTCATGTATGACTTCGATGAAGAAGCGGATGCTCAATGGGAGGACGTTAATCCTGAGACAGTGAAAGTTCCAAATCCAAAAAAGCCCAGTCCGTCGTTCGAAGAACAAATGGACAAGCTCATAAGGGAAGCAGGTCAAAAAGTCCGGGACGACCATAACCGCGAAATGGTCATCTATGAGAAAGCCAAGATGCAACGCCTCCTTCAACAGGCCATGAAAGATGAAAATGCCGCTCCTTGTCAACCTGTTATAAAGAAGGCTCGGCGCAAAAAGCAGAAATAAGTCGAAAGGCCAAAAAAGCGCTCAACAGCAACAAAGCAGGGCTAAGAAGCCATGCAAACGGGAGTCGAGCGTTATTGATCTATCCCTCATGAAGAAAATGGGTCGAGCGTACTCGTTTCCTCGGGACAAGACGAAGAAGATACTTGATCTTTCTCTAAAACATCAAATGCTTACACTGCCGGAGTCCAAAAACCCCGAACAAGTAGGCGAAGTCTCTGACCCAAACTATTGCTCTTACCACCGAGTAATAGGGCATCCTCTTGAAGATTGCTTCACCTTCAAGAATTGGGTTGAAGATCAGTATCAGCTTGGCAAATTCACTCTGTCTGACAACTGGAGGGTAGCGCCGCCACAGAAGCACGAGCCAAGGCCACGAAAGAAGAACCGGTTCCACATTGGGATTGGAAGAGAATTCGCACCTGTCACATGATTACAATATTAAAAGAAGAGCCCGAGGACATAGATGAGCTCCCTTGGTGCTTCGAAAACAGCAGCGACGAGATAATCTTAGAATTCCCACCAGCGCCAAAAGAGCTGGAAGATGGAATCCATACCACTGCAGATAACCTCAAGAAGATTGAGTTGGGGACGGTAAACGATCCACGACCGACATTCATCAGCGAGTTACTATCTGAAGAAAGGGTAGCTGCGTTAAAGGATGTGCTTCTGCAGCATAGAGATTGCTTCGCGTGGAACTATTCCGAAATACCGGGACTAGATCCAGAAATTGCTGTACACAAATTGGCGATATCCCCGAACATCAAGCCAGTCAAACAGGCGCCGAGAAGAATGCCACTCGAGCTTGAGATGAGCATCAATGCCGAGGTCAAAAAGTTAATCGACTCTGGCTTCATCCAGGAAGTTCAATACTCTGAATGGATCGCCAACATCGTCCCGGTGATGAAGAAAAATGGGATAGTGCGCATATGCGTAGACTTCCGGGATCTCAATAAAGCTTGCCCGAAGGACGATTTCCCAGTGCCAGTCACCAAACTGATGATAGAAAATACGTCCACTCATGAGATTTTCTCCTTCATGGACGGCTCGTCAGGATATAATCAGATAAAAATGCATCCAGAAGACCAGAAGCACACAGCCTTCAGGACCCCTCTAGGAATATTTTGTTACAAGGTGATGCCCTTTGGTCTAAGGAACGCCGGTGCCACCTACCAAAGGGCCATGACGAAGATCTTCGATGACCTTATACACGAAATCGTCGAATGCTATATCGACGATCTCGTGGTTAAAAGCAAATCATACGAGGAACATCTCGAGCATTTGAAGACTGTATTTCAACGCCTTCGACAATATAACTTGAAAATGAACCCGCTCAAATGTGCATTCGGAGTTTCCTCAGGCAAATTCCTGGGATTCATTGTTCGACACCGAGGTATTGAAATAGATCCGTCAAATATCAAAGCGATCATGGAAATTCCTCCGCCGAGAACTCTCAAACAGTTGCGATCTCTCCAATGGAAGCTCGCATACATACGGTGATTTATAGCCAACCTTTCAGGCAAGTGCCGTCCCTATAGCCACCTAATGAAGAAGGGAACCCCATTTGTCTGGGATCACAGATGCCAAGGCGCACTGGACGAGATCAAGCAGTACCTGCAAAACCCTCCAGTATTGGCTGCTCCAGTTAAGGGAAAGCCTCTCATTCTTTACACGACCGCCCTCGAAGGTTCCTTAGGCGCATTATGGGCGCAAGAGAACGACCAAGGGAAGGAAAGGGCACTCTACTACTTAAGTCGAGTTCTGCTGGGGGCAGAAAGCAACTACTCCCCCATTGAAAAACATTGCTTGGCGTTGACTTTTGCGATAACAAAGCTTAGACACTATGCGTTGGCGCATGAAGTCCGTCTTATTTCAAAGGTGGACCCCCTTAAATACTTGATGTCGAAGGCCATGTTGACGGGACGACTCGCTAAATGGACCCTGCTCTTGATGGAGTTCTCGATAACGTATCAACCTCTCAAGGCAGTGAAAGGCCAGGCCATCGTCGACTTCCTCGCTAAGCACCCGATACCTGCCGACTCTCCTCTGAATTGCGATCTTCCAGGTGAACATGCGTTTGATGCGATCGACGGTGATAATACCCGATAGGAATTTTATTTCGATGGAGCATCTTCCATGAAGAAGCACAAACAAAGTACCCCTATAATCAAATCGGGGGTAGGACTCATCTTTGTAACTCCACAAGGAGGGATAATGCGCTACGCGTTCTCCCTAACGGAGCCGAGGACAAATAACGAAGCCGAATATGAAGCTCTGATAGCAGGCCTCGAGATCGCCATCGACATGGGAATTGAAAATCTCCTCATATATGGAGACTCCCAACTGGTCGTTAGTCAAGTAAACGGCGAATACCAGACATGCAAACCAGAATTGGTGAAGTATGGCGAAAAAGTGCAACAGCTGTTGACCCAAATTCCCTCCTATACTTTGGAAAGCATACCGCGCGCGGAAAACAGCAAAGCAGACGCGTTGGCCAAACTTGCTAAAGAACTGGCTGACGAGAACCTCGATGACGTTAGAATCGTGGTACAAAGCCGTCGGGTGCTTGCCCCAGCAGAAATATCTCTGGAATCATCCGAAGAAAAAGGAGCGAGCGAGCAGACGACCCTGCAAGTAAAAGATTGGAAAAATGCCGAGGATTGGAGAGAAGTCTTCATAGATTACTTCAAGTCCAACGAATGCCTGAAGAAGCGTCCACAAGGCATCAGCTCATGAAATGAGTCCTGTCTTTCGCCTTCGTCAACGATACTCTGTACAAGAGGTCATTTGATTCTCTGTGGCTGAGATGCTTATGACCTGACGAAGCAAAAAGGGTCGTCCAGGAAGTTCACGACGGACTTTGCGGTTCTCACCAAGCAGGCCCAAAGATGAAGTTGAAGATCAAACGGATGGGCTACTATTGGCCCTCGATGATCCAGGACTGCCTCGAATATGCGAAGCAATGCCACTCATGCCAAATTCATGGGGACTTCATCCATCAGCATCCGAATCCGCTACATCCAACTGTGGCTAGCTGGCCATTCGAAATGTGGGGGACTGATATAGTCGGCCCCATCGAACCAGCATCGTCTAGAGGACATCGTTTCATCCTAGCGACGACTGACTACTTCTCTAAGTGGGCAGAAGCAGTACCGCTGAGGGAAGTAAAGATGGAGAATATCCTCTACTTCTTCAAGACGTACGTCATATATCGGTTTGGAACTCCGCGACGGATCATCTCCGATAACGGGCCAGCTTACAGGAGCCACAAGATCAGTCGCTTTGCGCAACAGCATAATATAGACTGGAGATATTACTTGGTTTATAATCCGCGAGCTAACGGTCTAGCTGAGGCCTTCAACAAGACCTTGACAAAGATCATGAAGAAAACAGTGTCACAAAATAAGAAGGACTGGCACGAAAGGATGCAAGAGGCTCTGTGGGCATATCGAACTACGTTTAAGATGGCCACGAACACAACGCCGTATGCGTTGGTATTTGGGACGGAAGCAGTGCTCCCCCTCGAGATAGAGTTACCCTCTCTACGAGTGGCAGTCCACTATGAGCCGACGGACGAAGAAAATGCTCACCTTCGGCTTGAGGAGCTTGACGCCCTTGATGAAACCCGGCTCATAGCGCAGCAAAATCTGGAAGCTTATAAAGCAAAAATGACGCGCTCATATGAAAGATTGATCCGGCCAAGGACATTCCGCCAAGGCGAACTTGTGTTAGTGGTCAAAAGGCCTATGATCCCCAATCACGCCAAGCGGGGAAAATTCGAGCCAAACAATGAAGGCCCGTATGATTGAAATGAATTCTTGATGTGTGTATCAAATAAGTATCAATTCAAATAGTCCCCGAATTCGGCGCCATTTGATTAATCGTAAAATGTATTATTTGTGTAAATCGAATAAAGCGAATAAGTTTCTATGTGTCGGTAATATTGAATAAAATTCACAATCAAAGAATTATATTTGACCGCAATCAATTACGGTGTCGATTGTAGATCGTAAGAGAGTGCGGATCGTCTACAGGGATTGTGCGATTCGTTTCTGTATTTAATTTGTTTGAATTGAAAAGTTAATCGAAAAGAAAAGAAAACATGATTCAAGAATTTATCGATTGATTCAGGTGTCACGAGTTTAATCAAGAATCAAGAAAATGATAAACAATCGAGAATCAGGGTTTCGATGATATTTCCAACCAAATGTCAAGAATCTAAATGAGGCTCGTAGGAATCGATCGGATCTATAGACGTGATGTAATCTCAAGATTTCGTGTTCTTGTCCTTCGAAGGATTGATACTAGATCGATGATGATCAACGAGAGTTAGGGCTTTCTTGATGAAACTAGGGTTTCATCTTTTAACCCTTGTTCTTTCGTTGATATCATTCGCATTCCAGCCTCTAACAATTTCAAGAAACGATCGTAACTCCCCAATCTCGAGCGATATCAATCAAGAAAGCATCGCAACGAATTGGGTCGTCGATTCTTGATCTTGCTAGGGTTTACAAAACTCGTAGGATTCAAGAATCGATTTAAAATATATTACATCATCATTCTATTGATCGTCTCGACTCCTCGACGAGCGGAGTATTACTCAAACATCACAACAAGAATTACAACTAGAAATTTAGATTGAATCATGATGCAAGAATTTAAAGAAAACAAGATAAAAGAATATCACCTTTTATTTATATCAACAATTTGATTACAGTCGCTCAAGAACTATAAGAGGAAGAACTAAATTGTCGAATTGGCTTCGCTCGGCTCCGTGAGTCGCGGATCGGCTTGGACCACTTGCTCTGTTGAAGATCGGCTCGGCTCATAAAAGGTTGCAATGCTTCTTGCTTGATGGATACTTGGGATCTTGGCTTTTGATTGGAATTAGGGTTAGGGTTTCACACAAGTCCTCTCACTAGACTTGTGGAAGAAGATGAAAGAGAGAGATAGAATGGCTCTAAATTGGCTACTAAAAATGAACTAGTCAAGGATCAAGTCCTTTTTCCAAGTGAATGAATCCCCTTTTACAAGTGAGCCTAGGGTCTTATTTATAGACTTCCCAAACCCTAAGCCTTGAGAAGTTCCCTCCAAAAGTTTGTTGAAAGACTTCTAGAAGTAGTTAGTTAGGCTTAGCTTAGGGTTTAAGCTAGGGTTTAGGGAGAAGTTTCTAGAATACAAGGCTAGTTTAGTGTTGGTCCCAAAGCTTGCTGATCTGGCAGAAGTCTCTGCTCTGGAATTTGCATAGGTTTTCTGAAGTGTGGAAGATGTGGTAGACACTCTGCAGCAAAATTTGGTGGATGACGTGGCAAGACGGCCGCGGAACCGCGGCGCAAGCAGGCTCCGGCCGCGGTTCCGCGGCCATGTTGGAGGCTTGGGCTTTGATCTTTTTGCAGTGGTCTTTGGCTAACATTTTGGGCTTCATCTGATATGTTGATTTGTATTTGTCCCTTTTAATTGATACCAGAACTGAAATCATTGAGTTGGCGTAATGTTTGATCGGTACCATGTAAATTTTTGGCTTTTCTTCTGGATTTTCCTGCACAGATCTCAAAACAAGTGTTGCGCAATATAGGGATGATGCGATGCCATGAAATGTAGTCAATTTCCTTTATAGTGCCGGTTTTAGAGTCTAATACATGTAATCTGATATTTTGCTACAGTTTTGCTAATATGTGAAATATGAATGCCGAACACTTCTATATGAATGCAAAAGATAGGGAAATTGCCGTGTTAAAAATACAATATTTTCGACTAATCAAATTCCCCCCAACTTAATTTCGATCGTCTCGAGCGAACTTTTTATTAAAAAGAGAAGGAGAAAATAAATAGAGAGAAAAAAACTAACTAGCACACTTTCGTAGGCAGCTCGATTGCACTGAGCACGTGCAACAAGCCTTTAAACCTCTAGGTGTCCCTAGTAGGAGGAGTGTTGTCTCCTGAGGGTTTTCAGCGGATTACACCCACAAAATCCAATAATAAAAAAAAGATCATGAATATTACATTTAAAGACAAGAATTGTAAAAGAAAAGCCTTGAAAATTTGGGTTTCCAACTAAGCTAGCTTTTCGGTTGTCATGAGCCCTATCTTAATGGTCATGAAAAGATGTTAGAAATCACGTCCTCTCTCAATAAAACATCGTCTTATTTTTCATTCCTATCTTTCTTCCAAACATCGATCATATAACTCTGCGTGTGTGTAAAGGACATCCCTACACCCGGAGAATTCAATTCAAGCTATCATATTCTTGCCCGTCAGCCTCAGTACTTTTTAATTAATGAATATTTAGATGAGAGTGCTCACACACTTTCATGCGACCGTTAATACTTCTTGAGGTACTAACTGACCGATTACTCCTGTGCTTACTTACTTGGTGTATTTTCCTCGTCTTGCACCACCTCAGGCATAGCTGTGACTCCCAGACCAGTTGGCCTTAGGGCACTAGGTGAAGAAGCATCCTCGCTATACATTTTTATTGCCCTCGGTGATAACAAAAACCAGTGTCCATTTTTCTCACCACTTTATATTTTCTTCATTTCATTTTTTATTTCCTTCATACTTTTGGCTTTAAGACAAGAGCATTTCAAGGTATCCTCTACTATCCCAGGCTTTAAGACGTGTGTAAGTGCGAATAGCAGGGTAGCAACGTTCAAAATGTTTGGCTTCCAGAATAGAAACTATTTCTCAGACTTATTTTTATCCTCAGATTAGTGACGTCTTTCATCTTACTAACCCTTGGGACAACGGCTCATAACTACTTATTACTAGTTCGAATAAGAAAACTTCTAATTTTCTTAGTTTTCTTAAAATTTTCTAATCTCATGGATGTAAATGTTCACTATCTAAACTTTCATTATCTTATTTATATACAAAAAAGTGTAAATATTAAAATATTTTTATACTTGAAAATTTTTAAATTTTTATGGGTTTGAAATTTTTTAAATTTTTATAGATTTTTAAAAGAAAAGAAATGTTTTGTGCTTATGCAAATGATATGCAAATGATGCAAAAATAAGCACAAACCTCCCCCAAACTTGTTTCCAACAGTGTCCTCACTGTTGCCAATAGCTATATCTACAAAACCTGTAAGTCTGGGAGGAATTATTAGTGGGGGCAAAATATATAAGTGAAGAACTTCCCCCAAACTTACTCTTTTCACCCACCTTCATTCAAAAGATGATGCAATGATATACTGGATATGAAGGTGAGACGAAGGAATTTTAATCCAAATAAACTGACCCTTGTAAGAACAAGAGCTCCTCCGTGGGGTCAGTGGAAAAATACGGCTTTAGTCTATGTCCATTTACTTTGAAAAATGTGCCGTTTTTAACATTTTCTACTTCTACTGCCCCGTGCGGGTATACAGACCACACAACAAAAGGTCCCTTCCATCGAGATCGGAGCTTACCCGCGTGAAGGTGTAATCGTGAATCATAAAGAAGGACTTGTTGACCAGGTGAAAATGTTTTCCTCAAAATGTTTTTATTGTGAAAAACCTTAGTCCTATTCTTTGTGATTACAGCGTTATCATAAGCTTCATCGCGGAGTTCGCTTAGCTCATTAAGTTGCAGCTTCCGAAAGTTGCAAGCAAGGTTTAAATCAAAATTTATTTTTTTGATAGCCCACAATGTTTTATGCTCTATCTCGACGGGTAAATGACATGCTTTTCCAAACACTATCCTATATGGAGACATTCCTAGGTCGGTCTTATATGCAGTTCGGAATGCCCAAAGAGCATCCGTCAGTTTGGTCGACCAGTCTTTTCTATTTTTAGCAACAGTTTTCTCCAGGATAAGTTTGATTTGTCTGTTTGAGATTTCAGCCTGCCCGCTTGTTTGGGGATGATAGGGTGTAGAAAGTCGGTGGTTGATTGAGTATTTCCGCATCAGAGTCTCGAAAGATCTGTTCCAGAAATGTGTCCCATTATCGCTAATGATAGCGCGTGGGTGTCCAAATCGCGAAAAGATATTCTCTTTCAAGAACTTAATGACAACTTTCTTGTCATTAGTGCGACATGGAATGGCTTCAACCCACTTTGAGACATAATCAACCGCTAGCAGTATGTACAAATTCCGAAAGGAGTTGAGAAAAGGACCCATAAAATCTATGCCCCAAACATCGAATATTTCAACAACCAAGATGGGTTGCTGAGGCATTTCATTCCTCTGAGAGATTCTACCCATGTACTGACATAGTGTACAGGTTTTGCAATGCTCAAATGCGTCCTTGAATAAGGTCGGCCAATAAAATCCGCATTGCAAAACCTTTTCCGCTGTCTTTCTAGGACCAAAGTGACCCCCATAGGCCTGATCATAACAAAAAGAAAGAACACTCTTGAACTCTTCATTTGGGACACACCGGCGAATGATCTGATCAGGACAATATTTAAATAGATATGGCTCATCCCAGTAATAATGTTTTACTTGGGATAGAAAATGGTATTTGTCCTGTTTTGACCAATCGCTGGGTATCAGTCCCATGGCATGATAGTTCACAATATCCCTGAACCATGGTTCATTGGATACGCTCAAGAGTTGCTCGTCAGGAAACGAGTCATTGATCGGCAGGGTCACAGGGAAAGAAATGATGCGTGAAAGATGGTCAGCTACTTCGTTTTCACATCCTTTCTTATCTTTGATAACAAGATCAAATTCTTGTAATAGTAGGATCCAACGTATTAGTCGACCTTTTGCATCTTTCTTCGCCAGAAGATGTTTTAAAACGGAATGGTCAGTATACACAACTATAGGTGAGCCAATTAAGTAAGGCCTGAATTTTTCTAATGCAAATACAACCGCTAAAAGTTCTTTTTCTGTGGTTGTATAATTGATTTGCGCATTATTCAGGGTCTTACTTGCATAGTAAATCACGTGTGGCATCTTTTCGATGTGCTGTCCTAAGACTGCACCTACTGCAAAATCAGATGCATCACACATTAGCTCAAAGGGGTAGTCCCAGTTTGGTGATGATAAAACGGGGGCTGAAGTGAGTGAGTTTTTAAGTGAGTCAAAAGCTGTCTCGCAATCCGAGTCAAAATGGAAGGTCGTATCCTTGGCCAGGAGAAGAGTTAAAGGTCTAGCAATTTTGCTAAAGTCCTTAATGAATCTCCTATAAAAGCCCGCATGGCCAAGGAAAGAGCGAATATCTTTGACGCTTTTGGGATGAGGGAGGTTTTAAATGACATCTATCTTAGCTCTGTCAACCTCAATGCCTTTCTGTGAAATGACATGTCCAAGAACAATTCCTTCTTGGACCATAAAATGGCATTTTTCCTAGTTCAAAGTCAAGTTCTTCTCTTTGCAACGAGTAAGAACAGCGTCAAGATTTGATAGGCAATCGGAAAAAGAGTCTCCAAAAATCGAGAAATCGTCCATAAAGATCTCCAGGAAATTCTCTACCATATCAGAGAATATCCCCATCTTACACCGCTGAAAGGTAGCAGGAGCATTGCATAACCCAAAGGGCATGCGACTGTAAGCAAAGGTACCAAAAGGACAAGTAAAAGTGGTTTTATCTTGATCCTTTTTGGCGATGGGGACCTGATTATAGCCTGAGTATCCGTCCATAAAACAATAATACTCTCGTCCCGCTAAGCGTTCCAGCATCTGATCAATGAATAGTAGAGGAAAGTGGTCTTTCCTCGTGGCAGCATTGAGTTTTCTATAATCGATACATACACGCCATCCAGTTTGGGTGCGTGTCTGAATCAACTCATTCGCCTCATTGGTTATAATAGTGATGACAGATTTCTTAGGAACGACATGTATATGACTCACCCATTGGCTATCAGAGATGGGGTATATAATACCATTATCTAAGCATTTGACGATCTCTTTCTTGACTGCTTCCTTCATGATGGGATTCAACCGTCTCTGTGGTTCTCGGGTCGGTCTGGTATCATCCATCACATGTATATGATGTTCAACTATCAAGGGACTAATCCCTTTGATGTCTGCCATACTCCAACCAAACGCCTCTTTGTTAGATCTCAATACCGATAAAAATGCATTCTCTTGCTCTAATGCTAGAGAAGCGGATATTATAACCGGTAAGGACTCCTTCTCACCTAAATAAGCATATTTCAGATGAGACGGTAAAATTTTTAGATCTAATTCGTGCGGAGAAATGATAGAAGGAGGGATCATTGAGTGATTTTTTGATTTACAAAGAAGCTCAGAGCCTGTGAAAGATACAGACTGGGGTGGAGAAAATTCAGAAGTGCAGGACTCAAGTGTAGGTAAGGTGTCCTCACTAAGATCTTGTGTGAAATCAAACAGAGATGTGGTAATGTCATCGAGATCAGTAAAGCAAAGTTCCTCAGCTCCACAACTATCGGGAGTGATCTCATGGACAGAGCACACATCTAAAATATGAGCAGAGGGTTCTGATGGCTGACTTCCAACTTTGTAGATATTTAGTTCAATGGTCATATTTCCAAATGATAAATTCATTGAACCGTTTATACAGTTTATAACAGCGTTGGAAGTGGCAAGGAAAGGACGACCTAGAATCACCGGAATTTGGCCCCGGGGGTTTGCTACAGGATGTGTGTCGAGCACAATGAAGTCTACAGGGAAAACAAATTCTCCGACCTTTATCAACACATCCTCTAATTCGCCCCTTAGTTTGGTGATAGATCGGTCTGCCATCTGGAGAGTGCAGTGAGCAGGTTTCAGCTCTCCAATCCCTAATTGCTCATAGACAGAATAAGGGAGTAGGTTAACACTTGCGCCAAGGTCTAAAAGAGCACGATTTATGTTTTTACCCCCAATCGAAATCGATATTGTAGGACATCCTGGGTCCTTTCGTTTCTTTGGTAGCTGAAGAATAAAAGCAGTGCTGATATTATTAGCCATAAAGACCTTCTTCGGCACTTGGGTCTTACTCTTCCTAGTGCACAAGTCCTTAAGAATTTTTGCATAAGCGGGGACTTGTTGAATTGCATTTAGGAGAGGGATATTGATGTTAACCTGTTTGAACATTTCCAAAATTTTCTCCATATGAGGACTCGTTCTATTACCCCTTAACCGGTTCGGGTAAGGAGCTTTCGCAATAAGCGCAGGGTCCATCATAGGAGAAGGAAGAGAGGGTAGACGAGGTCCCAAAAGAGGTGTAGGGACCGTCTGTGGAGAACTATAGGGGTTGGGTTCAGCTGTTGAGCCTAATGGGAAATGGAGAATAGGCTCTCGAGAAGATGGTGTGGTAGAAGAAGAAGGATCAGAAGGAGAAGTGTGTGTGTGTGTAAAGGTCTCAGCCGGGGTGTTGATATGATTTTCAATATCATCAATACCTTCCCCGACATGATTGTTCAGCACTCTTCCCGATCTCAACATTGTGATGGCATTTACATTGTAATGCCCAGGATTCTGTAGGGGTTGAGAGGGAAGTTTCCCTTTTTCTCTCGCACTCATTTCGGCTTTAAGGCGTGCGATTTCAGCTTCCATCGATCTGATACTCTCAGGTTGGGACGCTGAGTTTTTCTTTATCTCACTGACGGAAGATCTAACCTCAGTCGAAACCTCTATGAAATTTGATAAAAGTGATTTCATGGTTTGAGTGAATTTAGAGAATTCGTCAGAACAGGACGACTGCATAAGATTAGACTGTGCAGGAGTGTTGCCCTGGTTTTGGAAATTTTGTGACTGGTAGGGGTGCTGAGTGAGTTGAAGGGGTGCTGTTGTGGTGGAGGAAGAGCCCTTTGAAAATTATTCGTATTTGGAACCGTGTTTTGAGATTAGTTTTGGTTCCAAGCGAAATTCGGGTGATTCCTCCAACCCTGATTGTACGTGGAAGAATATGGATCGTTTCTAGGTCGTTGAAATGTGACATTAGAATGCTCGTGACCTTGAAACGCAGAGTTTAATGGACATTCTTTCGTTAAATGAGACGGATCAGAACAGCACCCACAAACAGTTTTGGGGTGCGACGTTGGGTATAGGGAGGCTGCAGAAAATTTGTGTTCCATAGCGTCGAGCTTCTTTTGCATTGCTGCCATCTCAGCTCGAACACCTATGGACACATCTATTTGGTGTACGCCACCCCTATTCAATGGTTGTGTTCCACTCTCCCACTGTAGTGATTTTTCAGCGAACTCTTCTAAATACTTCCAAGCTTCCCCATCATCCATGGTCATAAATGTACCTTGACACATGTTTTCAAGGTTCTGTTTAGTGTTTGGGTTAATGCCCTCATAAATGATTCGGCAAAGCTCCCATCTCGGGATGCCGTGATGAGGACACTGAACCAACAGATCCTTAAGACTTTCAAACCATTTAGAAAATGGTTCAGCAGGGAGCTGGGAAAATTGATTCAGTTCGCTATGGATTCGAGCTGTCTTTTGGATTGGGTAAAATTTCTTAAGGAATGCAGCGACGAATTCTTCCCAATTCATAATAGAGTATGCGGTAGTGTTATATAGCCACTTCTCGGCTACATCGCACAATGTAAATGGAAGAAGTCGTAGACGCATCGCATCCACTGAAAGTTGTGACGTACACATCATTGCGCATACGTTTTCAAATTTGGTAATGAAAACGTAAGCGTCCTCAGTCTCGAGTCCATGGAATTTGGGTAAAAGGTTGATATACTGGGGCTTAATCTCAAAGTTATCCCCATTGGCTGGTGGTGTGGATAAGCAGGTCGAAAGAGGACCTCGCAGTGGATAACACCTCTCCTGGAGAGAGATGCGGGGTGGATTCTGCGCACCAACGGACGGCGGCAGATTAGGGTTAAAGAAATTTGATGGAGTCGGATCCATCGGTGTGGGTGTGGTAGTGGGTAAAGGAAAGGTAAATGGAGAAATATCGACTTCGGAGTCGATAAAGGGTACGCGGACTAAACGGGCACTAAAATCCCGTGTCCAGCCTATCTTGTACTAAAAAGGGTTAGTACAAGTGGCAGCGTTGGCTTATAATTACGGGTAAATGAATGAATGTGGTGTTTGCTTTGAAAAGGGGAAGGATTTTTGAAAAAATGATGCGACACAACAAATGCAGCACACAAACCCTAGAATCTAGTGGTCACCTAGGTCCGGCTCTAGACCGCTCCTAACTGCCAAAAGACAAGTCGCAGGATAGAATCCTCCACTGCCTCTTTGTTCCCCTGTGGCCAAGTAAGTGCCAGGTAAGTGGGAAGGTACTCCACTACGTAAGTAGTGAGCCTAATTAATAACCACTAGCCTTCGACACACTTTCCTAGGCACCACAAGAAAACGCGGATAAGCAATGAATTACCCACGGCCTTCTTCTGTCCTAATTAAGCGCGACAGTCCTTAGAGTCATCTCTCGATTTCTTTTAGTTAATGTGGGTCAATGCGGATGCAAGTTTTGTGGTTTTCGGGGCCTAGGAAGGGTAATGAAATCCCCACCTAATTTGGATTTGGCCGTGCCCCTTAATATCCGTATTTATAATGCAAACAACCAAGAAACAAAATCACGCACAAATTTAATTTTGCAATTTGCGAGCTGCTATTCTTTGCAAAGAATCCTGCAGAAAATTATCAGTTGGAGCTAAAAAGAGGAGAGAGGAGAAGGTAAGGAAGTACCTGAAGCAAAAATTTTGCAGAGATCCCGCAATAGGCTCCTAATGCCGCCCTTCCGCGGTCTCTTGATGAGATCACTGAACCAAAATTTTTCAGGGAGCTTCTGTAGACTCCCTCAGCTCTTTTGTATATTCCAAATATTTTTCCAAATTTCCAGCAAGATCCAGATCTCCTTGCAATGAAACACAACAAATTGTTTAGGGTTTGCACGAATTTTGATCTCAAAAATCACAATGAAATAAATCTTTCAATTCAAAACTATAATATGAAACGAATTAGCGCGCGATCCCCGGCAACGACGCCATTTTGATTGAAATGAATTCTTGATGTGTGTATCAAATAAGTATCAATTCAAATAGTCCCCGAATTCGGCGCCATTTGATTGATCGTAAAATGTCTTATTTGTGTTAATCGAATAAAGCGAATAAGTTTCTATGTGTCGGTAATATTGAATAAAATTCATAATCAAAGAATTATATTTGACCGCAATCAATTACGGTGTCGATTGTAGATCGTAAGCGAGTGTGGATCGTCCACAGGGATTGTGCGATTCGTTTCTGTATTTAATTTGTTTGAATTGAAAAGTTAATCAAAAAGAAAAGAAAACATGATTCAAGAATTTATCGATTGATTCAGGTGTCACGAGTTTAATCAAGAATCAAGAAAATGATAAACAATCGAGAATCAGGGTTTCGATGATATTTCCAACCAAATGTCAAGAATCTAAATGAGGCTCGTAGGAATCGATCGGATCTATAGACGTGATGTAATCTCAAGATTTCGTGTTCTTGTCCTTCGAAGGATTGATACTAGATCGATGATGATCAACGAGAGTTAGGGCTTTCTTGATGAAACTAGGGTTTCATCTTTTAACCCTTGTTCTTTCGTTGATATCATTCGCATTCTAGCCTCTAACAATTTCAAGAAACGATCGTAACTCCCCAATCTCGAGCGATATCAATCAAGAAAGCATCGCAACGAATTGGGTCGTCGATTCTTGATCTTGCTAGGGTTTATAAAACTCGTAGGATTCAAGAATCGATTTAAAATATATTACATCATCATTATATTGATCGTCTCGACTCCTCGACGAGCGGAGCATTACTCAAACATCACAACAAGAATTACAACTAGAAATTTAGATTGAATCATGATGCAAGAATTTAAAAAAAACAAGATAAAAGAATATCACCTTTTATTTATATCAACAATTTGATTACAGTCACTCAAGAACTATAAGAGGAAGAACTAAATTGTCGAATTGGCTTCGCTCGGCTCCGTGAGTCGTGGATCGGCTTGGACCACTTGCTCTGTTGAAGATCGGCTTGGCTCATAAAAGGTTGCAATGCTTCTTGCTTGATGGGTACTCGGGATCTTGGCTTTTGATTGGAATTAGGGTTAGGGTTTCACACAAGTCCTCTCACTAGACTTGTGGAAGAAGATGAAAGAGAGAGATAGAATGGCTCTAAATTGGCTACTAAAAATGAACTAGTCAAGGATCAAGTCCTTTTTCCAAGTGAATGAATCCCCTTTTACAAGTGAGCCTAGGGTCTTATTTATAGACTTCCCAAACCCTAAACCTTGAGAAGTTCCCTCCAAAAGTTTGTTGAAAGACTTCTAGAAGTAGTTAGTTAGGCTTAGCTTAGGGTTTAAGCTAGGGTTTAGGGAGAAGTTTCTAGAATACAAGGCTAGTTTAGTGTTGGTCCCAAAGCTTGCTGATCTGGCAGAAGTCTCTGGAGTCTTCTGGAATTTGCATAGGTTTTCTGAAGTGTGGAAGATGTGGTAGACACTCTGTAGCAAAATTTGGTGGATGACGTGGCAAGACGGCCACGGATCCGCGGCGCAAGCAGGCTTCGGCCGCGGTTCCGCGGCCATGTTGGAGGCTTGGGCTTTGATCTTTTTGCAGTGGTCTTTGGCTAACATTTTAGGCTTCATCTGATATGTTGATTTGTATTTGTCCCTTTTAATTGATACCAGAACTGAAATCATTGAGTTGGCATAATGTTTGATCGGTACCATGTAAATTTTTGGCTTTTCTTCTGGATTTTCCTGCACAGATCTCAAAACAAGTGTTGCGCAATATAGGGATGATGCGATGCCATGAAATGTAGTCAATTTCCTTTATAGTGCCGGTTTTAGAGTCTAATACATGTAATCTGATATTTTGCGACAGTTTTGCTAATATGTGAAATATGAATGCCGAACACTTCTATATGAATGCAAAAGATAGGGAAATTGCCGTGTTAAAAATACAATATTTTCGACTAATCACCGTACATCATAGATAAAGTTTACCAGGGTGGGGCCTATCTACTCATAGACATGCACGGTGAAAGGCCTTTCAGGCCAATAAACGGTCGCTTCCTAAAGAAATACTACGGTTAATAAGCCACAGCCTAAGTTATTGATAGATGACGACGATTATGTCCGCTCGCTATCTTCCTAAGCTCAAGCTTTATAAAAAGTAGCCGGCCTTCTCCATGACGGACCGAAACGTCTTTAAACTAAAGACGGACCGAAACGTCCTTAAACTGACGACGGACCGAAACGTCCTTAAACTAACGACGGACCGATACGTCCTTAAACTAACGACGGACCGAAACGTCCTTAAACTAATAATAGACCGAAACGTCTTTAAACTAATACCGCAGTATCTTTTAGGCTGATGAGATATAAAAAAATATATAAAAATAAAATTAAAAAAAACGGTATGTCCATAAGCAAAAAGGGCACGGATGAAAACCTGAAAGGGCTCCGTGAGTAAAAACAGCAGGGCTACCGGCGAGTGTTCGTGAAAACCCGAAAGGGCGCGACCTCGTAAAAAAAAAGAGAGAAAAAGAAAATAAAAAGAATAATAAAAAACGGTACGTCCATGAGCAAAATGGGCAAGGATGAAA
Organism: Agapanthus africanus; assembly: GCA_030015575.1. Classification (NCBI taxonomy): domain Eukaryota; kingdom Viridiplantae; phylum Streptophyta; class Magnoliopsida; order Asparagales; family Amaryllidaceae; genus Agapanthus; species Agapanthus africanus. The sequence continues at coordinate 945,840,754 of CM057337.1, forward strand.
ACCCGAAAGGGCTCCGTGAGTAAAAACAGCAGGACTACCGGCGAGTGTTTATAAAAACCCGAAAGGGCGCAACCTCGTCAAAGGACACTTATAGGGTCCTCTCGACCTTATAAGGAGAAACCACCCACATGAGATCCTTACGACTCACAAGGGAGAAGCACACTTAGGGATCCCTACGATTCCTAAGGAGAAAATACACTTGCGAGATCCTCATGACTCGTAAGGAGAACTCTCTTATGGGACCCTCACGGCTCATAAGATTTGAAAGTCTTAAGTTACAGAGACCTAAACCTGTGCTTAAGCAACTCCCAACCTTCGATACTGCCCTATAAGTGGCTCAATACTGACCCTTGTATACAATCCACGGGCGCGAATAAACATTTCCCTAACCAAGTCTCATCCGTGACTGGGGATATGTTCGTATGACCCTTGTAGGTCCTCTCGACTTACAAGGAGAAAACCCTACTGTAGGATCCTTACGACTTACAGAGGAACATACACTTAGGAATCTTCACGATTCTTAAGGAGAAAATACACCTACAAGATCCTCACGACTTGTAGGGAGAGATAACTTCGTGAGACCCTTACGGCTCATGAAGTCAAAAGCCTTAGTCTACAGGACCCTAACCCTGGTCGCTAAGCCACCTTTGTTCGACATTGACAGAGGCAGAAGATTATTCGTTCCTGGTAATATCCCAGTTGTAGCGGTGCTGATGCCGAAATTGGTCTACAGCAAAAAGCCAATAGGCCGCATATGCATACGAAATAGCCGAAATGATAGGGCAACTTGCAATAAAAAACAGCAAGTAAAGAAAATGTATGCATGGAAAATAGCCGAAATGATTGGACAACTCGCAATAAAAAGCAGTGAGTAAAAATAAAATAAATAGCCGAAATGATTGGGCACCACGAAAAATAGCCGAAATGATTGGGCAATCGCGACCTTAGCGATATAAAAGCTGAAATGATAGAGCATCGCGGAAATAAAATAAAATAAAAAGAAGAAATGATAAAACTTTAGCCCTACAGTTAAGATCACATCAATCCCTGTATACAATCCAAGGCGTAAACAAAGAGGGACCATACTTTCCTAACAGGCTTCGCCAGGAGACGAAGCCAAATCTCGACGGTTCAGTCCAACTCCGAAGAAACTAGTGTCTTCAACAGATACCTCGACTCACGGATACAAACACTCCTTGACGAGAGCCTCCTGATCCGCGTTGACTCGCAGAGCCACCAGTGCCTCCGTGGGTAATTCTCGACTCGTTTCAAACCCCAAGGAAACAAATAATCCTTGGCGCTTGGGAAACAAATAATCCCTAGCAAACTCCTCGACTCACGGATACAAACACTCCTTGATGAGAGCCTCCTGATCCGCGTCGACTCACAGAGCCACCAGTGCCTCCGTGGGAAATTCTCGACTCGTTTCAAACCCCAAGGAAACAAATAATCCTTAGCGCTTGGGAAACAAATAATCCCTAGCAAACTCCTCGACTCACGGATACAAACACTCCTTGACGAGAGCCTCCTAATCCGCGTCGACTCGCAGAGCCACCAGTGCCTCCGTGGGAAATTCTCGACTCGTTTCAAACCCCAAGGAAACAAATAATCCTTGGCGCTTGGGAAACAAATAATCCCTAGCAAACTCCTTGACTCACGGATACAAACACTCCTTGACGAGAGCCTCCTGATCCGCATCGACTCGCAGAGCCACCAATGCCTCCGTGGGAAATCCTCGACTCGTTTCAAACCCCAAGGAAATAAATAATCCTTGGTGCTTGGGAAACAAATAATCCCTAGCAAACTCCTTGACTCACGGATACAAACACTCCTTGACGAGAGCCTCCTGATCCGCGTCGACTTGCAGAGCCACCAGTGCCTCTATGGGAAATTCTTGACTCGTTTCAAACCCCAAGGAAACAAATAATCCTTGGTGCTTGGGAAACAAATAATCCCTAGCAAACTCCTCGACTCATGGATACAAACACTCCTTGACGAGAGCCTCCTGATCCACGTCGACTCGCAGAGCCACCAATGCCTCCGTAGGAAATCCTCGACTCGTTTCAAACCCCAAGGAAACAAATAATCCTTGGCGCTTGGGAAACAAATAATCCCTACCAAACTCCTCGACTCACGGATACAAACACTCCTTGATGAGAGCCTCCTGATCCGCGTCGACTCGCAGAGCCACCAGTGCCTCCGTGGGAAATTCTCGACTCGTTTCAAACCCTAAGGAAACAAATAATCCTTGGCGCTTGGGAAACAAATAATCCCTAGCAAACTGTTCATAACATAATATTGCATTTTGTATTCCCCATTCTTATGCATTTTACAACGAAAACAGGTGCTTTTGACCCATGTCTGTTACATGTTACAGGTTACAGGTTCTTGGCGCGAAAACAGTGAAAAACACAAAAGACGACACAAAAGAAGGATTTTTGACCAACAAATAACAAGATCTTAGTAAAGCCCATCAGAAGAACGGTTCACCATCAACAAGGCGACGCAAGATCCAAATTTGCGAGAAAAAAGCGGTTAAAAGATCCATCGCAAAGTGTTCACTGAAGATCTGGAATCACTGTAGAAGCCCAAATGGAAAAAGAACTGAAGAAATAAAAAGAACAGAAGAACCTGAAGAAGCCCAGAAAAGCCCATCAGATGACTCCACTAAAGGGCCGCGGAACCGCGGCCCAAGCGCGCCCATGCCGCGGTTCCGCGGACGTTTGAAGCCCTAATGCGCAGGAAATTTTGCCATAATTCTTTGGCGGCTGTGGAAAGATTTTCTAGGGGTATATTTGTAATTGTAGACATACGGTGCAATTGTAAACCTAGGGTTTCTATGTCCTATAAATAGAACCCAAGACCTTGTATTTTCTTATGCCTCTTCTCATGAATAAAATTCTGTTTTCTTGAAGTTAGAGCGCATCAACAGTAAGTAGGTTATTTTCCTTGCAGTAGTTGTAGTTTTTCATATCTGCTCTTATTTTCTCGCCTTAGTTTAATTTAGTTTAGCTTTTATTAACTTGCAATCGATGTTTTCTCTCTTTAATAAACTCTTTTTTTTTTCATCCCCTCAATGAGCGAGTAGTTTCCTCACTTGTTAGGGTTAGGAATAGGGAAGGATTTGAGAGATGAAGATCTCTCATCTCTTTTCGTTGCTAAACTTTTTTGAACATTAGAACTCCATGCATACCTTTTTATTCCGCTCCCTACGGCACTTTTACCCTCAAGGTAACGGTGATTCCGTAGTCTAAAGGCCCGGATTTTAAGGTTTTCCATGGAGGTTAGGGTAAAGATTAAGAAAGGAAGGACAAGGATCTAGAGGAAGAATCAATCTTCCAAATCATCCTAATCCCCTTTGTTAAGATTTACCATAACACTAGTATGATACATTTAATTAATGGCAATGGAAAGAGATGTAGATCTTTGTTTACCAAATTTTCCCTAGACCTAATCCTAGCAAGTTTCTAATCCTAGTCTCATACAACTTCAATTTTTAGGTTTAATTATAAATCCAAACACCATTTGGAATTAACTCGTAAGAACTTAAAGGAGATTTACACATCGCTGTGGACCGACCCGTATTCACCGGCTAGCTTCATGCGACGCCGTTCTTGATTGCGGTAAATATTTTTGATCGACAAAAGCTCTCTTAATCAAATGGCGCCGTTGCCGGGGATGGCGTAAAATTTTCTTTTTGTAATTTCGGGTTAATATAAAATCTAAAAAAATCATAAAAATCTGAAAAATTCCAAAAATAAAAAAATTTATCATCTTTTATTGTTTGAAGGGTTTCTTTGTGAATCTTTGCAGGATTGACAGATCTGAAACAATACAGAAGGAGAATCAGGAAAGGGTACATCAGAACAGAGGTAGATTGCTATAGAAGAGCCGTACAAATTTTTTCAGAGCACGATCCCTCCTTATCACCGTGGAACCGCGGCCTAGGGGTGTCATCGGTGGCGGAAACGCGGTCTTGTGGAGTCTTCTCTGCACGAAAATTGCTTGGTTTGTTTCCTCATTCTCCCCTCTACAAATCCCCATATATCTTTTGCCAAATCTTCTACAGGATTCTTTGCGCTAAAAATCTTCTTCCCCCTTCCAATAATTGATTTTCTGCAGGATTCATTGCGCCGCGCTAAAAAGCAAATTGATTGCAAGTGATTTACTGCTTTGCATACTTTAATCTGACTTTAAGGGGCTATTGACCAATTCAGTTTGGGTGGGGATTTCATCACCCTTCCCAGGACCCCAGAAATCACTTAAAGCATTTGCATTGACCACTTTTAATTTAAAAAATATTAGACTCAGCCCTAAGGACCTCGAGCTCAATAGGACAGAGGACTAGTATAGGCATCGGCCGTTTATCCTAACCGACATTGCGGTGTCTAGGCTAGTGGTTTTTAATTAGGCCCACTGTCGTGGTGGTTCCTTCCTACTTACCTGGCCGTACGTGTCCATGAAGAGGCGGTTTGTGGTCCTATCTCTAGCCCTTTGGAACAGTTAGGAGCTGTCTAGCTGACTTAGGTGACCCTAGACTTAGGCCTGATTGTGCATGTGTGGTTAATTGCATTTGTGTCACTAGTCTCTTTTCAAAATCTTTTTGCAAAAGCTCACTTAAAAAGAAAAAGGAAAATCTTTTCAAAACTTGCAACTTGTCGCTAAAGAATCGTTGCACTCACTTACACCACTTCTTCTCATTGACGTTTTCTTACCTTCACATTCTGTCTTTCATCTTTCGACTACACTAACCCTTTTAGTGTATGTCCGGTTGGACTAGGGACCCTAGCGCCCGATTAGTCCGTGTTTCGTTGGTACCGACCGACGAACCTTTCGACTCCGAAGTCGAAATCTTGTCCACTTCTTCACTTTCACCATCACATTCTTCCGAAGGTATGTCGGGATACGATCCTAACAACACCTTACCGACGGGAATAATTCCACCTCCGTTAGGTGCGAATAACCCGAATCACCCACCTGTCGAAGCGCCCGCACGAGTCACGCTCCAGGATCCTTTCTACCCCATCCGCACCACCCTTCCCACTTGTCTTTCCCTCCCACCGGCTAATGGGGACAATTTTGAGATCAAACCCCACTTCATCAACATGCTGCCTAAGTTTCATGGTTTGGAATCCGAAGATGCATATATCTTTATCAACAAATTCCAAAACGTTTGCGCCATGATGAAAACTACCCAATTAAGTGATGACGCTATAAGGCTAAGGGTCATTCCTTTCACCTTATATGACCTAGCCGAGAAGTGGCTATACAGCACCGCATCACACTCAATTAGAAATTGGGACGAGATTGTGAAATCTTTTCTTAAAAAGTTCTATCCTCATCACAAAACTGCTAAAATCCGTAATGAGATTATACAATTTTCACTGCTTCCTGCCGAACCATTTTGGAAATGTTTTGAAAGATTCAAAGACCTACTCGTTCAATGCCCTCACCATGGGATCGAAAGATGGCAACTTTGCCAAACATTATACGAGGGATTGAACCCGGCAACGAAGCAGTTGCTAGAAACCATTAGTCAAGGTCACTTTCTGTCCAAATCTAGTGAGGAAGCATGGCAGTTTCTTGAGGATCTTAGTGAACAAACAATTCAGTGGGAAAGCACCAAGACCACATCATCATCTTCTTCTATTGGTCAACCTAGGGCAGGCATACATCAAGTAGATATGTCAATTGCTATGAAGGCCGAGATGGCCGCTCTTACTAAAAAGCTAGAAGCGCTTGAGACCAAAATCTCAGCACCTTCTCCTGCCCCTATTGTGCCCCCACGAACTGTTTGTGCTTGTTGTTCGGATCCATCACATCTCACTGAAGAGTGTCCTTACACTGCATCCACTCAAGGACAAGATCAAGTCAATGCTGCCTTTCAGCAACGATAAAGAAATGATCCATACTCTTCAACATACAATCCGGGTTGGAAGAGCCACCATAATTTCGCTTGGAACCAAAATCAACAATCCCAAGGAAACAACAATTTTCAAAGGGCTCCTCATCCACAACAACAAGCACCTCCACAAACTCAATTTCAGCAACCTCTCCAACAGCAACCTTACCCTAATCAGATGAACAATTTTGTGCCCAACAATTTGGTTCTCCCTCAAATTGCTGTTAGCTCGCTCGAAAGAAGTCTAGAAGCATTCCTAAAGCAATCCGCACAGTCCACAGCTAGGATAGAGACTTCTGTTCAATCTTTGGTGCAAAACAGTGCCTCACACGATCAAAGCACAAAGCTATTGAGGCACAAATTGCACAACTCAACGCAGCATTGAAAGAGCGAGAGAAAGGAAAACTTCCGTCTCAACCACTCCCAAATCCTGGTCACGCACATGTTGCACATGAACAGCAGAATCATAACGTGAATGCTGTGACTACGTTGAGATCAGGAAAAGTGCTGCAAAACAATGTGGGTATTCACCATGACACCTTTGCCGGTGGTTCTTCATCTTCCTCTTCTTCTTCGTTAGAGCCTATTTTCCATCCTTCACATGGCTCTACTTCTTCTATCTCGAACGGACCCTCTCCTTACAACACGAACACATCTACACGGGGTTCCGTTCCAACTCAACAATCTGATCCGCAAAAATTGGACTCAACAACTTTTCAAAATTTTTCTTTTCCAAATCGGTTGAGATCCAATAAACCAACTCCACAGATGGAGAAGATTGTAGAGTTGTTCAAACAGGTTAGCATAAATATCCCTCTTTTGGATGCAATCCAACAAGTTCCTTCATATGCAAAAATCTTAAAGGACTTATGCACCAAAAAGAGGAAGTCACAAGTACCAAAGAAAGTTTTCGTGGCTAGTGCTGTTAGTGATGCTCTTGTCAATTCTTTACCCCCAAAGCACAAGGACCCCGGTTGTCCTACTATTTCGATCACAATTGGGAGCAAGACCATCAATAGAGCACTATTAGATCTTGGTGCTAGTGTCAATTTGCTACCTTATTCGGTGTACGAACAATTAGGCGTTGGAGAGCTTAAGCCTACTCATTGTACTCTCCAAATGGCCGACCAATCAATCACCCATCCTAGGGGAGAATTGGAGGATGTGTTAATTAAAGTAGGGGATTTCATTTTTCCCGTTGACTTTATTGTTATGGATACACAGCCTGTCGCTAACCCCCGTAATCAAATTCTGGTGATACTTGGTCGACCATTCCTCGCGACTTCTAACGCAGTAATCAACTGTCGTAACGGTTCAATGAATTTATCTTTTGGCAAGATGACAGTTGAACTTAACATTTTCAAGTTAGGAAGTCAGCCTTGCGAGCCTAATTCTAGCGTACTTGATGTGTGCTCGATCAATGAGATCGCGGAGGAGGACTGTGAGTTCGAGAATTTCATGTTTGATCACAGTAATATTGACGCCACTAGTACGTTCCTCCTAGAATCCGACACAGCTTTCACGACGGACAAAGATCATGAGTATTTCACCTTTGTTGATGATCTTGAAGACTCTCCACTCGAGTTTGAGTCTTTTGCTTTTTCGGATGAGTTAGTTGAACCATCCGACTCGGTAGCGTACACTCAATTTGAACCTTTGATGGAATCCTTCGAGTTTGAAACAGTTACTCCATTGTTACCATCTATTGTTTCACCACCTAAACTCGAGCTAAAGCTTTTGCCGTCACACCTAAAATATGCTTATCTAGGTGAAAATGAGACCTTACCAGTTATCATATCAGCCTCTCTAGCGCTTGAGCAAGAGAAGGCTCTTTTAACGGTCTTATACAATAATCGGCAAGCTTTCGGCTAGTCTATGGCAGACATCAAGGGGATTAGTCCCCTCATAGTCGAACATCTTATACACTTGATGGATGATGCTAAGCCGGCAAGGGATCCTCAAAGACGCCTCAACCCCATCATGAAAGAGGCGGTCAAGAAGGAGATTGTTAAGTGTCTTGATAGCGGTATTATTTACCCTATCTCGGATAGCCAATGGGTTAGCCCCATTCATGTCGTGCCAAAGAAATCGGACATCACGGTCATCACCAATGAGGCAAATGAGTTAATTCCCACTCGCACCCAAACTGGGTGGCGAGTTTGCATCGACTACCGAAAACTCAATGCCGCGACAAGGAAGGACCACTTTCCTTTACCATTCATTGACCAAATGCTAGAACGATTGGCGGGGCACGAATTCTACTGCTTTTTAGATGGCTATTCCGGTTATAATCAAGTCCCCATAGCTAAAGAGGATCAAGACAAGACTACATTTACTTGTCCCTTTGGCACTTTGCTTATCGTCGCATGCCTTTTGGGTTATGCAATGCACCCGCTACATTTCAGCGGTGTATGATGGGGATCTTTTCAGACATGGTGGAGAAGTTTTTGGAAATCTTTATGGATGATTTCTCCATTTTTGGTGACTCCTTCGATGAGTGTTTACGACATCTTGACGCAGTTCTCACCCGCTGTAGGGAAAAGAACTTGACTTTGAATTGGGAGAAGTGCCACTTTATGGTACGAGAAGGCATTGTCTTAGGACATGTAATCTCGCAAAACGGCATAGAGGTTGATAAAGCTAAAATCGAAGTCATTTCTAATCTTCCTCCTCCTAAATGCGTCAAAGATATCCGAGCTTTCCTTGGCCATGCCGGTTTCTATAGACGGTTCATCAAGGACTTTAGCAAGATTGCTAGACCCTTGACTCTCTTGTTGGCTAAGGACACTACTTTTGTTTTTGACTCAACTTGCATGAAAGCGTTCGAGTCTTTGAAACACTCACTCATTTCTGCGCCCATCCTTTCATCTCCAGACTGGACGCACCCTTTTGAAATTATGTGCAACGCATCAGATTTTGCCATTGGTGCTGTTCTTGGACAGCACATTAGCAAGTTGCCGCATGTAATTTACTACGCTAGCTGAACATTAAATGAGGCCCAATTAAACTACACAACAACAGAAAAAGAGTTTTTAGCGGTTGTGTTTACACTTGAAAAATTTAGGCCTTATTTAATCGGCTCTCCAGTTATAGTGTACACGGATCACTCAGCTCTTCGCCACCTTTTTGCGAAAAAGGATGCTAAGTCTAGGCTAATACGTTGGATCCTTTTGTTGCAAGAATTTGACCTTGTTATAAGGGACAAAAAAGGATGTGAAAACGTAGTGGCAGATCACCTTTCACGACTTCCTTCTTCGCCTACACTTGAACTTCCTATCACTGATGTTTTCCCCGATGAGCAACTCTTGACCGTTTCTTGCGAACCATGGTTCGCCGATATTGTAAACTACTTAACCACCGGCTTGATACCTAAAGATTGGTCGAAACAAGACAAACTACGATTTTTGTCCCAAATAAAGCATTTTTACTGGGATGAACCTTATCTTTTTAAATACTGTTCCGACCAAATCATTCATCGGTGTGTACCTGAAAATGAGGTTAAGAGTGTGCTGTCTTTTTTCCATGATCAAGCATGTGGCGGGCACTTTGGCACAAAGAAGACAGCCGAGAAAGTTTTGCAGTGTGGTTTCTATTGGCCACGACTCTTCAAAGATGCATTCGAATACTGCAAAACTTGCTCCCGGGGCCAACACTTGGGCCGGATATCGCGGAGAAACGAAATGCCGCTCCAACCAATTTTGGTTGTAGACATTTTTGATGTTTGGGGTATAGACTTCATGGGACCATTTCCTAACTCTTTTGGAAATGTGTACATTCTTTTGGCTGTTGACTATGTTTCCAAGTGGGTCGAGGCTGTACCAAGTCGAACGAATGACAACAAGGTTGTCGTTCGATTTCTAAAAGAACACATCTTTTCTCGATTTGGGCACCCTCGCGCAATAATAAGTGATAATGGTTCTCACTTTTGCAATAGGACTTTTGAGTCCCTAATGCGCAAATACTCTATCACCCATAAGCTGTCAACGCCATACCATCCCCAAACATGTGGGCAAGCCGAGATCTCGAATCGACAAATTAAGCAAATCTTGGAGAAAACGGTTTCTAAAAACCGTAAAGATTGGTCACTAAAATTGATCAATGCACTATGGGCTTTCCGTACTGCATATAAGACCGATCTTGGCATGTCCCCATACCGGCTTGTCTACGGGAAGGCGTGCCACCTCCTAGTAGAAATTGAGCATAAGGCATTTTGGGCCATTAAAGAGCTGAATCTATCTTTAGGATATGCGGGCAGCAATCGAAAGCCGCAATTGAATGAATTGGAGGAGCTGCGGGATGAGGCATATGATAATGCCGTGATTGCTAAGAACCGAGTTAAGGTATTTCATGATAAAAACCTTTTGCGAAAAACATTTAAACCAGGTCAACAGGTTTTATTATATGATACTCGGTTACATTTTCATCCCGGCAAGCTCCGTTCTAGATGGAGAGGACCTTTTGCAGTCCGCACCGTTTATCCGCACGGTGCGGTTGATCTTGAGAATTCAGAAGACGGTACTTTATTCAAAGTAAATGGACATCGATTGAAACCGTTCTTCTCAGCGGACCATTCGGAGGAGCTCCTGCTTTTACAGGAGCCGTTCTACACCGACTGATTTTCCTCCACCTTCGCCCCCGAATTTCCATTTTTTCTAAGACTTTATTTCAAATAAGTTTGGGGGTGTATATAATATGTAAATATAATAATAAGCAGGAACTCGCCGATATTATCAACCCACTTGGTGCAGCATGACAGTGAGGACACTCCATTGTAAGTTTGGGGGTATGTTCGGTAAGTTTTCCTTTTGCATTCATATGTATATTTCTGCATTGCATCTTTATATAAAAAATCATAAAAATTTGAAATTTTGAAAAATACAAAAAAAATTAGAAAACAGAAAAACCCATAAAAATTGAAAAAATTCAAAAATTATAAAAATTAATGTATTCAATTCTGCTTAATTGACTTGAGTTTGATAAATAGGTTAACGGGCTAGGAAAAACTAAATCTTAGACTTAGCAAATTAAAAACCCTAAAAATAACCTTCCTTAGAATTTAACTGTGGAAAGTATATGTCTTTGTAGGTTATTTAGAAATAGGCAAATTTTGGATTCACTTCTTGGGCTAAGTCAAAATGAGGGAAGAGTATTGATGTTCTTATTAGAGAATAAGTTTGAAAAATAGTTCCAAGCTTAAGTCGAGATTCTGAAAACATATACCCTACAAAATGCACAAACACGCACCTTGAAACTTGGATTAGTAGAAGAGACCTTGAAATACTCTTGTCTAAAGTCCTTAGCACAATGAAAATAAAAAGAAAAAAAAAGTGAATAAAGAAAAAATGGACACTGGTTTTTGTGATTACTTAAGGCTGTAAAAATAGAAAAATATTTAGCAAGGGTGCTTCATCACCTAGTGCCTTAGACCAACTGGTTTGGGAGCCACTGCTAAAAGCCTTGGGTGTTGCAAAACTAGGAAGTAGCTTTAAAGTGCTAACGCATCTTGTAATCGGTTGTTGGTACCTCAAGAAGTATTAACAGTCGCATGAAGGATGTGAAAGCGAAAATTCACCAATTAATAAGTGCTTTAGACAATGGACGGGAGTACGATTGCTTGATTTGAATTTCCAAGTGTAGGGGTGATATTTACACACACGTGGGGATATGTGATTGGAGTTTAGATAAGAGAAAGGAATGAAGAATATAACTTGTATCTTTGATAGAGTTGAGAGAAATTTCTAAGTGGAGATGAAACTCTAGAAGGAAAACTTAAGAAATGCCGAAAGCTAGGTAATTCTACAGGATATATATAATCTTAAGTTAAATAATGAGGAAGTGTGAAGAATATGGGTGGATACTTTGCGGGTCGACGATAATAGAATTCCTTGTTAGAAAACCTAATTGGAGAACAAAAGTCGAAAAACCAAATTGATTGGATTTTGTGGGTGTAATCCGCTGAAAACCCTCAGGAGACAACACTCCTCCTACTAGCGACACCTAGAGGTTTAACGGCTTGTTGCACGAGCTCAGTGCAATCGCGTTTCCCTACGAAAGTGCGGTTACGATTTTAGTGAATAAATAATAAGTTTGCTCGAGGGCGAGCAAAAGATAAGTTTGGGGGTATTTGTTCATAACATAATATTGCATTTTGTATTCCCCATTCTTATGCATTGTACAACGAAAACAGGTGCTTTTGACCCATGTCTGCTACATGTTACAGGTTACAGGTTCTTGGCGCGAAAATAGTGAAAAACACAAAAGACGACACAAAAGAAGGATTTTTGACCAACAAATAACAAGATCTTAGTAAAGCCCATCAGAAGAACGGTTCACCATCAACAAGGCGACGCAAGATCCAAATTTGCGAGAAAAAAGCGGTTAAAAGATCCATCGCAAAGTGTTCACTGAAGATCTGGAATCACTGTAGAAGCCCAAATGGAAAAAGAACTGAAGAAATAAAAAGAACAGAAAGAAGCCCAGAAAAGCCCATCAGATGACTCTACTAAAGGGCCGCGGAACCGCGGCCCAAGCGCACCCATACCGCGGTTCCGCGGCCGTTTGAAGCCCTAATGCGCAGGAAATTTTGCCATAATTCTTTAGCGGCTGTGGAAAGATTTTCTAGGGGTATATTTGTAATTGTATACATGCGGTGCAATTGTAAACCTAGGGTTTCTATGTTCTATAAATAGAACCCAAGACCTTGTATTTTCTTATGCCTCTTCTCATGAATAAAATTCTGTTTTCTTGAAGTTAGAGCGCATCAACAGTAAGTAGGTTATTTTCCTTGCAGTAGTTGTAGTTTTTCATATCTGCTCTTATTTTCTCGCCTTAGTTTAATTTAGTTTAGCTTTTATTAACTTGCAATCGATGTTTTCTCTCTTTAATAAACTCTTGTTTTTTTTCATCCCCTCAATGAGCGAGTAGTTTCCTCGCTTGTTAGGGTTAGGAATAGGGAAGGATTTGAGAGATGAAAATCTCTCATCTCTTTTCGTTGCTAAACTTTTATGAACATTAGAACTCCATGCATACCTTTTTATTCCGCTCCCTACGGCACTTTTACCCTCAAGGTAACGGTGATTCCGTAGTCTAAAGGCCCGGATTTTAAGGTTTTCCATGGAGGTTAGGGTAAAGATTAAGAAAGGAAGGACAAGGATCTAGAGGAAGAATCAATCTTCCCAATCATCCTAATCCCCTTTGTTAAGATTTACCATAACACTAATATGATACATTTAATTAATGGCAATGGAAAGAGATGTAGATCTTTGTTTACCAAATTTTCCCTAGACCTAATCCTAGCAAGTTTCTAATCCTAGTCTCATACAACTTCAATTTTTAGGTATAATTATAAATCCAAACACCATTTGGAATTAACTCGTAAGAACTTAAAGGAGATTTACACATCCCTGTGGACCGACCCGTATTCACCGGCTAGCTTCATGCGACGCCGTTCTTGATTGCGGTAAATATTTTTGATTGACAAAACCTCTCTTAATCATAAACTCCTCGACTCACGGATACAAACACTCCTTGACGAGAGCCTCCTGATTCGCGTCGGCTCGCAGAGAAACTAGTGTCTCCGCGGGAAATTCCCGATTCGTCTCAACATGCAAATGAAGCCTCAGGCAGCAGGGACTAAAAAAATTGCTTCCTGAACAATGGGACCCTGCAAGTCAATCCAAAATGGTCTCTTGTATACTATTCACGGGTCTCACTCTCCAAAGTCGAATTTCGACGAGGAGGGAAACAACCGCTTGTGTGTCCTCTCGACTCGTAAGAGGGAAAAATTCTCTTATAGGATCCTTACGACTTATAAGAGAAAACTGCACTTAGGAATCCTCACGATTCCTAAGGAGAAAACCCACCTACGAGATCCTCTCGATCCGTAGGGAGAAAAGTCTCTATGAGACCCTTACGGCTTATAGAGTTAAAAAGTCTTAGACAGCAGATCTGAACCTGCGGCCTAAGCCATCGCTATTTCTTAAGAAAGTCAGGATATTCGTTCTAATCATCCGTTAACCATGTTTGCTAAGGTGATATGCTGATAAGAAAAGAAAGAAAAGACGGAGAAAATGACACATTACAAAAAAGGTGTATCTTTTATTCATAAACTTGATTGGATATAGGATACATTATATCAAAGAATAAAAAATATATATATACATTCTTTTATCTACGAGTACAAACGATACAAAGATGGATAGCTACTGAGGAGGAAGTGTCTTTAGTAAATTCACAAGCTGCTCTCGTACTTCCTTCAGCGCTTCCTCCTGAGTGACAGCCGCAGCCACCTCCGCCTCCACCTGGGCCCGCTGCTGCAAGAAAGATGAAAGTTGCTCCTTCGCCGCCTTCTGGGCTGCTTCCTGGCTGGGTGCATCTCGCTCGACAACGTCAAGTTGTTGCCTCAATGATAACCCTTCGGAAAGACATTGCAGAAAGCCCTCAAAGACAACCTTCAGCTGTGCGGCGTTGGCCTCCACCTGAGCATGCAGTTGGGCAGACTTGCTCGAAGTCTCACCACGCTCCTTATGCCTTGAAATGACTTCTTGTTCGAGATGGCGGAAGTAAGGAGCGCTCTGCTCAATCCACGCTGTTCTTTGATTACTGGCAGCCAAGGTCTCGGGAGCGGGACGCAGCGACTACAACTGATATAGGCGACCCTTGATCTCCCTACAATGGTTAACCCAGGATGCGATGATGCCCTCATCATGAAAGTTCACGAGTATTGCTAGCATCGGGTTAACCACCATAGCGAAGTCTGCGGCAGATATAGGAGTTTCGACGTCGAGTTCCTCGACGTAGTCACTCAACATGCGCAGACTATTCGCGGCGCCTTTTGAAGATAGACTCCTCAGATAAGGATCCGCCGGCATTGTAATACGAGGCTCGAAGGGCGACGAGGCTGGAACGACAACTGAAAAGAAACAGGATGCGATCAGATAACAGTACAGAAAATAAAGAGAGGGAAGTTATCAATGTGATAGTCGCTGTACCAGTCGAGACAGGTGGCAAGGTCGGAAGGGCCGGTGGCGCAGCTGATCTTTTATCCCCTCCTTCAATCTGTAGCACTGCAATCGAAATAAAAAAGGGGGGGTTAGAGGTAACTCCATCAATGAAAAAAGAAAGACATCAATGGAAATCATACTCAGCAACGCCACCAGGGGAAGAAGCAAGTTCGGATGGGAAAGAGAAGTGTGGGAGCAACATCTGATATACATGATCAAAAAGCACTCCTGAAAAGACACAACAGTATGACTTCAGTACACAAATTATATGTATGAAGCATAAGATTAATAAATTGCCAACCCATACCTTCTAACATCTTAGATGGTATGAGAGAGGGTTGAGAGGTGACCACCGCCAAGGCAGTTGTTGAAGGCGCTCCCTCAAGAAGTGGAGCATCGGCACTGGCTGCTCCTGCGTTACAACAAATGCGAATTTGTCAGAAAGGATTGTAATATAGAAAAGATAGCAACTTGGGATTTACCTGACGAGCTGCCGGCTGAAACGGAGGCGATTCCCTCCTCTATTGACATGAGACCACCGCCCGTGGCCTCATCACCCGACTCAATGGGAACCATTATGGTGCTTGCGAGACCTGGAGACGGTGGAGGACCATAGACGGGGAGGGCTATGACTAGAGTATTGCCAGATTCCAGAGAAGGAGCGGTTGGCTCGTCCTCGGGAATCATGGCCACCTCACCCACTACTCTCTCGAGTGCAGTAGTCGCGGTTGTATCGTCCACCATCGCCATGAGATCGCCGGCCTCGAGCGCCTCATCCGCCACCACCATGGGCTCAGTTATAATGATCATATCATCTGCCACCACTTCAGGTTCGGCATCAATGACCTTCTCGGCGGCAGGCCCCTCGACCTCCATCTCAGGCTCCAAAGCCACAACGACGTTGCCCACCGTCGGCTCAAGTTCGGCAGGTACCGCCTCCTCTGTTTGTTTGGGATCAACGGTTTTCGCCTCCCTCTCGATCGGACTTGGCCCTGCAAGATAAGAGATATAAGGACCAATGACATTAAAATCCTTATAACAAAAACTCTGAGAGAAATATTACCTGAAGCAGATTTACCGTTTGTGCTCCGAACTGCGCGCGCCACCTCTCTGCGGGCAGTGGATAGGGCTACATGGGCCTCTTCAGATGGAGTATCAGCACGAGGGGCGGTGCTGGGACCCGCTCCCATAGCCAAGGCAGCCCTGCGCGCCTTCGCCTCACGCCTCAGCCGCTTCCTTTCCTCCCGGGCTGTCGCGATGGACCTTTGTGACGCCTCCTTCAAGGCGTCGTCATCCTCGTTCAGGGATGCCTCCAGAGCCTTTAAGGCATCTTTCATCGGCTCTTCAAGAAGAACCTCCTGCGGTGGCCCAGAGGAAGCAGGAACATCGGCAGCTGGTAGAACATCTGCGTCACTTGGAGGAAACGGCATTGAGCTTCCTGTGATTAAAAGGGAAAGGTTAGATCAACGATAACACAAGCGAAATGAAAACATGATGAGTCGAAACTTACTAAGGCCCATGGATGCTCTAAGACGTTCCTCCTCCTGGAAAGTCTTCAGAGAAGCGGCAATGGCTTCTTCATCAGTGATGCCTGTTGAAAGAAATGAAAGGAAAGCGTTAGTCAAAGGCAATGAAGAGGATATGTTGCAATAAAGAAAAGGCGACTAGTAGTTACCTGATTGCGCAAGCTTAGCTAGCCATGCATCACGCCTCGCTAACCACGCTGAAGCTTTGAGAGCAGCCTCCAAGTCTGTATCGTCCGGCGGCGGCATCACTAATCCTTCGTTAGTCCCGTATTCGATCAGGCCCTCGGCATAGGGAGCATGGGGTTCCTGACCGAACACGACGTCCGCAGCGAAGAGCGACTTCTTTTTCTTTTGCCCTCCGACCCTAGGCTCACGGGGGATCGACTTCCGTTTAGCAGCCACTTTGGGACGACGGGTCCCGATGTCCGCACCCACGCCAGACTCCGGCGAGGATACAACCACTGTCTCCACTGGAGCACAGGGTGCGGGAGGTGCATCTGTGATATCAGGGAGCGTCAACTCACGTGGAGTACTTTGCGCTCGCGATAGTCTGCCCCCGGCATCTTTTAGAGGAGGAGCCACCGGGGTCCTTGGCACTAAGGGAGCATTACGGTTGGTGCCGGGAGGTGCTTCTTTACGGTCGTTCAACACTCGCCTCTCTTCCTTTATAACGGCCCCCGTCGCATGATTGTACCACTCTTTATATACATTAAGGAGTCGTGGAGCGCAGGCCGGCGTGCTGATGAAAAAACAAGAACCCGTGTTCAGGCGCATGAAGTGATGTAACGCGTTCTCTATCTCTTCTTCATTGGCAGCAGGTTTCAGTAAGAAAGCTTCCAGGGGTACCCCTTGATCGTAGCCCAGTTGTTGGGCAAAGCGATGCGGGTTATATCTCATGAAGATTGCCGCACCGTCCTGCCTGAAGACTAGGAAGCCTGGTCTAATAGAATACAAGTGGAGGGTCTCCCGGGCCGTCAACACTGAAGCTCCATCCTTAAAGGAGTCCTGTAATGGTCGCACCGCAGTGGTGGATGCTTTTCCAATGGTTAATACCTTGTCAATGAAGGACATCTCGACTCCAACGGTGTGAGGGCGAAGCAGTAAACCTCTGGCGTTCCGTGGTGAAGGGGTCACGATTGATGAGCCAATCAACTGTATAATGCGAGAAAAACCGCACTTGTCAAAGAACGAGGGCCTTTTATGCATGCCGAAGACACCCGCCGTATGTAGCTCGAACCACGATATAAAGTAGTGCATCGGGAAGACCACGTGCAATACCCCGGGCTCGTTAGCATCCGCTGCTCGGTTGAGACCATGATATAGGTGCGCCAAGCTAGCGATCCCAACAACCACCTTTACCCTGATGGCCATCCGGTGGGCTGGGTAAAAGACAAAGGGCCGCATACGATGAGAGTGCATTGGGATCGCAAACCAGCTCAGCCACAATCTAAGAAATCCTAAGATAAATGCCTCCTCATCCATTCCAGGGGCCGCAATTTCTGCAAATGACATGGTAGGGAAGTCCGGAAGGAAAAAACCCATTTGATCTATCTCCTTCTCCGGTAGGTTGTCCACACCTAAACCGAAAGGGTCATCCAGAGTGGCAAACTTGGCAACCTCTGATGAGAGGATGCTTGGGCGAAGGAACCGAGCGATGAAATCTTCAAAGTTAACCCCCCGACTTCCTTGTTCGATAAAAAGAGATTCATAGATGTTCAACACCTTAATCAAACTTGGGAATTGATGTTGAACGGCACTCTCCGGTGTGACCCCCCTTACCACTGGCCTAGCATCAAAGACATACACATCTGTCGGGAGCAGCTTCTCATAATGTTCTTCCATGACTGGTAGACCGGATACCTCCGTGAACTCCTCCAAAGAGATGGACACTTCCCGATCCATGGCAAGGAAAGTGTGGGTAGGAATGTTCCACTGCTCCAATAAAGCCTTAAACCACCAGGTGGGGAGCGTGGGATACTGGAAGAGAGAGACGTAGACCGCGGTGTACAATCCTAATCTTATCAACTGCGACTTCTTCGTCGACAGGATGTACCGGGCCTACGGCAGGTAGCCAATCGGATGGCGGGGGATCAGACCAATGTTATATGATTGCCTCTAGGGTCTCGCCTCGCCCTGACAGATACGACGTCCTAGGATATCCAAGACCATAGTACGTTGGACCGGAACCGCATCCATAGCGGGATGAAGAAAGCTGTTCGCGGTCCAATCCACCATCTCCACGGCATACTGCACCGAGGGTGGGATAGCATAATGAATTGCCGTGATGGGCTCGGACGTCACTGCGCATGTGAAGCTGCGTCGACCCATGATGATCTGGTTATACCAAGACCCCCAAAGGTGTAGGTTCTTGTACTCCAGGTCGTATTCTCTAATCATGGTCAGGACTTCACGGTCCAAGGGCGCCTCGGGAAATCCCTCCTCCGAGCGGACGAACGGGAATGAAGTGTCTAGAGACATAATCGCTGCAAAAGAACAATTTAGCCGTTAGTGTTGTAATTCCAACGTTTGGCGTATAAAAAAGAAAATGCATTAATTAAATTAAATTAAAATTAATTAATTACACCACACAGCAGTGCAGTGAGTAGGAGACCAAAGAGGGGACCCACAAAATCTGGATGACAATACGTCAGTTAACAAGACAACCTCATCATTGGATGAGATTGTCAGTTGGTCCCCAGGAAAACATTCTCATTTTAAAAAGCGGGGGGGAAGAATCCCTAAAGACAAGGAGAAAATCTCCTCTTTTAGAGCAAAACTCTGTCACAGAGTGACACTTGTCAAACTCTGGTCCCAGGGAAGTAAGATTCCTTAAAGGAGCATGGCTCTGTGGTAATAATGGAAAGGGTCCATCAGAAATTTTTCTTTACACTTAAAAGAATCAACAATTTTGGAATCTTGAAAGATTCATGAAAAACTTTCAAAAAGATTCCTCATTTTTCAAATTTAAAAGAGCTATTTTTGGATCCATAAGCAAAGCTCTGATCATGGGTTAAAACCCATGAACAAGATCTCTGTAGATCTATGGATTCATAAGAGCAAAGCTCTGTTGATGAAACCCCAAAGGGGATTTCTTTAGATCAGAAGATCTGTGAGAGCAAAACTCTATTGGTTAATTAAAATTAATTTAACTTAAGATTAATTTTACCTAAAGTTTTCTAACTTGGAAGAGCAAAGCTCTAAAGTTCTGGAAACGAGAGCAAAGCTCTGGAGTTCTAAGCAAGAGCAAAGCTCTGGAAATCAAAATCTAGAAAATAGTGAGATTTTTTCTAAGGGCCAGAGGTCCTATTTATAAGGCGCTTGCGCCCTTTGAGCTCACCCCTAGATCCAACGATCAGGAGTTTGTCACCGCTGCACTCACGTGTGCGCCACGTGAGCGCAACGGTGGGGGGGCATTTGTTTCGCCCAATCAGAGCAAAGCTCTGTTGAAATTCAAAATTCAAAATTTTGAAGCAACGCTTCAAATCTCGGGCGCAACGCGCCATATGTCAGGCGCTGATACGTCGGCGCAGCGCCCAAGAAGGCGCACCCAATCAGAGCAAAGCTCTATTTAAAGGAAGCAACGCTTCATTTGCGCATGCACTGCGCTGCGCGACACGTGTCAGCGCAGATGCGCTCGCGCAGTTGCGCTGCGCTGTGCGCTGCGCGACACGTGTCAGCGCAGTTGCGCTGCGCGACACGTGTCAGCGCAGTTGCGCTGCGCTGTGCGACACGTGTCAGCACAGATGCGCTAGCGCAGTTGCGCTGCGCGACACGTGTCACGCGCTGGGGCATCTGCTCCAAACAGAATTAAAATTCTAAGAAATCTTTTATGTTCTTGTCAAAACAAGAAGATTTTCTTCTGCAAAGCAGAAGCCTTTGGATCAAAGATCCAACTGTGGGAAAATTCCCCAAATCACTCAGAGAAATATCCCTTTAACAAATTTAACTAATTTATGGGCACTATAAAAAGGACCCTAGGCCTCAATTCAAAGCATGAACATTTTTCTTAAAAAAGTCAAGAGCTTCAAACAGAGAAGAGAATTCTGAGAAAATTTCAAAGAAAAAGGTAAAAACCTTCATGAGAGAAAAGAAATCTCTTTTAATAAATTATTGATCTAAAAACCAGATCAATGTTTCTTCACATAATAAACAGTGCTTTGCACTTCTCATGAACCACTGGTTCTTTAAAAATAAGAAAATAAAAAAATAAAAATAGTGCTTTGCACTTTTATGAACCTCTGGTTCTTCAAACAAAAAGAAAAACTTATTTTTCTTTGATCTAAATTAGATCAAGAAATCAAATAGTGCTATGCACTTCTGTTCTTGAATCTAAAAGATTCTTAGTGCTTTGCACTTCCAAACTGCGCTGTTGCGCTCTTGAGAGAGCGCCACGTGTCAGCTACAGAACAACTTGCGCTACGCGCTCTTGAAATAGAGCTTTGCTCTCTGGAATTGGCGCAACTCACCAGAGCGCGCCACGTGTCAGCAGCGCAACAGCGCAGCGCACTAGCGCAGCGCACTGCGCCGTTGCGCTTGCGCTCACCAGAGCATGACACGTGTCATCACCATATGAGCTTACGCTCATTACTTGGCGCAAAGCGTCAGACAAATGCACTGCATTGCTTACAAAAGGGGCCAAGCCCAATTAAAGAAGGCCTAACAGGCCTAATAAAATGCAATGCATTATTTAAAAAGGGCAGAGCCCAAACCAAAACAGATGCTCTGCATCATAAATAAAGGGACAGAGCCCAAATCAAAAAGGCCTACCAGGCCAGAATAGAATGCAGTGCATTATTAAATATGGGCAAAGCCCTAGCACAGGCCTAATAGGCCAAAGATCAAGAAAAATGATGAATATTCTCAAAGGGACTTAGCCCAATCATGGCCGTAAGTCCCCAAATTAAATTGACTGAGCAAGATTGCTCTCTTAAATCAATTTACGACCGGTTCGAGGGTACATCTCCGAACTCCTCTGACACCCATCGTTGTAATTCTTCAACGACGTCAGAGAGGTGACGGGTCCCGATAACCTTTCATGAATATGGACTGCGGGGTCCTTAAACTCGTGGACCGAAACGTCCCTAAACTAATATTGGACCGAAACGTCCCTAAACTAATATTGGACCGAAATGTCCTCAAACTAATATCGGACCGAAACGTCCTTAAACTAATATCGGACCGAAACGTCCCTAAACTAATATCGGACCGAAACGTCCCTAAACTAATAACGGACCACCACGTCTTTAAACTGGAATACGGACCACCACGTCCTTAAACTAATGCTAGACCGAAATGTCCTTAAACTAATGCTGGACTGAAACGTCCTTAAACTAATGTCGGACCACCACGTCCTTAAACTAATATCGGACCACCACGTCCTTAAACTAATGTCGGACCACCACGTCCCTAAACTGGAATATGGACCACCACGTCCCTAAAATGGCGATGGACCACCACGTCTCTAATCTGGAACATGGACCACTATGTCCCTAAAACTGGAACAATAGAGCCTCCAAATGCTCCTTTGCCGGATCTAAACGATGCCGTTTAAGTTGATCTTAGCCCCAAACACGGCTAACGTATCCTTAAATATTCAAATGGACTATAAAACTCCAAATCAACCTTGGTTTAAGGGTATATCTCTGAACTCCTCTGACATCTGCCGTTGTAATCTTTCAACGACGTTAGAGAGGTGACGAGTCTCGATGGCCAGATATTAAATGGATTATCACGTTAAGTTGATCTTAGTCTCAAACAGGACTATCGTATCCTTAACGAACGTTTAAGTTGATCTTAGCCGCAACGCGACTAATGCATCCTTAAACTAAAAACACCAAACCCAAATCTAAGTAAATACAGATTTGGACTAATCCACGTCCTACGGGCGACGGCATTACTCAGTCTCCGTATACAATCCACGGACAACCACAAACAAAACAAACACACACGACACGAAGTGAAATTCTGGAGAAGGAGAAAGTTGTTACCGCGATGTGGTACCGTAATTAACTGCAGGGGCTTGCGCCTGCAGGGAAGAGCGTCCCCACAATCAAAAACCCCTCAAACGAGGGGGAATCTGACGAAGTCTGCTACATCGGCCGCATCCGTCTAAACCTCCGATACACGGTGCCATAAATCAACTTGGCATCTTCGGAGAGGTGGACGGATAAGACCAAATAGCATCTGCCCCGAATCCCAGCGTCAGGACCTCGCGGTCCTGTGCGCCGCCTTTCGGAGTGGAACAATAGCGTAACGACGGTTCTCACGAAGAGTCCCACCCCATCAATCAGTGCTACGCTCATCGGCAAAAGAAGACATGATAGCCCGCCAAGTCCGTATCTTACTTAGCATATGAATCGAGCGGTCCTTCAGAGGCATTGTAATCAATCACGCCTCATGAACACGGTCGATCATGTCCTTCTCTGCATCGAGCATCGCTAGAGTCATCTCCGCCGGATGAGGGACAATGCTGTCAAGGATGGCCAAGAAGATCATCCGAAACCAAATAGAGCCAGCGGGGAGAGGAGACCCTCTATGAATCAAGAGCTCATGCATCACCGTGTCGCATTGATCATCCGTGAGATCGGAATTCACCATTCGAGTAGCGAAACGAGGAATAATCTCCACGATGGGCACCTCCCATGGCCGTCGAAGTGCATGTAGGAGATTGCGAGCCATGTTAAAGTAGTTCTTTCTTTGTGAAGGAGAAGATGAGCACCGCTTCAGATTATAAAGAGAAGCATTTAAATCTCGGCACAGAAAATGTTGTTCATGGTGGAACTATTTGCAAGCTCTGACAAAAAGGAGGCATTAGAAAAGAAAGGGGTGACTTAGAAAAAGAAGAGAAAGAAGATGAAATGATTCCTTCATATAATAAGGCCTCACGTGAAGCACATGTGAGCGTCGGCGCTAGTCTTTTATAGGATTAAATCCTATAGCAGTGCCTCACGTGAAAGGCACGTGAGCGTTGGCATAGAAAAAGGGAAAGAGGCTTGTCATTTATGCTTCAAAGAAATTTATACATTGGTAATGTGGATGATCACAAAAGAAATAAAAGAAAAAAGAAACAAACATCATCAAAGGTCTACAATGGCAATGCTCTAAATTCCGGACATGGATTCTCAAATTTAAAGGCAAGTTTGAGTAAAGCGCTTCTAGCTTCATTGACCATCTTCTTATGTGTCCTCTCCCGAATGCAAGCTTCGGGATCCTCACTGTTTCTTCCATCCTCTTGTATGCGGATATTATCGCTTTCTGTTGGAAGACGCGATGTAAAAAAGAGATGAGTTCATCTCGCTGCTTCTTTGAGTCAGGCCCATCAGATATACTGAATGCACCTTGTCCTCAGCGTCATCAAGTGCCTCAAGCGGCATAGCCTAATTAAGCTCAGGAAGCGCTTCTCAGATCGATCCAACGATAATCTTCAAAAGGGCAGAACGGCGGGGGAGCAATCGACCGTTGTGATCATCAAAGCGACGCATTATCTCATCACATTGGGCATCAGTGTACTCCTAACCTTGAAAGCGACCTTGTATGCGAATTTCTTCATAGGAGACAATTTCCTCGATATCATATAAATGAACAGTCATGGCACCTGAAAAGAAACCCAGTGGAGAGTTAGCAATAAAAATGCTAAAATCACTAAGTCTAAAAAACAGTGGGCTCCACAGAATTAAGATGGTGACTCATTAATGAGGCATCATGTGCCCCTTGCGAGAACCAAAAAGGATTCTCATTAAATAAAAAGCGGAGTTAAAATTCCTATTATATAAAAAAAGAGAACACGGGTTCTTTAAAAAAACAACAACAGATTCAAATATGTGAAACGGGTATTAAAACCCTAAAAATCCAAAAAAGAAAAATATTCAAGAATGGTAAAAGGAATAAAATTCCCAAAGTCCCTAACAATCAAACCAGAGCTAAACTCTGCAAACAAAAATGGAATTAAATTTCCCCAAGCGATGGGATTAAATCCCAGTAATTCCCCATGTTAGGAAACTCATGGTTTAAATAATGGAATTAAATTCCAGAAATTCTCGAATGTCAGGATTAATGATAGAGTAAAACCCTAAGAAGAGAATCAGTGATATTCTCAAGAATGTCCATCAAGATCCACGATCTACACTAAAACGGTTTTTTAAGATCTCCAAGAGATCGATTCAAGAAAAAAGCTAAGCTCTACCAAATATAATAACGGGTTAAAAAAAATCCGAAAGAATAAATAATAATACATCCAAAAGATATTAAGAGCTAAACTTTGTTCATAGTCATCGCCAAAAAATTTGCAGAGTTTACTCTGTTCAAAGTAGTTCTTGAGAGTAGAGATCTAAGCTCTGAAATAAGAATTAAATTCTCAAAAGAAAAGGAAGGCTCAAGGAAGAAGATGAATAGATAGCAGTCATCTCTGTTTACCGCCGAAAACTAAAAAGACAAACGTCTTGTCTGAATTTGGGGGCAGATGCTATTTGGATTTATCTGTCTACCTCTCCGAAAATGCCAAGTTGATTTATGGCATCGTGTATCGGAGGTTTGGACGGATGCGGCAGATTTCGTCAGATTCCCCCTCGTTATGAAGGGTTTTTGATTGTGGGGACGCTCTTCCCTGTAGGCGTAAGCCCCTGCAGTTAATTACGTTACTGCGTAGCGATAACCACTTTCTTCTGCTCCAGAAGGTCACTTCGGGTCGTGTGTGTTTGGTTTATTTTTTGGTTGCCCGGGGATTGTATACGGAGACTAATTTATGTTGTCGCCTGTAGGACGTGGATTAGTCTAAATCCGTATATTCTTAGATTTGGGTTTACTTAAGGATCGTTAATCTTGTTTAAGATTAAGATCAACTTAAATGTTTGTTAAGGATACGTTAGTCCAATATTGGACTAAGATCTACTTAACGGGGTTCAGGATCATTTTTGATCTAAAGAAAGAGTATTTGGGCTCTATCGTTTTAGTTTAGGGACGTTGCGGTCCATAGCTAGTTTAAGGATGTTGCGGTCTAAGGAGTTGTTGGTTGTCGGGACCCGCCACCTTTCTGATGACGTTGAAGAATTACAATGACATATATCAAAGGTGTGGGGAGATGTACCCTGAAACCAATGAATATTCATCAGAAGCACGGTAGTCTTGTTTGGGAATAAGACCACTCTGGATAATAAAGAGCCCATTTGCTCGGTTAATTGGGAGTTTGGCCAAACTTGGGCTCAGCCCAGTCATTTTATTTTTGAATAAAATGTTAAAAATTTGTTTGGGGGTGGTCCTCTTTCTATGCCAAAGTTGCTGAGCATCCATATGGGTTCTGACGCCCACACGTTATCTTGCTTTTCCCCTTTCTTTTTTTGTTTTTTTTATGGAGTGTTAAACACTCTTTATGGCGTCCATGTATGGAGCACGCGAGGCAGTTGGTGCCAGGCGCCAGGCATTGGACACTGGTTTATGAGTGCAGAGCACTTTATGCTGAATAGCGCCCACGTGAGGGGCACGTGGGGCGCTTGATGCTGAGCGCCAAACACTGAGTGCTACATATTTTTTATTAAGCGGCGCCCACGTGAGGGGCACGTGAGGCGCTTGACGCTGATTTTTCTTCGTGTATTATGTTCTGAAGAGTTCAATTCTCTGTTCTTCTCTAGATCTTCGATCCCCAAGAACAAATTCATCCCCATGAGAATTAAATTCTCATTTGTGGGAGACTTGTCTCATGGATCTCAGATCCAGGGAAAGAACTATGTTCTTTTATGAGGGTTAAACCTTTAGATATGCAGATGAGATAATCTGATCTCTATTACTTTTATTTACCTTAAAGAAAGTTCTTCTTCTTCCTTCTTCTCTCTTAAAGATTTTTTTTTACTTGCTTTTCTTTTTTGAACTTGAAGTTTACGGGTGGGTTCCGCTGTATAAGACTTGAAGTCTTGAGTCCTTTTTATAGTGGAGGCAAGTTTGTTGATTTAGTTAAAGAAATCTCTCATTGAGAGATCCTTAATTGATTTGGGAATTTTATCCACCGTTGGATCTTTGATCCGAGGATTTCTGTTTTACAGAAAATATTTTTCTTGTTTTTTTAACAAGATTGGGGAAATATTTTCCCATACAGAGCTTATTCTGTAGCTTGATTATTTTCAATCACTATTGGATTTGTAATCCAACGGTGCTCTGTTTACAGAGAACGATCTTTCTCATTTAGAAAGATTTAAGGAATATTTCCTTAACAGAATTTAATTCTGTATTTTGATGATTTATCATCTCCGTTGGATTTTAATCCTATGGTAGAGAACTTTTAGTTCTAACGTCGGCGCCCTCATGCAAGGCACGTGAGGCACTGCCTCAGAGTTTTTAACTCTCGGCGCTGGCGCGCTCGTGCAGGGCACGTGAGGCGTTGCCTCGGAGTTTTTAACTCTCGGCGCTGGCACGCTCGTTCAGGGCACGTGAGGCGCTGCCTCAGAGCTTTTAACTCTTGGCACCGGCGCCTTCGTGCAGGGCACGTGAGGCGCTGCCTCGGAGTTTTTAACCCTCGGTGACGGCGCCCTCGTGCGAGGCACATGAGGCGCTGCCCATTTTCAAATTTTAAACATAGCCTCGCTCTTTTATTATTGGGGGAAACAAATACCCCCAACCGTTGGATCTTCTTGGAAGTTGAATCAGCTTCCCCTACCTATACATAGGGCCTTTGACCCTTGAGATGACTGCGGTTCATCTTCTTTTGTTCCTTCTTTGTAACATTTCAGAAAAATAAAATATTATTTTTAGGAATTTATAAAATTTAAATAATAAATATTATGAATATTTGATACTGAGGTATAATTAATTTCCAATAAATTGGGAAATATTTGGGAAAATTATAGGAATTTCTGAAAGGAGGGTGTTTTATGTGATTTAGGCAATTATGAATTTTTATAATTAATTATATACAATTTTAATGCTAATCGCGATTAAATACGCTAATCGCGTATTAAGCTAGTTTTGTGCATGTGACATGCACCAAGTCTTTTTTCACACATGTTACATTTTCCTCTATGGCTTTTCTTTTATATAATGTTTTGGTTTGGTTTTAAATGAGAGGAAATGAAAACAAAAGAAAAGAAAAGAAAAGGAAAATGTTAAAGAAAGAGGTATGGGCATGAGAGAGAGAGAGAGAGAGAGGTGAGGGGTCAACCTCGGACCTTGGCATTTCCCTCCTTCATTATTTTCCCTTCACCATTTTATTCCCTCCTCTCCCATGGCTGCCCTCTCTCGCTCCTCCACTTCACCCCCACAAACACCCTCAATCCCACCTCAAAAGTTCATCTCCACTTCACAAAAGACGTGTACAAGCTCACTACAAGCACTTTGGACTAAGAAAAATCGGATTTTGGGCACTTGTGGCAACTCAAGAAAATCCTTGAGTTGCCAAATGAGGTAATTTCATCACCATTAGCATGGTAATCCATTCTCTTTATTGTCCATGCATGTTTAGAAGTGTTTAAGTTTGATTTTGTGAACTTTGAAAATTTCAAGTTAGGGTTTGAGGGATTCTTGAGTTGTGAAAGTGTAATTGAGGTTAGTAGAGGCTATACAACCCCTTTAGTGATGGTATATTGGACTAAACCTGAGACTAAGACCCTTTTTAGAGAACTTAGAAACCCCGATATCGGGAATTTGTGGAAATTGTGAGGTTGTTTAGAGAACTGCTATAACCCGGGTGACCTGAAAAATATTTAGCGAAGATAGAGAGTCATGCAGAAAACCTAGAAGCTAACCCCAAAACCCGAGACCATATACTCATGTTTAGGCCGCAATTTTTCTCATTTTGGCCGCAATTTACGGCCTTGGTACTTTGGAATCGTCCCGTGCTTGGTCCATGGCTTCATTTTAGGCAAACTAGACCTACCCCATATGCAGAATTTGCTAATTTCACCTGGAACAGAATCTGGGAGCGTTTTCTTGTGTTGATGCTTTGGTTTTGCGGCTATTTATGTTTTGGATTTTAGTAATTGGGTTTTGACTCGATGGTGTGACGTTTGCACGTCAATCTCGAGGGTTGTTTGGTCATTCTTGCATGCATTTTATTTTCTTATGCGTATATGGGGATATGTATATATATATATACACATAGGTATGGGACTATATATATATATATACGTATACATATACATGGATGATGAGGATAGTACATGGTATTTGGAGATGAGTCGATGAGATTGGGCATGATGCCACGAGATCGGTGATGTGACATGGTTCGTATTTGAGATACGACATGATATTATAGCGGGTCTTTGGGGCGTTGTGTTTTCATACACACGCACATATATATATATATGGTATCAGTGTGTATTAGACGTTAGATCAGTACCCAGATCATGACATGATAATAAGGATACCGGTTGAATAACGAGATAAATGTGATATTGACCCGTACCCAGTTTGGGATGCCGTACGATGGGTTGACCATACAAGCTATATATTGATGATAGATCCGCACTCTTGACTCGAGAATGTCATATGATATATTGTATCATACGTGATACTATTAAGGCGGGATCACCGACTATTATATATATATTTATATATCGACTCAGATTTAGGCGGTTTCCTTACCTTTTCGATTAACCTGTTAGTTTAGTCCTGTAGTTTATTTGTAGATGTTAGACTAGATTCGAGTCATACCTATTTCAAAACTAACGAATCGTGAGTATTTTAAAGACATGCCAACGGATTCTACGGATATTTCAAAGGACGTACCTTTCTTAAAAACACCGTAGCCCTTATTTTATAAACGCTACGATTCATATTATTTCAAATGTCAAAACTGTATGATTCATATATATAGTATGTATCTTCTTTATGTTGCGTTTACTGTTCATTTTCCATATATTTTTTGTTGTTGCATTGCATTGCATGCTCTATTGTGTGATCAATGTTATTATGAAACCATGCTGTCAGGACAACAACACCATTACCGATGATGCGTATGTTCCACGTACACTTGCTTGCCGGCTCATACACATCATCATCGGTAATTACCATGTCACGTACACTTTAGTGAATATTACTCTATTGTTATCGTTTGCTAGCTGATAGTTCCAATATGTTATTGTTTCATATGCTAGTTCATTATTGCATCCATTGCTCGTTATTTCATGCATAGTTATATATTCATTTGTCATCCATTTTTATAAGGGCCAGTCCGGATTGCCGGAGCCCAGTATTCATTATTATTGACTTTTCATTTTGGATTTCGGATTTTCCATGAGATTTCTGTATTTGGAGAAACCGCAAGATTTTATAAACTCATTTATCATTTTTAAAAGATAAAAGTGCGGTTTTCTCATATCATGATTTGAGATATGTCCACCATGAGTTTTCTCGGCTCTTGAACGATATCATACACCCGATTCGAGAAGGAGGAGGAATCGTCTGTGGGTGGATGGTGGACCCGGTGCGGTACCCCCAGGCGAGAAGGTCGCAGATGATGGTGTTGAGCCTGGGACAGAGGAGCACTACTGACCGGTGATTTATTTGTGACACGTCGGATATCCGGAGGATACCGACGTGGTCTTGAGATTTATGATACATGCCAGTCCGGATAGCCGGAGCCTGAGGCTTTTAGATTTTATGATACAGGCCAGTCCGGATAGCCGGAGCCTGAGCTTTTGAGATATATATTCTGTGTCGATACTTGACACTGATTTTCTGATGATTTCATTGATGATACGTAAACTTATTTAAACAGAAATCTCACCAATTAAAGAAAACAGTTTCCACATTTAGATGCATTCTGTTTTCATGCATTCGTACCTCATATTTATGATATGTTTCCAGCTGAGGCACTGACACGAGCACTTGGTATTACACTTATGCCTAGATGTATACCCTTGCCACCTTATCATGCTTCAGACTTTATCATTTTGAGGTTATATATATATATTGATTGTATTGACCTAGGATTGAGTCATACATACGATTTCTGCTCGGTGATGTTTTCTACTCATGAGTTGGCAACTCACCCCCGTTGTACCACAGTTTCTTGCAGGTTTTGCCGTACAGGTTTCTTTGGCGGCTTTGCTGGCACATTGCTTATTTCCGAGTGATTGCTTTGGTAAGTGGGTTCACTTGCATCGTGAGCACCATTTTACCTTATTTATATTCTGTTGTATCTAGTAAACTCCATCAACCAGACTTGTATATTTTATTGACTAGAAGACCAGTGTATATTATTTCGACCTTAGAGTCGCGCTTGTATTATTATGGTTTTCTTGATGATTTTGCGTTTCCTTTGAGTTTTGATCCTCGCCCTTCGGCGTTGTATTTTATATTTCTTGCGTGGTTGTGACCATCAATTGACGAGGAGCTAGCTCCCGCTTGGGATGCCTTTATTCGTATTATGCACGTTGTACCCCTTTTGGGGCCAGTATTTACAAAGATCTCTGCCGAAATTTCAGAAAAGACTTGAGATTTTAAAAATGCACACTTCGGCTTATGTTATTAAAACCACTTGCTTTATAACATGTTTTCTTCACTTCTTTCTTAAAATGGTTTAGATTTCTGGGATTTCTTGGCTTACTTGAATTTGATGGGGTCCTATAGACTTCATATGATTCAAGTGCCAGTCACGTGCCATTTTGGGTCGTGACAAAGTTGGTATCAGAGCGTTAGGTTAACCTTAGTTCGAGTCCATGTTTGATTATGCGGAGCTTAGGGCGTTTGTATATATACGGAACCTAGGCTTGACCTTACGGAACTTAGACTTAGTCGAGGGGGTATTAGACCCTAACTTTCGTCGCATAGGTTGACCTTGGTTGATGGAGTAGGTGGCCTAAGAAGAGTGACGTACCGTGTGTATTTTCCGCGGCATACTTACGATACGCTACTCCGCTTAAGAAGCCTATGGATGTACATTTTCTTGCACAACATTATATTCATTCATGATCTATCCTCATCAATATTGGTTTATAGTTTTGCTGCCACGATTACACGGGCAGAGAGAGTTACGGCTAGAGTTGCGTCAGCATGAGCTCGTCACAGACGAGGACTGACCAGGGCATGATTCCAAGGACACACGATTGTATAGATGTGTCATTTTTTTGTGTTTTCGCTCCATGAGCGTTTGATGGATCGCTTTTACAAGATTTCTCGGACGTGCAGAACAGCACCAGAGGATTGGGCCACTGTTAGAGGCCAGCCAGAATTTAATGACCGTCGATGCACCGATTATTTTGATGATTGAGGCACTGTTCAGCGTGCAGACGAATGATTCAGTTATTGCTGCGACTGACGAGATGTCACCCAGATGTTTGAAGCTAACGCCCACGAGTTGTACTTAGAGGTATGATAGAATATCGCTAGTCACCCAAGGAGGAATGACTAGGACATGTGATTCGTTTCCTACTCCGATGCGAGGTCATCAGATTGATTGATTCCAGCTAGAGACGACTTCATGCAGATACGTTGAGAGTCGATAGAAGACGATCGAATGTCAGAAACCCATTTTCCAAGTTTAAACTATTCAGAGAAACATGCAAGTAATTCCGTGGACCCTCTAGAAGAATGAAACCCTAACTCGATATAATGACCATGAGAACGCTTTAAAACCTTAGGGTTTACAGTAGTTCAGCGGTGCCTTTAATGAGGCTTGTGTTTGCCCTTCTACGGCTGGTCCATAGGTGTTGTGGAATATACTCGATATTATTAAACTTTACTCAAGATGTTGAGCTCTTGGGGGATTATGGGACTTTGACGAATCGATCGAAAGGTTCGACGTCATTCGGATATCATGTGATGGGATACATTGCTTGGGAGACTCCAGATACAAGTATAGCCGTTGGAGAGCAGTCCATGCAGCCACGAAGAGACAAGTCTGAATCAGTCGACATTAGAGAAAAGTGGAGTAAGAGGTTCGTACGAGATCTTGATGAGATGACGTTCCATTCCGCTGACATCAGAGATGTGATACGCATGCAGAGTCGTTGTATATGGATATTTCTTCTAGAAGGAGCCGTGATGAGTATGCAGCCGTTCCGGAACAAGAAACAGATTTAGTAAAGGACGACGACTTCCGGGCAGTTCGGTAGAAACAAGATTCAAGAGAGACCCCGACAAGATCTTTCTGGAATACAATATGAGAAGATTTGGACCCAGGATCGGTCATAGTATGCACACTCAGTAGGCCAGAGTTCGGCATCGTCGACGAGATATGTTATGAGTAACCATGACAGTTGGCCAGAGATATTTAGAGGATGTGCCAGAGCGGGACTGTTTCCGCCATCTTTGATTTCAGTATTTTGGGCGATTTATTTGCATGATTGAGATTTTGTGCACCACAGTTGCACTTGACTTCGATTTGATGTCATTCGAGATGTTGATTTTGATTTCATACCTATGGTATGCATGTGATTTGACTTATGCTTTCGGCATAGTTTTCAGGCACTTTTAGTATTTTGATTCGATTTTGTGCACACTGATGCACATGATTGTGAGATTATATACCACGGTATACCTGATTTGGATTGAGATGTGTTGTATACTGTCGATTTTGATTGTGATACTCGATATTTGTTTTCGTGCACCTTGTGCATTTGACTTGGATTCTTGCGCATACTTGACGCACTTGATACGATTTTGGTGCACGCCAGATGCACTAAATCGAGACTCTTCGTGCATATCAGATGCACCTGATATTGCTATCAGGCACACCCGTTGCCCTTGACAGGTGTTTTTGTGCACACCCGTTGCACTTAGATTGTTTCTATGCACATGTATGGCACATTTATTGATTTTGATTTCCGTGCGCACCAGACGCACGTGGTATCCTTATATAAATTATGGGATTGATTTCTTTTGGAGCAGTATATTTTATGATATTTACTATATGGTATAGTAGCTGAGTAGGATTAGTCCGAGGATAGTACCTGAATATATTTTAGATGCATTGATAGTTATCGAAGGAATTTCTAAAAAGGAGCTATAGTCTCAGTTTTACCTACTTGTCCGGGATGACACAAGACGTTTAACTAAGGAAACCCTTCTAAATTATTTTCAAAACGGCGGGACGTGTATGTTAAACAAAGGGTATATGTATATAATTATTTTCTTACAATAAACGTCCGCCACTGTGCCGTGACATGCGCATCGCACAACAACTTGAAAGGTTTGGCATGCATTTCTTTCAAATGTTTTGACGAGTTTACAATGATGTGTACATGTATAGTTTTGACGTACATCTTGTTGGTTTTCGTATTGGATTTGATATTGGTGTCTTTACCATAACTCTGATGATTGCGGGATGCTTGACGGAGTTTTGATTTTTGGTTTATATACTCGTTTTTCATGTGCATGCATTGCGCTACAATATGTTTTAGGTATTTATGATTTCGGAGCCCCGACGATTTGATCATTTTACTGAAAAGTTTTAGTATTTGAGGGGTTTAAATTTAAATTCGGGGACCAAATTTGTTTAAGAAGGAAGACTGTAATATTTCAGAAAAATAAAATATTATTTTTGGAAATTTATAAAATTTAAATAATAAATATTATGAATATTTGATAGTGCGGTATAATTAATTTCCAATAAATTGGGAAATATTTGGGGAAATTATAGGAATTTCTGAAAGGAGGGTGTTTTATGTGATTCAGGCAATTATGAATTTTTATAATTAATTATATAAAATTTTAATGCTAATCGCAATTAAATATCGCAAATCGCGCATTAAACTAGTTTTGTGCATGTGACATGCACCAAGTCTTTTTTCACACTTGTTACATTTTCCTCCATGGCTTTTCTTTTATATAATATTTTGGTTTGGTTTTAAATGAGAGGAAATGAAAACAAAAGAAAAGAAAATAAAAAGAAAATGTTAAAGAAAGAGGTATGGGCATGAGAGAGAAAGAGAGAGAGAGAGAGAGGTGATGTGTCAACCTTGGACCTTGACATTTCCCTCCTTTATTATTTTCCCTTCACCATTTTCTTCCCTCCTCTCCCATGGCTGCCCTCTCTCCCTCCTCCACTTTACCCCCACAAAAACCCTCAATCCCATCTCAAAAGTTCATCTCCACTTCACAAAAGACATGCACAGGCTCACTACAAACACTTTGGACCAAGAAAAATCGGATTTTGGGCACTTGGGGTAACTCAAGAAAATTCTTGAGTTTCCAAATGAGATAATTTCATCACCATTAGCATAGTAATCCATTCTCTTTAGTGTCCATGCATGTTTAGAAGTGTTTAAGTTTGATTTTGTGAACTTTGAAAATTTCAAGTTAGGGTTTGAGGGATTCTTGAGTTGTGAACGTGTAATTGAGGTTAGTAGAGGCTATACAACCCCTTTAGTGATGGTATATTGGACTAAACCTGAGACTAAGACCCCTTTTACCGAACATAGAAACCCCGATATCGGGAATTTATGGAAATTGTGAGGTTATTTAGAGAACTGCTATAACCCGGGTGACCTGAAAAATATTTAGCAAAAACAGAGAGCCATGCAGGCAACCTAGAAGCTAACCCTAAAACCCGAGAACATATACTCATGTTTAGGCCGCAATTTTTCTCATTTTGGCCGTAATTTGCAGCCTTGGTACTTTGGAATCGTTCCGTGCTTGGTCCATGGCTTCATTTTAGGCAAACAAGACCTACTCCATATACAGAATTTGCTAATTTCACCTGGAAAAAAATTTGGGAGCGTTTTCTTGTGTTGCTGCTTTAGTTTTGCGGCTATTTATGTTTTAGATTTTAGTAATTGGGTTTTGACTCGATGGTGTGACGTTTGCACGTCAATCTCGAGGGTTGTTTGGTCATTCTTGCATGCATTTTATTTTCTTATGTGTATATGGGGATATGTATATCTATACACACACACATACACATACAGGTATGGGACTATATATATATATATATATATATATATATACATGGATGGTGAGGATAGTACATGGTGTTTGGAGATGAGTCGATGAGATTAGGCATGATGCCATGAGATCGGTGATGTGACATGGTTCGTATTTGAGATACGATATGATATTATAGCGGGTCTTTGGGACGTTGTGTTTTCATACTCATGCACATATATATATGTAGATGCTATCAGTATGTACTAGATGTTAGATCAGTACCCAGATCATGACATGATAATAAGGATACCAGTTGAATAGCGAGATAAATGTGATATTGACCCATACCCAGTTTGGGATGCCTTATGATGGGTTTACCATACGAGCTATATATATTGATGATAGATCCGCACTCTTGACTCGAGAATGTCATATGATATATTGTATCGTATGCGATACTATTGAGGTGGGATCACCGACTATTATATATATATTTATATATTGACTCAGATTTAGGCGGTTTCCTTACCTTTTCGATTAACCTGTTAATTTAGTCCTGTAGTTTACTTGTAGATGTTAGACTAGACTCGAGTCATACCTATTTCAAAACTAACGAATTGTGAGTATTTTAAAGACATGCCAACGGATTCTACGGATATTTCAAAGGACGTACCTTTCTTAAAAACACCGTAGCCCTTATTTCATAAACGCCAGATTCGTATTATTTCAAATGTCAAAACTGTATAATTCACATATATAGTATGTATCTTCTTTATGTTGCGTTTACTGTTCATTTTCCGTATATTTCTTGCTGTTTCATTGCATTGCATGCTCTATTGTGTGATCATTGTTATTATGAAACCATGCTGTCAAGACACCGGCACCATTACCGATGATGCGTATGTTCCACGCCCACTTGCTTGCCGGCCACACACATCATCATCGGTAATTACTATATCACGTACACTTTAGTGAATATTGTTATCGTTTGCTAGCTGATAGTTCCAACATGTTAATATTTCATATGCTAGTTCATTATTACATTCATTGCTCGTTATTTCATGCATAATTATATATTCATTTGTCATGCATTACTATAAGGGCCAGTCCGGATTGCCGGAGCCCAGTATTCATTATTATTGACTTTTAATTTTGGATTTCGGATTTTCCATGAGATTTCTGGATTTGGAGAAACCGCAAGTTTTTATAAACTCATTTATCATTTTTAAAAGATAAAAGTGCGGTTTTCTCATATCATAATTTGAGATATATCCACCATGAGTTTTCTCGGCTCTTGAGCGATATCATACACCCGATTCGAGGAAGAGGAGGAACCGTCTGTGGGTGCATGGTGGACTCGGTGCGGTACCCCAGGCGAGAAGGTCGCAGATGATAGCGTTGAGCCTGAGACATGAGAGCACTACTGACTGGTGATTTATTTGTGACACGTCGGATATCCGGAGAATACCGACGTGGTCTTGAGATTTATGATACAGGCCAGTACGGATAGCTGGAGCCTGATATATTGAGATTTATGATACAGGCTAGTCCGGATAGCCGGAGCCTGCGGCTTTTAGATTTTATGATACAGGCCAGTCCGGATAGCCGGAGCCTGAGCTTTCGAGATATATATTTTGTGTCGATGGTTGACACTGATTTTCTGATGATTTCATTGATGATACGTAAACTTATATAAACAGAAATCTCACCAATTAAAGAAAACAGTTTTCACATTTAGATGCATTCTATTTTCATGCATTCATACCTCATATTTATGATATGTTGCTACCTGAGGCACTGACACGAGCACATGGTATTACACTTATGCCTAGATGTATACCCTTGCCACCTTATCATGCTTCAGACTTTATCATTTTGAGGTTATATATATATTGAACGTATTGACCTAGGATTGAGTCATACATACGATTTTTGCTCGGTGATATTTTCTACTCACGAGTTGGCAACTCACCCAAGTTATGCCACAGTTTCTTGCAGGTTTTGCCGTACAGGTTTCCTTGGCGGCTTTGCTGGCACATTGTTTATTTCCGGGTGATTGCTTTGGTAGGTGGGTTCACTTGCATCGTGACCACCATTGTACCTTATTTATATTCTGTTGTATCTAGTAAACTCCATCAACCAGACTTGTATGTTTTATTGACTTAGAAGACCAGTGTATATTATTTCGACCTTAGAGTCGCGCTTGTATTATTATGGTTTTCTTGATGATTTTGAGTTTTCTTTGAGTTTTGAACCTCTCCCTTCGGCGTTGTATATTATATTGCTTGTGTAGTTGTGACCGTCAATTGACGAAGAGCTAGCTCCCGCTTGGGATGCTTTTATTCATATTATACATGTTGTACCCCTTTTGGGGCCAATATTTACAAAGGAAACTCTGCCGAAATTTCAGAAAAGACTTGAGATTTTAAAAATGCACACTTCGGCTTATGTTATTAAAACCACTTGCTTTAAAACATGTTTTCTTCACTTCTTTCTTAAAATGGTTTAGATTTCTGGGATTTCTTGGCTTACTTGAATTAGATGGGGTCCTATAGACTTCATATGATTCAAGTGCCAGTCACGTGCCATTTCGGTTCGTGACATTCTTCTTCTGAGAATTTAATTCTCCTTTTCAGAACTTAGATCTCTGCCCAAAGAAATCATTTCTAGAGTTATAACTCTGCCCAAAATTTTGGTAAGGATCATAATCGAACCCATTAAACAGAGCTCTGCTCTTCTTAGATCACAGATCTTAAAAATGTTTTTTAGGATTTCTTAACCTGCTAATGAAGAACTCTTAGAGTTTCTAGGATTTTTCTTTCAGATCTCTAAAGATCTTTGGGTTTTACCTTGTTAAAAAGCTTTGCTTTTGAAGGTTCTGGTAGATTGTACCGTTGCTTTTACAGAGCATAGCTCTTTAGAATTTTTTTTGTTTTTAGGGAATTTTATTCCCCTCTTAATTAAATTTGACAGATATGATTTCTGTCTGTAGAGCACTGCTCTCGAGAGAGTTTAACTCCTTGGCCCAATGATATTTCTCATTAAATGAGGATCCTCTTAGGATCCCATCCTTAATGAGTGACTGCACATCAATGATGGGCCGTCACCTTGATTTTGTGGGGCCCCCTTTGTCCCTTTCTTCTGCATTGCAGTGCGGTATAATTTTTTTTTGAGTACCAAGTGTCAGAACTCGGAATATAGCGTTGACAACTAATCCCTCGTCTCTTTTCATGCAGCTACTATGCCTATCGACTCTTCATTCCCTTTTGTACATTCTGAGAGCACCTTTGCTGACGCGCCCGTGTATCGGGAAATCTTCGCGCTCTTTAAAGATCACGACTCGGAGCAGGAATATCTTCTTTTATGGGGGTCGTGGTACAATCAGATTATCCAGGATCGGCGCAGTTTTTCTTGTACAGTACCCTCAGAGCCCATTTCAGCAATTTACTACGCCGACTCTCCTCATGTGAATTACGCTGTAGAGGAGGTCAACTGGACCTCGGAGGGTCGTCTTCAGCCTTCCATGGCCTCAATACCCTACAGCCGCCGATGGCTTTGGATATCTTAGGGCGACACATATGTCAAGACGAGTCGCGCCCTTGGGGACAAGTAAACATGATAGGTTTGACTCCTCGCCATTCAGCCGGATACCTGCAGTGGGCTCGATACTTCCTGTCAACCAAGAAGTCGCTGCTGCTGAAGCTCGGGTTGTATCTTACCATTTATGCGTCTCTTTTCCAGTATCCCGCACCCCATGTATGATGGGTCAAGGCTTTCCTTGAGCAATGGAACATCCCGACTCACACATTTCTTCTATCGGATCGGGAAGTTTCAATCTCCTTGGAGGAGTTTGCGGAAATCTCCGGCTTACCTGTCAGAGGGAAACATTACGAGGAGATACTTCCCCCGGACGAGTACATCTTCGCCAAAAAATCAGTGGTGATAGGCCTTACTCCGGAGAATTCTGTTCAACACCGATTCCCAAGCCTGATCAAGGTGTTGTACATTTATAAGAGCCTATATCTGGAGTCTGGAGGGCACAGAGTCAACTTCACAGATTTTATCGCCCGCTTCCTTCGCCCTGCAGTTTTGTCAAAACAAGCTGCGAAATTCGCCAAGCTTGATGACCTATTCGGCTTTGGTTTGGATAATCAACCGACGGCAGAAGCGGATTTAAGAAATTTCTTTATTCCAGACACCCTCGTCATCCTTTTTGTAGAACTTGCCGCTCCAGACGTCGATGAAGAGATGTTTTTCTGGAGTTCCTCGGCCTGTGGTTGAGCTGGTTTGTGCTTCTGATGCACCCTCGCTACATGAGGCCGTCTGTCTTTTATCCAGCCCACTGCATGGTTTCAAGGACACGGGTCGCCGTTGGGATTGTTGGGCTAGCTCATCTATATCACGGCCTGAGCTTAGCAGCGGATACTACTTAGCCAGGGGTAAAACCTATACATCTTCTGTTGCACTACTTCACGTTCTGGGTCGAGATACACGTGCTTGGTACTTTCGGAGTCCACAAACGGCCTCACTTCTACGACAGCTATAACTTTCCCTGGGTCATGTTTCTAGTTGACGCTTCCACATTAGATCCGTCGCAGCAAGAGGCTCGACGTCTGGTCCTTCGCCCGCGCATGGTCGGGGACAGCATGACCTTTGTTGACAGAGTCTTAACCATCGGTAAGGAATCCATTAAGGCGGTGCAACCGCTGCGTGATACTTTCAAAGACGGGGCTTCCACGTTGAAGGCTCGGGAGATCCTGCACTTATATTCTATTAGGCTGGGCTTTCTGGTGTTTAGGAAAAACACCTCGGCACCGTTCCTGAAGTATAACCCGCACCATTTCGCTCAAAAATCTGGTTACAATCAGGGTGTTTCCCTTGAGGCATTCTTAGCCGAGTCGGCCATTACTGAAGTAGGTATCCGCAGTGCACTGCACCACTTTATGCGGCTAAACACAGGGTCCAACTTTCTTATCAGCGAACCGAGCTACATGCCAAAAGCTTCGAACACCTACATGGCGTGGTACCAGCATGAGACGGGTGTTGTTATTAGGGTAGAGAGGCAGCTATTGCTTGATCATAAGGACGATGTCCCAGCCGGTAACCCAGTAGTCCTTTTGAAGCGACGGACTGTCGTTCGTCCTTCCTTAAGAGAAGTCACTACAGTTGTGATCCCACGTGCCTTCCCCGAGAAGCCTCCACCCCGTGTTCCCGTAGAGGTGGTAGTTGTAGCTTCCCCGGAATCCGGCGTTGGTACAGAAATTAGGACCCGTCCCCCGAAAATGCCCGCCAAGCGTAAGCTCTTGTCATCGGCCGCTGGTGTCTGCTCACAGAAAAAGAAGAAGTCGCCATTTTCTGCTGATGTCATATTTGGCCAAGTGTCGCACGCTCCCTATAGCAAGGGTTTGTGCGAATACGGGACCAATAAGGGTTTATTTGACATGCCTGTGTATGATACTGATCTACAGGCTGCTCTCACGGCTTCCGAGCAACTGGCTCGCGAGGAAGCGGCGCTGATTACTATCTCGAAGTTAGGTATACTTCAGTTATGTTCTTCCGCGGCTATCTCTTTTCTCTTTATTAGGCTTCTATTGACGCTTTCTTCTTCAACAGGTATTTCTGCTGAAGAGGCTCTCGCGGCTTCCCTCAGGACGTTCGAGGAGGAAGAGAGGCTCCACGCTTCTTTGGGTCTTGGTATGAGTTGCTTCATTACACCTTTATTATTTTTATTCATGCTCTGACCCTCTCTTTTACTTTATTGCAGAGACTACCTCGACTCAGGCTATTCCAAGTGCAGTGTCGATCCCTGGTAGCGATGCGACAAAACTTCTAGAGACAGCTACTTTGGCCCCGGCTCTCCCAAAGTCACTGCATAAGGCTTTGTTGAAGCAGCTGATGATGGACGCCGTAACGGCTCCGGAGGCAGAGCTCGGTTCCGACGACGACGTCCCCTTGTTAGAGGTCTTGAGGAGATCATCTCTCACTACCCAGATCGAAAGGAAACGCAGGAAGCAGGCGGCGAGGGAACGCGATGCCATTTTGGCCGTAGGTGCAGGCTCAAGAAACATTCCGCTTACTGAGACTCTTTCGGTGGATGTTCCCTCTGCTTTGTTTAGTGCCCGTAGACAGGTTGCAAGCGCAGCTCGGGAAGAAATTGAAAAGCTGCTTCAAGGTAACGTAACGCCCAGCCTTTTATTAAAACTCAATCATCGAATTCTGACATATGCACTCTCTGCAGGGTCGAGTCCCGGCGATGAGATGACAGTTGAAATGCTGGCGATTACAGAGCCCGAAGTGGCTACCCTTTCTCGGGAATATAGAACTGTCCAGACCGCTGCCCTTTCTCCTTGTGGCTCTTTGGTATCGACGGGCGTCGCAAGCGTTACGACGGCCCTTGTCGAGTCAGGGGACGAGGCTATGGGCGCAGAATCTATTCTTCAGAGAGAGAGAGAGTGATGAATCCTTTACACCTGGTGAAGCCTCCGTCGCGGTTTTGGTCCATGACCTATTAGGTAGCCTTTGGGTCACACTTTTTTTTTTGAGTTTATCGATCCTGTTCAGCCCTTCTGATGATATTTTATTTGTCTTAAGTATAGGTGCGGTGAACCCTGAGGTCGTGCCGTCTGAAAAAGTGTCGCCGGTCGCTGTCCCCTCGCCTTCTTTTGTGCCCTCTCAAATATTGGAAGGTATGGGTTTGTGACTTATTTGTTTTACTGTGGGTACCATCCTCTTTGTATTGACAGTATATTGTTGCAACTCTACAGGAGTCATTTTCGATCATCTATACCAGGTGTTGAACTCGCATTTCTCCTTTCAGTCGGAAGTCGTTCCGCCTTCTGGTATTGGTTAGTATATTCTTCAACTGACGTCCTTTCCTTTCTTTTACGAATAGACGTATCGCTGCTATGTTTTCTTTATGTTGATCATAGCGTCACGGGTCACAGGAGGAGATGAGAGAATAGCCGTGCTTCCGGTACTCCCCGTCCTGCCTCCTGTCACAGCCGGTATAATAGACTCTATCCCTCACGTGTTTTCTTTATCTCCCGAGTTGAAATTTGACCGTAACTCATTTTGCAGCAATTGCACCGGCTCCGACTCCTTTTGAGTCTCGTATTCTAATGCCTGCAGGGCCCTTCGCTAAACGCATATCTTCCAGGGGCGCTGCAAACAGCCGGCGAATGTTGAGCGAATTCATCAAAGATCTTAACGCCGGGGCCTTTACTTTTGCTATGGATTTTTCCTTTGAGGTTAATCCAATGCTGGCGACACTCGTGAACTTCCATGATGAAGATCTCATCCCGCTCCTGAAGTATTGGCTTCGAACTCCCACCGGGCAGTGTGGGTCGAGCATAGTGTTCCTTTCATTCGCCATTTTGAACAAGAGGCGACCCTGAGACAAAAGGAACATGAGGTGGCTTCCAGCGAATCTGTCCGACTGCGCGCCCAGATTGAATCGAATACTGCACAGCTAAAAGCTGTTTTTGACAATCTCCAGAGATGTATTTCAGATGGGTTGACGCTGAGGCGGACGCTTGACTTTACCGAGCGGGTCATGCAGGACTGCGAAGCTGCCATGTTAAAAACCAATGAAAAGCTTTCATTCTGTTTGCGACAACGGGCTCAAGTTGAAGCGAAGTTGGCCGCGGCGGCTGATCATGAGAAAGGATTGAGATAAGCGCGCGAGCGGCTTGCTGATTTGTTGAAGACGCCTCCTTCTCAATAACCGTCTTTGTACCCTTTTTTTGTATTGATTGTAAACTTGCGATTTATGAATATCATGCATTCATTTTGATTCCTTTGTGAAATATATCTTGTATTCACTTGAATTCATGAATAAAAGACATATTTTATTTCATATTGGCGTGTTCCTTTGGAAAATGAGGCCCGGAGATAGTTTATCTTGATCTCCTTGCAGGGCAGCGATGGCTTAGGAAACAGGTTCAGATCTGCCGCCTAAGACTTTTCAACTTTATCAGCCGTGAGGGTCTCATAAAGACTTTTCTCCCTACGAGTCGTGAGGATCTCGTAGGGGTATTTTCTCCTTAGAAATCGTGAGAAATTCTAAGTGCGTTTTCTCTTGAGTGTCATAAGGATCTCACAAGAGAATTTTCTCTCTTACAAGTCGAGAGGACTTGTAAGTGGTTATTTCCCTCCTCGCCGATATTCGACTTTAGAGAGTGTGGCCCGTGGATAGTATGCAATAGTCTATTTTGGACCGACTTGCAGGGCCCTAGTGCTTAGGATACAGGTTGATATCCCCGTTTTCTAAGGCTTTTCTTTACGAGTCGAGACGAGTCGAAAAGTTCTCGCAGGAACATTATTTTCCCTACGAGTCGAGACGAATCGAGAAGTTCTCGCAAGGATGTCCTAATGTCACAGTTAACTCCTGCTAATAGAAGTCCGTTAGGGTCAGTGGTATTAGAGATTTTTACCCGTCGTAGCGTCGCGTTGGCCGATGTATTCCCCGATATGCAATCTTGCTATTCGAGTAGCCCTGCGACTGTCGTGTCTTTGATCCTTTCGAGGCCTAGACAAGACGTCTTCAAGTAATCTTCCACGTGATATTACCGTCGGATGAGCAAGCGTTAGGGATATTCCATGCCGCTTTTTACTTGAGATTAGGCTCAGTTTGGGGAGCCCCGATGAGTCACGACCACTCCGCGCTGGTGTGGGATGATCTCCGATAGTTTTTCACGTCTCATTTGAGTTGCCGTCAAGACCCTGAAGCGAGGGGTTTTCCTTGACTTCATTTTTTGACATTGTGTCTGCAATATTGCGATGAATGTCGAGGTTGTCTCTGAACCGTTGAGATTTGGAACTAGGGGACTTTGCCATGGCTCCACCGTTTTGACCCTGGGGTCGGTTGTTGACATTACATCTGCATCCTGCTAGAGTGAGAAGGGAAGGAACGCCGTTGTTGATATCTAGGCTGTAGATGTTGCCGTCGAGACCTGGCTCTCCTTCTGATGGAGCCTGGTGGGAAAATATGGTTCCCTTTTTCGTTTGTGTCCATGGATTGTGTACAAGGGTCGATGTTGACTCACCTGTAGGGCAGAAGTTTCATTA
The DNA here is from genome assembly GCA_030015575.1 of Agapanthus africanus. Taxonomy (NCBI): domain Eukaryota; kingdom Viridiplantae; phylum Streptophyta; class Magnoliopsida; order Asparagales; family Amaryllidaceae; genus Agapanthus; species Agapanthus africanus. The sequence goes on from CM057337.1 coordinate 945,885,039, forward strand.
TCATTTTTTTGTTTCTTTCCACGATGCTCTATCATTTCAGATTTTTATATCGCGAAAGTTGCGATTTCCCAATCATTTCGGCTATTTTATATCACGGCGCCCAATCATTTATGCTGTTTTTCTTTTTACTCGCTGCTTTTTATTGCGAGTTGTCCAAACATTTCGGCTATTTTACATGCATATATTTTCCTCGCTGATTTTTATATTGCGAGTTACCCCATCATTTCGGCTATTTCATATGCATTTTTTGCTCGCTGATTTTCGTTGCGGGTATGGAACTTGAGATCTGAGACCAATCTTAGAATCAGCATCGCTGCGACTGGAATGTTGCCAGGAGCGAATCATCATTTGCCATGTGAGGGTTTGGAATTTGCTACCAATTTAGGCATCAGCATCGCAACGAATGGAATGATGCCAGGAGTGAATCATCATTTGCCTTTGCCGATTTGAACAAAGGTGGCTTAGCAAACAGGGTTAGGATCCTGCCGACTAAGGCTTTTGACCTCATGTGACGTAAGGGTCTCATAAAGGTATTTCTCCCTACAAGTCATGAGGATCTCGTAGGTGTATTTTCTCCTTAAGAGTCGTAAGGATTCCTAAGTGATATTTTCTCTTGTGAGTCGTAATGATCTCAAAAGAGTGTTTTCTTCTTGCAGGTCGAGAGGACCTGCAAGGGTTCACCGAATGGGGAAATTTCATGCCATGGGTGGAACTGGGTGAGGGAACATTTATTTGTGCCCGTGGATTGTATACAAAGGATTGATGTTAACCGCGTGTAGGGCAACTTGGGGAATGTGATGGCTTAAGAACAGGTTCAGATCCCTGTAACTTAAGGCTTTCGAATCGTATGAGCTGTGAAGGTCTCATAGGGGGGATTCTCCTTACGAGTCGTGAGGATCTCGTAAGTGCAATTTCTCCTTAGGAATTGTAATACCCGGTTCTTTTATAGGCCAATAGCCTTATTTTATTAAATAGGGGTCACTTACAAATTTACCTATTTGTATTTATAATATTTAAACATCCTAATTCTTTTATTCTACTTTCCTTTCTAAAATCCATTTTTTCTAAAACTAATTCTAATACTTAAACCCTTTTATTCTTCCCTAAAGTAACCCAAAACCCTATTATCTAATTCTTTTATATTTTTCCATTCCAAAACCCAGCCCATTTCCCTTTTTAAATAAAAACTAAACCCCTTTTTCCCTCTGGCCCAGCCCAACTCCATAAACCCTTAATCCCCGCCGGCCCAAGCCCCAAAGCCCAGTTTCCCACTCCTTTCTCTAGCTCCTTACCCGCTTCGAACCCGACCCGACCCGCTTTGTAAATCTCGCTCTTCCCCACTTCAGTGTATTTCCCGCTCCTTTATTTTCTTCCTCCGTGCGCACTCCCCACGTCCCCCCCCACGTCGCCGACGCGCCCATTCGCCGACCCACGTTCCCACGACCGCGCCCCCTTTAGCCCTCAACCCCTCTCATCTCTCTACCTCTCTCCCTCTCTCCTCACTCTCGGTCTCTCTCTCAAACCCCCGCCTCCCCGAGCATCGAACCCCATCACCCTTACACCCCGACGATGACGCCGCCGTCTCCGACGACTCTCCTTGTCCTTCCTCCATCACATCTCCCTCCACCTCACCCCTTCACCGATCCCCTGCACCTTCAGCCGCTGCCAAGCTCCCCTGCACCCATCTCGGTCGCCACCGCACCACGGCTTAAACTCCCCGCGGACGAGCTCCCTGCGGCCACATCCTTGACGCCATCTTCCATCTTCAATCACCGTCGATTGTATCTCCTAACCCCATCATCGAGAACCCATCGCCTTCTTCTCCAAGACATAGCCCGAGCATCCAAACTCGCCGACACCCGCAGCCGCAAACACCTTCACCGTTGACCACCTCCCTCGTCGCCGTCAAGGACATCCCTAAGCACCGTTGACCACCACCCACTACTCATCCAAAACAAACCGCCTCTTCATCATCGTCGTCGTTATCTCCTGCGAGCCAAGCCCGGGCCTTCTTCTATCGACCCATCGATACGCTGCCGGACACCTCCACTGAGCCCCTCGGCGTCACCTACTTTGCTACCACAGTCATCATCGCACCCCCTCCGCTTCCAGCGAACACGAGCCATCTCCGGACAACTCCGACGACGAAATGGAAACGCGAGCCAAGGCCGTGGACCCTAGCCGCGCCGTTCGTCGTGCGTTCGTGCCGTTGCTGCTGCCGTGCATCGCCAAACCGTCTCCAGGAAAGTACCCTACTTGCTACATGCTAGTTTATTCCCGTTACAAAACAAAACCGTATTAATTCCATGCTTACGATTCATGAAAACTTATATGACATAACTGTTCGATGCAAGATCCAAATGAAAACCTTCATTTAATTTGACAGAACTCGATTGCATATTCTGGTCCATGTGGCAATGAGTATTGTGTAGAAATTTTACTGGAAAATACAATTGTTAATGGCTTAAACGAACACCCCCAATGGAACCCGTTAAAACTAGGAATTTCCCACACCTGAAACTTGTTAAAATCACAATTAATTGTGTACATATTGAAATGAGGCGTTCGAGGGCTCAAATCGAAGAAGACTAGACGAACTATAACCCTATGCAAGTTCTTAATTGTTTCTGTACTGATATTATGACGAGAATTGGTTCGGAGAGCGGCTCTGGACTGCAGTCCAGAGCAACTCTGGTTATTGTTTTCTGCCCCGTAATGTTTACTACCTTGCTGCCTGAACTCGTATGTTGCGGAACCCTACACCTTATTGAATATGAATCTGTTAGCTAAATAACGCAAGTGATTTCAGCCCATTTTATCGTCTTTTATTATTTAAACTGCAAATTAAAAGATCGGGACGCATAGCAGTCCTAAACTGAACCAGAACTGATACTCTAGTGTTGAACAGCATATAACTTATGACGTATAGACGCGATTGAGAATCCGTCGAGTGCTTTAGAAACCTTATTTAAAACCCTAAATTTCATTCAACTGTAGCATCACTAAATTCTGATCCCAACTAGGATTAAAATGCGTTACGAAACGGACTTCCGATTCTGAAACCGGATTCCCAGCAGTGAACGCTTAAAATGAAATGACCATATCTAGTGATCCCGAAACCCGATTGATGTGAAACCAAATTTGCTGGTTAGATAATCAAACTTACTACTTATCCCCTGTTCATTGTTTCGCTGAATTTTGCATGTGTGATTTATGAAGATTTATGCAAGGGGTAAGGCACCGAGTGATGACATCTTAATCATGCCTGAATTATCGTATTCTCATCACATTACATATATGTTATTGCATTGGTAACCTAGTGATCATGTGCATTACCCAGTGTTAGGTTTTAGCATCTGATTGTGGCAAGTACGTTAGTGGTCGAGCATGAATGGGTAAGTGAAAGTGACACGTACTTGTACACAATCAGTGGTCCCTATTGTTTTATTGCATTGTCGACGTCTGTGGGACGTGTATAAATGTGACTATAATTGGTATGGGACAATTATGGAAGCACTTGTATGGGTGTCATAGATAAGGCACCAAATACTGTCCATTTATCTTGGGTATCAGTCGGGACATGCTTGATGGAATCCTGTCTCCAGTCCTCGTGTAGACTCATCATGGACCGGCTGGTATTTGAGTTTATGATTGGCGTTTGATGTAGACCACGGGTGTGGGGTAGTTTGAGTGTGAGTTCAACAGATTCTCGGGAGTCCCATGCCGGCACTTATGGAGATATATGGAGATATACAGGGTTATCACTGATTATTACCGTGCGTTTTTAGGCCCGTGGTCCCTTGCCCTTAGGTCCTACCCTTGGGTGGGGGATACTTACGAGTGGTTGACTCTCACACTTGGACTGACGACAGGCTTAGTGACCTGTATAGTAAGACTTAGAGACTGATAGGGATAGTGACATTGACATGCATTGCTTACTGAATCAACACACCTGACATACTACTTTACTGCTTTCATGTTCACCTGCTCTTTTAGACACTCGCATCGGCTACTTCATGTTCATGTCTATACACTCTTGATTTACTGTTACATATTCAGAATTAATGTACGAGTTACCATTTGTACCCATATATATATATATATATATATATATATATATATTGCTATCGTGTCGCTCTGACGACCTGAGTATGCATGCTCAGAGTGAGGAGTGGGTTTAGCTTGGACCAAGACCAGACGTACATCGCGGAAACCTTGATCAGCTATCCAGAGCTATACTCTTTTGATCCCCATTAGGTTAGATCTTTGTATTTGTGTTGTTTCAGTTACTGCATTTCTCATTACCTGTGCATTGTTTACTGATTACCACGTAAAGCTAGAAGCCGAAGTGTGACTACGGAGAGATATTACCTCGACCGTAGGAGCATGGCTGGCCTTGTCAACCCCTCGTATTCCGTATTTTGGGAAGCGGGGCATGCCATGGTTTTGTTGGTATCAGATCCAGGTTATGCTTCGATTGGGATTGCAGTTCCGTGTAGTGTTTAACAATCTAAGACATCTTTCGGTCTAGATTGTAAACTTGTTATCCTTAATCTTGATTCACACAGTATGTTCTGCTATACATTTTGATCCATCTGCTAGAGTTTTGGGTGACTTAATAGAGTTACGTGGTTGTAATTGTGAACTGCAGCATAGTTACAATACTGTACTCTGGTTGAGTGACTTGGAGTTCTACAGTTGATTTCCACTTGTTTGAACATCACCGCACCCGATATTCTTGATTCCTTTCCTAATCCATATTGCATTTTAATTCTTATAGCTTGTGCCTTATATCGTCCTCAAAATTGTTGTTTCAGGACCATGTCTTCCTATGACTCTCCCTCTACCTCCACTCCCCAGAATCAGACTGTAGAGATTCTGAATGCACTGCATGGCCTGAAGGAAGCCCAGGAGCGAACAAACAACCTGTTAGCTGAAGGATTGAGAGGGCAGGTGACTCAGGCACCAACGGAAGTCTCCAATCGTAAAGGGATCCCTGTTAGACGAGGAAAAGGGGTGAAGATGAAGCGCCCACTTGTTCCACAGCAACAGAAGCAACAGAAGACCCAACGTTGTGGGTACTGTAAGAAGCCAGGACACCTTCAGAGAGATTGTCGCCGCGCCAAAAAGCAATGCCTGATTTGCGGATCCAGCGAACATCCTATCAATGGCTGCCGTAAAAGGAAGGAGCTATAAGGAGGCGGTTCGTCCACACTCTCCACTTCTGCTAAGTGATGGTTATTTCGTAGTTCGAGCATCGAGGATCAGTACGGACCCAGCGCAGGATTCAACTCGCGTGACGAGATTGCAGTGGTCTAGAAATCCAAAAAAGAGTTATCGCGTTTTCTGCTTTCAAAAAAATGTGTTGTCACTCCTTTGTAAATATTTCTTTTCGTTTGAAATCTTGTATCCGTTGAACTTTTAGTTGAATGTAATAAAATTCTGAGTTGCGATGTGTGTATCGTCTCCTTCCCACTCACTTTACTTATACTATTCATTGCATCAGCATTCTAAACTTTGATTTTTTCAGTCCTTGCCTACAACATATCTCCCTGTACTATCGTATCCTTGGTTATCTTCCTTTGTATGTTCCACTGGCTAATCACGGCTCTTTCTTTTCAGGCCATGGCCCACCCTGGAGCAGCGCCGCCTCTAGATGAGGACGCACGGTCATGCGTTTCCTTGGATTGCATGATGGTGAGTTCGGATGACGAGATCAACGGTCCACAGGTGATTTTTTTGGAAACAACGATTCCGAGGATGAGGGATTCGCAGCCCCAGTTGTCGACATGATCAGCGACTCCGACGACGAAGAAGAGGACCCTAAAGAAAACCCGATAGAGGAAGATCCCGAGGAGAACCTGATGGAAGGAAATCCCGGAGAGGAAAACCCTGAGGAGAATCCAGTGGAAGGAAATCCCGGAGAGGAAAACCCTGAGGAGAATCCAGTGGAAGGAAATCCCGTGGAAGAAGATCCAGAAGAGGTGAATCACATGGAAGCATACCATGATGAAGAAGCTCCAGTCGAGACAGAAGGACCAGAAGAACAAGCCCCCGTGTCAGAAGACCCTCCAGTAGCGATCCCTGTGAGGCGATATGGAAATGGACGCCCCTATCTGAGCGCGCGAGCCTACCGTAACCTACTGAACTTCCACAACCGTGACTGACGTGATTTAGCTTTTATCTCCTCTGGCCAAATAAATCTATGTATAGTTAGGGCCATCTTTTACTTTTCGAGAATGCCTTGTTTAAAATTTTCTGGAATGAAATAAAATTGCTGAGTTTGCTAATCTTTTGATTGTTAGATTACCTGATGCTTGACTGTTTCCCCTATACATTTATTTTCCTCCTGAGATCCCTGACTGTCCACCCTTGCACCCTGTGCTGTTTTGATCCTCGCTTAGATTAAAACTTACTGCACCCCGATCTTTTGAATGGGCCACCCTTCATCCTTCGTATGCGCCTTGGTTGAGATCCTTCTGGAGGAGAAATTGATAGTGAAATTTCCGAGTTCGCTAACCCTTCGGATTTTTTATTCGAATGATGTATCGACCATTTTCCTTCACATACATTCCTTCCCCTCCTGAGGTTCATTACTATTCACCCTTACACCCTGTGCTGACCTGACCCCTGTCTCATCGACATTCAGTTAAAGTACTACAGTCTGACCTTTTGAGTGGGCCATACTTCATTTCAATCCCTACCCCGGCTAGCCCATATACGTTTTGTGCTATCTCCTATTATCATAATTACATTCAGTGACATCGTCTTTCAAAAAATTAGTTTTCATTATTTTGTATTTATCGAAAAAAATTGCGTGTTATTAACTATTTCCGTTTTACCCTTTTTAAATGCTTTACTATTCTTCACATTTTCGATAGCGCAAACATATATCGCGCATATTATTTTGTTTCATATCTCTTATTTTCACTATGTGGGTTTTCTAAGTTATTTTCAAATTGTTGATCGATATATTTATTCTAAAAATATTTTGTCGACAAATCCTTCACTATTTTTATTATTGTTATTTTGTTTCCCCGGGTATTGTGCTTATAGTTGCTATTATAAATGGTTCTACCTCATGCTTATTATTTTAGCTGCGCTACTTCTCAGGTATACGTATGTATATATATATTTAGGGTTTCAATTTTATCTAGCACGCCTCGAATATTATTGGTTGTTATTGCTATTTTTATTCTCTTGTACATGTAGTTTACCCTTAGGATTGAGTCTGCCTTGTACTTGCTTAGACCTGCCATTTGTTGCGTTAGTTTTATACATTTATAGACCTTCAATCTTTACCTACCTATTTTAAGTAAATCGCTATGTGTTAGTGTTCGATGTGGTAACTTTTCGCTTATTATTTTATAGCTTATTGTTTCTTTTAAATTTCGAGGACCAATTTTTTGTAAGGTTGGTATGATATAATACCCGGTTCTTTTATAGGCCAATATCCGTATTTTATTAAATAGGGGTCACTTACAAATTTACCTATTTGTATTTATAATATTTAAACATCCTAATTCTTTTATTCTACTTTCCCTTCTTAAATCCATTTTTCCTAAAACTAATTCTAATACTTAAACCCTTTTATTCTTCCATAAAGTAACCCAAAACCCTATTATCTAATTCTTTTATATTTTTCCATTCCAAAACCCAGCCCATTTCCCTTTTTAAATAAAAACTAAACCCCTTTTTCCCTCTGGCCTAGCCCAACTCCATAAACCCTTAATCCCCGCCGGCCCAAGCCCCAAAGCCCAGCTTCCCACTCCTTTCCCTAGCTCCTTACCCGCTTCGAACCCGACCCGACCCGCTTCGTAAATCTCTCTCTTCCCCACTTCAGTGTTTTTCCCGCTCCTTTATTTTCTTCCTCAGCGCGCACTCCCCATGTTCCCCCCCCCCGTCGCCGACGCGCCCGTTCGCCGACCCACGTTCCTACCACCGAGCGCCCCTTAGCCCTCAACCCCTCTAGTCTCACTACCTCTCTCCCTCTCTCCTCACTCTCGGTCTCTCTCTCAAACCCCCGCCTCCTCGAGCTTCGAACCCCATCACCCTTACACCCCGACGACAACGCCCCCGCCGCCGCCGACTCTCCTTGTCCTTCCTCCATCACATCTCCCTCCATCTCACCCCCTCACCGAGCCCCTGCACCTTCGGCCGCCACCAAGCTCCCCTGCACCCATCTCGGCCGCCACCGCACCACGGCTTAAACTCCCCGCCGACGAGCTCCCAGCGGCCACATCCTTGACGCCATCCTCCATCTTCAATCACCGTCGATTGTATCTCCTAACCCCATCACTGAGAACCCATCGCTTTCTTCTCTAAGACACAGCCCGAGCATCCAAACTCACCGACACCCGCAGCCGAAAACACCTTAACCGTCGACCACCTCCCTCGTCGCCGTCAAGGTCGTCCCTAAGCACCGTTGACCACCACCCACTACTCATCCAAACCAAACCGCCTCTTCACCATCGTCGTCGTTATCTCCTGCGAGCCAAGCCCGGGCCTTCTTCTATCGACCCATCGATACGCTGCCAGACACCTCCACTGAGCCCCTCGCCGTCACCTACTTTGCCACCACAGTCATCATCGCACCCCCTCCGCTTCCAGCGAACACGAGCCATCTCTGGACAACTCCGACGACGGAACCGAAACGCGAGCCAAGGCTATGGACCCTAGCCATGCCGTTCGTTGCGCGTTCGTGCCGCTACCACTGCCGTACATCACCAAAGCGTCTCCAGACAAGTACCCTACTTGCTACATGCTAGTTTATTCCCGTTACAAAACAAAACCGTATTAATTCCATGCTTACGATTCATGAAAACTTATTTGACATAACTGTTCGATGCAAGATCCAAATGAAAACCTTCATTTAATTTGACGGAACTCGATTGCAAATTCTGGCCCGTGTGGCAATGAGCACTTTGTAGAAATTTTACTGGAAAATACAATTGTTAATGGCTTAAACGAACACCCCCAATGACACCCGTTAAAACTGGGAATTTCCCGCACCTGAAACTTGTTTAAATCACAACTAATTGTGTGCATATTGAAATGAGGCGTTCGAGGGCTCAAATCGAAGCCGACTCGATGACCTGTAACCCTATTCAAGTTCTTAATTGTTTCTGTACTGATATTATGATGAGAATTGGTTCGGAGAGTGGCTCTGAACTGCAGTCCAGAGCAACTCTGGTTATTGTTTTCTGCCCCGTAATGTTTACTACCTTTCTGACTGAACTCGTATGTTGCGGAACCCTAAACCTTATTGAATATGAATCTGTTATCTAAATAACTCAAGTGATTTCACCCCATTTTATCATCGTTTATTATTTAAACTGCAAATTAAAAGATCGGGACGCATAGCAGTCCCAAACTGAACCAGAACTGATACTCTAGTGTTGAACAGGGTATAACTTCTGACGTAGAGACGCGATTGAGAATCCGTTTGGTGCGTTAGAAACCTTATTGAAAATCCTAAATTTCATTCAGCTGTAGCGTTGCTAAATTCTGACCCCAAGTGGGATTAAAATATGTTACGAAATGGACTTCCGATTCTGAAACCGGATTCCCTGCAGTGAACGCTTAAAATGAAATGGCCATATCTAGTGATCCCGAAACCCGATTGACGTGAAACCAAATTTTATGGTTAGATAATCAAACGTACTACTTATCCCCTGTTCATTGTTTCGCTGAATTTTGCATGTGTGATTTATGAAGATTTATGCAAGGGGTAAGGCACCGAGTGATGACATCTTAATCATGCCTGAATTATCATATTCTCATCACATTACATATATGTTATTGCATTAGTAACCTAGTGATCATGTGCATTACCCAGTGTTAGGTTTTAGTGTCTGATTGTGGAAAGTACGTTAGTGGTCGAACATGAATGGATAAGTGAAAGTGACACGTACTTGTACACAATCAGTGGACCCTATTGTTTTATTGCATTGTCGACGTCTGTGGGACGTGTATATGTGTGACTATAATTGGTACGGGAAAATTATGGAAGCACTTGTATGGGTGTTACAGGTAAGGCACCAAATACTGTCCATTTATCTTGGGTATCAGTCGGGACATGCTTGATGGAGATCCTGTCTCCAGTCCTCGCGTAGACTCGTCATGGACCGGCTGGTATTTGAGTTTATGGTTGGCATTTGATGTAGACCACGGGGTGTGGGGTAGTTTGAGTGTGAGTTCAACAGATTCTCGGGAGTCCCATGCTGGCACTTATGGAGATATACAGGGTTATCACTGATTATTACCGTGCGTTTTTGGGCCCGTGGTCCCTTGCCCTTGGGTCCTACCCTTGGGTAGGGGATACTCACGAGTGCTTGACTCTCACACTTGGACTGACGATAGGCTTAGTGACCTATACAGTGAGAATTAGAGACTGATAGGGATGGTGACATTGACATGCATTGCTTACTGAATCAACACACCTGACATACTACTTTACTGCTTTCTTGTTCACCTGCTCTTTTAGACACTCGCATCGGCTACTTCATGTTCATGTCTATACACTCTTGATTTACTGTTACATATTCAGTATTAATGTATGAGTTACCATTTGTACCCATATATATGTATATATATTGCTATCGTGACGCTCTGACGACCTGAGTATGCATGCTCAGAGTGAGGAGCGGGTTTAGCTTAGACCAGGACCAGACGTACATCGCGGAAACCTTGATCAGCTATCCAGAGCTATACTCTTTTGATCCCCATCAGGTTAGATCTTTGTATTTGTGTTGTTTTAGTTACTGCATTTCTCATTACTTGTGTATTGTTTACTGATTACCACGTAAAGCTAGAAGCCGAAGTGTGACTACGGAGAGATATTACCTCGACCGTAGGAGCATGGCTGGACTTGTCAACCCTTCGTATTCCGTATTTTGGAAAGTGGGGCGTGACAGGAATCGTGGGGATCCCTAAGTGTGTCTCTCCCTTTTGTGATTCGTAAGGATCTCACGCAGGTATTTTCTCCTTACAAGGTCGAGAGGACCTTGCAAGTGTGCATGAATTTTTTACGCATTAGCGTCCTTACGGGTTTTCACAAACTCACCGGCAGTCCTGCTGTTTTTACTCATGAAGCACTTTCGGGTTTTCATCCGTGCACATTTCTCTTATGGACGTACCGTTTTTTTCCTATTTTTTTATCACGGTGGGACTTCGCCACCGGGGTAGCTGTGTAGGCAGCGAGATTTGAGTTGCAGTCTTTGTCATTGGGACCTGTGGACTTGAATTCCACTATTGTCGTGTTTGAGGCGACGTATTTAGTTTAAGGACATTACGGTCCATTGTTTGTTTAGGGACATGATTGATCGAGCTTTTCTTGCGTGCGTGCATTTTAAAATCAAAGAGTAGAATACCGCAATCAATAACGGTGTCACTTGGTAGCTAGCCGGTTGAGTACGGGTCGGTCCACATGGAGATGGATTCCTTTTCTTTATGTCCTAACGAGTTAATCCGATCAAGTCGGGTTTTGTTTTACGATGTAAGAATGAGATTAAATTGATTAAAAGTCTTGCTAAGGTTAGAATTAGGTTAGTTTGGAAAAAGGGATTCTACCACTGCTTTCAATGCCCTAATGAAGAATATAGGTGTTAGGGTAATAGTCAATAAAGGGGATTAGCACGACTGGGAAGAAACTAAGTTTCTTCCCTTTGGTCCTTGTCCGTCCTTTCTTAACTCTTAGCCCTAACCTCTATTTAAATCAATCACAACCGGTCTAACTAGGGAATCACCGCTACCTCGTGGGATAGGGTGCCGTAGTGAGCGGTGTGTGATTCATTTAAATAGAGTCTGTATTGATTAAAATTATAGAGGCAAAGAAAGGAGTGAGAGAGATTTCCTTCTCTCAAACCTTCCTGATCCTAACCCTAACAAGTGAGGAATTACTCACTCATTAGGGTATTAACAATGGAATTCATTTTTTTTTATAAATTTTTATATTAGAAAACTATATTGCAAATATTAAGGGAATAGATAAAAAAAGTGCAAGAATTAAATTCAGAAAAGGAATGTGAGATAAAAATAAAAATACCTTTCTTTATTGATGCACTCTTGAACGATTACAATGGAATTGAAATTTAGACTAGAATTAAAATAGAGGCATCTCAAAAGAGGCACACTTTATTTGGCTTTGAGCCATCCTATTTATAGATAGGAAAAACCCTAGGTTTACATGCTGATCCATACATGAAATTACAAAACAACCCCAAAGACCGAGTCAAAGCATCGACACCCCACCGACATGTGCATTGCACGGCCGCGGTTCGGCGGCAGAAAAGCCTTTTTGGCCGCGGATCCGCGGCCATTTGGTAGGCTCATGGGCCCAATTCTTCAGGGTTTCTCTGTGTTGCATTTATCTTCTGTTTTCTTCACTTGGTTCCACAGAATCTTTTCTACTTTCTTCCAGATTTCCAACAGTGCAGAATTATGTGGACTTTTACCGTAAGCTTCACATTGAAGTCTTGAATCTTATGCTGCCCTTGTGCATTGAACTTTTTACTGATCTTCATTTGTTCCTTGATCTGTTAGGCGGCATCATAAGGATTTATCTATTGTTGGTCATAGTCTCACATTTGTAGCAACTTTTCATGAATTTCACTGTAACGATCTGAGAACCTGTAACCTGCAACTATTTAGCAGACATGGATCAAAAGCACCTATTTATTTGTAATATGATTAAGAATGGGTGATATAATAATACAAAATTCTGATATGAACAAATACCCCCAAACTTATCTTTTGCTCGTCCCGAGCAAAACTATTTTTATCCTCGAAAAAAACTAACCTCACTTTCGCAGGGAATCGCGATTGCACTGAGCTCGTGCAACAAGCCGTTAAACCTCTAGGTGTCCCTAGTAGGAGGAGTGTTATCCCCTGAGGATTTTCAGCGGATACTACCCATAAAATCCGTTCAATTTGGCCTATTGACTTTCATTCTTCAATTTGGTGTTCTAGCAAGAAATTCTATTATCTTCAACTTAGAAATCATCAACCCGTATTTTTCACACTCACATATCGTTTAACTTAAGATTGTATATGTTCTGTAAATTTATTTAGCTTTTAGCATCTTTTGAATTTTCCTTCTAAGGTTCCATCTCAACTTAGGAATTTTTATCATCTCCATTGAAGATATAAGTCCTATTTTTCATTCTTATCTTTCATCCAAACCCCAATCATATACCCCTACGTCTGTGTATGTATCACCCCTACACTTGGAAATTCAATTCAAGCCATCATACTCTTTTCCATCGTCCAAAGTACTTTTAGTTGGTGAATTTTAGATGAAATTGCTCACACATCCTTCATGTGACCGTTAATACTTCTTGAGGTACTAACGACCGATTACAAAATGTGTTTACGCATTAAGACGTAATTCCTCGTCTTGTAATACCTAAGGCGTTAGCAGTGACTCCCAAACCGGTAGGTCTAAGGCACTAGGTGATAAAGCACCCTCGCTATATATTTTTTTATTTTACGCAGCCTTAAGTGATTACAAAACCAGCATTCATTTTTTTTATCTCTTTATTCACATTTATACTTTTATTTAATTTTTTCTCATACTAAGAATTTTAGACAAGAGCAATTCAAGGTATCCTCTACTATCCCAAATTTCAAGGTGCGTGTATGTGCGAGTTGTAGGGTATATATTTTCTGAATTTAGATTGAAGGTTCGTAATTACTTTTCAGACTTACACTTCAATAAAAATTTCAATACTCTTCTCTTATTTTGACTTAGCCCAAGAACTGAACTCAAAATTTGCCTATTTCTAAATAAACTACAAGGACATATATTTTCTACCGTTAAACTTTAAGAAAGGTTATTTTTAGGGTTTTTAATTTACTAAGTTTAGGATCTAGTTTTTCCTAGCTGGTTAACAGTCTTGTCAAACTTAAGTCAATTATGGCCAAAACTGAACTTTTCAATTTTTATAATTTTTTTTAAAATTTTTTCAATTTTTATGGGTTTTAAAATAAGTATGCAAATGCAAAAATATACATATGAATGCGAAGGAAGAAAGCTTACCGAGCACACCCCCAAACTTAAACTTGACAGTGCCCTCACTGTCAGGCTACACCAAGAGGGTCAAAATTGTCGGCACTCCCTTTTTTTATTATTAACAGAAAAAGAAAACAAAATATATATACACAAAAAGGTTCCCCCCAAACTTAAGTGAAACAGTGTTTCCACTGTTGAAGCATTAAAGTTCAGAGTCAGGGAGGAGAAAAAACACAGTATCAAGCCTTACAAGGCCTTACATAGGCCAAAGGTTAGCACCAACCATTCAAAATTTTATCGTTATAATGGTGTGGTTGGTGAAAAAAATGTAGTGTAGAGAAAAGAAATGAGAAACACACGAGACCATGTGGAGATAGAAGCAGTATACAGTCTCGGTGGAGGAGAAAAATGGCGGAAGGGAAAAAGAAACGGTGGTGGTTCAACTTCTTCAGGTGGGGATTGATTAATCACAAAATCCGTGTCATTTAGGAATGCAAGTTCGTCAGCAAAAAGCTCTTCAAAACTCACATCTATGTAATTGAACATTTTGCTGTCAGTAAGTTTTGTGCCAGAATTTATCATACATGATTTGTCAAAAATTATGGAGGTAGGAGACTTAAAAAACTCATTTACCTCATTTTCAAAAGTATCCAAATCAAGTTGGCTTTCTGGAATGGTCAAACTTGAATTATCGGATTGTGATTCATCAACACTCACTGAAATTATAGGAAGAATAGAAGAGGAACCTGAGAAAGTGGGAGAAAGAAGTTGAATATGAACTTGAGGGTGGAGATGGAGTGTATAAATTAGCACAATTTGTAATGACCGATGTGTAAAAAGCGATTGTGCTAATCTATCAACCCACTGAGAAATGAGATCAAATCCCTCAAGATTTGTGAGAAAACATGGCTACGTCGAACTTGGTGAAGCAGACATTGAAAATGAAAGGGATACGGTTTCTTATGCGGTCGGAACAACAGAAAGGATGAAGGGGATTGATTTAGGAAGTGTAACAGTTAAAGGTTCAGGAGGATGAATTGGAAAATCTGACTCATCAAACAAAACTGGTTCATCCTCAATATTATCCTCAATACTCTCCTCAAAATTTAGCTTATCCATGCAATTCTCATCAAATTCAAGACGCATATGAAGTTTGGGAGAAACATTTAATGTCTCGGGATGATGAATTGGAAAGAAAAACTCATCCAAATTTATGGGTTCATCATCCAAAATATTCCCGGCGTCAATATCCTTGATCAAGTGAAAATTAAATTTCTCAGACACCTCATCAAAAGCATGGATATTAATCAATTCAGGTTCTAGAGTGGAGGTGTAGAGGTCAAAAGTATTAGTGGCGATTTCACTCGAAAGGGACCCTTCACAATCAGGTAAATCAAACACTAAAAAGCTGCACAACTCATTAGATGTTTTATCTTCAACTGGTGAATCATTTGGAACACTTGATAGACATTCAAAACCGGAGTTATAGGATTCAATTGGGGATGGGTAGGTTTGATTTGGAAGTGTGTACAGCTCACTCTCACCACTCAAATTCTCAATCTGTCTAACCGCCTCATCATACCTTGGAAAATTTGGAGCTGGTTGGAAACTAGCTACCGGGTCACTAGGTTGTATAAGGGCGGACATGGACGCATTCAGATCCATCATATGTTGTCTTGACGTTACCAAAAAATCTTCCAACGACTGTTCCAGACTAGACATGGGTTGTGAAGGGGTTTCAGTAAAAGATTCAAAGTTGCTTGGATTCTGGAAACTTCCAAATGGCTGTGTAGAAGCAATGTCTAGGGACGGTGCAACAGTTGGGTAAGATGGATAGGAATTGAATGGTTGGACAGTATTAGGATCAACATTTGGATAAAAAGGTGAATGAAATTGTTGATCCCAAGAACTGGAAGTGTTGAAAGGAGTGAAAGATCGGTTACGAGATTGTTCAATATGTTCAGCAATAAACATGGGTTTCGGAGTTACCACCGTACTCTCAAAAGGGGTATCAACGTAAGAAGGTGGTGAAGGTTGAAACGGTTGATACAAAGTGGATTGTGGAGTCCAACTGTTTCTCCAATACGCGTCTATTCGATCTTTCAAAGAAATTTTGGGCATGGAAGGGTCATCCGAAATTCGACCAAAACAATACGCGTAGGAAGTAATGTCAGGTTGAGGGTACCAAAGTTCAGCAAGAGTTTTGCGAGGTGGGGTACCCATGATGTGAGAAAGGAGAAGAAAAATAATGTGATGATTATCTTTTTTAAATTTTTTTTATTTAAAAAAAAATTGTTTTTGGAGTTTTGGAATTTTTGAAAGTGTTTTTTAAAAAAAAGAGTTTTGCAAAAATTTGTACGGAACTACAGCACAATTTCAAACAATCACAATTTATACATGCTTAATCAAGGTTAGAGCTAGGGTCTCCTAAGTCAACTAGACTGTTCCTAACTGTTCCAAAGGGCAAGTTGTGAGATATCCCTCAAATCGCCTCTTCTCCGCCAATTGTGGCCAGGTAAGCACAAGTAAAGAAAGGAGGGATCCGCTCACGAATCACCGTGAGACGGGTCTTTTAAAATTACTTTTCCTACTTGGCTAGCCTAGGCACCACAAAATCAGGTTTAGATAAACGACCGATTGCCCACAACCTTCTTTTGTCCTAATGAGCGCGACAATCCTTATTGGCTGAGTGTAAATATTTTTTATTTAACTCGAGGGTTGATGCATATGCTTTTTGTGATTTTTTGGGTCCTAGGAAGGGTAATGAAATCCCCACCCAATCTGGATTGGTGTTATAGCCCCTTAAAATTCCGTATTAATTATGCAAAGCAGTTAACACACCAAAAATCTAAAACACTTGCAAATTTTTTTTTATTTAGCAGCGCAAAGAATCCTGCACAAAAACAATTTATTGGAGAGGGAGAACAATTTTGCGCAAAGAACCCTGCACAAAAACAATTTATGGGAGAGGGAGAAGAATTCTGCGCAAAGAACCCTGCAGGAAAATTTTTCAGTGGAGTTCAGAGGGTAGAAGAGAGGACAAAAATACTTACAGAGAATTTTGGGATGCTGACGTCACTCGATGACCGCGGTTCCGCGGTCAACTGCATATATCCGCCGCGGTTCCGCGGTGGTTCTGTTGGTTTGGATCTCCAAAATTTTTCTGTTGTCTGTTGTGATTCTCCTCTGTCTGTTCAGATCTTCTGTTTGTTGATTTGTTCACTGGCTTTTTCCAGATCTGAATCAGCCCATTTTCTTTTTCCTGCGCAATTCACACAATACCTCTCAAAAAGAACAAGATGAATATTTTTTATTTTATTTTTTTATGTTTTAAATTTTTATAATTTTTTATTTTTTAACCCGAAATTACACAAAGAAAGAGACAACCGTCTCCCCGGCAACGGCGCCATTTGATTGATCGTGAGAGCTTTTTGCGTATGCGTGCATTTTAAAATCAAAGAATAGAATACCGCAATCAATAACGGTGTCGCTTGGTAGCTAGCCGGTTGAGTACGGGTCGGTCCACAGAGAGATGGATTCCTTTTCTTTATGTTCTAACGAGTTAATCCGATCAAGTCGGTTTTTGTTTTACGATATAAGAATGAGATTAAATTGATTAAAAGTCTTGCTAGGGTTAGGATTAGGTTAGTTCGGAAAAAGGGATTCTACCACTGCTTTCAATGCCCTAATAAGAATATAAGTGTTAGGGTAATAGTCAACAAAGGGGATTAGCACGACTGGGAAGAAACTAAGTTTCTTCCCTTTGGTCCTTGTCCGTCCTTTCTTAAGTATTAGCCCTAACCTCTATTTAAATCAATCACAACCGGTCTAACTAGGGAATCACCGCTACCTCGTGGGATAGGGTGCCGTAGTGAGCAGTGTG
The DNA here is from genome assembly GCA_030015575.1 of Agapanthus africanus. Classification (NCBI taxonomy): domain Eukaryota; kingdom Viridiplantae; phylum Streptophyta; class Magnoliopsida; order Asparagales; family Amaryllidaceae; genus Agapanthus; species Agapanthus africanus. Next base: position 945,902,933 of record CM057337.1, read on the forward strand.
TGATTCATTTAAATATAGTCCGTATTAATTAAAATTATGGGGGCAAAGAAAGGAGTGAGAGAGATTTCCTTCTCTCAAACCTTCCTGATCCTAACCTTAACAAGTGAGGAATTACTCACTCATTAGGGTATTAACAATGGAATTCATTTTTTTAAAAAAATTTATATTAGAAAACTAAATTGCAAATATTAAGGGAATAGATAAAAAAAGTGCAAGAATTAAATTCAGAAAAGGAATGCGAGATAAAAATAAAAATACCTTTCTTTATTGATGTACTCTTGAACAATTACAATGGAATTGAAATTTAGACTAGAATTAAAATAGAGGCATCTCAAAAGAGGCACCCAAAAGAGGCACACTTTATTTGGCTTTTAGCCCTCCTATTTATAGATAGGAAAAACTCTAGGTTTACATTCTGATCCATACATGAAATTACAAAACAACCCCAAAGACCAAGTCAAAACACCGACACGTGCATTGCAAGGCCGCGGTTCGGCGGCAGAAAGGCCTTTTTGGCCATGGATCCGCGGCCATTTGGTGGGCTCATGGGCCCAATTCTTCAGGGTTTCTCTGTGTTGCTTTTATCTTCTGTTTTCTTCAGTTGGTTCCTCAGAATCTTTTCTACTTTCTTCCAGATTTCCAACAGTGCAGAATTATGTGGACTTTTACTATAAGCTTCACATTGAAGTCTTGAATCTTGTGCTGCCCTTGTGCATTGAACTTTTTACTGATCTTCATTTGTTCCTTGAACTGTTAGGCTGCATCATAAGGATTCATCTATTGTTGGTCGTAGTCTCACATTTGTAGCGACTTTTCATGATTTTCACTGTATCGATTTGAGGACCTGTAACCTGCAACTATTTAGCAAACATGGATCAAAAGCACCTATTTATTTATAATATGATTAAGAATGGGCGATATAATAATGCAAAATTCTGATATGAACAGGACATCCCGGTCCATACCTTCGAGGCGAAGTTTTGCCGGATACTACTTACAGAGTGCTGACTTAGGAAGATAGCGAGCGTACACGAGCATCGTCATCTATTGTTAACCTGAGTGGTGACTTGTCAGGGGTAGTATTTCTTAAGGAAGCGACCGTTTATTGGCCGGAAGGGTCTTTCGCCATGCATATCCATGAGCAAATAGGCACCACCTTGACAAACTTTGTCTATGACGTATAGGTCCTCATAGTTCGGCTCGAATTCCCCCCGTTTGGCACGGTTGGGGAACATAGGTCTTTTGACAACTAGCACGAGTTCGTCTTGGCGGAATGCTCTCGGCCTAGTTAGTCTTTCGTATGAGCGCGTCATCCTTGATTTGTAAGCTTCCAGGTTTTGCTGCGCCATGAGATAAGTTTCATTGAGGGCATCGAGCTCCTCAAGCCGAAGGTAGGCATTTTCTTCATCCGTCAGCTCATGTCGGACCGCTACTCGTAGTGAGGGTAGCTCTATCTCCAAGGGAAGTACCGCTTCCGTACCGAATACCAATGCGAATGGTGTGGTATTCATGGTTGTTTTGAATGTGGTTCGGTAAGCCCAGAGAGATTCATGCAATCTCTCGTGCCAGTCCTTTCTGTTTCTGGACCCCGTCTTCTTTATGATCTTCGTCAAGGTTTTGTTGAAAGCCTCAGCTAGACCATTAGCTCAGGGATTATAGACTGAAGAGTATCTCCAATCTATATTATGTTGCCGCGCGAAGCGGTTGATCTTATGGTTTCTGTAGGCCGACCTATTATCCGAGATGATCCGTCGCGGAGTTCCGAACCAGCAATGACATGTGTCCTGAAGAAATGGATGATGTTCTCTGTCTTCACCTCTCTTAGTGGTACTGCTTCGGCCTATTTAGAGAAGTAATCGGTTGTTGCCAATATGAACCGATATCCCTTGGATGATGTTGGTTCGATAGGCCCGATTATATCGGTTCCCCACATTTCGAATGGCCAGCTTGCTAATGTTGGGTGTAGCAAATTCGGATGCCGATAGATGAAGTCCCCGTGAATCTGGCACGAGTGACACTGCTTTGCATATTCAAGGCAGTCCTGAATCATTGTGAGCCAATAGTAACCCATTCTCTTGATCTTTAGCTTTATCTTTGGCCCAGCTTGATGGGAACCACAGAGTCCGTCGTGAGTTTCTTGGATGACTCTCCTTGCTTCTTCTGGTCCTAGGCATCTCAACCACAAACAGTCAAATGATCTCTTATATAGAGTATCATTGACGAAGGCGAAAGACAGAGCTCGTTTCATGAGTTGATGTCTTGAAGATGCGTTTTCGGGCATTCGATGGGATTTGAAGTAGTCTATGAAGACTTCTCTCCAATCCTTAGCCTTTTCTTCGTCCTCTACTTGGAAGGCCACTTGTTTGGTCACTTCCTCTTCTTCGGACGACTTAGGAGATATTTCTGCTGGTGCGAGAATCCGGCGGTTTTGCACAATGATCCTTACGTCATCGAGGTTTTCGTCGGCCAGTTCTTTAGAGAGCTTGGCTAATGCATCTGCCTTGCTATTTTCCGTCAGTGGTATGCTTTCCAGGACGTAAGAGGGGATTTGAGTCAGCAGTTGCCGCACTCTTTCGCCATATTTTACCAACTCTGGCTTGCATGTCTGATAGTCGCTTTTTACTTGGCTAACGACCAGCTGGGAGTCTCCATATATGAGGAGGTTCTCGATTCCCGTGTCAATGGCGATCTCGAGACCTGCTATTAGAGCCTCATATTCAGCCTCGTTGTTTCTCTTTGGCTCTGTTAAGGAAAGGGCGAAACGCATTATCCCTCCTTGCGGAGTCACGAGGATAAGGCCCACCCCGGCTTTGATTATGGGGGTATTTTGCTTCCGCTTCTTCATAGACGATGCTCCATCGAAATAAAGTTCCCATCGGGTATCACACTCTTCTTTCTCCCCGTTGATTGTGTCGAACGCATATTCATCCGGCAACTCGCAATTTAAAGGAGAGTCAGCGGGTATCGGATGCTCTGTGAGAAAGTCGGCGAAGGCCTGGCCTTTCACTGCCTTGAGAGGTCGATAGATTATCGAGAATTCCATCAGAAGGAGGGTCCATTTGGCAAGCCTTCCCGTTAGTATGGCTCTTGACATCAAATATTTTAGAGGATCCACCTTTGATATGAGATGGACTTCATGTGCCAAGGCGTAATGTCGGAGCTTCGTTACCGAGAAGATTAATGCCAGGAAATTCTTTTCAATGAGGGAGTAGTTGTTTTCTGCTCCCAGGAGAACTCGACTCAAATAGTAGAGGGCTCTCTCCTTCCCTGATCGTTCTCATGTGCCCTGATCATTCTCCTGTGCCCATAGCGCGCCTAAAGAACCTTCAAGGGCTGTTGTTTACAGGATGAGGGGCTTTCCTTTGATCGGAGCGGTCAGTACCGGCAGGTTTTGCTTGATTTCATCTAGCGCATTTTGGCATTTAAGATCCCAAATGAACGGGGTCCCCTTCTTCATTAGATAACTGTAGGGGTGGCATTTTCCGGAAAGGTTAGCTATGAACCTTCGGATATACGCGAGCTTTCCTTGGAGAGACCGCAGTTGTTTGAGAGTTCTTGGCGTGGGCATTTCCATGATCGCCTTGATCTTCAATGGATCTATTTCGATGCCTTGGTGTCGGATGATGAATCTTAGGAATTTGCCTGAGAATACTCTAAATGCGCATTTCAGAGGATTCATCTTCAGATTATATTTCCGAAGACACTGGAACACTATTTTCAGATGCCCCAGTGCTCCTCGTACGATTTGCTTTTCACTACGAGGTCGTCGATATAACATTCGACAATCTCGTGTATGAGGTCATCGAAGATTTTTGTCATGGCCCTCTGATAGGTAGCGCTGGCATTCTTCAGACCGAAAGGCATCACTTTATAGCAGAATATGCCTAGTAGAGTCCGGAAGGCGGTGTGCTTTTGGTCTTCAGGATGCATTTTTATTTGATTATACCCTGAAGATCCATCCATGAAGGAGAAGAATTCATGAGTGGACGTGTAATCTATCATCAGCTCGGTAACCGGTACTGGGAAGTCGTCCTTCGGGCAAGCTTTGTTGAGGTCCCGGAAATCCACGCAGATGCGTACTGTGCCATTTTTCTTCTGGGACAATGTTGGCGATCCAGTCGGGGTATTGAACTTCTTGGATGAAGCCAGAGTCAATTAGCTTCTTGACTTCGGCATTGATGCTCATCTCGAGTTCGAGCCGCATTCTTCTGGGTGCCCGTTTGACTGGCTTGACGTCCGGCTATATAGCAGTTTATGCACAGCTATTTCTGGATCTAGTCCCGACATATCGAAATAGTTCCATGCGAAGCAGTATTTATACTGCATAAGCACGTCTGTTAGTGTAGTCACCTGCTCTTCGGACAGCAGCTTGCTAACGAACGTTGGCCTTGGTTCATTTGTCGTCCCCAAGACGATTTTCTTCAGATTGTCTGCTGTAGTGTGTATCCCATCTTCCAGTTCTTTTGGCGCCGATGGAAATTCTGAGATCACCTCGTCCCCATCTTCATTTGCAAAGCACTGGAAGAGGTCATCCACATTCTCATGCACTCCCTCCTTTGAGAATGTTATCATGTAAGCTCGTTTCCATGCTCGATGTTGATCTGGACTTTCCTTCACAGCGTAGGTTACCCTTGGCTCATGCTTTCGTAGTGCGGCTACCCTCCAATTGTCTGACAGAGTGAACCTGCGTTGCTGATACTGGTCTTCGACCCAGTCTTTGAAGGTGAAGCAATCTTCAAGAGGATGTCCTATTGCTCGGTGGTAGGAGCAATAAGCTGGATGATATACCTCGTTTATTTGCTCAGGGTGCCGAGACTCCGGGAGCATCATCATTTGGTGCTTCATGACAAGGTTGAATATCTTCCTTGTCTTGTTTTGGGGGAAATAATATTCCCGACCCATTTTTTTTATCAGCGATGAATTCCAGCGGACCTTTTCTCGAACGCGCGGCTTCTTGGATCCGATTCATTGTTTTTGGACGTCATTCCTGTTCTTCACCTTGTTGTTGCTTCTATGTCAGGCTTTTTTCTTGCCACGAGAGTGCACAGCGGGCTGGAGGTGAAGGGCATCGTCATCCTCCGTAGTCTGCTGAATGTAACGTTGCGTTCTGGCTTTCTCGTAAATGGCCATTTCGCGGCTGTGTTCATCCCGAACCTTTTGACCTTCTTCCCTTATTAGCTTATCGATCTGCTCTTCAAATGACGGACTCGGTATTCTTACGGCGGGATTTCGCTCTGGTTCAATACCAGCGCTATCTGGACGAGCATCCCCTTATCCACCGGAGTCGTTTATAGCATGGCATCCATTGAATCGCTCCCGTTTCTTGGAATGGACGTATCCAAGCCCAGTCATCTCCATCCTCCCCTTGGGCATCTTTTGCCGAGTCCCGGGAACGTCCCAAATCTTGTTATAGAACTGGGCTTGTCGAGCAGTCTGTTTGAAGGGTACGCCTTGGCATCTCAATAGCATTTTCAGTCCCTCTGCGTAGTATCTGGGCAGACGGATTGGTTGAAGCCTATCGAGCGTAGGTTCGGCGCCATGCCAGACTTCTCTTTCCACTTTGTTCTCCGTGGACTAGTAGAAGAGGATCGCCTTTTCATCTTTCCACGTAGGAGGGACGTAGAAGGTCTGCAGCTCTTGCACGATGTATATATCAAGCGCATCGAGTTCTTTATAATGCCGCTGCGGAACCATGGTAATTTGTAAACTCTGATCAGCTCCAGTGAAGGTTTGCATTGATAGACGAACAGAGAATACGGTGTTGACTTCATCTTCAGAGTCGCTGCCAAAGACCAAAATAGGAGTAGATGGTCCTGGCCTGCTGCCTTGGGGTTGCCTCGAGAAGACTATCACTTCATCCTCCTCAGTATCACTCCCAAAGATCGGGATGGTGACGATGGCTTTCTGTTTATTCTCCAATTTACGACATCTTGCCATGTCTTCGAAGTCTGGTAGGAAGTACTTAGCGTATTCATACTTGCGGACTTCATTTACGGAGAAAGGGTTTAGCTCCCCTGTAACTGCGTACTCGAGGCCCTCTTTGAAGTACTTCTTACACTGATGTTGTGTAGAAGGGATGATTTTATATTCAAGTAACCAAGGCCTACCGAGCAAAGCATTGTAGCAAGTCTTAGCGTCGATGACGTGAAACTTGATGTCAGTGACGAGCATCCTGAAGCGTAATGTCAATATTACGGATCCAAGCGTCCGTGATGACTGCGAGTCGAAACCGGAGATAGTAATTTTGTCCCACGCCAGGTGTTGAACGTTCATGAAAATCTCCTTCAACACTCTCACATTAAGAAAGTTGTCAGAGGACCCGTTGTCAACCAGGATCTTTCCTATCTTGATGTCGTAGCAATACCCAGTGACATACAGGGGACGGTTGTGCTCACATGTTCCGAGGAGGAGATCTTTATCGCCGAATATGATGTCAGCTGTGTGAACTTCTTCCAGCTCGTCTTTCATCTTTTCTTCTGCAAGGAACGCTTGAAATTGATCGGGCTCTTGTAATGCCTTGATCAGGGAATCTCGTACCTCTTTAGACAAGAGATGGGCATCCAAAATGTTCAATTGCGAGGGTATCTTCCCCAGGTGTGCCAGGACATTGTAATCCACCTTGTTCTTCTTAGACGGGTCCTTGGCTGTGAACTCATCGACGACTCTATCATCGAGGGCAATCTCCTCAGGGACTTTTTCCTTCCCCTTGTCTCTTTTGCCCAAACCTTTGTTTGAGGGTCCGAGATTCTTTTCAGGCAACGTACGGTTACGCAGCTGGATATTCTCATAGTTCTTCGTCTCTTGTTCTTTTCCGGAGGTGGATTCCTTGAAGAGAAGGCCAAAGGATATTTCTTCGTCAGAGTCGCTCCCGAAGGTAAGAACTTAAGATTTTCCTTTTGTCAAAATGGCATCAACCATATGACAGTTACCGGTTGTTCCTTTACGCTCATTTGTCGTGCTTCTCTGTTTCCGACGAGCTTTGTGCTTCATCCTCTTGAAGTGTTGTCGTGGGCAACGTATCCCTACCACCACTTCTTGAAAGCTTTGCACTCTTTGGTAGGGTGTGTGACCCTCCGATGGTACAAGCAGTAGTTCGGATGTACATCCGCTTCGTCGGGGCACATACTCCCGGAAGTATTTTCTTTGAAAGGTGGCAGCTTCATTCTCATTGACAGAGCTTTGGTGAACTGCTTCATTATCTTGATCCTGCTCTTGCTGGTGGCAGGTGCGCTTCGATCCGATTGGGGTACTTTATGACTTCTCATTACCGTAGCTTCTTCAGCTTGACGCCGACGCTTGGCCTTTTCATATGTGTCCGTTTCATGTCATCGGTCAGCTTTGCTCTTTTGGAGGGCTTCGTTCAGCAGCTTGTCGACCAGATCATCTGACGGTTCTAGGGATTTTGGCTCTGGTTCTGCCCCCAGTTTCTGTACATTAAGGACTTCTTTGCCATTTACCGACGAGTGAGAGATCATGTAGCAACTCACCCCGTAATCCTCGGGTTCTTCTGACGAGCCGTCTCCTTCATCAATGTCACTGTCTCCATTCTCAAGAATATGCTTGAGGAACTCTTCCTGTGTGACCGGGTTTTGCGCCTTTTGGTTATATTCCTCCAGCACGTTGATGTATTTTTGCAGGTCTGTACGCTTGTCTTCAAGCTGCACAGGCTTCTTGGTCTTCTTCTTTTTCTTCGAAGACTTTGAAGGATTGACCTGGGTGTGTTTCCCATCGCTACCAAATTTCGGTGTTGGGCGCAGTTTTAGCATCCCGTCAATGATCTCGGGCTCCAGCGGGCTTTTCCACCTGATTGATGGGCATTCTTGAAAATCCTTCAGCATTCTTTTAGTTTTAGCCGAAAGGATAACTTCCAATGGAGCTTCTTCTATAAATGAGCATGATGCCTCCGGCGTGTCTACATTTTTCGTAGCGTGCTGCTATGGCGGGTTTACCTACTAGTTTTCGGACAGCGCGAACTTACCTTGCTGGTACTGGTCCTCAACCCAATTTTTGAAGACGTAGCAATCTTTGATTGGGTGTCCCATTACTCTGTGGTAGGGGCAGTAGTTGGGACTGTTTACGTCACTAGGCTGCAGTGGGCGTCTCGGATTCGGCAGAGTGATAAGCCTGTTGCGTACCGCTAATTCGAACAACCTCCTCTTTTTATCCCGGGGAAACGAATAGGGACATCTCAACTTTTTTTCGAGGGATCGTGGTTTGTTGCTTTAGCGAGCAACCGGTTTCTGGTCACTCGGTTGTTGTTGAGCGTTAGCGACGAAAGTTGCTTTCTCTTTGCCCTTTTCATTCCAGAGATCCGTTTTTGAAGAGGACGACCTATGGCCCATCTGGTCAATTTGGGCCAGTTTGTCAATCAAGGCCTGGAAGGTAGTCGGCTTGAAGAACATCATAAACTGGGATATGGTTGCTTGAGGATCAAGGGTTCTACGAACATGCCCACGGCAGGATCTTCTTCTATGCGCTGTTCGCATTTTGACCATAGGTTACGCCACCGAATTGCGTATTGAACCCAGGTCTCTCCTGGCTTCACCCTGGCATTGATCAATGTCGTGATTGGGGTGCACTCACTTGCGCCCGCAAATCGCTGTATAAATAGTAATTCCATCTCCGTGAATGTTTTGATAGAATCATTTAGGAGCTCAGAGTACCATTCAAATGCCGTCTCCGACAAGCTGCCAATAAACTGGCAAAGCAACAATTTGTCATTGCCCCCGGTATTACCGCACAAAGCTCTCAATTAAGCAACGTGTTGGTGTGGATTGCCTGTCCCCTTATACATATGGAATTTGGGGATCGTATGTCCTGACGGGTACTTAATTTGTTTTTATCAGCCTGGATAAGGTCGCCCAGTCCTGACGACTTGGCTTGCTGTTTCGCTCGCTTGATGAGCTCGTATTTGTTGAGCTATGTAGTCATCAAAGGCCACTTTGGAGATTGTCTCCTCCCTGGCCGCTGATAAAGCCGGAGGAGGGTTTGATGTCTCCCCACTGTCGTCTTCAATGATTATCGGAGGGTCTTCGGCTGGAGGAACTGGCTGGATCCCCATTATATCTTGGAACATGAGTGCCATTTGTTTTATATTAGCCGCTTGTTCCGCAGCCTCTTTATCTTTCTTTTCAAGCACTCTTCATAGGAACTCCGTATCGGTCTCCTGATCCTGGCGCTGCTCAGACGATGCTTCCAGGCCCTCTTTCTGCCCAGCAAGTGCGGCCATCTTTGTCAACATCTCTTAGAGCTTTTGTTGTTGCTCCTTAGCTTTTGTCACAGACCGTGTAAGTGGTCGATGACCCGTGGAAGTACGTCTTTCCTCTTTCCAGGAAGCCATGTACACCGTTTGTACTACCATGCCTCGAGACTTGGGGCGTTTGGGTCTACTGCCTTTGATATTTGCCGCCGGCACGGGGATCTTCTCTGGCCTTCTCCTCTTGTAGGAGATCGAAGTTGAGGGGGCCATTGCGGCAGGCACCCTTGCAGATGATTCCTTCCGTGGTATGATGGAGGGATGGTCTTACTCTTGCCGAGCATTCATTTTCTTCAGCCAGCGAGAGTAACCTTTGTCAATTACAGAGTCTTGGACTTTCTGCCAGACTCTGTGGATCTTGGAGGATAACCGCCGAGGAGGCTGTTCCGGCTTCACCTGTATCATGCTTTCAGCAGGCGGAGGAGACTTCTTCAATATGGCGGTTGGAGAGTTTTTGCACACCCTCCTGAGCAGCTCGAAACTGTTTCCAGTTGGAACAACATCGTAAATTTTCACCGTTGGAGCCGGCGGGGTAAGTACAGAGGGGGGACTGCCTCCGGCTTTTCTCACTCGGCTCTAGTGGCGACATCGAGCACGTCGTGCAGACGGGACCACCACTATTGTGGAAGCGGGCTCATTATGCCCCCTGCTTTGATGAGAGGGAACGATCAATCTGTCGAAGGCAAACTTTCTGGCAGGGAAAGCATTTTTAACGACCTTTCCTGCAGCAGGAGTTGGAACGTCCAGTCTTGCGAAGACCGGTCCCTTAGCAGGAGAAGCCCCTTTGATGACTTCGTCTGTCGGAACAAGAATGGCTATCCGCTTCGGGATAACCCCCTCAGGTATTGCGGGCCTCTTTGCAGGCCCACTGGAGCTTTGGCCTAGTCTGTCAAAGACTGAGGCGTTGGAATTGGACGACCCATTGAGAAGGGCCGTGATAGTTGCAAGCCGATCGAAGACCGACTTCTTTGGAACCTCTTATGATGGTATTGAAGCATTGAAGCTCATTGGCGGGAGCATGGTCTCGAAGAACAATCCAGTGGTGTCCTGAGTCACCTGCTCCACTGGCATTGCAAAGATAGAGGCCGCTTAGGGCCCGTAAGTCACTCCTCCGGCAGGGACAGAGTGGGAGTTGTCGTTGTAGTTGGTGCAGCTGGAGGCCATCGATATCTCCTTTTCTGCATAGAGAAAGACACCAAATCTTAGTACCTCGAATCCAGGGAAAACCATATTAAACCGTGATTCGTTCGCGAACACGACACACGAAGTCTGGAGTGGAAAAAGGAAAAGGTCTCACCGGGCGTGCCAGAATATGTTTACCACCGAAAAATGAGAAGACAAACGTCTTGCCTGAATTTGGGGGCAGATGCTATTTGGATTTATCCGTCTACCTCTTCGAAGATACCAAGTTGATTTATGGCACCGTGTATCGGAGATTTGGACGGATGCGGCCGTTGCAGCTGACTTCGTCAGATTCCCCCTCGTTGTGAGGGGTTTTTGATTATGGGGACGCTCTTCCCTGCAGGCGCAAACCCCTGCAGTTAATTACGTTACCGTGTAGCGATAACCACTTTCTCCTTCACCAGAAGGTCACTTCGTGTCATGTGTGTTTGTTTTATTTTTTGGTTGCCCATGGATTGTATACGGAGACTAATTTATGTTGTCGCCCATAGGGCGTGGATTAGTCCAAATCCGTATATTCGTAGATTTGGGTTTGGGTTGATTTAAGGATCGTTAATCTTGTTTGAGATTAAGATCAACTTAAATGTTTGTTAAGGATACATTAGTCCAATATTGGACTAAGATCTACTTAACGGTGGTTCAGGATCATTTTTGATCCAACAAAAGAGTATTTGGGCTCTATCGTCTTAGTTTAGGGACGTTGCGGTCCATAGCTAGTTTAAGGACGTTGCGGTCCAAGGAGTTGTTGGTTGTCAGGACCCGCTACCTCTCTGAAGACGTTGAAAAATTACAACGACATATATCATAGGTGTGGGGAGATGTACCCTAAAACCAATGAATATTTGTCAGAAGCTTGGTAGTCTTGTTTGGGACTAAGACCACTCTGGAAAATAAAGAGCCCATGTGCTCGGTTGATTGGGAGTTTGGCCAAACTTGGGCTCAGCCCAGTCATTTTATTTTTGAATAAAGTGTTAAACACTTGTTTGGGCATGGTCCCCTTTCTGTGCCAAAGATGCTGAGCATCCATATGGGTTCTGATGCCCACACGTTATCTTCCTTTTCCCCTCTTTCTTTTTTTTTTGGTTTTTTTATGGAGTGTTAAACACTCTTTATGGTGCCCACGTATGGAGCACGCGAGGCGCTTGGTGCCAGGCGCCAGGCGTTGGAAACTGGTTTATGAGTGCAAAGCACTTTATGATGAATAGCGCTCACGTGAGGGGCACGTGGGGCACTTGATGCTGAGCGCCAAACACTGAGTGCTAAGTATTCTTTATTAAGCGGCGCCCACGTGAGGGGCACGTGAGGCGCTTGGCGCTAATTTTTCTTCGTGTATTATGTTCTGAAGAGTTCAATTCTCTGTTCTTCTCTAGATCTTCGATCCCCAAGAACAAATTCATCCCTATGAGAATTAAATTCTCATTTGTGGGAGACTTGTCTCATGGATCTCAGATCCAGGGAAAGAACTATGTTTTTGTATGAGGGTTAAACCCTTAGATATGCAGATGAGATAATCTGATCTCTATTACTTTTATTTACCTTGAAAAAAGTTCTTCTTCCTTTTTCTCTCTTAAAGCTTTTTTTTACTTGCTTTTCTTTTTTGAACTTGAAGTTTATAGGGGGTTCCGCTGTACAAGACTTGAAGTCTTAGGTCCTTTATATAGTGGAGGCAAGTTTGTTGATTCAGTAAAAGAAATCTCTCATTGAGAGATCCTTAATTGATTTGGGGATTTTATTAACCGTTGGATTTTTGATCCAAGGACTTCCGTTTTACAGAAGATATTTTTCTTGTTTTTAACAAGATTGAGGAAATATTTTCCCATACAGAGCTTATTCTGTAACTTGACAATTTTTAATCACCATTGGATTTTTAATCCAACGGTGCTCTGTTTACAGAGAATGATCTTTCTTGTTTAGAAAAATTTGAGAAATATTTCCTCAACAGAATTTAATTCTGTATTTTGATGATTTATCATCTCCGTTGGATTTTTAATCCAATGGTAGAGAACTTTTAGTTCTAACGCCGGCGCCCTCGTGCAAGGCACGTGAGGCGCTGCCTCAGAGTTTTTAACTCTTGGCGCTTGCGCCCTCGTGCAAGCCGCGTGAGGCTCTGCCTTAGAGTTTTTAACCCTCGGCGCCGGCACCCTCGTGCAGGGCACGTGAGGCGCTGCCTCAGAGCTTTTAACTCTCGTCGCTGGCGCCCTCGTGCAAGGCACATGAAGCACTGCCTCGGAGTTTTTAACCCTCGGCACCGGCGTCCTCGTGCGAGGCACGTGAGATGCTCCCTCTTTTCAAATTTTAAACATAGCCTTGCTATTTTATTATTGGGGGGAAACAATCTCAATGGCCAAAGGCCATATTCATAGGACATGATGGGGACGGTTCTAATTCTTCGAATCCCAAAGTGGATCGGATGGCTCAAAATTGTGCACCGTTACATTCACGTGAAAACCATGTGAGAACAACGGTGGGGGGGGCATTTGTTCCCTCATAAAAAATTGCTTTTTAAATCAGTCGGGCAGCGCCTCACGTATTTCCCACTTGAGCGCCAGCATTTAGTAGGATTAAAAAGTCCTATGCTAGCTCCTTACGCGAAACTCACGTGAGCGCCGATGTGCAAAGCACGTGATGCCTGATTCTATAAGAAGTAAATTCTCAGGCGGCGCCCACGTGCATAGCACATGAGCGTCAGCGCCCAAATTAAAGAGAGTAGGATTAAATTCTACATAGGGAATTATTTCCCTAAAATCTGAGAATATTCTCTGTTAAACAGAGCCGTTGGATCAAAGATCCAAGGGTGATTAAAATCATCAAATGATAGAATTAAATTCTATTAGGGGGAAAATATCTCCATGATCTTTTTAAATAAGAAAGATATTCTCGGTTGGATCAAAATACTAATGATAGAATTAAATTCTAATCTTAAAAATATTTCTCTGCATCTTTATAAATAAAGAAAGATATTCTTTGTTAAACAGAGCACTTTTGGATTAAAAATCCAATGGTGATTAAAAATTACCGTTTAATAGAACTAAATTCTATCTATAGGAAAATGCATCCCTAATATATTATGTGAAACATAAATCACTAGATTAAAGATCCAACGGTGGATAAAATCCCCCAAATAATCTTTGAGACCAATTAAATCAATTGGTATCTCTCAAATGGGAGATTATCTTAAACTAATTAACAATTTGTATTTCCTATATAAAGGATAGGAGACTTCAAGTCTCAGAGAGAGGATCGACCCCATAAGCTTCTCTGCAAAAGAAATCTGAGAATTCAATTCTCCAAAAAAGAAGAAGAAGGTTCTCTCTCTCTCAAACCCTAAGTAAAGAAAAGCAGAGATAAACTTATCTATTTTGCCTAGTATAAAAAAAACAAGAGTTTAACCCTTCATAAAAAGAGCTTAGTTCTTCCTCTGATCTGAGATCTGCAAAACAGATCTCCCAACAAGTTGACAATTTAATTCTTATCGAGGAGATCTTGTTCTTCAAACTCAGAATCTAGAGGAAAGAACTAGATTAAAAGAAAAAAGGGAAAAAAAGAACATAAGTTTTAGGAATTTAATTTCTCTAAAAACAGGGTTTAACTCTACACAATAGAACTTAGTTCTTAGAACATAAAACTTGGTCCCGGATCTTCAAAACGGAGATCTTGATGATCATCAATGGCCAAAACACCATTAACAGAAGTTTAGATTCTTTTCAAAAGATAAAACTGAAAGTAAATCTCTAAAGGGCTCGGCGCCTCACGTGTTTCCCACGTGAGCACCCAAAACAAAGACCCAGTGCATCACGTGCTTCCCACATGAGCACCCAACAAAACAGAACGCTCAGCGCCTAACGAACTTCCTACGTGAGCGTCTAAAATAAAGACTCGGTGCCTCACGTGTTTCCCATGTGAGTGCTGTATAAAAGTGCCGAGCACTATAAATTTAGTCAAAATGACTAAAGTGCCTAGCACTGATTGGGCAGCGCCTATGTCTGAGTGCCTCATATGATACACACGTGAACGCTAGAGCCACAAATAAGTGCTTAGCACTTCTGAATAAAGGGAGAAAACACATGGCTGAGCAAACAAAGTCCCAAACAAGTGCTTAGCATTTCTGAATAAATAAAACTGAACAGACCTAGCCCAAATTGGCTAAGTCTCTAACTTTTTTTGCAGTCGAGCCTAAATGATCTGTTGTTGGATTTTAATAAAATTTAATGATCCTGAAAATACTTCTAAGTTGATCTTAGTTTCAAATAAAACTAACGTATCCTTAGTTAAAATAAATTGAGCCTAAATGCTCGTATATTTAAGTTGATCATAATTTCAAACTAGATTTACGGTCCTTAAACAAAACAAAATATTTTTGAACTGATGGAGTACATACAACCTAAGTTCAAACCTAACAAATATACGGATTTGGACTAATCTGCGCCCTACAGGCGACGAAATAAACTAGTCTCTTTATATAATCTACGCACACGATACGAAATGACCTTCTGAAGTAGGAGAAATTTGTTATCGCAGCATGATACCTTAATTAACTGCAGGGGCTTGCACCTGCAGGGAAGAGCGTCCCCATAATCAAACCCCCCTTATAAACGAGGGGGAATCTGATAAAGTCTCCTTCATCGGTCGCATCTATCCAAACCTTTGATATACGGTGCCATAAATCAACTTGGTATCTTCGGAGCGGTGGATGGATATGTTCAAATAGAATCTGCCCCTAAATTCAAGATAGTCTTCCTCCGCGTTTCAGTCCAGTCTTCAGCGGTAAACATGGACTAAAATACATCTATCTTGTGATAGAGCTCTGCTTAAGCTATACTTGCATCGCATGTTTACTCGTAACTTTTGATTCCCAAAGAGTTGTGGGGCCCATAATATATCAAATCGAAGCTCATTTCGAGACGCTTTCGATACTATCATAATCTTCCCGATTCTCATTTAGAGTATAGAAAAATATAGTCTAGAAAAATATGATTTACATTTCCTTGAACATATTGAGGCCACTTGCTCTTTTATGCTCTTTTTCTTATATGTTGTGCTTGTGCTTAACATGAACGCCCAAATTTTAGGTTAGAACAGCGGATATGATTTTATAAAACTTATGAATGTTTTAAAATACGTTTTTCTCTTGATATGATAATTTTTTGTCCACTATAAGTTTTTTGGGTTTTGAGATATAAGTATTATCTGAATCAAAGGAGGGGAAGGAACCGAATGTGGATACATGGTGGACCCGGTATGGTACCGAGAGGTAATAAGCCCATATAAAAAGGAGGGTGAGCCTTGCGTGTATGAGGCCGACAGGTGATAGTATGGAAACTTGGCTGATATCCGGAGGATACCGACCGGAGTTATATTATTCAGATGGATATAAAGGCCGATCCGAGAGACGGCGCCTGAGATTTGAGAATTTCGAGTGTCGATATTGGACACGGGATTTATGAGGATTTCAAGTGTCGGTGTTGGACACTCAGTTGTTTTTATGAGGATTTCGAGTGTCATTGATGGACACTCATTGGATGATATGTGTGTGTGTGTTATGGATGACATATTTCTATATATCGATACTGACGCAATATTTATATATATACACGTTCACTTTCGCTATCACATAGTATGATAGTATATTACTGTATGACCTAGATAGATCGTTATGCATTCGATTTCTACCTGATGATATTTTCTACTCACGAGTTGGAAACTCACCCCTGTTGTGCCATAATTTCTTGCAGGACCGATCGTTTGGATTAGTAGCGGCTTGCTGGCACGCTTCTTTTTCTTCGGATGATTGCTTGGTAGGTGGGTTACATTCCAGATCGTAACCGGCGTTTGTATATGTATATTCATTATGATCTAGTTATAAACTCCATCGACTAATACTTGTATATTCTTTTAGACTTAGAGACGAGACTTGTATATATTCTTTTATATGTCGAGTTAGATATAGTTGACTTAATGATGCTTTGGTATTTATTTAGTTTTCTTATATTGATCTTTGCCTTAGGCATCGTATATTATTGCGTGGTTGTGTTTCCACCAATTGGGCGATGAGATAGCTCCCGATTGGGGATGCTGAATATATTTATGTATATGTATTGGTTTTATCAAAATTTACAAAGGAGGTGCTACAAAAATTTTAAACGACGAAAACGTTTTCAAATCTTAGTCTAAAACCCACTTGTATTTTCGAATGAACTTTACTTATATTTTAAAAAGAGGAACTCGATTTCAATAATGACCATTTTCCAAAACTTCACCTCCACTATTTACTTAAAAGGTTTAGATTCCTGGTTTTCGGCTTACTTGGGTTACGATGGGGTCATATAGACTTCACGTGATTCGAGTGCCGATCACGTGCCGTTTCCGGTTCGTGACACTGGGTCGACTAAACACTGATGAATCTCCTCATACTTCTTGCAGAGACTTAATACTATGAAATCTTGATTTTTTAAGTACCCTAAAACTCCCAGGTGATAGAATTTATTCTCTGGGTATTTGGGAAGATCAAGAAAGATTTGGTTTACATTATCAAGCATTTGATTTCCACATATGTTGATATGTGTCTGTTAACGTCGTCGAATTGTTGAGTGATCGATTTGACGGGGTTACACACAGTGAGTCAACTATGTTGGTGTGTTGGTTTGGGACGGACTGTCACGAACGAATAGCCCCGCGTGTGGATGTTTGTAACATTTGTGTTGTATTTCCATTCTTGTGTTTGCCAAATGTAATATTCTGTATTGGGACGAGCGGCCGAATTGTGGCCATCGTTGCCGTTGTTTGTATTATTATTTGTCGGGACACAGCCGGGATGAGGTTGTTGTTACCGTTGTATATAATACATGTTTTATCCTACGGAGAAGTGTTCGAGCCGCCGGATTCTAGAATGCGATAGATGGCCATCTCATGGAGTTGAGACACGGGCTGTCTCGTTCTAAACTTGGCAGGTTCCTTGCCGCACTTGTAGGGGGTATATGATAGACCAGCAGAGGAGTGCTCGAGTTGCCGGATTCTAGAAACCGTTGGGTGACCCACCCACGGCGTTGCAGTGGATTGCCTCGTTTCTAGAATTGGCGGGAGGCTCGCCGCTATCGTAGGGGTTTCGGTTTGGCTATGTACAGGAAATTCACGCGACCAGAGAATGTCGTGTTTCTTTTGCGGCTCAAACGAAACGCGGGGCTCCTAGCAAATCCAACTGTTCCATTTCTGTGATATTATTGAAACTCATACAGACCAAAATATATGACTAGGCAATTCAAATATGACCAAAGCACAGACTTCTTTAATGTTCCGGATGCTCATACAGACTTCTTCAAGTAGTCCCTCCACACTACAAATCCCTAATAGGACGTACTTTAGGGTAGCAATCAGAGACTAGTTCTTTGATTGGTCATCTAGCATCTCTATGCTCACGTAAAAATCAAATCCAACTGTAATAGCTTTCTACAATAAGATGTGGCCTAAACACCTATCTAAGTAGGCTACAAAATCTCCCTCCTTTTTCGCATTCTTGTAATGTGATTACCTGCATGTGATGATATTTATCGCATGCCTGTAATATGATTAACTGCATATGATGATGTATATATATGGTAATTGTTTACCGCCAGAGACCGAACTGAGACGTTGAGACGTTTAGCCTGAATTTGGGGACAGATACTATTTGGACATATCCATCCACCTCTATAAAGATACCAAGTTGATTTATGATACTGTATATCAGAAGTTTGGAAAGATGCGACCGATATAGCGGACTTTATCAGATCCCCCTTATTTGTGAGGGGTTTTTGATTATGAGGATGCTCTTCCCTGTAGGCGCAAGCCCCTGCGGTTAATTACGTTATAATATTGCGATAACCACTTTCTCCTACTCCAGTAGCTCACTTCGTATCATGTGTTTTATTTTATTTATTTTTGGTTGCCCGTAGATTGTATACGGAGACTAGTTTATGTCGTTGCCCGTAGGGCGCGGATTAGTCGAAATCTGTATATTTTAGATTTGGGTTTGAAATTAGGTTGTATGTTCCTTTAGTTCAAAGAATATTATATTTTATGTAAGGACCGTTAATCTGTTTTTAAATTAATAAATATATGAGCAATTGGGCTCAATTTATTTTAACTGAGAATACGTTAGTTTTATTTTGAGACTAAGATCAACTTAGAAATATTTTAAGGATCATTACATTTAGTTAAGATCCAAAAACAGAGCATTTGTGCTCAGCTGCAAGAAAAACTTTAGAAAGACTTAACCAATTTGGGCTCGGTCTTGGGCTTTTTCTCTTTATTCAGAAATGCTAAGCATTTATTTGTTGCTCTGGTGCTTACGTGGGAAGCACGTGAGGTGCTCAGACATGGGCACTTCCCAATCAATGCTAAGCACTTAGTCATTTTGACTACATATATATATAGTGCTCAGCACTTTTATACAGCGCTCACGTGTGTTTCACGTGAGGCGTTGTGTCTTCACCTCTGAGTGCTCATGTGGAAAGCACATGAGGCGCTGAACATTCTGTTTTGGGTGCTCATGTGGAAAACACGTGAGACGCTGAATCTTTTATTTTAAAATATTTTAATCTCTGTTAATGTTTTCTGAAGAAGTTTAAATTTCTGTTAATGGTATTTTGACCATTAACGATCACCAAGATCTCTGTTTTGAATATCAGGGATCAGTTTTATTGGAGAACTAAGTTCTTGTGTTCTTTTTATAAGAACTAAGTTCTTTATGTAGGGTTAAACCCTGTTTTTAGAAGAATTAAATTCCTAGAACATATGTCTTTTCTCTCTATTTTTTTTATCTAATTCTTTATCCTAAATTTTGAGTTTGAAGAACGGGATCTCTCCTATGATAATTAAATTCTCAATTTGTGGGGTGATCTGTTTTATAGATCTCAGATCTAGAGAAAGAACTAAGTTCTTTTAATGAAGGGTTAAACCCTTATTTTTACTTATGCCTGGCAAAGGAGATATGTTTTATCTCTGCTTTTTCTTTACTTAGGGTTGGAGAGAACGATGAGACCTTTTTGAAGGAGAATTAAATTCTCAGTTTGTAGAAAACTTATCGGGTCGATTCTCCTTGGAACTTAAAATCTCGGGTTCTTTATATAGAGGAGGCAAATTGTTAATTAGTTTTAGAAAATCTCTCATTTAAGAGATACCGATTGATTTAATTGGTCTTAAAGATTATTTGGAGAATTTTATCCACCGTTGGATTTTTGATCCAGAGAATTTCTTTTTTACAGAATACATATTCTTGTTTTTAACAAGATTAAATATGTATTTTCTCATATACATAATTTAATTCTTTCAAACAGTGATTTTTAATCACTATTGGATTTTTAATCCAAGGGTTCAGAGTTTATCTTTCTCATTCGGAAAGATTAGGAAAATATTTTCCCAAATTTAGAATTTAATTCTAGTATTGGATTTTTGATCCAACAGTTCTCTGTTTAACAGAAAAGATCTTTTTTATTTAAAAAAAGTTAGGGAGATATTTTCTCCTAATAGAATATAATTCTATCATTTGATGATCTTTTAATCACCATTGGATTTTTGATCCAACAGCTCTGTTTAACAGAGAATATCCCCAGATTTAGGGAAATAATTCCCCATATAAAATTTAATTCTACCCTCTTTAATTTGGGTGCTGACGCCTACGTGCTATGCATGTAGGCGCCGCCTAAGAATTTAATTCTTACATAAACAGGCGTTCATGTGCCTTGCACTTGGGCGCTCACTTGTGATTCATGTAAGGCCGGTATAGGATTTTTTAATCCTAAGAAATACTGGCGCTGACGCTCACGTGGGAAACACGTGAGACGCTGCCTGATTGGTTTTTGATTAAGTAATTTTTTATGAAGGAACAAATGTCCTCCATCGTTGTTCTCAAGTGGCTTGCACGTGAGTGCAACATTGCACAATTTTTAACCATCCGATCTGCCTTGAGATACGGGAAATCTGAATCGACCCCCCATCCTTTTAAATACCTTTGCCCCTTGACATGACTGTTGTTTCTTCATCTTCTTCTTTGAGCTTTCCTTTCTTTGAGAATTTAATTCTCGTTTCAGAGCTTAGATCTCTGCCCTCAAGAATCCATTTGAACAGAGTAAACCCTGCCAAAAATTTTGGTAAGGACTATGAACATAGCTTAGCTCTTAACATCTTTTGGGTATCTATTTTTTTGTATTTTAAACCCATTAATATATTTGACAAAGCTTAGCTCTTTTCTTGAATCAATCTCTTGGAGATCTTAAAAAAAACCTTCGTAATGTTGATTGTGGATCTTGATGTCCATATCAAGGGTTTGAGTTGATGGACATTCTTGAGAATCAGGACATTCTTGAGAATCATTGATTCTCTTCTTAGGGTTTTACTCTATCATTAATCCTTACATTTGAGAATTTATGGAATTTAATCCTATTATTCCATTATTTAGATCATAAGTTTCCTAACATGGGGATCTCTGGGATTTTAATCCTATCATTATGGGAATTTAATTCCATTATTGTTTTCTTTTTTCTGCAGAGCTTGGCTCTAGTTTGATTCTTAGGAACTTTGAAAATTTTATTCCCTTTACTGTTCTTGGATATTTTCCTTTTTAGGATTTTTAGGGTTTTAATACCCATTTCACAGATTTGAATCTGCTGTTGTATAAAATACCCGCCCTTTTTCGATACTAGGAATTTAACCCTGCTTTTCATTTAGTAAGATACTTTTTTGATTCTCACAATGGGCATATGTCTCATCATTGATGAGCCGCCACTTTGATTCCGTGGGGACCACTAGCTTTGGAGTTAGTAATTCCAGCATTTTTTTATCGCTAACTCTCCACCTAGTTTCTTTTCAGGTACCATGGATGGTCATTTGTACGACCTTGAAGAGATTACTCTTATGAAGAAATTCACATACAAGGTCGCTTTTAAGGTCATGAGTACACTGATGCCTAATGCGATGATGTGATGTATCGCTTCAATGATTACAACGGTCGATTGCTACCCCACCGCTCTGCACTTTTGAAAAACGTCGTTAGGTCGATCTGGGAGGCTTTGCCCGGGCATCTTGAGACTATGCCGCTCCAAGCGCTTAATGATGCTGAAGACAAGGTACATTCAGTGTACGTGATTGGGTTGATCTCAAAGAAATTGAGAGATAATCTCGTCGCCATCTTGCACCGTGTCTTTCAACAGAAAGCGATAGTATCAACATACCAGAGAATAGAGGATATTAGTGGTGACCCTGACGCTTGCATCCGAGAGAAGATGCACAAAAAGATGATCAATGAAGCTGAGCGCGTATTGCTCAAACTTTTTTTTAAGTTTGAGAATTCATATCCGGAGTTTAGCGTCTTTCCATTGTAAATCTTGAATGACGCAAGCCCCCTTTTTTTTACCACCACGAGTATGTAGTTTCCTCCCTTTTTAATATGAATGAAAAGCATCTTTCCCTTTCATATCTGTACTTTCCTTCTTTTTGTGCTGAAATTAGTTTATTTACTAATTTTAGAGTATTTAGTTCATTTTCCTCTGGGTTTGCAGGTGCATTTATCCTAATGCAGAATGTAGATAACCCCCACTCTTTCTTCCCACTCCAGAAGGGTGCGGTTATGACTCATTGGGGCTTCAAATTAAGTCCAACATCAAGTAAAAAGTGCCACGATAAATACCTAACACTTGACCTTCGATGGTAATACAGATACTCCAACCTAAGAAAATTACATGAAGACGTCTTGTCCAACCTCATAATGGATCAGAGACACGACAATCGCGGGGCTACTCGAGCAGCAACTTAAAGGGACTGGATATAGAGAAATACATCAGCCAACATGATGGTACGATAAACTTAAATCTAATGCCACAAACCAAACGGACCTACGTCATGAAAGAGTGAGGGTTATCTACATCCTGCATTCGGATAAATTCACCTGCAAACCCATAGGAAAAATTAACTAAATACTCCGAAATGTGTAAATAAGCTAATTTAGGGAGAAGGAAAGTACATATATAAAGGGAAAGATGATTTTCATTCATATTAAAAAGGGAGGAAACTACATGCTCTTGCTGGTAAAAAAAGGCTGCGTCATCTAAGATCTACAACGGCAAGACGCTGAACTCCGGATATGGATTCTCAAACTCAAAAGCAAGTTTGAGTAATGCGCATTCAGCTTCATCGACTATCTTTTTGTGCATCTTCTCTCGAATGCGAGCGTCAGGATCACCAGTAATGTCCTCCATCTTTTGGTATACCGATACTATCGCTTTCTGTTGAAAGACGTGGTGCAAAATGGCGACAAGATTATCTCTCCGTTATTTTGAGATCAACCTTATCAGGTACACTGAATGTACCTTATCTTCAGTGTCATCAAGCGCTTGGAGCGGCATAGTCTCAGGACGCCTGAGCAAAGCCTCCTAGATTGACCCAACGATGATCTTCAAACGGGCAGAGCGACGGGGGAGCAATCGACCGTTGTAATCATTGAAGTGATGCATCACCTCATCATATTGGGCATCATAGTACTCCTAGTCTTGAAAGAGACCTTGTATGCGAATTTCATTGTGGGAAACAATTTTCTCGATATCGTATAAATGACCAGCAATGGTACCTGAAAAGAAACGAGGTGGAGAGTTAGCAATAAAAAATGCTAGGATCACTAGGCCTAAAAAGCTAGTGGACTTCAGGAAATCAAAGTAGCGGATCATCAATGATGAGACATGTGCCCATTGTTAGAATCAAAAAAGATTCTCATTAAATGAACAGTGGAGTTAAAACTTCCAATATTCCCGAAAAGCGGGTTCTTTTAAACAACAAAAAATTCAAATCTGTTAAAAGGATATTAAAACCCTAAAAATCCTATAAAAAGGGAAAATATCCAAGAACAACAAAGGGAATAAAATTCCCAAAGTTCCTAAGATTTAAACCAGAGCTAAGCTTTGCAAAAAAATGGAATTAAATTCCCCCAATGATGAGATTAAATTCCAGAAATCCCCAGATTAGAAAACTCATTGGTCAATAATGGAATCAAATTTCAGTAATCTTTAAATATCAGGATTAATGATAGGGTAAAACCCTAAGAAAAGAATCAATGATTCTCACGAATGTCCATTGACTCAAATTCTTGATATGGACATCAAGATCCACAATCTACGTAAAAAAAAAAAAATTTGTAAGATCTCTAAGAGATAGGTTCAAGAAAAGAATCGAGCTCTGTCAAATATTATAGTGGATTTAAAATCCAAAATAAAATATATATATCCAAAAGCTTTCTAAGAGCTAAGCTGTGTTCATTATCCTTACCAAAATTTTTGGCAGAGTTTAACTCTATTCAAAGGAATTTTGAGGGCAGAGATTTAAGCTCTGAAACGAGAATTAAATTCTCAACGAAAAAAACTCAAGGAAGAAGATGAAGAAATAACAGTCATGTCAAGAGCCAAAAGCCCCATTTATAGGACATGATGGGATCGGTTCGACTCCCCACTCCCCTAGGTGATCCAACGGTTGTAAAATTGATATCGTTGCACTCACGTGCAAGCCACGCGAGAGCAACGTTGGGGGCATTTGTTCCCTTTGTCACGACCCTAAAGTACGGAACGCGATGACACTTAAATTACGAAACTTCTAAAGGCGTAACGTAATTTAAGTAAGCCAAAGCCCAAAAATCTAAACCATTTTTAATGAGAAGAGTGAAGGAAAACTTGTTTTAAAGCAACATCATATTTTCCCGAAAAATTTCGGCAGAGTCTCCTTTGTAAAAACTGGCCCCAAACGGGTACAAACATGCATATACATAAGTAATGAATAAAGGCATCCCCAAGCGGGAGCTAGCTTTTCGCCAATTGGCGGAAACAACCATGCAAGCAATATAATATACAACGCCGAAGGGCGAGGATCAAAACTCAGAAGAAAACAAAACATCCTCAAGAAAACCAGAGAAGAACCATAATATACAAGCACGCGACTCTAAAGTCGAAAGAATAAACAACTGGTTTTCTAAGTCTATCAAATAATACAAGTCTGGTTGATAGAGTTTACTAGACACAACTGAAATAAATAAAGAACAACAGTGGTCACAATGCAAGTGAACCCACCTACCAAAGCAATCACCCGGAAGGAAGCAGTATGCCAGCAAGCTACAACGAAACCTGTACGGCCAAACCTGCAAGAAACTATGGCACAACGGGGGTGAGTTTCCAACTCGTGGGTAGAAAACATCACCGAGAAGAAATCGCATGTATGACTCTCCCCTAGGTCATACAATAAATCTATACAATACTACAACCAAGGTAATAGTATATCATGAGTGTGATGCCAAAGTACTCATGTCCGTGTCAAGGGTAATAATATATATATCGGTGCGTGACATGTAATAATGCACCATCCAACGTGTGTCCAGAAACGACACACAAATCATGATAAAACCGGAGTGCCCAGCATCGACACTCAAAACATCATGAAGTCCGTGTCCAACAATGACACATAATCCTCAAATCTCGGGCTCCGTCAGTCCGGATCGGCCCATGGGCTTCGTCAGTCCGGATTGGCCCATCACATCAAATCTCTCGACTACGTTGGTGTCCTCCAGATATCCACACGCATCCGACATCACCGGTAGATAGTCTGTCCCTGCCAGGCTTATCGACATCCCCACAAAACCACTCTCGCCCCGGGATACCGTACCGAGTCCACCATGCACCCGCAGACGGTCATCCTCCTCCTCGAATCGGGTGTATGATACCGCTCAAGAGCTGAGAAAACTCATGGTGGACGACACATACATCATATCACGAGGAAACCGCAAATTTATATTTTTAGAAATGATAATGAGTTTATAAAATCTTTGCGGTTTCCCAAATCCAAAAATCTCATAGAAAATCCGATATCCAAAAATCTCAGAGTATGTAAACAGTGAATTACCGGCATAAAGCCCCATAATATTTCATGACAACAAATATACACATGCAAGGGTATCTTCGTAAAGAATGCAATATCTAAACTAGAATAGTAACCATTTATTGGAACTATCAGCTAACAAGTTATATCAATGAAGTAATATTCTCTAAAGTGTACGTGACATGGCAATTACCGATGATGATGTGTGTGAGCCGACAAACAAGTGTACGTGGAGCATACGCATCATCGGTAATGGTGCTGAGTTCCTGTGCAACAGGGGTTCACAATAACTAAGGAAAATACATGTATAAGCATGCAATGTGATGAGAATAACATGAATATATGGAAAATGATGTAGTAACAGCAACACTGAAGAAAATACATTTCTATATACGAGTCATACAGTTTTTGGTATTTGAAATAGCACGAATCGCGGTTTTAGAAAAATAAGGGCTACGGGGTCCTTGAGAAAAGATACGTCTTTTGAAAAATCCGTAGTATCCCTCGTCCTGTCTTTAAAAATACTCACGATTCGTTAGTTTTGAAAATAAGTATAATTCGAACCCAGTCGAAAGGGTAAGGGAATCCACCTAAAGTCCGAGTCGATATATCTAGTAGTCGGCGATCCCGTTTCAATAGCGTCACGTATGGTAAAATATATAGCACGACATTCTCGAGTCAAGAGTGCGGATCAATCATCATATCTATATCTCGTATGGTGAAATCCATCGTACGGCATCCCAAAATCGGGGTACGGGTCAAATATCACATATACCTCATTATTCATATAGTATCATTATCGATAAATAAAGAATTAGGGGTACCGTTCTAAAATCTAGTATATTCCCATATCATCAAACATATATCCTCGTGTGTATGAAAACACACCACCCAATGATCCACTATAATATCATGGCGTATCATATCACGACCCAATCACATATCACAATCTCACGGCATCATGCCCGATCATATCGGCTCATCTCCAAGTATCATATATTGGGCTCATCATCCGTGCATACGTATATGTGTACACATACACACGCCCCAACGCATATATATATATATATATATATATATATATATATATATATATATATGTACATATAAACATATACACCTAAAATCATATCACGTGTGTGCATGTATGTATGTGTCAACCTTTACTCTAGGGTTTTGCGACTAAGCAACTAACTAAAAGCACTTCTTCCAATTACACAAAATCCAACCCATAGTTTCCTAAGGCCTTTCTTGCTAAATATTCACTTTTCATAATAACATATATGTATAAAGATCATAACGCGTCATATCCTACGAAATTGCGGGGGTGCTATACGCCATCCATCTGACTTCCCCCGTAGATATACATCTACTTACCTGGACGCCTCGGGTAATCTGATCCGATTTCAGCTCTGTCATTTCCGCGCCACTCCGACGCCACTGCACCCGATCCTAGAAATGTACACAAGGAAATAAGAGAATAAATATATAATTAGTCGTGGACACAACCAATACAAGTCAACCACGTACACTAACTAAACGTGCACGCACTTGGCGTATAAAAGCGCTCGCGACAACGCCATAAACCACAACTAGGGTCGCTATACATGGCAAACCCCAAACCTAAAACCCAATCGCACCAATCGCGCGCTCACAACACACTAAATATAATATTAAATAGGTAGCAAACCACCAAAACCTCAAACTTAAATCAAATCGATTTATTCCAAAAACCTAGTAAGCAACAATTACCATTTTAGTTCAAACTTAGATGTTTTAACAAATCTAGTGGCCACAATGCTCACGTAATATCTTAATTAGGCCACACAACTACTAACTAGATTTTAATCTTACCTAATTACTCACTAATAAAAAACTTAGTTTGCAAAATATATAATTTGGACAATTTTAAAATAACAATTTGCAAACTAGCAACTAGCTTAGACTTTACATGCTTTAAGATGTTAAATTACACAATATAACCATAATCAAGTGATAAAACCCTAACTAGATTTTCATAACCCTCTCTTGAGATTTCAAACTTGAATTTAAAACCATATTTAAACATCAACATAACTTAAATTGGAGAAATTAATCAACACTTGACCATAGGATTAAGATTTTATACCTAACAATTTGTAGATCCCACTTGCAACTTAGCCTCCAAAATTAGCTTCTTTGTTCCAAGATTCATGCTAGATTGGCCAAGCAATAATAGGTAAAGATTGGATTCGGAGTTTGTAGGATTTTATCTTGATGTTTGATGCAATTTTTGAGATTTTTGAAGTGGGAATGAGGTGAGAAAATGGGGAGGGCTGCTATAAGGGGGCTCGGCCAAGACAAGGGAGTGAGGAGAGAGAGTGAGAATTCTGTTTGTGGCAAGTCAAATAAAACCCATACCTCAAATGTTAACCCATACTTTTTTCTTTATTCTGTTCTTTTTTCATTTTCTTTTCTTTTAACTTTTGAAGTGTTGAATTGGGGAGGCGCTGCCTTAGGGGCTTCGGCCAGAATTTTGGGGAGTAGGAGAGAGAGTGAGAATTGTGTGCGGGTATGTGTAGAAGCATTTCTAATTATTACCTCCAATACTTATCTCCTTAAATATCTTATTTTCACAATTTAATCCTTTTTCTTTTATATTTTCATAACCATCTTGACAACTTCTTTTCATTTCAAAAACAATATATTACATTTTGGTTTAATGTGTCATGATGCACAAAACTTGTATTAACCCATTCTAATGTGTAATTTTCACTAATTAAATGTATTAGTGAAAGCTTAAAATAATATTAAAAATAATTAATTAAGGAAAATATTTAAGTAAACTAGAAAATTTATAAGCGACTAAATAAATACCAATACTAGCCATTACCTATCTAAAATAGGTATATTTAAGTCTATGAAGAAAAATAATTATATTTTGGTTTTTACGGAAAACACCAGTTATTTGCCGATTATCGGAAATTCCACCTGAACGATTTTCAAAACGTTACACCCTCATAAAAAAAGGGGGCAAAAATAAAGAAAAAAAGAATTCCCACAGCTTGGGCTTCACGTGTTAAACACGTGAGCGATTATATGTAAAGCATATAAGCGCTGGAAATAAATAACTAAAGGCCAAACTGGCCTCACGTGTTAAACACGTGAGCGCTTATATGCAAAGCATATAAGCGCTGAGAATAAATAACCTAAAGGTCAAACCGACCTCACGTGTTAAACACATGAGTGCTCATATGCTTTGCATATGAGCGCTAAATATAAACAGGTTAAAACCCACACTGGGATTACGTGTTAAACACGTGAGAACACACTTTTTAGCTGCGCATAGAATTAAATTCTATTTTTGGGGAAAATACTTCCCCTGATTTTTCTAAAACAGAGAAAGATATTCTCTAAATAGAGAACCGTCAGATCAAAGATCCAATGGTGATTAAAAATCATCAAATATAGAATTAAATTCTATTGGGGGAAAATATCTCCCTGGTTTTTCTAAATGAGAAAGATATTTTCTGTTAAATAGAAAGCCGTTGATCAAAAATCCCATGAGATGGGAAAATATTTCCGTATATCTTTCTAAACAAAAAAAGATATGCTTTGTTAAATAAAGAACTCTTGAATTAAAAATCCAATGGTGATTAAAAATCACCGTATGACAGAATTAAATTCTGTATATGGGAGTATATTTCCCTAATCTTGTTAAAAACAGGAAAATATATTCTTTTAAACAGAAATGTCTCGGATCAAAGATCCAATGGTGGATAAGATCCAACGGTGGATAAAGTCCCCCAACTAATCTTTAAGGCAATTGATATCTCTCAAATGAGAGATTTTTCTCAAACTAATTAACAACTTGCCTCCTGACCAGTCATATTTATTGCATATTTGTACGGTCATTTTCCTTATTATTATTAATTACAAAAATATGTTATTTATAATTTAAGAACATATGTGGGTTTATTTGTAAGAAGATTTTTGTCATATGTTTCTTAATATATAATTAATAAAATTAGGGGATATATATTCATATCATATTTAAATAAATTATCCGTGAGATTATTAATTATTAATATATGCATATCATGTCATATCAAATATTCTTAACCAATATTATTAAGATATCATATCATTTAATTGGTTGGAATATTATCTCAAATAAACCAAATCCTCCTAACAATTTGATTTGAGATATTGTGCAGATATTATAATAAATCAGTTCAGGCAAATACAAGTAGGAGATCCACATCAAATCGAAATAGCAAACCAAATTTGCCGAATTTTAGAAGAATCTCGCAACTGCAGAGAGAGAAATATATTTTCGAAATATATTCATCAGAAAAATCTCCAAATATTGAGAGAAGAAGGCACGAAAAATTTGGTGATGCAACTCCACCAAAGGGTGGCGGATCCGCAGCTAAAGGAGGCAAGGGGCGGCGGAAGCGCGGTTCAATCATGGCCGTTGGATATGAATTTTTAGGGGTTTGATCTTCTTTTCACATAATTTAAGATGACGTTTAGGTTTTCAAGTTCCAGAGCGTATAAAAAGGGCCGAGAGAAATTAGGATTATTTATCTATCCATCGATCATCTACCGATCGAGCAATCTTGATCTCTTGAGAAAACATGGATTTACAGTTTAGTTTTTCAACGATCAATTTCTGTAATGTAATTGTTTGTTCAATAAAAGGTAGATTTTTTTAATTTTGTCTCATTACTTTCCGCACTTTATTTTCTACATTTACTTTCCGCAATTTTAATTTTCTTATTTCTTATGGGTTCATTAATCTTCTATCTTTCCTTATTTACTTCGTTTATCCAAATGAGCAAGTAAATTTTCACTTGTTAAGCATTGTAGGATAGGGTAATATAATAGATGAACAAAATCCATTAACTTCTTTTTAAATTTTAATTTTTATAAACGTTGGCAAAATGAGTCTTAACCCTCTTATCGGGTGTGCTATCAATTCATGATAGGTACGGCCACGATTTTGAGATTCGTTAATACTTACTTTGTTGAGGGCTTGAAATAAATATGGATCAATGGAAGGACAAGGGTCAGTAGAGTGAAACCCTAATCCCTCCAAGAACCTTAATCTACATTTATCGCTATTTCTCTAGTATTAAATAATTAAAAGATAAAAAGAATTATTTTTAAAACTCCATCCATTAACTACTCAATCTTATAAACCCCTACAAGCCCTTCTCTTATAAAATTTTCAAATTGTCTTAGTATAAAATGATAAAAATCTCATCTTTCTTTATTAATTCGTCTAAAACAAGATAAGTAATTCACCATTTTCCTGTGGAAGACCCGTACTCACTATCAGCTAGCTATTGCGACACCGTTATTGATTACGGTATTTAGAACATATAAAAACTCACCTTTTCAAACCAATCAAATGACGTTGTTGCCTGGAAAACAGTAGTAATATTTTTCTTATTATTCGGGTTGATTTCTAAAAAAACCAGAAAAAATAAAAATAAAAATAGAAATAAAAACCGTATTTTTTGTTTTTAACGATTCTTGTGCGAGTTTTGCAAGAAATCTGGAGTATTTGGAGTGAACCAACAGAGATTCGAAGACTGTCAAATAGGACCAGAGGAGCATGGGAGTGCTGTGAAATTCTTTTGAGAAGATAATCCATCAACAGGCGGCGGAACCGCGGCTAAAAGGTGTGTTTGGCGGCTGAACTGTGACCATCTTGGGGAGTTGAACCCCCAAGTCTTTCTGGTATTATTTTATCGTCTTCCTCTCTCCTCTAAAACTCCAATAAACTGTTTTTACCTGCAGAATTCTTTGAAAACAGTGCCGCTAAAAAATATTTTTGCGTGTTTTAGATTTTGGTTTATTTTGCATATTTAAATGGATATTAAAGGGCAAGAAACCCAAATTCAGATTAGGTGGGGATTTCATCACCCTTCCTAGGCCCCACAAATCACAAACAAGCATACGCATCACCCTACATTAATAAAAAAATATCTAGACCAAGACTTTAAGGATAATCACGCTCAATTAGGACAAAGGAGGGACGTGGGTAATCTATTGCTTATCCGCATTTTTCTTGTGGTGTCTAAGACAAGTGTGACTAAGGAAAGTGCTTTACTTAATTAGGCCCGCTATTTCGGTGATTCGTATAGCGGATACCTCTCACTTACATGGCACTTACCTTACTGCAAGATTGATAAGGAGGTGATAGAGGATTTATCCTACGTCTTATCCTTTGGAAGTCTAGGAGCAGTCTAGTGATTTGACCTAGGTGACCCTAGCTCTAGGGACTGATTGTGCATTTTGTGATTGGTTGAGTCAAGTCTTGTGTCCGTCACTGTTGTCAAAGCAAAGCCTTCTTAAAATCGTTCTCATATGTTATCACACGATGCCATGTACACTAAACCCGCTTAGTGCATAATCAGCTGGACACGGGATTCTAGCGCTCGTTTAGTCCGCATTTTCGCTGTTGACTCCAAGGTCAATACTTCTTCACCTTCTTTTTCTCCTCCACCTATCACGTCTTCCGAGATGGAAGGACCTCCACCGGGTTTTAACAACACCAGTTTGCCACCACCCCTAGGTGCGCAAACACAAAATCCACCATGCATCGCTCTCCAAGATTGATGCTACCCCACACACGGACCCTTTCCTACGTGTCTGTCTATTCCACCAGCCAATAGGGTTAACTTCGAAATTAAACCCCACTTCATCAACTTTTTGCCCAAATTCCACGGGGTTGAATATGAGGATGCATACGTTTTTATAATAAAATTCCAAAACATATATGCAATGATGAGCACCACCCAACTTTCAGGAGATACTATGCGATTACGTATTCTCGCTTTTACTTTGTGCGATCCCGTAGAGAAGTGGCTTTATAGCACCTCCTCACATTCCATCACTAATTGGGATGAATTTGTTAAAGTATTTCTTAAGAAATTTTATCCTAATCATAAGACTGCCTCTATTAGGAGCGAGATCAACCAGTTTGCCTAACTTCCCAACGAACCCTTTTGGAAATACTTTGAAAGGTTCAAAGATCTCCTTGTCCAATACCCTCATTACAGATTCAAAAAATGGCAACTTTTCCAAATTATGTATGAAGGTGTTAATCCAGCGACAAAATAAATACTAGAAACCATTTGTCAATATAATTTCATGTCAAAACCCGACGAGAAGGCGTGGCAATTTCTTGATGATCTTGCCGAACAAACATTATAGTGGGAGAGCACAAGACCAATAATATCATCTTTGTCTTCATCTAGGGCAGGTATTCATCAGCTCGATACTTCCATCGCAATGAAAGCCGAAATGGATGCAATGCAAAAGAAGCTCGACGCTATTGAGAGCAAATTCTCTTCAGCTTCCCTAAACCAAGTTATGCTCCCCAAAAGCATGTGTGGTTGATTTTTTGACTCGTCCCATTTAACTGAAGAATGTCCTTTGAATCCTCCGTCTCAAGGTCAAGAACAAACTAATGCTACTTTTCAGCAACGACTTAGAAACGATCCTTATTCATCTACATATAACCAGGGATGGAGGAATCATCCTAATTTTTCTTGGAACCAAAACCAAACTCAATACCAAAATCAAAATCAGTTCCAAAGTCAAAATAACTACCAAAGGCTTTCTCCATAGCAACAACAATCACCACAACAAATTCAGCAGTCCTTTCAACCGCAATCATTCCAAAATCTGGCCAATAACTTTTCCCCTTATAACAATTATTTGCAACCACAAAATAATGTTCCTCCTGCCGGTACAGACAAAATCTCTGCACTCGAAAGAAACTTAGAAGAATTTATTAAACAATCCGTGCAAACGTTGGCTAGTTTAACTTCTTTTATCCAAACGTTAGTACACCACACTGTTTCCCACGGTGAAAGCATCATATCTATTGAAGAATAAATTGCACAGTTAAACGCCGCAATGAGTGAAAGAGAGAAAGTGAAAATTTCATCTCAATCTCTACCAAATCCCTTCCACCCACAAAACGCTAACACTGTTCTTAACCAACAAAATTATAATGTGAGTACCGTAACTACGTTGAGATCGGGAAGAATGTTGAAAAACCATGTTGGAGAACAAGTTGATGACTTCGATGACACTTCGGCTGCTACTTCTACTTCTTCTTTCTTCTAATCAAATATCTTCTTCCGAGCTCATTCTCCATTCTACACTGGGCTCGAACTCTCAGTCCACTTCCTTGAACGGATTATCCTCTCAAACCACCCCAACTCCAGTTTTGGGATCCATTCCATCTCCACAAACTTCTCCCCAAGTGTTGGACCCAACCCCTATTAATAAAACTCCTTTTCCAAACCGATTGAGTCCCAACAAACCAAGTCCACAGATGGAGAATGTTATGGAAATGTTTAAGCAATTTAACATTAATATTTCTCTTTTAGATGTCATCCAACAACTTCCATCCTATGCAAAATTTCTTAAGGACTTGTCACGCCCCGCTTCCCAGAGTACGCAAGATTGGGCACGTGACATAGCCAACCATGCTACCTGTGGGTAGGAAGTATCCATCCACAGTCACATTACGGTTGTAGAGATATCAAGAACAAGATAAATAAACTAATCTAGCACATGTCCAAATCCATAATGATAAGAGTCAATGAAAAATAAATGCGGAAGCAATGATCCAATACAATAATGGAAAGGTACGTCCCATAATGCGGGATCGAACCTGGAAATAAAATGCAATAAATGAACTAACCACTATAGAACTCAAATCAGCCTGCTGGCTGAAGTACTCCTGCACGGTCGGCGACAGTGGTAAAGAATCTGGGCCATGCAAAACCCAGACGTCAGCGCGTCATGTCAACCAAGTATATAATATGAACATGGTAATAAGCAATGCAGGGATAAACATGAATAAAGCAATAATATGAAACAACGGTGCAGGGTAATGTGCAGTGGGTAACTAAACTGTTCTATCAGGTTTCTACTCTAAAGTCTTTGAAATCAATTGATGAATCGTCGATGTAACTCAATAGTATCCCGTGCGTGCCCGGGACCACGGTCAAGGTTCTCGGGGCTGAATCCGAGACGTGCCGCTAAGCAGTAATAGGTAGCTGGATGGATGAGTGATGTCAGCATCATCACTCCGGGGCAGGCCAAGCCCGTAAGACTGATCAGAACATGTATCGAACTGTTGAGTTACAAGTCGGTTTCACCTTTGATTTCCCCATACCCCCAAGTTATGTATGTCAGGTCAGGTATCCAGTAGTCAAGGACTAATGTCAACACAGAATCAGGTAAAAGCAGGTATGTCTGGATAGACAGCAGGAATGGTCCATGAGGACCCCAAGTCAGGTTTATTGGCATTAGGCATGAGATCATGTAATAAGTCAGGTTGTAGTCCAATAGGTTGAGTCAGTATGTATAGGGTATCATGTCCGGTGTATCAGTACATGTGTCAGGTGTATCAAGATCGGGTCAATATGTAATGCAATCGAATGTATGCTCATAACAGGTATAGAAACGAATAAGGAACAACAGCAGGAAACAGTAAATAACCATATTATTCCATGTAACCACAGTGATGCTTTGTATTCTCTTATTAACAGGTTCAAGCACCCTTGGGGTGCAATAGGCACAAGGTGAAGCAATATCAACAACATAAAGTAATGAAGCTACATGAATTTAAACTAAAGCATAATAATTGTCTCATGGGTGATTTAACAATGAAGCAAGGACGATCTAATTGGTTTAGTTAGTTAAAGTGTGGATTGATAGCAGACCGATTAATTACAAGAAACTACCATACCGATTCAATGTTAAGAATAATCGTAACCATCAATTCTAAGTTATAATATGATATCGATATTACTAATAGTTGTGTGGTTATAATAAATAGTATGATAATTAAGGGTAAAGCAAGACTTGATCTTGTGTACTAGCATGTTAAGCAAGTATTCGGATACTTGCCTCGACGGTTTCGCAAACCGGAAAGCACGGATGCAATGTCGGCGAAAACACGAGACGGGTGCACGGGCCACGGATCGAGTCCTAACAGCGAACAGCGGAACCATACGGACCAGAATACTTCGCTGGAGCGTCGGGTCCAAACGACGGCACGGCCGGAATCCGGCGAAAAGTCAAACGGCAACACGTTAGCAAAAATACGATATACGCATATATTTACAGATCAGCGGGGGGGATTTAGCACACAAGGAAAGATAAAGGGATGCTTACAGGGAAGAACCAGGGCAACTAAGACGGCTCGACGGCGATGGGCGCGGCGGCGGCGAACAGGAAACGCGACAGCTCCGGCCAAAGGTTGCTGGACTAGGTGGTGCTGCGATGAAGGGAGGTAAGGGCCTGGTCTGGCTGCAGGAGGAAGAGGAGGTGGTCGAAGGTGGCTCTGGCAATGACGGCGATGATCGACGGCGGCTTTTCCGGCGAACTGAAGAGGGTGGTAGGGTTGCAGTTTTGGGTTCTGAATGGCGTCGGCGGACGGGAAGGAGGAGGAAAGGTGTCGAGGTCGGAAGAGGGGCGAAGGTGGAAGATTCTGGCGTCGTCGGCGACGGGTTGCGGCGGCGACGGCGAGCAGCGACGGTGCGTATGGCTACGGGGTTGGGTTGCACGGGACATGGGAATGGAGGAAGGAAAGGGTAGCGGTCGAAGTCGAGGAGGTGTGGATGATGACGGCGAGGTCACGGTGAGGCCGGCGGCGAGGTCACGCCGAGGTTAGGGTTAGGGTTCGGGGTTTGCAATGTTTTCTCGTGGTGGGTTAGGGTTCGCAGGAGTTAAATATAGAGATAGAAAGAGAGAGAGATTGGAGGCTGAGAGAGAGAGATTTGAAGCAGAGAGAGAGAGGGAGGAAAGGGGGCCCACGAGAGATTTAAATCTCTCGTGATTGGCCAAGGAAAAATCGTGTGTTAAAAGTTTAAAAGATTTTAAGGGATTAAACGTTGATTTAGGTAACGATAATATATATATATATATAGTTTAATATATTTAATTAAATGGGCATTTTCGGCGCCAAATGAAACATTTCCAAATCGCGCCCGGTTTGCGCCCAAATGTTCCAAATTCAAATTATAGGATTTTAAGCGGGTTCCAAATTTTGAAAAGGGGTGTTTAATGATTAAAATGCATGCCCCCAAGTCGGACACTTGCACGCGCGCGTAGCCGTCCAAACTTGCCCGTTTAGCCGAACGGGAAGAAATCTCGACACGCGGACGCTACCACGCGACTAGTGGCGATGAGTAGGCCAACATGGATATTTTTAATTTCATTTTAGGTGTTAAAATTTGTTATGTGCCAAAATGACTTAACCGGTTAAAATTTAGCAATAAGCACCAAAAAATCAAAATAATTGAAATGAGTAATGTACAACACTCAACTAGTAGTAGAAATAGTATTATTGGGCTCGGGTGTTACATCATACCCAACTACAACAGAATTTCGTCCTCGAAATTCCAAGAATACAAGATAGCTAACTACAGGAAAAGGTGAGGAAATCTCTGCCGGATCTCGTCTTCTCGCTCCCAAGTGGTTTCTCCATGCAATCGATTACCCCAAGAAACTAACACAAGAGGGATAACCTTGTTCTTAAGAACCTTTTCTCTTCGATCCTTGATTTCAACTGGTCGCTCCTCAAAAGTTAGGTCCTCCCGTACAGTCAACTCCGAATGATCCAAGACGTGAGTCTCATCTCGGACATACCTCCGTAGCTGAGATACATGAAACACATCGTGCACTCCTGCCAATGATTGTGGTAACGCCAAACGGTACGCTACCTCTCCAACACGCTCCAATATCTCGAAGGGTCCAACGAATCGAGAACTAAGCTTTCCTCGACTTCCAAAGCGAATCGCCCCTCTAGTCGGTGATATCTTCAGGAATACCAAATCACCCACGGCGAACTCTAGAGGTCTTCTTGACGTGTCAGCCCAACTTTTCTGTCTGTCTTGAGCTGCCTTCATATGCTTCCTGATTGTATTCACCTTCTCGACTGTCTGTACCACCAAATCTGGTCCTAGTAATCTGCGTTCACCAACGTCATCCCAACAAACGGGTGAACGGCACTTACGACCATACAACGCTTCAAATGGAGCCATCTGAATAGTCGCTTGGAAGCTGTTATTATATGAAAACTCCACCAGGTGTAGATGATCTTCCCAAGAACCTTTGAAGTCCAACATGCATGCTCTCAACATATCTTCAAGGGTCTGGATCGTTCTCTCCGACTGCCCATCAGTCTGAGGATGATAAGCTGTGCTAAACTTCAATCGAGTCCCCAAACTTTCTTGTAAACTCTTCCAGAAGTGCGACAAGAACCGAGTGTCCCGATCGGACACGATGCTTACCGGTACTCCATGCAATCTTACAATCTCCTGCATGTACCGCTCTGCCAAAGTCTCTGTCGATTGACCAATCCGAAAAGGAATAAAGTGAGCTGCCTTGGTCAACCGATCGACAATCACCCATACTGCATTGTTGCCCTTTGGACTCCGCGGTAAAGCCGACACAAAATCCATGGTTATATGTTCCCACTTCCACTGAGGAATCTGAAGTGGTTGCAACAAACCAGCAACCCTTTGGTGTTCAGCCTTGACTTGCTGACATACCAAGCACTTAGCCACAAAGCGAGCAATCTCCCGTTTCATGCCTTCCTACCAGAAATGCTGTCGAATATCTCGGTACATCTTTGTCCCTCCTGGATGTACAGAGTAAGCTGAACTGTGTGCCTCCTTCATAAGCTCTTCACGCACATCCCCTTTTGGCACACACACACGGCTACCATATCTCAACGAACCGTCTTCATGGATCAGTAAGTCGGTTCATAGTCCGGCTTCAACCTGCTCTCGAAACTTTTGCAGTCTAGGATCCTGCGATTGTGCCACTTTAATCTTCTCAACTAAGGACGACTGTACTCGCAACTGCATCAACTGTCCCATAGCATGTGGTAGCACAACCTCCAAGTCAAATCTCTGAAAATCCGCAATGATCTCCCTTTGTGCGGTCAATACCTGAATTGCTGGTAACCGACTTAGCGCATCCAGCACGACATTAACTTTTCCCGGATGGTACTTAAAATCAAGGTCGTAGTTGGCCATCAGCTCCAACCATCTGCGTTGCCTCATGTTCAACTCCTTCTGGGTGAACACATACTTCAAACTCTTGTGATCTATAAAGACTTTGACTCTCTCGTCCAAAAGGTAGTGTCTCTAAATTTTCAAGGCGAAGATCACGGCCGCAAGCTCCAAGTCATGAGTCGGATAGTTCTTCTCATGAGTCTTCAGTTGTCTCGATGCGTAAGCGACGACTTTCCCATTCTGCATCAAAACACATCCCAATCCTTTT
The DNA here is from genome assembly GCA_030015575.1 of Agapanthus africanus. NCBI lineage: Eukaryota > Viridiplantae > Streptophyta > Magnoliopsida > Asparagales > Amaryllidaceae > Agapanthus > Agapanthus africanus. The sequence continues at coordinate 945,941,559 of CM057337.1, forward strand.
CCGGATGCGTCGCTGTGAATCACCAGTCCTCCTGAATTGTACGGTACAGTTAGGATAGGGGCGGTTATCAACTTCTGCTTCAACGTCTCGGAGGCCCATGCACATCCATCCGTCCAAACAAACGGTACCTCCTTGCGCGTAAGCTTGGTTAACGGCTCTGCCAAACGAGCGAAGTTCTCCACAAATCTCCTGTAGTATCCGGCGAGTCCAAGAAAACTTCTTATCTCCGCAACATTCTTTGGAATAAGCCAATCTCGAACTGCTGCAATCTTTTCGGGATCGACGGCGATTCCATCGCCCGACACGACATGCCCCAGAAACTTCACTTCTTCCAGCCAGAATTCGCACTTACTCATCTTCACGAATAATTTCTCCTGTCTCAGCGTCTGCAGTGCGATCTTTAAATGCTCAGCATGTTCCTCCGGACTCTTCGAGTACACCAGAATATCGTCAATGAATACTACAATAAACTGGTCCAAGAATGGTGAAAAGATTATGTTCATCAAATCCATGAATATTGTCGGCGCATTCGTTACTCCGAAGGGCATCACTAGATACTCGAAATGTCCATATCGAGTTCGAAACGCCGTCTTGCAAATGTCTTCTGCTTTCACTCGGACCTGATGATATCCTGATCGCAAATCCAGTTTCAAGAATACCCTCGCGCCACTAAGCTGTTCAAAAAGTTCTCCAATGCGAGGGATCGGGTACTTGTTCTTAATAGTTACCCGATTCAATTCTCGATAATCAATGCACATCCTTCTCGTGCCATCCTTCTTCTTTACTAAAAGAACTGGAGCTCCCCAAGGCGAGTTGCTGCTTCGAATCCAACCCTTCTCAAGTAATTCACCAACTTGTTTCTTAACTTCTTCCAATTGCACTGGTGCCATCGGATAATAAGATTTTGATACTGGCGCTGCACTAGGAATAAGGTCAATCGCGAACTCCACATCTCGCTTCGGCGGTAAGCCCGATATATCTTCAAATACATCCATAAAGTCGCGAACAACTGCCGGCTCTTCATTACTATCCACTTCCATTGTCGCAAGAACACTGTTTGTCGGCCTAGCCCTAAACTCGATTGGCCCGACAGAACTGCTTCCTTACCGCAACTGCTGTCTGCATCGTTGGCCGTGAAAGGTCCAGCGAGACTACTGAGTCTCGTCCACTCTGCTGCATGCACGTCCACGGCTGCTCCATTCTGCCTTATTCCGATGAACTTCTCTTCCATTTCCTCCGCGCCGTCCGCGGAAGGACTTCTCCAGGAAACTCTTAGAGAAATCCGCCTACTGCTTGGCTTAGGCAAGCGGGTCTCCTCCACAAGCCATCACTCTCGGGCGTAATCCACTAGTTGAATGCGCACCATATCAACTCCTTTGTCCTCTGGAATCTGTGTCGCAATCAGCAAATCCCCCGTGTCACTAGCCACTGCTCGGCTGGCAACGGCTCCTCCAGACCAGTGAAAGTAGACGGACCCAAAAGTCTGAAATCTGCTACGGTCCTTACTCGGTCAACTGGTCTAGTTCCAACATCGTTCACAGACTGCTGAACGATCTGCAAACCTTTCTGGAACGAGTCCGCTTGCTGCTGGATCAGCTAGGTCTGTCTCTTTGATTTCCAGCGTTCCTCTTATCACTCCAAGCATGGCGGCTTCGTTCATACGCCTCTGGTACGTCTTCAACTTCTTACCTGTCATAATCCTGAACTCAAAACACCCAATATTAGCATGATGATAGATTCTGAATGTGGATCAAGACTAGAACTCCAAGATACTTAAATAGAGTACCGCATTGTAGCTATGACGCGGTATCATAGCCGCAATTACATAACTCCACCCAAGTCGCCCAAGTCCTAGGGATAACAAGAAATCAGGTTTCCGAGTCGACATGCAAAGTAAGTTTGCACGTCGTAAAAGATATAATCCGGAAGAATGTGATTCAAGAATGGTAAAACGGTCAAGGTGGCAGGACATGTTTCCTAAACACGGGTATTATGATTCGTGTATTGGGTACAATACCCAACTACAAAGAATCAACCCAACTAACCTATGGCTCTGATACCAAAAGAACCATGTCACGCCCCGCTTCCCAGAATACGCAAGATTGGGCACGTGACATAGCCAACCATGCTACCTGTGGGTAGGAAGTATCTATCCACAGTCACATTACGGTTGTAGAGATATCAAGAACAAGATAAATAAACTAATCTAGCACATGTCCAAATCCATAATGATAAGAGTCAATGAAAAATAAATGCGGAAGCAATGATCCAATACAATAATGGAAAGGTACGTCCCATAATGCGGGATCGAACCTGGAAATAAAATGAAATAAATGAACTAACCACTATAGAACTCAAATCAGCCTGCTGGCTGAAGTACTCCTGCACGGTCGGCGACAGTGGTAAAGAATCTGGGCCATGCAAAACCCAGACGTCAGCGCGTCATGTCAACCAAGTATATAATATGAACATGGTAATAAGCAATGCAGGGATAAACATGAATAAAGAAATAATATGAAACAACGGTGCAGGGTAATGTGCAGTGGGTAACTAAACTGTTCTATCAGGTTTCTACTCTAAAGTCTTTGAAATCAATTGATGAATCGTCGATGTAACTCAATAGTATCCCGTGCGTGCCCGGGACCACGGTCAAGGTTCTCGGGGCTGAATCCGAGACGTGCCGCTAAGCAGTAATAGGTAGCTGGATGGATGAGTGATGTCAGCATCATCACTCCGGGGCAGGCCAAGCCCGTAAGACTGATCAGAACATGTATCGAACTGTTGAGTTACAAGTCGGTTTCACCTTTGATTTTCCCATACCCCCAAGTTATGTATGTCAGGTCAGGTATTCAGTAGTCAAGGACTAATGTCAACACAGAATCAGGTAAAAGCAGGTATGTCTGGATAGACAGCAGGAATGGTCCATGAGGACCCCAAGTCAGGTTTATTGGCATTAGGCATGAGATCATGTAATAAGTCAGGTTGTAGTCCAATAGGTTGAGTCAGTATGTATAGGGTGTCATGTCCGGTGTATCAGTACATGTGTCAGGTGTATCAAGATCGGGTCGATATGTAATGCAATCGAATGTATGCTCATAACAGGTATAGAAACGAATAAGGAACAACAGCAGGAAACAGTAAATAACCATATTATTCCATGTAACCACAGTGATGCTTTGTATTCTCTTATTAACAGGTTCAAGCACCCTTGGGGTGCAATAGCCACAAGGTGAAGCAATATCAACAACATAAAGTAATGAAGCTACATGAATTTAAACTAAAGCATAATAATTGTCTCATGGGTGATTTAACAATGAAGCAAGGACGATCTAATTGGTTTAGTTAGTTAAAGTGTGGATTGATAGCAGACCGATTAATTACAAGAAACTACCATACCGATTCAATGTTAAGAATAATCGTAACCGTCAATTCTAAGTTATAATATGATATCGATATTACTAATAGCTGTGTGGTTATAATAAATAGTATGATAATTAAGGGTAAAGCAAGACTTGATCTTGTGTACTAGCATGTTAAGCAAGTATTCGGATACTTGCCTCGACGGTTTCGCAAACGGGAAAGCACGGATGCAATGTCGGCGGAAAACACGAGACGGGTGCACGGGCCACGGATCGAGTCCTAACAGCGAACAGCGGAACCATACGGACCAGAATACTTCGCTGGAGCGTCGGGTCCAAATGACGGCACGACCGGAATCCGGCGAAAAGTCAAACGGCAACACGTTAGCAAAAATACGATATACGCATATATTTACAGATCAGCGGGGGGGATTTAGCACACAAGGAAAGATAAAGGGATGCTTACAGGGAAGAACCAGGGCAACTACGACGGCTCGATGGCGATGGGCGCGGCGGCGGCGAACAGGAAACGCGACAGCTCCGGCCAAAGGTTGCTGGACTAGGTGGTGCTGCGATGAAGGGAGGTAAGGGCCTGGTCTGGCTGCAGGAGGAAGAGGAGGTGGTCGAAGGTGGCTCTGGCAATGACGGCGATGATCGACGGCGGCTTTTCCGGCGAACCGAAGAGGGTGGTAGGGTTGCAGTTTTGGGTTCTGAATGGCGTCGGCGCACGGGAAGAAGGAGGAAAGGTGTCGAGGTAGGAAGAGGGGCGAAGGTAGAAGATTCTGGCGTCGTCGGCGACGGGTTGCGGCGGCGACGGCGAGCAGCGACGGTGCGTGTGGCTACGGGGTTGGGTTGCACGGGACGTGGGAATGGAGGAAGGAAAGGGTAGCGGTCGAAGTCGAGGAGGTGTGGATGATGACGGCGAGGTCACGGTGAGACCGGCGGCGAGGTCACGACGAGGTTAGGGTTAGGGTTCGGGGTTCACGATGTTTTCTCGTGGTGGGTTAGGGTTCGCAGGAGTAAAATATAGAGATAGAAAGAGAGAGAGATTTGAGACTGAGAGAGAGATTTGTAGCAGAGAGAGAGAGAGATTTGAAGCTGAGAGAGAGAGGGGGGGAAAGGGGGCCCACGAGAGATTTAAATCTCTCGTGATTGGCCAAGGAAAAATCGTGTGTTAAAAGTTTAAAAGATTTTAAGGGATTAAACGTTGATTTAGGTAACGATAATATATATATATATATATATAGTTTAATATATTTAATTAAATGGGCATTTTCGGCGCCAAATGAAACATTTCCAAATCGCGCCCGGCTTGCGCCCAAATGTTCCAAATTCAAATTATAGGATTTTAAGCGGGTTCCAAATTTTGAAAAGGGGTGTTTAATGATTAAAATGCATGCCCCCAAGTCGGACACTTGCACGCGCGCGTAGCCGTCCAAACTTGCCCGTTTAGCCGAACGGGAAGAAATCTCGACACGCGGACGCTACCACGCGACTAGTGGCGACGAGTAGGCCAACATGGATATTTTTAATTTCATTTTAGGTGTTAAAATTTGTTATGTGCCAAAATGACTTAACCGGTTAAAATTTAGCAATAAGCACCAAACAATCAAAATAATTGAAATGAGTAATGTACAACACTCAACTAGTAGTAGAAATAGTATTATTGGGCTCGGGTGTTACAGGACTTATGCACTAAGAAAAGGAAAACTCAAGTACATAAAAAAGTTTTCTTAGCGAGTAATATGAGTGATGCTCTTACCCAACATTTGCCCAAGAAACATAAGGACCCCGGTTGTCCTACAATTTCTATAACTATTGGGGGTAACAACATTAATCGTGCTCTACTCGATCTTGATGCTGGTGTTAACTTACTCTCTTATTCTGTTTATGAGAAGTTAGTCATAGGAGAGTTGAAACCCACGCACTGCACTCTTCAGATGACCGATCGATCTATCACCCACTCTAGGGGTGAGTTAGAGGACATGTTGATCAAAGTCGGAGAATTTATATTCTCTGTGGACTTTATAGTTTTAGATACACGGCCTGTGGCGAACCCACGGAACCAAATCTCGGTGATTCTTGGTCAACCATTTCTAGCAACCTCAAATGCGGTAATCAATTATCGTAACGGTTCCATGAACCTATCCTTTGGGAAGATGACAATTGAACTTAACATTTTCAGGGTAGGAAGTCAACCCTCCGAACCTTCTGCTCATATGATAAATATATGTTATGTCCACGAGATAGCTTCCAACAGTTGTGAATTTGTGGAGTTTTGGTTTTACGACAATGATCTCGACGCCACTAGTGCGTTATTGTTTGATCCAGCCACTTCTTACACGAATAGGGAATACAAAGGGTTCGCTATCCTTGATGATCTTGATTCATGAGACCCTTTTGTCGACAAGTCAACCCCCGAGTTCGAATCCTTTGACTTTTCGAACAAGTTAGTTGAGCTATCCGAGTCAATCTTTTACGCTAGCTATGAACCTCTCATGAAGTCCGAGTATCATTCTCTTACCCTACCTTCTATCGTCTCTCCGTCGACACTTGATCTCAAGCCACCGCTTTCTCATTTTAAATATGCATATTTAGATGAGAATGAGTTTTTACCCGTCATCATATCAGCTTCTCTAGTCTTAGAGCAAGAGAGAGCTCTTCTGTCTGTCTTAATATCGAATCGGCAAGTTTTCGGTTGGACAATGGCGGACATCAAAGGGATTAGCCCTTTGATTGTTGAATATCAAATACATATGATGGATGAGGCCAAACCAGCTTGTGACCAACAAAGACGGTTGAATCCCGTCATGAATGAGGCATTGAAGAAGGAATTCGCTAAATGCTTAGATAATGTTATAATTTACCCAATATCTGATAGCCAGTGGGTAATTCCTATTCACGTTGTCCTTAAAAAGTTTGGCATCACGGTCATAACTAATGAGGCAAATGAGTTGATTCAAACTTTCACCCAAACCGGGTGGCGGGTATGTATTAATTATAGAAAACTCAATGCCGTGACGAGGAAAGATCACTTCTCTCTACCCTTCATTGACCAGATGTTGGAACGCTTAGCTGGGCATGAGTTCTACTGTTTCTTGGACGGTTACTCAGACTACAACCAGATTCGTATCGCCAAAAAGGATCAAGATAAGACAATTTTCACTTGTCTTTTCGGCACTTTCACTTATAGACGCATGCCCTTTGGGTTATGCAATGCTCCCGCTATATTTCAGCGGTGTACGAGGGGAATATTCTCTGACATGGTCGAGAATTTTCTGGAGGTATTCATGGACGATTTCTCCATATTTGGGGATTCTTTTGAGGAATGGTTACATCATCTTGACACTGTTCTTATCCGCTGTAATGACAAGAATCTAATTTTGAATTAGGAAAATGTCATTTCATCATTCAAGAAGGTATTTTCTTATGGCATATCATTTCACGAAATGGTATTGAGGTAGACAAAACTAAAATAGATGTCATTTCCAACCTTCCTCCTCCCAAATGCGTAAAAAATATACGATCCTTTCTTGGTTATACCGGTTTTTATAAACGATTCATTAAGGACTTTAGCAAGATTACTAGACCCTTAACTCTTCTCCTGGCCAAGAATACAACATTTCATTTTGACTCAGATTACTTGGCTGCTTTTGAATCACTTAAACGTTCCTTCACTACTGCTCCCGTTCTATCATCTCTAGACCGGAATCACCATTTTGAACTTATGTGTGATGTATCCGACTTAGCTATTGGTGCAGTCTTAGGACAGCACACCAATAAAATGCCATATGTTATTTATTATGCGAGTAGGACCTTGAACGATGCCCAAATGAACTATACAACTACCGAGAAAGAACTCTTGACAGTTGTCTTTGCATTAAAAAAATTCAGGCTCTACCTAATTTGCTCTCCGGTCGTAGTTTACATCGATCATTCCGCATTGAGACATCTTTTATCAAAGAAGAATGCTAAATCCAGGGTAATACATTGGATTTTCTTGTTGCAAGAATTTGACCTTGTCATAAGAGACAAAAGTGGATGTGAAAACGTCATAGCCAACCATTTTTCACGATTTCCTTCTTCACCAACGTTGACTTGGCCAATAAACGACTCATTTCCAGATGAACATCTCTTGACCCTATCTTGCGAACCTTGGTTCGCTGATTTCATGAATTATTTAGCAGCGGGACTTCTACCTAGCGAATAGTCAAATCAAGACAATCACAGATTTTTATCCTAGGTAAAACACTTTTACTGGGATGAATCTTATTTGTTCAAGTATTGTCCCGATCAGATCATTCGTCGATGTGTCTCTAATAGTGAGTTCAGGAGTGTATTGTCCTTCTGCCATGATCAAGCATGTGGCGGTCACTTTGGTCCAAGAAAAACCACGGAAAGTTTTTTGCAATATGGTTTTTATTGGCCAACATTATTCAAACATGCACATGATTATTGCAAAACTTATTCACGGTGTCAGCACATGGGTTGGATTTCACGGAGAAATGAGATGCCGCTCCAACTAATCTTGTTCGTAGAAATATTTGATGTATGTTCCCCTCCGAAAGACGGCGCGACATGGCGTCTCGCCTGAGATTCGGGGCAGATGCTAATTGGTGCTATCCGTCCACCTCTCCGAAGATGCCATGTTGATTTATGGCACCGTGTATCGAAGGTTTAGACGGATGCGTCCGATGTAGCAGACTTCGTCAGATTCCCCCTCGTTTGAGGGGTTTTTGATTGTCGGGATGCTCTTCCCTGCAGGCGCAAGCCCCTGCAGTTAATTACGCTACCGCGTTGCGGTAACAACTTTCTCCTTCTCCAGATTGTCACTTCGTGTCGTGGGTGTTTGTTTTGTTGCCCGTGGATTGTTTACGGAGACTGATTTATGTCGTCGCCCGTAGGGCGTGGACTAGTCCAAATCCGTATTATCTTAGATTTGGGTTTGGGGGTTTGGTTTGAGGATACGTCAGCCATACTTGAGGCTGAGATCAACTCAAACGTTTGTTAAGGATACGTTAGTCCGATTTGAGACTAAGATCAACTTAACTGGATCGTTTAGATCCGACAAAAGAGCATTTAGGAGCTCTATTGTTCCAGTTTAGGGACATAGTGGTCCATGAATGTATGGCCGTCGGGACCCGTCACCTCTCTGACGACGTTGAAGGATTACAACGACGGATGTCAGAGGAGTTCAGAGATGTACCCTCGAGCCAGGGTTAATTGGGGGGATTCATAGTCCAGTCTGTTTGAAGGTTTAAGGATACGTTAGCCATCTTTTGAGGCTAAGATCAACTTAAACGGGACCGTTTAGATCCGACAAAAGAGCGTTACGGGGCTCTATTGTTCTAGTTTAAGGACATTGCGGTCCGTGGGTAGTTTAAGGACATTGCGTTCCATGGGTAGTTTAGGGACATTGCGGTCCATGGGTAGTTTAAGGACATCTCGGTCAAGGTTAAGGACGTCGTCGTCCGTGGGTTTAAGGACCCCACAGTCCGGTATGTGCTCTGGATGCTTCACACGGGTTCATTGCCGTGCTCTGCGAGGACCAGGCTCCGCTCTGGACGTTTTCCACGGGGTCAAAGAGTGACATTATCCGCGTTCCACGTAACCAGGAATTTGCATTAGACATGGGTTTAAAGACCCCACAGTCCGTATCAATGTGTGGTCATCGGGACCCGTCACCTCTTTGAACACATTAAGGGATTACAATGCCAAGTATCAAAGAAGTGAAGAGATGTACCCTAGACCCGAAATGGCTTAAATAGTCTTTGACCCAATTTGGGATCAAGACCGATCAATTATGTTATGAGCCCATTGGCCCGGTTAATCACAAATTGAGGACTTATGGCCATCTTGGGCTAAGTCCAATCAGGAGAGGCTTTGCCTCTATCCATTTAGGCCAATTGGGCCAAAGCCTAGTGTTAAACACTACAGAGCAGTCAGTGTTGGACACTGGGAATGAGGTTGACAAGTTAGTGTTTAACACTAAGAGATAATTGGTGTTAAACACCAGCAACAAGGCTTTCCAAATTAGTGTTAAACACTAAAACAGATCAGTGTTGAACACTGCAAGTAAGGCTTTTTAATTAGTGTTGAACACTAAGGCCCAACAGTGTTTTAACACTGGGTTCGTGAGTTTTAATTTAGTGTTAAACACTAAGGCAAGAGGGGTCACGTGAGAGCGCCCTCCCTTCATTTATTCTGCTGAGATTATCGCGTCTTTCAGAGCATCACGTGCCATCACGTGATGGGCATTCAAATGCCTATATATTAGAGCTTCTGCCAAGGGTCACGTGGATCACGTGGGGTGCTGCCTCAAAGGGGCTTTCTGTAGATCTCTTGGGGGGTCACGTGATGACACGTGACCCTACCTCTATGTATTTTGTTTAGAAGCTTTGTTAATCTTTTTTCAGGAATTAAATTCCTCGAGCTGTAAATTTCAGAGGAATTAAATACCTACTTCCTTTCAAAGGCTTATATTCTGGAATAGAGTTTAACTCTGAATTTTCTGTAGGAATTAAATTCCTCATATATGTGAGGGACTGAATAGGGTTAAACCCTAATAAAAGTTTTTAAGGAATTGAATTCCCATTCCCTGTTAAATGATGATTAAGGGAATTAAATTCCCGTTGTTTCGACAGAACTAAGTTCTTAATTAGGGTTAAACCCTGTTTCTTTTTGTTCTGAAGGAATTAAATTCCCATGATACAGGGTCAAGCCCTAATTTTATTTGAAAGGAATTAAATTCCTATAGTTCTGTGAGAATTAAATTCTCGTGCTTGCATTCCCTCTCTATGTTTCGGATCTGCATGGCAGGATCTTAACCCATTGAGAATTAAATTCTCAACCTAAAGGGAAGATGTGCACTTTGCAGATCCTCTACCTAAAGGGGAGATGTGCACTTTGCAGATCCTCTATCAAAGAGAGAAGAAATATATTCTTCTATTTTTATGTATCAGAGTTAAACTCTGTTGAGAATTAAATTCTCTTCTTCTTTCAAGGAGCTTTTCCCTTTCTTACCTAGGGTTTTTGCAGAAGATCCAAGTTTCTCCAAGTATCGAAGCTCTCTTTTTTTTCTCTTCCTGTCTCTGTATATATATATATATCTCTTTATTTTTTGTATCTCTTGGCTCCTATTTATAAGAGAAGCAGCCGAATCAATCAGTTTTTGACGAATCTTCATGAGAGATTTGATTTGCATCCATCATTCGTTTTGGACCTTTGGATTATTAGGTGAATTTTATTCACCATTGGATTTCAAATCCAGGGATTCTCCTTTGTTGTTTCGGTTAGATTTAAAGGGGAAATCTTTCCAAACCCGAGATTTTCCCATAGATAGATGATATTTCATCACCTCTGAATCTTTAATTCGATTGGTTCCAGATAGCCGCTTTCCTTTGGAAAGATTTGAATTTCTTTCAGAATTTAATTCTGTTGACAAAATGGGCTTTGAAAGCCGGTCACGTGTGACCACGTGACTCATGGTCACGTGTGAGCACGTGACCCCCTTTGGAATGAGCCTTTTCCTTTCTTTTGCGCTCTGTCTTCTGATCTTTGCTTAAACGTCACGTGCCACCACGTGACTCCTGGTCACGTGTGAGCACGTGACCCTTGTTTGAACTCTCTTTTCTTGGTTCAACTGGAGAACGAGTCTGCTGCTTTGAACGTCACGTGCCAACACGTGACCCTGGTCACGTGGGAGCACGTGACCTCTTCTGAAGCCTTTTCCTTGACTTGATCAGGGAACCGGTTTTCCTTTGACACTTGCATTCAAATGTCACGTGTCTCCACGTGACCCTGGTCACGTGGGGGCACGTGACTCTTTCTGAAGTCCCTTTTCTTCAACGTAGTCAGGAAACTGAACTTGCCTTGATGATGTGCTTAGGTGTCACGTGCCAACACGTGACCGCTAGTCACGTGTAAGCACGTGACCCTCTTCTGATGCTTTCCCCGGAAGCTTTCCTGATTTTAAATCAGGAAACAAATGCCCCCACAGCGTTGTTCTCACGTGTCTGCACATGAGTGCAATGCTGTCACCTCTTGCGACCGTTGGATTCCTCTAGGGATCTGGGGAGATGAAACGTTTTCATTGCCTTCTATAAATACCTCTGTCTCTTCATAGGAGCCTTCACTTTTGCTCATCTTCTTCTTCTGAGAACTTCTTCTTTGAGAATTTAATTCTCGCTTTCAGAGCTTAGTTCTCTGTCTTGAAACAATCTTCAGAGTTTAACTCTGTTCGAAAAGAATCCTTTTTCCTCAGGTAATGTTCTTGGACAACGATGGACCTTCACATTTCTCTGGATTTTAAATCCAAAACAAGAGTTTTTACCCTTTTTCCTTCATATTTTCCCTAAGAACATGAAACCGCTTAACCTTTCAACTGTAGATCTCTTAGGGTTTAGATGATCTTCGGGGAGATGATAATGGTGGTTCAAATCCATGGAATTTAATTCCATCCAAAAATGTTTCTGGGAATTTAATTCCCTTTTCTTAATAAGGAATTTAATTCCAATGAAGAACTTGATTTCTTCACGCCGAGGCTTCCTGGGGTCTTTTGGCCCGAGGTTGTTCTTCTGCAATTAATCGCACAGGAGTTTTGTAATGATGTTCTCTGTGGGAATTTAATTCCTTTGATTTTGTTGGATTCATTGTAGAGCCCGAGATAGATCCCATTGGGGGAATGTGCATGGTCATCATTTTTTATTAAATGAGGATATTCCCTTTGTTTTATTGTAACTGTTTGGTCTCATTATTAATGAGCCGTCATCCGGATTCTGTGGGGCCCATGTGTTTCGTAGCCAATGGTCCCAGGAAACTTTGCTGTCGTTTTATTCAACTAGTCTTCATGTTCGTGCATGAATATATATTGCTAACTTTTCTTTTAACGGTCTTCCTTTATTGGATTTCAGGTGCGATGGCTTCTGTTCCACGCTTTCCCTTTTCTCGCTCGGAGGCGGTGGCTGCAAAGGCGGAGTTACGGGGGCTGATAGCACGGTGTGCGGCAAACATGACGTCATGTGAGAAGAGGCTTGGCCGCAAATTCTCGGAGAGGGAGCTAGCCTCCAAGGCGCTGAGCGAGCTTCAAGCCAATCTCACAGCCAGGGCCAACAAAGTGTATGAACTCTGGCGGGTGCTTCAGGAGTCCATCAAAGAGGTGGTGGCTCTTGACAAAGCTGCCACGTTCACTCGTAAGAGGGTTGAGGCTCATAAGGCCACTGAGAAAGAGCTTGAAGCCCGGCTCGCTTCGTATCAGGCTCAGCAAGCTCAAGCGGGGGCTCGTCTTTTGGAGATCTTGCGTCATGAAGCCGTGGTCCAACAAAAGCAGGATGAGCTGACCAAGTTGCTGAATCGCCCGCCGGCCTGAAACATTTGTATCTTTTTCTTCCTTTTTGTACATACTCATGGATGAGAGTATTTTCTTTTTGTTTCTTTCATGAATTGTACTTTGTACCCATTTTGGTTTAGGAATAAAAGATACATTTTTCTTCTAAATGGTGTGTCCCCCTTTTTATTGAATGTATTCTGCGGATAGTCTACCTCGATCTTCTTGCAGGACAACGATGACTTAGGATTCAGGGTTAAGATCTGCTTCCTAGGACTTTTGCGTTTTACGAGCCGCGAGGGTCTCAAAAAGAGTTTTTCTCCCTACAGGTCGAGAGGATCCCATAGGTGTAAGTTCTTCTTAGAGATCGTGAGGATCCTTAAGCAAGTTTTCCCTTGAGAGTCGTAAGGATCTCACAAGAGAGTTTTTCTTCCTTACAGGTCGTGAGGGCCTGCAAGTGCCGGATGTGATCACCCTTATCCGTGTCTCATGGAGTCAGGGGTCTATTAAGGTATCGTAGTTTAAAGACATCACGGTCAAGATTAAGGACCTCATAGTCCGTGGATTTAAGGACTCCACAGTCCGCTGTTAGTTTTAAGACATCACGGTCAAGGTTAAGGACCTCATAGTCCGTGGATTTAAGGACTCCACAGTCCGCTGTTAGTTTTAAGACATCACGGTCAAGGTTAAGGACCTCATAGTCCGTGGATTTAGGGACTCCACAGTCCGGTGTTTGGTTGCAGGGACCCGTCACCTCTTTGAAGACGTTGAGGAATTACAACGCCGGGCATCAGAGGAGTGAAGAGATGTACCCTTAAACCAAGGCAAGACCTGTAGGGAATCGTGGTGGTTGATCGTTAGTTTTAAGACATCACGGTCGAGGTTAAGGACATCATAGTCCGTGGATTTTAAGGACTCCACAGTCCGGTATTTTCTCTGGATGCTTCACAGGGGTTCACTGCCGTGCTTGGCGAGGACCAGGCTCCGCTCTGGACGTTTTCCACGGGGTCAAAGAGTGACATTATCCGCGTTTCACGTAACCAGGAATTTTGCACTAGATGCTTCACACGGGTTCACTGCCGTGTTAGGCGAGGACTAGGCTCCGCTCTGGATGCTTCGCACTGGTTTACTGCCATGCTCTGCGAGGACCAGGATCCGCTCTGGACGTTTTCCACGGGGTCAAAGAGTGACATTATCCGCGTTCCACGTGACCAGGAATTTTGCACTAGATGCTTCACACGGGTTCACTGCCGCGTTAGGCAAGGACTAGGCTCAGCTCTGGATGCTTCACACGGGGTCAAATAGTGACATTATCCGCGTTCCACGTAACCAGGAATTTTGCACTAGATGCTTCACACGGGTTCACTGCCGCGTTAGGCGAGGACTAGGCTCCGCTCTGGATGCTTCGCACGGGTTCACTGCCATGCTCTGCGAGGACCAGGATCCGCTCTGGACGTTTTCCACGGGGTCAAAGAGTGACATTATCCGCGTTCCACATGACCAGGAATTTTGCACTAGATGCTTCACACGGGTTCACTGCCGCGTTAGGCGAGGACTAGGCTCCGCTCTGGATGCTTTGCACGGGTTCACTGCCATGCTCTGCGAGGACCAGGATCCGCTCTGGACGTTTTCCACGGGGTCAAAGAGTGACATTATCCGCGTTCCACGTGACCAGGAATTTTGCACTAGATGCTTCACACGGGTTCACTGCCGCGTTAGGCGAGGACTAGGCTCCGCTCTGGATTCTTTGCACGGGTTCACTGCCGTACTCTGCGAGGACCAGGATCCGCTCTGGACGTTTTCCGCGGGGTCAAAGAGTGACATTATCCGCGTTCCACGTGACCAAGAATTTTGCTGAATATATCCGCATTTCACGGAATGGAGGTTTGATTCTTGGTGATATGTATATCGTCGAGCCATGGAACTGGGGGTTGCCGCTGTTCCGTTTCGCTTGATGTTGTGTCTGCTGTTACGAAACGAGTGTTGGGATGATCTCTAGGTCGCTTGTGGCCCGTCGAGCTTTAGCTTCGTTCTTTGGTGAAACCTGGGGGAGGGAGGTACGTTCCCTTCTTTGTTTGCGCCCCTGGATTGTATACAGGGATAGATGTAACATTACCTGTAGGGCGAAGATTTCATTCTTTCATCATTTTTTTATTCTTTCCGCGATGCTCTATCATTTCAGCTTTTTATATCGCGAAAATCGCGATTGCCCAATCATTTCGGCTATTTTTCGCGGTGCCCAATCATTTCGGCTATTTATTTTATTTTTACTTGCTGCTTTTTATTGCGAGCTGCCCAATCATTTCGGCTGTTTTTTATGCCTTCATTCTCACTTGCTGCTTTTTATTGCAAGTTGCCCCATCATTTCGGCTATTTTGTAGGCATGTGTGGCTTGCTAGCTTTTTCGCCGCAAGCTCGGATTTTGGACACCGATTTCGGCGTCAGCATCGCTGCAACTGGTATGTTGCCAGGAGTGAATCATCATTTGCCTCTGTCGATGTTGAACAAAGGTGGCTTAGCGAACAGGGTTAGGATCCTGTCGGCTAAGGCTTTTGACTTCATGAGCCGTAAGGGTCTCACAAAGGTATTTCTCCCTACAAGTCGTGAGGATCTTGCAGGTGTATTTTCTCCTTAGGGATCGTGAGGATTCCTGAGTGTATGTCCCTCTGTAAGTCGTAAGGATCCTACAAGAGGGTTTTCTCCTTATGGGTCGAGAGGACCTACAAGGGTTGGACTTTGCTGGGGAAATGTTTATTCGCGCCCGTGGATTGTATACAAGGGTCAATATTGAGCCTCTTGTAGGGCAATATCGAAGGTTGTGGAGAATTTGCTTAAGAACAGGTTCAGGCTTCTGTAACTTAAGACTTTCAAATCACATGAGCCGTGAGGGTCCCATAAGAGAATTCTCTTTACGAGTCGTGAGGATCTCGTAAGTGTGTTTTCTCCTTAAGAATCGTGAGGATCCCTAAGTGTGCTGCTCCTTTGTGAGTCGTAAGGATCTCACGCAGGTGGTTTCTCCTTACAAGGTCGAGAGGACTCTGTAAGTGTTCTTTAACGAGGTTGCGCCCTTTCAGGTTTTCACAAACACTTGCCGGTAGTCCTGCTGTTCTTACTCACGGAGCCCTTTCGGGTTTTCATCCGTGCCCATTTTGCTTATAGACATACCGTTTTTTTTATTCTTTTTCACTTTTTTTTTTTACAAGGTCGCGCCCTCTCGGGTTTTCACGAACACTTGCCGGCAGCCCTGCTGTTTTTACTCACGGAGCCCTTTCGGGTTTTCATCCGTGCCCACTTTGCTTATGGACATACCATTTTTTTTATTTTTTTTTATTTTTTTATTTTTATCCATCTCGTCAGCCTACGGATGCTGCGGTAGTAGTTTTAGGGACGTCTCGGTCCGTTGTTAGTTTGAGGACGTTTTCGGTCCGTCGTTAGTTTTAAGGACATTTCGGTCCGCCGTTAGTTTAAGGACGTTTCGGTCCGTCGTTAGTTTAAGGACGTTTCGGACCGTCGATATGGGAAGGCCGGCTGCTGCTTATAAAGTCTGAGCCTAGGAAGACAGCGAGCGGACATAGTCGTCATCATCTATCATTGACCCCGGCTGTGGCTCATTAAGCATAGTACTTCTTTAAAAAGCGGCCGTTTATTGGCCTGAAAGGCCTTTCACCGTGCATGTCCATGAGTAGGTAGGCTCCACCCTGGTAGACCTTGTCTATGATGTACGGGCCTTCATAGTTTGGCTCAAATTTTCCTCGCTTGGCACGATTGGGGATCATAGGTCTTTTGACCACTAGTACGAGTTCGCCTTGGCGGAATGTCCTCGGCCTGGTCAATCTTTCGTACGAGCGCGTCATCTTTGCTTTGTAGGCCTCTAGATGTTGTTGCGCTATGAGCAGGGTTTCGTCGAGGGCATCAAGCTCCTCAAGCCGAAGGTGGGCATTTTCTTCGTTCGTCAGTTCGTGGTGGACTGCTACTCGTAGAGAGGGTAACTCTATCTCGAGGGGGAGCACTGCTTCCGTCCCAAATACCAATGCGTACGGCGTTGTGTTTGTGGCCGTCTTGAATGTAGTTCGATAAGCCCAAAGGGCTTCTTGCAGCCTTTCGTGCCAGTCTCTTATTCCTGGAAACGGTCTTTTTTATGATCTTCGTCAAGGTCTTATTGAAGGCCTCGGCCAGGCCGTTAGCTCGTGGATTGTAAACCGAAGAATATCTCCAGTCTATATTGTGCTGCTGTGCGAAGCGGCTAATCTTATGGCTTCGGTAGGCCGGCCCATTATTAGAGATAATCCGCCGTGGAGTTCCGAACCGATAGATGACGTGTTTCTTGAAGAAATGGAGGATATTCTCCGTCTTCACTTCCTTCAGTGGTACTGCTTCTGCCCATTTGGAGAAGTAATCATTTGTCGCCAGGATAAAGCGGTGTCCCCGGGATGATGCCGGCTCAATGGGGCCGACTATGTCAGTCCCCCACATTTCGAATAGCCAGCTAGCTACCGTTGGGTGCAGTGGATTCAGATGTTGGTGGATGAAGTCTCCATGAATCTGGCATGAGTGGCATTGCTTCGCATACTCGAGGCAGTCCTGGATCATCGTGGGCCAGTAATAACCCATCCGTTCAATTTTTAACTTCATCTTTGGGCCTGCTTGGTGAGAACCGCAAAGTCCGTCATGAACTTCCTGAATGACTCTTTCTGCTTCGTCAGGTCCTAAGCATCTCAGCCATAGAGAATCAAACGATCTCTTGTATAGAATATCGTTGACAAAAGCGAAAGATAAAGCTCGTTTCATGAGCTGATGTCTTGAGGACGCTTCTTCGGGCATTCGGTGGGACTTAAAGTAGTCTATGAGGACTTCCCTCCAGTCTTCGGCCTTCTCATGGTCTTTTATTTGTAGGGTCGTCTGCTCAGTCGTTCCCTTTTCTTCGCATGATTCTGGAGATATTTCTGCCGGGGCGAGCACTCGACGGATTTGTACCACGATTCTGACGTCGTCGAGGTTCTCGTCAGCCAGTTCTTTAGCAAGTTTAGCCAACGCGTCTTCTTTGCTGTTTTCCGCACGCGGTATGTTCTCCAAAGTATAGGAGGGAATTTGGGTCAATAGTTGTTGCACCCTTTCGCCGTACTTCACCAACTCCGGCTTGCACGTTTGGTAGTCACCATTTACTTGACTAACGACCAGTTGAGAATCCCCGTATATGAGGAGGTCTTCAATTCCCATGTCGATGGCGATCTCGAGGCCTGCTATCAGGGCTTCGTATTCGGCTTCATTGTTTGTCCTCGGCTCTGTTAAGGAGAAGGCGAAGCGCATTATCCCTCCTTGTGGAGTTGCAAAGATGAGGCCTATCCCTGATTTGATCATTGGGATACCTTGTTTCTGTTTCTTTATGGAGGACGCTCCATCGAAATAGAGTTCCCATCGGGTGCTTCCGCCGCTAATCGCATCAAATGCATGCTCGTCCGGCAAATCACAGTTCAGAGGAGAATCGGCCGGTATCGGGTGCTCGGTGAGGAAGTCGGCAATGGCCTGGCCTTTCACTGCCTTGAGAGGTTGATACGTTATCGAGAACTCCATCAAGAGCAGGGCCCACTAGTCGTCCCGTTAATATGGCTTTCGACATCAAATATTTGAGAGGGTCCACCTTCGAAATAAGACGGACTTCATGTGCTAATGCGTAATGTCTAAGCTTTGTTATTGCGAAGATCAACGCCAGGCAGTGCTTTTCAATGGGGGAATAGTTGCTTTCTGCCCCCAGCAGCACTCGACTTAAGTAGTAAAGTGCTCTTTCTTTCCCCTGATCGTTCTCTTGTGCCCATAATGCGCCCAAAGAACCTTCAAGGGCGGCCGTGTAAAGAATGAGAGGCTTTCCCTTCACTGGAGCAGCCAACACTGGAGGGTTTTGCAAGTATTGCTTGATCTCGTCTAGTGCACTTTGACATTTGTGATCCCAAACGAATGGAGTTCCCTTTTTCATCAGGTGGCTGTAAGGACGGCTTTTGCCCGAAAGATTAGCGATAAATCGCCGGATGTATGCGAGCTTTCCTTGGAGAGACCGCAACTGCTTGAGGGTTCTTGGCGGAGGCATTTCCATGATCGCTTTAATCTTTGACGGATCTATTTCAATACCTCGGTGTCGAACGATGAATCCTAGGAATTTGCCCAAGGAGACTTCAAACGCGCATTTGAGGGGATTCATTTTCAAATTATATTGCCGAAGGCGTCGAAATACAGTCTCCAGATGCTTTAAATGATCTTCGTATGACATGCTTTTTACTACGAGGTCATCGATATAGCACTCGACGACGTCGTGTATGAGGTCATCAAAGATCTTTGTCATGGCCCTTTGATAGGTAGCGCCAGCATTCTTGAGACCAAAGGGCATAACCCTGTAGCAAAATATACCCAAAGGGGTGCGGAAAGCGGTATGCTTCTGGTCTTCGGGATACATCTTTATCTGATTGTATCCTGACGAACCATCCATAAAGGAGAAGACCTCGTGAGTTGACGTGTTATCTATCATTAGCTCGGTTACCGGTACTGGAAAATCATCCTTTGGACAGGTTTTATTGAGATCCCTGAAATCCACGCATATGCGTACCGTCCCATTCTTCTTCATTACCGGGACGATATTGGCGATCCAGTCGGGATATTGGACTTCTTGGATAAATCCGGAATCGATCAACTTCTTGACTTCGGTGTTGATGCTCATCTCAAGCTCGAGTCGCATCCTCCTTGGCGCCTGCTTGACTGGCTTGATATCTGGGGATATTGCTAATCTATGCACAGCAATCTCCGGATCTAATCCTGGCATCTCGGAGTAGTTCCACGCGAAGCAGTCTTTATGCCGTAGAAGCACGTCCTTTAACGCAGCCACCCTCTCTTCGGATAACAGCTCGCTGACAAATGTCGGTCGCGGGTCGTCTGCCGATCCCAACTCAATCTTCTTGAGGTTATCTGCAGTAGTATGTATACCATCTTCCAGTTCTTTCGGAGCGGGCGGAAATTCCGAGATCACCTCATCATCGCTGTTCTCAAGGCACCGGGAAAGTTCATCTACGTTCTCGGGCTCTTCTCCTAATATCGTAATCGTATAACAAGTGCGAACCCGCTCCCTGGACTGAGGTGGACCCGGTTCTGCTCTTGCGGCCTTGGGCTCATGCTTTTGCGGCGGCGTTACCTTCCAGCCGTCGGATAATGCGAATCTACCCCGTCGGTACTGGTCCTCGACCCAGTTCTTGAAGGTGAAGCAGTCTTTGGTAGGATGTCCTATGGCTTGGTGATAAGAGCAATAACTCGGATGAGAGGCCTTGCTAGCTTGCTCAGGATGTCTAGACTCTGGAAGCGTGATCATTTGATGTTTTATAGCGAGGTTGAGTAACCTCTCCGTCTTGTCTCGGGGGAAGGAATACGCTCGACTCATCTTCTTCACGAGGGACAAACCCGAGCCGCTTCTTGATTTATTTCCGTCTCTGCATCGGGCCTTTCGTACAACGGATTGACGAGGATAAGCGTCTTTGTCTTTTGCAGTACGTTGAGATAGACGTTGCGTCCTGGCCTTCTCGTAGATGGCCATTTCGCGGTTGTGGTCTTCCCGAGCTTTTCGACCCATTTTCCTGATAGGCTTGCCCATTCGTTCTTCAAACGACGGACTCGGCGCTTTAATCGCGGGGTCTAGTTTTGATGGGGGGTTGGCATCTCCTGACAGGGCGTCCTCCTTTTCATCAAAGGTATATATAGCGTAGCTGCTGTGAGCCCGTTCCCGTTTTCCGGCTCTTGCGTATCCAAGACCGAGTGTTTCCATCTTCCCGTTGGGTAATTTGCGTTGAGTCCCGGGGACATCCCAATTCCTGTTGTAGAACCGCGCCTGCCGAACGGTCTGTTCTAAAGGTACTCCTTGGCATTTCAACAGCTTCTTTAATCCATTTGTATAGTATCTGGGCAGACGGATGGGTTGGAGCCTGTCAAGTGTAGCATCCGCGCCAAGCCAGATCTCTTTCTCTATTTTCGACTCTGAGGATCGGTAGAATAGGATCACCTTCTCGCCCCTTCGCCTGGGAGGGACATAAAATGTTTGCAAGTCCTGCACATTGTGAGCCTGAAGCGTGTCGAGATCCTTGTAGTGTTCTCGCGGTACCATGGTGATTTGTAAATTATGGTCATCGCCAAGGGGTGCTTGTATTGACGGCCGATTGGAGAACACAGCATTAACTTCATCTTCTGAATCACTTCCGAAGACCAACACGAGGGCGGGCGTCCCCAGGTTGTTGCGTTGAGATGGCCCTGCGTAAACTATCTCTTCCTCTTCTTCGGTGTCGCTTCCGAAAACGGGGATGGTGGCGACGGTTTTGTTCTCCGGGTTGCGAAACTTTTCTGTATCCTCGAAATCTGGTAAAAAGTATTTCGCATCTTCGTATTTGCGGACTTCGTTCACGGAAAATGGGTTTAACTCACCTGTTACGGTATACTCGAAACCATCCTTAAAGTACTTCATACACTGATGTTGTGTAGAAGGGATGATGTTGTATTCGTGTAACCAAGGACGACCGAGTAAGGCGTTGTAGCAGGTCTTAGCGTCAATGACATGGAACTTGATGTCTGTGACGAGAAGTCCAAAGCGTAATGTTAGTATCACAGATCCGAGAGTCCGTGACGATTGTGAATCGAAACCGAAGATGGTGATTTTGTCTCGGGCGAAGTGTTGGACACTCATGCAAATCTCCTTTAACACTCGCACATTGAGTAAATTAACAGACGATCCGTTATCGACCAAGATTTTACCTATCTTTATGTCATGGCAGTATCCTAAGACATAAAGGGGGCGATTGTGGTCGCACGTCCCGAGAAGGAGGTCTTCATCACCGAAAGTGATGTCGGCTGTATGCACTTCCTCCAGTTCATCCTTCATCTTTTCAGTGGCGAGGAAGGCTTGGAATTGCTCAGGTTCTTGTAACGCCTTAATTAGTGAGTCTCGCGCTTCTTTTGATAATAGTAGAGCATCGAGAATGCTAAGCTGAGAAGGTAGCTTCCTTAGGTGCGCGAGAATGTTATAGTCCACTTTACTCTTCCGAGGAGGGTCTTTGGCAGCCAGCTCTCTCGTGACTTGGTCATCTAAAGTGATATCTTCAGTGACCTTTTCTTTTCCCTTATCTTTTCTATTTGCAGGTCCAAGATTCTTTTCTGGGAGCGTGCGATTGCGCAGCTGAATGTTCTCGCAGGCCTCCGATTTCTCCTCTTTCCCTAAAACGGATTCTTTAAAGAGAGGGCCCAGAGCCATTTCATCATCAGAGTCGCTCGCAAAGGTGAGAACTTGTGACCCCCCGGCGTGAGCCATATAACAGTTACCAGTAGTTCTGTTGTGCCCATCGACAGTACTTCTTCGCTCCCGACGGCTCTTGCGTTTCATGCGCTTAAAATGTTGCCGGCGAGTAACATATCCTTGCCACCATATCTTAAAGGCGTCGCACTCGTCCGTGGGGTGTGAGATTTTCCGGTGATATGCGCAATAGTCAGGGTGTCTCTCCGCCCCATCATGTGTGTTTCCTTCCGAGGGCGGTAGCTTCATCCCCATTGACATGGCTTTGGCAAACCTTTTTCTCGTCTTGAATATCTTCTTGTCTACTTTGGATGCCTTTTGCTCTGGCAGCGGTAGGTCAACTCTTTCGTTCAGTTGCCCGCATTTGGCTCCTTCCGATGTGGCCATTTCACGCTCCTGGTCCGCTTTACATTTTAGACGGATCTCGTTTAGAAAAGCGTCGATCATTTCATCTGTTGGCCATGCACGCTCTGGTACAGGCTGTGTCTCCAGCTTTTTAATGCCAGGAGTTTTCCCATCATCGATAAACGAGTGGGAGATTACGTTACAACTCGCCACATATCCTTCGGATCCATCCGACGAGCTCTCTCCATCATCTTCCTCTTGAAAGATGTGGTTGAGGAACTCTTGCAGTGTGACAGGAGTTCGCGCCTTTTGATTGTACTCTTCCAGTGCGTCGATTTGCCTCTGCAAGTTCGTGTGCTCGTTTCCAGGCTTCACGGACTTCTTGGATTTCTTCTTCTTTTTCTTCGAAGATTTTGACGGTTGGGCGTGAGTATTTGGGCCCTTATCGCGAATCTTCGTAATTGGGCGGGGCTTCAACATTCCTTTGATAATTCGAGGTTCAAGAGGGTCCTTCCATTCGATCGCAGGGCACGCATGAAGGTCTCTCAGCATTCTTTTGGTTTTAGTTGATAGCACGACCTCCCATGGAGCTTCTTCAATAAAAGAACATGTTGCCCCCGGTGTGTCCGCTTTCTTAGGAGTATGCGGTTGTGGTGGGTTCACCTTCCACTTTTCGGACAGTACAAACTTCCCCTGAAGGTACTGGTCTTCAATCCATCCTTTGAAGACGAAGCAATCTTCAATCGGATGGCCTACCGTTTGATGGTAAGGGCAATAGTTAGGGTTATTCGCCTCGGTGGGTTGCGGCGGTCGCCTTGGATTTGGTAGGCTTATAAGTCTGTTGCGTATTGCCAGCTCGAATAGCCGTTTCGTCTTGTCCCGTGGGAACGAGTAGGGACGCTTCATCTTCTCATTATAATACCGACGCCTTTCCTCCAGTTGATCTGCCGGTTTCGGGGCGCTAGGTTGCTGTTGGGCATTCGCAACAAAGGTTGCTCTTCCTTTACCCTTGTCATTCCGGGGTTCCGACTTCGGGGTAGGTGGTCTATGACCCATCTGGTCCATCTGAGCCAACTTGTCGATCAAAGCCTGGAATGTGGTTGGCTTAAAGAACATCATAAACTGGGAGATAGTTGCGTGAGGGTCTAGAGTTCCCACGAACATGCCCACCGCAGGTGCTTCCTCAATGCGTTGCTCACATCTCGACCACAAGTTCCGCCAGCGTATAGCGTACTGGACCCAGGTTTCGCCCGGTTTTACCCTGGCGTTAATAAGTGCAGTTATTGTAGTGCGTTCGCTGGCACTTGCAAATCGCTGAGTGAACAACAACTCCATTTCAGCGAACGTTTTGATAGAATCGTTCGGGAGTTTCGAACGCTGTTTCTGATAAGCTGCCCACGAACTGGCGGAGCAATAATTTATCATCACCGCCGGTGTTACCGCAGAGGGCCCGGAACTGGGCGACATGTTGATGGGGATTGCCGGTCCCCTTATACACGTGGAATTTTGGTATCGTATAGCCTTGCAGGTATTTGATTTGATCGTACCAGCTCGGATACGGCCGCCCCGTTTTCACGACTTGACCAGCTGCCTCAGTCGCGTGATGAACCCGGATTTGCTGGGCTATGTAGTCAGCCAAGTCAGCCTTAGAGATTGCCTCCTCCTTGGCCGTTGAGAGGGCTGGTGGTGGATTTGACGTTTCTCCTCGGTCGTCTTCAAGAACGATCGGGGGATCCTCGGCAGGTAAGTCCTGCTGGATCATCATTCCTATCACATCTTGGAAGAGAAGGCCCATCCGTTGTATGTTGGCCGCTTGTTCAGCAGCCTCTTTGTCCCTTTTCTCCAGTGTCCGGCAAAGGAATTCAGCATCGGTTTCTTCCTCCCGGCGTGCGTCTGAGGACGTTTCTGGGTTTTCTTTTGGCCCGGTGAGCGCGGCCATAGCATTCATCATTTCTTGAAGCTTTTGTTGCTGCTCCTGGGCTTTCATCACGGATCGGGTTAGCGGTCGGTGGCCCGTAGAAGTGCGGCTTTCCTCTTTTCCAGAGGCCATGTAAACAGTGTGCACCACCATGCCTCCAGACTTAGGGCGTCTGGGCTCAGTGCTTTTAGCCGTCGTTGCATGCTGTGGGGTCCTCTGGCCTCCTCCTTTTATGAGCCATGGAAGTTGAGGGGGCCGTTGAGGTGGGTGTCCAGACAGCCTTTTGGGGTTTAGCCTGGTGACCAGCTTCCGGTTGGATTTTCAGCTTCTTGTGCTGGCGGGAGAAGTTTGGATCGATGATCGAGTCCCGGGCCTGCCGCCAAACCTTATAGATTTTGGAAGACAGCCGTTGAGGAGATCGGGGTTGTTCAGGTTTTATTTCGACAACCTTTTTTAATGAGGGAGGAGACCTCTTCAGCACTGCCGTAGGAGAATTCCTTCGCACCTTATTTAGCATTTCAAAGCTGTTCCCAGTTGGAACAGCAGCATTAACCTCTGCCACCGGGGCCGATGGAGTCAACCCGGAGGGGGAGTTGCCCCCAGCCTTCCTTACTCGGCGCCAATGGCGACGTCGAGCGTGTCGAGCGGACGGTGTAGGGTCAGCGGTAAGAATGGTTTCGTCTTGCCCCCTGTCTGGGTGGAAGGCCGCAGTTGGTATTAGCCTGTCAAAGACCGATGTCCTTTGGGCAGCCGGAGCGGGAGCTGAAGCCGTCAATCTTGTAAAGACCGACCTTTTGGCCGGAGAGGCTGCCTTGACGACTTCTGGGGCAGGAGCGGCCACCTTCTTAGAAACAGCCTTCTCTGAGATTGTAGGTCCCATGATGGGTTCGCAGGATTTCTGGCTCAATCTAGAGAAGACCGAGGCGTTGACGTTGGGCGACTCGTTGAGAGGAGCCGCGGCAGGGGTAAGACGATCAAAGACCGACTTCTTGAGAGCCTCCGTTGTCAGCACTGGAGCGGTGAAGTTTGTCGGTGGGAGCATGGTCCCAAAGAACAATCCTGTGGTGGCGCGGGTGACCTGTTCCACGGGCATTATGAATAGCGAAGCAGCTTGGGGTCCGTAGGCTATACCTCCTGGCGAGGCAGAACGTTGGTTGCAATTGCAGTCTGAGCAGTTGGAGAATTTCACGGAAGTAGAAGCCATCGATCCTTTGCTTTCTGCAATAAGCAAGACGCCAATTCTTAGTATCTTGAAACCCAAGGGCAACCATTAGCGAACCGCGATTGGTTCGCGAGTCACGACACACGAAGTGTGGAGTGGAAAGAGGAAAAGGTCCCACCGGGCGTGCCAGAATCTGTTCCCCTCTGAAAGACGGCGCGACATGGCGTCTCGCCTGAGATTCGGGGCAGATGCTAATTGGTGCTATCCATCCACCTTTCCGAAGATGCCAAGTTGATTTATGGCAACGTGTATCGAAGGTTTAGACGGATGCGTCCGATATAGCAGACTTCGTCAGATTCCCCCTCGTTTGAGGGGTTTTTGATTGTGGGGACGCTTTTCCCTGCAGGCGCAAGCCCCTGCAGTTAATTACGCTACCGCGTTGCGGTAACAACTTTCTCCTTCTCCAGATTGTCACTTCGTGTCGTGGGTGTTTGTTTTGTTGCCCGTGGATTGTTTACGGAGACTGATTTATGTCGTCGCCCGTAGGGCGTGGACTAGTCCAAATCCGTATTATCTTAGATTTGGGTTTGGGGGTTTGGTTTGAGGATACGTCAGCCATACTTGAGGCTAAGATCAACTCAAACGTTTGTTAAGGATACGTTAGTCCGATTTGAGACTAAGATCGACTTAACTGGATCGTTTAGATCCGAAAAAAGAGCATTTAGGGGCTCAATTGTTCCAGTTTAGGGACATAGTGGTCCATGAATGTATGGCCGTCGGGACCCGTCACCTCTAGGATTACAACGACGGATGTCAGAGGAGTTCAGAGATGTACCCTCGAGCCAGGGTTAATTGGGGGGATTCATAGTCCAGTCTGTTTGAAGGTTTAAGGATACGTTAGCCATCTTTTGAGGCTAAAATCAACTTAAACGGGACCGTTTAGATCCGACAAAAGAGCGTTACGGGGCTCTATTGTTCTAGTTTAAGGACATTGCGGTCCGTGGGTAGTTTAAGGACATTGCGGTCCATGGGTAGTTTAGGGACATTGCGGTCCATGGTTAGTTTTAAGACATCTCGGTCAAGGTTAAGGACGTCGTAGTCCGTGGGTTTAAGGACCCCACAGTCCGGTATATGCTCTGGATGCTTCACACGGGTTCATTGCCGTGCTCTGCGAGGACCAGGCTCCGCGCTGGACGTTTTCCACGGGGTCAAAGAGTGACATTATCCGCGTTCCACGTAACCAGGAATTTGCATTAGACATGGGTTTAAGGACCCCACAGTCCGTATCAATGTGTGGTCATCGGGACCCGTCACCTCTTTGAAGACATTGAGGGATTACAATGCCAAGTATCAAAGGAGTGAAGAGATGTACCCTAGACCCGGAATGGCTTAAATAGTCTTTGACCCAATTTGGGATCAAGACCGATCAATTATGTTATGAGCCCATTGGCCCGGTTAATCACAAATTGAGGACTTATGGCCATCTTGGGCTAAGTCCAATCAGGAGAGGCTTTGCCTCTATCCATTTAGGCCAATTGGGCCAAAGCCTAGTGTTAAACACTACAGAGCAGTCAGTGTTGGACACTGGGAATGAGGTTGACAAGTTAGTGTTTAACACTAAGAGATAATTGGTGTTAAACACCAGCAACAAGGCTTTCCAAATTAGTGTTAAACACTAAAACAGATCAGTGTTGAACACAGCAAATAAAACTTTTTAATTAGTGTTGAACACTAAGGCCCAACAGTGTTTTAACACTGGGTTCGAGAGTTTTAATTTAGTGTTAAATACTAAGGCAAGAGGGGTCACGTGGCAGCACGTGAGAGCGCCCTCCCTTCATTTATTCTGCTGAGATTATCGCGTCTTTCAGAGCATCACGTGCCATCACGTGATGGGCATTCAAATGCCTATGTATTAGAGCTTCTGCCAAGGGTCACGTGGATCACGTGGGGTGCTGCCTCAAAGGGGCTTTCTGTAGATCTCTTGGGGGGTCACGTGATGACACGTGACCCTACCTCTATGTATTTTGTTTAGAGGCTTTGTTAATCTTTTTTCAGGAATTAAATTCCTCGAGCTGTAAATTTCAGAGGAATTAAATTCCTACTTCCTTTCAAAGACTTATATTCTGGAATAGAGTTTAACTCTGAATTTTTTGTAGGAATTAAATTCCTCATATATGTGAGGGACTGAATAGGGTTAAACCCTAATAAAAGTTTTTAAGGAATTGAATTCCCATTCCCTGTTAAATGATGATTAAGGGAATTAAATTCCCGTTGTTTCGACAGAACTAAGTTCTTAATTAGGGTTAAACCCTGTTTCTTTTTGTTCTGAAGGAATTAAATTCCCATGATACAGGGTCAAGCCTTAATTTTATTTGAAAGGAATTAAATTCCTATAGTTCTGTGAGAATTAAATTCTCGTTCTTGCATTCCCTCTCTATGTTTCGGATCTGCATGGCAGGATCTCAACCCATTGAGAATTAAATTCTCAACCTAAAGGGGAGATGTGCACTTTGCAGATCCTCTATCAAAGAGAGAAGAAATATATTCTTCTATTTTTATGTATCAGAGTTAAACTCTGTTGAGAATTAAATTCTCTTCTTCTTTCAAGGAGCTTTTCCCTTTCTTACCAAGGGTTTTTGCAGAAGATCCAAGTTTCTCCAAGTATCGAAACTCTCTTTTTTTTTCTCTTCCTGTCTCTGTATATATATATATATATCTCTTTATTTTTTGTATCTCTTGGCTCCTATTTATAGGAGAAGCAGCCGAATCAATCAGTTTTTGACGAATCTTCATGAGAGATTTGATTTGCATCCATCATTCGTTTTGGACCTTTGGATTATTAGGTGAATTTTATTCACCATTGGATTTCAAATCCAGGGATTCTCCTTTGTTGTTTCGGTTAGATTTAAAGGGGAAATCTTTCCAAACCCGAGATTTTCCCATAGATAGATGATATTTCATCACCTCTGAATCTTTAATTCGATTGGTTCCAGATAGCCGCTTTCCTTTGGAAAGATTTGAATTTCTTTCAGAATTTAATTCTGTTGACAAAATGAGCTTTGAAAGCCGGTCACGTGTGACCACGTGACTCATGGTCACGTGTGAGCACGTGACCCCTTTTGGAATGAGCATTTTCCTTTCTTTTGCTCTCTGTCTTCTGATCTTTGCTTAAACGTCACGTGCCACCACGTGACTCCTGGTCACGTGTGAGCACGTGACCCTTGTTTGAACTCTCTTTCCTTGGTTCAACTGGAGAATGAGTCTGCTGCTTTGAACGTCACGTGCCAACACGTGACCCTGGTCACGTGGGAACACGTGACCTCTTCTGAAGCCTTTTCCTTGACTTGATCAGGGAACCGGTTTGCCTTTGACACTTGCATTTAAATGTCACGTGTCGCCACGTGACCCTGGTCACGTGGGGGCACGTGACTCTTTCTGAAGTCCCTTTTCTTCAACGTAGTCAGGAAACTGAACTTGCCTTGATGATGTGGTTAGGTGTCACGTGCCAACACGTGACCCTCTTCTGAATCTTTCCCCGGAAGCTTTCCTGATTTTAAATCAGGAAACAATGTATAGGGAACTGATTTCATGAGCCCGTTTTCCAACTCTTTTGGAAACTTATACATTCTTTTATCGGTTGATTATATTTCTAAATGGGTTGAAGCAATACCGAGCCGTACTAATGACAATAAGGCTGTCGTTAAGTTTCTTAAAGAAAATATCTTTTCTCGGTTCGGGCACCCTCATGTTATCATTAGCGACAATGGGACGCATTTCTGCAATCAGTCTTTTGAGACTTTGATGCATAAATATTCAATCAACCATAAGTTTTCTATGCCCTATCATCCCTAAACGAGCGGGCAAGATGAGATCTGCAATAGACAGATCAAGCAAATTTTGGAGAAAACGGTTTCTAAGAACCATAAAGATTGATCCTCTAAACTGACTGATACTCTTTGGGCATTTCGTATTGCATATAATACCAATTTTGGTATGTCTCCTTATCGGCTGGTGTTTGGGAAGGCTTGCCACCTCCCTATCGAGATCGAACATAGGACGATGTGGGCAATTAAAGAGCGTAAGTTCGATTTTGACCAAGTAGGCAGCTATCGGAAGCTGCAATTAAATGAGCTGAATAAGCTTCGTGATGAAGTCTACGATAACGCGATTATAGTAAAGAACCGGACAATGGTGTTACACGACAAACAACTTTTGCGAAAAGCTTTCACACCGGGACAACAAGTCCTTCTTTACGATACTCGTCTCCATCTTCATCCGGGTAAGCTGAGATTTCGTTGGAAATGACCTTTTATGGTGCGGTATGTATACCTGCACGGTGCAATGGATGTAGAAAATACTAAAAACGGTTCTATTTTCAAAGTAAATGGACATAGATTAAAACCGTACTTTTCCGCTGACCTATCGGAGGAGCTTCTGTTCTTGCAGGAGCCGCTTTATTACAACTAACTTTCCTCCTCCTCACCTCCATGCTTCGGTTTTCCAGCCATAAACAGTGGCAACACTGTTTCATCTAAGAATGGAGGTGTGTATATAGGCAGATTCAATAAAAATATGTGTGTGCGCGCGCGCGCGTGAGTTAAAGAACAAGTTTGGGGGAGGCTTTCCATTTGATTAACTTTTGACCTTATTATTTTCCATCCAAGTCTACAGGTGTTTGCGCTCAAACAACAGCATCAGTGAGGACACTGCTACAAACAGATTTGGGGGGAAGGTTTGTGTTTATTCACGTATTCATTTGGCACTATAAAAAAAATTGAAAATAAAAGTTAGAAAGTGAAAAATACATATGAAAGAGAGGAAAAGACTTAAGAAATGCAAGAAAATTAGATATTTTAAAATGAATCTATTAATAGGTAGTCATGAGCTATTGTCTTAAGGGTTAGTAAAATGAAGAAATTACTAGTCTACGGATAGAAATAAGTCTGAAAAATAGTCCCTATTCTTGAGTCTAAAGTTCTGAATATTGATACCCTACTATACGCACTTACACACATCTTGAAATTTGGGATAGTAGAGGATACCTTGAAATATTATTGCTTAAAAACCTTAGTATAAAAGAACAAAATCCAAAGAATATAAATGACATAAAATTTAAAAAATAAATGAACATTGGTTTTGTAATTATTTAAAGCAGCATATAAAAAATATAGTAAGGGTACCTTATCACCTAGTGCCTTAGACCAACTGGTTTGAGAGTCACTGCTAAGACTTAGGTATTACAAAATTAGGATATTGCTAAGTACACCATAATAAGTGAGCACATTCAGTAATCGGTTGGTTAGTGCCTCAAGAAATATTAACGGTCGCATGAATAATGTGAGAGCAAATCCATATAAAACATCACCGACTAAAAATTACTAAGAAATATGGACAAAGGGTATGATAATTTGAATTGAATTCTCCAAGTGTAGGTATGACTTTTATACACACGTAGGGGTATATGATCGATATTTGGAGGAGAGGTAGGGAGGAAGACTAAAAATGATGTTTTATTCAGGGAGGAAGTGATTTCCGATATCTTTTCAAGACCATTAAGATAGGGCTCATGATAACAAAAAAAGCTAGTGTAGTTCGAAACTCTTATTTTCAAGTTTTTCTTTTATATATTTCTTATCTTTGCATGTAATTTTTGTCTTCTTTCTTTTATTTTGTGATTTTGTGGGTGTAATCCGCTGAAAACACTTAGGAGACAACACTCCTCCTACTAAGGACACCTAGAGTTTTAAAAGCTTGTTGCACGAGATAAGTGCAATCGTGTTGCTTATGAAAATGTGCTAGGTTTTTCTTTTTTTTTAAAATAAAATAATTTGCTTCGGACGATCAAAGATAAGTTTGATGGTATTTGATCAGTCAAATTTATTGTTTATTTGTACGGTCCCTATTATTATTAATTACTAAAATGTGTTATTTATAATTTAAGAACATATGTGTGTTTATTTGTAAAAAGATTTTTGTCATATGTTTCTTAATATATAATTAAGAAAATTGGGTGATACATATGCATATCATATTTAAATAAATTATCCATGAGATTATTAATTATTAATATAGCATATCATGTCATATAAAATATTCCTAACCAATACTATTAAGATATCATATCATTTAATTGGTTGGAATATTATCTCAAATAAACCAAATTCTACTAACAATTAGATTTGAAATAGTGTGCATGTATTATAATAAATCAGTTCAGGCTTGAAATATAAGTAGGAGATCCATATCAAATTGAATTAGCAAACCAAATCTACCGAATTTAGAAGAATCTCACAACTGCAAAGAGAAAAATATATTTTCAAAATATATTCATCAGAAAGATCTCCAAATATCGAGAGAAGAAGGCATAAAAAACATGGTGATGCAACTCCACCAAAGGGTGGCGGATCCACAGCTAAAGGAGGAAAAGGGCGGCGGAAGTGCGGTTCAATCGTGGCCGTTAGATCTGAATTTTTAGGAGCTTGATCGTCTTTTCACATAATTTAAGATGACTGTAGGGTGTTTTTCGTCACCCCATTGAGATGGGAATACGCGCGCGCATGTCAGGCGTACTACAGATTCCCCCTGCCTAGGGTAGGCCGGGGTTTATTGATTGTGGGGATCCGAATCTCCGGCAGCCGCGGACTAAGCTGCCGTTAATTACCCCTCGCCTTTGGAGCGAGGGAACCTCCGATTGACGGGTTAAACTGGTCATGCGAACTCAATGTGCAGTGTACGTGTGTTCAGTTCTGAAAGGGGGGGTTTGGATATATCGGGAGCCACGCAGAGTTTTTACGGGGGTCCCGCTACCCGGATAGCGGGCTGGGGGTCAAGGGGGCTAGCAGCCCCCTTGCGGGGTGCGGGGCAGCGCCCCGTTAGAAATTTTTTTCTAACAGGGACAGTGTTGTGGAGTACGTGTATGTATAAATTTGTATACATATGTATATGTGTATATATGTATACAAAAGAGGGGGAAAAGACATCCAAGGGATGCGCAGTTGCGCAAGCGCGCGCGCCACGTGTCGGCAAGCGGGCGACTTGCGCACTTGCGCAGTTGCGCAAGCGCGCGCGCCACGTGTCGGCACGCGGGCGACTTGCGCACAAGCGCAGTTGCGCAAGCGCGCGCGCCACGTGTCGGCACGCGGGCGCCTTGCGCAACTGCGCAGTTGCGCAAGCGCGCGCGCCACGTGTCGGCCCGCGGGCGACTTGCGCACAAGCGCAGTTGCGCAAGCGCGCGCGCCACGTGTCGGCACGCGGGCGACTTGCGCACTTGCGCAGTTGCGCAAGCGCGCGCGCCACGTGTCGGCACGCGGGCGACTTGCGCACACAACAGGCTTTTAGCCTAAAAAGATTTCTCTGAAGAGAAATCAAAGAGGAGTTAGACTCCTGAGTGTTTTTTTTTTATTTTTTTTATTTTTTGGGTTAATGGAAGGGTTCTTCTTCTTCCTCCTGTTGCTTGCTGGATCTTGAAGATCAAGAGATGTAAGATCTCAAAATCTCTCCTTTTTAAGATCTGATGGCAGATCCAAGTTCCCCTTTGTGGGTTTTGTGGTGGAAAACTATTTAGTTTTGAAAAAGGAAGAGTAAAACTCTTGATTTAATTCAAGAGAAAGAAGAAGGTTTTGGAACCTTGAAGAAGGAAGAAAGAGCTCAGCTCTAATTTTTTGTGGAGAGAATGAAAAGTATTTTTTATTCATCATCATGTTGCCTTTTATAGGCCTACATATTTACATATAGCCCCTTGGGCTCTACAGAATGGCATTTTGCCCCTCCCATGGCTTATGTGCCATTTCTTTTTTGCACATAAGCCATGGGCTTACAAAATATTGGCTTTATGCCCATTTTGCATACATTCATGCACAAAAATTACATAAAAATTATTTGTTACATGATTTTTGTTGTTGGCATGGCGGAAGGCTGGCCGCGGGCTCGACTTGGGCATGGGCCCGCTTGACCTGGGCTTGGGCCCACCTGGCTTGGGGTTGACCTTGACTTTGACTCAGTCAACGGGGGTGTAAATTTTTACCCCAACAAAGTGCCCCCCATCAATAAATGCACACAGCATATATGGGTCGTGTGCATGAAATTGATGGATCTTCTTTCACGTGGAGGCGACTTGCTTTGGTTCCTACTTTTTGGGACGCACTGCCCTTTTTACGACATGGACGGTCGACGCTTGACGTGTCTCCGAGACGGAGTGTCCGTGGTAGACGTTTCCCTGACCCGGAGTGATTTGGTTCCCGATTTGTGGGGAGCTTGCACTGCCCGTTTTACGACATGGACGGTCGACGCTTAACGCGTCTCCGAGACGGAGTGTCCGTGGTAGACGTTTTCCTGACCCGGAGTGATTTGGTTCCCGATTTGTGGGGAGCCCGCACTGCCCGTTTTACGACATGGACGGTCGACGCTTAACGCGTCTCCGAGACGGAGTGTCCGTGGTAGACGTTTCCCTGGCTCGGAGCGATCTGGTTCCTGCTTTGTAGGAAGCCTGCACTGCCCTTTTTGCGACATAGACGGTCGACGCTCTGTTACGAAGCGATTTGGGTTCCCAGTTTGCGGGAGCCTGCACTGCCCTTTTTGCGACATAGACGGTCGACGCTCTGATCCGAAGCGATTTGGGTTCCCAATTTGCGGGAGCCTGTACTGCCCTTTTTGCGACATAGACGGTCGACGCTCTGTTACGAAGCGATTTGGGTTCCCAATTTGCGGGAGCCTGCACTGCCCTTTTTGCGACATAGACGGTCGACGCTCTGATACGAAGCGATTTGGGTTCCCAGTTTGCGGGAGCCTGCACTGCCCTTTTTGCGACATAGACGGTCGACGCTCTGATCCGGAGCGATTTGGGTTCCCAATTTGCGGGAGCCTGCACTGCCCTTTTTGCGACATAGACGGTCGACGCTCTGTTACGAAGCGATTTGGGTTCCCAATTTGCGGGAGCCTGCACTGCCCTTTTTGCGACATAGACGGTCGACGCTCTGATCCGAAGCGATTTGGGTTCCCAATTTGCGGGAGCCTGCACTGCCCTTTTTGCGACATAGACGGTCGACGCTCTGTTACGAAGCGATTTGGGTTCCCAATTTGCGGGAGCCTGCACTGCCCTTTTTGCGACATAGACGGTCGACGCTCTGTTCCGGAGCGATTTGGTAGACGTGCCCCCTGCACGGAGTGTCGCTGGTCGACGTTTCCCCGAGGCGGAGCGTCGCTGTTTGACGCAAAGGTCGATGTTGGAATTGGTTGGTTTGATTTGTTTGACTTGAGTTGACATTAGCATCGCTATACTGGAATATGGTACCAGGAGCGAATCATCATCTGTCTTTGAGAGGATTTGGGAATTGGGGTTTTTGTTTGGCATCTGCATTGCTGCACTGGAATAATGCCAGGAGCAACTCATCATGTGCCCAGAGAGGATTTGGATTTGGTTTGTTTGGCATCTGCATTGCTGCACTGGAATAATGCCAGGAGCAACTCATCATGTGCCCGGGGAGGATTTGAATTTGGTTTTTGTTTGGCATCTGCATTGCTGCACTGGAATAATGCCAGGAGCAACTCATCATGTGCCCAGAGAGGATTTGGGATTGGTTTTTTTTTGTCGGCATCTGCATTACTGCACTGGAATAATGTCAGGAGCAACTCATCATTTGCCCCGGGAGGATTTGAGAATTGGTGGCTTAGGAGACAGGTTTATATCCCTGTCACCCAAGGCTTTTCAATTTTATGGGCCGTGAGGGTCCCATAAAAGCATTTTCTCCCTACGAGTCGAAAGGATCTCGTAGGTGTATTTTCTCCTTAGGAGTCGTGGGGACTCCTAAGTGTATTGCTCCTTTGTGAGTCGTAAAGATCTCACGCGGGAATTTTCTCCTCACAAAGTCGAGAGGACTTTGCGAGTGCATTTTATTTCATTTTTTTTACGAGTTTGCGCCCTTTCGGGTTTTCACAAACTCGCCGGCAGTCCTGCTGTTTTTACTCACGGAGCCCTTTCGGGTTTTCATCCGTGCCCGTTTTGCTTGTGGACATACCGTTCTTTTTCTTTTTTTTTCATTTTTTTTTCTTTTATTTTTTTTTTTCCCTTTTTTTTTTTTGGAGAGATAGGGATTGTTTTACGCTCGTGGATTGTATACGGTATTGCAGGATGTATGATCCAGACCGTAGGGCCATAAAAATTTTGGGACTTTATTGGCGTCTGCATCGCTGCACTGGAATATGGTACCAGGTGCGACTCATCATTCGCCGTTGGGGTATGGGAGTTGGAATTTGGTTGGCGTCTGCATCGCTGCACTGGAATATGGTACCAGGAGCGACTCATCATTCGCCACTTGGGGATTGGGATTTGGAATTTGGTTGGCGTCTGCATCGCTGCACTGGAATATGGTACCAGGAGCGACTCATCATTCGCCACTTGGGGATTGGGGAGCGATGGCTTAGGAGACAGGTTTGGATCCCTATCACCTAAGACTTTTCAATTTTATGGGCCGTGAGGGTCCCATAAAAGCATTTTCTCCCTGCGAGTCGTAAGGATCCCGCAGGTGTATTTTCTCCTTAAGAGTCGTGAGGACTCCTAAGTGTGTTTTTCCTTGGTGAGTCGTAAGGATCTCACGAAGGTTTGTTCTCCTCATGCATCGTGAGGACACATGAGTGGGTCTTTCCAATGAAGCATAATTCCAAAGGCGGAGACCAGCCGCGTAACTGGTGGTTGCGGTGGGGCATGAGTATACTGAGAATTATTTGAGCCCGTGGATTGTATACGGTAGTCAATTTGGGGACTGGCCGTAGGGCTGAAAGAATTTTAGGAAATTGGATTTTTGTTTGGCGTCTGCATTGCTGCACTGGAATAATGCCAGGAGCAACTCATCATCCGCCCTTGTTTTTTTTTTGTTTTTTTATTTTTTTTTTTTTTTTTTTTTTTTTATTTTACCGCGATTGCTCTATCATTTCAGCTTTTCTTATCGCGAAGGTCGCGATTGCCCTATCATTTCGGCTATTTATTCGCGGTTGCCCCATCATTTCGGCTTTATTTTCATTTTTATTTTTACTCGCTGATTTTTATTGCGAGTTGCCCCATCATTTCGGCTTTTCTTTATTTTTCTTTTATTTACACATTTTTTTTTATTTACATTTTTTTTACATTCCCAGTTTAACGACTTAGAGGTCGACTGTTTCCAGTTTAACGACGTGGTGGTCCTCTGTTTCCAGTTTAAAGACTTAGAGGTCATCTGTTTCCAGTTTAACGACTTAGAGGTCATCTGTTTCCCAGTTTAAAGACGTAGAGGTCATCTGTTTCCAGTTTAAAGACTTAGAGGTCATCTGTTTCCCAGTTTAAAGACGTAGAGGTCATCTGTTTCCAGTTTAAAGACTTAGAGGTCATCTGTCTCCAGTTTAACGACGTAGAGGTCATCTGTTTCCAGTTTAAAGACGTGGAGGTCATCTGTCTCCAGTTTAACGACTTGGAGGTCATCTGTTTCCAGTTTAAAGACTTAGAGGTCATCTGTTTCCCAGTTTAAAGACGTAGAGGTCATCTGTTTCCAGTTTAAAGACGTAGAGGTCATCTGTCTCCAGTTTAACGACTTGGAGGTCATCTGTTTCCAGTTTAAAGACTTAGAGGTCATCTGTTTCCCAGTTTAAAGACGTAGAGGTCATCTGTTTCCAGTTTAAAGACGTAGAGGTCATCTGTTTCCAGTTTAACGACTTGGAGGTCATCTGTTTCCAGTTTAACGACATAGAGGTCATCTGTTTTCAGTTTAACGACTTGGTGGTCATCTGTTTCCAGTTTAAAGACTTAGAGGTCATCTGTCTCCAGTTTAACGACGTAGAGGTCATCTGTTTCCAGTTTAAAGACGTGGAGGTCATCTGTCTCCAGTTTAACGACTTGGAGGTCATCTGTTTCCAGTTTAAAGACTTAGAGGTCATCTGTTTCCCAGTTTAAAGACGTAGAGGTCATCTGTTTCCAGTTTAAAGACGTAGAGGTCATCTGTTTCCAGTTTAAAGACGTAGAGGTCATCTTTTTCAAGTTTAAAGACTTAGAGGTCAGAGAAGATACCTGATCGGGCAGTTGTCGGGGGTACCGCTGGAGTTTGCCCGAGATGCCTTATTACTTTGTCGGAGTTGATGGCCTTGCCCCCAGCTGGGGCCAAGAAAAATCGTTCAAATACCGACTTGCATCGAATATGGCAAGTGAAAATTGTTAACCCTGCAAATAGAAACATTATTTCAGTATAGGCAATCGATATGTATATTGATTGAGTTCGCATGAACATTTAACCCGAAATATGGGAGGAGAGATGGTCCCACCGGGCGTGCCAGAATCTGTAGGGTGTTTTTCGTCACCCCATTGAGATGGGAATACGCGCGCGCATGTCAGGCGTACTACAGATTCCCCCTGCCTAGGGTAGGCCGGGGTTTATTGATTGTGGGGATCCGAATCTCCGGCAGCCGCGGACTAAGCTGCCGTTAATTACCCCTCGCCTTTGGAGCGAGGGAACCTCCGATTGACGGGTTAAACTGGTCATGCGAACTCAATGTGCAGTGTACGTGTGTTCAGTTCTGAAAGGGGGGGTTTGGATATATCGGGAGCCACGCAGAGTTTTTACGGGGGTCCCGCTACCCGGATAGCGGGCTGGGGGTCAAGGGGGCTAGCAGCCCCCTTGCGGGGTGCGGGGCAGCGCCCCGTTAGAAATTTTTTTCTAACAGGGACAGTGTTGTGGAGTACGTGTATGTATAAATTTGTATACATATGTATATGTGTATATATGTATACAAAAGAGGGGGAAAAGACATCCAAGGGATGCGCAGTTGCGCAAGCGCGCGCGCCACGTGTCGGCAAGCGGGCGACTTGCGCACTTGCGCAGTTGCGCAAGCGCGCGCGCCACGTGTCGGCACGCGGGCGCCTTGCGCAACTGCGCAGTTGCGCAAGCGCGCGCGCCACGTGTCGGCACGCGGGCGACTTGCGCACAAGCGCAGTTGCGCAAGCGCGCGCGCCACGTGTCGGCACGCGGGCGCCTTGCGCAACTGCGCAGTTGCGCAAGCGCGCGCGCCACGTGTCGGCCCGCGGGCGACTTGCGCACAAGCGCAGTTGCGCAAGCGCGCGCGCCACGTGTCGGCACGCGGGCGACTTGCGCACTTGCGCAGTTGCGCAAGCGCGCGCGCCACGTGTCGGCACGCGGGCGACTTGCGCACACAACAGGCTTTTAGCCTAAAAAGATTTCTCTGAAGAGAAATCAAAGAGGAGTTAGACTCCTGAGTGTTTTTTTTTTATTTTTTTTATTTTTTGGGTTAATGGAAGGGTTCTTCTTCTTCCTCCTGTTGCTTGCTGGATCTTGAAGATCAAGAGATGTAAGATCTCAAAATCTCTCCTTTTTAAGATCTGATGGCAGATCCAAGTTCCCCTTTGTGGGTTTTGTGGTGGAAAACTATTTAGTTTTGAAAAAGGAAGAGTAAAACTCTTGATTTAATTCAAGAGAAAGAAGAAGGTTTTGGAACCTTGAAGAAGGAAGAAAGAGCTCAGCTCTAATTTTTTGTGGAGAGAATGAAAAGTATTTTTTATTCATCATCATGTTGCCTTTTATAGGCCTACATATTTACATATAGCCCCTTGGGCTCTACAGAATGGCATTTTGCCCCTCCCATGGCTTATGTGCCATTTCTTTTTTGCACATAAGCCATGGGCTTACAAAATATTGGCTTTATGCCCATTTTGCATACATTCATGCACAAAAATTACATAAAAATTATTTGTTACATGATTTTTGTTGTTGGCATGGCGGAAGGCTGGCCGCGGGCTCGACTTGGGCATGGGCCCGCTTGACCTGGGCTTGGGCCCACCTGGCTTGGGGTTGACCTTGACTTTGACTCAGTCAACGGGGGTGTAAATTTTTACCCCAACAATGACGTCTAGGTTTTCAAGTTCCAGAGCCTATAAAAAGGACCGAGAGCAATTAGGGTTATTTATCTATCCACCGATCATCTACCGATCGAGCAATCTAGATCTCTCGAAAACGCTAGGGTTTGTAGTTTAGTTTTTTAGCGATCAACTTCTGTAATGCAATTATTTATTCAATAAAAGGTAGATTTTTTTTTAATTTTGTCTCATTACTTTCCGCATTTTATTTTCTGCATTTACTTTCCGCAATTTTAATTTTGTTATTTCTTATGGGTTCATTAATTTTCTATATTGTCTTGTTTACTTCGTCTATCCCAATGAGCGAGTAAATTCTCGCTTGTTAGGATTTGTAGGATATGGTAGTATAATGGATAGACAAAATCCATTAACTTCTTTTTAAGTTTTAATTTTTATAAATTTTAGCAAAATGAATCTTAACCCTCTTATCGGGCGTGCTATCAATTCATGATTTTTACAACTACGGTTTGAGATTCGTTAATACTTGCTTTGTTTAGGGCTTCAGATAAATAAAGTTCAATAGAAGGACAAGGGTCAGTAGAGGGAAACCCTAATCCCTCCAAGAACCCTAATCCACGCTATTTCTCTAATATTAAATA
This sequence comes from Agapanthus africanus, assembly GCA_030015575.1. Lineage (NCBI taxonomy): Eukaryota > Viridiplantae > Streptophyta > Magnoliopsida > Asparagales > Amaryllidaceae > Agapanthus > Agapanthus africanus. Next base: position 945,981,465 of record CM057337.1, read on the forward strand.
ATTAAAAGATAAAAAGAATTATTTTTAAAAATCCATCCATTAACTACTCAATCCTATAAACCCTACAATCCCTTCTCTTATAATTTTTTTCAAATTTTCTTAGTATAAAACGATAAAAATTCCACCTTTCTTTATCAACTCGTCTAAAACAAGATAAGTAATTCACCATTTCCTTGTGGACGGCATGTACTTACTATCGGCTAACTATTGCGACACCGTTATTGATTGCGGTATTTAAAACACATAAAGCCTCACTTTTTCAAACCAATCACTATTGGGTTATGCAAGCGCCCCGGCCATCAATCCGTGGCCAAATGCAGAAAAAAGTTTTATAAAACTTAGCGCTACCACAACCAATTACCCGGATCTACCCATAAGCCCTAGATAACAAAACATACAAAGGAGTTAGAATGGTTATACCGAATAGATCCGTTTCTTTCGGTCTTCAACCATCATCCCAAGCTCCTAGGGGCTTCCTTGATCAATCTTGATCTCCGGTCTCCCTCCATCGAAGATGATCCACCCGAGAGTCTATGTAGCGAGCTCCAACCTCATATCCGAGGCAATTATGGCACCTAAATCGCTACTCTAGATACCGTAGATGAAGTAGAGAGTGATGAAGGATTAATTTGTCTCAAGACACCCAAGAATTCTCAACACAATGAGAGGGTTTGAGTGGAGCTAGAGGAAGAAGAAGATGCCATGAGAATGAGGTGTTGAGAGAAACTCAAGAGAGAGAAAGAAAATGAATAATGGCTTGCTTTTTTGTGTGTTGTGAGTATTGATGAGAAATAATGGAGCCATCACAATAAATATGTCAAGTCTCCAAAATATCTATAGTCAACAAAAATATCTCAAGTCAACAAACAATCTCACAACAAACAAAAACCCTAAGCATGCTAGAATAGTAACCATGGGTCACTAATTAGCCATGCCACAAAAATGCAATAAACACATCATCCTACACCTCAATAACCTTTTAATCTAAAAAGATCTAAACCATGATGAGGTGTAATCTTCTAAAAGTAATCTTTTAATAAATTACTAGAATACCCCTCAACCGTATATACATACCCGCATCCGTATTCCGAAGAATACGAATACAAAGAGACGAAAATAATCCAACAAATATAATACTAGGATCCGGCTTAAACCAAAGCCCACTAGTATTATCCGTCCGAACATCATACGTGCACAAGTACACGTATGTGATCAAATCCTGCTGTAAAACCATACGGCCTCTACATCGTTTCGCCAGAAGTAAGAAAACACTCTGTGTGGGATTTTAAAGACTCGTCAATACGCTTGCAGTGGGTTTAACCACAAGCACGTAAGCGGCACTAGCTGTACGTAACGGCTACCCAGGTATTGAGCGAAAGGGAGGCCGACGAGCAAACTCATCCTGAAACCCCTACTGAGCCTGACAGTGACAATATCTGTACAGTCCGGTCAGTACGTCTATGAGTATCGCATAACGAGTCTAGGGGGTGGATAGAGTCAGATCCCTAATAACGCAACATTTAGTGTCGGTATGAAGCCCATCACCACCTGAGAAACTACCGATCCTAGATCAGTAATTCTCGACTACTTTGGCGAAGGATTTTTGGTGATGGCCACTCGTGCACAACCGTGACATCAACTCCCAATATCGGGAGAGATGAATCCCACGACGATCCGCTCGCTGCCTCCATATGGCTCGGGACTGTACCCAACTAAAACCTGTTTGCACGACCCCTTTGAGCCATGGTAGGGTAGTAATCAAAGCACATTGGGAACTCACACAAGACAAATGATGATCTCAGGTCGATAGACTAACTTGTACACATGTCACCAGGGAACTGCTATCTGACAATAGGTATAATACCAACTAGTATGTTCCCGGCGAGTCCGTCCGGTGTACTCATAACCCAATGAGCACCTGTATACATCTTAGGTGAACAAACTAACACCAATAGCTTGTGAGACCGGCCACCGCCCCTCGTCGGTGTCTCGATCAGTATACACTAGTCTACTCTGGAGTATCGATGCCCAGTCTTGAAACTCCCATGACTAGGGACATTTAAGGACGTGCCTATAGACTATCCAGCTCCCACATATATGATCGCCATTATACTGCTGGCAGTCAAGCAAGAATCCTATGGGCTCTATCAACATGTAATAGTGATCTGTAATTCCACCTAATGCGGTACATGATGATAAAGACAAACCGGATAGCATACTATCATCTCGAGTAAGACTAATCTAACGGTATAGGTTCTCCCTCAATCATCATAATCACCTGCCTGCGATTATGATAATTGCCTTGAGAGCACTATAGCCAACAATCACCTCCTCTATATAAAGAACCCGAGACTTCAAGTCTCAAAGGGAGGATTGACCCCATAAGTTTTACACAAAATTGATAATTTAATTCTCCTTTCCAAGAAGAAGATCGCCTCGCTCTCTCCGACCCTAGATAAAGAAAAGCAGAGATAAACATATCTCCTTTACCTAGCAAAAAAAGAGAGAAAACAAGGGTTTAACCCTTCGTAAAAAGAACTTAGTTTTTTTCTCTGATCTGATATCTGAAAAGCAAATTTCCTCACAAATTGAGATTTAATTCTCATCGGGGAACTTCTGTTCATCAGAATCAAAATTTAGAGGAAAGAACACATAAAGCCTCACATTTTTTGGGAATTTGATTCCTCTGAAATCAGGGTTTGACCCTACATAAGAAACTTAGTTCTTATAAAAAGAACAGAATAGCTTAGTTCTTCAATAAAACCGATCCCAGATCTTCAAAACAGAAATCTTGATGATCATCAATGGCCAAAATGTCATTAACAGAAATTAAATCTCTAAAAAGAAAAGAACTTGGCGCCTTACATAAAACATACGTGAGCACCAGAGAAAAATTAGTGCTTAGCACTATTATAGTGCCTCACGTGTTTCCCACGTGAGCGCCCAAAACAGAAGGCTCAACGCCTCACATGCTTCCCGTATGAGCGCCATACAAAGTGCTTTGCACTATATATATCTAGTCAAAATGACTATGTGTTTAGCACCGATGGGGCAGCGCCCATGTTAGTGCACCTCACATACTTCCTACGTTAGCGCTAGAGCAATAAATAAGTACTTAGCACTTCTAAAAAAAGGGAGAAAGCCCAAGACCGAGCAGACCGAGCCCAAATCGGCTAGGTCTCTCTGAAGTTGTTTGTAGCTGAGCCTAAATGCTATGTTGTTGGATCTTAACTAAATTTAATAATCCTGAAAATATCTCTAAGTTAATCTTAGTCTCGAATAAGACCAACGTATCCTTTGTTAAAATAAACTGAGCCCAAATACTCATATATTTTAGTTGATCTTAATCTAAAACACAGATTAACGGTTCGAAAAAAAAATTTGAACTAAAGGAACATACAATCTAAGTTAAAATCCAAATCTAAAATATACGGATTTGGACTAATCTGCGCCATACAGGCAACTATATAAACTAGTCTCCGTATACAATCCACAGGAAATCTATAATAAACCAAACACGACACGATACGAAGTGAACGACTGGAGCAGGAGAAAATTGTTATCGCAACGCGATAACGTAATTAACTGCAGGGGCTTATGCCTGTAAGGAAGAGCGCCCCCCACAATCAAAAACCCCTCACAAATGAGGGGGAATCTGATAGAGGCTGCTACAATAGTCGTATCTGTCCAAACCTCCAATATACGGTGCCATAAATCAACTTGGTATCTTCGGAAATGTGGATGGATATGTCCAAATAGCATCTGCCCCCAAATTTAGGCTAGACGTTCTCCGCGTCTTAGTCCAGTCTTTGGTACTAAACAGGGACTTTTGATATATTGGTCTCTATCAAGGACATAAGCCGTTTGGGGCAAAAGCCATATCGGGAGTTTCAAGAGTTGAAATTTGCAATGTGATTGCATACCATTCTATGTGATGGTTTGGGTCCCGATTCCTACTGTGAGTAAGAGTTACTCTCGGGAGATTTCCGCTCCACAATTAGCTAACCCAGTAGGTGACTAAAAATTTGTTTATGAGGTTACGCTTCTTAAGAAATGCGGTTATTAAATTGGGTCCGTGCGAAAGTACGGGGGACCTCCCTTGGAGTACTTGCACTGGCTTAGCTGACCGGTTAGCGAACTTGTAGGTGTACATGATCCCGACTATTTTTCCTTTTAGGGTTTGAAGGAGGATTCGACGAAACAGTAGGAGCCATCTTGATATGATGAATCAACAAACCAATCTAATCTTAATTGAGTGCAGGCTGAGTGTTTCTTTTCTCTCTTTGGTAGTGACCCAAGACTCACCTTAAACTAAAACTCATTAACCAAGTTAACCGAACCTTTTTACATAATTGGATTTAAAATGTCATGATTGCCCTAATTCATGACAAAGCCGCATATGTCCTTTCCACTCCTACTTCCACTTTGTTTTTCCAGAGCCCTCTGTATCACATGCAGGGATCCATATTGCTTGAAAAGGCCATCTCGTATAGTTAGATACGAACTCGAAGAAATTGTTTCAGTCCGAGAATGACCACTGGTTCTGGAGAAAGTGAATTATATATTGATATAATTCATTTGTCTCTCCTCTCCACCTTATCTCAAGTTTGAGAGCTAATTAAATAAAGAGAATATATCAGTTACGCTTGTTGGACAGTTTTCTTCCAATCCTGAGACTGGAGCTGAAAGGAAGGGTAAGAAGAAAACCAACTAGCATAAGTTCAGTACACAAAAGGTAAGATAAAGAGTCATCAATTGGGGTTGAAGTGAGTGGAAAGGAAGATGCAACTACTGTTATCACCATGGGCAGTGAAAAGGGCATTACTAGGAATACCTAGCCACCTCTTTAAACATTTTGATATTTCATATTTCCTGTGTGATTGTAATTGAAACTCTTTTCTCTATTAACTCTGACTCATAGGTATAGAGATACCGGATTAATATCCCACGTCTGTAGGCTGTTACAGATTCTGAGAAGGAGTAGATTATTGGGAAAGGTGATTTGATCCTCAATGTTGGAAAATAGAGCAATTGTTGCTATTGGGGAAATACCATGTTATTGCTTATCGGCAAACTTTTGGTTTTGAATAACTGTTATTATGCACAAATTTTTAAAACTGGTATATCCACCTATTTATTAGATAAAGTGGGATATAAATTTTGAAAAACATGTTCTAAACTTTTACCTATATCAATCTGTTGATTGGGTAAGATGTATAAAAATAACAGTGTAAACATTCTTAACTAAAATACAGTTTTCAAATTACAACACACAGAGTATGAGTTAGTGAACCATAGGATTTATACATAGTGATGTATGTTGTCCTATGTCCACACGGACAAGAGGTTGGTACTCATACTTCGTTCTATTTTCCTCTAAAAAGTCCAAAGATTTGGAGAAGTTTATAGGATATAAGAATAAAGTAGAGAACCAAACATTGAAAGTATCAAGATTCTTCAAAGTGTTCGAAGGTGTGGATACTTATGCTAAGTATTTCGTAGTTATATAATCGAGAATTTGATTCTCTCTCAGATTACTCATCCGCGGGTGCGCTCCTTGATGAGTAATGTTGTATGGTCTTTTTCATTTAGGGATATACACTGGAAACAGCTGCCCTTGATAAATCTTAACCACCCCACGGATTTAGTAGGTGACCTCAGCCACCCGAGAGATACTTCGGTTTTCTCGTAGATGGTGACATGGAGGTTTGCATCATGGTGATGTTGACCCTACTATTTATCAGCAGGACATAGGAAGTGGTGAATTCTGACTTATGGCAGAATGCCAAGTTGTCCAAAATGGAGTCCATGCACCGCAACAAAGTATGGACATTGTTGAGTGCTCCTGAAGGGGTAAAACCCATTAGGAGCAAGTAGATTTTTCAAAATCGGTGCAGATGGAAAGGTAGTAACCTAATAAGGCTAGACTTGTTGTAAAAATGTTTTCATCAAATACCCGGTGTGGATTGTGATGAAACTATTATTTCAGTGTCTGTGCTAAAATACATACGGATATAACTTGCCACTATTGTTTTTCATGACTATGATATCTGGCAGATGGATGAATATAGCGACTTTCTAAATGGTGATTTAGAAGTGTACGTGCATATGACTTTGCCAAAAGGTTATTATAGTCAGTGGGAGTAGCGGAAGATGTGCAAGATGCTTAAGTCTATTTATAAACTAAAGCAAGCATAGCAGAGGAGGATCATCTATTTTGATGTTACGGTCAAAGTGTTTGACTTCATCAAGATAATAGATGAACATGGTATTTGTAAGAAGGATGTAGGGAGTACTGTCATATTCCTTATATGGTATGTGGATGACATACTCCTAATAAGAAGCGATATTTCTATGCTACAATGGGTCAAACTATGGTAGTCACAGGTGTTTCTCCATATAGGATGTGGATATCAGTCCAATCCTAGAGAAACATAGGATAATAATGAAGAACATATGATGTTCTTGGTGTATGGTAATAGTAGTCTCCTACAAAAGGCGGTTACCGATTTCAGCTTCCAAGGTGACATGGATGAAGGAGTGTTTGTCGCAAGTTGTAAATTTACCCTCTTATGAGAAACAATATATTGGAAAGAGTTCCAAGTGGGATGCTGAGATAGTCGTGTCGCTGGATGCTGATTATAACTTAGCAGAGGATACTACTTAAGAAGTTGTTGGATAAAATTGTTTATTTATGAACTTGGTCTTATCATCTATCCAGAAAAATTCTAAGGTAAGTATCGTTCAATTCGGGAGATAGTTGATCTCCGCGAGATTGAGAATTATAGAGATAAAGTTGGAAACATTATAGCGGATCCACTCATAAAGGTTGTTTCTCGAACACGGTTTGCAAAACTGTTAGTATAGAAGTTGGGTATGCAATAGCACATGAGATGTGGGTATGCGATACCGCATTAATTGGCCTTAAGTGCAAGTGGGAGATTGTTGGATATAATGCTCTCAAGGAAATTATTGTGATTGCAGGATAACAATTACTTAATTGACAGAGGACCTATACGGAGAACAGTCTCGCTTGAGATGATAGTATGATATCTGGTTTGTCTTTATCTTAACATGTTTATACGTTTTACTCGTTATTACGTATCACTAATACATGTTGATAAAGCCCGTAGGATTTTTGCTTAATTATCAGGATTATGATAGGGATCATACTAGTGGGGCCTGGTTAGTCCATAAGAACATCCTTAAATGTCCCTAGTCGTAGAAGTGTCGAGACTGGGTATCGGTACTCCAGCTTAGACTAATGTATACGTTTCTTGATCTTGTATGGGACGATGGTTGATCCTATAGCCATTGATGTTTGACACCAAAGATTGTATACAGGTGCTCATTAAGCTATGAATACACTGGACGGACTCACTGAGAACTCCTAAATGGTATTATACATATCGTCAGATAGCAGTTCTCTGGTGACATGAGTACAGGGTAATCTGTAGACCTGAGATCGTCATAGTGTCTTTTCATTCCCACTATGCTTTGATTACTACCATACCATGGATTTAAAGAGCCTTGCAAACAGGTTTTAGTTGGGTATAGTCTTGAGCCACATGCAGGTAATTTGCGATCGGAAGGGATTCATCTCTCTCGGTATATGGAGTTGATGTCGCGCGGTGCTTGATTGGTAATAACCATAATTCTCTAGCCAGGGCAGATGAGATTTACTGATAAGTCTTATAAGTACTTTCTCGGTTGGTCATGTGCTTCACATAGGCACGAGTTATTGGAAGTCTGACGATTTGCACCTTGTAGATCCGGTATGCGACACTCTTAGATGAAGATACCATATTGTACGGTGACTATCACTGATAGGCTATGTAGGGTATGGATGAGCTTGCCTATCGACTTTACTTTCATTCAATACCTGGGTAGTGGTTACGTGCAGCTAGTACCATTGACGTGCTTGGAGGTTAATATGGTGGGGGATTGATCTAAAATGTTTTAGATCAATCAGATTTGATCCTAACTTACTACCAGCATATTGTCGAGTGTTTAGAGTCCCGCACAGAAGGTTTCCCGATTCAGGTAAAATGATACAGAGGACGTATATTGATACGAGCAGGAGTTCGATTAAATACGTTTATTAGATATACGAAATTTAATCGGATGTTTGATAATACTAGCCGGTCTTTTATGAATGACAGATATTAAATCAAGTGTTGATTGAATATATATATATATATATATATATATATATATATATATATCTTTTTCACTCTCTTTGTTTATTTACATAATGATGCAAATGAAAATTAATATACATGCATATTTATTTTCCTTTTTCCCTTTTCTTTTCTTGTTCTTTTAAGGCCATGTGATGGCATGTAGGAGGATGGGGTATACCCACCCAAAGAGTTTTGACAAGTGAAGGAGAGAGAATTGGAAGGGGCATGAGAGTTGTCTCACTCTTTTAGAAGGGGGTTAATTCATTTGCTTCCTCTTCTTCCCTCTCTTCTCATTTTTGTGCTCTCCACATTAAAAGAATAAAAGGAAAGAAAAGAAAGAAAAAGAGGGAGAGATAAAGAAAGATTCAAACTACATCCCTAGTCTCTGATTCTTAGCAAGTTTCAATGGCTATTTGCTTCACTAGAGAGCATCTCAAAGGTGGAGCTAGAGGTTGAATTGAGTTCTCTCGCGTTGATCATCTTCGGCAAGTCGATCGGCGAGTAAGCTTGATCCGGAGCACTCAGAGCTTAGACAGGATCTTCCGCCATCGGGCGGACATACTAGAAAGGTTGTAGCACATTTAAAACTCATAGTCTAGCTCTTTACTTGTTTCAAGTTTAGGTTTTTGGGTTGATTCTAAATTTATGGTTGCTAAAACTCTCTAGTTTTTAAAAATTATTCATTTCGCTGCATTTAAAATCCAACTAGACAAGCATAATATCCTAACAGTGGGGAAAGTCCCCACTTGTTGGGACCTCCCCCACATAAGGGCGGCTCCCGTTTCCTGGGAGCTTCCCTTTTGGGGAAGCTCCTCATATAAAAAAAGAGTTTGGTTTTTAAAAAAGATAAAAAATAGAAGGGAAAAAGTGTAGGGTTCCTAGGCACTCTTGTGAAGGTTCAAAAGGCATCAAACATGCCCGGATAAAAATTTAGACGTGCCGAACAACCCAAAGCCGGGATCTTTGCTAGATTATTAGGGTTTAACATGCAAGAAGATAACTTTTATCTAAGTGTGAGGGATTACAACCTTTGTAGTCCGCTCCTTCACTTCACAAGCTCCGAGTAGAAGTCCCTTTGCCGCGATCCACGATCTCTCGGACTCATGAGAGGCTCCACGACTCGAACGATCCATGCTAGCTCGAAGTATTCCAAATCTCCGATGATCTACCTCGAAGTTGCAACGACTCAAGCTTTCTCACTCTAAAGAGATGAACACACTAATCTCTTGGGCTAGATGAGATGAGGATGAGAGAGTAGTATTTTTGCTTTCTTTTTATATCATTTTCTCATATTATTTCATCACATAAAGAAAATCAAGTGAGCTTTCTTCAAGAGAGAAGAAGATGATAATGGAAAAGATTATGAATTGTTTTCTTTTGTGATGAATAGAATAAAAGCTATATGATTGAATTGTAAACCATGGTCAAGGATGAGTGGATAATAATGTGTAGAGAATAAACTAGAGTTAGGGTTTGGTTGGGTTAAAATGTGTCATCAACAAATATCTTAACCATGACAAAAGAAGTTGCTTCTAGAAGGTGCATGAAGCAACTAACCCTAATCAAACCCTAACCTCAATTAATCATCCTTAAACATATTTAACAATTAATCATATCATGTCATAATAATATATATCACATATATATTATATATTTGCAACAAAAGAAAATAATACAATTAACATATATCGCATATATATCAATGTATCATCCAATGAGAAAATGAAATAATAAAGCGAGCCAATATTAGATAATGTAATAATATATCATATATATTATTATACATTAAATCATCGAATCAACACTTGATCCGACGATCCGGCTATATCGAATATTACCGACTAATATATCATGTACCGATTCATCGAATCAACACTTGATCCGATGACCCGGTTCATAACTAAATATCGTGAGAATATTATACGGTATCTCATATCGCATTATTCTCGTTCTTGCACATATCACATATATGCCTCTACTCCGTTTCTCCTGAGCCAAGAAACCTCTGTGTAGGACTCTAAAGAATCGTCAATACGCTGGTAGCAGGTGATGATCATATCAAACACCCACAAGCTACAAACGGTCAGCTAAACGTAACAGCCACCCAGGTATTGAGCGATCAGAAGATCAACAAGCTAGCCTGTGCGTTCTCCTGTGAATCCAATCAGTAACACTCCCGTACAGTCCGGTCTGTTCGTCTGATATGTCGCATATCAAGTCTAGGGGTGGTATACGTCAGACCCCAGTAACCGATAAGTCGTGTCGATGTGTGGCTCATAACAGATCGAGAAACTACTAGTAACTCTTACCAGTAAATCTCCATATCAGCCCTGGCCAGGGACTTCCAGTTATAGCCAATCGAACACAGCACAACATCAACTCCCTATACCGAGAGAGACGAATCCCCTCCTATCGCTCATTGCCTCCATGTGATTCGGGACTGTACCCAAAAGCCACCGTTTTGCACGCCCTCTTGGACGTGGTAAGGTGGAAATCAAAGCACAGTGGGAATCACACAAGACTCTATGACGATCTCGGGTCTACAGACTACCCTGTACATGTGTCACCGAAGAACTGCCATCTGACGTGTGGTATATCACCATCTGGGAGTTCTCGGCGAGTCCGTCCAGTGTACCCAGTCTCCACTGAGCACCCGTACACCATCTCTGATGTCTAACACCGATGGATATGGGATCATCCATCGCCCATCATATGGGTCAAGATGCGTATACGCTAGTCTACTCTGGTGTATCGATACCCTGTCTCGATATACCCTCGACTAGAAACAGTTATAGGATGTACTCATCGACTACCGCGGCCCCACTAGTATGATCTCATCATAGTCCCAGTAGTCGAGTACAGATCCTAAGGGCTTTATCAACATGTGAGAGTAAAACAGTAAACCAATACAAGTCAACATGTTAAGATAAAGTGAAACCAAATAGCATACTATCATGACGAGCAAGAAAGTCATCTCTATATATATCCAAGCATCCATTATAATATACATCATATGTACAACAATGGCCTCTAGGGCATATACATAACTAACAATCGCCCACTTGCACTAAGGCCAGCTGCTGTAGTATCGCATACCTAGCATCCTGAATAATCTCTCAAACTGTATCTGAGGAATAGCCTTCGTGAATGGATCCGCAGTGTTGTCCTTCATATCTACTCTCCTGACCTCGATCTCCCGGTGATCAACTATCTCCCTGATCAGGTGATACCGCCTCAGAATATGTCTGGACTTTTGATGGGACCTGGGTTCCTTGGCTAAAGCCACAGCTCCATTGTTATCACAATACAGAGGTATTGGATGCTCAATGGATGGAACCACATCAAGTTCACTAATGAACTTCTTTATCCAGACAGCCTCCTTGGCAGTATCGTTGGCAGCGATGTATTCAGCCTCCATCATTGAGTCTGCAACGGTATCCTGTTTGGAACTCTTCCAACATACCGCCCCCCATTGAGGGTAAAGACAAAACCCGAATGCGACTTAGAGTCGTCCTTATCACTTTGGAAGCTGGAATCGGTAAAGGACTCCACCTGGAGTTCTCCATTACCATACACCAAGAACATCTCTTTAGTCCTTCGTAAGTACTTGAGAATGTTCTTCACAGCTGTCCAATGACTCTCTCCAGGATCTGCTTGATACCGACTCACTACACTTAGTGAGTATGCTACATCGGGTCTGGTACATAGTATCGCATACATGATAGAGCCTACTGCCGAAGCATAGGGTATCCCTTGCATGCGAGCTCTCTCCAAATCAGTCTTGGGAGACATCTCTTTGGAGAGAGTGAGTCCAGAGATCGTGGGTTGTTTCCCACGCTTGGATTCTTCCATACTAAACCTCTTTAGTATGGTGTCAATGTACCTGGATTGGGACAATCCCAATATCCGTTTAGTTCTATCTCTATAGATCATGATTCCCAATATGCAGGAGGCATCACCTAGATCTTTCATCGAGAATCTCTGTGATAAGAAGAGCTTGACTGATTGCAGCATAGGAATATTATTTCCTATCAAGAGTATGTCATCCACGTACAATACGAGGAAGACAACCTTACCCTCTGCTACCTTCTTATAGATACAAGGTTCATCTATATTTTTGATGAAGTCGAACTCTTTGACTACTACATCAAAACAGATGTTCCAACTCCGCGATGCTTGCTTTAACCCATAAATGGATTTAAGCAGCTTGCACACCTTTCCGCTGCTCCCACTATCTACGAAACCCTCTGGCTGAGTCATGTACACGCTCTCTTCTAAATCACCGTTTAGAAAAGCGGTCTTAACATCCATTTGCCAGATTTCGTAGTCATGGTATGCAGCGATGGCAAGTAAGATCCGGATGGACTTAAGCATAGCCACTGGAGAAAAGGTTTCGTCATAATCCACACCTGGTCGTTGACGAAATCCCTTTGCTACCAGTCTAGCTTTGAAAGTCTCAACTTTTCCATCTACACCAAATTTCCTTTTAAAAATCCACTTGCTCCCAATGGGTTTTACCCCTTCAGGAGCATTTTCCAAAATCCATACTTTATTGGTGTACATGGATTCCATCTCAGATCGCATTGCATCCAGCCATTTCACAGAGTCACTACTCGTGATGGCCTGCTCGAAACTAGTCGGGTCATCATCATCCATGATGCAATCCTCGCTTCCACCATCAATGAGAAAACCGTAGTATCTCTCAGGTGGACGAGAAACCCTACCAGATCGGCGGAGTGGCTGGGGTTCGTCGGGTACTACTGAATCCTCTGGTTCCACTAAATTATCTGTTGTAGTTTATTCTGCTGGAACTTCTTCCAGTTCTACCTCAGAGCCACTAATCTCTTTTGCAAGAAATTCCTTTTCTAAAAAGGTGGCGTGTTGAGCAACAAACACCCTTTGTTCCTCACTGTGGTAGAAAATATACCCTCGCGAATGCTTGGGATATCCAATAAACTTACATAAAACAGATCTTGCCTCGAGTTTGTCCGGGTTTCGTCTTTTGACATAAGCCGGGCAACCTCATATCTTAAAAAAATTAAGATATGGTCTCTTCCCTTCCCATATCTCATATGGGGTGGTAGGCACTGATTTGGTAGGAACTTTATTCAGTATGTATGCCGCTGTCTCAAGTGCATACCCCTAGAAGGAAATAGGTAACTCAGCTGTACTCATCATAGAGCACACCATATCTAATAGGGTGCGATTCCTTCGTTCCGATACACCTTTGTGCTGTGGTGTATAAGGAGGAGTAAGCTGAGAGAGAATCCCATTCTCTTTTAGATAATCTAGTAACTCACTGCTTAAGTATTCACCTCCTCGATCAGATCGAAGAATCTTAATAGTTTTGCCCGTTTGATTCTCTACTTCGTGCTTATATTCTATGAATTTCTCAAAAGCTTCAGACTTGTGTTTCATCAGGAACACATATCCGAATCTTGAGAGATCGTCAGTGAATGTAATGAAGTGGGAAGAACCGTTCCTGGCATGCGTAGACATGGGACCGCATACATCACTATGTACCAGTCCTAAGAGTTCGGTAACTCTTTCTCCGTGTCCACTAAACGGAGCTTTGGTCATTTTTCCTTTGAGACATGAATGGCAAGTATCATAAGATGATAATTCGAACGGATTCAAATAACCATCTTTATGTAACTTAGCCAGTCGTGTTGCATTGATATGACCAAGTCTACAATGCCACAAGTAGGATTCGTTCATATTTGAACTTTTCCTCTTGTGTGTGTTTTGTATATTCAGAACTGTATTCTGATTTAGAATGAATATGCCATTATGTAACGAGCCTGATGCAATCAACTTTTGATCTAGGAATATGTTCATAACATTATCCTGTACTACAAAATTATATCCCTCTTTACTTAATAAAGAGACTGATATAATGTTGCACATCATGTTCGGTATATAATAGCACTCATTTAGAATCGGTGTATTACGACTTGGTAATACAAGGTGATATTCGCCAACTGCTTTGGCTACAATACTTGCACCGTTCCCTACTTGAACGGAATGATCACCTTTTCCTAGTTCTCTACCTTTTCGTAGCCCATGTAACTGTTTACATATGTGGGATCCTGATCCGGTATCTAATACCCAGGACGCAGGGTGAACTGAGAAACAGTTCTCAATAACTAACACACCCGAAGAAGATTCATCAACATGCATGTTTTTTTGGGCGGCGTGAGAATCTAGATATTCTCCTGTTTCCTGTTCAGTCTTATAACTCTTATAAGAAAAAACGGGTCCAACATTCCCTAGCTCAGTACAATAATTGGGTTCAGTCAATACATCCATATTATTATCTTGATTATGGTATGACATGGTCGCTACCTGGAGAGAGAGAGAAGAAAACACTTTAGCGTATGCTCTTCCAAGATTAGATTGGTTATTATCTTATCTAATCAGGATGTCTCCCACTGTTTTTATCAAATCTACCTTAAAACCCTAAAAGGTAAGATTAGCCGGGATTAATTACACCCTACAACTTCGTCAATCTTTCAGCCAGATCAGTGTCGGTACTTTGAGGGAGGTTCCCCGTGCTCTCGCACGGACCTAATTAATGTAAACCTCGTTTTCCCAGAGGCGTAACCCCGTTAACACTTTTCTAGACACCTACTTGATCGGCTAATTGTCCTGTGTAAAACTCTCCCAGGAGTAACACTTACTCGCAGTGGGTATCGGGATCCAACTATCTCATAGCAGGTATGCAATCTCATTGCAAATTTCAACACTTGAAATTCCCGATAATATTTTTGCCCCTAGTGTCCTATGACCTTGACGGAGGTCAACAAACCATAAGCTACTAGTCAAGTTCAACCTGTCATTTCTTGATTAAATTAAACCCATCCGCATGACCCTTGACGGAGGTCAACAAGGCCGTACGACTGCCCTAATCCAATCTGCATCAAATGCATAAGCAGATAAAAAACTAGTCAGCTACCGTACACTACGCCTTGACGGAGGTCAACAAACATAGCACGAATACTAAATAGGACTTATCTGAAATAACGGAGGGCTACGCAGGTTTTTCAGAAATCCCTGAGCGTAATGAACTTGATATCGTCGTAGAATCGAGTGAAGTTTTGAAAAGGAGTGTTTTTTAGGCTTTTCTTAGTTTTGCTAAAGGGGTCACTCCCGGTGAAGGGATCGTCGGCCCTTTCCTCATCGAATAAGGTACAGGATATATCATATATACCGCTGTGCAAAGCAAAACACTAAAAGCAATCAAAAGACAAACCGAGTTTTGTAGCATCTGCCAGTTTTGCTAAAGGAGTCACCCCCGGTGAAGGGATCTCGGTCCTTTCTTCATCGAATAAGGTGCAGGATATATCGTATATATCACTGTGCAAAGCAAAACTGTAGCTCCCCTTTTATAAAGTTTTGATTCTACAACATCTTTAGGTTTCTTTTCCTTTTATTAATCTTATTAATAAAAATCCCATCAGCTTATGCTTCCTAAGCATCACAGAAGAAACGAAAGCAGTAATATTTATATATCAGCATATATATATAGTATAAGCATTCGTCTTAGGCAGTAATATGATCTCATCACAGAACATTGCAGCAGAAGAACATATATGAAATATTGGATATACTAGGACGTCCGTGTTTTCAATACGAGCCTGTATAAAACACGGATTCCACGGTCACGACGAATAGCCAAACCCACATCCCAAGACCCCTACGAGAGCGGCAAGTAACACTGCCAATTCTAGGGTTAGAAGACCCGGTCTCGACTCCTCGAGATGGCCTCCCACTGGACCCTAGAACCCGGTTACTTGTGCTCCCCTCCTTGGGTCTACCTAATGCGGAAAAGTAAATAATATACACTGGTGACAGCAACCGCAACCTGGAAGTGCCCCAAATAAAAGAATATTACATTACAAATGAATTTTACATGAATGAAAATAAAAACCCTCATCTCACATAAAACCCCCGGCTATTCTGAACGCGACGATCCAATATAACATATCACAGCAACACATAATATCACATATCATCAACGTAAGTAATTATGCGCATCCCAATTGTCGTTGACATATAGCAACGAAACCGGCGATATCACATATTACACTTACGGTCACAGAAAAGAAAGTGTAAAGCTACAACATTTGGAATCCACAATCACTTTAGACATCGTAAATCCGAAATATCACATACTTCGCATTTCATGCCTAACTCTATTAATTCCACATATTGTATCACATTCCAGATAAATAGACAGTATTAAACTTTCCGAACAGATAATCAAACACCCAAAACTTCCCAAAGTGCTCAACTCTTGAGCGGAGTTCAAATAATCCCAGAATATGTCACAGTACCGGTGATCCAGCCGTAGAAGGGTCAAGCCAACGCCTCACATGTGGCACGCCGTACTGCCCCAAACCCGAAGGTTCAAAAGGCAGTTCAAGACGGTCACATAATCGAGTTAAGGTTTGTTGTCTTCTAGAGGGTCCACCGCTTAACTTGTACAATTTTTCCGAAAGATTTAAACCCGAAGAAATTTCAACACTTGAAAGTTTTCCGTACCGGGAAACAGTGAGTTAATGATATCCGTTCAAATAGTTTAACAGTTTCTAAATATCCGGAAAGAAATACGAACTTAAATATTTCGATCGAATCTACTATTACAAAATAAACCCCGATTTAAACAATACTGGAATCACTGTTAAAAATATCCAGAAGCATCAACAAGTACCTACGGACATTACCATAAAATCCACGTGTCACAAATCGACTGTTCCGCCACGGAACCGCCGCGCAAGGTATGCTAGCGTCGCAGTTCCGCCGCCGTTTAGTCGAATTAGGGGCTCGGGTTTTATGGTAATTCTTAGAATTCCCTGCTGATTTTTTTACATATTTTTAATTCAGAAAAATCCCAAAATTTAGAAAATTTCCAGAGAGGGGTCCAATTTTGTCGTTTCTTGTTCGATCGGAGTTTTAACTTCGTAAACACATCGCCTAATGCTCTAGCTAGGCTCTGATACCATTGTAGGGTTCCTAGGCACTCTTGTGAAGGTTCAAAAGGCATCAAACATGCCCGGATAAAAATTTAGACGTGCCGAACAACCCAAAGCCGGGATCTTTGCTAGATTATTAGGGTTTAACATGCAAGAAGATAACTTTTATCTAAGTGTGAGGGATTACAACCTTTGTAGTCCGCTCCTTCACTTCACAAGCTCCGAGTAGAAGTCCCTTTGCCGCGATCCACGATCTCCCGGACTCATGAGAGGCTCCACGACTCGAACGATCCATACTAGCTCGAAGTATTCCAAATCTCCGATGATCTACCTCGAAGTTGCAACGAATCAAGCTTTCTCACTCTAAAGAGATGAACACTCTAATCTCATGGGCTAGATGAGATGAGGATGAGAGAGTAGTATTTTTGCTTTCTTTTTATATCATTTTCTCATATTATTTCATCACATAAAGAAAATCAAGTGAGCTTTCTTCAAGAGAGAAGAAGATGATAATGGAAAAGATTATGAATTGTTTTCTTTTGTGATGAATAGAATAAAAGCTATATGATTGAATTGTAAACCATGGTCAAGGATGAGTGGATAATAATGTGTAGAGAATAAACTAGAGTTAGGGTTTGGTTGGGTTAAAATGTGTCATCAACAAATATCTTAACCATGACAAAAGAAGTTGCTTCTAGAAGGTGCATGAAGCAACTAACCCTAATCAAACCCTAACCTCAATTAATCATCCTTAAACATGTTTAACAATTAATCATATCATGTCACAATAATATATATCACATATATATTATATATTTGCAACAAAAGAAAATAATACAATTAACATATATCGCATATATATCAATGTATCATCCAATGAGAAAATGAAATAATAAAGCGAGCCAATATTAGATAATGTAATAATATATCATATATATTATTATACATTAAATCATCGAATCAACACTTGATCCGACGATCCGGCTATATCGAATATTACCGACTAATATATCATGTACCGATTCATCGAATCAACACTTGATCCGATGACCCGGTTCATAACTAAATATCGTGAGAATATTATACGGTATCTCATATCGTATTATTCTCGGTCCTGCACATATCACATATGTGCCTCTACTCCGTTTCGCCTGAGCCAAGAAACCTCTGTGTAGGACTCTAAAGAATCGTCAATACGCTGGTAGCAGGTGATGATCATATCAAACACCCACAAGCTGCAAGCGGTCAGCTAAACGTAACAGCCACCCAGGTATTGAGCGATCAGAAGATCAACATGCTAGCCTGTGCGTTCTCCTGTGAATCCAATCAGTAACACTCCCGTACAGTCCGGTCTGTTCGTCTGATATGTCGCATATCAAGTCTAGGGGTGGTATACGTCAGACCCCAGTAACCGATAAGTCGTGTCGATGTGTGGCTCATAACGGGTCGAGAAACTACTAGTAACTCTTACCAGTAAATCTCCATATCATCCCTGGCCAGGGACTTCCAGTTATAGCCAATCGAACACAGCACAACATCAACTCCCTATACCGGGAGAGACGAATCCCCTCCTATCGCTCATTGCCTCCATGTGATTCGGGACTGTACCCAAAAGCCACCGTTTTGCACGCCCTCTTGGACATGGTAAGGTGGAAATCAAAGCACAGTGGGAATCACACAAGACTCTATGACGATCTCGGGTCTACAGACTACCCTGTACTTGTGTCACCGGAGAACTGCCATCTGACGTGTGGTATATCACCATCTGGGAGTTCTCGGCGAGTCCGTCCAGTGTACCCAGTCTCCACTGAGTACCCGTACACCATCTCTGATGTCTAACACCATGGATATGGGATCATCCATCGCCCATCATATGGGTCAAGATGCGTATACGCTAGTCTACTCTGGTGTATCGATGCCCTGTCTCGATATACCCTCGACTAGGAACAGTTATAGGATGTACTCATCGACTACCGCGGCCCCACTAGTATGATCTCATCATAGTCCCAGTAGTCGAGTACAGATCCTAAGGGTTTTATCAACATGTGAGAGTAAAACAGTAAACCAATACAAGTCAACATGTTAAGATAAAGTGAAACCAAATAGCATACTATCATGACGAGCAAGAAAGTCATCTCTATATATATCCAAGCATCCATTATAATATACATCATATGTACAACAATGGCCTCTAGGGCATATACATAACTAACAAAAATTATATAAAAATAAAAATAAAAAAAGATGAGCACGTTTAGCATTTATTTTCCAAACACAAATGTTCCATATTGAGTTCGGGTGATTCATATGATTTGTTAATCGGAGGTTCTCTCGTTTTGGAGCGAGTGGTAATTAACGACAGTTTAGTCTGTGGCTGCCGGAAATTAGGATCTCATTATCAATAAACTCCCGCCTGCCTAAGACAGGGGGAATCTGTATAGCATTTGACAAGCAAGCGTATTCCTATCTAAATAAGGTGGAAAAAAACAATCTGCAACTGTGTTATGGATATATTTTTGTTGATTTTATCAGTTTTATATAGCCGATGCTGGCTGATACTGTGTTATGAATGCTATTATTGTTGATGTTATTTTTTTTATTTAGCCGATGTTGATGTCAAAAATTGTTGATGTTTTCTTGATGATGTTAGAAGTTATATGAAAGTGATAAGAAATTACTGACACGTTATTAGAAATTACATGCAACTGCCTAGAAATTATTTGCAACTTATTAGAAGTTACAGGCAACTGCTTAGAAACTACTTGCTGCTTACAGGAAAGTTATTAGAGCTTACTGGCAACTTCTTAGAAGTTACAGGCAATTTATTAGAAGTTACAGGCAACTTATTAGAAGTTACATGCAACTGCTTAGAAATTTCAGGCAAGTTATTAGAAGTTACATGCAGGTGCTTAAAAATTACAGGCAACTGCTTAGAAATTATATGCAGTTTATTAGAAGTTACATGCAAGTTATTAGAAGTTAGAGGTATCCGCTTAGAAATTACACGCAACTGCTTAGAAATTACATGCAGTTTATTACAAGTTATAGGCAAGTTATTAGAAATTACAAGTAATTACTTAGAAGTTACATGCAGTTTCTTAGAAGTTACATGCAGTTTATTAGAATTTATAGACAACTGCTTAGAAATTACATGCAACTGATTAGAATTTAAAGGTAACTTATTACAAGTTACATGCAACCGCTTAGAAATTACATGCAGCATATTAGACGTTACATGCAAGTTATTAGAAATTACATGTAACCGCTTAGAAGTTACAGGCAACAGCTTAGAACTTCCATGCAGCTTATTAGAAGTTACATGCAACTTATTAAACCTTACAGTTACCTGCATAGAACTTGTAACGACTCTGTTTATAATGTACAAAATCTGTTTAAAGTTAAAGTACTAAATGGAGTATTTACAATCCTAAGTATGCTATAAGTATTTAATTTGTTTAAGAACAGTAAGAAAGCACTTGTAGCTTATTGGTAAAGTCTTGCACTGCTGTGACATAGCCCCTGTGTTCAAATCCCTGCATCGAAATATTATTTTTAATGATTTTTCTTTTAAACTTTTTGGAAGCCCAATAGTTTACATGTGCAATACACGTAAAAATGAAAAGTCACTAAAATCAAACATGTGGAAAATGTTATATGTACTGAACATGACACGTGGCTTCAATCCAAGCACCCCACCCCCACCATCGACTGGCGAAGGAGCCTCTGGGGCCGGCACCGCTGGGCCAGACCGTAGTAAATGCCCCCCTTTTTTTACGCTAACCCGCCTCCCCCCACTAAATGCCCCCCTTTTTTTACGCTAACCCGCCTCCCCCCACTACTCCTCTTCTGTTTGAATTCCCTGCAAATATCCAAAGAATTAAAATGAGCTTTAAAACAAAATTTTAATGCATTTTAATTCTCATTTTTAATACCCTAAATCCTAATTCTATCTTATAAATACCACCCCACACCCTAGCCCTCTCTATTCTGAAATCTATCTTCAAAGCTCTCAAATTTTTCCAAGTCCAAATAGTTGTACAAGTGGAGTTAGCCAAAGGTTACCTTCCGGCGACAACTTGGCACAAATCCGGCGACACCGCGACTCCATGAAGTTCACAACTTGTTCATATACCTCTCCTCTCTTCTCCAAACCAGTAAGTTCCTTCTCCACTTCTCTCTTCCTATTCTAAATGATCTTTTATTAAAACTCGTCGGAAGTGGAGTTATTCCGAATTTCGATTCTAATTTCATTAAAAACCTAACTTTTTTTTAACAACAAATCAACCATCTCTTTATATCTTGTTTAGTAACCATAAAACAACATTTAGAACAAGTTTCAATTCAAAATAAAATGCTATGCAACTTGTATTACACTTTTTCGTTTAAATACCACAAAGTTTACCTACGACATTACTTCATCATATTGCTCATATTACCTTTAGAAAACCCACGAGGTAATGAACTACCTCATCACAACACTGATCATGACATAACACGATGGCTTGAAAACAATATTTTTGTGGTTAAGAAGAATTACAGTTAAATACCATAAACTATCAAAACCGTATTTTTTAAAATTGTTTTAATCAAATTCCATATGATACAACCCATTTTGGGGAATACGATTTGGTTAGTGTGGGTTATCGCACATTCATTGGATTAGTATGGCGAGATGAAAACCTCCTCACAGAGCATACGATCTCGATAGAATTTTTATTATTACAATTCTTAAGAAAACGTGATTTCTATTAATAAATGAATTCTATTTTTAATAAATATATATATATATATATATGTAAATATTATCAAAATATCTATTTTAAATATATAATATGTTCCATATTTTCTAAATCAAAAGAAAAGAACCACAAAAGTTCATGAAAATGCCATCAAGAAATCAATACAAGTCAATTTACATGAAAATACCATATACTATTCAATTTAGGTTTATATCCACAAGAATATCTCATCTTATAAAAATTACATCTATGAAAACCCTAAAGACGATAAATAAATACTTGAGGTATATTTTGAAAATATATCAAAACTGTTTTTCATAAAACCCCCTCAAGTTATATTAATTTACAATAAGGACCCTAGTAAATATAAGTTTAAGCGGGACCAATTCTCTTGAGCCTCAGGAAGCCGGAGAAAGTGGGTGCTTGCCTATTTAAGGTAGACAACTAAAAACGGGGTTATCAATACGGTAATTGTCTTGGAAAAATGCACAAATCCTGCCGTCCATATGCAGCAGTTACCGATAACTTCAAAACTAATTCAGGATTTCAATTCTGTTAAATGTCTGACTTAGTCAGAGTCTCAGTCTAATCTGAAATCAATCCATCCATGAATACAATTCAAATATAATTCCAATATAATATGAATCCATTTATACCAGAATACAATCTTTATCAACATGACTTGATTTGACCAATCCATGGATATACATTGACTTGTCTATATGACTATCCATTTACATTCTTTCTGTTTACATGAACAATTGATATCATGGTTTCGACAAGTCTTATATCTGCAAATGATCTATAAAACAACACAATAAAAATTACGAGGCTTTTAACGGGATAGATTGGTACGAAATGTATTAGAAGTGGCACGAGACTGTTACCATAATACACATAACCTGAATATCTGTGTTGTTGTTCCGTGGCTTAACGGTTCCTTGTGCTCCGTATACCTTAGTCCATGGGGAATGTTGGACTCCTCTCGTATACACTGATGCATTCTGTACTAAGCTACAAAAAACCGCGTTAACAAAATAATCATACATTATACCAGATATATTCTCTTTACCTGTTCATTCTATTACTATCTCTCTTTGGGACTTACCGAGCGATTGTTCGCTAACGACATTACTTTTCTATTCTTTCTTTAGAATATTGTCAGGAGGACCCGACTCTCTAGAGATTGAGCCCAGCTCAGAAAACTTGGAGAAGTTCTTAGAAAATCCGGAGCTTTAGTCACCTGTATATAATTTTACATTCAGTTCATGCCATTGTTTAGCCATTGCTTTCCCTATTGTATTTACTTTTCAGTTGCATTGTTAAAAATGTTTAATAAATAAAAAGTTGTTGTTCTTTTACATCTTATGTCTTTCTTGTGCACATTTACATTATATTGCTTATTTATGCTTAGCGTGTTTACTTCTGAGTAAATACGTCGCGGGCCTTGTCGTGTCTCTTTACCGTACACCGGGAAGCGGGGCGTAGCAGGTTTTGTTGGCTGCCCATGCAGGTTCGTTCTGCATGGAACCTTACCATGCAAGGTCAGTTCTGCATGAAGTCCTAAGCAATATAACACAAGAATTATAAGACTCAGCAATTAAACATTCTTACATTTCATATTCTTTGAATCTATCATAACCCTATTTTTCCTTCAAGGTTATGGATTCTCCCAACAACACGAGTACAAACGTCAACAACACACCACCACCTCTTCCACTTACACCTACCGTTGTAGCTCCGATCAATGAGCAGACGGTACTGCTCGAGGCAATTAAGAGCCTCCTGGAAGGACAGCAGCAACAGACTGCCATACTAATGAACCACCTAGAAGCGGAAGCACCGGGAATGAAGCAATTCTGGGCATTGCATCCGAAACAATTTTCTGGAAAAAAAGAGCCCTTTGAAAGTTGAAGAATGTGCTCAATCAATTGAGGAAGATTTGGCGGCAGCACATGTGTCAGACATTGCTTGGATAAGGGTTGCGAAGCTGCAACTTACTGATAATGCCCGAGTATGGTGCAAGGCGGAAGAAAGCCGTCTTACCCAGCCGATCGAATGGAAGACATTTCGCGACATGTTCGACTTGAAGTATTTTATAGAGACTGCTCAATTTGACATGGAGTAACAATTCATCCACTTACAACAAGGCTCTATATGGAGCAAATCTGTGGATGAGTATGATACCGAGTTCACTATGTTGAGCAGGTAAGACATGTCTCAAATATTCGATTTTCTAATAACACATACTACACAGGTAACACAAGACCATAGCAGGTTCGCGGCATACCTCATACCGACTGCTGAGATAAGGGCCAGACAATTTCAGCAGAGGTTGGACCCGGAGATCCAAGCTGCTCTAGTTACAGGGGATTTCCAAACCCACGATTTGGCTCTGAGAGCTGCCCGTCGATACGAGGCAGTAGTGAAGAAGAAGGGCATACCTCAATCTTCCAGTATGAAGCGCCCTGCTACTCAGATAGTAGGAGGAGCCTCTTCCAGGCCACCGTTTGTACCAAGAAGACCAGGAGTAACTTTTAACCGGCCCAGTCGATATTTTTGCACCTACTGCAGGAGGGATGGACACCTGGCGAAGGATTGCAGGCGTGCTAATCGTCTCTGCTTAATCTGTGGCTTATCCACACATGATATTGGGTCTTTTCCTCGTCGACTCAATCCGAACTCTACACCCAGACCAGCAATCACTTACCCGCAGCGGCCAGCTATCCAAGCACCTGCACCATGTCTTGCTCTCCCAGCTCCACCTTCTCGTGGACCTACTGCACCTCCTCCTCGTCAGTTCCATCAAGCACAAAGGAACTTACCTCAAGTACAGAGGAACGGACAGAGGAATGCACCTCCAGCAAGGAGGAATGTACCGAGGCGACAGGCTTTCACAATAACCGTGGAAGAAGCTGAAGCCACTGGCCAAGTCATCACTGGTAACTTCCTATCTTTCAAATTTGTTCAATACTTGTTTACATCCATATATCTTTTTTTATACCTAAAACATATCCCACATAATTTAGGTACGATCTTAGTAGCCTCACTTAGCACTCTTCGATACTGGAGCATCTCATTGCTTTATATCGCAATGGTTCGTCCAAACTCATGCGATTCCAATCAAACCGCTCGTATCCAACTGGAATGTCAGTTCAGGGAACGACGTTCTAAAGGCAACAATGGGATACGAACTGTGTCCAGTAGTCGTCTGCAGTAGAGAATTCTATGCTGACTTCAAGGTGCTGGATGTACCAAATTTCGATGTCGTTTTGGGTATGGATTGGCTAAGAACTTTCTACGATACCATCGAATGTCGTCAAAGGAGGGTAGTGTTCGAGATTCCAGACCATCCGGTCTTTTATTTCAAAAGTAGAGACCATACCCTGGAGCCTAGTACCTACAAAGAAAAATCGAAGAAGGCAGTGATTGCAACTCTACAACCAGGAGAAGTTAAGCCAGAGGTAGTTCGAGAGTTCGACGACGTATTTTTTGAAGACATATCAGGTTTGCCTCCGGATCGAGCTCTTGAATTAGGAATTGATTTAGTACCTGGTGCGCTACCGATGATCAAAGAATCGTATCGATTAAGCCCTGAAGGTTTGAAGGAGGTCCGTACTCAGCTGGACGAACTTCTGCAGAAAAGATGGATCTGTCCTAGTACTTCAAGTTGGGGATCTTCAGTTTTGCTTGTGAAGAAGAAGAAAGGTTCATACAGAATGTGCATTGATTATAGAGTTTTGAACGAAGTCACGATAAAGAACAAGTATCCACTTCCGCAAATCGACGATCTGTTCGATTAGCTAAGTGGGTCTTGCGTTTTCTCCAAATTAGATCTTCGTTAGGGTTATCATCGAGTGAAGGTCAAAGAGTCTGATATTCCGAAGATGGCATTCATGACTCGCTATGGACATCATGAGTTTCTCGTGATACCATTTATAGTGACCAATGCACTAGCCATATTCATGAATCTGATGAATCAAGTTTTCCGAGAGTACCTAGACAGGTCCGTTGTCGTATTCATCGACGAAATCCTGGTGTATTCCAAAAATCGGAAAGAGCACGCCGAACATCTATGAATTGTCCTGAAGACTTTATGACAGCATCAACTCTATGCCAAGTACAGTAAGTGTGAGTTTTGGCTAGAATAAGTTGGATTTCTTGGACATATCGTTTCAGGTGAAGGAATCTCTATGGATCCAGCTAAAGTATCAACAGTAAGTGAATGACCGACACCAAAGACAGTGAAGGACATTCAAAGTTTTTTTAGATTAGCGGGATACTACTGAAGATTTATTAAAGGATTTTCGAAGATTGCAACACTCCTGACCAAGCCCACACGTAAAGATGAAGAATTCATGTGGTCAAAAGCACGCGAACAAGTTTTCGTAGAACTCAAGTCAAGATTGACAACAACGCCCATTCTCGTAATACCGGACCAATCTGGAGGTTTCATAGTGCATTGCGATGCATCCGGTAAGAGATTAGGATGTGTTCTACATTAGCACGGTAAAATTGTAGCTTATGCATCAAGGCAGCTGAAAGTTCATGAGCGCAACTATCAGACACATGATTTGGAGTTGGCAGCCATTATCTTTGCACTCAAGATTTGGCGCCATTATCTTCTTGGAGAATGGGTAGATATCTACACAGAACAAAAAAGTCTGAAGTTTGTATTTACTCATAAAGAGTTGAATATGCGGCATAGATGATGGTTAGAACTTATGGCAGACTTCGACATCAAGCTATAATAGCATCCAGGGAAGGTGAATGTACTACCTGATGCACTTAGTCGCCAACCACTATCAATGAATCTCACCGCACACTGGAAGCAACAGCAAGATTTGCATCAGATGGTGTCACTCCCCGCTTCCTAGTATACGGGCAGAGGACTCAACGAGGCCGCTACCTATTTACTCTAAAGTAAACACGCTAAGCATATCTAAGCAATATAAGTAAAATGCACAAGAGAAAATGACAATAGATATAATTGAACAACAACTTTATTTATTAACATTCTTTTTACAATACATCTGGAAAGGTAAATACATGGAATGAAAGCAATGCCTAAACAGTGGCATAACAGAAATGTAAAGGAAATGTACAAATGAAACTAAAGCTCTGGATCATCAGCAAACTGGTCCAAGTATTCGCTGCTGGGCTCGATCTCCAGTGAGTTCGAATCACCTGACGAAATTCCAAAGAAGAAGAAAGAGAATGTCGTCAGCTAACAAATCGCTCGGTAAGTCCCGTAGATAGATAAGAATAGAATAGGCAAAATAGAGTATATCTGTTTATTGTTGTTATTTAGTGTTAACGCTGTTGTTTGTAGCTTGGTACAGAAGAGGCCAGTGTATACGAGAGAAGTCTCACTATACCAGAGACTACAGTATATGGAGTACAAGGAACTGTTCAGCCACGGTATAACGGCAATAGAGATTCAGGTTAGGTGTCTTATGTTTGCAGTCTCGTGCCACTTCTAACACCTTCCGTACCAATCTACCCCTTATAAACCCCGCGATGTCTTGATTTGTGTTGATTGTATTGTATTGTCTTGCAAATTGTATAGATGGAAGACTTGCCGAAACTATGATATCAGTAATGGAACGGATATAATGGATGAACATGTAAATGGAATATATCCATGGTTCGGTTCGGTCAATACAGATTGATATAGATTTAATAGATGCATTCATATTGAATCATGTTGTATTGTAGTTTGTACTTGAATCACATTCAAGTCAGATTAACTATATTGAGACTTAGTCTGAGTCAGACAATTAGAAAAGAAATTGAAGTCCTGAATTATTTTTTGGTGCTATCAGTAACTGCTGCATATGGACGGCAGGATTTGTGTCATTTTCAAATACAATTACCGTGTTGATAACACCGTTTGTCAAGTTGTCTAACTTAAATAAGCAAGCACCCATATCTCCGGCTCTCTTAGGCTCAAAAGACTGGTCTTGCTTAAACCTATGTTTACTAGGGTCTTTATTGTAATTTAGCATAACTTGAAGAGGTTTTATGTAAAAATAATTTTGTATAATTTTCAAAATACACCTCAAGTATTTAATTATCATCTTTAGGGTTTTCATTAATGTATATTTTATAAATGTGACATTTCTAGTGAATAAAACCTAATTTCATAATATATGGTATTTATTTGTAATATGGATGTTGTTTTGAATTATCATGCTAGTTTCATGTAATATTTGAATTCTTTTCTTGAGTTTTGGAACATGGAATAATATATATATTTAAAATAAGTATTTTGGTAATATTTATATATACATATTTAATGAAAATAAATTTATTTATTTTCTTGTAAAAATCTCATTTTCTAAAGAAAAATGTATAAAAATTCCATCGAGATCGAATGCTCCTTGCGGAGGTCTGCATCTCGCTCTAATAAACCCGAGAATGTGCGATAATCCGCACCATCCCAAACGGGGTCTCCAAAATGAGTTGTAGAGGCGCAATTGCATGGAAAGTTAAATACATTTTTTAAAGAAAACGGTTTTATAAGTTAGAGGCATTTTACTGTAAAGTCGTATTTTCCAAAATCTATGTTCCCGAATATAATCGTGCTATGTTAGAGATGTGTGTTGTGATGAGGTAGGTCGTTACCTCTTGAGTTTTCTAAGGTAATAAAGTGTAAAAAGGTATAAGTGTCGAAATGAAACTTGAATGTATTTTATTGTAAAAGTGAAATAAAACTTGCTACGGTTTTTATTTTAATGTCAAACTTATTCTATTGTTAATGTTAATGATTACTAAACAATATATCAAAAGTTGTAAGTTTGTTATTAAGAAAAAGTTTTATTTTTAAAAGAAAAGAAAATCGGAAGCCGGATAACTCCGCTTCCGACACGTTTTAAGAATGAATAGTTTGGGAATAGCAAAAGAGAGATAGAAGGGGGACATACTGGCTTGGAGTCAAGAGGGGAGAGAGAGGGTCCTAAAGAGAGCTTCGGGGCATCGTTTCGTCGCCGGGATCTCCTCGGAAGTTCGACGGAGCTTCGCCCTTTGTTAACTCCACCTGCATACAAATAGAACTTGGAATTTTTTTGTAGAGTTTTTGTAGGAAATTTCAGTGTGAAAGGGTGTAAAAATAGAGTGGGTATTTATAGGGAAAATTAGGGTTAGGGTGTGATAAATTTGAGAATTATAATGTATTAAAACATGGAGTAATGCAAAGTTTTAATTCTCTGGAAAATACAGGAAAACAAACAGTCAGGGGTTAACAGGGGGAGTCCAAGGGTTGCCAGGCTTAAAGAAAATTAGGGTTTGGGCTTCACAAAACCGGCGGCGCCGGCCCAAGATGGATTCTTGCCGGTCGGATCAATGGGGTAGGGGTTCGGATTGAGGCCATGTGTCCAGGTCAGTCTGAATACTAATTTGCACATGTTTGTTTTAAGTGTGACTCTTGGTTTTACGTGTTGTGCACGTGTAGATTTTTGGGCTTCTAAAAGATTAAAAGAATTTAAAATAAAAAGAATGTGTGGCTGATGGGATTTGAACTCTGGTGCTTTGGTTCAGCAGTGTAAGGTCTTACCAGTGAACTACAAGCTCCTTCTTGCTGTTCTAAATCAAAACAAATACTTATAGTCTTCACAGGAATTGTAAATACCCTAATTGCATATTAACTTTAAATGAATTTTATGTAGACTAAAATTGGAGTTGTTACAGTCTACCCTCCTTAAAAAAATTTCGTCCTCAAAATTTACAATTTTTTTTAAGGACTAGTGTACAAATAAGTGAGGATATCTTGCACGCATCTCGTCTTCTTTTTCCCATGTTGATTCTCCTGGGGTGTCTCTGTAGGGCTCCTATGCACGACAACAAGGTTTCGGGAGGCATCATCCATACCATTTTCAAAATTTTGTCATACTAAAGAACTCTAACCTAGGATGTTTAACTAGAGAATCATACGAAACATATTGTAAACTACTTTACAACTAAGTGATCTAGGAATACAACCTTTGTAGACCGGTCCTTCACTTCAATAGCTGCGTGTAGTAGTCTCTTCGCTCTAATTAGTGATCTTCGGGACTCTAGCATGGCTTCACAAGATGAAAGGAACGAGATTGCGCAAAGTCTTCGAGACCGAAGATGATCTTGTTCCCGCCAAAAATTTCTGCGCAAAAGAGTCCAAGGTATCAAATGGCAGCGATACGCTTAAGAAAATGCGGACCAGTATCTTCCGGCCTGTATTTTGATAAACTCCCCAATGAAGAACTGTTAAATTATGATGGTATTGAAAACATCTCGAAAAAACCTTCGATTTGATATATTATGGGCCTCATAATTCATCCGGGATCAAAAGTTATGAGCAAATGTCTATGCACATGTGATCTAAGAAAGAAGATGCGAAACAGTATTTTCCGAGCTGTATTTTGACAAACTCCGGAATGAAAATCAGCTAAATTCTGATGGTATTGAAAGCATCTTGAAAAGACCTTCGATTTGATATATTATGGGCCTCATAATTCATCCGGGATCAAAAGTTATGAGCAAATGTCTATGCACATGTGATTTAAGGAAGAAGATGCGAACCAGTATTTTCCGAGCTGTATTTTGACAAACTCCGGAACGAAAAGCAGCTAAATTCTGATGATATTGAAAGCATCTCGAAAAGACCTTCGATTTGATATATTATGGGCCTCATAATTCATCCGAGATCAAAAGTTATGAGCAAATGTGTTATACACGTGTAATCTAAAGTAATGCTCTACTACATGGGGAATGCATTTTTTTAGTCCCACATCGGGAAAAGGAGAGCTGGTTTCTCTACCACTCCCATATAAATAAGAGGGGATACCTCTTAGAAAGGGGGAGTAAAAATCCTCAAAGGATTCAATACTCAAAGGAGCTTAGTTCTCCAAAGGAGCTTAGTTCTCCAAGATAGGAGCTTGCTCCTCCATAATGCGCATATGCGCAAGCGCCATGTGCGCTACGTGCAATGCACGTGCGCACCACATGAGAATATTTAATAATATTAAAAGGAGCTTGTTCTCCATATATAGAAGCTTTGCTTCTCCTCATAATGCGCACGTGCGCCACGTGCAACGCACGTATGCCCGCCATGCGGCACCACGTGCAACGCACGTGCGCACAACAGATAGTGATGAACCTCTGGTTCTCTGAGACAGAAAGAAAGAAAAGATTTTCTTTTCTCTTCTTTGATCTAAATTTAGATCATTAAAAAGTGCTCTGCACTCATTTTCTTGAATCCAAAAGATTCTTGGTGCTTTGCACTATTTGAAGGGCCAGGCCCAAATCAAAATGACCTGACAGGCCAAAATAAATTGCAAGGCAATAAATGGGCAGAGCCCAAATAAATTGATGCTTTGCATCCTTTATATAAGAGCAGAGCCCAAATAAAATTGATACCTTGCATCATTCCTAAAAGGGTAGAGCGCAAAACAAATTGATACTCTGCATCCTTTCTGGGCAAGGCCCAAATAAAAATAAAAAAAAAAGAAATGCAATGCAAAAGCAAATAAAATGTTGAACATTTCAACTGGACTTAGCCCAATTTTGGCCATAAGTCCTTAAATTAAATTGACTGAGCAAAATGGCTCTCCTAAATCAATCTACATCCGGTTCGAGGGTACATCTCCGAACTCCTTTGACATCCGTCGTTGTAATTCCTCAACGACGTCAAAGAGGTGACGGGTCCCAACGACCACACATCGATATGGACTGCGGGGTCCTTAAACTCGTGGACCGAGATGTCCCTAAACTAATATTGGACAGAGACGTCCTTAAACTAATATCGGACCGAAACGTCCTTAAACTAATATCAGACCGAAACGTCCTTAAACTAATATTGGACCGAGACGTCCTTAAACTAATGTTGGACCGAGACGTCCTTAAACTAATATCGGACCGAGATGTCCTTAAACTAATGTTGGACCGAGACGTCCTTAAACTAATATCGGACCGAGATGTCCTTAAACTAATATTGGACCGAGACGTCCTTAAACTAATGATGGACCACTATGTCCCTAAACTGGCATCGGACCGAAATGTCCCTAAACTAATGACGGACCACCACGTCCCTAAACTGGCGATGGACCGAAATGTCCTTAAACTAATAATGGACCACTACGTCCCTAAACTGGCATCGGACCGAAACGTCCCTAAACTAATAATGGACCACTACGTCCTTAAACTGGTATCGGACCGAGACGTCCCTAAACTAATAAGGGACCACTACGTCCCTAAACTGGAACAATAGAGCCAATTGCTCTTTTGCCGGATCTAAACGATCCCGTTTAAGTTGATCTTAGCCCCAAATACGGCTAACGTATCCTTAAGCACTTAAATGGACTATAAAACCCTCAATCAGCTTTGGTTCAAGGGTACATCTCTGAGCTCCTCTGACACCTATCGTTGTAATCCTTCAACGATGTTAGAGAGGTGATGAGCCCCGATGGCCATAAATTAAATGAATCACCACGTCAGGTTGATCTTAGTCCAAAGCAAGACTAATGTATCGTTGACGAATGTTTAAGTTGATCTTAGTCGCAACGCAACTAATGCATCCTTAAACTAAAAACACCAAACCCAAATCTAAGTAAATACGGATTTGGACTAATCCACGCCCTACGGGCGACGGCATTACTCAGTCTCCGTATACAATCCACGGGCAGCCACAAACAAAACAAACACACACGACACGAAGTGAAATTCTGAAGAAGGAGAAAGTTGTTACCGCAAAGCGGTAGCGTAATTAACTGCAGGGGCTTGCGCCTGCAGGGAAGAGCGTCCCCACAATCAAAAACCCCTCAAGCGAGGGGGAATCTGACAAAGTCTGCTACATCGGCCGCATCCGTCTAAACCTTCGATACACGGTGCCATAAATCAACTTGGCATCTTCGAAGAGGTGGACGGATAAAAACCATATAGCATCTGCCCCGAACCTCAGGCACGTGACGTCCTAACGTCGCTGGCCGCCGTTCGGAGGGGAACAGATTCTGGCACGCCCGGTGGGACCTCTTCCTCTTTCCACTCCACACTTCGTGTGTCGTGTTCGCGAACAAATCGCGGTTTGCTGTGATTGCCTGTGGATTCAAGGTACTAAAATTTGGTGTCTTGCTTTATGCATAAAACAGAAAATCGATGGCTTCGAACTGCACCGCCCGCAGCGATAACTCTCGCTCCGTCATTGCTGGAGGAGTGACTTATGGGCCCCAAGTGGCCTCCCTTTTCAAAATGCCGGTGGAGCAGATGGCTCAAGCCACCACTGGACTATTTTTTGGGACCATGCTCCCACCAATGAGCTTCAACGCCCCAATGACATTGCAAGAAGCTCCAAAGAAGTCGGTCTTCGATCGACTTACCACTGCCGTGACCCCTCTCAACGGGTCGTCCAACTCCACTGCTTCAGTTTTTAACAGATTAGGCCAGAGCTATAACAGGCTCATGAAGAAGCCTGCCATACCAGAAGGCGTTATCCCGAAGCGGATAGCCATTCCAACTCACGTTCCTGGCAAAATCACCAAGGTTGCTTCCCATGTTCAGAAGTCCGCTTCTGACAAGTTGGCCGTCCCCGTTCAACGGACGTCGATCTTTAAAAAGCTGGTACCAGTATATTCTGACCAACACAGGGGGCACGAGGAGGTCACCCCTATAGCTGAAACAACTCCATCAGCACGACATGCCCGACGTCGCTACTGGCGCCGAGTGAGGAAGGCTGGGGGCAACTCCCCCTCTGGACTTACTCCGTCAGCTCCGATGGTAAGGATCGATGCTGCTGTTCCAACCAAGAATAACTTTGAACTGCTCAACAAGATGCGCAGAAACTCTCCTACTGCGATGTTGAAACGAACTCCTTCACCTGTGGAGATTACTCCAGAGAAGAAGCTAGAGCAACCCCCTCAACTGCTGTCCTCTAAAATTTACAAGGTCTGGCGACAGGTCCAGGAGTCAATGATTAATGAAAACTATCTTCATCGATAGAAAAAGACAGAGGTTCGGCAAATGAAAGATTACTCTGTCAAGCCAGAAGAAGCAACGGCTACTCGGGTGTCTGCTGCAGCGACACCCTCAACGCCAATCACTCAAAAGAAAAAGAGGCCGCAAAAAGCCCCTGTGAACAAGGCACACCATAAAAGCGCTGGACACAAACGCCCCAAGTCTGGGGGCATGGTAGTGCACACTGTTTATATGGCTTCTGGAAAGGAGGAAAGCCGCACTTCTACGGGCCACCGACCGCTCACCCGATCCGTGACGAAAGCCCAGGAGCAACAACAAAAGCTTCAGGAAATGATGACTACAATGGCTGCACTCACTGAGCCAAAAGAAAGCTCTGAAACGTCTTCGGATGAGCGTCAAGAACAAGAAACCGACGCTGACTTTTTACGCAGAGTCCTCGAAAAGAGGGACAAAGAAGCTGCAGAGCAGGCGGCTAACATAAAGCAGATGGCGCTCCTCTTCAAAGATATGGTAGGGATGATGTTACAGCCGGACCCTCCTGCTGAAGATCCACCGATCGTCCTTGAAGACGACAGGGGAGAAACGTCAAATCATCCGCCGGCTCTGTCAACAGCCAAGGAGGAGGCAATCTCCAAAGTTGACCTAGACGAATATATAGCTCAGCAGATCCGGGTTCATCAGGCGAATGAAGCGGCTGGGCAAATTGTTAGAACCGGACGACCATATCCGGGCTGGTATGACCAAATCAATTACCCGCCAGGATATACGATCCCTAAATTCCACGTATATAAAGGGACAGGGAATCCGCATCAGCATGTCGCTCAATTCAGGGCCTTATGCGGCAATACTGGAGGCGATGACAAATTGTTGCTATGTCAATTCGTCGGCAGCTTAGCAGAAACAGCCTTTGAATGGTATTCGGAGCTGCCTAACGACTCTGTCAAAACATTTGCAGAGATGGAACTGCTGTTTACGCAAAGATTCACGAGTGCTAGTGAACGCACCCCGATAACAGCACTAATAAATGCTAGGATAAGGCCAAGCGAAACGTGAGTTCAATACGCAACACGATGGCGGAACCTATGGTCGAAATGCGAACAACGCATAGAAGAGGCACCTGCGGTAGGCATGTTTGTGGGCACTCTCGATCCGCAGGCGACCATCTCACAATTCATGATGTTCTTCAGGCCGACCACCTTCCAGGCCTTGATTGACAAATTAGCCCAAATGGGCCAGATGGGCCATAGACCGTCTCCTCCAAAATCAGATTCCCGAGATGAGAAAGGAAAAGGGAAAGCGATCGTCGTCGCCAATGCTCAACAACACTCGAGCAACTCAAAGCCGGTCGTTCGCCAAAGCAACGCGCGTCCATGCCCATCCCTCGAAGAGAGGCTAGGACGTTCTTACTCGTTTCCTCAGAATAAAACGAGAAGACTGTTTGAGCTGGCAGTGCGTAACAGACTCATCAATCTGCCGAGTCCAAAGCGTCTGTCGCAGCCAGGCGATCTTAATAATCCCAATTATTGCCCTTACCACTAAACGGTAAGTCACCCGATTGAGGATTGTTTCGTCTTTAAGGGATGGATCGAGGATCAATACCTACAAGGCAAGTTCGCTTTGTCTGAAAGCTGGAAGGTGAACCCACCACAGCCGCATACTCCAAAGAAGACAAACACGCCGGGGGAAACTTGTCATGTGATCTCTCACTCATTGGCAGATAATAAAGAGGCTCCTTGCGCCGAGAAAACGAGGGCAGACCCTGAAACAGAAATTCCGCAGCCATCAGACGAGTTGATCGATGCCTTCCTAAATGAAATTCATCTGAAAGCAAAAGCCAATCAAGAGCATGAAATGGCCATACTGGAAAGAGCCAAGGTATTCCCGTCAAATCAAAAGCCATACACTGCGGGTAAAAATAAATTCAAGACGAGGAAACGGTTCGCCAAAGCTCTATCAGTAGGAATGAAGCTACCGCCCTCCGAAGAAAATCCTTTCTCTGAGGTAGAGATGCACCCTAACTTCTGTTTATATCATCAGAAGATCATACATCCTACCGAAGACTGCGAGTCCTTTAACTGTTGGTGGCAAGGGTATGTCGCTCAAAAGCAACACTTCGACAGGACAAAGTGTGAAGCTTGTGGACATCGGAAAAATGCGATATATGAGCGCAAAAGAGCCACCGCCGACTGTCATATAGCCGACTTCAAGGGATCACAAATTATCACCTTTGGAAGCGACTCTGACGAAGAAGCTAGCCCCAACTCTTCCCTCGGGGAATCTATTTCAAAAATAAAGGAATTAAGAAGCTGCGAGAACGTTCAGCCATGCAATCGCATGCTACTCGGAAAGAATCCCGGCCCTGCAAACAACGGAGCGTACAAAAAGGATAAAAGAAAAGGAAAAAAAGGCCCTCGTCGCCAGCGCTCACCAACAATCAGGTGACCCTAGACCGGTTGCTCGCCAAAGCAACAAGCAGCAATCCCTCCAAGAAAAATTGAAGCGTCCTTACTCGTTTCCGTAAGATAAAACAAAGGGACTGTTCGAGCTGGCAGTGTGCAACAGACTCATTAATCTGCCGAGTCCAAAACGTCCGTTATGGCCAGGCGATATTAATAATCCTAATTATTGCCCTTACCACCAAACGGTAGGTCATCTGATCGAGGATTGCTACGTCTTCAAGAACTGGGTTGAAGACCAATACCAACAGGGCAAGTTCGCGTTGTCCGAAATTTGGAAAGTGAACCCACCACAACCGCATGCTCCGAAAAATATGGACACGCCGTGGGCATCATGCTCATTCATAGAGAAAGCCTAACGGACCACTACGTCCTAAAACTGGATAACGGACCGAAACGTCCTTAAACTAACAACGGACCGAGATGTCCTTAAACTAATGACGGACCGCAATGTCCTAAAACTTGCAAATAACCGAAACGTCGTTAAACTACTCCCAACCCGCAGCATCTTCAGGCTGACGTTAAAAAAAATAAAATAAAAATAAAAAATAATAATAACGGTATGTCCACAAGAAAAATGGGCACGGATGAAAACCCGAAGGGGCTCCGTGAGTAAAAACAGCAGGGCTACCGGCGAGTGTTCGTGAAAACCCGAAAGGGCGCGACCTCGTTTGAAAAAAAAAAAGAGAAGAAGAAAAGAAAAGAAAAAAAAAGAAAAAAAAAAGAAAAAAAAAAGAGAATAAAAAAAACGGTATGTCCACAAGCAAAATGGGCACGGATGAAAACCCGAAAGGGCTCCGTGAGTAAAAACAGCAGGAGTACCGGCGAGTGTTTGTGAAAACCCGAAAGGGCGCAACCTCGTTGAGAAACACTTATAGGGTCCTCTCGACCCTGTAAGGAGAAACCACCTGCGTGAGATCCTTACGACTCACAAAGGAACAACACACTTAGGGATCCCCACGATTCCTAAGGAGAAAATACACTTGCGAGATCCTCACGACTCGTAAGGAGAACTCTCTTGTGGGACCCTTACGGCTCATAAGATTTGAAAGTCTTAAGTTACAGAGGCCTAAATCTGTGCTTAAGCAACCCCCACAACTTTCGACATTGCCCTACAAGTGGTCCGATATTGGCCCTTGTATACAATCCACGGGCGCGAATAAACATTTCCCTAACCAAGTCCCATCCGTGACTGGGGATATGTCCACACGGTGAACAATCCTTGTGAGTCCTCTCGACTCATAAGGAGATAACACTCTTGTAAGATCCTTACGACTTATAAGAGAACATACACTTAGGAATCCTCACGATCCCCAAGGAGAAAACACACCTATAAGATCCTCACGACTTGTAGGGAGAAATACCTTTGTGAGACCCTTACGGCTCATGAAGTCAAAAGCCTTAGCCGACAGGACCCTTAACCCTGTTTACTAAGCCACCTTTGTTCAACATCGACAGAGGCAAATGATGATTCGCTCCTGGCAATATCCCAGTTGCAGCGATGCTGATGCCTAGACCGGTATCAAATTCCAAGTCCTTTTACGGCAAATGATGATTCGCTCCTGGCAATATTCCAGTTGTAGCGATGCTGATGCCTAAATCGGTATCAAATTCCAAGTCCTTTCATGGCAGATGATGATTCGCTCCTGGCAATATCCCAGTTGCAGCGATACTGATGCCTAAACCGGTATCAAATTCCAAGTCCTTTCAAGGCAAATGATGATTCGCTCCTGGTAATATTCCAGTCGCAGCGATACTGATGCCAAGATTGGTATCAGACCCCAAATTCCCTACTCGCAAAAAAAAAAAAAAATGCATACGAAATAGCCGAAATGATGAGGCAACTTGCAAACAGAATCATGAAGTAAAAATGTATGTATACAAAACAGCCGAAACGATTGGGCAACTCGCAATAAAAAGCAGCGAGTAAAAACATAATAAACAGCCGAAATGATTGGGCAACTCGCAATAAAGAGCAGCGAGTAAAAATAAAGTAAACAGCCGAAATGATTGGGCATCGCGAAAAATAGCCGAAATGATTGGGCAATCGCGACCTTCGCGATATAAAAGCTGAAATGATAGAGCATCGCGGGAAAAAAAAAATGAAAGAATGAAACTTTTGCCCTACAGGTGAAATCACATCGATCCCTGTATACAATCTAGGGGCGCAGATAAAGAGGGAACCATACCTTCCCAACAGGCTCCATCAGAAAGCGAAGCCAAATCTCGACGGTTCATAGACAACCTAGAGAAAATCTCGACATTTATCGCAATATTACAGACACGATGTCAACAAATGAAGCAAATGAAGATCCCGAGCTTCAGGGTCTCGACGTCAACATCGACAACTTAGAGACCACCAACGGCGTTTCTCCTTACTCCAACCAGATGCAGACATGACGTCAACAACTGACCTCAGAATCGCAACGAAACGGAACCATGACAAAGTCCCTAGTTTCAAATCTCAATGGCCACGTCTACAGCCTGGAGACCAACAACGGTGTGCCTCCTCATTCCAACAGGACACAGATGTTACACCATCAAGCGGAGCGATGGCAAAAATCCTAGCTTCACCTCAGCATTCGTCTCGATACAGTAGACGCAATGTCAACAACAGCGTTCCTCCGCAGTCCAGCTGGAGGCAGATGCAACGTCAACAAAAGACCTCACGGTCGAAACAAAGCGGAGTAACGGCAAAATCCCAACTCCACCTTAGCATTCGTCTCGTTACAAAAGACGCAATGTCAACAACGGCGTTCCTTCACAGCCCAGCGGGGTGTACATGCAAAGTTAACAAAAGACCCCATGGTCGAAACAAAGTGGAGTGATGGCAAAATCCCAGCTCCACCTCAGCATTCGTCTCAATACACCAGACGCAGTGTAAGCAAATGAAGCGAAGGCCACATTCCTAGCTTCAATGTCTTTACGGTAACTCACATAAAACCGGAAAGACAATAGGAGACCATCTCGCATCAGCACAGAGTGGTCACCACCTTGACGTTCGTCTCGATACAGCAGACGAAATGTCAACCCCAGCGTTCTTCCCCCAA
Source organism: Agapanthus africanus (assembly GCA_030015575.1). Taxonomy (NCBI): domain Eukaryota; kingdom Viridiplantae; phylum Streptophyta; class Magnoliopsida; order Asparagales; family Amaryllidaceae; genus Agapanthus; species Agapanthus africanus. The sequence goes on from CM057337.1 coordinate 946,020,811, forward strand.
CAGGATTTGGACGCGCCAAAGAAAACGAAGCGAAGGCCAAATTCCTAGCTTCAACGTCTTTACGGTAACTCACATAAAACCGGAAAGACAATCGGAGATCATCTCGCACCAGCACAGAGTGGTCACCACCTCAACATCCGTCTCGATACAGCAGACGAGATGTCGACCCCAGCGTTCTTCTTCCAGCAGGGATTCAGACATGACAAGGCAAATGAAGCGAAGGCCACATTCCTAGCTTCAATGTCTTTACGGTAACTCACATAAAACCGGAAAGACAATCGGAGATCATCTCGCATCAGCGCAGAGTGGTCACCACCTTGACGTTCGTCTCGATACAGCAGACGAAATGTTAACCCCAGCGTTCGTCCTCCAACAGGATTTGGACACACCAAAGCAAACGAAGCGAAGGCCACATTCCTAGCTTCGACGTCTTGACGGTAACTCATATAAAACCGGAAAGACAACCGGAGATCATCTTGCACCAGCACAGAGTGGTCACTACTTCGACGTCCGTCTCGATACAATAGACGAGATGTCACCCCAATGTTCGTCTCGACACAGCAGACGCAACGTCATTAAACAAATGGAGCCACGGCAAAATCCCTAGTTCCAAACCTCGACGGTTCACCAGTATCCTAGAGACAACCACGACATTCGTCTCGATACAGAGGACGCAATGCCAGCAAACGAAGCGAAGGCTAAATTCCTAGCTTCAGGGTCTTAACGGCAAGTCATATAAAACCGGAAAGACAATCGGAGATCATCTCGCACCAGTGTGGAGTGGTCACCACTTCGACGTCCGTCTCGATACAGCAGACGAGATGTCACCCCAACGTTCGTCTCGACACAGCAGACGTAACGTCATCAAACAAACGGAGCCACGGAAAAATCCCTAGTTCCCACCGCAACATTCGTCTCGATACAGCAGACGCAATGCCAGCAAACGAAGCAAAGGCCAAATTCCTAGCTTCAGGGTCTTAACGGCAACTCATATAAAGCCCGAAAGACTATCGGAGATCATCCCCACACCAGCGCGGAGTGGTTATGACTCATCGGGGCTCTCCAAAATGAGCCTAACCTCAAGTAAAAAGCGGCATGGCAAATTCCTAGCGCTTGCTCTTCTGACGGTCAAACTGCCAAGGAGGATTGCTTGAAGACGTCTTGTCCAGCCCCCGAAGGGATCAGAGACACGGCAGTCGCAGGGCTACTCGAACAGCACGATTGCCTATCGAGGACTATATCAGCTTATGCGACGGTACGATGACCAAAACCCTAAGTACCACCAACCTTAACGGGCTTCTGTCGTAAAGAGCAGAGGTTAAATGCGACGTTAAGATGTTCTTGCGAGATCTGCTCGATCCGTTTCGACTCGTGAAGAAATTGATGTCTTTGCGAGATTTTCTCGATGCGTCTCGACTCGTGAGATAAAGCCTTAGGCAGTAGGGATTAAAAAACCTGTTTCCTAAGCACTGGGACCCTGCAAGTCGGCCCAAAACGGTCTCTTGCATACTATCCACGGGTCACACTCTCCAAAGTCGAATCTCGATAAGGAGGGAAACAACCGCTTACGGGTCCTCTCGACCCGTAAGAGGGTAAACTCTCTTATAGGATCCTTACGACTTATAAGAGAAAACACACTTAGGAATCCTCACGATTCCCAAAGAGAAAATACACCTACGAGATCCTCACGACTCGTAGGGAGAAAAGTCTTTATGAGACCCTCACGGCTCGTAAAGTTGAAAAGCCTTAGGTGGCAGATCCTACCCCTGTCTCCTAAGCCATCACTGCCCTGCAAGATGGGCCGACCATCTATGGGCCACACTTGCCAAAGCTACATGCCACTGAAATGGAGAACTTACTCATAAGCGTATGAACTACTCCACGCCAGAGTGAGACAAAAAAAGAAATAGAAGGATGCGGCTCATGGAGTTAAGGGTTGGAACTATATCCCTTAAGAGTTGAGATTTGAGTCAATGATAAATGACGACGCTTGTGTCCGCTCGTTATCTTCTCAGATCAAGATTCTGAAAGTGATACATCAACCCAAAACTGGTCATACGCCATGCATAACTCTGCATAACTCTGCACTACTTCACCCACGTACATACTTACGTGGGCAAAGTAGTGGGGGGCATTTGTTCCCGCCAAAAATTTCTGCGCAAAAGAGTCCAAGGTATCAAATGGCAGCGATACGCTTAAGAAAATGCGGACCAGTATCTTCCGGCCTGTATTTTGATAAACTCCCCAATTAAGAACTGTTAAATTATGATGGTATTGAAAGCATCTCGAAAAAACCTTCGATTTGATATATTATGGGCCTCATAATTCATCCGGGATCAAAAGTTATGAGCAAATGTCTATGCACATGTGATCTAAGAAAGAAGATGCGAAACAGTATTTTCCGAGCTGTATTTTGACAAACTCTGGAATGAAAATCAGCTAAATTCTGATGGTATTGAAAGCATCTTGAAAAGACCTTCGATTTGATATATTATGGGCCTCATAATTCATCCGGGATCAAAAGTTATGAGCAAATGTCTATGCACATGTGATATAAGGAAGAAGATGCGAACCAGTATTTTCCGAGCTGTATTTTGACAAACTCCGGAACGAAAAGCAGCTAAATTCTGATGATATTGAAAGCATCTCGAAAAGACCTTCGATTTGATATATTATGGGCCTCATAATTCATTCGGGATCAAAAGTTATGAGCAAATGTGTTATGCACGTGTAACCTAAAGTAATGCTCTACTACATGGGGAATGCATTTTTTAGTCCCACATCGGGAAAAGGAGAGCTGGCTTCTCTACCACTCCCATATAAATAAGAGGGGATACCTCTTAGAAAGGGTAGAGTTAAATCCTCAAAGGATTCAATACTCAAAAGAGCTTAGTTCTCCAAAGGAGCTTAGTTCTCCAAGATAGGAGCATGTTCCTCCATAATGCGCATATGCGCAAGCGCCATGTGCGCTACGTGCAATGCACGTGCGCACCACATGAGAATATTTAATAATATTAAAAGGAGCTTGTTCTTCATATATAGAAGCTTTGCTTCTCCTTATAATGCGCACGTGCGCCACGTGCAACGCACGTATGCCCGCCATGCGGCACCACGTGCAACGCACGTGCGCACAACAGATAGTGCCTTGCACTTGCTATGAACCTCTGGTTCTCAGATAAATAAATAAATAAAAATAGTGCCTTGCACTTGCTATGAACCTCTGGTTCTCAGATAAATAAATAAATAAAAATAGTGCCTTGCACTTGCTATGAGCCTCTGGTTCTCTGAGACAGAAAGAAAGAAAAGATTTTCTTTTCTCTTCTTTGATCTAAATTTAGATCATTAAAAAGTGCTCTGCACTCATTTTCTTGAATCCAAAAGATTCTTGGTGCTTTGCACTATTTGAAGGGCCAGGCCCAAATCAAAATGACCTGACAGGCCAAAATAAATTGCAAGGCAATAAATGGGCAGAGCCCAAATAAATTGATTCTTTGCATCCTTTATATAAGGGCAGAGCCCAAATAAAATTGATACCTTGCATCATTCCTAAAAGGGTAGAGCCCAAAACAAATTGATACTCTGCATCCTTTCTGGGCAAGGCCCAAATAAAAATAAAAAAAAAGAAATGCAATGCAAAAGCAAATAAAATGTTGAACATTTCAACTGGACTTAGCCCAATTTTGGCCATAAGTCCTTAAATTAAATTGACTGAGCAAAATGGCTCTCCTAAATCAATCTACATCCGGTTCGAGGGTACATCTCCGAACTCCTTTGACATCCGTCGTTGTAATTCCTCAACGACGTCAAAGAGGTGACGGGTTCCAACGACCACACATCGATATGGACTGCGGGGTCCTTAAACTCGTGGACCGAGATGTCCCTAAACTAATATTGGACCGAGACGTCCTTAAACTAATATCGGACCGAAACGTCCTTAAACTAATATTGGACCGAGACGTCCTTAAACTAATGTTGGACCGAGACGTCCTTAAACTAATATCGGACCGAGATGTCCTTAAACTAATATTGGACCGAGACGTCCTTAAACTAATGATGGACCACTACATCCCTAAACTGGCATCGGAACGAAATGTCCCTAAACTAATGACGGACCACCACGTCCCTAAACTGGCGATGGACCGAAATGTCCTTAAACTAATAATGGACCACTACGTCCCTAAACTGGCATCGGACCGAAACGTCCCTAAACTAATAATGGACCACTACGTCCTTAAACTGGTATCGGACCGAGACGTCCCTAAACTAATAAGGGACCACTACGTCCCTAAACTGGAACAATAGAGCCAATTGCTCTTTTGCCGGATCTAAACGATCCCGTTTAAGTTGATCTTAGCCCCAAATACGGCTAACGTATCCTTAAGCACTTAAATGGACTATAAAACCCTCAATCAGCTTTGGTTCAAGGGTACATCTCTGAGCTCCTCTGACACCTATCGTTGTAATCCTTCAATGATGTTAGAGAGGTGATGAGCCCCGATGGCCATAAATTAAATGAATCACCACGTCAGGTTGATCTTAGTCCAAAGCAAGACTAACGTATCCTTGACGAATGTTTAAGTTGATCTTAATCGCAACGCAACTAATGCATCCTTAAACTAAAAACACCAAACCCAAATCTAAGTAAATACGGATTTGGACTAATCCACGCCCTACGGGCGACGGCATTACTCAGTCTCCGTATACAATCCACGGGCAGCCACAAACAAAACAAACACACACGACACGAAGTGAAATTCTGGAGAAGGAGAAAGTTGTTACCGCAAAACGGTAGCGTAATTAACTGCAGGGGCTTGCGCCTGCAGGGAAGAGCGTCCCCACAATCAAAAACCCCTCAAGCGAGGGGGAATCTGACAAAGTCTGCTACATCGGCCGCATCCGTCTAAACCTTCGATACACGGTGCCATAAATCAACTTGGCATCTTCGAAGAGGTGGACGGATAAAAACCATATAGCATCTGCCCCGAACCTCAGGCACGTGACGTCCTAACGTCGCTGGCCGCCGTTCGGAGGGGAACAGATCTATGTCGAGGAGATACTAACCCAAGCTACTACTTCACTAATGAGAGATTAGTGAAGCTAACACCCTAAACTAAATGGCTAATCTAGTAGAGGATGATGAAGTAGGATTTTTTCTCACTTTAGAATTCTTTTTCTCACTATTATTTCTCACTTGCACAAAAGCTAGATAGCTTTTGAACTTGAAGAAGAAGATGAAGAGAGATAATGTTGTGAGAGTGAATGGCAACCATGGGTGAGAAAATATATAATATCACTCATGTAGAGACTTAACCATGAGTTTAGATAATGGTTGGGTTAACAAATATCTAGTGTAAGACAAAACTAGTGGACTAAGTCAATGGATCTCCAAGCTTCTCAAAGCTTCAAGCCATGTAACAAATTTCTAACTAATAATTGAATTACTATAAATAAATAAAACCTGCATTATCTTTATCATGGTGTGAGTCTCATACACCCATGTTGTATGTATCATCAACCATGACACAAAAATGTACATAAATATATATCACATATATATTATATGCACACTAGTGAGAAAAGAAATATTTAAGTGAGCTAATATTAGTTAATATAATCTAGTATATCACATATACAATTATACATTAAATTATCAAATCAACACTTGATTTAAAAATCTGGCTATATCACATATAACCGACTAATATAATCTGTATCAACTTATCGAATCAACACTTGATTCGATAACCCTGCTATATCACATATAACCGACCGATACGAATAAATCGTGAGAATATAATACGGTATCACATACTCATATTAATCTTGGTCCCGCACATATCATATATGTGCTCCTACTTCGTTTTGCCTGAGCCAGTAAAACTTCTGTATAAGACTCTAAAGACTCGTCAATACGCTGGCAGTAAGTGATGATCATATCAAGCACCCACAAGCCGTCAGCGGTACTACCTGGACGTAACGGCTATCCGGGTATTGAGAGATCAGAAGATCAACAAGCAAGCCCGTTCTAGCTCCTGTAAAGCCTGTCGGTAACACTACCGTGCAGTCCGGTCTCTTCGTCTAAGATGTTGCATATCCAGTCTAGGGGTGGTAAACTTCAGACCCCGATAACTCGATAATTCATGCTGATACGAGGCTCATAATGGGTCAAGAAACTACTGATAATACTTACCAGTAGATCTCTAAATCATCCCTGGCCAGGGACTTCCAGTTATAGCCAATCGAGCACAGCACGACATCTACCCCCAATACCGGGAGAGACGAAATCCCCTCCTATCGCTCATTGCCTCCATGTGACTCGGGACTGTACCCAAAAACCACTGTTTTGCACATCCTCTTGAACGTGGTAAGGTGGAAATCAAAGCACAGTGGGAATCACACAAGACTCTATGACGATCTCGGGTCTACAGACTAACCTGTACCAGTGTCACCAGAGAACTGCTATCTGACGTCAGGTATAATATCATCTAGGAGTTCTCGGCGAGTCCATCCAGTGTACCCAGTCTCCACTGAGCACCCGTATACCATCTCTGATGTCAAACACCAATAGATATGGGATCATCCATCGCCCATCTCATGGGTCGAGAAGCGTATATGCTAGTCTACTTTGGTATATCGATGCCCTGTCTCGATACACCTACGACTAGGAACATTAATGGATGAACTTATGGACTACCAGGGCCCCACTAGTATGATCTGCATCATAATCTTGGTAGTCAAGTATACATCCTAAGGGCTTTACCAACATGTAACTATAAGACGATATCAAGAGACAAGTATACATGTGAAGATAATGAGGAACCAGATAGCATACTATCATGTCGAGCAAGAAAGTCCTCTCTATATATGTCCAAGCATCCACTATAATATACATCATATATACAATAATGGCCTCTAGGGCATACATACAAATAACAGTCTCTCCTCCATATCACTCGAACCAAGTTGACTTCCTTGTTCCGAAGTGACTTTACTTTTCTATCCAAGATCTCAACAGGTTGCGGCTCACATGATAAGTCAGGCAGTACAGTGAGCTCGGAGTGATCAAGAATATGGCTGGGGTCACTCACATACCTTCTGAGTTGGGATATGTGGAACACATCGTGCACTCCTTCGAATGAAGGTGGAAGTGCCAAGCGATAAGCCACTTCACCGACTCGTTCGAGTATGTCGAACGGTCCAATATATCTCGGACTTAGTTTACCCCGTATTCCAAAATGAATCACTCCGCGGTTTGGAGATATCTTCAGAAATACATGATCTCCCGGCTGGAACTCCAAATGACGGCCCTTTGCATCAGCCCAGTGCTTCTGTTGATCTTGGGCTATGCGCATCCTTTCCCTGATAGTACGGACCACATCTATGGTTGATACTATCATCTATGGTCCTAGGAGTTTTCTATCTCTGATGTCGTCCCAACTTAATGGTGATCGACACTTCCTTCCATAAAGTGCTGCAAAAGGTGTCATTCCTATGCTTGCTTGGTAGCTGTTGTTGTACGAAAACTCCACAAGATGTAGGTGATCTTCCCATGATCCTCCGAAGTCTAGCATACACGCTCTTATCATATCTTTCAAGATCTAAATAGTTCGCTCAAACTGACCATCTATTCGTGGATGATAAGCCGTGTTGAAGTTCAGACTTGTTCCCAAGCTCGCTTGCAGACTTTGCCAAAATTTTGATCGAAACCTGGTGTCACGATCGGAGACAATGCAGACCAGTACTCCATGAAGTCTCACGATTTCCTTTATGAGTTCATGGGTATCAGAGATAGTACATTTTGAAGAGTTTAAATCTTACTTATATTCTTACCTCTATGTACTTCTTTGCTAGTGTCTCAGTAGATTGGCCAACTCGAAATGGGATGAAGTGAGCCGACTTTGTAAGTTGATCCACAATAACCCATACCACATCGTTACCCTTTGTGCTGCGAGGGAGTGCAGTCACAAAATCCATTGTGATGCGTTGCCACTTCTATTCTGGGATCGGTAACGGTTGAAGTAATCCGGTAGTCCTGTGATGTTCAGCCTTTACTTGCTGACACACCAAGCATTTAGCGACACTTCTGGCTACTTCACGCTTCATTCTATGCCACCAGTAATTTTGACATAGATCTTTGTACATCTTTTTACCTCCAGGGTGTACTGAGTAAGGAGAGCAGTGAGCTTCTTTCATTAACTCATCCTGCACAGAACCTTTTGGTACACACAATCTACTGCCGTATCTCAAAGATCCGTCTTCATGGATGATGAAGTCTGTTCTGAGTCCATTCTCCACTTGTTCTTTGATCTTTTTCAACTTAGCGTCACTTGCTTGAGCTGCTTTGATCTAATTGACAATGGTAGATTGAACTTGTAAGTTCATCAAACTTGAAGCGTTACCTGGCATGACCACTTCAATCTCCATATGATGCAAGTCTTGTTGAAGCTTCCACTGTGCGGTGAGAACCATTGCTAATGGTTGGCGACTAAGGGCATCAGGTACTACATTCACCTTCCCTGGGTAATATTGTAGGTTGATGTGGAAGTCCGCCATGAGTTCTAAGCATCGTCTCTGCCACATATTAAGCTCCTTCTAAGTAAACACATATTTCAGACTCTTGTGATCTGTGTATATATTCACTCGCTCACCAAGAAGATAATGGCGCCAAATCTTAAGAGCAAAGATTATGGCTGCCAACTCCAAATCATGCGTCGGGTAATTGCGCTCATGAATTTTCAGCTGTCTTGTAACATAAGCCACAACCTTACCGTGCTGATTTAGAACACATTCTAATCCCTTACCGGATGCATCATAATGCGTCCGGTATAACGAGAATAGGCGTTGATGTCAACCTTGACTTGAGTTGTACGAAAGCTTGTCGCATGCTTCTGACCACACGAATTCTTCATCTTTACGTGTGAGCTTGGTCAGGGGTGTTGCTATCTTCGAAAATACTTTAATGAACCTTCTGTAATATCCATCTATACCCAAGAAACTTCGAATTTCCTTTACTGACTTTGGTGTCGGCCATTCGCTTACTGCTGAAACTTTTGCTGGATCCACAGAGATTCCTTCGCCTGATACAATATGTCTGAGGAACCAACTTGATCTAGCCAAAACTTGCATTTGCTATACTTGGTATAGAGTTGATGTTGCCGTAGAGTTTCCAGGACAATTCTTAGGTGCTCGGCAAGCTCTTTCCGACTTTTAGAATACACCAGGATGTCGTCGATGAAGATGACAACAAATCTGTCTAGGTACTCCTGGAAAACTTGATTCATCAGGTTCAAATATTGCTGGTGAGTTAGTCACTCCAAATGGAATCAAACGAAATTCGTAATGACCATAGCGAGTTCTGAATGCCATTTTGTAAATATCAGATTCCTTGACCTTCACCTGATGATAACCTAAACGAAGATCTAATTTGGAGAAAACACAAGATCCACTTAGCTGATCGAACAGATCGTCGATACGCGGTAGTGGATACTTGTTATTTATCGTTACTTCGTTCAAGGGTCTAAAATCGATGCACATTCTGTATGAACCTTCCTTCTTCTTCACGAGTAGAACTGGAGATCCCCAACTTGAAGTGCTGGGACGAATCCATCTTTTCGCCAATAATTCGTCCAACTGAGTTTGGACTTCTTTCAAACCTTCCGGACTTAATCGATAAGGTGCTTTGATCACCGGTTGTGATCTTGGTATTAAATCAATGCTGAATTCAAGAGCTCGATCGGGAGGCAAACTTGATATATTGTCAGGAAACACATCGTCGAACTCTCGAACTACTTCTGGCTTTGATCCTTCCTCCGCTTGAATTGCCGCAATCACTGCCTTCTTTGGTTTTTCCTTGTATGTACTTGGCTCCAGGGTACGATCTCCACTTTTGAAATAGAAGACGGGATGATCTGGAATCTCGAATACTACCCTCCTTTGACGACAGTCGATGGTAGCATAGAAGGTTCCTAGCCAATCCATACCCAGAACCACATCGAAGTTCGGTATGTCCAGCACTTTGAAGTCAGCATAGAATTCTCTGCTGCAGATGACCACTGGACACAGGCTGTATCCCATTGTTGCCTTTAGAATGTCGTTTCCTGAACTGACATTCCAGCTGGATACAAGAGGTGTGACTGGAATCGCATGAGTTCGGACGAACCGTTGCAACATAAAGCAATGAGATGCTCCAGTATCGAATAGTGCGAGTGCAGAGAGTGAGGCTACTAAAATTGTACCTAAGGTATGTGGGATTTGCTTTAGGTATAAGGGGAAAGATATATAGGTATGTCTATGAATTAAAAGAGAATTTGAAAGGGAAGTGTTACCAGTGATGACTTGGCCGGTGGTTTTAGCCTCTTCCACAGTCATCATGAAAACCTGTCGCCTCGGCACATTTCTCCTTGCTGGAGGAGCATTCCTCTGTCCGTTCCTTGGTCTTTGAGGTGGGTTCCTTTGAGCTTGATGGAACTAACGGGGAGGAGGTGCAGTCGGTCCTCGAAGAGGTGGAGCAGGTAGTGCAAGTCTCGGAGCAGGTGCCCGTATGGCTGGGTGCTGCGAGTATGTGATTGCTGGCCTGGGTGAAGTATATGGGTTTTGTCTATGTGAGGACAAGACCCAATATCGTGAGTAGCTGAGCCGCAGACTAAGTAAAGGAGATTTTGGCGCCGGCAGTCTTTCATCAGATGTCCATCCCTCCTGCAGTATGTGAAAAATGCTGGGCTGGGCCGGTTGTCCCGGTCTCCTTGGCACAAAAGGTGGCCTTGAAGAGGCTCCTCCTGCCATCTGGTTGGCAGGGCGGTTCATCTCGGCAGACAGAGGTCTGCCCCTCATCTTCACCACTGCCTCATAACGGCGGGCAGCTTTCAGAGCCGATTCATCGGTCGAAAAATCTCCTGTGGCTAATGCAGCCTGAATCTCTGAATCTTACCCTTGTTGGAATCGTCTGGCTCTGATCTCATCCGTCGGTATCAGGTGTGCCACAAATCGACTGAGCATGGTGAACTCGGCCTCATATTCATCTACTGACTTGGTCCACATTGAACCTTGTTGCAGATGGTTGAACTGTTGTTCCATATCAAAGCGGGCAGTCTTAGGGAAGTACTTTTCATCGAACATATCACGGAAATCCCTCCATTCGATCGGCTGGGTGAGACGGCTTTCTTCCGCCTTCCACCAAACCTGTGCATTGTCCGTGAGCTGCAACTTCGCAACATGAACCTAATCTATCTCTGGCACTAGTGCCGCTGTCAGGTCATCTTCAATACTTTGAGCCCATTCCTCACGTTCTAGAGGGCTCTCTTTTCCTGCAAACAGTTTGGGGTGCAAGGCCCTGAATTGCTTCACCCCGGGTGCTTGTGCCTCTGGTCGGTTCATCAGGATAGCAGTCTGTTGCTGCTGTCCTTCCAGGAGGCTGCGGATTGCGTCAAGCAGAACTGTCTGCTCGTTGATTGGAGCAGCGATAGCAAGTGTGAGTGGTAGTGGTGGGGGAGTGTTGTTGACATTCATGCTGGTGTTGTTTGGGGAACCATAACCTTGAAAGAAAAATTTGGGTTAGGACAGATTCAAAATATATGAAATTGTAAGATTCAAGGAATATGAATTGTAAAGAATGTTTTTAGTTGCTGGTTCTTGCGTTATATTGCTTAGGTTGTCCACGCAGAGCTGACCTGTATGTCCATACAGAGCTGACCTGTATGTCTACATAGAACTGATCTGCATGGGCTATCAACAAAACCTGTCACATCCCGCTTCCCAGTATACGGGCAGAGGACGCAACGAGGCCGCTACGTATTTACTCTGAACTAAACACGCTAAGCGTATCTAAGCAATATAAGTAAAATGCACAAGAGACAGTGACAATAGATATAATTGAACAACAACTTTATTTATTAACATTCTTTTTACAATACAACATAAGAACCAGCAATGTAAACACAAGAACTTAGTCTCAGGTCAAGAGATAAGAGCGATGGAAAGGTAAATACATGGAATGAAAGCAATGCCTAAATAGTGACATAACAGAAATGTAAAAGAAATGTATAACTGAAACTAAAGCTCTGGATCTTCAGCAAACTGGTCCAAGTCTTCGCTGCTGGGCTCGATCTCCAGTGAGTCCGAATCACCTGACGACATTCCAAATAAGAAGAAAGAGAATGTCGTCAACGAAAAAATCGCTCGGTAAGTCCCGTAGATAGATAAGAATAGAATAGACAGAATATAGTATAGCTGTTTATTGTTATTATTTAGTGTTAACGCTGTTGTTTGTAGCTTGGTACAGAAGAGGCCAGTGTATACGAGAGGAGTCTCACTATACCAGAGACTATGATATACGGAGTACAAGGAACCGTTCAGCCACGGCACAACGACAATAGAGATTCAGGTTAGGTGTCTTATGGTTGCAGTCTCGTGCCACTTCTAACACCTTCCGTACCAATCTACCCCTTATAAACCCTGCGAAGTCTTGATTTGTGTTGATTGTATTGTATTGTCTTGTAAATTTTATAGATGGATGACTTGCCGAAACCATGATATCAGTAATGGAATGGATATAATGGATGAACATGTAAATGGAATATATCCATGGTTCGGTTCAGTCAATACAGATTGATATAGATTTAATAGATGGATTCATATTGAATAATGTTGTATTGTAGTTTGTACTTGAATCACATTCAATTCAGATTGATTATATTGAGACTCAGTCTGAGTCAAACAATTAGAAAAGAAATTGAAGTCCTGAATTATGTTTTGATGCTATCGGTAACTGCTGCACATGGACGGCGGGATTTGTGTATTTTTTCAAAGACAATTTCCGTGTTGATAACACCGTTCGTCAAGTTGTCTACCTTAAATAGGCAATCACCCATATCTCCGACTCCCTGAGGCTCAAGAGACTGGTCCTGCTTAAACCTATGTTTACTAGGGTCCTTATTGTAATTTAGCATAACTTGAGGGGTTTTATGTAAAAATATTTTTGTATAATTTTCAAAATACACCTCAAGCATTTAATTATCGTCTTTAGGGTTTTCATTGATGTATATTTTATAAATGTGACATTTCTAGTGAATAAAACCTAATTTTCATAATATATGGTATTTATTTGTAATATGGATGTTGTTTTGAATTATCATGGTAGTTTCATGTAATATTTGAATTTTTTCTTAAGTTTTGGAAATATGGAATAATATATATATTTAAAATAAGTTTTTTGGTAATATTTATATATACATATTTAATGAAAATAAATTTATTTATTTTCTTGTTAAAATCTCATTTTCTAAAGAAAAATGTATAAAAATTCCATCGAGATCGAATACTCCATGCGGAGATCTGCATCTCGCTCTACTAAATCCGAGGGTGTGTGATAATCCGCACCATCCCAAACGGGGTCCCCAAAATGGGTTGTAGTGGCGCAATTGTATGGAAAGTTAAATATATCTTTTAAAGAAAACTGTTTTATAAGTTAAAGATATTTTACTGTAAAGTCGTATTTTCCCGAATCTATATTCCCTAAAATAATCGTGCTATATTAGAGATGTATGTTGTGATGAGGTAGGTCATTACCTCATGAGTTTTCTAAGGTAATACGGTTTAAAAAGGTATAAGCATGTCGAAATGAAAGATGAAGGTATTTTAATGTAAAAGTGGAATAAAATATGCTACGGTTATTATTTTAATGTCAAACTTGTTCTTTTGTCTTCGTTAATGATTACTAAACAATATATCAAAAGTTGTAGGTTTGTTATTAAGAAAAAGTTTTATTTTTAAAAGAAAAGAGAATCAGAAGCCAGATAACTTCGCTTCCAACACGTTTTAAGAATGAAGAGTTTGAGAATAGAAAAAGAGAGAGAGAAGGGGGACTTACTGGCTTGGAGTCAAGAGGGGAGAGAGAGGGTCCTAAAGAGAGCTTTGGGGCATCGTTTCGTCGCCGGAATCTCCTCGGAAGTTCGTCAGAGTTTCGCCCTTTGTTAACTCCACTTGCTCACAAATAGAACTTGGAATTTTTTTGTAGGAAATTTCAGTGTGAAGGTTGTAATAATAGAGTGGGTATTTATAGGAAAAATTAGGCTTAGGGTGTGATAAATTTGAGAATTATAATGCATTAAAACATGGAGTAATGCAAAGTTTTAATTCTCTGGAAAATGCAGGAAAACTAACAGTCAGGGGTTAACAGTGGGAGTCTAAGGGTTGCTAGGGTTAAAGAAAATTAGGGTTTGGGCTTCACAAAACCGGCAGCGCCGGCCCAAGATGGATTCTCACCGGTCGGATCAATAGGGTGGGGGTTCGGATTGAGGCCACGTGTCCAGGTCGGTCTGAATAATAATTTGCACATGTTTGTTTTAAGTGTGACTCTTGGTTTTATGTGTTGTGCACGTGTAGACTTTTGGGCTTCTAAAAGATTAAAAGAATTTAAAATAAAATGAATGTGACTAATGGGATTTGAACTCTGGTGCTTTGGTTCAGCAGTGCAAGGTCTTACCAGTGAGCTACAAGCTCCTTCTTGTTGTTCTAAATCAAAACAAATACTTATAGACTTCACAGGAATTTTAAATACCCCAATTGTACATTAACTTTGAATGAATTTTTTGTACACTAAAATTGGAGTTGTTATAGATGGAGATAGAAGTGATCATGCCAGGTAACGCTTCAAGTTTGATGAACTTACAAGTTCAGTCTACAATTGTCAATCAGATCAAAGCAGCTCAAGTAAGTAATGCCAAGTTACAAAAGATCAGAGAACAAGTAGAAAGTGGAGTTAGAGCAGACTTCGTCATCCACGAAGATGGATTTTTGAGATACAGAAGCAGATTGTGTGTACCATAAGGTCATGTTCATGAAGAGTTGATGAAAAAAGTGTAGGGTTACATAGCAAGGCAGCAAGGTTTCGGGAGACATCGTCCATGTCGTTTTCAAAATTTTGCCGAACTAATGAACCCTAACCCTAGAATCTTAACTAGAAATTTAAATGAACAAGCAATGTTAACAACTTAACAACTAAGTGAATGCGGAATACAACCTTTATAGACCGGTCCTTCATTTCAAATGCTCCGTGTAGATGTCCCTTCGCTGCGAGTAATGATCTCCCGAACTCTTGAGAGGATCCACAAGGTGAAAAATGCAAACTTGCTCGAAGTCTTCGAGACCGAAGATGATCTACGTCGAGGAGACTCAAGATCATGTTACCTCTTCACTAAATTAGAATTTATTGAAGCAAACACCCTAAATAAATGGCTAATAGTAGAGAATGATGAAGTAGGAAGTGGGCTCTTTTTAGATTTCTTTTTCTCACATTATTTCATCACTTAGAAAAAGCTAGCAAGCTTTTTCTCTTGAAGAAGAAGATGAAGTGATGAGATGAAGAAATGAACTCATGAGGTGAGAATAGCAACCATGGGTGGGTTAACATCATATGCTAACCCTTGTAGAGACTTAACCATAGTATAGGATAAATGTTGGGTTAATTAATATCTTTAGTAAAACAAAAGTAGTGGACTTAGTCAATGAGTATGCAAGCTTCTCCAAGCTTCTTGCCATGACAATTTCCAATCTATTTTTGAATTACTTAAGAATATAAAAAACCCTAGATTATCACTTAGTATGGTGTAAGTCACACACACCCGTGAAGCATGTATCATCAAGCATAACACAAAACTATGTACACTAATATATATCACATATATATACTATGTGCACAATCAAGTGAGAAAATAAATCATAAGTGAGCTAATATTAGTTAATGCATATCAATATATCAAATATATTATTATACATTAGATTATTTAACCAACACTTGATTTAATAATTCGGCTATATCTCATACAACCGACTAATATCAATGTAACAATCTATCGAATCAACACTTGATCCAATTACCCGGTTATATCTTATATAACTGACCGATATCATATATCACGAGAATAGAATATGGTATCACATATCGTATTAATCTCGGTCCCGCACATATCACATATGTGCTCCTACTCCGTTTCGCATGAACCAGGAAACCTCTGTGTAGGACTTTAAAGACTCGCCAATACGCCGGCAATAGGTGATGATCATATCAAACACTCACAAGTCGCAAGCGGTCTGCTAAACGTAATGGCCACTCGGGTATTGAGCGATTAGAAGATCAACAAGCAAGCCTGCTCATTTTTCTGCGAATCCAATCAGTAACACTACCGTACAGTCCGGTCCCTTTATTAGATATGTCTTATATCATAGCCTAGGAGTGGTATAAAGTCAGACCCTAATAGGCTGATAAGTCATGCCGATACAAGGTCCATAACGGTTCGAGAAACTACTTGTAACACTTACCAGTAAATCTCAGTAACCCTGGCCAGGGATTTCATGTTATGGCCAATCGAGCATAGCGCAATATCAACTCCCAATACTAGGAGAGACGAATCCCCTCCTATCGCTCATTGCCTCTATGTGACTCGGGACTGTACCCAAAAACCACCTTTTTCACGATCTCTTGACCGTGGTATGGTGGAAATCAAAGCACAGTAGGAATCACACAAAACTCTATGACGATCTCGGGTCGACAGACTAACCTGTACCAGTGTCACCAGAGAACTGCCGTCTGACGATAGGTATAATACAATCTAGGAGTTCTCGGCGAGTCCGTTCAGTATACCCAGTCTCCACTGAGCAACCGTATACCATCTCTGATGTCAAACACCAATGGATATGGGATCATCCATCGCCCATCTTATGGGTCAAGAAGCGCATACGCTAGTCTACTCTGGAGTATCGATGCCCTGTCTCGATACTCCCACGACTAGGAACAATCTAAGGATGTACTTACCAACTACCTCTGCCCCACTAGTATGATCTGCACCATAATCCTGATAGTCAAGTACTCATCCTAAGGGCTTTATCAACATGTAATGGAGAGATAATAAGTGTACATGTTAAGATAAAGAGCAATCAGATAGCATACTATCATGTCGAGCAAGAAAGTTCTCCCTATATATGTCTAAGCATCCACTACAATATACATCGCATATACAGTAATGCCCTCTAGGGCATACATATAACTAACAATCTCCCACTTGCACTAAGGCCATCTGTTGTAGTATCCAATAACCAACAATATAGTAGTGGTTGTAGTATCCTATACTCAACCATCCCATAGAAGTCTTTCTAGGGGTATGGCCTTTGTGAATGGATCCGCTGTGTTATCTTTCATATTTACTCTCCTTGCCTCGATCCCTTGGAGATCAACCATCTCCCTGATCAGGTGATACTTGCCTCAGTATATGTCTGGAACGCTGATGTGACCTACGTTCCTAGGCCAAAGCCACAACTCCATTGTTGTCACAATAACAGTTATTGGACGCTAAATGGTAGGAACCTTGTTCATCTCATGAACAAGAATTGTCCAGACAGCCACTTTGGTAGTATCGTTGGTAGCAATCTATTCAGCCTTTATCGTCCAGTATGTCACGGTATCTAGCTTGGAACTCTTCCAATATATCTTCCCTCCACAGAGGGTAAAGACAATGCCTGTGACTGACTTTCAGTCGACCTTATCGCTATGGAAGCTCGAACAAAAAACATTATTTTAGTGCTCCTCAAGTACTTAAGAATGTCCTCCACAGCAGTCCAGTGATTCTCCCAAGATCCGATTAATTCCTGATCACTACATCTGGTCTGGTATATAACATCGCATACGTGATAGAGCCTACTGCCGAAACATAGGATATCCCTTGCACGAGAGCTCTCTCCAAATCAGTCTCGGGAGACATCTTTTTGGAGAGAGTGATCCATGAGTAAATGGGCGAACCACTACGCTTAGAATCATCTATACTAAACCCCTTTAGTATGGTGTTAATGTACCTTGATTTGGGACACTCCCAATATCCACTTAGATCTATTACCATAGATCATAATCCACAAGATGTAGTAGGTATTATCCAAATCTTCTATTGAGAATGCCCGTGATAAGAGGAGATTGACCGAGTGTAGCATAGGAAACCATTTCCTATCAAGAGTATGTCATCTACGTACAATACGTGGAAGAAAAAATTACTCTCTACAACCTTCTTGTATACACAAGGTTCATCTATTTTTTTGATGAAGTCAAACTCTTTGACTGCCACATCAAAACAGATGTTCCAACTCCGCGATGCTTGCATTGATCCTGATGGACTTAAGCATATCTTTGAAAGTCTCAACTTTTCCATTTACACCAATAATCTTCTCAAGATCCATTTGCTCCCAATGGGTTTTATCCCTTCAGGTGCAACATGCAAAGTCATACATTGTTGCTGTACATGGATTCCATCTTTGATAGCATAACATCCATCCATTTCACAGAGTCACCACTCGTGATGGCCTGTCTGAACCTAGTTGGTCCATCATCTATCATGATGCAATCCTCGCTCCCATTATCACCGAGAAGACCGTAGTATCTCTTAAGTGGATGAGGAACCATACCACATTCGTGGAGAGGTTGAGGTTCGTTGGAGAGTATTAAATCCTTTGGTTTCACCAAATCATCAGCTGTTAGTTTGTCTAGCTGGAACTGCTTCCAGTTCTACCTCATGACCGTAAATTTCTTCACAAGAAATTCCTTTTCTAAAAAGGTGGCATGCTGAGAAACAAAACACCTTTTGCTCCTCGGTGTGGTAGAAGATATGCCCTCGCAGATGTTTGGGATATCATAACAAACTTAAACAGAACTGATCTTGCCTCGAGTTTGTCTGGATTCTGCCTTTCAACATAGGCCGGACAACCCCATATCTTAACTCGTTTAAGATATGGTCTCTTCCCATTCCATATCTCATATGGAGTGGTAGGCACTGATTTGGATGGAACCCCATTCAATAGGTATGCAGCTTCTCAAGTACATAACTCCAAAAGGAAACAGGTAACTCAGCAGTACTCATCATAGAGCGCGCCATATCTCATAGGGTGTGATACCTCCGCCCCGATACACCGTTGTGCTGTGGTGTATATGAAGGAGCAAGCTGAGAGAGAATCCTATTCTCTATTTAGAAAATCAAGGAATTCCATGCCCAAGTATTCTCCACCTCGATCGCATCGTAGGACTGTAATACTTCTACCCGTCTGGTTCACAATTTCAAGCTTATATTCCTTGAATTTCTGAAAAGTCTTAGACTCGTGTTTCAACAGGAACACATGTCCGAATCTTGAGAGATAGTTGATAAATGTAATGAAGTACCAAGAACCAACCCTGGCATTTGTAGACATAAGATCGTATACATCATCATGTATTCGTCCCAAGAGTTCACTAACTCTTTCTCTGTTTCCAATAAACGGAGTATTGGTCATTTTATCTTTGAGACAAGACTGGCAAGTATCATAAGATGAAAATTCGAACAGATTCTCATATTCATAGTTATGTAACTTAGCTGGTCATGTCACATTAATATGACCTAGTCTATAATGCCACAAGAAGGATTCATTCATTTCTGAACTGCTCCTCTTGTGTGTGTTCTAGATACTTTGAACTGTGGTTTGATATAGAACGTATATGCTATTATATAACGTCCCTGATCCAATCAACTATTGATTCAGGAAAATGTTCATAACATTATCCTCCAATACAGTATTATATCCTTCTTTAACTCATTAAAGAAGCTGATGTAATATTGTATATCAGGTTTGTTATCTAATAACATTCGTTCAGAATCAGTGTATCTAATACAAAGTGATATCTGCTAACTGACTTGGCTGCAACAATTGCACCATTCTCTAACACTTAGAGATATATCACCTATTCTCGGTTCTCTACCTGTCTCTAGGCCATATAACAGATTACATAGTTGGGATCCTAATCTGGTATCTCATACCTAGGACGTAGAGGATACTGAGAAACAATTCTCGGTAATGAACACCCCCAAAGAAGATGCATCAGCATGCACTTTTTTCGATTGGGTGGCATGGGAGTCCGGATATTCCCCTATTTCCTTCTCACACTTATAATAATTATAATATTGAGCGGAACCAACGTTCCCTAGCTCAGTATGATAAGCAGGTTCGGTCAAAGTATCCATATTATTATCTTGATTAAGGCGTGACATGGTCGCTACCAGGAGAGAGAGAGAAGAAAACACTCTGCGTGCGCTCTTGCAAGATTAGATTGGTTATTATTTTATCTAATCAGGATGGCTCCCACTGTTTTTATCAAATCTTCCTTCAAACCCTAAAAGATAAGACTAGCCGGGATTAATTACACCCTATAAGTTCGCCAATCTTTCGGCCAGGCCATTGTCGGTACTTTGAGGGAGGTTCCCCGTGCTTTCGCATGGACCTAATTAAAATAAACCTCGTTTTTCCAGGGGCGTAACCCCGTTAACACCTTTCTAGACACCTACTTGATCGGCTAATTGTAATGTGTAAAACTCTCCCAGGAGTAACTCTTACTCCCAGTGGGTATCAGGATCCAATTATCTTATAGAAGGTATGCAATCTCATTGTAAATTTCTACACTTGAAATTCCCGATAACATTTTACCCCTAGCGACTTATGACCTTAACATGGTCAACAAATCATAAGCGCTAGCCAAGTTCAACCCGTCATTTCCTGATTGAATTAAACCCACCCGCACGACCCTTAACATGGTCGACAAAGTCGTACGACTACCCTAATACAATCGCATCATATGCTTATGCAGATAAGCACTAATCAGCTACCGCACACTACTCCTTAACATGGTCAACAAACGTAGCATGAATACTAAGTAGTACTTATCTGAAATGACGGAGGGCTACAACAGGTTTTTAAGAAAACCCTTTGCGTAATGAACTTGATATCGTTATAGAATCGAGTGATTTTGAAAAGGAGTATTTTTGAGGTTTTTACTAGTTTTGCTAAAGAGGTCACTCCCGGTGAAGGGATCTTGGCTCTTTCCTTATCGAATAAGGTCCAGGATATTTCACAAATACCACTATGTAAAGCAAAAACTATAGAAACAATCAAAAGACAAACCGTGTGGTTGTAGTATCTGCTAGTTTCGATAAAGAGGTCACTCCCGGTGAAGGGATCTCGGCTCTTTCCTTATCGCATAAGGTGCTGGATATTCTATAAGGAATACCGCTATGCAAAGCAAGGACTAGAGCTACCATTCTTTTTTAAAACAAGTTTCTACAATATCTTTAGGTTTCTTTTAGTTTCATTAATCTCATTAATGAAGTCCCATAAATAATGCTTCCCAAGTATCACATATGAAATGAAAGCAGCAATATTAATTATATCACATATATATAATATAGGCATTCGTCTCAGAACATATCAAGTGATCACATCACAAAATATCAGCAGCATTAGAACACATATGAAATATTGGATATACTAGGAATTCCAAGTTTTATATTAAGCCTGGAAAGAACACGGATTCCACGGTCGTGATGAATAGCCAAACCTACATCCCTAGACGCCCACGAGAGCGACAAGCAACCCTCCCAATTCTAGAGTTAGGAGACCCGGTCTCGACTCCTCGAGATGGTCTCCTACTGGACCCTCGAACCCGGTTACTTGTGCTCCCCGCCTTAGGTCTATCCTAATGTGAAAAAATAAATAATATACATCAATGGTAACATCATCCTCAACCCGGAAGTGCCCCAATAAAAGAATATTACACACAAGCTTTTACATGAATGAAAATGAAAAACTCTCATCTCACATAAAAAAAAACCCGGCTATTCAAAACACGACGATCTATTATTACATATCACGTCAACACATAACATCACATGTCATCAACGTAAGTAAATATGTGTATCCCAATTGTCGTTGACGTATAGCAATGAAACCGGCGATACACCACATATTACACTTACGGTCACAGAAAAGAAAGTGAAAAACTACAACAGTTGGAATCCGCAACCACCTTAGACATCATAAACCTAATGTATCACATACTTTGGATTTCATGCCTAACCAAATGAATTCCTTATACATCACATGCCTAACAATTATAAACCCCGCATTTTAGTCTCGATATTGAAAACACTTTCCAATAACCTGTCAGGTAATTCAACAAGATTCCCGATAACCTGATCGAATGCTCGTCGGAAACTTTAATAGACTGCCGCACCCCCGATACCGTCGACGAAGTGCACTAAGGCGGAACACCGCGGCTGCGAGCACCCGGACAGATGCTTTTGGCGACGGGGTTCTCCTACAGTCACTTGGTCGGGGCTATGGGGGCGAGTATCCGCGTACACTACGTAATTGCGACGGACTTTTGATCCACATCAAAATTCCGTGGCAACCGATCAAATGAGACTAAACTGCTAGATTTATAAAATTCAAACTAGTTATCTCATAACTAATTGAGTGGATTCCAAATATTGTATCACAATCACAGATAGCTAGACGAAGTTAAACTTTTCGATCGAATAAGCAAGCACCCAAAATTTCCCAACAAGCTCAACATTTTAGCGGAGTTCAAAAAGTACCCAGAAACTGCCACAGCTTCTATGAACCATCCGTAGAAGGGCCGACCCATGCCTCACTCATGTCGCCATGGAACTGGGGCAAACCATAGGGTATGACCGCGGTTTCGCGATCCAAAAAGTCGAGTTTTGGGATCGTTCTTCCAGAGGGTCCACAAAATCGCTTACATGATTTTCTGAAAATTTTTAACTCGGAATAATCCAACTCTTGGAAAATTTCAGCAAGGGAAAAATTGGGTTATTGATATCCGTTCGAACTTTTTAACGTCGTCTAAATAACTTGAATACATGTTAGAATTACGACTATGAAACACTCCGAATTGCCTTTGCAGAAAGTTAACATCACATGCAAATTTAGAAAAAACAAACAACACCTGAAACACCAAAACCCAAAGACTGGAACACCAAGAAAATTTGAAGCCAGAATTCCAAATTTAACCCGGTGAGCTCGGTTTTAACCCCCATGTGGCCGGCCACATTCATGCCAAAATGCTTCAAATTTTGCTAGTGTTCATGTTATATCACATACAACATTCTGTCGTTGTTTTAAAAAAATTTACAGCCCTTTAAAAATTCGACAGAAACTAGGTCCTAGGGTTTCAAGTTTTGGAGTAATTTCGGATTCGTAATCTAACAAATATCGTTTAAATCTCTAGCTTGGCTCTGAAACAACTATAGGGTTACTTAGCAAGGCAGCAAGGTTTCGGGAGGCATCGTCCATGCCGTTCTCAAAATTTTGCCGAACTAATGAACCCTAACCCTAGAATCTTAACTAGAAATTTAAACGAACAAGAAATGTTAACAACTTAACAACTAAGTGAATGCGGAATACAACCTTTATAGACCGGTCCTTCACTTCAAATGCTCCGTGTAGATGTCCCTTCGCTGCGAGTAATGATCTCCCGAACTCTTGAGAGGATCAACAAGATGAAAGATGCAAACTTGCTCGAAGTCTTCGAGGCCGAAGATGATCTACGTCGAGGAGACTCAAGCTCATTCTATCTCTTCACTAAATTAGGGTTTAGTGAAGCAAACACCCTAAACTAAATGGCTAATAGTAGAGGATAATGAAGTAGGAAGTGGGCTCTCTTTAGATTTCTTTTTCTCACATTATTTCATCACTTAGAAAAAGCTAGCAAGCTTTTTCTCTTGAGGAAGAAGATGAAGTGATGAGATGAAGAAATGAACTCATGAGGTGAGAATAGAAATCATGGGTGAGTTAACATCGTAGCTGACCCTTGTAGAGACTTAACCATAGTATAGGATAAAGGTTGGGTTAATTAATATCTTTAGTGAAACAAAAGTAGTGGACTTAGTCAATGAGCATGTAAGCTTCTCGAAGCTTCTTACCATGACAATTTCAAATCTATTTTTGAATTACTTAAAAATATAAAATAAAACCCTAGATTATCACTTAGTATGGTGTAAGTCTTACACACCCATGAAGCATGTATCATCAAGCATAACACAAAACTATGTACACTAATATATATCACATATATACTATGTGCATAATCAAATGAGAAAAGAAATCATAAGTGAGCTAATATTAGTTAATGCACATTAATATATCAAATATATAATTATACATTAGATTATTAAACCAACACTTGATTTAATAATCCGGCTATATCTCATACAACTGACTAATATCAATGTAACAATCTATCGAATCAACACTTGATCCGATAACCCGGCTATATCATATATAACCGACTGATATCACATATCGCGAGAATAGAATACAGTATCACATATCGTTTTAATTTCGGTCCCGCACATATCACATATGTGCTCCTACTCCGTTTCGCATGAACCAGGAAACCTTTGTGTAGGACTCTGAAGACTCGTCAATACGCTGACAGTAGGTGATAATCATATCAAACACCCACAAGCCGCAAGCGGTCTGCTAAACGTAACGACCATCCGGGTATTGAGCGATTAGAAGATCAACAAGTAAGCTTGCTCATTCTCCTGCGAATCCAATCAGTAACACTACCGTACAGTCCGGTCTCTTCGTCAGATATGTCGCATATCACAGCCTAGGGGTGGTATAATGTCAGACCCCAATAGCCTGATAAGTCATGCCGAAAGTCCATAACGGTTTGAGAAACTATTGGTAACACTTACCAGTAAATCTCAGCAACCCTTGCCAGGGATTTCATGTTATGGCCAATCGAGCATAGCGCAACATCAACTCCTAATACCGGGAGAGACGAATCCCCTCCTATCACTCATTGCCTCTATGTGACTCTGGACTGTACCCAAAAACCACCTTTTTGCACGATCTCTTGACCGTGGTATGGTGGAAATCAAAGCACAGTGGGAATCACACAAGACTCTATGACGATCTCGGGTTGACAGACTAACCTGCACCAGTGTCACCAGAGAACTGCTATCTGACGATAGGTATAATACCATCTAGGAGTTCTCGGCGAGTCCGTTCAGTGTACCCAGTCTCCACTGAGCACCCTTATACCTTCTCTGATGTCAAACACCAATAGATATGGGATCATCTATCGCCCATCATATGGGTCAAGAAGCGCATACGCTGGTCTACTCTGGAGTATCGATGCCCTATCTCGATACTCCCACGACTAGGAACAATCTAAGGATGTACTTACCGACTACCTCTGCCCCACTAGTATGATCTGCATCATAATCCTGGTGGTCAAGTACTCATCCTAAGGGCTTTATCAACATGTAATAGAGAGACAATAAGTGTACATGTTAAGATAAAGAGCAACCAGATAGCATACTATCATGTCGAGCAAGAAAGTCCTCCCTATATATGTCCAAGCATCCACTACAATATACATTGCATGTACAGTAATGGCCTCTAGGGCATACATATAACTAACAAGAAGCTCACTGCTCTTCATACTCAGTACACCCTGGAGGTACAAAGATGTATAAAGATCTACGGAAACATTACTGGTGGCATGGAATGAAGCGTGAAGTAGCGAGAACCGTAGCAAAATGTCTGGTGTGTCACCAAGTGAAAGCTGAACATCATAGGACTGCTGGTTTATTTCAACCGTTACCTATCCCAGAATGGAAGTGTCAACACATTACCATGGACTTCATGACTGCTCTTCCTCGCTGTACGAAAGGTAACGATGCTGTATGGGTTATTATGGATCGACTCACAAAGTCAGCTCACTTCATCCTATTTCGAGTTGGCCAATCTATTGAGACATTAGCAAAGAAGTACATGGAAGAGATCGTGAGATTATATGAAGTACCTGTTTGCATTATCTCCGATCGTAACACCAGATTCCGATCGCAATTTTGGCAGAGTCTGCAACCTAGCTTGGGCACAAGTTTGAACTTTAGCACGGCTTACCATCCACAAACAGATGGACAGTCTGAGCGAATGATTTAGATCCTTGAAGATATGCTAAGAACGTGTATGCTATATTTTGGAGGATTGTGGGAAGACCGCCTACATCTTGTGGAGTTTTCATACAACAACTACCAAGCAAGTATTGGAACGATACCCTTTGCAGCTCTATATGGAAGGAAATGTCGATCACCATTAAGTTGGGACGACATCTAAGATAGAGAACTTCTTGGACCTGAGATGATACTAGCAACTGTAGATATAGTTCGCACTATCAGGGAAAGAATGCGCATAGCCCAAGATCGATAGAAGCACTGAGCTGATGCAAAGCGCCGTCACTTGGAGTTCCAACCGGGAGATCATGTCTTTCTGAAGATTTCTCTAAACCGTGGAGTGATTCGCTTCAGAAGAAAGGGTAAGCTAAGTCCGAGATACATTGGACCGTTCGACATACTCGAACGAGTCGGAGAAGTGGCATATCGCTTGACACTTCCACCCTCATTGGAAGGAGTGCACAATGTGTTCCACATATCCCAACTCCGAAGTTATGTGAGTCACCCCAGTCACATTCTTGATCACTCCGAGCTCACTGTACAGACGGATCTATCTTGTAAGCAACAACATATTTAAATCCTGGACAGAAAGGTAAAGTCACTTAGGAACAAGAAAGTAAACTTGGTTCGAGTAATGTGGAGGAAAGACTCACCAGGAGAATCAACATGGAAAAGAGAAGACGGCATACGTGCAAGATACCCTTTCTTATTTGTAAATTAGTCCTTAAATATTTATAAATTTTAAGGATGAAATTTTTGTAAGGAGGGTAGAATGTAACGACTCTGTTTATAATGTACAAAATTTGTTTAAAGTTAAAGTACTAATTGGAGTATTTGCAATCCTGAGTATGCTATAAGTATTTAATTTGTTTAAGAACAGTAAGAAAGCATTTGTAACTCATTGGTAAAGAATTGCACTGCTGTGACATAGCCACTGTGTTCAAATCCCCCATCCACATATTATTTTTAATGATTTTTCTTTTAAACTTTTTGGAAGCCCAAAAGTTTACACGTACAATACACGTAAAAGTGAAAAGTCACTAAATTCAAACATGTGGAAAATGTTATATGTACTGAATATGACACATAGCTTCAATCCAAGCAACCCACCCCCACCATCGACCGACGAAAGAGCCTCTAGGGCTGGTACCGCCGGGCCAGACCGTAGCAAATGCCCCTATTTTTTTACCCTAACCCCTTGGCCTCCCCCCACTATTCCTCTTCTGTTTGAATTCCGTGCAAATATCCAGAGAATTAAAATGAGCTTTAAAACCAAATCTTAATGCATTTTAATTCTCATTTTAATACCC
Organism: Agapanthus africanus; assembly: GCA_030015575.1. Taxonomy (NCBI): domain Eukaryota; kingdom Viridiplantae; phylum Streptophyta; class Magnoliopsida; order Asparagales; family Amaryllidaceae; genus Agapanthus; species Agapanthus africanus. The sequence goes on from CM057337.1 coordinate 946,047,944, forward strand.
TAAATCCTAATTCTATCCTATAAATACCACCCCACATCCTAGCCCTCTCTATTCTGAAATCTATCATCAAAACTCTCAAATTTTTCCAAGTCCAAATAGTTGTACAAGTGGAGTTAGCCCAAGATCACCTTCCGGCGATAACTCGGGACAAATCTGGCGACACCACGACAATATGAAGTTCACAACTTGTTCATATACCTCTCCTCTCTTCTCCAAACCAGTAAGTTCCCTCTACTCTCCTCTCTTTCTATTCTAAACGATCTTTTATTAAAACTCGTCGGAAGCGGAGTTATTCCGACTCTGACTCTAATTTCATTAAAAACCCAACTTTTCTTAACAAAAAATCAACCATCTCTTTATATCTTGTTTAGCAACCATAAAACAATATTTAGAACAAGTTTCAATTCAAAATAAAATGTTATGCAACTTGTATTACACTTTTTCGTTTAAATATCACAAAGTTTACCTACGACATTATTTCATCATATTGCTCATATTATCTTTAGAAAACTCATGAGGCAATGAACTACCTCATCACAACACTCATCATGACATAGCATGATGGCTTGAAAACAATATTTTTGTGGCTAAGACGAATTTACAGTTAAATACCATAAACTATCAAAATCGTATTTTTTAAATTGTTTTGATCAAATTCCATACGATTATGTCCTTACAACCTATTTTGGGGAATCCGATTTGGTTAGTGTGGGTTATCGCACATTCATCGGATTAGTAGGGCGAGATGAAGACCTCCTCACAGAGCATACGATCTCGATAAAATTTTTATTATTATAATTCTTAAGAAAATGTGATTTCTATTAATAAATGAATTCTATTTTTAATAAATATATATGTAAATATTATCAAAATATCAATACTATCAAACTATCTATTTTAAATATATAATATATTCCATGTTTTCTAAATCAGAAGAAAAGAACCACAAAAGTTCATGAAAATGCCATCAAGAAATCAATACAGGTTAATTTACATGAAAATACCATATACTATTCAATTTAGGTTTATATCCACTAGAATATCTCATCTTATAAAAATTATATCTATGTAAACCCTAAAAACGATAAATAAATAATTAAGGTTTATTTTGAAAATATATCAAATCTATTTTCATAAAACCCTCTCAAGTTATATTAATTTACAATAAGGACCCTAGTAAATATAGGTTTAAGCGGGACTAATTCTCTTGAGTCTCAGGGAGCCGGAGAAAGTGGGTGCTTGCCTATTTAAGGTAGACAACTAAAAACGGGGTTATCGATACGGTAATTGTCTTGGAAAAGGACATAAATCATGTCGTCCATGTGCAGCAGTTACCGATAACTCCAAAACTAATTCAGGATTTCAATTCTGTTAAATGTCTGACGTAGTCAGAGTCTCAGTCTAATATGAAATCAATCCATCCATGAATACAATTCAAATATAACTCCAATACAATATGAATCCATTTATAACAGAATACAATCTATATCAACATGACTTCATTTGACCGATCCATGAATATACATTGACTTGTCTACATGACTATCCGTTTACATTCTTTCCATTTACATGAACAATTGATATCATGGTTTCGGCAAGTCTTATATCTTCAAATCATCTATAAAACAACACAATAAATATTACAGGGTTGTAACAGGATAGATTGGTACGGAATGTATTAGAAGTGGTACGAGACTGTAACCATAATACACCTAACCTGAATATCCGTGCTGTTGTTCCGTGGCTTAACGGTTCCTTGTACTCCGTATACCTTAGTCCACGGAGAATGTTGGACTCCTTTCGTATACACTGATGCATTTTGTACCAAAGTACAAACAATTGAATTAACAAAATAATCATACATTATACCAGATATATTCTCTTTAACTGTTCAGTCTATTACTATCTCTCTTTAGGACTTACCGAATGATTGTTCGCTGACGACATTTCTTTTCTATTTTTTCTCTGGAATGTTATCAGGAGGACCCGACTCTCTAGAGATCGAGCCCAGCTCAGAAGACTTGGAGCAGTTCTCAGAAGATTCAGAGCTTTAGTCACCTGTATATACTTTTACTTTCAGTTCATGCCATTATTTAGACATTGCTTTCCCTATTGTATTTACTTTTCAGTTGCATTGTAAAGAATGTTTAATAAATAAAAAGTTGTTGTTCTTTTACATCCCATGTCTTTCTTGTGCACATTTACATTATATTGCTTATTTATGCTTAGCGTATTTACTTCTGAGTAAATACGTCGCGGATCTCGTCGTGTCTCCTTATCTTATACTGGGAAGCGGGGCATGACAGAACTTAGATGCAGCTTATTAGAAGTTATATGCAATTTATTAGAAATTACATGCAACCGCTTAGAAATTACAGGCAACTTATTAAAAGTTACAGGCAACTGCTTAGAAATTACTTGCAGTTTATTAGAAATTACAAGCAACTGCTTAAAGGTTACATGCAGCTTATTAAAAATTACAGGCAAGTTTTTAGAACTTACAGGCAACTGCTTATAAGTCGCATGCAATTTATTTGAAATTACATGCAACTGCTTAGAAGTTACATGCAGTTTATTAGAAGTTACAGACAATTTATTAGAAATTACAGGTAGCTGCTTAGAAATTACAGACTACTTATTAGAAATTACCGACAACCGCTTAGAAGTTATATACAGTTTATTAGAAGTTACATGTAAGTTAGTAGAACTTAAATGAAAATTGTGTAAATGAAAGAAGGATAATGAAGAAAATGAAAAGAATAATTGTTGTTCAGATGGCAAATAGGGTTTTTGAAGAGGAAAGTAGTGAATTTGGAGGGAAAATGGTTTGACTGGAGCATTTAATGCTCTGTACTATGAGGAAAAATCAATAAAACTCAACTCAGGTTAGAAGTTACAGGAAACCTGATAGAAATTATAGACAACCAAAACATCGGAATTTTTGCCCAAAATTTTCCTGATGTCAACTTGTACTTAGATACATGGGTTTCTAAGAGTATTTTTGGGATATACTAAAATACCCACTACTGCGAGTATGTGATAGAAAAAGTGACGGGCCTAGGGTTTTTTTAACATGTTCAAAAAACGCAGGGACTTTTTGACAGGGTTTATTTGGACCCGGGTTTTTTCGACAATTTACCCAATAAAAAATCATTGAGACACTTTGGATGAAGGCATAATTTATTTAAGAAAAAATATAAATTTAAAATAAAACTGTAATATTCTAAATCTTACAGCTTACCTGAGCTGTGAGGCAAAAATAAGTTATTCCTTTGAGTGTATTTATAATACTCCAGAATTGTTTTTGTTAAGGATTACTTGGATATTAAAAGACTGTAAAATTGACGATCTAAACAAATAGTTTGTTAAGGATTGTTGGGATCGGAGAATTTGTTATGATGTTTGTTATTTAGGTTATCACAATATTTATTATTTTCAATTTTATTTTTTTTGGAATTTATCTATCCAATTTAAAATGAATTGAAAAAGTCAAAAAAGATATATTTTAAGAATAAAAGCCATTTCTTTATACCCGATATGGAAAAACCTTATATGGAAGACCCTAATCCATGAGATATTTAGTAGTAGAATAATTCTTTTTGAATATATAACTGCATACAGCTTGTTCAAATTAAGAGATTTGAAGGGATTTATATAGCCGATTAGGATATTTGAAGGTCTATCAAGTAAGAAAATCCAAAAAAAATATTTAGATTTTGTTTTAGGCATTATAAGGAGAAGAAGACTTTGTTTTGTTGAGAGAGGGATTTGTTGGTATAGTTGGGATTGAGAACGAAGAGATCCTGCTAATTTTAGAAAGATACGAACGGAGATTGTAGTTAGATAGGGATTTTTAGTTAGGATAGAGAATTTACTTGAGATTTAACAGACTAAAATAAACATCAATTTGCTTTTAAGAGTATAGATAGATTATAGATATAGATAGATGGTGCAAACTAGATCTGGTCAAGAGACCGAGAACCCCGGCATGAATCAAGCGCGGGTAGACCCCTGTTGAGCGTTGATATGCCATTTTCGCTGAATTGGACTAGTTTGGATATTACACATGTGACGTACCATCATAGCAAAGAAATACCAGAAAGAATTAGAGCTAAAACTCCAAAATATTCTTGAAAGTTTTTTAAGAATTTTAAAATTATTTAGGCGCCTTAGGGATGGTGACGCGGTTTTGCCGACCAGCAAGGGCTGGCCTATACGGCAAGACTCGTGATGATGTCTACGTTGACGATGATGATGATTGATTGATTGATGAGGCTTGAAAATTGATATAGGCGGTAGTATGACTACTTGATGAAATTAATGGTGGTTAGAGAAAATGAGTCGGTGAATCAAGTAAATAAAAATGCTTACCGTATTGGCCTTTAAATCCTATAATAACCTATCCAAAAGTTAAACATCATGAGCCCACCATTTTGTCAATTGGATATATTATGGTGAGATTTCAAGATGGTAAGTAAAGTATTACTCTTAGGGTACGCTTGGTAGGAAGTAATCTAAGTGGTAATCCTATATTACCATGAAATATTACTATTTAGATGTAAAGAATATCCTCTAGATTATAGTATTACCATGGTAATCAAATGACCATATTTCATGGTAATCCTATTCCTCCCAAAACAGATGTCTATCATTGATTACTATGAAATATTCTCGTCTAACATATATGAGCCATGACCATCTGCCGTCAGCTTCTTTTGCCACCCGTTGGCCGGTGTCGATCGTTCGTCGTCCGGCCCGCCGTCAGTCAGACGTTCACTGCCGGCCGACCATAATTCGTCGTCAGCGAGTCGCCGATCGTTCGCTCGTGTAACGACCCTAAATTTTGTGTACGTCCCTTTTGTATTGTTTAATAAGAGGGTAGTTTTTTGTTCTGTGTTCAAGTTATAAGTCATTCTTAATAATAGTAATTTAAGAAGCAACTTGTAGCTCATTGGTTAAGCCTTTACCCTGTGTCCCATAACCTGCATGTTTGAATTCTTACATCATAATTATTTTATTTTATTTTATTTTTATTGTTTTTAAATCCTTAAACTTTCACGGGCGATTCACAGAGTTACGAAATATTACAGAAGAAAAGAGATATGAAATTTGACCTAACAAGTCTACACGAGCCTGGACTTCGAGATCCAACCCCAACCCATGAACCCAAACTGACCTAGGCGGGTTTTGGACCTGTTTGGGCGGCCAGAAGGCAGACCCCCATGCCAATCCTGTGCTGGTGAGTCCTTTGGTCTTCCCTATCTTCATTTCAGCATCTTGAAACTCCCATTTCATTTAAAAACTCCAAAACCCTTTCATTTCTTCATTAAACTTTTTTTTAAATGCCCTTTAATTAAATTTTTACACCGTATCTTCATTGTTTTTTCCCTATATATATCCATGGCTATTCCAAGCTTTCCCTCTCTGATTTTGTACTGAAAATTCTCCCAAAATTACTTATACTAAGCTTCCTATAAATTTGTTCTCTCAAAGTTCAAGTTCCCTCAAGTCCAAGCTCTCCCAAGTCCCAGTCTCAAGTCTTCGAGATGCCCCTGCTTCCATCTACGTTACTCTACAAGTCGTTGAAAGAAACCCGGAAGATCAATCTCGTCTTCCTCGTCGTTTTAGCGGTCTCGGTTCTTCAAACCGAGCCTCCTTTCTTTCCTACCTCTCTTTAAAGCAAACGCAAAACCGTAAGTCCCAACACACTCTCCCATTCATCTCTTGTTCATCTTTTTGCTTGCTCCATTCATGAATCACAGTTTTCATCATACTGTATCCGTCTTATCTTAAAGAAAAACTAATGTCCTTGCAAAATAAAATTATATGGCTAACAAAATCTTTCTTTGCTTTCCTTCTCATTCTTTTAACGAATAAATAAACCTTGTTTTTGTTTGTGTGTATTTTGGAAATTGATAGATAAATGCATTATTCAATTTTTTGCACACACACATGATATTAGATAACGATAACGCATTTGGCTACAAAACTTGTCCATATGATGTTTGACTATACTGTATATAATACCAAGATAACATTAATTATTCATTGTTGGAAACTTGTTAAACCCTAGTTGTAGATCATGCACGGGGTAACGACTTACTCTATATGCACACATTTGAATCATAACATGATCATATGTTCATAGTGTTTTTCTAAAGAATTAGCCTTGCACGAAAATACCTTCATGATACTAAAAGTGAATTTAATCTATAATTCTTTTCCCTTACGTATTCACCTCACAACCTTTTTTAGGGGAGCCCTGTTAAAGATGGTGCGCATTATCGCACATCTTGGATTTAGAGAGCGAGATTCGAGCTCTTCGCGGAGCGCGTTCTCGAGAGAAAAGAAAATACGGTTTTTAACACAAAGCTAAAACCATTTTAAAATAATGAAATAATTTGATATGCACCTTAAAAAAACTTGCTAATTAGATTTTCAATAAAATACCCTAAATTGAAAAGGTTAAAATTCTATTAAAATACTATAAGTTTTCTAAATGATAGATTTTTCACTAAAATACCATAAACTCTTAAAAGGTAGGTTTTGTCACTAAAATAGCAAGAAAGCTAAAATATATTTTTATTAAAAACACTTGACATTTCAATTAACATATTTTTACTAAAAACACTCTCGAGGTTTATTTTTTAAAATAATGTATTTACATAAAACCCCCTCGATCTTTTAATGGACTACAACAACAACTGAGCCTTTTATCCCAAGCATATGGGGTAGGCTACATGAACCAACATGAGAATCACGCGCGGGTCCAGCACATGAATCCTCCGCCTCCACTCATTCCTATCGAACAATATATTTTCATTGAGGCCTTTGGCAACCATATCGTTTCGTATCACCTCCATCCATGTTTTTTTCGGTTCCCCTTTTGCCCGTTTGCCATTGCCCATATCGAGAGTATTTATTCGTCGAACCGGTGCTTCCATATGTCTGCGTCGCACATGACCAAACCATCTTAGCCGGTTTTCCCGCATCTTCTCCTCCACGGGTGCTATACCAACTTTTGCACGAATATCTTCATTTCACATCTTATCTTTTCTAGTGTTACCGCACATCCAATGAAGCATACGCATCTCCGCTACATGCATTTTCTGTGTATGATGCTTCTTAGGAGCACAACATTCTGTACCATATAATAAGGCAGGCCGAATAGCGCTGTGATAAAATTTCCCTTTCAATTTTAACGGAAAGTTACGATCACACAAAATCCCTGTCACACTCCTCCATTTCAACCAACCAGCTTGGATCTTTTGATTAATATCACTATCAATCTCCTCATCTTTTTGGATGATGGAACATAGATATCTAAACTGATTGCTCGATGATATCTCTTGCCCTTCCAATGTTATACCAATATGGTTTTGACTTCTCTGTTTACTAAATTTGCAATGCATATATGCTGTCTTGGACCTGCTCAATCTGAACCCCCGAGATTCCAATGTTTGCCTCCATAATTCCAATTTGGCATTAACCCCTGCTTTCATCTCATTTACTAGAACAATATCATCAGCGAATAGCATACACCAAGGTACCTCATTTTGGATAGTTCTAGTAAGCTCATCTATCACGATGGTAAACAGGAATGTACTTAATGCAGATCCTTGATGTAAACTAATTGTAATCGGAAAATCACTCGTTAGGCCGCCCCAAGTTCTGACATTTGCCACTACTCCATCGTACATATCCTTGACTATATCAATATACTTGACGGGGACCCCCTTCTTCATCATTGTTCCCCATAATACCTCTCTAGATACCTTGTCGTACGCTTTCTCTAAATCAATAAATATCATATGCAAATCTCTTCTCCTCTCTCGAAAACGCTCGACAAGTTGACGAAGCAAATGAATAGCCTCTATTGTCGATTGTCCAGGCATGAACCCAAACTGGTTCTCTGTTATTTTAATATCCTTCCTTAGCCTGTGTTCAATCACTCTCTCCCAAAGATTCATGGTGTGACTCATAAGTTTTATTCCACGGTAGTTTGAGCAACTTTGAATGTCACCCTTGTTCTTGTAGATAGGTACAATGACACTTTTCCTCCATTCATTTGGCATCTTTTTTGTCTGCCAAATTTTATTAAATAGATCTGTCAGCCATTTAACGCTTATTTCTCCTAAGAATCTCCAAATCTCGATAGGAATCCCGTTAGGACCAACCGCTTTTCTTAAACTCATTATGTTCAAAGATTCTTTAACCTTAGGTAGTCTTATTTTACACATGAAATCACAGTTTATATTTTGAGATTGAATGTCAAGTCCATCCAAATTCTTAGTAAAGCTCTCATTGAACAATTTGTCAAAATAATCTCTCCACCTTTTCTTGATATCCTCATCTCGAACTTAAACCTTCTGATTTTCATTTTTGATACACTTCACCGCACATAAGTCTCTGGTCTTCCTTTCTCGCATCTGAGCAATCCAGTATATATCATTTTCAGCCTCTTTAGTGTCTAATTTCTCGTACACCTCCTTGTTGACCTTAAATTTAGTTTCCCGAACAACTTTCTTAACTTGCTTTTTAGCCATTTTATACTTTTCAAATCTCTCCACATCTCTACTTTTCTTCAAATTTTTATAAGAATCCCTTTTAATGTTAATAGCAGCCTTTACTTCTTCATTCCACCATGATGTGTCTTTAGATGGTGGAGCACCACCTCTCGACCCACCAAGTAAATCTCTAGCTACCTTCTTTAATAGCAACTTTTACTTCTTCATTCCATCATGATGTGTCCTTAGATGGTGGAGCACCGCCTCTCAACTCACCAAGTAGATCTTTTAATGGACTAATTTACATAAATACCTTGAAATTGCCGAATGATATATTTTTACATAAATACCAAGATCTATAAAATTGGTAGCTAGCTAGCATGTAAGTAGCAAATGGGTTTAAGTGTGCTATTCTCTCTTGAGCCTCAGAGAGCCGGAGACAATTAGCGTTATCACTTGTTTATCCCCTTATATATCAATTATATCTTCAAGAAAATCAAGTTACATAAATATATACTCAAATATAACCCAACACGTGATACTTGACATGATTTGTACTAAACCGCCATACTTAGTTAAACTTAACTTGAACCATGAATACAATTGACATGACTTACACATAACATGACTACATGATCTTGACTTGAACTCAATTTTGAAATCTCGATATAATATATCACCATTTGTATTCATGGATTCGATCAAAACTTGTACCATTAATTATAGACTAATATATATGGGGTGTTGGGATAGTTTAAGTGTGAATCCAACGAAATCTCAGGATTCCACCTAGTTCATGAATCTATATCTACTAACATATGAAATATATCATGAGAGTCCGTGTTTCCAATCCTTTGGGGCTCTACACTTGGATTTGGAATATTTCAACACTAGGTTGAAGTCATTTTACTAATACTTGATTCAGGCTCGTGATTCCTTGTACCAGAAGCCTTACCCTTGAGTTCGAGAATACTCTTGAAATTGGTTGACGTTCACATTTGAACTCATGTTAGCTATCTTACCCTTTTTAGTGACCTCCTTAAGACATATCACTATTCATTATATGTTCAACACTTCTAACTGTTATATGTATATGTTAACCAACACATTACCCACACCATACAGCCATGTTATATAAAACTGCCATACTACATAGAATTGTTATATTACCATATTTAATTACTATATCACCTTTTACTTTAATCATATAATTCACAAACTATCTTGGAGACTTATCGAGCGTAAGTTTGCTGGCGGGCATCCATCCTTTTTTTCTTTCCTTAGATGTTCGTCAGGGTATCTAGGGACTGAGGAGGTGGCACTTGTTGCTGAGGATTACGATCAGTTTGCATCACAAACCGATCTTTTGTTTCCTTCAGCTTTTCTTTTCTGTATGCCACTTGTTTAGGCAGTTTCAATTTGTGTTTCTTGTTTCAGACATCATGTATCAGTTTAAACTTTGTAAAGTTTGGAATGTATATATATAAAGTTGGATTTTCATTATCATGTCATTTCTTGTCATTTTTATATTACTTATATACGCTTAGCGTATTTATTTCGACAAAGAACCTTTTCAGAATAAATACATTGCGGTCTTGTCACGTGCTGGTTCCTCTCTTTTGCGAAGCGGGGCGTGACAGCCGGCCGGCCTGCCGCCGATCAGAATTTCGCCGTCAACCAGCCGTAGTTTGTCGTCGGCCGACCCTGCCTTCTGTTGCCGGCCAGTCGCCGATCGGCCGTTCGTCGTTGGTCGATCATCGGCCAACGCCTATCGTTCGTCGGCCGCCCCGCAGCCGATCGGACGTTTTCCGCCGACCGACTGTAGTTCGTAGTCGGGCGACCCCACTTCCTGTTGCCGGCCGCTGATCGGCCATTCGTCTCCGACCTTACCGCCATCCATCATCCTTCCTCCGACCTTACCGCTGGTTGACGATTGCACATACATAGATTACCGAGAATGATTAAAATATACCAAATATGTTAATGTAAGATTTCTTAGAATTAGATGCTCGATCGTCGCATTCTCGGGAATTCCAGAATTTCCGGTAGCCTTCCATTTCATGTACCAAGAACAACCTTAAGTAAATGGAAAATAATGTCAGGGTTTGAATGTGGTGGCCAATGAATATTAATTCAATGGATTTTATGAAGAAAACGAGAGAGAATTGTATGATCAAGGGCCAGCGGATATTGAAATGACGGCGTGCAAGATCGTTTTCCAGGACTCGCTTCTTACCAAATTGTTTTGACAAATTATCATAAACATCGACGATACAAGTTTTCTAAATAATAATCAATCATCCAAATTCTCCTAAATCCTAGATTTCTTTCTCATTATACAGAGAGAAATCGATTACGGTTTTTCAAATAAATTCATAATACTGATAACATGCAGATATAATTGGACTTTCGTAAATACGCCTACAACAAAACAACAAGGCTAAAAACATTTACGATAATTAAATAGAAATTTCATCACTACTCAATCTGATCCCCATCAGTATTCCAACACATGCATGTGCTTATAAAAAGGCTCAATTCAAGCAGAATTGCAATTACAAGGCTGTTTGGTTGGGTACTTGGATGTAGTTGGAGCTTCGTGTATTTTTAACTACACTGAAATATAAAAAAATGTTTAGTTTTAAATATTTGTTGCTTCAACATATGGCTGAAACGGCAAATAGAGTTAAAAATCATGTAGTTGCAACTATGTCTAAATTGAACTCTTCTGCAACTACATATGTTATAACACAAAACACAATCGAAATATAGCTATTATGTCACAACAACATCCAAATAGACATACTTTGCAAAAATATGCAGTTAGAACTTCATTTTAACCAAACAAAGAAACCAAGTTTCAACTTCGATATTTGGATCCACACATGGTTATAAATGTACTAATTTTCAAACTACAAGCAACCAAATAGTCCCTAATTAAGGAAGATCATACCACACTAAGAGTAGAAGATGCTGATAGAGGTCTTGATCTCCTTCAGATGTTGTCTTCCGTTGATCTGTCGCAAGCGTTGATGAGTGGCTGAGATTGGATTCGAGAGTTGTCTCCTGAAGCGTGTGGATCTCAGTGGGCTTGATTTCGGGTGAGGCCGAGCAACCTGCAAGAAAGTCTCGGGGTGGTTGTACCACCGTGGACCCTCCGACGATCAAGTTAGTCGAGGTATTTGGGCAGAGTAGCGGCCTATTCAGATAGAATTGCCTTACCTGAGTTGTTGAGAGGGGGTTTATATAGTGGTAACCATGGACTGGCGGGCGTGAGATTTACGCCGGCCGTTACGCCCTTAGAGCCGCGCCTGCGCGAATGGTGGGATCCTCCATTAATGGTGAGATATGCCCGTTAACGGGGGAACGCGATGGCGTGGGATGCGGGATCATGGGGCGGCGGATATCTCGTGCACGGAGCGATTCACGGAGCCATGTCTGGGACGCTTATGATCTGTGCTCTGTGTTGGTCGATGAGACTGAGGAAGCTGAGCTCGGCGGGCGGCTAGGATGCGAGCGGGAGGCCGAAGAAGCTTGGTTTCATGATAGCTCGGTAGCGTGCTAGAAAGGCTGAGGGAGCTCAGCGTGCAGGAGGGCTTGGAGGAGAGCCAATGGTTATTTGTAAGACGAGCATAGGAATGGTCTGAAAGGCCACCGAAGGTCGGGAACATCCTCGGGAGGAAGGCCTGGGGCACGCCTTCAATGTACCGTTCTTACTCCTTTCTTGTAAGCCTTAGGACACATCATCTGCCACGTGTCGTGATCTGGGGAGTTCTCAGTATTGAGCATCATCATTAGCCCCCCACTCTCGTCCCGAACTATTTATGTGTCGGGTCGAGAGTGGTCTGATCGGTCACCCGGGCTAAGTTCTTTGTTGAAGACATCATCGGCGCGGATTCCCGGTCAGTTAGTCGTATTTTTTTTGATGAATTCAGCGGAACAGAGAAGAGATCATGCATTAAAAGGGAAGCGCCGATTCGATCGTACGTTTATTGAGGCGCCAGGACATATGCCCGATGCTGGTTGACTGACGTGACGGGCCGCCAGTGTCCTTTGCGCTTGAGGGGATGCATCCAATGCCCGTGAGACACATGGAATGCTAATGTTGTTAGTTATGTGTATGCCCTAGAGTCCATTATTGTACATATGATGTATATTATAGTGGATGCTTGGACATATATAGAGAGGAATTTCTTGCTCGACATGATAGTATGCTATCTGGTTGCTCTTTGTCTTAACATGTAGACTTGTATTGTGATACTGTCTTGCTCTTACATGTTGATAAAGCCCTTAGGATGTGTACTTGACTACCAGGACTATGATGGAGATCATACTAGTGGGGCCACGGTAGTCCACAAGTACATCCTTTAATTGTTCCTAGTCGTGGGTGTATCGAGACAGGGCATCGATATTCCAGAGTAGACTAGCGTATACGCTTCCTGACCCATATGATGGGAGATGGATGATCCCACATCCATTGGTGTTTGACATCAAAGATGGTATACGGGTACTCAGTGGAGACTGGGTACACTGAACGGACTCGCCGAGAACTCCTAGTTGGTATTATACCTATTGTCAGATAGCAGTTCTTTGGTGACACTGGTACAGGTTAGTCTGTAGACCCGAGATCGTCATAGAGTCTTGTGTGATTCCCACTGTGCTTTGATTTCCACATTACCACGTTCAAGAGAACGTGCAAAACAGTGGCTTTTGGGTACAGTCCCGAATCATATGGAGGCAATAAGCGATAGGAGGGGTTTCGTCTTTCCCGGTATTGGGGGTTGGTATTGCGCTGTGCTCGATTGGCTACAACAGAAAGTTCATGGCCAGGGCAGATACGGTGATCTACTGGTAAGTGTTATGAGTAGTTTCTCGACCCGTTATGAGCCTCACATCGGCACGACTTATCGGTTACCAGGGTCTGACGTTTACCACCCCTATACTAGATATGCGACATATCAGACGAAGAGACCGGATTGTACGGCAGTGTTACTGACAGGCTTTACAGGAGTATGACCATGCTTACTTGTTGATTTTCTGATCGCTCAATATCCGGATAGTCGTTATGTCCAGCTAGTACCGCTGACGGCTTGAAGGTGCTTGATATGATCATCACATATTGCCGGTGTATTGACTAGTCTTTAGAGTCCTACATGGAGGTTTCCTGGCTCAGGCAAAATGAAGTAGGAGAACATATGTGATATGTGCGGAACCAAGATTAAAACGAGTATGTGATACCGTATCCTATGTTAGTTATATGTATGCCCTAGAGGCCATTACTATATATGCGATGTATATTGTAGTGGATGCTTGGACATATATAGGAAGGACTTTCTTTCTCAATATGATAGTATGCTATCTGGTTGCACTTTATCTTAACATGTAAACAAATACTGTTTTGTGATCACATGTTGATAAAGCCCTTAGGATGAGTACTTGACTACCACGACTATGATGCAGATCATACTAGTAGGGACAAGGTAGTCGATAAGTACATCCTTCAAATGTCCCTAGTCGTAGGTGTGTCGAGACAGGGAATCGACATACCAGAGTAGACTAGCGTGTAGCTTCTTAGCTTCTCGACCCATGTAGATGGGCGGTGGATGATCCCATATCCATTGGTGTTTGACATCAGAGAAGATATACGGGTGCTCAGTGGAGACTAGGTACACTGGACTGACTCGCCGAGAACTCCTAGATGGTATTATATATATCGTCGGATAGCAGTTCTCTGGTAACACTGGTATAGGTTAGTCTGTAGACCCGAGATCGTCATAGAGTCTTGTGTGATTCCCACTGTGCTTTGATTTCCACCATACCACGGTCAAGAGATCGTGCAAAACGGTGGTTTTTGGGTACAGTCCCGAATCACATGGAGGCAACGAGCGATAGGAAGGGTTTCGTCTCTCCCGGTATTGGGGGTTGATGTTGCGCTGTGTTCGATTGTCTATAACTGGAAATCTCTGGCCAGGGTTGCTGAGATTTACTGGTAAGAATTATTAGTAGTTTCTCGAACTGTTATGGACCTCAAATCGGCACGACTTATCGGTTACTGGGGTCTAACGTTTACTACCCCTAGACTGTGATATGTGACATATCAGACGAAGAGACCGGACTGTACGGTAGTGTTACTGATTGGATTCGCAGGAGTTATAGCAGACTTGCTTGTTGATCTTCTGATCGCTCAATACCCGGGTGGCCATTACGTTTAGCAGACCGGTTGCGGCTTGTGGGTGTTTGATATGATCATCACCTACTGCCGGCATATTGACGAGTCTTTAGAGTCCTATATATTGGTTTCCTGGTTCATGCGAAATGGAGTAGGAGCACATATGTGATATGTGCGGGACCAAGATTAATATAAGTATGTGATACCGTATTCTATTCTCGTGATATGTAATATCGGCCGGTTATATGTGATATAGCCGGGTTATCGGAACAAGTGTTGATTCGATGAAATAATATATAATATATATATATATATATATATATATATATATATTATGCTCACTTAAATATTTATTATTCTCACTTGTAATACATTTAACATATATATGATATATGTTTATTATGTATGAGAATTATACCATACTATATATTATGTTTGAGTTTAAATTCTTAAGTAATTCAAAAAGGAAGAAATGAGTCATTGTGAAGCTTCATGATAAACTTTGACAAAGTCTTCTCTTTTTGTTTTGCTTAAGATATTTCTAAACTCAACCATGACAGATAGCCATGGTTAACTCTCTACAAGAGTTAGTGAATGACATACACTAACCAAGAGTTGCATTTCTAAGCTCATCTCTTTCATTATTCATCTTCTTCCTCATTTTAATTTTTGCTCTCTAGCTTTTGAGAAAAGAGAAGAAAATAGTGAGAAAATAAACAATAAAGTGAGCAAAATTCCTACTCCATCATCCTATAATATTAGTCATTTAGTTTAGGGTGTTTGCTTCATTAATCTACACAATTAGTGAAGAGATAGCATGAGCTAGTGTCTCCTCGACGTAGATCATCTTCGGCCTTGAAGACTTTGAAGCAAGCTTGTTCGTTTCTTCATGGGAGCCATTCTAAAGTTCGAGGATCGTGATCGCAGCGAAAGGACTACTACATGGAGCTATTGAAGTGAAGGACCGGTCTACAAAGGTTGTATTTCTTGTTCATTTAGATGTAAAGAGTTTACATATCATGTTTAACCCTAAGTCTCTAGTTAAGATCTTAGTTAGGGTTTGTTTAGCACCCCAAAAATTTTAAAGTAGCATGATTGATACTTGCCAAAACCTTACTAAGGTGCTAAGCTAACCCTACATTAGTATCAGAGCCAAGCTAGAGCATTAGGCATCGTGTAGGCGAAGTTTAAAGTCCGATCGAACTCCGAAACCCCGATAAATCCCACTTTTTGGAAATTTTTTCAAAAGTTAACATTTTTCATATTAAAAATACTCAGAAAATCATGCAGAGAATTCTAAGGATTACTGAGAAGTACGAAGTTATAACCCACTCAAGGGACCGCGGAACCGCGGCCAAACCATGCGTTTGGCGGCGGTTCCGTGGCCAACTTTGGGAGCTAGGGGCTAATACTTCAGGGATTTATTCTTGGGTACTTTTTCATGTTTCTGTGAATTTTTAATTCTACTCAAGTGTTGAGCTTTCTGGGAAATATTGGGAAATCGTTGATTCGATCGGAAAGTTTAATTTCGTTTAAATTTTTTCCGGGTAATTTAGAACTTCTTAAAAGGTTCGAACGGATATCAATAACTCACTTTTTCCCCTGTCGGAAAACTTTCAAGTGTTGGATTTTTCCTGAGTTTCAAGCTTTCAGAAAATCATGCAAGCGAATCTGTGGACCCTCTAGAAGAACGTAACCTTAACTCGATTATGTGACTGCCAAAACTGCCACTGAACCATATGGTTTATGGTAGTTTAGCGTTGTCACATGTGAGGCGTTGGTTTGCCCTTCTACGGCTGGTTCATAGCGGCTGTGACATGTTCTGGGACTTTTTGAACTCCGCTCAAGTGTTGAACTATTTGGGAAATCTTGGGTGTTTGTTTATTCGATCGGAAAGTTTAATATTGTCTATTTATCTGGAATGCGATACAATATGCGGAATTCATATAGTTATGCATTAAATGCGAAGTATGTGATATTTCGGATTTACGATGTCTAAAGAGGTTGTGGATTCCAAATATTGTAGTTTTACATTTTCTTTTCTGTGACCGTAAGTGTAATATGTGGTATATCGCCGTTTTCGTCGCTATAGATCGACGACAATTTTGATAGGCATATTTACTTACTTTGATGACATGTAATGTTATGTGTTGCCGTGATATGTTATATTGGATCGTCGTGTTTTGAATAGCCGAGGGTTTTATGTGAGATGAGAGTTTTCTTTTTCATTCATGTAAAATTCATTTGTATATAATAATCTTTTATTGGGGCACTTCCGGGTTGAGGATGATGTCACCATTGTATATTATTCACTTTTCCGCATTAGGATAGACCCAAGGCGAAGAGCATAAATAAACGGGTTCTAGGGTCCAGTGGGAGGCCATCTCGAGGAGTCGAGACCGGGTCTCCTAATGCTAGAATTGGCAGAGTTACTTGCCGCTCTCATAGGGGTCTAGGGATGTGGGTTTGGTTATTCATCGCGGCCGTGGAATCCGTGTTTTATACTGGCTTAACTTAAAACACGGAATTCCTAGTATATCCAATATTTCATATGTAATTCTTCTGCTGCTGATATCCGTGATATGAACATTTTATATATCTGAGATGAATGCCTATATATATTATATATATGAGATATAATTAATATTGTTGCTTTTGTTTCCTCTGTGATGCTTGGGAAGTATAATCTGTTGGGACTTCATTAATGAGATTAATGAAATAAAAGAAAAATAAATCTAAAGATGTTGTAGAAACTTGTTTAAAAACTGGTAGCTCTAGTTCTTGCTTTGCATAGCGGTATTCCTTGTAGAATATCCAGCACCTTATTCGATAAGGAAAGAGCCAAGATCTCTTCACCGGGAGTAACCTTTTTAGCGAAAACTAGCACATGCTACAAACACGGTTTGTCTTTTGATTGCTTTTATAGTTTTTGCTTTGCATAGTGGTATTTGTGAAATATCCTGCACCTTATTCGATAAGGAAAGAGCCGAGATCCCTTCACCGGGTGTGACCTCTTTAGTAAAACTAGTGAAAGCCTCAAAAACACTCCTTTTTAAAATTCACTCGATTCAACAACGATATCAATTTCATTACGCAAAGGGTTTTCTTAAAAACCTGTCGAAGCCCTCCGTCATTTCAGATAAATAGTATTTAGTATTCGTGCTGCGTTTGTTGACCTTGTCAAGGCGTAGTGTGCGGTAGCTGATTAATGCTTATCTGCAAAGCATATGATGTGATTGGATTAGGGTAGTCATGCGGCCTTGTTGACCTTGTCAAGGGTCGTACGGGTGAGTTTAATTCAATCGGGAAATGACGGGTTGAGCTTGACTTGCGGTATATGGTTTGTTGACCTTGTCAAGGTCATAGATCGCTCGGGGCAAAACATTATCGGGAATTTCAAGTGTTGAAATTTGCAATGAGATTGCATACCTTCTATGAGATAGTTAGATCCCGATACCCACTGCGAGTAAGAGTTACTCCTGGGAGAGTTTTACACATTACAATTAGCCGATCAAGTAGGTGTCTAAATAGGTGTTAACGGGGTTACGCCCCTGGGAAACTGAGGTTTATTTTAATTAGGTCCGTGCGAAAGCACGGGGAACCTCCCTCAAAGTACTGACACTGGCCTGGCCGAAAGATTGACGAACTTGTAGGGTGTAATTACTCCCGGCTAGTTTTACCTTTTAGGGTTTAAAGGAAGATTTGACTAAAAACAGTAGGAGCCATCCTGATTAGATAAATTGATAACCAATCTAATCTTGCAACAGCGCACACAGAGTGTTTTCTTCTCTTTCTCTCCTGGTTGAGACTATGTCACGCCTTAATCAAGATAATAATATGGATGCATTGACCGAACCTACTTATTATACTATGCTAAGGAACGTTGGTTCTGCTCTATCTTATAATTGTTATAAGTCCGAGCAGGAAATAGGGGAAAATCCGGTTTCCCATGCCACCAATTCGAAGAAAGTGCATGTTGATGCATATTCTTCGGGTGTCCTTATTACCGAGAACTGTTTTTTAGTATTCTCTACGTCCTGGGTATGTGATACAAGATCAGGATCCCACATATGTAATATATTACATGGGCTACAGAAAGGTAGAGAACTGAGAATGGGTGATATGTCTCTAAGTGTTAGAGAATGGTGCAATTGTTGCAGCCAAATCAGTTGGCAGATATCACCTTGTATTAATACATTGATTCTGAACAAATGTTATTACATACCGAACCTGATATACAACATTACATCATGTTCTTTACTGAGTTAAAGAAGGATATAATTCTGTATTGGAGGATAATGTTTTGAAAATTTTCCTGAATCAAGAGTTGATTCGGTCAGGCACGTTATATAATAGAATATATGTTCTAAATCAAACCACGGTTCAAAGTATATAGAACACAGACAAGAAGAGCAGTTCAGGAATGAAAGAATCCTTCTTGAGACATTGTAGACTAGGTCATATCAATGCGACACGATCAGCTAAGTTACATAAGGATGAATATGAGAATCTATTCGAATTTTCATCTTATGCTACTTACTAATCTTGTCTTAAAGATAAAATGACCAATACTCCGTTTACTGAAAACAGAGAAAGAGTTATTGAACTCTTGGGACAGATACATGTTGATGTATATGGTCCCATATCTACAAATGCCAAGGTTGGTTCTTTTGAGAACCAAACGGGTAAAAGTATTAAAGTCCTACGATGTGATCGAGGAGGTGAATACTTGCGCATGGAGTTCCTGGAGTTTCTAAAAGGAGAATGTGATTCTATCTCATATTACTCCTTCATATACACCACAACACAACGGTGTATAGGGCAGAGGTATCACACCTTATGAGATAAGGTGCTCTATGATGAGTACTGCTGAGTTACCTGTTTTCTTTTGGGTGTTATGCACTTGAGAAACTGCATACCTATTGAATAGGGTTCCATCCAAATCAGGGCCTACCACTACATATGAGATATGGTATGGGAAGAGACCATGTCTTAAACGAGTTAAGATATGGGGTTGTCCAGCCTATGTTAAAAAGAAAAATTCGGACAAGCTCGAGGCAAGGTCAGTTGTGAGAATTTGTCGGGATATCCTAAACATTAGTAAAGGAATATCTTCTACCTAACTGAGGCGCAAAAGGTGTTTTGTTTCTCAGCATGCCACCTTTTTTAGAAAAGGAATTTCTTGTGAAGAAATTAAGTGGTCATGAGGTAGAACTGGAAGAAGTTCCAGCTAGACAAACTAACAGCTCATGATTTGGTAAAACCAAAGGATTCAATAGTTTCCGACGAACCTAAGCCTCTCCGCAAACCTGGTAGGTTTCCTCATCCACTCGAGAGATACTACGATCTTCTCGGTAACAGTGGGAGCGAGAATTGCATCATGAGATGATGGCCCAACCGGGTTTAGGCAAATGGAACGTCTGTTTTGATGTGATAGTCAAAGAGTTTGACTTCATCAAAATGGTAGATGAACCTAGTATATACATGAAGGTTGTAGAGAGTAAGGTTGTCTTCCACGTATTGTACGTAGATGACATACTCCTGATAGGAAATGGTTTCCTATGCTACACTCGGCCAAGCACCTCTTATCACGAGGATTCTCAAAGAAAGTTCTGGATGATACCTACTATATCCTGTGGATTATGATCTATGATGATAGATATAAGTAGATGTTGGGAGTGTCCCAAAATCCAGGTACATTAACATTATACTAAAGGGTTTAGTATGGAAGATTCTAAGCGCGGTGGTTCGCCCACTTACTCATGGATCACTCTCTCCAATACTGATTTGGAGAGAGCTCACGTGCAAAGGATATCCTATGCTTCGGCAGTAGGCTCTATCAGAGTGTGCGATGTTATGTACCAGACTAGATGTAGATGACTCACTAGGTATAGTGATTAGGAATCAATCGGATCTTGGAAAGAATCACTGAACAGCTGTGGATGACATTCTTAAGTACTTGAGAAGAACTAAAAGAAAGTTCTTGGTTCCAGCTTCCAGAGTGATAAGTTCGACTGAGATTGAGTCACAGGCATTGTCTTTACCCTCAGTGCAGGGACGGT
Source organism: Agapanthus africanus (assembly GCA_030015575.1). Classification (NCBI taxonomy): domain Eukaryota; kingdom Viridiplantae; phylum Streptophyta; class Magnoliopsida; order Asparagales; family Amaryllidaceae; genus Agapanthus; species Agapanthus africanus. The sequence goes on from CM057337.1 coordinate 946,068,682, forward strand.
ATGGTAGAAGAGTTCCAAGCTAGATACCGTGACATACTAGACGATAAAGGCTGAATACATTGCTACCAACGATACTACCAAAGTGGCTGTGTGGAAATTTCTTGTTCATAAGATGAACAAGGTTCCTACCATTGAGCGTCCAATAACTGTTATTGTGACAACAATGGAGTTGTGGCTTATGCCTAGGAACGCAGGTCCCATCAGCGTTCCAGACATATTCTGAGGCAAGTATCACCTGATCAGGGAGATGGTTGATCTCCAAGGGATCAAGGTTAGGAGAGTAAACTAGAAGGTAGACACAACGGATCCACTCACAAAGGCCCTACCCCTAGAAAGACTTCTCTATAATGGTTGAGTATGGAATACAACAACCTCTGCTAAATTGTTGGATATTGGATACTACAACAAATGGCCTTAGTGCAAGTGGGAGATTGTTAGTTATATGTATGCCCTAGAGGCCATTACTGTACATGCGATGTATATTGTAGTGGATGCTTGGACATATATAGGAAGAACTTTCTTGCTCAACATGATAGTATGCTATCTGGTTGCACTTTATCTTTAACATGTAAACAAATACTGTTTTGTTATCACATGTTGATAAAGCTCTTAGGATGAGTACTTGACTACCACGACTATGATGCAGATCATACTAGTGGGGGACAGGGTAGTCGATAAGTACATCCTTCAAATGTCCCTAGTCATAGGTGTATCGAGACAGGGCATCGACATACCAGAGTAGACTAGCGTGTAGCTTCTCGACCCATGTAGATGGACGGTGGATGATCCCATATCCATTGGTGTTTGACATAAGAGAAGATATACGGATGCTCAGTGGAGACTGGGTACACTAGACAGACTCACCGAGAACTCCTAAATGGTATTATTCCTATCGTCGGATAGCAGTTCTCTGGTGACACTGGTACAGGTTAGTCTGTAGACCCGAGATCGTCATAGAGTCTTGTGTGATTCCCACTGTGCTTTGATTTCCACCATACCACGGTAAAGAGATCATGCAAAACGGTGGCTTTTGGGTACAGTCCCGAATCACATGGAGGCAATGAGCGATAGGAGGGGTTTCGTCTCTCCCGGTATTAGGGGTTGATGTTGCGCTGTGTTCGATTGGCTATAACTGGAAATCCCTGGCCAGGGTTGCTGAGATTTACTGGTAAAAGCTATTAGTAGTTTCTCGAACTGTTATAGACCTCATATCTACACGACTTATCGGTTACTGGGGTCTGACGTTTACCACCCCTAGACTGTGATATGCGACATATCAGACGAAGAGACCAGACTGTACGGTAGTGTTACTGATTAGATTCACAGGAGTTATAGAAGGCTTGCTTGTTGATCTTCTGATCGCTCAATACCCGGGTGGCCGTTACGTTTAGCAGACCGCTTGCGGCTTGTGGGTGTTTGATATGATCATCACCTACTGCCGGCATATTGACGAGTCTTTAGAGTCCTACATAGAGGTTTCCTGGTTCATGCGAAACGGAGTAGGAGCACATATAAGATATGTGCGGGACCGAGATTAATACGAGTATGTGATACCGTATTCTATTCTCACGATATGTAATATCCGCCGGTTATATGTGATATAGCCGGGTTATCGGAACAAGTGTTGATTCGATGAAATAATATATATATATATATATATATATATATATATTATGCTCACTTAAATATTTATTATCCTCACTTGTAATACATTTAACATATATATGATATATGTTTATTGTATTGTTTTTTCTTTTGTTGCATAAATATTATATATGTGATATATAATATTATGACATGCTAGGTTATACATGCAACATGGATGTATGAAAATTATACCATGCTATATATTATGTTTGATTTTAAATTCTTAAGTAATTCAAAAAGGAAGAAATGAGTCATTGTGAAGCTTCATGATAAACTTTGACAAAGTCTTCTCTTTTTGTTTTGCTTAAAATATTTCTAAACTCAACCATGACACATAACCATGGTTAACTCTTTACAAGAGTTAGTGGATGACATACACTAACCAAGGGTTGCATTTCTAAGCTCATCTCTTTCATTATTCATCTTCTTCCTCATTTTGATTTTTTCTCTCTAGCTTTTGAGAAAAGAGAAGAAAATAGTGAGAAAATAAACAATAAAGTGAGCAAAATTCCTACTTCATCATCCTATACTATTATCCATTTAGTTTAGGGTGTTTGCTTCACTAATCTACACAATTAGTGAAGAGATAGCATGAGCTAGTGTCTCCTCGACGTAGATCATCTTCGGCCTCGAAGACTTCGAAGCAAGCTTGTTCGTTTCTTCATGTGAGCCATTCTAGAGTCCGAGGATCGTGATCGCAGTGAAGGGACTACTACACGGAGCTGTTGAAGTGAAGGACCGGTCTGCAAAGGTTGTATTCCTTATTCACTTAGATGTAAAGAGTTTACATATCATGTTTAACCCTAAGTCTCTAGTTAAGATTTTGGTTAGGGTTTGTTTAGCACCCCAAAATTTTTAAAGTAACATGATTGATGCTTGCCAAAACCTTGCTAAGGTGCTAAGCTAACCCTACATTCTATTCTTGCGATATGTGATATTGGTCGGTTATATGTGATATAGCCGTGTTATCGAATCAAGTGTTGATTCGATAAGTTGATACATATAATATTATTCGGTTATATGTGATATAACCGGATTATTAAATCAAGTGTTGATTTAATAATTTAATGTATAATTATATATTTGATATGCTGATTTACATTAACTAATATTTGCTCACTTATACATTTCTTTTCTCACATGTGCACACTTAATATATATGTGATATATATTATTTGTGTTTTCTTTTATGTATCATGCTTGATGATACAAACTATATGGGTGTATGAGACTCATACCATGCCATTAGATAATTAGGGTTTTATTTATTTAATGCAAATATAAATTGGTGGGAATTAAACATGGTTGCAAGCTTTGGAAGCTTGTGGAAACCATTGACTTAGTCCACAAAATTTGTCTTGCATTAGATATTTATTAACCTAACCATAATGTTTAGCCATAGTTTATTCTCTATATGAGTTATATGTGATATGAACTCACATATGGTTGCCATTCACTCTCTCATCCATTATTTGCTTCATCTTCTTCATTGAGCTCTCTAGCTTTCTCAAGAAAAAGAAATAGAGTGAGAAAATTAATTCTAAAGTGAGCAAAAATTCTACTTCATCATCCTCTACTAGATTAGCCATTTAGTTTATGGTGTTAGCTTCACTAATCCCTAATTAGTGAAAAGATAGTTTGAGTTGGTGTCTTTTCAAAGTAGATCATTTTCGGCCTCGAAGATTATTGAGCAAGCTCGTTCATTTCGACTAGTGGAGCCTACGGAGAGTCCGGATCACCACTACTTGGAGCGAAGGGATTTCTACGCGGAGCATTTGAAGTGAAGGACCGGTCTATAAAGGTTGTATTCCATATTCACTTAGATGTAAAGATATTTACATATTGGATTGTCTAATTCTCAAGTTAAAATTCTAGGGTTAGAGTTATGTAGCATGGCAATTTTTTGAAAATGGCATGGACGATACCTCCTGAAACCTTGCTGTCGTGCTAGGTAACCATACAGTGGTATCAGAGACAAGCTAGAGAATTAGACAATGTTTGTTAGATTACGAAACTGAAACTACTCCGTAACTTGAAACATTGAAATCTAGTTTCTGTCGATTTTTAAAAGGCCAAAATTTTTTAAACAACTATAGAATGTTGTATGTGATATAACATGAACACCACAGAAATTTGAAGCTAGACGGTCAGATTTTGGCCGGCCACATTCACTAAAAATCCGAGCAGGCCGGTTTTGTTATGGGATTTTGGCTTCAAATTTTTTTGGTGTTCCGGTCTCTGGGTTTTGGTGTTTCAGGTGTTGCTTGTTTTTTTCTAAAATTGCATGAGATGTTAATTTTCTATAAAGGCAATTTGGAGTGTTTCGTAGTCGTAATTCTAACATTGTTTCGAGTTTTTTAGACGGCGTTAAAAAGTTCGAATGGATATCAATAACCCAATTTTTCCTTCGACGGAAAATTTTCCAAGAGTTTGATTTTTCCCAAGTTAAAGAACATTCAAAAGTCATGCAAGTAATGCGATGCTTGCATGCGATGGACCCTCTAGAAGAATGAAATCCTAACTCGATTCTATGACCGTAAGAACCGCCGCCAAACCCTAGGGTTTGCTGTAGTTCCGCGGCACCATAGGTGAGGCAAAGGTTGACCCTTCTACGGTTGGTCCATAGGTACTGTGGCATGTACTGAGTTTTTTTAAACTACGCTCAAGTGTTAAGCTCTTTGAGAAATTTTGGGTGTTTGTTGATTCGATCGGAATGTTTAATATTGTCTAGCTATTTTTGGAATGTGATACAATATTTGGAATTCATATGGTCAGGCATGAAATCCGACGTATGTGATATTTCGGGTTTATGATATCTAAGGTGATTGTGGATTCCAAATGTTGTAATTTAACATTTTCTTTTCTACGACCGTAAGTGTAATATGTGGTGTATCGCCGGTTTCGTTGCTATATGTCAACGACAATTGGAATACACATATTTACTTACGTTGATGACATGTGATGTTATGTGTTGCTGTGATATGTTATATTGGATCGTCGTGTTTTGAATAGCCAGGGTTTTTATGTGAGATGAGAGTTTTTTTTCCATTTTCATTCATGTAAAAAACTTGTATGTAATATTTTTTTTATTGGGGCACTTCCGGGATGAGGATGATGTCACCATTATTGTATATTATTTACTTTTCCGCATTAGGATAGACCCAAGGTGGGGAGCACAAGTAACCGGGTTCTAGAGTCCAGTGGGAGAACATTTCGAGGAGTCGAGTCCGGATTTCCTAACTCTAGAATTGGTAGGGTTGCTTGCCGCTCTCATAGGGGTCTAGGGATGTGGATTTGGCTATTCATTGCGACCATGGAATCCGTGTTTTATTCTGGCTTAATTTAAAACACGGAATTCCTAGTATATCCAATATTTCATATGTTATCTTCTGCTGCTGATATTCTATGATGTGATCACTTTATATGCGTAGGACGAATGCTTTATTATTATATATATTGTAACGCCTTGAAAAGTCATTTTGGTATATTCCCGATAATCGGTAAATAATTGGTATTTTTCCGTAAATAGTAATTATAATTATTTTTCAATATAGGCCTAATTATACCTAATTTGGATAGGTAATTGCTAGTATTTAGTAGCTAATGAGTCACTTATAAATTTCTAGTTGTTTAAAAAAAAATTTCCCTAATTTATTATTTTTAATATTATTTTAAGCTGTAAAAAATATATTAAATTAGTGATAAATACAAATTTGAATGGGCTAATTCTATACTTAAGAACCATGACAACTAAAATCTAGTGAGTAATATAAATTTTTAGCATTTTATTACAAGTTCTAATTGGTTATAATTAAGGGAAAATTAAAGTTTAAATAAACTAAACTAAAACTTGCAATTTTGTAACTTGAGGGGTTCTTTTTGCATGGAATTTTCTTGTACACTCTCTCACACATCCTCACCTCCACATGGCCGGCCCCACCACCAACAGCAGCCCATATTTTTCCTCCTCCAATTTTTTTTCTTCAACTCATTTTAATTGATTTGTGATAAAAGGTTTAATATATTATATTAGGTATGGGTTTAGGAGGTATGGGGGGCTTTGACCTTAGAAATTTCAACACCAATCCCTTACTTTCCCCCATCCCCTCCCTTGGCTGAAACACCACCTGCAGCAGCCCATCATTTTCTCCTCATTTCCCTTCTCTTTTGCTTCAAAATTTCTATCAAAATCCATTAAAATCCACAAAAATCCTTCACTAATTCAAAGCAAATCCCTATTTTACCTCTTCTCACACCCAAATTTGTTTACAACATGGAGAAAGGAGGTGTCTTGGGAGGCTAGAGCAAGGTAGAGTTTGAACTTGTGAGGTATAATTTCAATCAATGGTTAATTTGTAGTTTAAGTGTGCTAAATTAGAACTTTGAAATGTTAATTTTATATCTAATTTCTAATCTAGGTTTTTAAAGAGAGTAGTTTGAATTGAACTAGGGTTTTTACACACCATTACTAGGTTAATTAAATTTATTTTGCTATCTAGTTGTTATACTAACCTAATCTAAGAGGTTTACTTGCTTAATGGGCTTCAAATTAGTGTTAATTTAGGTTTTTCAAGTGTGAAATTTGATTGGAATTGATAGTTATGAAATTCAAGAAAGGGTTTGTTTATGGAAAATAGGTTTTGAAGCATGGTAAACGGGTTAAATTTAATTGTAGTGGCTATTTAGTGGTTTAACTTAGATGATTAATTTGTGAATGTGGCCATTAGGCGTTAATTTTCGATGTTTGCACCAAATTAGCAAGTTTTGTTCTTACTAGGGTTTTTATACTTTTAAGTGGTGGATTAATTGTGATATCTTGGCAATATTATTAGTATCTCCTACGACTTTTAGGGTATGAGAATGCGAAACTTGGTTTGATCGGGTTTAGTTTTGGCGGTTGGTCCGAAACGACAATTTTAGTTAAGGTTGTAATGCTTTTCGTGTGTGTTCCGCGCACCTTGTGCACAATATGCCTAACTCGTTGACGTTGACCCTTTCATTTTGTGACATGCGTCGTTTCATGATGTGTAAGCTTATGTTTTGTGTTGTGCAAATTCCAGGATCGGTCGCGGAGATTTCGGACGCGGCACGAAAAGAGAAAGCGGTGATTGGACCAAACTAGCCGGGGATTTCCGGTGAGTAGATGTATACATCTACGGGGAGAATCGTTTGGATGGTACGAGGCGCCCGATAATTTAGAATTTCTAGTAATACCAGCTTGTTGCATGTAGTTCCTAGTTATCTATTTTACGAGCACTATTCATGCGAACACACACGCCTTGGTAGTTGCCATGCCACAAACACTAGATAACTTGTTTACACCGGAATTTAGAATAATTTCACCATATACGTGTAAGTCTTTATCGCTCACCCCACAAGCTAGCGAGGAGGCGGAACAAGTAAAAATCGAAACTTTCTTACATAGAAACATAGACTAACGCTTAAGGATCTTTGCAAAACCATTACTAACAAACTACTAGAGGTTTAATCTACTGTGATACAAAGATTATACCTCACGAAAATGGTCCTTTGGTTCTTCCCTCCGCTGTCCTCCTCGTCCATGTGAGCTCCAAGGATCGATCCAGATCTTGGTCACCTCCACAGCCTCCTTGAGTCGAAGACGATCTTCCCGAGAGTCTATAGTCCGAGCTCCACCTCAAGCTGAGGTAACTGAGGCAACAAGTTTGCTACTCTTGATGTCCTAGATGATGTAGAGGAAGAAGATGGATTTGTTTGTCTATTTAGATTTTATTTTTCTCAACATATGAGAGCTATAGAAAAATCTAGAGAGGAAGAAGAAGGAGGAACCATGGGTGCTTTCTTTTTGGATGAGAGAGAAAGCACAAAAGATAATGATCCATATAAAATATATTTAGTAATCTTTTATCATGATAATGTTGATGGCTACCCTTGATTTGACCATTATCATCTCAAAGATAAATTCAAATGAATAAGAAGAATCTAGAGCTTAAAAAATATCTAAGTCAACAATAGTCAACAAGGTCAAATGGTCAAGCATGGTCAAATGGTCAAACCAATTAGCCATAACATAATTATCATTAAAAAGATTAATAAACATTTTCCTCACCTCATATTGGTTTTGACCAAGTCAATGGTCAAAACCCCAATGAGACACTTCCTTCTTCGCTCCTCACAACCGTGCATACACACCCGCATCCGCATTCTGTAGAACACGAATACACAAAAGACAAAACTAATCCATCTGTACAATACTAGGATCCGGCTTAAACTAAAGCCCACTAGTATTGTCTACCCAAATATCATACGCGCACGAGTGCACGTAAGTGATCGTAGCCCTGCTGTAAAACCATACGGCCTCTATACCTTTTACCCAGTGCAGGGAAACTCTCTGTGTGAGACTTTAAAGACTCGACACTACGCTGGCAGTGGTTTTAACCACAGACCGCAAGCGGAACTAGCTGTACGTAACCGTCCCCAGGTAGATGTCGATAAGAAGGCCGATGAGGTAAACCCATCCGAACTCCTACTGAGCCTGAATGTGACAATCTCCGTACAGTCCGGTCTGTTCGTCTAAGAGTATCGCATGTCGGCCTAGGGGTGGTAAACGTCAGACTCCTAATAGCGGTACAAGTCATACCAGAGTGTAGCCCAGAACACCCTGAGAAACTACTGGAAATACTACCAGTAAATCTCGCTTGCCCTGGCCAGGGACTTTGTGTAATGGCTCACCTAGACACAGCGCGATATCAACCCCCAATACCGGGAGAGACGAATCCTATCTAACCGCTACTGCCTCTAAGTGCTTTGGGACCGCACCCAACTACTACCTGTTTACATGACTCCTTTGAGCCGTGGTAGGGTAATAATCAAAGTACAGTGGGAACACACTCGAGCCGAAATAGCAGTGTCAAGTCGACAGACTAAGCTGTACTCCTGTCACCTGGGAACTGTTATCTGACGATAGGTATAGTACCAACCAACAGTTCCCGACGAGTCCTGTCTAGTGTACTCGTAACCTAACGATCATCTGCATACTATCTCCAGTACGACGTACTAATGGCTGTGGGACAAACCATCTCCCTTGCTGGGATGAGAAGCGTATACGCTAGTCTACTCCGGAGTATCGATGCCCCGTCTCGATAATCCTACGACCAGGGACCTATATAAGGATGTGCTTGTAGATTACCCAGCCCCCACTAGTGTGACTGCCATCATAACATTGGTAATCAAGCAAAGATCCTAAGGGCTCCACTATTATGTATAAGTGATATGCTAAAAGAAACACATGCACATATTGAAGTAGAAACAAACCAAGTAGGCATACTACCATTTTGAGTAAGGCTGTCTATACAACTGTGAATATCCCAAGCTTCCATTAAGTAATATACAAACTAGTATGATACAGTAATGGCCTCTAGGGCATATACACTAACAATCTCCCACTTGCACTAGGGCCATGTACTGACGTATCGAAGACCTATCATCTCGATCAGCCGCTCGAACTGAGTATGGGCTATGGCCTTAGTGAGTGGATCTGCGGTGTTATTCTCCGAATCTATTCTCCTCACCTCGATCTCCCGGCGATCTATGATCTCCCTGATCAGGTGGTACCGCCTCAAGATGTGCCTGGACTTCTGATGGGACCTGGGTTCCTTCGCTAAGGCTATAGCGCCGTTGTTGTCGCAATACAACGGTATTGGATCAACAATGGTAGGAACCACCTGAAGCTCCGTCAGGAACTTCTTCATCCAGACAGCTTCCTTTGCGGCATCGCAAGCAGCTATGTACTCCACTTCTATCATCGAGTCAGCAATGGTTTCCTGCTTGGAGCTCTTCCAACAAACCGCCCCTCCATTGAGGGTAAAGACATAACCCGACATGGACTTGGAGTTATCCTTGTCACTCTGGAAGCTGGAGTCAGCAAAGGCCTCGATCTGGAGGTCTTTTTAGCCATACACCAAGAACATCTCCTTAATCCTTCTCAGGTACTTGAGAATGTTCTTCATTGCTATCCAGTGTTTCTCCCTTGGGTCAGACTGATACCTGCTTACAACGCTCAGTGCGTATGCTACATCTGGTCTGGTACACAACATCGCATACATTATAGAGCCTACTGCAGATGCGTAGGGTATAGATGACATGCGAGCCCTTTCCAAATCAGTCTTTGGAGACATCTCTTTTGATAGGGTGATTCCGTGACAAGCCGGTAGGTTACCGTGTTTTGAATCTTCCATACTGAATCGTTTCAGTATGGTGTCGATGTACCTGGACTGCGAAAGTCTCAACATCCTCTTAGATCTATAACGATAGATCTGGATCCCCAGAATGTAGTTGGCATCGCCTAGGTCCTTCATGGAGAACCTCTGTGACAAGAATCCTTTGACTGACTGTAGCATAGGAATGTCTTTTCTTATTAAGAGAATATCATCCACGTACAAGACCAGGAATATAACAGTTCTCCCTGCAATCTTACTATATATGCATGGTTCATCCGGATTTTTGATAAAGTCAAATTCTTTGACAGTGTCATCAAAACAGATGTTCCAACTCCGCGATGCCTGCTTCAGTCCATAAATGGACTTGAGCAACTTGCACACTTTACCGCTGCTCCCACTCTGAATGAAACCCTCCGGCTGATCCATATATACGCACTCTTCCAAATTTCCATTTAGCAAAGCTGTCTTTACGTCCATCTGCCAGATCTCATAATCGTGGAAGGTAGCAATGGAAAGAAGGATCCGAATGGATTTGAGCATAGCCACTGGAGAAAAGGGTTCGTCATAGTCCAAACCAGGTCTTTGACGAAAACCCTTTGCAACAAGTCTAGCTTTATAGGTTTCAACCTGCCCATCTACACCAATCTTCTTTCTGAAGATCCATTTGCAACCTACGGGTTTCACCCCTTCTGGAGCAATGTCCAAAGTCCAAACTTTGTTGGTGTACATGGACTCCATCTCGGTCCGCATTGCATCCAGCCATTTTACCGAGTCACCGCTTTGAATGGCTTGCTGGAAGCTAGTAGGCTCATCATTTTCAATGATGCAATCCTCTCGATGCTCGTCTATGAGAAAACCGTAGTATCTCTCGGACGGATGGGACTGCCCACTACTCCTGCGGAGTGGCGCTGGGATTTCCGGTTCTCCTGAAACTTCTGGTTCTACCAAGCTTTCAGTAATAGGTTGTGGTTCTGGAATTTCTTCCAGTTCTATTGCGCTCCCATTTATCTGATTTTCTAAAAATTCAGTTTCCAAGAAGTGGGGATGCTGAGAAAAAAACCTTTTGTTCCTCTGCAGAATAGAAAAGATACCCCCTGGAGTTCTTGGAGTATCCCACAAACTTACATAGTACTGAGCGTGCCTCGAGCTTGTCCGCATGCTGCCTTTTTACAAAGGCTGGACATCCCCATGTCTTAAGATACTTAAGACAGGGTTTCTTCCCACTCCACATCTGATATGGCATGGTAGGCACAGCCTTGTTTGGAATCTTGTTCAAAAGATATGCAGCTGTTTCTAGTGCATAACCCCAGAAGGATCACGATAACTCAGCCTTACTCATCATGGAACGAACCATATCCAATAGAGTTCGATTCCGCCTTTCCGATACACCGTTGTGTTGCGGTGTGTATGGAGGAGTAAGCTGAGAGAGAATTCCATTCTCTTTTAAGTAGCCCAGGAACTCGACACTCAATTATTCACCACCTCGATCAGATCTTAGTGTCTTGATATTTTTGCCTGTTTGTTTTTCCACTTCATTCTTGTATTCCCGGAATTTATCAAAGGCCTCGGATTTATGCTTCATCAGGAAGACATGTCCCTACCTAGAGAAATCATCCGTAAAAGTAATGAAATATTAATAACCACTTCGCGCATGTGTAGACATTGGACCACACACGTCATTGTGTATGAGTCCCAAGAGCTCGCTCGCTCTTACTTTGTGTCCAGTGAACGGAGTCTTTGTCATCTTTCCCATGAGACAAGATTCACAAGTAGCATAAGACTGATACTCGAACGGATTCAAATATCCCTCTTTTTGTAACTTCGTTAACCGTGTCTCATTGATATGACCCAATCTATAATTCCATAAGAAAGCCTGATTTGTTTCCGGAGACTTTCTTTTAAGTGTGTTCTGGACGCTGAAAACCTGAACTTGATTTAATATGTATATTCTGTTTTCTAATGTACCTGACCCAATCAGAACTTGATTTAGGTGGATGTGGATCACATCGCTTACAAAAGTAAAATCATATCCTTCCTTAGAAAGTAAAGATACAGATATGATATTACAAGCTAGACTAGGTACATACAAACAGTTACGTAGAATCAATATCTGCCCACTTGTCAATCCAAGATGATATTCCTCTACGGATTCAGCGTTCACGCTCATTCCGTTCGCAACTCTGAGAGTCATATCACCTACCCTAATAACTCTATGGTTTCTCAAAGCCTGTAATGAATTACAGATATGAGATCCTGATCCGGTATCTAGTACCCAGGAAGTAGAGTTAATTGACATACAGTTTTCTATTACAAACACACCCGAAGCCGAAGCCACAACATGCTTCGAATCCTGGCTACTGGCTTTGCTAGCCCTGCAATCCCTCTGCCAATGTCCTTTCCTGTAATAATAGGAACGTCCCTTCTTTACCATATCTAGTCTTGAAACTTTTGCCCTTCCCTTTCCTTCTACTTCCCTGGTTTCCTTCAGGGTGTAAGTAGAGGGCAGAGACTGTAGAATCAAGTCAGTATTTGACACATTCTTCAACGTGGTCTTTAGGTCTGTGAGCTCATCAATATAGCTAGCCTATGTAAGGACGTTGTCCCCTACAGATAACCCGACAGCCAATCTCGCTTGAAGCAATTCGTTCGAGGTCTCATATCTTGCGATACGAGATTGCTCTCCATATAAATCTGTGTTATGGAGGAAGACAGAAACTAAGTCCATCTTCTCATGCTTCTTCTGGTATGCACCATCAACTGAGGCCAACACGAGGCACTTGGTATTCGCACAGTCTTTTTCCGATGTCTTACGGATATCAGTATTCATGACGATAGAAACTGGTCCTGAGACGGCAGGGGTTTGATTAGTGAAGAGGTGTCCCAATTTGTCATGGGTAATGGACATCTGGACAGTCCTTTGCCAGTCATTACAGACAGATTCAGTCATTTTATTATCTAGATGTACCTATATCTAGTCACTGGGTCGCTGCAATTAAGAGAGAGAGAAGAAAACACTTAGCATGATGCTCTTGCAAGTTTAGATTGGTTTTTAATTTATCTAAACAGGATGGCTTCCACTGTTTCTCGAGTCCTTCCTCAAACCATAAAAGAAGAATTAGTCAGGATTAATCTCACCGTACAATACTTGCTTAACCATTCAGCCAGGCTAGTGTCAGTACTTCGAGGGGGTTTTACGACGCTTTCGCGAAGTTCCTTAATTAAATAACCTCTTTCCCCTGGAGGCGTAGCCCTGCTAACACTGTTCTAGACACCTACTTGGTTTATATCATTGATCGTTAAGTGAAAAAATCTCCCGAGGAGTAGCGGATACTCACAGTAGGATCGGGATCCAAATATCATTGCGTGATAATGCTGAAGGAATCCTACCAACATTATCAAACTCCAAATGGTATGCAACACTAGCAAGTTTCAATTTCCTTAGAAAATCCCGATGTGGATTTTTGCCCCATGCTCTTATGACCTTGACGAAGGTCAACAAATCATAAGTCACATGTCAAGCTCTACCCATCATTGTCCAGGTTAATTTGAACCCACCCGTATATACCCTTGACGAAGGTCAACAAGGTAATACGACTGTCCCAAACCAACGCATCTATCTATGCTACATATGAATACCCAACAGCTACCAATCACTATGCCTTCACGAAGGTCAACAAACATAGCTTGAATACTATTGAATACACATATGAAATGACGGAGGGCTACGAATGGTTTTGGCGAAACCGTGAACGTAGTGAACTTGATATAATCGAAGGAACCTTGGCAGCTTTTAAAAGGAGTGGTTTAAGCTCCGCGTTTTTAAAAGTTTTTCTGTTTTGAAAAAAACGAGTGGTTTTGAAATTGTTCCAACGATTCAGCTTTGGTTTGTTTTCTTTGCATTAATATAATGCGTCCTATCAATTTAATCCTACCATTGCAGAAAACAACGAAAATATGACATACGCTTATGTCATCCGCATTCGCCACTGGGCCCCGTCATCACCTGTTAGGTTACTTAACTAATGACAGAGCGGGGGCTGAACTAGCACGGATGCAAAACATAAGCAACGCCTACTAGATATCATTTATAGATATATACATTCGTCAGATGCAATGATAGCCATTCCAGATTACAGATGAACACATTGGATATGCTAGAAATCCGCGTTTCTTTTGAGCCTGTAATGAAAGACGAATTACACGGTCGCGATGAGTATCCAAACCCCACCCTAGACCCTTACTGTTGCGGCAAACTACCCGCCAAATACCCGAAGTGAAGCAGCCTCCCTCAACAACGTGAGTAGGTCACTCAGTACTTCAAAATACCCGGTAGTTTGTGCACCCCACCTTGGGTCTATCCTAGGAGCAAAAACAGTAAAAGAAATAATATACGATGGCGGCTATAACCTCAACCCGGATGTGCGTCCATAAAATAATGTTACATCAAATTACAAATTTTACATTGAATGAAAAATGAAAACCCTCATCTCACATCCCCGGCTATTCATCATGATGATCCAACAAGTTCATATCCACAAACAAACATCACAGATCACAGATATGCACAACCCCCGCTAATCGTCGTATAGCGATTAGTAGATGTTTAGTACATATATCATTTTACAAACACAGAACATTAAACGACGTTAAAGTTACGACTTCGATACACCCGAAGTGCTACAGTAAAAAACTTTCAGTAAAGTCAAAATCGGCGAAAGCAAACAACTCCTGAAACCCAAGATATAAGTCAAAAAGCCAAATACCAAAAACGAAACAATTCCTCACCTACAAAATCGGCCTGGCCGGAAAAAAATGCTTGTGTGGACGGCCCATTTACTAAGGAGTTGTTCCATTTTTTGTCTGTGGTCTTTTTACTGCTTAAATAACAGTCTGCACTTGTTTAAAAAATTTTCAGAGGCCGATAAAATTTCGACAGAAACTACAATCTTGGGTCCGTTGTTTTCGGGCTGTTTCAGTTTCGTAAATTTAACGCGTCGTTTAAACTGTTAGAGATGGTTTAGCGAGGCTTTGATACCACTGTAAGTCTATGTCGCTCACCCCGCAAGCTAGCGAGGAGGCGGAACAAGTAAAAATCGAAACTTTCTTACATAGCAACATAGACTAACGCTTAAGGATCTTAGCAAAACCATTACTAACAAACTACTCGAGGTTTAATCTACTGTGATACGAAGATTATACCTCACAAAAACGGTCCTTCGGTTCTTCCTTCTGCTCTCCTCCTTGTCCATGTGAGCTCCGAGGATCGATCCGGATCTTAGTCACCTCGGAGGCCTCCTTGAGTCGAAGACGATCCACCCGAGTGTCTATAGCCCGAGCTCCACCTCAAGCTGAGCTAACTAGGGCAACAAGTTTGCTACTCTTGATATCCTAGGTGATGTAGAGGAAGAAGATGGATTTGTTTGTCTATTTAGTTTCTATTTTTCTCAACACATGAGAGCTATAGAAAAATCTAGAGAGGAAGAAGAAGGAGGAACCATGGGAGCTTTCTTTTTGGATGAGAGAGAAAGCACAAAAGTTAATGATCCATATAAAATATATTTAGTAATCTTTTATCATGATAATGTTGATGGCTACCCTTGATTTGACCATTATCATCTCAAAGATAAATCCAAATGAATAAAAGAATCTAGAGCTCAAAAAATATCTAAGTCAACAATAGTCAACTAGGTCAAATGGTCAAGCATGGTCAAATGGTCAAACCAATTAGCCATAACATAATTATCATTAAAAAGATTAATAAACATTTTCCTCACCTCATATTGGTTTTGACCAAGTCAATGGTCAAAACCCTAATGAGACACCTCCTTCTTCGCTCCTCACAACCGTGCATACACATCCGCATCCGCATTCCGTAGAACACGAATACACAGAAGACAAAACTAATCCATCTGTACAATAATAGGATCCGGCTTAAACCAAAACCCACTAGTATTGTCTGCCCGAACATCATACGCGCACGAGTGCACGTAAGTGATCGTAGCCCTGCCGTAAAACCATACGGCCTCTACACCTTTTACCCAGTGCAGGGAAAATCTGTGTGGGACTCTAAAGACTCGACACTGCGCTGGCAGTGGGTTTAACCATAGACCGCAAGCGGCACTAGCTGTACGTAATGGTCCCCAGGTAGATGTCGATAAGAAGGCCGATGAGGTAAACCCATCCGAACTCCTACTGAGCCTGTATGTGACAATCTCTGTACATTCCGGTCTGTTTGTCTAAGAGTATCGCATGTCGGGCCTAGGAGGCGGTAAACGTCAGACCCCTAATAGCGGTACAAGTCATGCTGGAGTGTATCCCAGAACACCCTGAGAAACTACTGGAAACACTACCAGTAAATCTCGCTTGCCCTGGCCAGGGACTTTGTGTAATGGCTCTCTTAGACACGGCGCGATATCAACCCCCAATACCGGGAGAGACGAATCCTATCTAACCGCTACTGCCTCCAAGTGCTTCGGGACTGCACCCAACTACTACCTGTTTGCATGACTCTTTTGAGCCGTGGTAGGGTAGTAATCAAAATACAGTAGGAACACACTCAAGGCGAAGTAGCAGTGTCAAGTCGACGGACTAAGCTGTACTCCTGTCACCTGGGTACTGTTATCTGACGATAGGTATAGTACCAACCGATAGTTCCCGACGAGTCCTGTTCAGTGTACTCATAACCTAACAAGCACCCGCATACTATCTCCAGTACGACGTACTAATGGCTGTGGGACAGACCATCTCCCCTGCTGGGATAAGAAGCGTATACGCTAGTCTATTCCGGAGTATCGATGCCCCGTCTCGATAATCCTATGACCAGGGACCTGTATAAGGATGTGCTTGTAGATTACCCAGCCCTACTAGTGTGACTGCTATCATAACGCTGGTAATCAAGAAAAGATCCTAAGGGCTCCACTATTATGTATAAGCGATATGCTAAAAGAAACACATGCACATATTGAAGTAGAAACAAACCAAGTAGGCATACTACCATTTTGACCAAGACTGTCTATACAACTGTGAATATCCCAAGCTTCCATTAAGTAATATACAAACTAGTATGATACAGTAATGGCCTCTAGGGCATATACACTAACAATACGACGTATAAACCAGTACTAATATATTAAATTCCGCAAGATGAACATGTAGAATTGCTATTCATATACATGTACCTCATTACCTAATTCGATCATACATAGTTGTTCAGTCGATAAAACTGCACATTTGTATTACATTTTTCCTACCATTTTTATATTAAAAAAGGACTTTATTATAATATGTTATACATATGAGGGTTTATGTGTAAAAACATTATTTTCCATGTGTTAATATATTTAATTATCATTTAGTAGAAAAATGTATGCAAATAATATTATTGGTCTAATCCTAGTAGAACAAAGTCTACTAAAATTTTATTTGAGTTGTTGTGCAGAATATTTCCAAGTTGTTATGAAGGATTTAACAAACAAATCAATTTGTTGAAGAAAACTTGCCAAATTAAGAAGCAAACTTGGAGACCAAGTCTGGAAGCAACCGAGAAAATATTTTCAGATTCTGAAGATTCCTGTGATTGCCAAATGTCACCAGATGAAAGACCAAGAAAAATCATCAATTGATCTCGACACATGAGCGCGGATCCGCGGCCAAACCCACCCTTGGGCCGCGGATCCGCCGCACTATTGATGAGTTGGAATACAAGATTTTGGGAGATTGATTACTGCAATATTTTACCAACTTTTCAACTAAAAGATTCTGGCTTTGCACTATAAAAGGGCACCGAGGGCCTCTTAGAAAAACTATCAAGCCGACGAGATCACGAAGTCCAAGACGGCTCACGCATCCAGGCTGATCATCAACGGTTCATCTACCTCCTTGGAAGAGATCGAGAAGCAAACTAGGTTTTTGTAATCATTTTCTAAGGAATCAAAGTGTACTTGATCTTGTTGATTAATAAAGGTAGTTCTTTTTCTTATTCTATTTCTTCGTAGTTTAATTATGCAATTTCTCTCCATCTCTTTTTCTCCCAACATGCGCGAGTAATTCTCCGCTTGTTAGGGTTCGTAGGATTAGGGTAGGCTAATGGGCGATGAAAATAATTAAACCCTTTTTAAGTCCTATAAAGTTTAGGAACTTTATCAAAATAATCATTAACATCCTAATCGGGCGCACTAGCAATTCCTTGCTAGTTCCGACCGTGATTAGAGATTAGATTAATGATTGTTTTGGTAAAGGCTAGATATGAACGGAGTTCCGTGTCGAGATAAGGGTTACGAGTGGGATTCCTTTTCCCTCCAGAAACCCTAATCTACACGCATCATCGTCGTTCTAGTTCTAAATCTATTAATGGATAAAAATGGTAACTTTAATTAATCGTACATAACTACTAAATCCTAACGAACCCTACAAGCCTTCTTATTATAATTAATCACATCTTTAAAACAATCTAGATCTATATTTTACAATCTTGTTTAACGTAGATCTAGAAACCATTCTACAACCATTCTTATTTCTTTCTCCTTTTCAACACATCTAAAGTAAAATTAAAAGGTTCCACGTTTCCCAGAGGACGACCCGTACTCATCTCGGTCTAGCTACGTGCGACACCGTTATTGATTGCGGTTAACTACAAACACTTTTTTGTGTCAATCAAATGGCGCCGTTGCCGGGGAAACGTGCGTAATTTTTTATTTTTACTATTTGTGTTGAATTCTTCGACGAGTCATATCATTATTAAAACAAAACTGCAAATTGTATATTTAACGATTATTGTGTGAATTTTTGCGAGGAAATCTGGAGTCACGGACTTGAGGAAACAGGAGATCTAGGGTTCACACTTCTCTGGTAAGATTCTAACTCCCTTCTCTCTCCTCTAAAATCCAATAAAATCTATTTTCTGCAGGATTCTTTGCAAAATATCGCCGATCAAATATCTTTTTGCAGAGTTTTGTTTTTTGGTTTGTTTTTGCATATTTTAATACGGATCTTTAAGGGGCAAGGACCAAATCAAGATTAGGTGGGGATTTCATCACCCTTCCTAAGCCCCACAAATCACAAACCAAGCATATAGATCAACCCTTCATTAATTTAAAAAATATCTAGACCAGACTCTAAGGACTGTCGCGCTCAATAAGGACAGAGGAAGGTCGTGGGTAATCTATCGTTTATCCGCATTACTTTTGTAGTGCCTAGGTAAGTGTGACAAAGGCTAGTGGTTTTTAATTAGGCCCACGACGTGGTTCCTTCCCACTTACCTGGCACTTACCTGGCTATAAGGGTAGTACGGAGGCGGTAGAGGATTTATCCTGCGGCTTGTCCTTTGGAAGTCTAGGAGTGGTCTAGAGATTGGACCTAGGTAACCATAGTTCTAGGGTTGTGCATTTTTTTGTGATTTGTCTAAATCCGTCATTTTTCAAAACAAACCAATTACTTTCTCTCCTTTTTACCCCTTCCCTTTCTTCTCTTCTTATAATGGGTGACCTAAACAGAAGAACACTTGCCGAGTTTTGCTGTCCACAACCAGATATCTCTTGTTTTCGAAATCCCTTCGGTATACCGTCCGGCTCTTCCATGTCCTTAAGAGATCATATAGAACAAGCAGGAAGAAACAGTTGGCCACCTCAGTCTAGGTCTTATCAACCATATCCTAATCCTACACCTGTTTCAGTTCATACCCAGAGTGAGCAAGCCCCTAGACGAATGTCCATTGCTGAGCACATAGCTAGGTCTAGAGGCCAAAGTTTCAACCCGGACCAATATCAACCATCACCACCACTGTCCGGAGAAGAGTTTGATATGCGGTTTGTGGCATATAAGATGTCTGTTGAAAATAGCCAACCAACCAACCCATATCAATATTCTTCTTATCATAATATTGATCCTACTCCTACCCAAGTTCCGCAACCATTCTATTCCTATCAATCCAATCCGACTTTTCCACCTACTCTAGACAGTTCTTCTAATCAGTCATTTGGGAGTTTTAATTATCCACAGGAATTTCAATCTTATACTGAAACCCCTTATCAGCCCAAGACTAGTCTGGAGCAGACATTAGAAAAATTTATGGAAATGTCAAACCAAATTATGAAGGATTTGGGTAAAAAGACAGAACTGTACCTCCAAACTGAAATCCACAACTCCAGTTTCATAGATTCATCAAGTACACCAAATAGAATGACTGATAAGTTGTGTGACTTTGTAGTGTTTGATTTACCCAACTGTGAAGGGTCCCTTTCAAGTGAAACCATACCCAACCCTTGTGATCTCTACACCTCCACTCTTGAACCAAAACTGATTGAAAACCATACTTTTGATGAGGAGTTTGAGAATTTTACCCTTCACTTGAATGAGGTGATTGACGTTGGGGATATTTTGATTGATGAACCCGAAATTTTGGATGATTTTGTCCCACCAATTCATCAAATCCTTTCACTTCCTTATGGTCATCATCTTGAGCCTTTAATTCTTCCCGAACCCCAAATATGTCTTGAAGTTGATGATAATGGTATACCCGAAGATCAGACCGAAATACAACCTCCATCTTCCACATCTGGTTTAGCAACACTCGACATACCAATTTGTTTACCCATTTCACCTTCTGCTTTCTCCGGTTCTTCTTCTGTTCCTATAGTTTCAGTGAGTTTTGATAAATCACAATCTGTTAATT
This sequence comes from Agapanthus africanus, assembly GCA_030015575.1. NCBI lineage: Eukaryota > Viridiplantae > Streptophyta > Magnoliopsida > Asparagales > Amaryllidaceae > Agapanthus > Agapanthus africanus. The sequence goes on from CM057337.1 coordinate 946,089,196, forward strand.
CAAGTTCAATAATACCAGAAATTCAACTTGATTTTGATATTTTTGAAAAAGAGGTAGATGAGTTTTTTGAGTCCTCTACCTCAGTGATTTTTTATGAATCAAGTAGAATAAATTCTGGCATAAAACTCTTTGACAGCAAAATGTTCAATCACACTATTGATAAAAGTTTTGAAGAACTTTTTGCTGACGAACTTGAATTTTTAAACAATACGGATTTTGTGATTGATCAATCTCCACCTCTAGAGGTTGAACCGTCACCATTCCTTCTTTCTAATCATTCACATTCATCCTCATTCTTTCTTTTCTCTAATTTCAAACCCTTTCCAGACCACCTCTTATGCCTTCCCCACTTTTTCTTGAGTCGATACAACACATTCTTCCACCAACCTATACGATATACTGATAAAATCTTTGAATGGTTGGTGTTAACTTTTGGTCTTTGTAAAGCCTTACTTTGACCAAATGACTCACCCCCTCTTAAAATGCTTCATATTGTCTAACTCATGTTTGAGGGGGGGTATATTTTTGGCTCTTGATCATAACTTTTGTCCTCAAATTTGTGAGCCAAAAATAAGTTTGGGGGAGCATTTTCACTTTCATATATTCTTTCCCCCATTAATAATTTCCTCCCAAGTCTACAGGTTTTTGAGCTTAACGGATGACATCAGTGAGGACACTGCTGTAAACAGGTTTGGGGGAGGTTTGTGCTTATTTACACATCAATTTGCATCATATTTTGCATAAGCACAACATTTTCAAAAATTAAAAAAAAAAATTATAACAAAAGAGTAGAAAGTGAAAAATTACATCCAAAAGATTGGAATGGTTTAAGAAAACCAAGAAAATTAGAAGTTTTCTTACACGAACTAGTAATAAGTAGTTATGAGCTGTTGTCCCAAGGGTTAGTAAGATGAAGGAAGTCACTAATTTGAGGATAAAAATAAGTCTGAAAAATAGTTTCTATTCTGGAAGCCAAACATTTGAATGTTGATACCCTACAATATGCACCTACACACGTCTTGAAACTCGGGATAGTAGAGGATACATTGAAATGCTCTTGTCTAAAAGCCAAAGTATGAAGGAAGTGAAAAAAAAAATGATGAAGAAAAAAATAAAAATGGTGAAAAGAAAAAAAATGAACACTGGTTTTTTATCGCCAAGGCAGCAATAAAAAAATATAGCGAGGGTGCCTCTTCACCTAGTGCCCTAAGGCCAACTGGTCTGGGAGTCACTGCTAAGCCTTAGGTGGTGCAAGACGAGGAAAATATTATCACCGAATCTACAAGCACATGAGTAATCGGTCGGTTAGTACCTCAAGAAGTATTAACGGTCGCATGAAAATGTGTGAGCAGTTCTAAGTATTCATCAAATTAAAAGGTACTAAGGTAGATGGACAAGAGTATGATAGCTTGAATTGAATTCTCCGGGTGTAGGGATGTTCTTTACACACACGTGGGGATATATGATCAATGTTTGGATGAAAGGTAGGAATGAAGAATAAAGACGATGTTTTATTGAGGGATAATGTGATTTCTAACATCTTTTCATGACTATTAAGATAGGGCTCATGACAACTGAAAAGCTGGCATAGTTGGAAACTCTTCTTTTCAAAGTATTTCTTTTATGGTTCTTGTCTTTATATGTAAATTTCACCATCTTTCTTTTGTTATTGGATTTTGTGGGTGTAATCCGCTGAAAACCCTCAGGAGACAACACTCCTCCTACTAGGGACACCTAGAGGTTTAACGGCTTGTTGCACGTGCTCAGTGCAATCGTGTCTGCCTACGAAAGTGTGCTTAGTTTTCTCTTTTCTTTTTTTCTCCTCTTAAATAAACTAGTTTGCTCGGGACGATCAAAGATAAGTTTGGGGGTATTTGTTCAGTCGATAAAACTGCACATTTGTATTACATTTTTCCTACCATTTTTATATTAAAAAAGGACTTTATTATAATATGTTATACATATGAGGGTTTATGTGTAAAAACATTATTTTCCATGTGTTAATATATTTAATTATCATTTAGTAGGAAAATGTATGCAAATAATATTATTGGTCTAATCCTAGTAGAACAAAGTCTACTAAAATTTTATTTGAGTTGTTGTGCAGAATATTTCCAAGTTGTTATGAAGGATTTAACAAACAAATCAATTTGTTGAAGAAAACTTGCCAAATTAAGAAGCAAACTTGGAGACCAAGTCTGGAAGCAACCGAGAAAATATTTTCAGATTCTGAAGATTCCTGTGATTGCCAAATGTCACCAGATGAAAGACCAAGAAAAATCATCAATTGATCTCGACACATGAGCGCGGATCCGCGGCCAAACCAACCCTTGGGCCGCGGATCCGCCGCACTATTGATGAGTTGGAATACAAGATTTTGGGAGATTGATTACTGCAATATTTTACCAACTTTTCAACTAAAAGATTCTGGCTTTGCACTATAAAAGGGCACCGAGGGCCTCTTAGAAAAACTATCAAGCCGACGAGATCACGAAGTCCAAGACGGCTCACGCATCCAGGCTGATCATCAACGGTTCATCTACCTCCTTGGAAGAGATCGAGAAGCAAACTAGGTTTTTGTAATCATTTTCTAAGGAATCAAAGTGTACTTGATCTTGTTGATTAATAAAGGTAGTTCTTTTTCTTATTCTATTTCTTCGTAGTTTAATTATGCAATTTCTCTCCATCTCTTTTTCTCCCAACATGCGCGAGTAATTCTCCGCTTGTTAGGGTTCGTAGGATTAGGGTAGGCTAATGGGCGATGAAAATAATTAAACCCTTTTTAAGTCCTATAAAGTTTAGGAACTTTATCAAAATAATCATTAACATCCTAATCGGGCGCACTAGCAATTCCTTGCTAGTTCCGACCGTGATTAGAGATTAGATTAATGATTGTTTTGGTAAAGGCTAGATATGAACGGAGTTCCGTGTCGAGATAAGGGTTACGAGTGGGATTCCTTTTCCCTCCAGAAACCCTAATCTACACGCATCATCGTCGTTCTAGTTCTAAATCTATTAATGGATAAAAAGGGTAACTTTTAATTAATCTTCCATAACTACTAAATCCTAACGAATCCTACAAGCCCTATTATTATATTATTTAAATCTCTAAAATAATCTAGATCTATATTTAACATTCTTGTTTAAAGTAGATCTAGAAATCTTTCTACAAAATTCTTTATTCCTCCTCTCTTTCTCAACACATCTAAAGTAAAAATAAAAGGTTCCACGTTTCCCAGAGGACGACCCGTACTCATCTCGGTCTAGCTACACGCGACACCGTTCTGATTGCGGTTAACTACAAACAAACACACTATTTTTCCTACCATTTTTATATTAAAAAAGGACTTTATTATAATATGTTATACATATGAGGGTTCTGATTGCTTATTTACACATCAATTTGCATCATATTTTGCATAAGCACAACATTTTCAAAAATTTAAAAAAAAAATTATAACAAAAGAGTAGAAAGTGAAAAATTACATCCAAAAGATTGGAATAGTTTAAGAAAACCAAGAAAATTAGAAGTTTTCTTACACGAACTAGTAATAAGTAGTTATGAGCTGTTGTCCCAAGGGTTAGTAAGATGAAGGAAGTCACTAATCTGAGGATAAAAATAAGTCTGAAAAATAGTTTCTATTCTGGAAGCCAAACATTTGAATGTTGATACCCTACAATATGCACCTACACACGTCTTGAAACTCGGGATAGTAGAGGATACCTTGAAATGCTCTTGTCTAAAAGCCAAAGTATGAAGGAAGTGAAAAAAAAAATGATGAAGAAAAAAATAAAAATGGTGAAAAGAAAAAAAATGAACACTGGTTTTTTATCGCCAAGGCAGCAATAAAAAAATATAGCGAGGGTGCCTCTTCACCTAGTGCCCTAAGGCCAACTGGTCTGGGAGTCACTGCTAAGCCTTAGGTGGTGCAAGACGAGGAAAATATTATCACCGAATCTACAAGCACATGAGTAATCGGTCGGTTAGTACCTCAAGAAGTATTAACGGTCGCATGAAAATGTGTGAGCAGTTCTAAGTATTCATCAAATTAAAAGGTACTAAGGTAGATGGACAAGAGTATGATAGCTTGAAATGAATTCTCCGGGTGTAGGGATGTTCTTTACACACACGTGGGGATATATGATCAATGTTTGGATGAAAGGTAGGAATGAAGAATAAAGACGATGTTTTATTGAGGGATAATGTGATTTCTAACATCTTTTCATGACTATTAAGATAGGGCTCATGACAACTGAAAAACTGGCATAGTTGGAAACTCTTCTTTTCAAAGTATTTCTTTTATGGTTCTTGTCTTTATATGTAAATTTCACCATCTTTCTTTTGTTATTGGATTTTGTGGGTGTAATCCGCTGAATACCCTCAGGAGACAACACTCCTCCTACTAGGGACACCTAGAGATTTAACGGCTTGTTGCACGTGCTCAGTGCAATCGTGTCTGCCTACGAAAGTGTGCTTAGTTTTCTCCTTTCTTTTTTTCTCCTCTTAAATAAACTAGTTTGCTCGGGACGATCAAAGATAAGTTTGGGGGTATTTGTTCAGTCGATAAAACTGCACATTTGTATTACATTTTTCCTACCATTTTTATATTAAAAAAGGACTTTATTATAATATGTTATACATATGAGGGTTTATGTGTAAAAACATTATTTTCCATGTGTTAATATATTTAATTATCATTTAGTAGGAAAATGTATGCAAATAATATTATTGGTCTAATCCTAGTAGAACAAAGTCTACTAAAATTTTATTTGAGTTGTTGTGCAGAATATTTCCAAGTTGTTATGAAGGATTTAACAAACAAATCAATTTGTTGAAGAAAACTTGCCAAATTAAGAAGCAAACTTGGAGACCAAGTCTGGAAGCAACCGAGAAAATATTTTCAGATTCTGAAGATTCCTGTGATTGCCAAATGTCACCAGATGAAAGACCAAGAAAAATCATCAATTGATCTCGACACATGAGCGCGGATCCGCGGCCAAACCCACCCTTGGGCCGCGGATCCGCCGCACTATTGATGAGTTGGAATACAAGATTTTGGGAGATTGATTACTGCAATATTTTACCAACTTTTCAACTAAAAGATTCTGGCTTTGCACTATAAAAGGGCACCGAGGGCCTCTTAGAAAAACTATCAAGCCGACGAGATCACGAAGTCCAAGACGGCTCACGCATCCAGGCTGATCATCAACGGTTCATCTACCTTCTTCGAAGAGATCGAGAAGCAAACTAGGTTTTTGTAATCATTTTCTAAGGAATCAAAGTGTACTTGATCTTGTTGATTAATAAAGGTAGTTCTTTTTCTTATTCTATTTCTTATAGTTTAATGATGCAATTTCTTTCCATCTCTTTTTCTTCCAACATGCGCGAGTAATTCTCCGCTTGTTAGGGTTCGTAGGATTAGGGTAGGCTAATGGACGATGAAAATAATTAAACCCTTTTTAAGTCCTATAAAGTTTAGGAACTTTATCAAAAGAATCATTAACATCCTAATCGGGCGCGCTAGCAATTCTTTGCTAGTTCCGACCGCGATTAGAGATTAGATTAATGATTGTTTTGGTAAAGGCTAGATAATGAACGGAGTTCCGTGTCCAGATAAGGGTTAAGAGTGGGATTCCTTTTCCTTCCAGAAACCCTAATCTACACGCATCGCCGTCGTTCTAGTTCTAAATCTATTAATGGATAAAAATGGTAACTTTAATTAATCGTACATAACTACTAAATCCTAACGAACCCTACAAGCCTTCTTATTATAATTAATCACATCTTTAAAACAATCTAGATCTATATTTTACAATCTTGTTTAACGTAGATCTAGAAACCATTCTACAACCATTTTTATTTCTTTCTCCTTTTCAACACATCTAAAGTAAAATTAAAAGGTTCCACGTTTCCCAGAGGACGACCCGTACTCATCTCGGTCTAGCTACGTGCGACACCGTTATTGATTGCGGTTAACTACAAACACTTTTTCGTGTCAATCAATAGTCTTTTAGTCATATATTGCAGTTCGAATTGTTGATACCATAGGCATTCATCATCATTGACATGTGCACTTGTGGTACTTTCTTTCTTGAGGATTTCGGCATTTGAGATTTATGAGATTTTGGAGAAACCGCAAGAATTTAATAAAACTGATATCATTTTAAATATAGCAAGTTGTGGTTTTCTCGAGATATGATACTTGTGTCCTCCATCATGAGTTTTCTGTTAGTTTTCGAGACCCGTTTCGAGGAGTAGGATGAACCGTCTCGGGTACATGGTGGGCCTAGCAAGGTACCCCAGGGCAAGAAGTTCGAGTAGTACACGATGAGCATGGCAGGGGCAGACTGTCTACCGGTGATTGTTGGCACGGCGGATATCCGGAGGATACCGACCGTGGTCGTGAGATATTGAGATATTGATACTTGAGATGGGCCAGTCCGGATTGCCGGAGCCCGAGACTTTTTGAGATACTTATACTTTGGGACACTGAGATATTCATTTGAGGTGTCGATGCTGGACACGAATTTCTGTTGATTTAATTGATATTACTTCAGATATTTCAAAAGAGTTTTCTAAGATGAAAATAATGATTTCCTCATATCAGCATGTTCAGATCACGTGTTAAATTGCATTCATGTCGCATACATGCTAGTACTTCATACCATATCAATATTGTAGAATTGTGACACTTTGCGTACATTCTTATGATAGTCTTTATAGATGTTACATATTACCCACGAGTTGGCAACTCACCCCCGTTGTGCCACAGCTATTTTGCAGGTCTGATCCGTCAGCCCGGTAGCGGCGGACGTGCTTCCTCCTTTTGATGGATTTGAGGCTTTTGCTTGTAGGTGGGTTATGTGATTATTTTGTTTCCACCTTGTATATTTATTGTATCTAGTGTACTCCATCTACTTTATCATCTACCAGTACTGATGTATATTGACTCAGAGACGAGACGGTGAGATTTGTGTGCATGTATGTTGTTTCTTTGGGTCGCGCTCACTTGAGCCGATGTGTTGCTTATTACTTGTGCCTTTTTATGCTTATTTTGCACATTGCTGATTTATATTGCGTGGGATTTGAGTCCATCTTGGGGCGAAGAGCGAGCTCCCGCTTGGGGATGCCTTATTTCATGTTATTGATAAATTTCTGTTTTGTACCCGTTTGGGGGCCAGTATTTACAAAGGAAACTCTGCCGAAATTTTCGGAAAAATGGATGTTGCTTTTAAAAAGGCTTGATATGACTTATTTGATTAAATTCGTTTTCAATAAATTGGTTTTCCTTTACTCTACTACTTATTTAGTTTTGATTTCTGGGCTTTGGCTTACTTAGATTACGTCCGCCTTGAGACGTTCGTAATTTAAGTGCCAGTCATGTTCCGTACCTTTCGGGTCATGACAATGTTGGTATAGAGCGATAGGTTTTACCTTTCTTAGTGTAGGATGACCCTTGGTAGATGGAGTAAGTGACTTAAGCAGGATAACGTAGCGTGTGTATATCCACGGCATACTTGCGATACGGTACTCCGCCTAGGTGACTTTAGGATATACTTGCTTGAAAATTCCTTCTTCAATTCCGAGTATCCTATGATTCTATTGCACTGTTCTTATCATCCTGTTTCCTGTACCAGCCACTATATCGCCGAAGGCTACGATAGCGCAGATGGCTGCCGCCCGAGATGAGATCCGAGCAGGCTCGTCTGAGACGAGGACCGAGCAGGGTGGCGTACCTACGCCTCAGGGACAGACTGATTCACCTTTCCCAGGCCGCATGGATAGGCTAAAGTCTGGTATGGAGGAGTTACGACAGATGATGGGATGTATGCAGGAGTTACGACAGATGGTGGGATCCTTAGTAGAGGCCAGTCGTACACCGAGATCGGAGGATGACCTACCCCAGCACAGACTACGATAGTACCTGCTGTCCAGACAGTTGATCTTCCTACTACAGGGGCTATTCCAGTATCACTACAGGACTTCATGAGACCGAGGCCCCCAGTCTTCACCGGCACCAATGCAGCGGAGGATCCCCAGACATTCCTTGACAATTTAACTAGGATTTGCCGTTCGCTCAGATGTTCCGACGATAGATGGGTGGAGCTTACGAGTTTCTGTATGGAGGGCCTTACGCAGACATGGTGGGAGTCGGTCGAGAGAGGTCGAGCTGCAGGTCTACCTCCTATGACTTGGGCCGAGTTCACAGTAGTATTTCTAGCCCGTTTCCTTCCAGAGAGCGTTCGTGATGCTCGAGCTCGTAGTTTTGAGGTTTTGATCAAGACTCCAAGGATGACAGTGTCCGAGTATGATATCCAGTTTACTCAGTTGTCCCGGTATGCTCCGTACTTGGTTGATACTGAAGAGAAGAGGGTAAAGAGGTTTGTGCAAGTACTCGACACACAGTTATTTCTTGCCATCGGCGCCCAACACTTTGACACTTATGCAGCTGTTATGGACACGGCCTTATGGATGGAAGCGCGCATTTCAGAGACTTCGGCCGTTTTTGGGCCGAAGAGGATTCGTATCGATATGCCAGCTCAGAGGCATCGTGCCAGATTCTTTCCGAGAGATAGTGGCGGCAGAGGAGTTAGACGTGGTCAGCTATTTGGTTCTTATCCGCAGGGCCAGCAGGCGTCGCTAAGATGTTTTCGGTGTGGGAGTCCGTACCATCATATCAGAGACTGTATGGTGAGACGATAGGGAGCGGCGATAGTTCCACACGTGATTTTACCACCTTCACCACCTCCTCAGAGAGCTCTACTTCCTGCCCCCGGTGATGCTCCACGTCAGTTAGGCGCCCCCAGAGGCCGTGGGCATGGCGGTCCTATTCAGAGAGGACGAGGAGGCCGAGGCTGAGGATAGCCAGCTATTGGTGGGGGACAGGCCCGAGTGTTCGCTTTGACTCCGCAGGATGCGCAGGCATCTAATGCCGTTGTGAGAGGTACCTTGCCAGTATGTTCTTTCGACGTGCGAGTATTATTTGACCCAGGTTCTACACATTTGTATGTATCTACACACTTTGCACCGATGTTGGGCCATGAGTCATTGTCGTTAGATCAGCCGCTTGTTGTTATTACTCCGGTAGGCGAGTCGTTTGTCACTCGTTTTGTGTTTCGTTTTTGTTCCGTTCGTATCGGGGAGAGGGATTCATCGGTTGATTTGATTCTCCTCGATATGTTAGACTTTGATGTGCTTCTGGGCATGGACTGGCTGGCCACTTGTTATGAATCTGTGGACTGCCGTGAAAAGGCAGTCAGATTTAACTTTCCAAGAGAGTAAATCCTTGTTATTCAGGGAGACCGCAGCGTCACCCTTCCCAGCTTGATTTCGTCTCTTCGCGCCGGTCAGCTCTTGCGGAAGGGATGTCAGGGATTCTTAGCTTATATTTGTGATACTCGAGTTACAGAGGTTCCTTTGGACCAGGTCCCGATTGTTAGTGAGTTCCCTGATGTTTTCCCTGATAAGCTACCTGGGCTACCGCTTGAGAGCGATGTTGCTTTCTGCATTGACTTGATTCCCGGCTCGGGGCCTATTTCCATACCACCTTATCGGATGGCCCCGGCGAAGCTTAGAGAGCTGAAGGATCAGTTGCAGGATTTGTTAGATAAAGGGCTTATTCGACCTAGTGTGTCTCCGTGGGGTCCTCCTGTCCTGTTCGTCAAGAAGAAAGACGACAGTTTGCGCTTGTGTATTGATTACCGCCAGCTAAACAGAGTTACCGTACGGAGTAGATATCCCTTACCATGTATCGATGATTTGTTTGACCAGCTTCAGGGTGCGGGATACTTTTCGAGGATTGACTTGCGATTGGGTTACCATCAGTTGCGGGTGCGGCAGGAGGATATTCCGAGGACGGCTTTTCGCACACGTTATGGGCACTATGAGTTTTTGGTGAAGTCGTTCGGACTCACCAATGCACCAGCCGCGTTTATGGATTTGATGAACCGCATTTTCAGGCCGTATCTAGATCTGTTCATCATCGTGTTTATTGACGACATTTTGGTGTATTCCCAGAGCCGAGAGGAGCATGAGTAGCACTTGCGGATCACGTTACAGACGTTGAGGGAGCGTCAGCTATTCGTGAAATTCTCTAAGTGTGCATTTTGGCTTGACATCGTTGATTTCTTGGGTCACGTGATTACGAGAGATGGCATATGTGTGGACACGAAGAAGATCGAGGCCGTTCAGCATTGGCCCAGACCGGCATCAGTTACGGAGATCCGCAGTTTCCTAGGCCTGGCTGGCTACTACCGGCGATTCATTCAGGACTTCTCCCATATTGCTGCACTGTTGACCGGGTTGACCCGGAAGGGAGTTCCTTTTGATTGGACCAAGGCGTGCGGGCATAGCTTCCAGCAGTTGAAGACTCGTCTGACTACTGCACCAGTGTTGTCATTGCCTTCGGGATCGGGCGGATTCATGGTTTATTGCGACGCTTCTCGAGTGGGACTAGGTTGCGTGTTGAAGCAGCACGACAGGGTTATTGCGTATGCTTCTCGGCAGCTGAAGACACATGAACAGAACTATCCTACGCACGATTTAGAGATGGCTGCAGTGGTGTTTGCACTCAAGATTTGGAGACATTACCTATACGGCGAGTCATGCCAGATATTTACGGACCACAAGAGCTTGAAGTACATATTTCAGCAGTAAGACCTGAATCTGAGATAGCGCCGTTGGATGGAGCTGGTGAAAGACTATGATTGCGAGATCCTTTACCATCCGGGCAAGGCGAACGTAGTGGCTGATGCTTTGAGTAGGAGGCCCGGAGGTAGTTTATCTTGTTTGAGTGCCGTACAGAGGCAGTCGTCAGCAGATTGGCAGATTTTATGCGACAGCCGAGTTGAGTTCGAGTTCACTCCGACAGAGGGACAGCTTGCGCATGTTCGTGCACGTCCGCAGTTGCTTGACCGTATTCGAGAGGCACAGCCCAGTGATGACCGTCTTTCAGAGATCATAGAGCAGGTTCGGCAGGGCAGAGTTTCCGAGTTCGTGATCGATGATCAGGGGTACTGCGATTTGGGACTCGATTGTGCGTACCAGATTCTGAAGGACTGCGGCGTGAGATTCTTGAGGAGGCACATAGATCGATGTATAGCGTTCATCCCGGTTCCACCAAGATATACCACGACTTGTGAGATGTTTACTGGTGGGAAGGAATGAAGAGGGACGTCACTGACTTCGTGTCGAGATGCCTGACTTGTCAGCAAGTCAAGGCCGAACACCAAAGGCCCGCGGGAGAGTTGCAGCCTTTGCCCATTCCGGAGTGGAAATGGGAGCAGATTTCTTTGGACTTCATTGTGGGTCTACCCAGGACCAGTCGAGGGTATGACTCCATTTGGGTGATCGTGGATCGTTTGACGAAAGTGGCTCACTTCCTGCCAGTGAAGACCACTTTCGGTTTTGCTCAGTATGCCCAGATTTACATCAATGAGATCGTACGGTTGCATGGCGTCCCGACTTGTATCGTGTCTGACCGAGGCACCCAGTTTACCAGCCGACTATGGCAGAGACTTCAGGAGGCCTTGGGTACCCGTTTGAGTTTCAGCACAGCATTTCATCCGCAGACCGATGGCCAGTCAGAGCGGACTATTCAGACTCTAGAGGACATGTTCTGAGCGTGTGTTTTAGACTTCGGAGGTAGCTGGGATCATCATTTATCCTTAGTGGAGTTCTCCTACAACAACAGCTTTCAGGATACTATTCAGAAGGCACCTTTTGAGGCATTGTATTGGAGGAGATGCAGATCGCCCATCTGTTGGACAGAGCTCAGCGAGAGTAGTATTTTGGGGCCGCAGATCGTGCAGGAGATGACCGAGAAGATACAGTTGATTCGAGATCGGATGAGGGCGGCCCAGAATAGGAAGAAATCGTATGAAGACCGATGCCGTCGTAGACTAGAGTTCGCAGTTGGCGATCATGTTTTTCTGAGGGTCTCTCCGATGAAGGGCGTGATGCGATTTGGGCGAAAAGGAAAGCTTAGTCCCAGATTTGTGGGTCCCTTCGAGATCCTCGAGCGTGTCGGCGCCGTTGCGTATCGTTTGGCTCTTCTACCCAGCTTTCCTGATGTTCACTCCGTCTTCCACGTTTCGATACTCCGCAAGTACCTTCACGACCCTTCTCATGCAATTCAGCACCCGACAGTCCAGCTGGAGCGCGACCTTTCTTTTGCAGAGCAGCTGGTGGTCATCCTGGATCGGCAGGTGAAGAAATTGAGATCGGAGGTTATACCGACCGTTAAGGTCCTTTGGTGTGGCCCAAGCAGCGAGGAGGTCACCTGGGAGACCGAGGACGAGATGAGGAAGAAATATTCCCATCTCTTTGAAGGTACGCGTAGCTAGATTTTTAAATTCGGGGATCGAATTTTTTTAAGGGGGGAAGATTGTAACACCTTGAAAAGTCGTTTTGGTATTTTCCCGATAATCGGTAAATAATTGGTATTTTTCCGTAAATAGTAAATATAATTATTTTTCAATATAAGCCTAATTATACATAATTTGGATAGATAATTGCTAGTATTTAGTAGCTAATGGGTCACTTATAAATTTCTAGTTGTTTTAAAAAAATATCCCTAATTTATTATTTTTAATATTATTTTAAGCTGTAAAAAATACATTAAATTAGTGATAAATACAAAATTGAATGGGCTAATTACATACTTAAGAACCATGACAACTAAAATCTAGTGAGTAATATAAATTTTTAGCATTTTATTAAAAGTTCTAATTGGTTAATAATTAAGGGAAAATTAAAGTTTAAATAAACTAAACTAAAACTTGCAATTTTGTAACTTGAGGGGTTCTTTTTGCATGGAATTTTCCTGTACACTCTCTCACACATCCTCACCTCTACATGGCCCGCCCCACTACCAATAGCAGCCTATATTTTTCCCCCTCCAATTTTTGTTCTTCAACTCATTTTAATTGATTTGTGATAAAAGGTTTAATATATTATATTGGGTATGGGTTTAGGAGGTATGGAGGGCTTTGACCTTAGAAATTTCAACACCAATCCCTCACTTTCCCCCATCCCCTCCCTTGGCCGAAACACCACCTGCAGCAGCCCATCATTTCCCCCTCATTTCCATTCTCTTTTGCTTCAAAATTTCTATCAAAATCCACAAAAATCCTTCACTAATTCAAAGCAAATCCCTATTCTAGCTCTTCTCACACCCAAATTTGTTTACAACATGGAGAAAGGAGGTGTCTTAGGAAGCTAGAGCAAGCTAGGGTTTGAACTTGTGAGGTATAATTTCAATCAATGGTTAATTTGTAGTTTAAATGTGCTAAATAAGAACTTTGAAATGTTAATTTTATTGCTAATTTCTAATCTAGGTTTTTAAAGAGAGTGGTTTGAATTGAACTAGGGTTTTAGCACACCATTACTAGGTTAATTAAATTTATTTTGCTATCTAGTTGTTATATTAACCTAATCTAAGAGGTTAACTTGCTTAAATTAAATTAGGTTTTTCAAGTGTGAAATTTGATTGGAATTGATGGTTATGAAATTCAAGAAAGGGTTTGTTTATGGAAAATAGGTTTTGAAGCATGGTAAACGGATTAAATTTAATTGTAGTGGGTATTTAGTGGTTTAACTTAGATGATTAATTTGTGAATGTGGCCATTAGGTCGTTAATTTTCGATGTTTGCACCAAATTAGCAAGTTTTTTGCTTACTAGGGTTTTTATACTTTTAAGTGGTGGATTAATTGTGATATCTTGGAGTTATTATTTGTATCTCCTACGACTTTTAGGGTATGAGAATGCGAAACTTGGTTTGATCAGGTTTAGTTTTAGCGGTTGGTCCGAAACAACAATTTTAGTTAAGGTTGTAGTGCTTTTCGTGTGTGTTCCGCGCACCTTGTGCACAATGTGCCTAGCTCGTTGACGTTGACTCTTTCATTTTGTGACATGCGTCATTTCATGATGTGTAACCTTATCTATTGTGTTGTGAAAATTCCAGGATCGGTCGGGAAATTTCGGAGGCGGCACGAAAAAGGAAAGCGGTGATTGGACCAAGCTAGCCGGGGATTTCCGTTGAGTAGATGTATACATCTACGGGGAGAATCGTTTGTTAGTGTATATGCCCTAGAGTCCATTACTGTATCATACTAGTATGTATATTACTTGATGGAAGCTTGGGATATTCACAGTTGTATAGACAATCTTGCTTGAAATGGTAGTATGTTACTTGGTTTATCTCTGCTTTAATGTGTACATGTGTTTCTTTATTGTATCATCTATACGCATTAGTGGAGCCCTTAAGATCTTTGCTTGATTACCAGCGTTGTGATGGCAGTCACACTCGTGGGAGCTGGGTAATCTACAAGCACATCCTTATACACACGTCCCTAGTCGTGGGATTATCGAGACAGGGCATCGATAATTCGGAGTAGACTAGCGTATGCGCTTCTCATCCCAGTGAGGGAGGCGGTCTGTCCCACAGTCGTCAGTACGTCGTGCTTGAGATAGTATGCGGGTGCTCGTTAGGTTACGAGTACACTGGACAGGACTCGTCGGGAACTGTGGGTTGGTATTATACCTATCGTCAGTTATCAGTTCCCAGGTGACATGAGTACAGCTTAGTCCGCTGACTTGACACTGTCACTTCGCCTCAAGTGTGTTCCCACTGTACTTTGATTACTACCCTACCACGGCTTAAAGGAGTCGTGCAAACAGGTAGTAGTTGGGTGCAGTCCCGAAGCACTTGGAGGCAGTGACGGTTAGACAGGATTCGTCTCTCCCGGCATTGGGGGTTGGCATCGCGCTGTGTCTAGGAGAGCCATTACATAAGTAGTCCCTGGCCAGGGCAAGCGAGATATACCGGTAGGTTTCCAGTGTTATCTCAGGGTGTTCTGGGCTTCACTCCGACATGACTTGTACCGCTGTTAGGGGACTGACGTTTACCGCCCCCTTGGCCCGCCATGCGATGTTATCAGACGAACAGACCGGACTGTACGGAAATTGTCACATGCAGACTCAGTAGGAGTTCAGATGGATTTCACCTCGTCCGTCTTCTTATCGGCATCTACCTGGAGACCGTTACGTACAGCTAGTGCCGCTTGCGGTCTGTGGTTAAACCCACTACCAGCATAGTGTCGAGTCTTTAGAGTCCCACACAGAGGGTTATTCGCCTTTGGGCAAAACAGAGTAGAGGTCGCATGGTTTTGCGATAGGGTTCATTCACATCCACGCACTTATGCACGTTTGGTGTCCGGACAGTCATTACTAGCGGGCTCTGGTTTGAGCCGGATCCTAGTATATGTTTTGGGGTTAGTTTTATCTCATTGTATTCATGTTCCTCGGAACACGAATGCGGGTGTGTATGCACGGTTGTTTGAGGCGGAGGAAGAGGATTTTCATTAGGGTTTTGGAACGGGTGTGTATGCACAGTAGACAGTCGTCTTTTTCCAAACCCTAATGAATATGTGATATATCAATTAATAATATTAATTAAATGAAATTGTGTCATGGTTGGGTTTGTTGACTTGTTGACCAAGGTTGACTTGTTGACCTTGGTTGAAACTTTGACCATCATCATTACACATCAAAGATGCTCTTTGATCTTTGCAAAAAACATTTAATATGATATGATAATGGTCTCATCAAACCATCCATCACCTTTTTCATTTTTGGATTAATATTATTATTAGATAATTCACTTATTATGTTATGGTTGTAGAAAAACCATTTCATTCTATCATAACCATTCTTTCTCCTCTTTTCTTCTTCTTCCTCCTCTAGTTCAAGGAGATCCATTCTCATGTGTTGAGAAAGCTCTCCTTGAGATAAAATACTCTAAACCACTCTCTACTCACTCTAAGGTTGAAGGTCTAGCAAGCCAAAGACCTTAGTTCTCTCAAAGTTCGAGAAAGGAGCCCAAGGTTGCAACCCTCAGGTGGATCCATCTTTGACGAAAGAAGGCGACGAGGAAAGCACCATCCAACCACTACTAAGAGTTCAAGAAGAAGGAGTTCAAGTGAGGTATAACTCCTAACCGAGTAGACAACTCTCTAGTTAGGTTGCTAGTGTGTAGTTTAGCCAAGATCCGTTTTTGTAGTCCATGTTACCCAAACCCTAAAAATCGTTTTTCACCATTTCCGCAAGCCCGAAAGAACCGGGAGAGGTAACGTGGACTTACAGTGGTATCAGAGCCTAACTAAACACACCCTATCATGTTAGCAAAGTATTTAGAATATCGACCGAACGAAAAAACCACAAAACACCCCGGAAAACTCTAGTTGCTGCCGAATTTTTTTCTACTCTAAAAATAAAAAATCATGTCTTTAAAATCGGCTCAGGCTTTTCCATAAACAGGCAAGAAAAACGATCGCACGAGCTGACCAACTCGCCGCGGTTCCGCGGCAGAAGCAAGCTTCTGCCGCGGATCCGCGGCCGAGTTGACTCGGCCGTGGATCGTTTCTCCTGCAGTTTGTTTCTGGTGGTGTTTTGGGATTTTTGGGATGTTTCTTTTCTGCCCAGATTTTCCAGAGAACAAGTTTGTTTTTGGGGTGATTAGAAATCCGTATTTTGGTCGATTTTCTGTAGACTTTGGCTAATGGTTATATCTGTAATGTTTTATATGTATTGAACGTTTACTAATCGCTATACGTCGATTAGTGGGGGTTATACATATGTGTGATCTGTGATGTTGATGGTATGTGTATATGAATTCGTTGGATTGTCGTGGATGAATAGCCGGGGGTTGTGAGATGAGAGTTTTCTTTTATCTTTCAATTCATGTAATATGTAAATTGATGTAATATTATTTTTGGCTGCACAACCGGGTCGGGGTTGTAGCCGTCATTGTATAATTTCTTTTTACTGTTTTTGCTCCTAGATAGACCCATGGTGGGGTGCACAAACTACCAGGTATCTCGAAGTGCCGAGTGACCTACTCACGTCGTTGAGGGAGGTTGCTCCACTTCAGATATTTGGCGGGTAGTTTGCCGCACCCGTAGGGGTCTAGGGTGGGGTATTGGCTATTCATCGCAACCGTGTAATCCGCTTTTCGTTACAGGCTCGTACAAATTGCGGATTCCTAGTATATCCAATGTATTCATCTGTGATCTGAAATGGCTATCATTGCAATATATCTATGTATGATATTATTTAGGCGCTGCTTATGTTTTGCAGCCGCGCTAGCCCAGCCCCCGCTCTGTCGTTAGTTAAGTATCCTAATGGGTGATGACGGGGCCCCGTGGCGAATGCGAATGGCATAAGCGTACGTCATATTTTGGTTGTTTTCTGCAATGGTAGGATTAATTGATGGGACGCATTAAAAGAACTAATGCAAGAAAAATAAACCAAAGTAAAAGTCGTTGGAACACTTTCAAAAACCACTCGGTTTCTTTTCAAAATAACTTTTAAACGCGGAGCTTAAACCACTACTTTGAAAAGCTATCTCGTTCAATCGATTATATCAAGTTCACTACGTTCACGGTTTCGCCAAAACCATTTGTAGCCCTCCGTCGTTTCACATGGATGGTCAATAGTATTCAAGCTATGTTTGTTGGCCAAAGTAAAGGCATAGTGATTGGTAGCTATTGGGTATTCATGTGCAGCATAGATAGATGTGTTGGTTTGGGACAGTCGTACTGCCTTGTTGGCCAAAGTCAAGGGTAGGTGCGGGTGGGTTCAAATTAACCTGGAGAATGACGGGTAGAACTTGACATGTGACTTATGATTTGTTGGCCAAAGTCAAGGTCATAAGAGCATGGGGCAAAAATCCACATCGGGAGTTTCAAAAGAACTGAAACTTGCTAGCGCTGCATACCATTTGGAGTGTGATGATTCTGGTAGGATTCCTTCAGTTTTATCACACAATGATATTTGGATCCCGATCCTACTGTGAGTATATGCTACTCCTCGGGAAAATTCTCGCTTAACGATCAATGATATAAACCTAGTAGGTGTCGGGAAAAGTGTTAGCGGGGCTGCGCCCCCAGGGAAAAGAGGTTATTTAATTAAGGAACTTCGCGAAAGCGTTGGAAACCTCCCTCGAAGTACCGACACTAGCCTGGATGAACGGTTAAGCAAGTATTGTACGGTGAGATTGATCCTGACTAATTCTTCCTTTTTGGTTTGAGGAGGGATTCGAGAGACAGTGGGAGCCATCCTGTTTAGACAAATTAAAAACCACTCTAAATTTGCAAGAGCATCATGCTAAAGTGTTTCTTCTCTCTCTCCTAATTGCAGCAACCATTCAACATGACTGGACTTAAGTTACTACTAGATAAAAACATACTGACAGGGCCAAACTACAAAGATTGGCTCAGGAATGTCAAAATGGCAATCACTTACGACAAGTTGGGGTATCTCCTTACCACCAAAGCTCCCCCTGCCCCAGGTCCCACCTCCAGCGTCGCGGATAAGGAAATCCGTAAGACTTAGGAGATTGATTGCGCGAAGGCCAAGTGCCTCGTGCTTGCCTCTATGAACAACGAACATCAGAGGAGGCATGAGAATATGGACCTTGAATCCATATTTCTTCATACAAAAAAAACTGTATGGGGAGCAATCCCGTATCGCCAGATACGAAGTCTCGAAAAAGCTGTTTTCGGCGAGATTGGCCATCGGATCACCGGTAGCGGAACACGTGCTTAAGATGATTGGCTTTATTGAGGAGCTCACGGACCTTGGGACCACGTTGGAGAATGAGCTCTATACGGACTTGATTCTTCAGTCCCTTCCTTCCATTTACGCCCAGTTCATCCTGAATTTCAACTTGCAAGAAAAGGAAGTTGAACTTTCAGAACTCCTCAACATGCTGAGGAGTGCAGAGGGCACCCTACAAAAAGGTAGGGAAACATCCACTTTGTTTGTAGGAGGATCTTCATCTTCTAGGTTCAAGGCGAAAGCCAAGGGAAAGAAGAAGAAAACCCCCACCAAACCAAGGGGCGGTGTTAGTAAAGTGGATACGAAGGGAAAAGAAAAAGCAACAAAGGAAGCGGGAAAGCTTGTAGGAAAGGAGGAATGCTTTTACTGTCACAAGAGTGGATACTGGAAGAAAGATTGCAGGGCTTGGAAGGCCAGAACACAGGATCTGAAGCGAGTTGCAGCTTCAGCTTCAGGTGTGTATGTTATTGAAAACTGTCTATCAATAAACTCGATTTCCTGGGTATTGGATACCAGATCAGGATCTCATATCTGTAATTCTTTGTAGGCGTTGAGAAACCGTAGGGTTTTGAAGGCAGGTGATATGACCCTCAGAGTTGCAAACAAAGCTGGCATGGATGCTGAGTCCGTGGGGGACTATCACCTGGGATTGTCAGATGGACACGTTTTGGTTTTGCGTAATTGTTATTTTGTACCAAATGCAACTTGTAATATCATTTCTGTATCTTTAGTTTCTAAATAAGGTTATGAATTTGCGTTTCTAAGTAATGTTGTAGACATTCACCTTAATCAAGTTCTGATTGGGTCAGGTACATTAAACAATGGAATATACGTATTAAACCAACCACAGATTTTCAATGTCCAGAATACACACAAAAGAAAGTCACCGGAATCTAATCAGGCTTTCTTATGGCATTGTAGACTGGGTCACATCAATGAGAGAAGGTTGACGAAGTTACATACAGAAGGATATTTGGATCCGTTCGAATATCAATCATATGCAACTTGTCAATCCTGTCTCAAAGGAAAGATAACAAAGACTCCGTTCACTGGACACGGAGTAAGAGCGAGCCAGCTCTTGGGACTCGTACACAGCGACGTGTGCGGTCCAATGTCTGCGCATGCACGAAGCGGTTATTCTTACTTCATTACTTTTACGGATGACTTTTCAAGGTACGGTTATGTCTTCTTAATGAAACATAAATACGAAGCCTTTGGAAAATTCCAGGAATATAAGAATGAAGTGGAAAAACAAACAGGCAAAAGTATCAAGACACTAAGATTTGATCGAGGTGGTGAATACTTAAGTGCCGAGTTTCTGGATTACTTAAAAGAGAATGGAATTCTCTCTCAGCTTACTCCTCCATACACTCCGCAACATAACGGTGTATCGGAGAGACGGAACCGGACCCTATTGGATATGGTACGTTCCATGATGAGTAACGCTGAGTTACCGTGATCATTCTAGGGATATGCACTAGAATCGGCTGCATACCTTTTGAACCGAGTTCCAACTAAGACTGTGCCTACTACACCATATCAGATGTGGTGTGGGAAGAGACCCTATCTTAATCACATTAAGACATGGGGATGTCCAGCTTTTGTCAAAAAGCAGCATGCGGACAAGCTCGAGGCACGCTCAGTACAGTGCAAGTTTGTGGGATATCCAAAGAACTCCAAGGGATATTTTTTCTATTGCGAAGAGGAACAAAAGATTTATGTTTCTCGTCATGCCCACTTCTTGGAAACTGAATTTTTGGAAAATCAGATAAGTGGGAGCACAATAGAACTGGAAGAAATTCCAGAACCATGAGCTATTACTGAAAGCTTAGTAGAACCAGAGGGTTCAAAAGAATATGATATTCCTACGCCGTTCCGCAGGAGTAGTAGGCAGTCTCATCCGCCCGAGAGATACGGTTTTCTCATAGACGGGGATAGAGAGGATTGCATCATTGATAGTGATGAGCCAACTAGCTTCCAGCAGGCCATTCAGAGCGTTGACTCAGTAAAATGGCTGGATGCAATGCGGACCGAAATGGAGTCCATGTACACCAACAATGTATGGACGTTGGACGTTTCTCCAGATGGGGTAAAACCCGTAGGATGCAAGTGGATCTTCAAAAGGAAGATTGGTGTAGATGGACAGGTTGAGACCTATAAAGCTAGATTGGTTGCAAAGGGTTTTCGTCAAAGACCTGGTTTGGACTATGACGAGACCTTTTCTCCAGTAGCTATGCTGAAATCCATTCGGATCCTTCTTGCCATTGCTGCTTTCCACGATTATAAGATCTGGCAGATGGACGTAAAGATCGCTTTTCTAAATGGAAATTTAGAGGAGTGTGTCTATATGGACCAGCCAGAGGGTTTCATTCAGAGTGGGAGCAGCGGACAGGTGTGCAAGTTGCTTAAGTCCATCTATGGACTAAAGCAGGCATCGCGGAGTTGGAACATCTGTTTTGATGAGAATGTCAAGGAATTTGGCTTTATCAAAAATCCAGATGAACCATGCATCTATAGTAGATTTGTAGCAAGAACTGTTGTATTCCTCATTTTATACGTGGATGACATTCTCTTGATAGGAAATGACATTCCTATGCTATAATCTGTCAAAGGGTTCTTGTCACACAGGTTCTCCATGAAAGACCTGGGTGATGCCTCCTACATTCTGGGGATCCGGATCTATCGTGATAGATCCAAGAGGATACTAGGACTTTCGCAGTCCAGGTACATCGACACCATATTGAAAAGATTCAGTATGGAAGATTCCAAGCGCGGTAATCTACCGGCTTGTCACGGGATCACCCTCTCCAAAGAGATGTCTCCCAAGACTGATTTGGAAAGGGATCGCATGTCTATTATACCCTACGCTTCTGTGGTAGGCTCTATAATGTATGCGATGTTGTGTACCAGACCAGATGTGGCTTATGCACTGAGTGTGGTAAGCAGGTATCAGTCAAACTCTGGGGAGAAACACTGGATAGCGGTAAAGAACATTCTCAAGTACCTGAGAAGGACTAAGGAGGTGTTCTTGGTGTATGGCGGAAAAGACCTCCAGATTGAGGCCTTTGCTGACTCCAGCTTCCAGAGTGACAAGGATGATTCCAAGTCCATGTCGGGTTTTGTCTTTACCCTCAACGGAGGGGCGGTGTGTTGGAAGAGTTCCAAACAGGAAACCGTTGCTGACTCGACTATGGAAGCGGAATATATCGCTGCATCTGATGCCGTAAAAGAAGCCGTCTGGATAAGGAAGTTCTTGAAAGAAATTCAGGTGGTTCCGTCGATTGTTGGCCCAATACCTCTGTATTGCGACAACAACGGGGCTATAGCTTTAGCAAAGGAACCCAGGTCCCATCAGAAATCCAGACACATCTTGAGGCGGTATCACCTGATCAGGGAGATCGTGGATCGCAAGGAGATCGAGGTTCGGAGGGTTGCTTCAGAAGATAACACTGCAGATCCATTCACAAAGGCCTTACCCCAGACTCAGTTCGAGCAGCTGATCGAGATGATAGGTCATCGATACGCCAGTACATGGCCTTAGTGCAAGTGGGAGATTGTTAGTGTATATGCCTTAGAGGCCATTACTGTATCATACTAGTATGTATATTACTTGATGGAAGCTTGGGATATTCACAGTTGTATAGACAATCTTGCTTGAAATGGTAGTATGCTACTTGGTTTGTCTCTGCTTTAATGTGTACATGTGTTTCTTTATTGTATCATCTATACGCATTAGTGGAGCCCTTAGATTCTTTGCTTAATTACCAGCGTTGTGATGGCAGTCACACTCGTGGGAGCTGGGTAATCTACAAGCACATCCTTATACACACGTCCCTAGTTGTGGGATTATCGAGACAGGGCATCGATAATCCGGAGTAGACTAGCGTATGCGCTTCTCATCCCAGTGCGGGAGGCGGTCTGTCCCACAGTCGTCAGTACGTCGTGCTTGAGATAGTATGCGGGTGCTCGTTAGGTTACGAGTACACTGGACAGGACTCGTCGGGAACTGTGGGTTGGTATTATACCTATCGTCAGTTATCAGTTCCCAGGTGACATGAGTACAGCTTAGTCCGCTGACTTGACACTGTCACTTCGCCTCAAGTGTGTTCCCACTGTACTTTGATTACTACCCTACCACGACTCAAAGGAGTCGTGCAAACAGGTAGTAGTTGGGTGCAGTCCCGAAGCAATTGGAGGCAGTGACGGTTAGACAGGATTCGTCTCTCCCGGTATTGGGGGTTGGCATCGCGCTGTGTCTAGGAGAGCCATTACACAAGTAGTCCCTGGCCAGGGCAAGCGAGATATACTGGTAGGTTTCTAGTGTGATCTCAGGGTGTTCTGGGCTTCACTCCGACATGACTTGTACCGCTGTTAGGGGACTGACGTTTACCGCACCTTAGGCCCGCCATGCGATGTTATCAGACGAACAGACCGGACTGTACGGAGATTGTCACATGCAGACTCAGTAGGAGTTCAGATGGGTTTCACTTCGTCCGTCTTCTTATCGGCATCTACCTGGGGACCGTTACGTACAACTAGTGACGTTTGCGGTCTGTGGTTAAACCCACTGCCAGCGTAGTGTCGAGTATTTAGAGTCCCACACAGAGGGTTATTCGCCTTTGGGCAAAATAGAGTAGAGGTCGCATGGTTTTGCGACAGGGTTCGTTCACATCCGCGCACTTGTGCACGTTTGGTGTCCGGACAGTCATTACTAGCGGGCTCTGGTTTGAGCTGGATCCTAGTATATGTTTTGGGGTTAGTTTTATCTCATTGTATTCATGTTCCTCGGAACACGAATGCCGGTGTGTATGCACGGTTGTTTGAGGCGGAGGAAGAGGATTTTCATTAGGGTTTTGGAACGGGTGCGTATGCACAGTAGACAGTCGCCTTTTTCCAAACCCTAATGAATATGTAATATATCAATTAATAATATTAATTAAATGAAATTGTGTCATGGTTGGGTTTGTTGACTTGTTGACCAAGGTTGACTTGTTGACCTTGGTTGAAACTTTGACCATCATCATTACACATCAAAGATGCTCTTTGATCTTTGCAAAAAACATTTAATGTGATATGATAATGGTCTCATCAAACCATCCATCACCTTTTTCATTTTGGGATTAATATTATTATTAGATAATTCACTTATTATGTTATGGTTGTAGAAAAACCATTTCATTCTATCATAACCATTCTCTCTCCTCTTTTCTTCTTCTTCCTCCTCTAGTTCAAGGAGATCCATTCTCATGTGTTGAGAAACCTCTCCTTGAGATAAAATGCTCTAAACCACTCTCTACTCACTCTAAGGTTGAGGGTCTAGCAAGCCAAAGACCTTAGTTCTCTCAAAGTTCGAGAAAGGAGCCCAAGGTTGCAACCCTCAGGTGGATCCATCGTTGACGAAAGAAGGCGACGAGGAAAGCACCATCCAACCACTACTAAGAGTTCAAGAAGAAGGAGTTCAAGTGAGGTATAACCCCTAACCGAGTAGACAACTCTCTAGTTAGGTTGCTAGTGTGTAGTTTAGCCAAGATCCGTTTTTGTAGTCCATGTTACCCAAACCCTAAAAATCGTTTTTCACTATTTCCGCAAGCCCGAAAGAACCGGGAGAAGTAACGTGGACTTACATCGTTTGGATGGCGTGAGGTGCCCAATAATTTAGAATTTCTAGTAATACCATCTTGTTGCATGTAGTTCCTAATTACCTATTTTACGGCACTGCATGACCTGTATATCCATATTTGTGTTAAATTCATCGTATAGATAATATTGAAACCATTAAATGAGATATACGACACAGGAAATAATTGGCTTGCTTAATTCATTATATATAATTTTGTAGCTCATCTCATAGGACACTTGCACCATTACCAGGGTTTTATGCTGCACGAGCACTATTTATACGAACACACACGCCTTGGTAGTTGCCATGCCACAAATACTAGATAACTTGTTTAAACCGGAATTTAGAATAATTTCACCATATATGACGTATAAACCAGTACTAATATATTAAATTCCGCAAGATGAACATGTAGAATTGCTAGTCATATGCATGTACCTCATTACCTCATTCGATCATACATAGTCTTTTAGTCATATATTGCAGTTCGAATTGTTGATACCGTAGGCATTCATCATCATTGACATGTGTACTTGTGGTACTTTCTTTCTTGAGGATTTCGACATTTGAGATTTATGAGATTTTGGGGTAACCGCAAGGATTTAATAAAACTGATATCATTTTAAATATTGCAAGTTGCGGTTTTCTCGAGATATGATACTTGTGTCGTCCACCATGAGTTTTCTGTTAGTTTTCGAGACCCGTTTCGAGGAGTAGGATGAACCGTCTCGGGTACATGGTGGGCCCGGCAAGGTACCCCGGAGCAAGAAGTTCGAGTAGTAGACGATGAGCATGGCAGGGGCAGACTACCTACCGGTGATTGTTGGCGCGGAGGATATCCGGAGGATACCGACCATGGTCGTGAGATATTGAGATATTAATACTTGAGATGGGCCAGTCCGGATTGCCGGAGATCGAGACTTTTTGAGATACCTATACTTTGGGACACTGAGATATTCATTTAAGGTGTCGATGCTGGACACGGATTTCTGTTGATTTAATTGATATTACTTCAGATATTTCAAAAGAGTTTTCTAAGATGAAAATAATGATTTCCTCATATCAGCATGTTCAGATCACGTGTTAAATTGCATTCATGTCGCATGCATGCTAGTACTTCATACCATATCAATATTGTAGAATTGTGACACTTTGCGTACATGCTTACGATAGTCTTTATAGATGTTACATATTACTCACGAGTTGGCAACTCACCCCCGTTGTGCCACAGCCTTTTTGCAGGTCCGATCCGTCAGCCCGGTAGCGGCGGACGCGCTTCTTCCTTTTGCTGGATTTGAGGCTTTGGCTCGTAGGTGGGTTATGTGATCATTTTGTTTCCACCTTGTATATTCATTGTATCTAGTATACTCCATCTACTGTATCATCTACCAGTACTGATGTATATTGATTTAGAGACGAGACAGTGAGATTTTTGGGCATGTATGTTGTTTCTTTGGGTCGCGCTCACTTGAGCCGACGTGTTGCTTATTACTTGTGCCGTTTTATGCTTATTTTGCACATTGCTGATTTATATTGCGTGGGATTTGAGTCCGCATTGGGGCGAAGAGCTAGCTCCCGCTTAGGGATGCCTTATTTTATGTTATTGATATATTCCTGTTTTGTACCCGTTTGGGGGCCAGTATTTACAAAATAGACTCTGCCGAAATTTTCGGAAAAATGGATGTTGCTTTTAAAAAGGCTTGATGTGACTTATTTGATTAAATTCGTTTTCAATAAATTGGTTTTCCTTCATTCTACTGTTTATTTGGTTTTGATTTTTGGGCTTTGGCTTACTTAGATTACGTCCGCCTTGAGAAGTTCGTAATTTAAGTTCCAGTCACGTTCCGTACCTTTCGGGTCATGACATATATGATATACAATAAAAGTTGCTAATGTTTTACACCCACGCTAGTCCCATCCCGCTATGCCGTCAGTTAAGTAACCTAACGGTGCATAACGGGACACTGTGGCGAATGTGGATGGCATAAGCGTACGTTGTATTTTCGTTTCTTCTGTGATGCTTAGCAAGCATAATTGATAGGACATCATTAATGAGATTAATGAAAAAGAAAGAAACCTAAAAAGATGTTGTAGAATCAAATTTTCAAAATGGGTAGCTCTAGTTTTTGCTTTGCATGGCGGTATTTCTTGTAGAATATCCTGCACCTCATTCGATGAGGAAAGAACCGAGATCTCTTCACCGGGAGTGACCTCTTTAGCAAAAGCTAGCAGATGCTACAACTCACTCGGTTTTTTTGATTGCTTCTATAGTTCTTACTTTGCATAGTGGTATTTGTGAAATATCTTGCACCTTATTCGATAACGAAAGAGCCGAGATCCTTTCACCGGGAGTGACCTCTTTAGCGAAACTAGCAAAAGCCTAAAAAACACTCCTTTTCAAAATCACTCGATTCTACAATGATATCAAGTTCATTACGCAAAAAGTTTTTTAAAAAACCTGTCGTAACCCTCCGACATTTCAGATAAGTAATATTTAGTATTCGTGCTACGTTTGTTGGCTTTCGTCAAGGCGTAGTGCGCGGTAGCTACTTACTGCTTATCTGCTGCATATGATGCGACTGGATTAGGGTAGCCATACGGCTTTGTTGGCTTTCGTCAAGGGTCGTGCGGGTGGGTTTAATTCAATCATGAAATGTACGGGTTGAACTTGACTAGCGGACTATGGTTTGTTGGGTTTCGTCAAGGTCATAGGAAGTTAGGGGCAAAATATTATCGGCAATTTCAAGTGTTGAAATTTGCAAGAAGATTGCATACCTTCTATGAGATAGTTGGATCCCGATTCCCACTGCGAGTAAGAGGTACTCCTGTGAGAATTTTACACATCACAATTAGCCGATCAAGTATGTGTCTAGAAAGGTGTTAACGGGGTTATGCCTATGGGAAAACGAGGTTTATTTTAAATAGGTCCGTGCGAAAGCATGGGGAACCTCCCTCAAAGTACTGACACTAGCCTGGCGAACTTGTAAAGTGTAACTAATCCTGGCTAGTCTTACCTTTTAAGGTTTGAAGGAAGATTTGATAAAAACAGTGGGAGCCATCATGATTAGATAAGAGAATAACCAATCTAATCTTGTAAGAGCATATGCTAAATTGTTTTCTTCTCTCTCTCTCTCTCTCCAGATAGCGACCATGTCAGGCCTTAATCAAGATAATAATATGGATGTAATGACCGAACCCGCTTGTTATACAGAGCAGGGGAACATTGGTTCCGTTCTTTCTTATAATTGTTATAAGACTGAGCAGAAAATAGGGGAATATCCGGATTCCCACGCCACCCAAATGAAGAATAAGCATGTTGATGTTTCTTCTTCGGGTGTGTTGGTTACCGAGAACTGTTTCTCAGTACACTTTATGTCCTGGGTATTAGATACCGGATCGGGATCCCATATATGTAATATGTTTCTTGGGCTAAGGAAAGGTAGAGAACTGAGAATAGGTGATCATTCCGTAAGAGTAGGGAATGGTACAAATGTTTCAGCCAAAGCAGTTGGCGAATATCACCTTGTATTACCGAATGGTAATACATTGATTCTGAACAAATGCTATTACATACCGAACCTGATATGCAATCTTATATCAGTTTCTATATTAAGTAAAGAAGGATATAATTTTGCAGTACAGGATAATGTTATGAATATCTTTCTGAATCAAAAGTTGATTGAATCAGGCTCGTTAAATAATGGCATATACGTTCTAAATCAAACCACGGTTCTTAATGTACAAAACACACACAAGAGGAAGAGTTCATAAATGAACGAATCCTTTTTGTGGCATTGTAGACTAGGTCATATTAATGCAACACGACTAGCTAAGTTACATAAGGATGGATATTTGAGTCCTTTCGAATTATCATCTTATGAAACTTGCCAGTCATGTCTCAAAGGCAAGACGACCAAAACTCCATTTACTGGACATGGAGAAAGAGTTACGGAACCCTTGGGACTGATACATAGTGATGTATGCGGTCCCATGTCTGCACATGCCAGGAATGGTTCCTTATACTTCTTTACATTCACTGAAGATCTCTCAAGATACAGACATGTGTTCCTATTGAAACACAAGTCTGAAGTTTTTGAGAAATTCAAAGAATATAAGCATGAAGTCGAGAACCAAAGGGGTAAAAGTATTAAAATCCTACGATCTGATCGGGGAGGACAATACATGAGCACGAAATTCCGAGACTATCTAAAAGAGAATGGGATTCTCTCTCAGCTTACTCCTCCATATACACAGCAGCACAACGGTGTATCAGAGAGGAGGAATCACACCCTATTAGATATGGTGCGCTCTATGATGAGCACCGCTGAGTTACCTATTTCCTTTTGGGGGTATGCGCTTGAGACAGCCATGCACCTATTGAATATGGTCCCTACCAAATCAGTGCCTACCACTCCATATGAGATATGGAAGGAGAAAAGACCATGTCTTAATTATGTTAAGATATGGGGTTGTCCGGCCTATGTCAAAATGCACAATCCGGAAAAACTCGAGGCAATCTCTGTTCTGTGTAAGTTTGTAGGATATACCAAAAACTCACATGGGTATATCTTCTACCACACTGAGGAACAAAAGGTGTTTGTTTCTCGACATGCCACCTTTTTGAAAAAGGAATTTCTTATGAAAGAAATTTGTGGCGAGGAGGTAGAACTGGAAGAAGTTCCAGCGATACAAACTACGACAAAAGATTTGATGGAACCAGAGGATTTGATAGTTCCCAATGAACCTCAGCCTCTCTGCCAATCTAGTAGGGTTCCTCATCCACCTGAGAGATACTGCGGTTTTCTCATTGATGGTGGGAGCGAGGATTGCATCATGAAAGATGATGACCCAACTAGTTTCGAGCAGACCATCACGAGTGGGAACTCTGTGAAATGGCTAGATGCAATGCGATCTGAGATGGAATCTATGTACACCAACAAAGTATAGACTTTGGAAGATGCTCCTGAATGGGTGAAACCCATCTGGAGCAAGTGGATCATCAAGAAAAAATTTGGTATAGATGGAAAAGTTGAGACTTTCAAAGCTAGACTTTTTGCAAAAGGTTTTCATCAACGACCAGGTGTGGATTATGATGAAACCTTTTCTCCAGTGGCTATGCTTAAGTTCATCCGGATCCTACTTTCCATTGCTGCATACCATGACTACGAAATTTGGCAAATGGATGTTAAGACCTCCTTTCTAAATGGTGATTTAGAAGAGTGCATGTACATGACTCAGCCAGCGGGTTTCGTGGACAGTGAGAGCAACGGAAAGGTATGCAAGCTGCTTAAATCCATCTACGGGTTAAAGCAGGCATCACGGAGTTGGAACATCTGTTTTGATGTGGTAGTCAAAGAGTTTGACTACATTAAAAACGTAGATGAACCTTGTATATACAAGAAGGTGGCATAGAGTAAGGTTGTCTTCCTCGTATTGTACGTGGATGACATACTCTTGATAGGAAATGATGTTCCAATGCTGCACTCGGTCAAGCTCTTCTTATCACATAGATTTTCAATGAAAGATCTAGGTGATGCCTCCTACATCTTGGGGAAGCGCCGATTCGATCGTGCGTTCGTTGAGGCGCCAGGCCACATGCCCGATGCTGGTTGGCTGACGTGATGGGCCGCCGGTGTCCTTTGCGCTTGAGGGGACGTGTCCAACGCCCGTGAGACACATGGAATGCTAATGTTGTTAGTTATGTGTATTCCCTAGAGGCCATTATTGTACATATGATGTATATTATAGTGGATGCTTGGACATATATAGAGAGGAATTTCTTGCTCGACATGATAGTATGCTATCTGGTTGCTCTTTGTCTTAACATGTAGACTTGTATTGTGATACTGTCTTGCTCTCACATGTTGATAAAGCCCTTAGGATGTGTACTTGACTACCAGGGCTATGATGGTGATCATACTAGTGGGGCCAGGGTAGTCCACAAGTACATTATTTAATTGTTCCTAGTCGTGGGTGTATCGAGATAGGGCATCGATATTCCAGAGTACACTAGCGTATACGCTTCTTGACCCATATGATGGGCGATAGATGATCCCACATCCATTAGTGTTTGACATCAAAGATGGTATATGGGTGCTCAGTGGAGACCGGGTACACTGAGCGGACTCGCCGAGAACTCCTAGTTGGTATTATACCTATCGTCAGATAGCAGTTCTCTGGTGACACTGGTACAGGTTAGTCTGTAGACCCGAGATCGTCATAGAGTCTTATGTGATTCCCACTGTGCTTTGATTTCCACCATACCAAGTTCAATAGAACGTGCAAAATGGTGGCTTTTGGGTACAGTCCCGAATCACATAGAGACAATGAGCGATAGGAGGGGTTTCGTCTCTCCCGGTATTGGGGGTTGATGTTGCGCTTTGCTCGATTGGCTATAACAGGAAGTCCCTGGCCAGGACTGATACAGAGATCTACTGGTAAGTGTTATGAGTAGTTTCTCGACCCGTTACGAGCCTCACATCGGCACGACTTATCGGTTACTGGGGTCTGACGTTTACCACCCCTATAATAGATATGCGACATATCAGACCGGACTGTACAGTAGTGTTACTGATAGGCTTTACAGGAGTATGAGTATGCTTGCTTGTTGATCTTCTGATCGCTCAATACTCGGGTAGTTATTACGTCCAGCTAGTACCGTTGACGGCTTGTGGGTGCTTTATATGATCATCACCTACTGCCGGCGTATTGACGAGTCTTTAGAGTCCTACACAGAGGTTTCCTGGCTCAGGAAAAATGAAGTAAGAGCACATATGTGATATGTGCTGCACCGAGATTAATACAAGTATGTGATACCGTATTCTATTCTCGCGATATGTGATATCGGTCGGTTATATGTGATATAGCCGGGTTAGTCGGTTATATGTGATATAGCCGGATTATTAAATCAAGTGTTGATTTAATAATTCAATGTATAATTGTATATTTGATATGCTAATTTATATTAACTAATATTTTCTCACTTATACATTTCTTTTCTCACATGTGCATATTTAATATATATGTGATATATATTATTTGTGTTTTCTTTTTTGTGTCATGCTTGATGATACACACTACATGGGTGTATGAGACTCATACCATGCCATTAGATAATTAGGGTTTTATTTATTTAATGAAAATATAAATTGGTGGGAATTAAGCATGGTTGCAAGCTTTGGAAGCTTGTGGAAACCATTGACTTAGTCTACTAAATTTGTCTTGCATTAGATATTTATTAACATAACCATAATCTTTAGCCATGGTTTATTCTCTACATGAGTTATATATGATATGAACTCACCTATGGTTTCCATTCACTCTCTCATCCATTATTTTCTCCATCTTCTTCATTGAGCTCTCTAGCTTTCTCAAGAAAAAGAAATAGAGTGAGAAAATTAATTCTAAAGTGAGCAAAAATCCTACTTCATCATCCTCTACTAGATTAGTCATTTAGTTTAGGGTGTTAGATTCACTAATCCCTAATTAGTAAAGAGGTAGCTTGAGTTGGTGTCTCCTCAAAGTAGATCATTTTCGTCCTCGAAGATCATTGAGAAAGCTCGTTCATTTCGACTAGTGGAGCCTACCGAGAGTCCGGATCACCATTTCATAGAGCGAAGGGACTTCTACACGGAGCATTTGAAGTGAAGGACCGGTCTACAAAGGTTGTATTCCATATTCACTTAGATGTAAAGATGTTTACATATTGGATTGTCTAATTCTCAAGTTAAGATTCTTGGGTTAGGGTTATGTAGCATGGCAATTTTTGAAAATGGTATGGACGATACCTCCCGAAACCTTGCTGTCGTGCTAGGTAACCCTACAGATGGCCGTCGAATGCGAAGCGTTTATTTGGCGGGAAACAATCGGTGCCGTTAGATGTGCTTTCCAAATGCTATAAATAGATGTGGGATCCCCCCAGGGTCCACACTTTGTTATAATTTCCTCATCGCTGCGTGTGTTAGCTTGGCGCTCTTCCCTTTAGGTCGAATTTCTTGCTCCTTTCCCTCAGAGGACTCCTTCCTTTGCTCAGGTTAGATGTCTTCTTCTGGGGAGTCTGTTGAGATAGTTAAGGCAGAGTCTAGGGAGTCTTCAGCCGCTTCTTCCTCTGCTTCTTCTTCTGCCTCGTCCGAGTCAGATTCCCCCGGGGGAGTTAGGGTTAGACCTGCTTCCCGGGGCCGCGCGAAAGGGATGGTTCCCCAAGCGCGCATCAAGAGTTCTCATGACGTGCCTTCTCTCATGAGGAATGAGGACGAGCTCACCAAAATCCGGGCTCGTTTCTGCATTCCCCCCGGCTACTTGCTTCGCTTGGCCGGGGAAGGAGAGAGGGCGGGCCAGGTGCTGGGCAAGGAGATTGCCTTATACCTGGATGCCTTTTGGACTGGAATGCGTCTGCCCTTCTCTCCTGAGATGAGTGCGGCGCTGCGCTGTTTTCAATTAGCTCCAGGCCAGCTAGTGCCGAACCCGTGGAGGATTCTCCTCGGGTTCCTGGTCCGGTTGAGACTACAAGAAATCCCCTTCAGCCCGACCCTTCTCCTTTCCTCCCACTGTTATAAAAATCACCCCGGCACCTGTAAGGACGAGCCGAGTTGGGTATACATTTCCTTTAGAAAACAAAGGGGAGGGGCGGCCGGGTTGGGGGCCGTAGCAGTTCCTTCCTCCATCCATGAATGGAAGGAGAATTTCTTATTTGTCGGGCCACCCGAGGGTAAGGATTGTCCTGTGCCTATTCAGTGGCACAGGGCCTACTGCTCACAGGTGAGGCGGTCGTCCAATTTCGAAATGAAGGCAGTGTCGGGGTGGGAGCCCGTCCAACGGGCCAATGTATTGTTATCCGAGCAGCCCCTCAGTTGGGCCGGGCTCAGCCCCGCTCAGTTTGGAGGTAAGTTAGGAGCCTAGACGACTTGTTTAGACTCACATACTCTTCTTCTACTCTTTCTGGCATCGCTAACTCCCTTTGTGTATTTTTCTCCTTTGCAGAGCCGATGGACAAACAAAAATTTCTGGCTGCGACGGCTGAGAAGAAAAGAAGGAAGTCCGGAGGCGCCGGCTCGTCATGCCCCGCTTTGAGTCCGGCCGCCCCGGCGGCCGCTTCGGCTAGGCGTTCCACTACGCCCTGAGCTCCGGAGACCAGCCACGGGGAAAGCCGCAAACACGCTCGGGAGCATGTACCCCGGGTTGTGGAGGTGGCGGATGAGGCCGACCCTCCCGTGGCCCCCCTCAAGTGGTGCAAGAGGATGGTGTATCGAGCCCCGTCTTCCTCGATCTTTGTGCAGGAGAGGGATCTTCGCTACGAGGTGTTCTTGGGGCTTTCTGTCGCCGATAGCTTGCTCTCCGAGATGGAGCGGTCGGCTAGGGGCAGAATCCACTGGGGGACCCTCAAGGCCCAAATCGTGGCTGTAGCTCAGGTGTCCGTGCAGGTTAGTGTCCGCCTCCCAATCGGGTTTCCATCAAGCCTTTTTTTGCAGGACCGAATACCTTTTTAACCACTCCTTTCATTTTTCTCAGGTCCTCCAGCACTGCGCCCTCGTCGCCAACATGGAGCACGAGGAAATCACCCCGGTGCTGTAGTAAGTGGGCGAGTCTTCCTCGTGGGAGGAGAGCCTGAGCCAAGAGCTGCGTCAGGCGAGGGAGAGGATCGCCGCCCTCGAAGACCGGGTGGCTGCCGAGGAGGGGGTGAATGCCAACTGCCGGGAGTCCAACCGAGCTTTGATAGAGTCCAACAAGGTAGTTAAAGAAGACGCGGGATACTCTAAAAAGGGAAAACGTGGCGATGAAGGAAGGAATGAGGCACACCGACCTCCGGGCGGCGAAGGCAGTGGAGAGCTACAAGACGTCGGATCAATTCTACGCCAACCTCGCTGACGCCTCGACCCTCGTCTGGCATGATGCCCTTGACGCCGTCAAGGCGCTGATGCCGGAGTTTCCCGATGGTAAGCTTCGGCTCGAGTACCCCCTCGAGGGTGAGGTGCAGGGGGATTCCGCCGGAAGCGTTGCCGGGGGAAGGCCCCTGGTGGAGGTCTTGTAGAGAAGACGGTCACCCCGGCTCCCAGTGCTGAAGTTCCTGCCGTGGGCGCTGACCTTCAAGCCGCCACCGCAGCTCCCGACGCTGCCGCGGAGCACGTCGAGGTCCTTCCCGGCCTCGAGGCCTGAATCTCCTTGCCTTCTTTTTTATTATATTTTTTTGTTTTCGTCTTGGAATTTTGTAAGCCTCCGAGCAATTTTGTAAGGCTGAGGAGCCTACAATACCGTTGTAAAAACTCCCGAGTTGTGAATAAAGCCCTTTTGCAGAAATTTGTGTGGCAATGTTTTCATTTTGTGGTAATGTCTTCATTTTGCTCGCCTGATGAGTGCTAGGTCGGTGACCGGTCCTTCAGTTGGCGATCGCGCGTCGAGTTAAATCCAATTATTTGTTAAGTGTAAAAAGGCCGGTGTAAGGTCAGCGTCCTTATGGCCCCGAAGTCGAGGTGGCGATCACACGTTGAAGGTATGTCGGTTGGTACCTCCGAGTAGAAATGCATAGACTCGTCCATTTCCTCGAGTTAGATTGGAGACCATCTCTCTGAAGATAGGTCGGCATAGAAGAGGTTGAGGGCTTCCGATCCTTAGTACAGATGAGCAGGGAGTTACCCATTAAGGATAGACCGGGCAGGGAAGCTGCCCGGTGGCCTCTTGACGAGGGCTTTGATCCTTAGCACAGATGGGTAAGAAGTTACCCACTAAGGATGGATCGGGCAGGAAAGCTGCTCGGTGGCCTCTTGAAGAGGGCTTTGATCCTTAGCGCAGATGGGTAAGAAGTTACCCACTAAGGATAGACCGAGTAGGGAGGCCGCTCGGTGGACTCTTGACGAGGGCTTCGACCCTTGGCGTCGGTGGGTGGTAAACTACCAGCCATGGATGGACCGAGCAGGGAAGCTGCTCGGCGGCCTCTTGATGAGGGCTTCGATCCTTAGCGTAGATGGGTAAGAAGTTACCTAGTAAGGATGGACCGAGCAGAGAGGCTGCTCGGTGTCCTTTTGAAGAGGGCTTCGATCCTTGGCGTCGGAGGGTAGTAAACTACTAGCCATGGATGGACCGAGCAGGGAAGCTGCTCGGCGGCCTCTTGATGAGGGCTTCGATCCTTATCACAGATGGGAAAGAAGTTACCCACTAAAGATGGACCGAGCAGG
Source organism: Agapanthus africanus (assembly GCA_030015575.1). NCBI lineage: Eukaryota > Viridiplantae > Streptophyta > Magnoliopsida > Asparagales > Amaryllidaceae > Agapanthus > Agapanthus africanus. Next base: position 946,124,604 of record CM057337.1, read on the forward strand.
GAAGCTGCTCGGTGGCTTCTTGATGAGGGCTTTGATCCTTAGCGTAGATGGGTAAGAAGTTACCCACTAAGGATGGACCTAGCTGGGAGACCGCTCGGTAGCCTCTTGACGAGGGCTTCGATCCTTGGCGTCGGTGAGTAGTAAACTACTAGCCATAGATGGACCGAGAAGGAAAGCTACTCGGCGGCCTCTTGATGAAGGCTTCGATCCTTAGCGTAGATGGGTAAGAAATTACCCACTAAGGATGGACTGAGCAGGGAGGCCACTCGGTGGCCTCTTGACGAGGGCTTCGATCCTTGGCGTCGGCGGGTAGTAAACTACCGGCCATGGATGGACCGAGTAGGGAAGTTGTTCGTCGGCTTCTTGACGAGTGCTTCGATCCTTAGCGTAGGGGGGCAAGAAGATACCTATTAAGGATGGACCAAGCAGGAAGGCTGCTCAGTAGCCTCTTGATGAGGGTTTTGATCCTTATCACAGATGGGTAAGAAGTTACCCACTAAGGACGGACCGAGCAGGGAAGATGCTAGGTTTTGCGAGGATCTGCCCGACCTTTCTAGATGTGTGAATATCGGGAAGAGTGACCGTCGTGGGCGGCACGCGGTAGAAATGCTTAGGTGAGGCATGGTGTTCCAAGATCCGCGTCGTTCCGACTTTCGCTGAGAAATACGGGATGTCCGCCATGTGGCAGTACATTATTGGGAGAATTGAGCGAATCCCAGGATTCGCGCCTATGCGCGCGCAAATTTGGGCTTTTGGGGATTGTGTGGAGGCTATAAATAGAGAAGTAGACGGGTTTGTTTCAGCAATGCTTTTCTGAAATGGCCGGGCGTATTTACGCGATTAAAGAGATCATCACTCCCGATGATGTCTAACTGTATGACCAATTCATTTTCGAGGATAGGTACCGGTGTGTGGTCCAGCGCATCGAGGTCCACATCAGCCGTCTTCTTCCTCGTCGGTCGTCCCTCCTCCAATTGCTGATGTACGAAATCTGGAGAAAGTCCCCGGGGTTGTACAACCCTCTTTCCAAAGATTTACTTGACGAGGTGCTCGACAAGATGCATACGATCTATGTGGTTGGCCTCATCTCGAAGAATAGGCACAACCGATCTTTGGCCCTTATTTTGGAGTGCTTCCAAAAGAGGCAGATCGCGAACTAGGGCTCGGGAGATGGAGGGCTCGACGTTTCCGTGGCTTCCTGAGTTCGTGGGCAGCATCAGCGGGAGCGGGCTGAAGAGGTAAGGGCTCGTCTGGCGGAGATCTCTACGGAGAATCACCAGCAATGCTTCCTTGACCCCGTTCCCCCTTTTTTGTAATTTCAATTTTTATGTAAGGCTGAGGAGCCTACAATACCTTTTGGTAAATAAATAAAGCTCTCCTTTTTGCGATGTTCTATTGTTTCCTTTTGTATTTTGGGTGCATTTGAATATTTTTCCAAAAAGAAATCCGTGAGCTTTTGAAACGAGGAAGAGGGAAACACATAGGGGAAGTTCCTTCTTATTAAAACAAAAAAACTTAGAAAAATTTACATCGCTTTGTTAAAAGAGAAACATGTCTTCATACATATACTTTTTAAAGGTACAACTTGAGCTTCTCGGCATTGTAAGGCCATGGAAATTTGCGACCCGCAGCGTCTTGTAGGCGATAGGCCCCGCCGGGCAAGACTTCGGAGACGGGGAAAGGGTCATCCCACTTTGGAGAAAACTTGTGCAACTTGCCCTGATCAACGAACTCGTTCCGCCTTAGGATCAAATCTCCAGTTTTGAAGGCGCGATGCTTGACCCGTGTGTTGTAGTAGCGGGCAGTCTGTTGTTGGTAAGCAGCAGTTCTGATCTGTACCCGGTTCCGCTTCACCAACAAGATGTCCAAATTAGTCCGGAGGGCCGAGGTGTTTGCTTCATCATCGAAGTGCTTAACCCTGTAATTGGGCAGCCCGATCTCTGCCGGGACCATCGCCGCGGTGCTATAGCAGAGGCTGAAGGGGGTCTCTCCAGTGGTGTAACGCCTTGGAATGCGATTAGTGTTAATTAAGCGTTAGTGCGGGTTTTTAAGGAAAAGTTTACCAAATCGGGTTCCTCACATTTTAGATCAATTAATTAATATTTTATTATTATTTGATATGGCTTGCACACATACGTGCATGTTAATGTGAGGGTATATTTAGTGTTAATCTTGTTTAGCAATCATGACACCTTAAGCTAAACCTTGCCCTAATTAGCCTTTGCCTTAACCTTCTTCCTAGATCTTTTGGTGTGAGGAAATATCTTTTGCTTTGGGTTGAGAGAGAGAGAGAGAGAGAGAGAGAGGTGGCAAGGTGAGTCAAGAGACATTAATGAGAGCATTAATGGAGGTGAGGGAGAGAGTGAGATTAAGGTTTTGCTTCGCCCTACAATCACCCCTCCCCATTATTTCTCTTTCACTCTCTCATTCTCTCTCACTCTAAAGTATTCTTCATCTCTTCACTCCCATAACTGAAACCTCACTCCCTCTTCACAAAAACCTTGCTAAACTTCACAAAATCCTATTTAAACACTTCAAAAGTCTTGTTTTAGCCACTTGGTTGCCTTGGAGCTTGGAAAGCTAGGATTTTTGAGCAAGAATGGCTAGGTAATGATCTCTAAACTGTTAAATAGGTGTTTTAATGTTGCATAACTTGTTGGTTGCTGTTTAAAACACTTGAGGTATCGTTTCATGCAAATATCGTATTTTTAGTGTCATAATAGAGTCTCTGTGATCTGCTATGACCTGGGAATTTTACTGAAAAATCTAGCAGTGTGGTAGTGTTGTACTAGTGACCGTGAGACTACACCTAGAGCATGAACCCAAGGCGCTCGGTTTTGGCCGGCAACAAAGAGGAAAAATCCGGCGACCTCGAATTTTTAGGGTGCTTGGTTTTTGGTTTTTTGAGGGTAGTTGTCTGCAGTTGTTTAGTGGTGTTTGGTACTGTTTGATTTCTGAGTATTGACAGTATGCAAAATCTGGGATCACTTGTGCATAATCTAGTGTTTTGAGTATGTGTGTTACGTTATCCAACATGGTTCGTGATCTTGTGTAGTTGCTACACTTGGGTTAGTTTTGGTATGTCGCCACACACGTTAGCCGTTAGACAAACACTTATGAGTTGGATTAGAGTTGGTGCATTGGTCAAACGTAGTGTGTACGTGATATTGATCGATTTCTGATATTTGCACCTGTTATGTTTTATGTTAATAGGATCGCAGGGGGGGCTTCGAGCGCTGCGATGAAAGGGAAGCAGGTGATTTGATCGACCTAGCTTGTGATTGTCGGTGAGTAGATTTAACATCTACGGGAAATTCTCCTTCATGGCGTTATGCGTCAGGGCTAGATATGATATTAGCCGCATGTTTATATTGCACGTATAGATTGTGCATAAAACTTCTTTGCATATTATCACTTGTTGTGCTTGGACTTATACCCATTGGACACTGCACTATTATTGACGGCTCATATTGCACGAGCACTGATTGTATGCCACTCACACCGTCAGTAATTGCCATGACACGCACAAAACTCATGCATACGTGAGATTGTATTGGTTAGGGACAAAGAGACGTGATCCGTATATTCCTTTCTGCATATGACATATAGCATACCTGTACACCCACATGCTTACACATAGTCATGACATGCCTATATGTTAGTTACCCATATACCTATATGGTATTGTGCCATTAGAGATAGGTATATACATATTTGAGACATAGCTACATGTACATCTTGCATACATATTTACATATACACCCGTATACCTTGATGTAGCTACACATATACCTGGAGGGCATTGTATCGTTATTGACATGTATATACACATACCTAGCTAGATATAGCTACACACTTAAATGGAGGGTATTACATCATTATTGATGGTAGATACACATATATTGCTATACCGACATGGTTACGCATACCTGGCTATAGCTACATGTTCACCTTTATATGATGTTGTGTTTGGTTTCGGAGAAATTAGGAAACGCATGATATATTTAATAACTTGTTGCAGTTAAATAGAGGTTTTTCCATTATATGCTCATATTACCGTTTCATGTTGCATATATTATATTTCGTGGATTTCGCATTGATATATATAGATTTCATATGATGTTTCCTGGATGTTTTGCTCCTGGGTATATATATCAGTGGTATAGGATGCTGATATATATACATGTATATATATATATCAGTGATATGGGACGTTATTATATATATGTACACCTATATAATATATATCATCATAATGATCTATGCATGTATTCTTATTCATTGCGATATGAGGGGCTGATGTGCCCGATGTGAGGGGTCGATATGCCCGATATGAGGGCCAATGTGGGGGCCGATGTGAGGGAAATTGGGAATTGAGATTGTCTTGATGGACACTGGTCCGCCACGATGAGGATTCCGTGAGGATGACATATTTTACCCCATACTCCGCATTTATTCTATATGCTTTGCTTCATGTATTAGTATTACCTGATAGAGTACCTTTCATGATAGTTGCATATTCATATTGTCATACTTATGCTACCAGCTTACATGTGATTGATTATTGCTATTAGTGCATACTTGCGATTACAGTATGATGTTATTTACTATTCACGAGTTGGCAACTCACCCCCCATTGTGCCGCAGGGTTCTACAGGTCTGATCATCAGATTGGTCACGGCAGGATGCCATATTATCTCTACTTTTGCGGATACCGCTACGGTTGGTTGTGAGGCCGTTTGCTTTAGGTGGGTTGCGGTTATCCGATGATATACATTGTATATTTCTTCTATTTAGTACTCTCCATCTACCACCTTCATGTATTGACTTAGAGACGAGTTGTGATGATCGATGTTGTATATTGTTTGACTCTGGTTGTCGGGCTCGTGTGAGCCGGCCTTTTTATATATGTGGATTATCTCATTTCTTCGCTACGGCATCGTATATCTATTGTGGTGGTTTTTTCCGCCGTTGGGTGAGATTTTCTCCCTTTTGGGGATGGTTTACTTTTATCTTATGTTTGTACCCGTTTCGGGGCTGGTTTTTACAAAGGAGGTGCTGGCAAAATTTTTATGAAAAACAAACTTAAGTTTTAAAGTTTTGCATCGAGATTTTTAAAAGTGATCTATCTTTCTTTCTTGTAATGGTTTAGATTGCTGGGTTTTTCGGCTTACTTAATTGCGTTACGCCTGTTGACGTTACGTAGTTTAAGTGCCGGTCATGTGCCCAATTTTGGGTCGTGAAAAAGTTGGTATCAGAGCGCTAGGTTTTACCTTTCGGAGTGTAGCATGACCTTGGTATGATGGAGTAGGTAGCTTAAGTAGAGTAACGTAGCGTGCGTATGTTCCGCGGAATACTTACGACACGGTACTCCGCCTAAGTGACCTTAAGACTTATTGCTTGAAATTCCTTCCGTGATATATATATATATATATATATCCTTGTGATCCGATTTCTGTGTCCTTATCAAATTCTGTTTCCATTTCCAGCCTTTATGCCGCTGAAGAATATGAGAGCGAAGTGAGCGGCCGCGAGGGCCGAGGTCAGAGTTGACTCGTTTGAGACGAGGACTGATTAGGGAGGTACGCCCGTTGTGCAGGAGCAGGTTGTTCCACCTTCGACAGAACATATGGCTATGCTAAGGGCTGGTATGCAGGATTTACGCCAGATGATGGGGTCGTTAGTTGAGGCCATTCGAGTGCAGGGGCAGGCGGTTTTTCCACCCGTTACGGGGACCGTGCGGTGTCTACTGTTCAGGCGGTTGTACCTGCAGCTACGGAGGTGATCACCGTATCGTTATCGAAGTTCATGAGGCTGAGGCCTTCGGTTTTCACTGGTACAGATGCAGCTGAGGATCCCCAGTCATTTATCGACCGGATGGCCAGGACATGTCGTTCGCTTAGATGCTCCAATGCGAGATGGGTAGAGTTCGCGAGCTTTCGTCTGGAGGGTCTGGCCCAGAAGTGGTGCGAGTCCTTAGAGAAGGGCAGAGCTGCAGGTTCTTATCCTATAACCTGGGCTGAGTTTGTGACGGTGTTTCTTGCGCGTTTTCTTCCGCTGAGCGTCAGGGATGCTCGAGCGCGCAGATTCGAGTCATTACGCCAGACTCAGGGTATGATGGTGGCCGAGTATGATGTGCTGTTTACCGAGATGTCTGTGTATGCTCCGTATTTGGTAGCTACGTAGGAGATACGTGTCAAGAGGTTTGTTCGAGGCCTGCTTACCCATTTGTTCCTCGCTATCAGCGTTCAGCATTGCGATACCTATGCAGCAGCGGTGGACGCAGTCCTGTTGGTTGAGGAGCGTCTTTCTGAGGCGTCGGTTGCTCCGAAACCGAAGAGGGTTCGTACTGGTGATTCAGCAGGGAAGCGGGCGTTTAGACGTCATGACAGTTCCCGTTCAGATACTGGGGGTAGTGGAGGTCTGGGACGAGGACAGCTTTTTAGCTCTTATTCTCACGGGAGTCAGCAGTTTTCATCTGGATGTAATCGGTGCAGGAGTTTGGGTCATCGGGTTAGAGATTGTACTGAGCCATGTGAGCACAAGGCAGCTGTACCGCAGATTACCTTACCACCTTCTCCACCACAGAGGGCATTGCCCCTTATGCCTGTTGTTGCTCTGCGTCTGACCTTTGTGCAAAGAGGTCGAGGACGCGATGGTTTTGTGCCGAGAGGGCGGGGTGGTAGAGGCAGAGGTCATCCAGTCGTCGGTAGAGGACAGACTCAGGTGTTTGCCTTGACTCCTTAGGATGCACAGGCGTCTAATGCAGTGGTTTTAGGTACTCTTTCTGTAGGTTCTTTTGATGCACATGTTTTGTTTGATCCGGGATCTACGCATTCGTATGTTTCTACGTACTTCGTGCCGAGTTTGGGCTGAGAGTCGTGTTTGCTAGATCATCCGCTTGTCGTGATTACACCTGTTGGCGATTCTTTTGTCGCACGTTACGTGTTTCGGTCGTGTGCCGTTCAGATTGGAGATAGGGATTCGTCCGTCGATTTGATCCTTCTAGATATGTTGGATTTCCAAGTTCTCCTTGGTATAGACTGGTTGGAAGATTGTTATGTGTCGGTGGACTGCCGTGAGAAGACGGTCAGTTTCAGTTTTCCGGGCGATTCTGTTCGGGTTGTGCAGGGGGACCGTGGTGCCGCCCCTCATTATTTGATTTCTTCCTTTTGCGCTAGTCGGCTTTTGAGAAGGGGATGTCAGGGATTATTGGATTTCATTTGTGATACTGGGGCCACAGTTGGGTCGTTCGATCGGGTTTCTATCGTGCGAGAGTTTCCCGACGTTTTTCCCGATGAGTTATCTGGTTTGCCGCTAGAGCGCGATATTGAGTTTTGCATTGATCTGATTCTTGGCACGGGGCATATTTCTATACCGCTTTACCGGATGGCTCCGGCGGAGCTCCGAGAGCTCAAAGATCAATTGCAAGAAATGCTTGATAAGTGACTTGTGCGCCCGAGTGTTTCGTCGTGGGGAGCTTCTGTGCTGTTCGTTAAAAAGAAGGACGGCAGTTTGAAGTTGTGTATTGATTATCGTCAATTGAACCGAGTCACGGTTCGAAATAGGTATCTTTTACCTCGCATTGACGATTTGTTTGATCAACTCCAGGGTGCGAAACATTTTTCCAAGATTGATTTGCGTTTGGGTTATCATCAGTTGCGGTTTTGGAATGATGACATTCCGAAGACTGCTTTTCGTACACGCTACGGGCATTATGAGTTTTTAGTGATGTCGTTCGGACTCACCAATGCCCCAGCAGCGTTCATGGATCTGATGAACCGGATTTTCAGTCCGTTCCTCGACCAGTTCATTATTGTGTTTATTGATGACATTCTGGTCTACTCTAGGAGTCGAGAGGAGCACGAGAAGCACTTGAGAATTGCTTTGCAGATATTGAGAGAGCACCAGCTGTATGCTAAATTCTCAAAGTGCGCATTTTAGCTTGATCGAGTTGACTTCCTGGGTCATGTGGTGACGGGAGACGGTATTCTTGTGGTCCCAAGGAATATCGAGGCTGTGCAGCTTTGGCCCAGACCTGTATTTGTGACAGAGGTCCGCAGCTTTTTGGGCTTAGCTGGTTATTACCACCATTTCATGCAGGATTTTTCGAGTATCGCTGCACCGCTGACCGGACTGACCCAGAAGGGGGTTCCTTTTCTTTGGACTGATGTGTGCGGGCAGAGTTTTCAGCAGTTGAAGACTCGGTTGATGACTGCACCCGTTCTATCTTTGCCTTCTGGATCAGGTGGCTTTGTAGTTTACTGTGATGCGTCTCGAGTGGGGCTCGGGTGTGTGCTGATGCAGCATGATAGAGTGATTGCTTATGCTTCTAGGCAGCTGAAGAAGCACGAGCAGAATTACCCCACTCACGATCTTGAGATGGCTGCGGTGGTCTTTGCGTTGAAGATTTGGAGACACTACATGTATAGGGAGTCGTGTCAGATTTTCACAGACCACAAGAGCTTGAAGTACATCTTCCAGCAGCGGGATCTGAATCTGAGACAGCACCGGTAGATGGAACTTGTGAAGGATTATGATTGCGAGATCCTTTATCACCCGGGCAAGGCGAATGTGGTAGCTGACGCTTTGAGTCGTAGGCCCGAGGGTAGCTTGTCCCAGTTGAGCGCAGTTCAGAGACAGTCTTCTACGGATTGGCAGAACTTGTACGATGGTAGAGTACAGTTTGAGTTCACTTCCACTGGGGGACAGCTTGCTCATGTCCGCGCCCGTCCATTTCTTTTGGATCGTATCCATGAGGCGCAGCCAAGTGATGCCCGTTTGGTTGAGATTCTTGAGCTTGTTCGACAGGGTACAGTTTCGGAGTTCATGATTGATGACCAGGGTGTGCTACGTTGCGGGACTCGCTTGTGTGTACCAGATACTGATGGGTTGAGACGCGAGATCCTAGATCAGGCACATCAGTCAGCTTTTAGCGTTCATCCAAGTTCCACCAAGATGTACCGCGACTTGAGAGACTTTTACTAGTGGGAAGGGATGAAGTGCGATGTTTTAGACTTCGTTTCGAGGTGCTTGACTTGTCAGCAAGTCAAGGCTGAGCATCAGAGACCAGCTGGAGAGTTGCAGCCTTTACCCATTCTTGAGTGGAAATGGGAGCAGATTTCCATGGACTTTGTTGTGGGTCTACCCAGGACCAGTCCGGGGTATGACTCCATTTGGGTGATTGTTGCCGGTTCACGAAAGTGGCTCACTTCCTTCCGGTGAAGACCACTTTCGGTTATGCTCAGTATGCTCAGTCGTATATAGATGAGATTGTGCGTTTGCACGGCGTTCCCACATGCATTGTATCCGACAGGGGCACCCAGTTTACTAGCCATTCTTGGCAGAAGCTTCATGAAGCTTTGGGTACCTGGTTGAGTTTTAGCACCGCTTTCCATCTGCAGACTGATGGTCAGTCAGATTGGACGATACAAACTCTAGAGGATATGCTTCGGGCGTGCGTGCTTGATTTTGTTGGCAGTTGGGATCGTCACTTGCCGTTGATTGAGTTCTCCTACAACAACAGTTTTCAGGAGAATATTCAGATGGCGCTTTTCGAGGCTTTGTATGGTAGGAAGTGTCGATCGCCGGTCTGTTAGACCGAACTCTATAAGAGTAGGTTTTTGAGACCCCAGCTAGTTCAGGAGACTACGGAGACGATCTAGCTGATTCAGGACAGGATGAGAGAGCCCAGTGCAGACAGAAGTATTATGCCGACCGTCGTCGTCGTAAACTTGAGTTCGCAGTGGGAGATCATGTATTCCTGCGGATTTCTCCGATGAAGGGCATTATGAGATTTGGGAGGAAGGGGAAGCTCAATCCCAGATTTATAGGCCCCTTCGAGATCCTTGAGCGAGTTGGTACCGTTGCTTACCGTTTGGCGCTCCTGCCTAGTTTTCCGGATGTTCGTCCCGTGTTCCATGTGTCGATGCTTCATAGATACCTTCATGACCCTTCTCACATGATTCAGCACGAGACCGTTCAGCTTGAGCGCGATCTTTCGTTCACCGAGCAGCCGATAGTTATATTAGATCGGCTGGTGAAGAAACTTCGGTCAAAGGTCTTGCAATCTGTGAAGGTTCTTTGGCGTAGCCCGACTAGTGAGGAGATCACTTGGGAGCCGAAAGTGAGATGCGGAAGAAATTCCCTCATCTCTTTAAAGGTACGCCTTAATGAAATTTTAATTCGGGGACGAATTTTATTTAAGGGGGGAGATTGTAACGCCTTAGAATGCGATTAGTGTTAATTAAGCGTTAGTGCGGGGTTTTAAGGAAAAGTTTATCAAATCGGGTTCCTCACATTTTAATCAATTAATAAATATTTTATTATTATTTGATATGGCTTGCACACACACGTGCATGTTAATGTGAGGGTATATTTAGTGTTAATTTTGTTTAGCAATCATGACACCTTAAGCTAAACCTTGCCCTAATTAGCCTTTGCCTTAACCTTCTTCCTAGATCTTTTGGTGTGAGGAAATATCTTTTGCTTTGGGTTAAGAGAGAGAGAGAGAGAGAGGTGGCAAGGTGAGTCAAGAGACATTAATGAGAGCATTAATGGAGGTGAGGGAGAGAGTGAGATTAAGGTTTTGCTTCGCCCTACACTCACCCCTCCACATTATTTCTCTTTCACTCTCTCATTCTCTCTCACTCTAAAGTATTCTTCATCTCTTCACTCCCACAACTGAAACCTCACTCCCTCTTCACAAAAACCTTGCTAAACTTCACAAAATCCCATTTAAACACTTCAAAAGTCTTGTTTTAGCCACTTGGTTGCCTTGGAGCTTGGAAAGCTAGGATTTTTTAGCAAGAGTGGCTAAGTAATGATCTCTAAACTGTTAAATAGGTGTTTTAATGTTGCATAGCTTGTTGGTTGCTGTTTAAAACACTTGAGGTATCGTTTCGTGCAAATATCGTATTTTTAGTGTCATAATAGAGTCTCTGTGATCTGCCATGACCTGGGAATTTTACTGAAAAATCTAGCAGTGTGGTAGTGTTGTACTAGTGACCCTGAGACTACACCTGGAGCACGAACCCAAGGGGCTCGGTTTTGGCCGGTGACAAGGAGGCAAAATCCGGCGACCTCAGATTTTTAGGGGGCTTGGGTTTTGGTTTTTGGAGGGTAGCTGTCTGCGGTTGTTTAGAGGTGTTTGGTACTGTTTGATTTTTGAGTATTGACAGTATGCAAAATCTGGGATCACTTATGCATAATCTAGTGTTTTGAGTACGTGTGTTATATTATCCGACACGGTTCATGATCTTGTGTAGTTGCTACACTTGGGTTAGTTTTGGTGTGCCGCCACACACGTTAGCCGTTAGACGAAAACTTATGAGTTGAATTGGAATTGGTGTGTTAGTCAAACGTAGTGTGTACGTGATATTGATGGATTTCTGAGATTTGCACCTGTTATGTTCTGTGTTAATAGGATCGCAAGCAGGGACTTCGAGCGCTGCAACAAAAGGGAAGCGGGTGATTAGATCGACCTTACTTGTGATTGTCGGTGAGTAGATTTAACATCTACGAGGAATTCGCCCGCATGGTGTTATGCGTCAGGGCTAGATATGATATGATATTAGCCGCATGTTTATATTGCACGTATAGATTGTGCATAAAACTTCTTTGCATATTATTACTTGTTGTGCTTAGACTTGTACCCATTGGACACCGCACTATTTTTGACGGCTCATGTTGCATGAGCACTGATCGTATGACACTCACACCGTCACTGTTTCCCTCCGAAAGACGGCGCGACGCAGGGGCGTCTTGCCTGAGATTCGGGGCAGATGCTAATAGGTGCTATCCGTCCACCTCTCCGAAGATGCCAAGTTGATTTATGGCACCATGTATCGAAGGTTTAAACGGATGCTTCCGATGTAGCAGACTTCATCAGATTCCCCCTCGCTTGAGGGGTTTTTGATTGTGGGGACGCTCTTCCCTGCAGGCGCAAGCCCCTGCAGTTAATTACGCTACCGCATTGCGGTAACAACTTTCTCCTTCTCCAGATGGTCACTTCGTGTCGTGTGTATTTGTTCTATGTTTGGTTGCCCGTGGATTGTATACGGAGACTAAGTTATGTCGTCGCCCGTAGGGCGTGGAATAGTCCAAATACGTATTATCTTAGATTTGGGTTTGGGGGTTTGGGTTTAAAGATACTTTAGCCTCATATGAGACTAAGATCGACTTAAACGTTTGTTAAGGATACGTTAGTCTAGTTTTTAGACTAAGATCAACTTAACGGGATCGTTTAGATCCAACAAGAGAGCAATTAAGGGAGCCCTGTTATTTAGTTTAGTGACATTACGGTCAATAGGTAGTTTAAGGACATTGCGGTCCAATGTTAGTTTTAAGACGTTGCGGTCAAGGTTAAGGACATCATAGTCCGAAGGTTTAAAGACTCCACAGTCCTGCGTTAGTTTTAAGACATCACGGTCAAGGTTAAGGACGTCATAGTCCGTTGTTAGTTTTAAGACATCCCGGTCAAGGTTAAGGAAATCATAGTCCATGAGTTTAAGGACCCCACAGTCCGTTGTTAGTTTTAAGACATCCCGATCAAGGTTAAGGACGTCACATTCCGTTGTTAGTTTTAAGACATCCCGGTCAAGGTTAAGGACATCATAGTCCATGAGTTTAAGGACCCCACAGTCCGTTGTTAGTTTTAAGACATCCCGGTCAAGGTTAAGGACGTCATAGTCCATGAGTTTAAGGACCCCAAAGTCCGTTGTTAGTTTTAAGACATCCCGATCAAGGTTAAGGACGTCATAGTCCATGAGTTTAAGGACCCCACAGTCCGTATCAATATGTGGTTGTCGGGACTCGTCACCTCTTTGAAGACGTTGAGGAATTACAACGACAAGTATCAAAGGAGTGAAGAGATGTACCCTTGAACCAAAGTAGATTAAATGATCTGTAGTCCAATTTGGAACCAAGACCAATTCATTAGGTTATGAGCACATTGGCTCTGTTGAGTTTGGATTGAGGACTTATAGCCTTCTTGGGCTAAGTCCAATCATGTTTGGAATATTGGCCCTCTGTTGGTCTATTGAAGGAGAGGCTTTGCCTCTGAAAAATCAGCCAACTTGGCTAAGAGTAGTGTTAAACACTAAAGACCAAAAGTGTTAAACACTAGAGATAGATTCCTTAAACTAGTGTTATCCACTAAAAGTACAATCAGTGTTAAACACTGGAAATATAGTTCTTGATGTAGTGTCAAACATCAGAAGGTAATAGTGTTAAACACTGCAGATAGGGTTTTTTCAAATTAGTGTTAATCACTAAGAAAATCAATGTTAAACACTGGAAACGGGGTTTTTAAATTAGCCTTAAACACTAAGAAAACCAGTGTTAAACACTGGAAATAGAGTCTTCAAATTAGTGTTAAACACTAAGAAAATCAGTGTTAAACACTGGAAACAGAGTTTTCAAATTAGTATTAAACACTAAGAAAATCAGTGTTAAACACTGGAAACAGAGATCTCAAATTAGTGTTAAACACTAAAGAAAGAGGGGTCACGTGTAGCACGTGACAGCGCCCTGATTCCCTTTATTTTGTTCTGTCAAAAGTATTGAATACTTTGGAGCATCACGTGCTGTCACGTGGTGGGAATTTGGGTATTTGTCTGCTAAAGCTTTTGCCAAGAGGTCACGTGGGGCACGTGAGAGCGCCCATAGCTTCTGTTTCTTTTGCTTTTTCTTTGTGTGCTTCAGGGGTCACGTGGGGCACGTGAGGCGTTGCCTCAAAGTTCTTTTCTGTGGATCTTTACAGGGGTCACGTGGTAGCACGTGACTCTGGTTCTTTGCATGTTCGAAGATCTCTTTATCTTTTTAAGAGTTAAATCCTTCATAGGGTTAAACCCTAGCAATAACTTTAAAGGAATTAAATTCCCACTTTTCTTTTGAAGAATTATATTCTTAGATAGGGTTAAACCCTAATTTCTTTTATGTAGGAATTAAATTCCCCATATATGTAAAGAATTAAATTCTAGCATAGGGTGAAACCCTAATTTCTTTTTTAAGATAATTAAATTCCTATGAGTTTTAGATAATTAAGTTCTCAATTAAGGTTAAACCCTAGTTCTGTCCATTTTGAAGGAATTAAATTCCTATAATATAGGGTTAAACCCTAATTTTATCTCAAAGAAATTAAATTCCTATAACTTTTGTGAGAATTAAATTCTCAAAACTCAATTCCTCCTCTATGTTTTAGATCTGCATGGCCGGATCTCAACCCAATGAGAATTAAATTCTCAATTTATGGGGAGATGTGCACTTTGCAGATCTTTAACCAGAGAAAGAACTAAGTTCTTTTCTTTATAGAAGAGTTAAACTCTATCGAGAATTAAATTCTCTTTTTGAAGCCTCTCTTTTCTTTAGCTAAGGTTTTTCTTTGCAGAGAATCAAATTCTTCCTTCTGAATTTTCAAGATTCCAAGGCTCTATATCTCTCTCTGTCTGTTTTTCTCCCCCTCTTCTCTTTTTTTTTAACTCTCTCCCTTGGCACCTATTTACAGGAGAAGGAAAAGAATTAATCTGTTTATTGAATCTTTCATTGAAAAATTCGATTTGTTTATTGAGAGATTTGATTTATTTTCATCATTGATCCTGGCCTTTAAATTATTAGGTGAATTTTATTCACCGTTGGATTTTAAATCCAAAGATATTCTTCTGTTATTTCGGTTAGATTTAGCGGGAAATCTTTCCATGTCCAAGATTTTTCCATATATTGGTGATATTTAATCACCCTCGGATTTTTAATCCAACGGTTTCACATAATTCTTCTTTACTTTAGAAAGATTTAAATGACCTTATTCAGAATTTAATTCTGTTGAACAGCAGGGCTTTTAAAGCCAGTCACGTGTGGCCACGTGACCTTTGGTCATGTGTAAGCACGTGACCCCTGGTCACGTGTAAGCACGTGACCCTCGGTCACGTGTAGGCATGCGATCTTCGGTCACGTGTAAGCACGTGACCCATTGAATGGGTTTCTCTTCTGCGCTTGCTCTGTGCCGCTGCTTTAAACGCCACATGCCAACACGTGACCGCTGGTCACATGCTAGCACGTGATGCTTCCTCTGAAACTTTTTCCTGATTTTTAATCAGGGAACAAATGCCCCCACAGCGTTGCTCTCACATGTCTGTACGTGAGTGCAACGCTGTCACTTTTGTGACCGTTGGATCTGCCTTGGGAGTAGGGTAGATGAAACGTTTTCCATCCCATCCTATAAATGCCCATGTCTTTTCAGAAGCGCCTCCACTTTTGCTCATCTTCCTCCTTTGCTAACTTTCTTCTTTTCGAGAATTTAATTCTCTTTTTCCAGATCTTAGATCTCTGCCTCGAAAAATCTTCAGAGTTTAACTCTGTTTCAAAAAAGACTCTTTCTTTCAGGTAATGATGTTGAACAATCGGAAAAAAAACTCCCTGGATTTTAAATCCACATCAAGGGTTTCACCCTTGTGCCACTGATCTCTTGTTTGGCGATCTTTTCCCGGTAGTGTAGTATGCTTAAATCGTTGTACTGTTTTTGTCATTGGCTGTTGTGTGCTGTTCTGTTGAATTTTCATGTTTGCCGGGTACTCATATGTGCGTCTTGCTTGCGCAAATGAGCTTCATATTTCTCCATGGAAATTTTCTTTAATTGCAAGCACTATCGTTATGTTGCATGCACATCAGAGCTTTGGGTATCATTTCCTTTTGAATATTCATATAGTTGTAAATGCATGCTCGGTAGGATATCCATCGGAGATTTTCCTTGTTGCCTCCCATATCAGGTGATTCGTGTGTGTTCTAGATCGAGTATCGCCGTTGAATGGAGGCTTGTTTATACAGTGCCCGAGTGTACCTGTCTTTCCTCGGAGGCTGTGGCTGCGAAAGCGGGCTTGTGAGATTTGATTGAGCGGTGCGCGGCAAACATGGTGTCGTGCGAGAAGAGGCTCGGCCGCAAATTCTCGGAGAGAGAGCTGGCTTCTAAGACGCTGAACGAGCTTCAAGCCAATCTTACTGCCAAGGCCAACAAAGCATATGAACTCTGGCGGGTACTTCAAGAGTCTATCAAAGAGGTGGTGGCCCTTGATAAAGCTGTCGTGTTCACTCGCGAGAGGGTTGAGGCTCACAAGGCTACCGAGAAAGAGCTCGAAGGCCGGCTTACCTCGTATCAGGCCCAGCAAACCCAGGCGGAGGCCCGTCCTCTGGCGATCCTGAATCATGAAGCCGTGACTCAGCAGAAGAAGAATGAGCTAGTAAAATTGCTAAACCGTCCGCCGGCTTGAGGACATGTATCTTTTCCTTTCTTTTTGTATATACTCCTGAATGAGAGTATATTCTTTTTTGTTTTTTTTCATGAATTGTACTTTGTATCCATTTTGGTTTATGAATAAAGATATATTTTTCTTCTCAATGGTGTGTCTCTTTTTATTGAATACGTTCTGCGGACAATTTATCTTGGTCTCCTTGCAGGGTAGCGATGGCTTAGGATTCAGGGTTAAGATCTGCCTCCTAAGACTTTTGAGCTTTATGAGCCGTGAGGGTCTCATAAAGAGTTTTTCTCCCTACAGGTCGAGAGGATCCCGTAGGTGTAAGTTCCCCCTAGGAATCGTGAGGATTCCTAAGTGGGTTTTACCTTAGGAGTCGTAAGGATCTCACAAGAGATTTTCATCCCTACAGGTCGTGAGGACCCGCAAGTGCTGGGTGCGGTCGCCCTTATCCGTATTTCACGGGGTCAGGGGTTGCTTTGGGATGTTTTCTAGGGTACCGTAGTTTAAAGACATCGCGGTCGAGGTTAAGGACATCATAGTCCGTGGGTTTAAAGACTCCACAGTCCAATGCTAGTTTTAAGACATCACGGTCAAGGTTAAGGACGTCATAGTCCGTGGATTTAAGGACTCCACAGTCCAATGTTAGTTTTAAGACATCACGGTCAAGATTAAGGACATCATAGTCCGTGGATTTAAGGACTCCACAGTTCGATATGAGTTTTAAGACATCACGGTCAAGGTTAAGGACGTCATAGTCCGTGGATTTAAGGACTCCACAGTCCAATGTTAGTTTTAAGACATCACGGTCAAGGTTAAGGACATCATAGTCCGTGGATTTAAGGACTCCACAGTCCGATGTGAGTTTTAAGACATCACGGTCAAGGTTAAGGACGTCATAGTCCATGGATTTAAGGACTCCACAGTCCAATATTAGTTTTAAGACATCACGGTCAAACTTAAGGACATCATAGTCCGCGGATTTAAGGACTCCACAGTCCGATGTGTGGTTACTGGGACCCGTCACCTCTTTGAAGACATTGAGGAATTACAATGACAAATATCAAAGGAGTGAAGAGATGTACCCTTTAACCAAGGTGAAATCAGTCTAGAATCATCATGGTTGATCGTTAGTTTTAAGACATTACGGTCGAGGTCAAGGACATCATAGTCCGTGGATTTTAAGGACTCCACAGTCTGATGTTTGCTCTGGATGCTTCACACGGGTTCACTGCCGTGCTCTGCGAGGACCAGGCTCCGCTCTGGGCGTTCTCCACGGGGTCAAAGAATGACGTTATCCGCGTTCCACGTGACCAGGAATTTTGCTCTGGATGCTTCCCACGGGTTCACTGCCGTATTCTGCGAGGACCAGGCTCCGCTCTGGACGCTTTCACGGGGTCAAAGAGTGACGTTATCCGCGTTCCACGTGACCAGGAATTTTGCACTAGATGCTTCACACGGGTTCACTGCCATGTTCGGTGAGGACTAGGCTCCGCTCTGGATGCTTCACATGGGTTCACTGCCGTGCTCTGCGAAGACTAGGATCCGCTCTGGACGTTTTCCATGGGGTCAAAGAGTGACATTATCCACGTTCCACGTGACCAGGAATTTTGTTGACTGTATCCGCATTTCATGGAGTTGGGATTCGACTCTCGGTCATCTGTACACCGTCGAGTCATGGAACTGGGAATTGCCGCTATTCCGCTTTGCTTGATATGGTGTCTGCTACAATGAGACGTACGTCGAGATGATCTCTAGGCTATCTGTGACTCATCGAGATTTGGCTTCTTTTTCTGATGAAACCTGGGAGAGGAGGAGTGCGATTCCATCTTTGTTTGCGCCCCTGGATTGTATACATGGATTGATGTAATATCACCTGTAGGGTATAAATTTCATTTTTTGTTTTATTTCTTTTTCCGCGAAGCTCTATCATTTCAGCTTTTACATCGCGAAGGTCGCAATTGCCCCATCATTTCGGCTATTTTTCGCGGTGCCCAATCATTTCGGCTATTTATTTTATTTTTACTCGCTGCTTTTTATTACGAGTTGCCCAATCATTTCGGCTATTTTTCATGCATACATTTTTACTTGCTGCTTTTTATTGCAAGTTGCCCCATCATTTCGGCTATTTCATATGCATTTTTAGCTCGCTGATTTTTTTTATCGCGAGTGTAGAACTTGGAATCTGGTGCCAATCTCAGCATCAGCGTCACTACAACTGGAATATGGCCAGGAGCGAATCATCATTTGCCTCTGTCGATGTCGAACAAAAGCGGCTTAGTAAACAGGGTTAAAGGTCCTATCGACTAAGGCTTTGACGTCATGAGCCGTAAGGGTCTCACAAAGGTATTTCTTCCTACAAGTCGTGAGGATCTTGTAGGTGTGTTTTCTCCTTGGGAATCGTGAGGATTCCTAAGTGCATGTTCTCTTGTAAGTCACAAGGATCTTACAAAAGGGTTTTCCCCTTATAAGTCGAGAGGACTTACAAGAGTTGTTCACCATATGAACATATCCCTAGTCACGGATGGGAGTTGGTTAGGGAAATGTTTATTCGTGCCCGTAGATTGTATACAAGGGTCAGTATGAGCCGCTTGTAGGGCAATATCGAAGGTTGTGGGAGGTTTTTTTTTCTTAAGAACAGGTTCAGGTTTCTGTAACTTAAGACTTTCAAATCTTATAAGCCGTGAGGGTCCCATAAAAGAGTTCTCCTTACGAGTCGTGAGGATCTCGCAAGTGTAATTTCTCCTTAGAAATCATGAGGACTCCTAAGTGTGTTGCTCCCTTGTGTGTCATAAGGATCTCACGCGGGTGGTTTCTCCTTAGAGGACCCTGTAAGCGTCTTTTAACGAGGTTGCGTCCTTTCGGGTTTTCACAAACACTCGCCAGTAGTCCTTCTGTTTTTACTCACGGAGCCCTTTCGGGTTTTCATCCGTGCCCATTTTGCTTATGGACATACCATTTTTATTTTTATTTATTTATTTATTTATTATTCTTTTTTTTGTATCGGTTTTGAGATGAATAACCCACCGTAGTTTATCGAACATCTCGGTCAACGACTAGTTTTAGGACATAGTGGTCCGTTGTTAGTTTAAGGACGTTTCGGTCCATCGTTAGTTTAAAGACGTTTCGGTCCGTTGTTGAAGAAGGCCGGTTTCTACTTATAGAGTTTGGGCTTAGGAAGATAGCGAGCGGACATAGTCGTCGTCATCTATCATTGACCTAGGCCTTGACCCGTTAAGCGTAGTATTTCTTCAGGAAGCGACCGTTTATTGGACTGAAAGGTCTTTCACCGTGCATATCCATCAGTAGATACGCTCCACCCTGGTAGACCTTGTCTATGATGTACGGGCCTTCATAGTTCGGCTCGAATTTTCCCCGTTTGGCGTGATTAGGGATCATAGGTCTTTTGACCACTAGCACGAGTTCGCCTTGGCAGAATGTACTCGGCCTGGTCAATCTTTCACATGAGCGCATCATCTTTTCTTTATAAGCCTCCAGATTTTTTTCGCTATGAGCCGGGTTTCATCAAGGGCATCAATCTCCTCAAGCCGAAGGTGAGCATTTTCTTCATCCATTAGCTCGTAGTGGACTACCACTCATAGAGAAGGTAATTCTATCTTGAGAGGTAGTACTGCTTCTGTACCAAACACCAATGCGTATGGAGTTGTGTTCGTAGCCGTCTTGAACGTAGTTCGATACGCCCAGAGAGCTTCTTGCAGTCTCTCGTGCCAGTCTTTCTTATTTCGGGACACCGTCTTCTTCACGATCTTCGTCAAGGTCTTGTTGAAAGCCTCAGCTAGACCGTTAGCTCGAGGATTATAAACTGAGGAATATCTCCAGTCTATGTTGTGTTGTTGCGCGAAGCGGCTGATCTTGTGGCTTCTGTACGCTGGCCTGTTATCGGAGATGATCCGTCTCGGAGTTTCAAACCGATAAATGACGTGTGTCTTGAAGAAGTGGAGGATATTCTTCGTCTTCACTTCCCTCAGCGGTATTGCTTCTGCCCATTTGGAGAAGTAGTCAGTTGTCACCAAAATGAATCGATGTCCCCTGGACGATGTTGGTTCGATGGGGCCGATTATATCAGTCCCCCACATTTCAAACGGCCAGCTGGCCACTGTTGGATGTAGAGGATTTGGGTGCTGATGGATAAAGACCCCATGGATCTGGCACGAGTGGCATTGCTTTGCATATTCGAGGCAGTCCAGAATCATCGTGGGCCAATAGTAGCCCATTCGTTTAATCTTCAACTTTATCTTCGGGCCTGCTTGGTGAGAACCATAGAGTCCGTCGTGAACTTCCTGAATGACTCTTTTTGCTTCGTCGGGTCCCAGGCATCTCAACCACAGAGAATCAAATGACCTCTTGTACAGAGCATTATTGACGAAGGCGAAGGACAGAGCTCGTTTCACAAGCTGATGTCTTAAGGACGCATCTTCAGGCGTTCAACGGGATTTGAAGTAGTCTATGAAGACTTCTCCCCAATCTTCAGCCTTTTCTTGGTCCTTTATTTGCATAGCCATTTGCTCGGTCGCTTCCTTTTCCTCAGATGATTCCGGAGATATTTCTGCCGGTGTGAGGACCCGATGGCTTTGTACCACGATTCTGACGTCATTAAGGTTTTCATCAGCTAGTTCTTTAGCGAGCTTGGCTAACGCGTCCGCCTTTCTATTTTCCGCACGCGGTATGCTTTCCAGCATGTAGTAGGGAATTTGAGTCAGCAATCGCTGTACTCTGTCGCCATACTTCACCAGCTCTGTCTTGCATGTCTGGTAGTCGCCGTTCACTTGGCTAACGACCAGTTGAGAGTCTCCATATATGGGAGGTTTTCAACTCCCATGTCGATGGCGATCTCAAGGCCTGCTATCAAAGCCTCGTATTCAGCTTCATTGTTCATCCTCGGCTCTGTCAAGGAGAAAGCAAAGCGCATTATCCCTCCTTGTGGAGTTATGAAGATGAGGCCTACCCCCGATTTGATTATAGGCGTGTTTTGTTTGCGCTTCTTCATGGATGACGCTCCGTCAAAATAAAGTTCCCACCGGGTACCACTTCCGTTGATCATGTCAAACGTGTGTTCGTCTGGCAGCTCACAATTCAAAGGAGAGTTGGCAGGTATTGGATGCTCAGCGAGAAAGTCGGTAATGGCTTGGCCTTTCACTGCCTTAAGAGGCTGATAGGTTATTGAAAACTCCATCAAGAGTAGGGCCCATTTAGCGAGCCGACCTGTCAATATGGCCCTCGATATTAAATATTTAAGGGAGTCCACCTTCGAAATAAGACAGACTTCATGCGCCAACGCATAGTGCCTGAGCTTTGTTATTGTGAAGATCAACGCCAGATAGTGTTTTTCGATGGGAGAATAGTTGCTTTCTGCCCCCAGCAAAACTCGACTCAAATAGTAGAGTGCTCTTTCTTTCCCTTGGTTGTTCTCTTATACCCATAATGCGCCTAAGGAACCTTCGAGGCCTATGGTATAAAGAATAATAGGCTTTCCCTTGACTGGAGTAGCAAACACCAGCGGGTTCTGCAGGTATTGCTGGATCTCGTCCAGTGCGTCTTGGCATTTATGATCCCAGACGAATGGGGTTCCCTTCTTCATCAGGTGACTGTAAGGGCGGCACTTTCCTGAGAGATTGGCTATAAATCGCCGGATGTACGCGAGCTTTCCTTGGAGAGAACGCAATTGTTTGAGAGTCCTTGGCGGTGGCATTTCCATGATCGCCTTGATCTATCTCAATGCCTCGGTGCCGGACAATGAACCCTAGGAATTTGCCTGAGGATACCCCGAACGCGCATTTAAGAGGGTTCATCTTCAAGTTGTATTGCCGAAGACGTTGAAACACGATCTTCAGATGCTCGAGATGTTCCTCGTATGATTTGCTTTTCACCACGAGGTCGTCGATATAGGATTCAACGATTTCATGTATAAGGTCATCGAAGATCTTAGTCATGGCCCTCCGATAGGTGCACCGGCGTTCTTTAGACAGAAGGGCATCACCTTGTAGCAAAATACACCCAAAGGGGTCCGAAAAGCGGTGTGCTTCTGGTCTTCGGGATGCATTTTTATTTGATTATATCCTGATGAGCCGTCAATGAAAGAGAAAACTTCATGAGTGGATGTGTTATCTATCATCAGCTCGGTGACCGGTACTGGGAAGTCTTCTTTCGGGCAAGCTTTATTTAGATCCCGGAAGTCCACGCATATGCACACTGTCCCATTTTTCTTCATTACCGGGACGATGTTGGCGATCCAATCAGGGTACTGAACCTCTTGGATGAAGCCAGAGTCGATTAGTTTCTTGACCTCGGCGTTGATGCTCATCTCAAACTCGAGCCGTATTCTTCTCGGCGCTTGTTTGACTGGTTTGATATTCGGGGATATTGCCAATTTATGGACAGCTATTTCTGGATCCAGTCCTGGCATTTAAGAATAGTTCCATGCGAAGCAATCTCTATGCCGCATAAGCACGTCTTTTAATGCAGCCACCTTTTCTTCAGATAGCAATTCGCTGACAAATGTCGGTCGCGGGTCGTTTGTCGTCCCCAACTCAATCATCTTGAGGTTATCTGCAGTAGTATGTATGCCATCTTCCAGCTCTTTCGGCGCTGGTGGAAATTCTGAGATTACCTCATCGTCATTGTTTTCGAAACACCAAGGAAGGTCATCCATATTCTCAGGCTGTCCTTTTGATATTGTTATCATATGACAAGTACGAACTCGCTTCCAAGACCGATGTAGATCTGATTCTGCTCTTGTGGCTTTGGGTTCATACTTTTGTGGCGGCGTTACCCTCCAGCCGCTGGATAGAGTAAACCTGCCTTGCTGGTACTGGTCTTCGACCCAGTTCTTGAAGGTGAAGCAGTCTTCGATAGGGTGTCCTATGGCTCGGTGATAAAAGCAATAGCCCGGATGAGAGACCTCGTTAGCTTGCTCAGGATGCCTAAACTCCGGAAGTGTAATCATTCGATGTTTTAAAGCGAGATCAAGTATCCTCTTCGTCTTGTCTTGAGGGAAATAATACGCTCGACTCATCTTCTTCATGAGGGACAAATACGAACCGTGCAATTCCCGATCACATGACTCTTTAATCTTGCGTTGTCGTTGTCGAATCCCTTTTCCGCTTTTTGACTTATTTCAGCCTCTGCGTCGGGCCTTCTGCACAGCAGGTTGACAGGGAGGAGCATTTTCTTCTTTTGCAGCCTGTTGAAAAAGACGTTGCATCCTGGCTTTCTCATAGATGGACATTTCGCGATTATGGTCGTCCCGAGCTTTTTGACCCGCTTTCCTGATAAGCTTGTCCATTCGTTCTTCAAATGATGGACTCGGCACCTTGATTGTGGGATCTAGTTTTGATACGGGGTCAGTGTTTTCTGACAAGGCATCATCTTCTTCATCGAAGTTATATATGGCGTAGCTACCGTTGACTCGTTCCCGTTTCCCGGATCTCACATATCCAAGCCCAAGCGTTTCCATTCTCCCGTTGGGCAACTTGCGCTGAGTTCCAGGGACATCCCAAATCCTGTTGTAGAACCGAGCTTGTCGAATAGTCTATTTTAAGGATACCCCTTAGCGCTTTAATAGCCTTTTTAGTCCATTCGTGTAATATCTGGGCAAACGGATGGGTTGGAGCCTGTCAAGTGTAGAATCCGCACCGTGCCAGATTTCTTTCTCCACTCTTGTTTCCATGGACCGATAGAATAGGATCGCCCTTTCACCTTTTCGCCTGGGAGGGACGTAAAATGTTTGCAGGTCTTGCACGTTGTAAGCTTCAAGTGCGTCAAGATCTTCGTAGTGCTTCAGCGGAATTATGGTAATTTGCAAACTCTGATCATCACCAGGGAATGCTTGTACTGACGGCCAACTGGAGAACACAACATTCACCTCATCTTCCGAGTCGCTTCCGAAGATTAATATAGGGGCGGATGGTCCCGGGTTGTTGCGTCGAGAGGGCCCAGCGTAAACTATCTCTTCTTCTTCTTCGGTATCACTCCCGAAAACAGGAATGGTGGCAGCGTCTTTGTTTTCTGGTTTGCGACACCTCTTTGTGTCCTCGAAATCTGGCAAAAAGTATTTTGCATCTTCGTACTTGCGGACTTCGTTCACGGAGAACGGGTTCAGCTCACCTGTTACGGTATACTCGAGACCATCCTTAAAATACTTCATACACTGATGTTGCGTAGAAGGGATGATGTTGTATTCGTGTAACCAGGGACGACCGAGTAGAGCATTGTAGCAGGTCTTGGCATCAATGACGTGAAACTTAATATCAGTGATGAGTAGTCTGAAGCGTAATGTTAGTATCACAGATCCGAGAATTCGTGACGACTGGGAGTCGAAACTGGAGATGGTAATTTTATCACAAACGAGGTGTTGAACGCTCATGCAGATTTCCTTCAACACCCGAACATTAAGGAGATTGACGGAGGATCCATTATCAACCAGGATTTTGCCTATCTTGATATCATGGCAGTATCCAGAGACGTACAGGGGACGGTTGTGGTCGCACGTACCAAGGAGAAGGTCTTCATCACCAAACGTGACATCGGCTGTGTGCACTTCTTCCAGTTCATCCTTCATCCTTTCCTCGGCGAGGAAGGCTTGGAATTGCTCGGGCTCTTGCAGCGCCTTGATTAATGAATCTCTCGCTTCTTTGGATAATAAGAGAGCGTCGAGAATGCTGAGCTGAGAGGGTAGCTTCCTCAGGTGCGTTAGGATGTTGTAGTCCACTTTATTCTTCCTGGGAGGGTCCTTGGCAGTCAGTTCTTTCATGACTTGGTCATCTAAGGCGATATCCTCCGCGACCTTTTCTTTTCCCTTATCTTTTCTAGTTGCGGGTCCGAGATTCTTTTCCGGGAGCGTGCGATTGCGCAGCTGAATGTTTTCGCAGGCCTCTGGCTCTTCCTCTTTCCTTAAGACGAATTCTTTAAAGAGAGGGCCTAGAGCCATTTCCTCCTCAGAGTCGCTCCCAAAGGTGAGAACTTGTGATCCTCCGGCGTTGACTGTGTAACAGTTACCGGTAGTTCTTTTGTGCCCTTCGGTCGTACCTCTCTGCTCCCGACGAGTTCTGCGTTTCATTCGCTTAAAATGTTTCCGGTGAGCAACATATCTCTGCCACCATCTCTTAAAAGCGTCGCACTCCTCAGTAGGGTGTGAAATCTTCCGATGATATGAGCAGTAATCAGGATGCATTTCTGCTCCACCGAGCGTGTTTTCTTCCGAGGGTGGTAGCTCCATTCCCATTGATATAGCTTTGGCAAACCTTTTCCTCGTCTTGAATATGTTTTTATCTGCATCGGATGTCTTTTGATCTGGCGGGGGTGCTTCGACTCTTTCATTTAGCCGCCTGCGTTTGGCTCTTTCTGATGCGGCCATCTCACGCTCCCGATCGGCTTTACTTTTCAGATGAATCTCATCCAGAAAAGCGTCGATCATTTCGTCCCATACAAGCTCCGGTTCAGGCTCTGCCCCCAGTTTCTCAGTGCCAGGAGTTTTTTCATCATCCGTAAATGAGTGGGAGGCCACATGATAACTCGCCACGTATCCCTCGGATTCATCCGACGAGCTTTCTCCATCATCTTCCTCCTGAAAGACGTGGTTGAGGAACTCTTGGAGTGTGATGGGAGTCTGTGCCTTTTGATTGTACTCTTCCAGCGCCTCAATTTGTTTCTGTAAGTCTGTGCGCATGTCGCCAGGCTTCACGGGCTTTTTGGACCTCTTCTTCTTCTTCTTTGAAGATTTCGACGGCTGGGTGTGAGTACTTGGGCCATCACCACCGATCTTTGGAGTTGGGCGTGGCTTCAGCATCCCTTCAATGATTTAGGGTTCCAGCGAGTTCTTCCACCTGATCGCCGGGCATGTCTGGAGCTCATTCAGCATTCTTTTGGTTTTTGCTGAAAGCATGATTTCCCATGGAGCTTCTTCAATGAAAGAACAAGTTGCCCCCGGTGTGTCCGTCTTCTTAGGAGTGTGTGGTTGGGGCGGGTTCACCTTCCACTTCTCGGACAACGCAAACTTGCCCTGTAGGTACTGATCTTCAATCCATCCTTTGAAGATGAAGCAATCCTCAATCGGATGGCTTACCGTTTAATGGTAAGGGCAGTAATTAAGGTTATTCACCTCACTGGGTTGTGGTAATCGCCATGGATTTGGCAAGTTGATAAGCCTGTTGCGTACCGCCAGCTCGAATAGCCTCTTCGTTTTATCCCGCGGGAATGAGTAAGGGTGCTTCATTTTCTCATTATAATACCGCCGTCTTTCTTCCAGTTGATCCGCTAGCTTTGGGGCACTGTGTTGTTGCTGAGCGTTCGCGACGAAAGTTGCCTTCCCTTTACCCTTGTCATTCTGGGGCTCCGGCTTCGGGGGAGGCGGTCTATGACCCATCTGGTCCATCTGGGCCAGCTTGTCGATTAAAACCTGGAACGTGGTCGGTTTGAAGAACATCATGAACTGTGAAATAGTTGCATGAGGGTCTAGAGTGCCCACGAACATGCCTACCGCCGGCGCTTCTTCGATGCGCTGTTCGCACTTCGACCACAGGTTTCGCCAGCGTATAGCATACTGGACCCATGTCTCGCCTGGTTTCATCCTGGCATTAATCAACGCCGTTATCGGGGTGCATTCGCTGGCGCTCGCGAATTGTTAGGTGAATAGCAAGTCCATTTCAGCGAACGTCTTGACGGAATCGTTCAGGAGTTCAGAATACCATTCGAACGCTGTTTCTGACAAGCTGCCAACGAATTGGCGAAGCAAGAGCTTATCATCGCCTCCGGTATTACCACAAAGCGCCCTGAACTGGGCCATATGTTGATGGGGATTGCCTGTCCCCTTGTAGACATGGAACTTCGGGATCGTATAGCCCGGCGGGTATTTGATCTGATCGTACCAGCTCGGATATGGTCGTCCCGTCTTGACAACTTGATCGGCTGCCTCAGTTGCTTGATGAACCCGTATTTGCTGAGCTATATATTCATCCAGGTCAGCCTTGGAAATTGTCTCCTCCTTGGCTGTTGACAGAGCCGGTGGAGGATTCGACGTTTCTCCTTTGTCATCTTCGAGGACAATCGGAGGATCTTCAGCAGGATGATCTTGTTGGATCATCATACCTACCATATCCTGAAACAGAAGGGCCATTCGCTTTATATTGGCTGCTTGTGTTGGAGATAGTGCCCTCAGAGTCAATTATTGGATCGCAGGTACGTGATTGCAATGATTGCGGAGGACCTATACCGGTAGGACAGTCTTACTCAAGATGATAGTATGCTATCTGGTTTGCCTTTATCAGTCGTGTACATGTTCAGGTGACTGATTACATGTTACACTTTGATAGAGCCCTTAGGATCTTGCTTTACTACCAACAGTATGATGACGATCATATACGTGAGAGTTGGGTGGTTTATATGCATATCCTTAATTGTGGTCCCTAGTCGTGGGAGTTTCGAGACAGGGCATCGATACTCCGGAGTAGACTAGTGTATACAGTCGAGACCCCGACGAGGGGCGGTGGCCGGTCTCACAAGCCACTGGTGTCAGTTGGATCACCTAAGATGTATACAGGTGCTCATTGGGTTATGAGTACACCGGACAGGACTCGCCGGGAACCTGCTAGTTGGTATTATACATATCGTCAGATAGCAGTTCCCTGGTGACATGTGTACAGGTTAGTTCATCGACCTGAGGTCGTCATTTGTCTCGTGTGAGTTCCCACTGTGCTTTGATTTCTACCCTACCACGGCTCAAAGGAGTCGTGCAAACAGGTAGTTTTTGGGTACAGTCCCGAGCCACATGGAGGCACCTGAACGGATCGGCAGGGGATTCGTTTCTCCCGGTATTGGGAGCGAGATCGTGCTGTGTCTAGGAGAGCCATTACACAAAGCTCACGGCCGTGGCAGGAGATTTACTGGTAGGTACTCCAGTAGTATCTCAGGGTGTTATTAGGCTACACTCCGACACGACTTATACTGCTATTGGGGGTCTGACGTTACTAGCCCCCTAGGCAGATATGCGATACTCATAGACGAACGGACCGGACTGTATATACATTGTCACTGTTAGGCTCAGTAAGGTTTCCGGATGAGTGCGCTCATCGGCTTCCCTTGAGGTCAGTCCATGGGCAGCCGTTACGTATAGCTAGTGCCGCTAACAGTTTGTGGTTAAACCCACTGCCAGGGTACTGAAGAGTCATTAGAGTTCCCCACAGACAGTTTCCCTAGTTCGGACGAAACGTTGTAGAGGCCGTATGGTTTTATGGCAGGGTTCGGAAAATGCACGTGCGTTTACGCACGTGTCGGTTTTCGGACAGATGATACCGGTCGGCTTTGGTTTAAGCCGGATCCGAGTATTGTATTGAGTAGATATAATATCTTTGTCTCAGTTGCATCTGTATTCAGTCGTAATACAAATACGGGTATATTTATACAGTTACGGGGTTATCCTGAAATTTGTTTCGGGATCACTTTTGAAAGTTGCCAGTTTCCAGTTTTCTATCAGCCGTCTTTTAACATTCGGTTAAAGACGGATTTGTCTTTTCTTGAGATGAGTGTGGATGCTTCTAGAAGGTTCTAGAAGTGGTGAGGTGGCTAATGAGTCATCTTGACATTAATTGGTGCATTAAAGACTTGATGATGTGTTATAATGACTCATGCTTTAAGCTTTAATGCTTCTTGTTTACTTAAGGATATTTGCTCTTGATCTTTTGCTTATGGTTACCCTCTCATTGCTCCTACCCTCACCTCCCTCTTGGTTTAAAAGTGGCCGGCCCCTTATGAGAATGAGAGAGAGAGATTGATTTCATTTTTGAGAGAAAAAGACTATGGTTTTGAGTGCATGGAAATTACATAGTTCATTTCTCATTCCATTTCATTTCGAGTGGCAACTTCATTAACCGATCGTCCACGGTTTTGGACGAAGTGAGACAAAGTAATCTACTCATATTCTATATCATTCTTGGTCATCTCTTTTAGCAAACTTGACGACCGAGTTGCCTCGAGTCAGAGGCGGGAGCCCGTTTAAAGAATCGTTGACGTGGTGCCACCTGGACGAGGAGATCGGAGATTGACGAGATCGGAGCAGCCGCAACGGAGCGTGGGATGATGGTTAAAGAACGAAGGACTCGGATCGTTCGGTATAACCTTTCTACACTCTTTACAGTTTGTTAGTTTAGCAATAATAGCAGATCCGGGTTAAAGTATACGATAGCGCCAGTTAAAAAGTTTTTGTTCCGCATTTGGCGTCTATAGACGGCCGAGGCGCTACCGTAGACTTACAGTGGTATCAGAGCCTCACCATTATGCTATACTAACTTGTGCTAACGCGTTTAAAACATCGATCGAACCGGAAATCAAAAACTGCAAAATTCAAGTTCACAGTTTCTGTCGATTTTAAATGGAGTCCTAAAATTATTCTACATATCACAGAAATCTGTGCAGGGTTTTTTAAGCACACCGACCAAATTTGGGCAAGTGATTCGATTATACTGCCATGGAATCGCGGCCAAAGCCATGGTTTGGCCGCGCATCCGCGGCTATTCTATTGAATCAGTGCACCAAATTTGCACAGTGTCTTCTTCTATGCAATTTGGGGTTTTTGGTATATATCTTTTGGGCCCAGATTTTGTTACTGTACAGCAGATATTCGTGGGGCCCACTTCATGATATTTAGTCGATCGAAATTTAAACATGTTAGTTTACAGTGCTTACATTATATCTTCGACCGGGAATGTCATTTGATCGGTAAACCGCGTCTGATTGCTATAGTTTTTTTAGACGGGTTTGCGAACGTGACATTCGCGTTGATGTTCTGTGTTGTGCTGTGATGTTGCGGATTTGTCGTGGTGGATAGCAGTGTGCAATGATAGTGCAATTTGGATTTGTTTGTACATTTGATATTGCGGGGCGAGCGTCCAACATGTAGACTGCCGTCACTGCCTGTTGTATAATATTCTTTTGGGGAACGACCAGGTTGCGGTCGATGTACCTGTTGTACTATTTTTCCATTTCTGTACTAAGTTTTACCCCACGACGGAGTGCACGGATAGCCGGGTTCTGGAGGGCAATGGGTCCGCATCTCATGGCTTTGAGAGGCGGAGGGGCCTCACTCTAGAATTGGCAGGCTATTCGCCGCACTCGTAGGGGGTACAAGTTGACCTAAGGAGGGGTGCCCAAGATTACCGGATTCCGTGAAGTGCTGGGTGGTCCATTCACTTTGCTGTAGGGGGCTGCCTCGCTTCAGGTTTTGGCGGGTAACTTGCCGCACCCGTAGGGGTCTAGGTTTCATTGCACAGGCTATCCACACGATAGGGGAACGTCGGGTTTCAGCAGTGGCTCTGTGAAACCCGGGGATCCCAGATTATCTGTATTGTTCTGTGATGCTTATTACTTTTCTGTAATGTTGCATATTATCACGCCTGGAGCGATTATTGTATATTGGTATATATACTATTAGATGTTGTATATGTTTTACACCCACGCTAGTCCAGTCCCCGCTCTGTCGTTAGTTAAGTAACCTAACGGGTGATGACGGGACCCAGTGACGAATGCGGATGACATATACGTACATTTTATTTTCGTTCTTTTCTGGTGTGATTGATTGATGGGACTGCGTTGATTCTGATCAATGCAAAGGAAAACAAACCTGTTTGCAGTTGTTGGAACAAATTTAAAAAGGTGTTATTGCAAAGACGTTTCCTTTTGTTTTGCATAGCGGTATTCAGTGGAATATCCTGCACCTCATTCGACGGGGCAAGGGCCGATATCCCTTCACCGGGAGTGACCCTTTGGGCAGAAGTTTGCGTCAGGGTAATAACTTCACTATAGTCGATTACAAGTTGCTTTGCATCGCAGTATTCAGTGGAATATCCTGCAGCTCATTCCACGAGAAAAGAGCCGAGATCCCTTCACCGGGAGTGACCTCTTTAGAAAAGATTTTTGCCACTATATTTTTATAAAAAGCTATCAGGTTCCTTCAGTGATATCAAGTTCACTACGTTAAAGGTTTTTTGCCAAAAACCAGCCGTAGCCCTCCGTCACTTCTTTTGGGTATTCAGTAGTATTCAAGCTATGTATTTTGACCTAACGCCAACGGCATAGTGTTTGGTAGCTGCTGGGTATTCATTTGTTGCATAGATAGATGAGTTGGTTTGGGACAGCCGTTCTGCCATTTTGACCTAACGCCAAGGGCATGTGCGGGTGGGTTCAAATTAACAAGATAGTGACGGGTAGAACTTGGCATGTGACTTATGACATTTTGACCTAACGCCAAGGTTATAAGAGCATGTGGCAAAAATCATATCGGGAGTTTCTAAAGAAACTGAAACTTGCCAAGTATGCGCATACCTTCTGGAGTATGAGTAACGTGGATGCATTCCATCACGTTATCATGCGATGAGAGTTGGATCCCGATTCCCACTGATGAGTTGGTTTACTCTTCGGGTGATCCCGATTGATTCTTCTTTAAGGTTTGGAGGAGAATTTGACAGGACAGTGGGAGGTTTCCGGATTAGATAAAGTGATAACCATTCTGATCTAGGTTAGAGTGCATGCAGAGTGTTTTCTTTTCTCTCTCTCTTTGGCAGCGACCTTTGACCGACCCTAGACTATGACTCAGTGACCATGTTGACCGAACCTTCTTAAAATACTGGCTTTTGGATTGTCTGAGTTGCATAAGTCATTGCTACTCCTTCTTTTACCCTTTGTATTTCTCAGAACACCCTGTATTACTACGGACATCCACTTCCATTGGATAGATCGATCGTATGGTTATATACGAACTCGAAGGGACTTCTTCGAGGATGGATCAAGGTTCAGGAGAAATAGAATTGGTTTATTCAGTTGTCTTTTATTATCACCTTCTCTCAGGTTGCGAGGACTCCTTGGTTTAGGAGAGTACACCTATTACGCTTATTGGATAGTCTTATTCCAAACCATAGGCAGGTGCCGAAAGGTAGGGAATGAAGAAAACCAATTTGCCTAAGTAGGGTGTACAGAAGGAAATAACTAAAGACAAAATAAAGGGATTAGAAAGAGGGCAAAGTAAATTGCGACTGTTATCATTCACGACGAAACCGCCTACTTCATCGCCACTCCTATTTCACCTTTAAAAGAATATAAGGTATTATTCAGTTGTCTTTTATCATCACCTTCTCTCAAGATGTGGGTATTCCTTGGTTTAGGAGGGTACACCTATTATGCTTACTGGATAGTCTTCTTCCAAACCATAGGCTGGTGCCGAACGGTAGGGAAGGAAGAAAACCATTTAGCCTAACGATGGTGTACAGGAGGTAACGACTAAAGACAAATAAGGGGACTTGGAGAGATGTCAGTGAAATATACGGTTATAGTCATGAATTGGATTATGGAAGAGGCATTGCTATGAATACCAGGATACCCCTACGAAACATTTTCATGTTTCAGTGTATTGTTAAATGAAAACTGTTTTCCCGATTAGATACTTACTCCAAGGGTATGTATTTACCAGGTTTCATTCTCATATCTGTATGGTTTTACAGATGATGAGAGGGAGTAAGTTATTGGGAATTAGGTAATTATCCTCATTATATCGGAATTCGTTGTAATTGGTGATATTTGAGGAAATCGCCAGGGTACAGTTTTCAACCTACGACGCACAGGTTTTGAGTTGTTTAACTCAGCGGACTTATACAGAGTATTGTATGTTGTCCTGTGTCCATCAGGACAAAGGGGTAGGTCCTCGTACTATATTCTGTTTACTTATGACTTCTCTAGTTTTTTAGACAAGTGTTTCGTAGAAATACAAGGCCTAAGTTTTGAGAAGTTGTGGGTATAAGAATAAAGTAGAGAACCAGGTATCACAAGTATCGGGATTCTTCAAAGAGATCGAAGATGTAGATTCTTGTGATTGATATTCAGATGATAGTGATGGTTTTAAGAAACGTGTTTCTCTTTCAGGTTACTCATAATTGGATGGATTCCTAAGTTGAGTAATGCTGATTAACCTCTTTCCATTAAGGTGATATGCACTGGAGACAGCTGCATGATTTCAATATGGTTCCAATTAAATAAGTGCCAAAATTTCTATATTGGATATAGAATGGTTCATACCTTGAAAGATGTTAAGGTACGGGGAGTTGTCCAGCTTATGCTTAAAACCAGATTCTGGATAATTCAGGGCACATTTCTGTAATGGCTGTTTGTGGGTTGACCCTGGCTATGACGAGGGTTGATATTCTACCATTTCGAAGATCAATAGTGATATTGTTCTTGACTCGCCTCAGTTTTAGTAAAATGGATTTTTTTCAGAAAACAGTAGCGGGAGAATGGTAGAACTGGAAGTGATTCCAGAACCGCGAACGATTACGAAGAATTTAATAGGACCTATATATTCAATCAGGTTTGACATTCCATTAGCCACTCCGCAGATATGGTGGGTAACCTCAGACACCCGAGAGGTACCCAGGTTGCCTCAAGGACGGTGACAGGGACGTTCTTATCTACCCAGACTTGACACTACTGTTGTTCCAGGCTATGAGACCCGGTAGGAGGGTTGTCGTAGTCAGTGGGAGCAGCAGAAGCATAGTGGGCAAGTAGCTTATGTCTATTTATAGACTTGAGCAGTTATAGCGGAGATAGATCATCGAATTTTGATGTGACAGTCATAGGTTTGACTTCATCAGAATAGGGGATGGATCTGTTAAGAAGGTAGTAGGGTGTGATGTCCTGGTATATGGATTTCATACACAGAGTAGGAAGTAAAATTCCTATACTACGATCGGTTGTACTGTGGTCATCACACAGTTGTTTCTCCAGACAGGATATGGATATAATATTTGACATTCTGGTTTCTAGATCTATGGTTTTAGATCTGGATTTGGGTAGTTTCCCAATGTGGGTACTTTGACAATATTCTAATGGTTTTTAGAATAAATGACTCCTGGCATGGTGGTGTACCTGCAGGTGATGGAGTCACCCTCTCTAAAGGTGTCTTACGGACTAAAGGCGAGAGGGATGTGCATGATTGGCAGATCACTTGCTTAGGCAATTGAGTCATTCGTGAGATGTCAAGTACCACACCAGATGTTGTTTTTGAACTAGATGCAATAAGTTTGTATTAACCCAATCCTGGAGAAACATAAGGAAGCAGTTTTAGAACATAAGTACATGTTCTACGGATTTG
Source organism: Agapanthus africanus (assembly GCA_030015575.1). NCBI lineage: Eukaryota > Viridiplantae > Streptophyta > Magnoliopsida > Asparagales > Amaryllidaceae > Agapanthus > Agapanthus africanus. The sequence continues at coordinate 946,158,993 of CM057337.1, forward strand.
ATGACGGCAGCCTCCTTCGGGAGACGGTTATCATTCCAGGCTTCAAAGGTGACATGGTTGACAGAGTGATTGTCAGAGTTATAGTTTTCCCTCTGACGAGGGACAGTATTATGGACAGGTGGTCCAAGAGGATACTGTGGGAGGCTTGGTGCAAGATACTGATTAGGTTCAGTGATCTATACAGTCTAAGAAGTTTGGATTTGGAGTTCATTTATGAACTAGGTCCCATCAGATATCCAGACATATTCTAAGACAGGTATTACTCAATTCGGGAGATGGCTTTCTCCGCGAACTTGAGATTTAGAGAGATACAGAAAGAAACATCTAGGCGGATCCACTCACTGAGGCTATTTCTCGAACACAATAGTTTTACAAACAGGCTTTGTAAAACTGATTAGTAGAGGAGTTGGATGTTTGGTTTCACACGGGCTGTGAGTAGTCGACATCGCAATAATTAGCCTTGAGTGCAAGTGGGAGATTGTTGGAGATAGTGCCCTCAGAGTCAATTATTGGATCGCAGGTACGTGATTGCAATAATTGCGGAGGACCTATACCGGTAGGACAGTCTTACTCGAGATGATAATATGCTATCTGGTTTGCCTTTATCAGTCGTGTACATGTTCAGGTGACTGATTACATGTTACACTTTAATAGAGCCCTTAGGATCTTGCTTTACTACCAACAGTATGATGGTGATCATATACGTGAGAGTTGGGTGGTTTATACGCATATCCTTAATTGTGGTCCCTAGTCGTGGGAGTTTCGAGACAGGGCATCGATACTCCAGAGTAGACTAGTGTATACAGTCGAGACCCCGACGAGGGGCGGTAGCCGGTCTCACAAGCCACTGGTGTCAGTTGGATCACCTAAGATGTATACAGGTGCTCATTGGGTTATGAGTACACCGGACAGGACTCGCCGGGAACCTGCTAGTTAGTATTATACATATCGTCAGATAGCAGTTCCCTGGTGACATGTGTACAGGTTAGTTCATTGACCTGAGGTCGCCATTTGTCTCGTGTGAGTTCCCACTGTGCTTTGATTTCTACCCTACCACGGCTCAAAGGAGTCGTGCAAACAGGTAGTTTTTGGTTACAGTCCCGAGCCACATGGAGGCACGTGAGCGGATCGGCAGGGGATTCGTCTCTCCCGGTATTGGGAGCGAGATCGTGCTGTGTCTAGGAGAGCCATTACACAAAGCCCACGGTCGTGGCAGGAGATTTACTGGTAGGTACTCCAGTAGTATCTCAGGGTGTTATTGGGCTACACTCCGACACGACTTATACTGTTATTGGGGGTCTGACATTACTAGCCCCCTAGGCAGATATGCGATACTCATATACGAACAGACCGGACTGTATATACATTGTCACTGTTAGGCTCAGTAGGGTTTCCGGATGAGTTCGCTCATCGGCCTCCCTTGAGGTCAGTCCATAGGCAGCCGTTACGCATAGCTAGTGCCGCTAACGGTTTGTGGTTAAATCCACTGCCAGGGTACTGACGAGTCATTAGAGTTCCCCACAGACAGTTTCCCAAGTTCGGGCGAAACGTTGTAGAGGCCGTATGGTTTTATGGCAGGGTTCGGAAAATGCACGTGCGTTTACGCACGTGTCGGTTTTCGGACAGATGATACTGGTCGGCTTTGATTTAAGCCGGATCTGAGTATTGTATTGAGTAGATATAATATCTTTGTCTCAGTTGCATCTGTATTCAGTCGTAATACAAATGCGGGTATATTTATACAGTTACGGGGTTATCCTGAAATTCGTTTCGGGATCACTTTTGGAAGTTGCCAGTTTCCAGTTTTCTATCAGCCGTCTTTTAACATTCGGTTAAAGACGGATTTGTCTTTTCTTGAGATGAGTGTGGATGCTTCTAGAAGGTTCTAGAAGTGGTGAGGTGGCTAATGATTCATCTTGACATTAATTGGTGCATTAAAGACTTGATGATGTGTTATAATGACTCATGCTTTAAGCTTTAATGCTTCTTGTTTACTTAAGGATATTTGCTCTTGATCTTTTGCTTATGGTTACCCTCTCATTGCTCCTACCCTCACCTCCCTCTTGGTTTAAAAGTGGCCGTCCCCTTGTGAGAATGAGAGAGAGAGATTGATTTCATTTTTTAGAGAAAAAGACTATGGTTTTGAGTGCATGGAAATTACATAGTTCATTTCTCATTCCATTTCATTTCGAGTGGCAACTTCATTAACCGATCGTCCACGGTTTTGGACGAAGTGAGACAAAGTAATCTACTCATATTCTACATCATTCTTGGTCGTCTCTTTTAGCAAACTTGACGACCGAGTTGCCTCGAGTCAGAGGCGGGAGCCCGTTTAAAGAATCGTTGACGTGGTGCCACCTGGACGAGGAGATCGGAGATTGACGAGATCGAAGCAGCCACAACGGAGTGTGGGATGATGGTTAAAGAACGAAGGACTCGGATCGTTCGGTATAACCTTTCTACACTCTTTACAGTTTGTTAGTTTAGCAATAATGGCAGATCCGGGTTAAAGTATACGATAGCGCCAGTTAAAAAGTTTTTGTTCCGCATTTGGCATCTATAGACGGCCGGGGCGCTACCGTAGACTTACAGCTTGTTCCGCAGCTTCTTTATCCTTCTTTTCCAGTATCCTGCGAAGGAATTCAGCCTCAGTTTCCTGCTCCTGTCGTTGATCCGAGGATGCTTCGGGGCTTTCTTTTGTCCCAGTGAGTGCAGCCATCGCATTCATCATTTCTTGGAGCTTCTGCTACTGCTCCTGAGTTTTAGTCACCGATCGCATGAGCGATCGATGACCTATAGATGTACGGTTGTCCTCCTTCCCGGACGCCATGTAAACGGTATGCACCACCATGCCCCTAGACTTAGGGCGTTTAGGCTTACTGTCTTTGACATTAGCTGCAGGCGTGGGGACCTTCTCCGGACCTCCTCTCTTTTGAGTAGTTGACGTGGAGGGAGCCGTTGCAGCAGGCACCCAAGTGGTTGTCGTCCTTTGTGATTTGACAGGACGGTTCTTTCCTTCCTGAACTTTCACCTTCTTTTGCCGGTGAGAGTGATCTTGAATGATTACCGAGTCCTGAACCCGTCGCCAGACCTTGTAAATTTTGGAGGACAGCCGTTGAGGTGGCTGCTCCAGCTTCGCTTCTACAACACTCTCCGCAGGTGGAGGAGATCTTTTCAACATGGCAGTCGGATAGTTCTTGCGTACCCTCCTTAGCGGTTCAAAGTTATTCCCAGTTGGAACAGCAGCATTAACTTCCACCATTGGAGCCGGTGGAGTTTGCCCTAAGGGAGAGTTGCCCCCGACCTTCCTTACTCGGCGCCAGTGACGACGTCGAGCGTGTCGAGCTGTTGGGGCTGGTCTGGTGATGGGGATGGTTTCGTCTTGCCCCCTGTCTGGATGAGACGCCGCTGGTGCCAGCCTCTTTAAGACTGACGTCTTTTGAGTGGCGGTGTCCAATCTGTCAAAGATAGACCTTCGAGCCGGAGCAGGAGCTGGGACAGCCAGTCTTGTAAAGATCGACTCTTTGGCAGTAGAAGCCGCCTTGACGACCTCAGGGATGGATATGGCTGTCTTCTTCGCGATGGCCATGTCAGGGGTCATGAGCTTCTTGGCAGGCCCATCAGAGTTCGGGTTCATCCTGGTAAAGACCGAGGCTGCCGGCTTGATATTGGACGACCCGTTGAGAGGGGCCGTGGTAGTAGTGAGCCGATGGAAGACCGGCTTCTTTTGCGCTTCTGGTGCGGGTACTGGAATGGTGAAGCTTGCAGGCGGGAGCATGGTCCCAAAAATCAAACCGGTGGTGGCCTGAGTCATTTGTTCCACCGGCATGGAAAGGATGGAGGCCGCTTGAGGCCCATAGGCTACACCTCCAGGTGAGGCGGAGCGTCGGTTGCACTTGCATTTTGAGCAGCTCGAGCAGTTGGATGCCTTTGATGCTTGATTTCTGCGCTAGGAAAAAGTTCAAATCTTAGTAACTTGAAATCCAAAGGCAACCATTAACAAACCGCGATTCGTTCGCGAAGACGACACACGAAGTGTGGAGTGGAAAGAGGAAAAGGTCCCACCGGGCGTGCCCGAATCTGTTCCCCTCCGAAAGACGGTGCCACACAGGGACGTCTTGCTTGAGATTCGGGGCAGATGCTAATAGGTGCTATCCGTCCACCTCTCCGAAGATGCCAAGTTGATTTATGGCACCATGTATCGAAGGTTTAAACGGATGCGTCCGATGTAGCAGACTTCATCAGATTTCCCCTCGCTTGAGGGGTTTTTGATTATGGGGACGCTCTTCCCTGCAGTCGCAAGCCCCTGCAGTTAATTACGCTACCGCATTGCGGTAACAACTTTCTCCTTCTCCAGATGGTCACTTCGTGTCGTGTGTATTTTTTCTGTGTTTGGTTGCCCGTGGATTGTATACGGAGACTGAGTTATGTCGTCGCTCGTAGGGCGTGGACTAGTCCAAATCCATATTATCTTAGATTTGGGTTTGGGGTTTGGGTTTAAGGATACGTTAGCCTCATTTGAGACTAAGATCGACTTAAACGTTTGTTAAGGATACGTTAGTCTAGTTTTTAGACTAAGATCAACTTAACGGGATCGTTTAGATCCAACAAGAGAGCAATTAAGGGAGCCCTGTTGTTTAGTTTAGTGACATTATGGTCAATAGGTAGTTTATGGACATTGCGGTCCAATGTTAGTTTTAAGACGTTGCGGTCAAGGTTAAGGACATCATAGTCCGAGGGTTTAAGGACTCCACAGTCCGGCGTTAGTTTTAAGACATCACGGTCAAGGTTAAGGACGTCATAGTCCGTTGTTAGTTTTAAGACATCCAAGTCAAGGTTAAGGACATCATAGTCCATGAGTTTAAGGACCCCACAGTCCGTTGTTAGTTTTACGACATCCCGGTCAAGGTTAAGGACGTCATATTCCGTTGTTAGTTTTAAGACATCCCGGTCAAGGTTAAGGACATCATAGTCCATGTGTTTAAGGACCCCACAGTCCGTTGTTAGTTTTAAGACATCCCGATCAAGGTTAAGGACGTCATAGTCCATGAGTTTAAGGACCCCACAGTCCGTTGTTAGTTTTAAGACATCCCGGTCAAGGTTAAGGACGTCATAGTTCATAAGTTTAAGGACCCCACAGTCCATATCAATGTGTGGTTGTCGGGACCCGTCACCTCTTTGAAGACGTTGAGGAATTACAAGGACAAGTATCAAAGGAGTGAAAAAATATACCCTTAAACCAAAGTAGATTAAATGATCTGTAGTCCAATTTGGAACCAAGACCAATTCATTGGGTTATGAGCACATTGGCTCAGCTGAGTCTAGATTGAGGACTTATGGCCTTCTTGGGCTAAGTCCAATCATGTTTGGAATATTGGCCCTCTGTTGGTCCATTGAAGGAGAGGCTTTGCCTCTGAAAACTCAGCCAACTTGGCTAAGAGTAGTGTTAAATACTAAAGACCAAAAGAGTTAAACACTAGAGATAGATTCCTTAAACTCATGTTAGCCACTAAGAGTACAATCAGTGTTAAACACTGGAAATATAGTTCTTGATGTAGTGTCAAACATCAGAAGGTAATAGTGTTAAACACTGCAGATAGGGTTTTTTCAAATTAGTGTTAATCACTAAGAAAATCAGTGTTAAACACTGGAAACAGGGTTTTTAAATTAGTGTTAAACACTAAGAAAACCAGTGTTAAACACTGGAAACAGAGTCTTCAAATTAGTGTTAAACACTAAGAAAATCATTGTTAAACACTGGAAACAGAGTTTTCAAATTAGTATTAAACACTAAAAAAATCAGTGTTAAACACTGGAAACAGAGATCTCAAATTAGTGTTAAACACTAAAGAAAGAGGGGTCACGTGTAGCACGTGACAGCGCCCTGATTCCTTTTATTTTGTTCTGTCAAAAGTATTGAATACTTTAGAGCATCATGTGCTGCCACGTGGTGGGAATTTGGGTATTTGTCTCCTAAAGCTTTTGCCAAGGGTTCACGTGGGGCACGTGAGAGCGCCCATAGCTTTTGTTTCTTTTGCTTTTTCTTTGTGTGCTTCAGGGGTCACGTGGGGCACGTGAGGCATTGCCTCAAAGTTCTTTTCTGTGGATCTTTACAGGGGTTACGTGGTAGCACGTAACTCTGGTTCTTTGCATGTTTGAAGATCTCTTTATCTTTTTAAGAGTTAAATCCTTCATAGGGTTAAACTCTAGCAATAACTTTAAAGGAATTAAATTCCCACTTTTCTTTTGAAGAATTATATTCTTAGATAGGGTTAAACCCTAATTTCTTTTCTGTAGGAATTAAATTCCCCATATATGTAAAGAATTAAATTCTGGCATAGGGTGAAACCCTAATTTATTTTTTAAAAGAATTAAATTCCTGTGAGTTTGAGATAATTAAGTTCTCAATTAGGGTTAAATCCTAGTTCTGTCCATTTTGAAGGAATTAAATTCCTATAATATAGGGTTAAACCTTAATTTTATCTCAAAGGAATTAAATTCCTATAACTCTTGTGAGAATTAAATTCTCAAAACTCAATTCCTCCTCTATGTTTTAGATCTGCATGGCAGGATCTCAACCTAATGAGAATTAAATTCTCAATTTATGGGGAGATGTGCACTTTGCAGATCTTCAACCAGAGAAAGAACTAAGTTCTTTTCTTTATAAAAGAGTTAAACTCTTTCGAGAATTAAATTCTTTTTTTGAAGCCTCTCTTTTCTTACCTAAGGTTTTTCTTTGCAGAGAATCAAATTCTTCCTTCTGAATTTTCAGGATTCTAAGGCTCTATATCCCTCTCTGTCTGTTTTTCTTCCCCTCTTCTCTCTTTTTTTTAACTCTTTCCCCTGGCACTTATTTATAGGAAAAGGAAAAGAATCAATCTGTTTAGTGAATCTTTCATTGAAAGATTTGATTTGTTTATTGAGAGATTTGATTTATTTTCATCATTGATCCGGGCCTTTAAATTATTAGGTGAATTTTATTCACCGTTGGATTTTAAATCCAAAGATATTCTTTTGTTATTTCAGTTAGATTTAAGGGGAAATCTTTCCATGTCCAAGATTTTTCCATAAATTGGTGATATTTAATCACCCTCGGATTTTTAATCCAACGGTTTCACATAATTCTTCTTTATTTTAGAAAGATTTAAATGATCTTATTCAGAATTTAATTCTGTTGAACAGCAGGGCTTTTAAAGCCAGTCACGTGCGGCCATGTGACCTTTGGTCACGTGTGAGCATGTGACCCCTGGTCACATGTAAGCACGTGACCCTCGGTCACGTATAGGTATGTGACCTTCGGTCACGTGTACGCACGTGACCCCTTGAATGGGCTTCTTTTCTGCGCTTGCTCTGTGTCGCTGCTTTAAACGTCACGTGCCAACACGTGACCGCTGGTCACGTACTAGCACGTGATGCTTCCCCTAAAGCTTTTTCCTGATTTTTAATCAGGGAACAGTCACTAATTGCCATGACACGCACAACACTCATGCATACGTGAGAGTGTATTGGTTAGGGACATTAAGACGTGATCCGTATATTCTTTTGTGCATATAACATATAGCTTACCTGTACACCTACATGCTTACACATATGCCTTGACATGCCTATAAGTTAGTTACCCATATACCTATATAGTATTGTACCCTTAGAGATAAGTATATACATATTTGAGACATAGCTACATGTACATCTTGCATACATATTTACATGTATACCCGTATACCTTGATATAGTTACACATATACTTGGAAGGTATTGTATCGTTATTGACATGTATATACACATACCTAACTTAATATAGCTACACACTTACCTGGAGGGTATTACATCATTATTGATAGGTAGATACACATATCTTTCTATACCGACATGGTTACGCATACCTGGCTATAGTTACATGTTCACCTTTATATGATGTTGTGTTTGGTTTCGGAGAAATTAGAAACCGCATGATATCTTTAATAACTTATTGTAGTTAAATAGCGGTTTTTCCTTTATATGCTCATATTACCATTTCATGTTGCATATATTATATTTCGTGGATTTCGCATTGATATATATAGATTTCATATGATGTTTCCTGGATGTTTTGCTCCTGGGTATATATATCAGTGGTATAGAATGCTGATATATATACATGTATGTGTATATATATATATATATATATATATATATATATATATATATCAGTGGTATGGGATACTGTTATATATATGTACACCAATATAATATATATCAGCATAATGATCTGTGCATGTATTCTTATTCATTGCGATATGAGTGGTCGATGTGCCCGATGTGAGGGGCCGATGTGCCCGATGTGAGGGGCCGATGTGGGGGTCGATGTGAGGGAAATTGGGAATTTAGATTGTCTTGATGGACACTGGTCCGCCACGATGAGGATTCCGTGAGGATGACATGTTTTACCCCATACTCCGCATTTATTCTATATGCTTTGCTTCATCTATTAGTATTACCTGATAGAGTACCTTTCATGATAGTTGCATATCCATATTGTCATACTTATGCTACCAGCTTACATGTGATTGATTATTGATGGTAGTGCATACTTACGATTACAGTATGATGTTATTTACTATTCATGAGTTGGAAACTCACCCCCCGTTGTGCCGCAGGGTTCTACAGGTCTGATCATCAGAGTGGTCATGGCAGGACGCCTTATTATCTCTACTTTTGCGGATACCGCTACGGTTGGCTGTGAGGCCGTTTGCTTTAGGTGGGTTGCGGTTATCCGATGATATACATTGTATATTTCTTCTATCTAGTACTTTCCATCTACCACCTTCATGTATTGACTTATAGACGAGTTATGAGAATCGATGTTGTATATTCTTTGACTCTGGTTGTCGGGCTCGTGTGAGTCGGCCTTTTTATATATGTGGATTACCTCATTTCTTCACTACGGCGTCGTATATCTGTTGTGGTGGTTGTTTCCACCGTTGGGCGAGATTTGCTCCAATTTGGGGATGCTTTACTTTTATCTTATGTTTGTACCTGTTTCGGGGTTGGTTTTTACAATGAAGGTGCTGCCGAAATTTTTATGAAAAACAAACTTAAGTTTTAAAGTTTTGCATCGAGATTTTTAAAAGTGATCTATCTTTCTTTCTTGTAATGGTTTAGATTGCTGGGTTTTTTGGCTTACTTAATTGCGTTACGCCTGTTGACGTTACGTAGTTTAAGTGCCGGTCATGTGGCCAATTTTGGTTCATGACAAGTGGGGTCCTTCTTCGACGTGTGCAAGGCCCATAAGACCCGGGGTAATTCATTGACCCAACTGCCCTGTCGTCCTTCCAGGCGACCTCATAGGCCTCGGATGACGTCCCGGTTAGTGACCTCAGCCTGCCCGTTGCACTGGGGGTGCGCGACCGTGGCGAACTTCATCAGAATATGGTATTCGCTGCATAATCCTTTAACTCTTTCATTTTTAAAATTCTTCCCATGGTCAGTGATGATACACCTCGGGATCCCGAACCGGAATATTATGTTGTTCTGCATGAAGTTGATGGTCGTGGTGGCATCCAGTTTTCTGATGGGGACGGCCTCGATCCACTTAGTAAATTAGTCCACTGCGACAAGGATGTATTTATGCCCGCCCGTACCAGTAGGGAGTTGGCCTATCATGTCCATCCCCCTCTGGGCAAACGGTAAGGTGGAGGTCAGGGTAGTCAACTCGGTAGCCGGAAGGCGGAGTATGCTGCCGTGGAGTTGTCAGCTCTTGCACCTCCTGACGAGCTTCTGGGCGTCCTGATAGATGGTCGACCAATAGTATCCTTGGAGGAGTGTCTTCTGGACTAAAGTGTGGGCCCTTTGATGTGCTCTGTTGATCCCTTCATCGATTTCACGGAGGATGTAGTCGGCTTCGTGGTGATCGATTCACCGAAGCAGGGGATGAGTGAAGGATTTCTTTTAGAGGTTCCCTCTGCTCCAGACGAAATGGCAGGCTTTGGCTCGGAGGCGGCGGGCCTCCCCTTGATCTCTGCGGAGCGTACCCTCCTTCAAGAATTCCACGAGAAGCTTCCTCCAATCATGGCCTTCTTCTCGGGCCGTGTAAAATTGGAGTGATGTCGCTCTATCCTCTACGCTGGACCATGGTAGGACCTCAAAGAGGATATTTATCTTGTTGTTGGCCGTGTAGGAGGAAGCTAGCTTGCTCAGGGCGTCGGCCTGGGCGTTTAGGTGCCGGGGGATCTGCTCCACTTGAACCTCGTCGAAGTCCTTTCGCAGTCTTCTTACCTCGGCTAAGTATTTCACCATCAGGGGTTCGCGAGCCTCGAAACGATCGGTCACTTGGCCAACGACCAGAGTGGAGTCGCTGCGGATTCGAATCTTCTTCAGCCCCACTCCGGAGGCGATCTGCAGTCTACCGAGAAAAGCCCCGTACTCCGCGGCTTTGTTTAAGTCTTTGAACCCGAGCTTTAAGGAATACTCCATCTCTGCCTCGTTCGGGCCTCAAATGATGAGACCGGCACCACAGCCTTCCTCGGTTGATGACCCGTCGACGTAAAGGACCCAATCGGGAATGGAGTTGGGCCCCTCATCGATCGAAGGTTGAGATCCAGGGGTCCGCACGGACACCGCCTCTTTGTTGGGGATGGTGCATTCGATGGTAAAATCGGCCAAGACCTGTGCCTTGATAGCCTGCCTCGGTCGGTACTTGATGTCGAACTGGGAAAACTCCCACCTCCACTTCTCCAAACGACTGAAAGACTCGGGGGAGGCGAGAATAGCCCCTAAAGGGCGCTCGGTGAGAATGAAGATGGTGTGTGCCTGGAAGTAGTGATGTAGTTTCCTTGAGGCCACTACAAGCGCTAGAACAATCTTCTCTATGGCTGGGTGCCTTGTTTCCGCATCCTTAAAGACATGGCTTACATAGTAGACCGGCCTCTAGACTCCTTCGACCTCTCAGCACAGAGCTTGCAGCTTGATTGGACACCGCTAGATATAGCGATAGATCTTCTCCTTCAACTGGCCGGGCGAGTAGTGGGGGAAGTCGCCAGGTGAATTTTCAATAGCTCGAAAGCGATCTGACACTCCTCCGACCATTCGAACCTTGGGATCTTCCTTAGGGATTTGAAGAATGGGAGGCACTTTTTCCTGGATCTTGACATGAAGCGACTCAGGGCGGCTACCCTCCCCATGAGCCGCATGATTTTGACTTTGGTCTTTGGCGCGGCCATATTGAGGATGGAGCTAATTTTCTCCAAGTTGGCCTCGATTTCTCGGTGGTTAACCATGAATCCGAGGAACTTTCCACTAGTGACCCCAAACGCGCACTTAGCGGGATTCAGCTTCATTCTATATTTGCGGAGGACGTCGAAAGTCTTGCCCAGATCTTTGGTATGCTCCTCTGACGAAGTCGATTTAACGAGCATGTCGTCGACGTAAACCTCCATGTTCCTCCCGATCTATGGTTTGAACATCCTGTTGACCAAGCGCTGGTATGTAGCCCCAGCGTTTTTGAGGCCGATGGGCATCACTTTATAGCAATATACCCCCCGGTCCGTTATGAATGGGATGAGTTCTTCATCTTCCGGATTCATACGGATCTGGTTGTAGCCGAAGAAAGCATCCATGAAGCTGAGTAACACATGGCCTGCCGAGCTGTCGATGAGCTGATCTATCCTAGGGAAGGGATAGTTGTCTTTCGGGCAGGCCTTGTTGAGATCTGTGAAGTCGACGCACATGCGCCACTTCTCGCTTGACTTTTTAACCATTACCACATTTGCCATCCATTCCGCGTAGGCCACATTTCGAATGAAGTTGGCTGCGAGCAACCTGTCAATTTCGTCCTCGATCGCCTTTTTTTGATCGGGGAAAAGCTTCGTTTCTTCTGCCTGACGGGTCGGACCGTCGAGTCGATCCCGAGCTTATGTAAGATTACTTTAGGGTAGATCCCGGGCATGTCGGCGGGCGCCCAGGCGAACATGTCCGAGTTCTCTCTGAGGAAGCGGACCAGGTCGTCGCGCCGGGCCCCTGTTAAAAGTGACCCGATTTGGGCATTCGTTCATTGCCCCCTTCGACGAGGGGAACCTCTGTTAGTGGCTCCACCGACGCTCCTCAGATTTCTTTTTGCTCGTCCCGAGTATCCAAGGACCCTCTGAAATCCTCCGTGCTTTTAAGATCCCCGGGCATAGATGTCTTTGTGAAGAAAATATTTGCGGTTTGCTGGTTCCCGTAAGCCCAGCCTATTCTGCCTTGGATGAGTGGAAACTTGATCGCAAGGTGGTAGGTCGATATCTGGGCCCGGAGGGAGTTTAGCGTCGGGCGTCCCAGGAGGATATTGTAGTCTGATGGAATTCTGGCGACGATGAACTCCACAAGAACGGTACGTGTACGGCCTGCTTCCCCGATGTTAAGTAGGAGGGTGACCACTCCTTCTGCCGGGATAGAATGGTTAGTAAACCCCGACAGGCTGTGGGCGGTCGGCCTTAGGTCCGATGGGCTAAGCCCCATACGTAGGAAGCAGTCGTAGAAGAGGATGTCTGCCGAGCTTCCTGAGTTGACCAATATCCTTTTAACCTCATAGCGGTAAACCCGTGCTGTGATCACCAAGGGGTCGTTGTGAGGCAAGGATATCCCGTGGAGATCCCATCGGTAAAGGTGATGGGCTCGACTTCTTTAGTCCTCTTCATAGGCTGGCTGTATATCCCTTCGACAGGCAGGAGGCGTCGAATCTCGCCGGCCCCAGGCACACCCCTACTGATACAACCATGATTTGGCCGATCGTCAATTCACCGGGAGGGGGATGGTGCTCTTACTCTCGGTCTGCTTGTCGCTTTTCCCGCAAGTATTTCGCCAGGTTCCCCGAGCGAATTAACGCCTCGATGTAGTGTTGGAGTTGTTTACAGTTCTCGGTGGGGTGTCCTTGCGACCTATGGAAAGCGCAGTAAGGGCCTCGTGTCCGTTTGGCCGCCCTACTGTTGATCGGGGGGAGTTCGAAGAATCTTTCGCCCTTCGCCTCCTCCAACAACTCTGTGTGGGAGATGTTGAGTGGCGTATACTCCTGGAACTTCTGGGAGTATGGCTTTGGCCGGTCAATCTTCTTTTTCTCATCTCTAGCTCTCTTCTTTTGATCGTCTTGGTCGGTCCGGGATAGGTTCGCGTTCACCTCGGACTCGAGCTGGATCTCTCGCTCGGTCCAGGCTTTTACCTCGGCCATAGTCTTAGGTTGCGCTAATGCAAAGGAGCGGAGCCACTCATTGTGCCTATGACCTGACCTAATGGCCATGATGACCGTCTCGTCCCGGTGCTCTAGGACTTCAAGAAGAGCGTTGTAGAAGCGGGTGATGTATCCTTCGAATGATTCCTTGTCCCTGCTCTTCATAGTGAAGAGGTGGTCGATGGTCCGCTTCTGCCGTCTGTTCCCGATGAAATGGCCGAGGAATTGGGCGGCCAGCTCATCAAAGGTAGAAATGGAGCATGGCGTGAGTCCTCGGAACCAATCTCATCTAGCGCAGATAAGAGTAGCAGGGAACGCTCGACATTGGGCAGTGTCAGAGTTGTCCTGGAAGCTCATCCCCACCGTGAACTTGTCCAAGTGGTCTTTCGGGTCGGACTTTCCGTCGAAGAGGGACACCTTTGGAGGCTTGTTCCTAGAGGAGACGCGGACAGCGATGAGCTCTTCGGCCCAGGGTTTCGTGAGCGAGTCGGGTGCATATCTAGCCCCCTCGCTTGTAGGGCGACTCTCCCGAGGTATACCCTCAATTCTATTTTTGAGGGCGTCGAGTCGGTCATGGTATCCCGAGGATTCGACATACTCGGAGTGATGGCCCCCCTGCCGGCGGCCTAAGCCTGTCCGCGGTTCTGGTTCCGTTCTATGAGGTTCCTCGGGCCCCTGGCGAGGTTGTCCTCGAGCTACCGTGGTGAGTCCCGTTCGCACAACCCTATCGAGGGAGAAGGCGCCGGCCATGCCTGGGAGCAGGCGAGCTGACCGACACCTCCTCGGGAGGGACAGGAGAGAGATGGGCCTCAGGACGGGGTGCTCTTTCATGAGACCTCGGCATGGAGCTGTGAGGCGCCCAACGGGTCATTGAATTGGTCGCCACGGAGGATCTGTGGCAGCCGAAAATAGCGAGGCGCTATTCGGTCGCGCCAGTATGGGCGGTGTCTTCTCCGCCTTTATGGAGGTCCCGGTCCCGAGGTGGGGGAACGAAAACCTATGTGGCTTGCCCAGCAGTCTGGACATGGACGAGGGCATCTACGATGGACGCGAGCCTGTCGATCCGTGCAGACAAGGCGTGAACGACATTCGGGGGAGGAGGTGATCTGTCCATGCCCCCGTTGTGAGGAGGGCGGCGGCTAGTGCTTGGATCGTCATGGTGATCACTCGCCATAAATTCGAGATCGGAAGATCAACTTTTGTTGAGTGGAATTTTCGACGTTTCCCATAGATGGCGCCAACTGATGGAGGTCTTGATCTTCTTTAGATGTTGTCTTCCGTTGATCTGTCGCAAGCATTGATGAGTGGCTGAGATTGGATTTGAGGGCTGCCTCCTGAACCGTGTGGATCTCAATGGGCTTGGTTTGGGGTGAGGCCAAGCTACCTGCAAGGAAGTCCCGGGATGGTTGTACCACCGTGGACCCTCCGACAATCAAGTTACTCGAGGTATTTGGGCAGAGTAGTGGCTTATTCAGATAGAATGCCTTACTTGAGTCGTCTGAGAGGGGGTTTATATAGTGGCAGCCATGGGCTGGCGGGCGCGAGATTTACGCCGTCCGTTACGCCCTTGGAGCCGTGCCTGTGCGAATGGTGGGATCCTCCATTAATGGAGAGATACGCCCATTAACGGGGGAACACGATGGCGTGGGACACGGGATCATGGTGTGGCGGATATCTCGCATATGGCAAGATTCACGGAGCCATGTCCTGGATGCTTATGATCTGTGCTCTGGGTTGGTCGATGAGACCAAGGAAGCTGAGCTTGGCGGGAGGCTCGGAGGCGAGCGGGAGGCCGAGGAAGCTTGGTTCCGTGATAGCTCAGTGGCATGCTAGGAGGGCTAAGGGAGCTCAGCGTGCAGGAGGGCTCGGAAGTGAGCCAATGGTTATTTGTGAGACGAGCATATGAGTGGTCTGGAAGGCTACCGAAGGTCGGGAACATCCTTGGGAGGAAGGCCCGGGGCACGCCTTCAATGTACCGTTCTTACTCCTTTCTCGTAAGCCTTGGGACACGTCATCTGCCACGTGTCGTGATCTGTGGAGTTCTCAGTCTTGAGCATCATCAGATACAAAAGACTGCATAAGACAAGATGGTAATAATCAAGACTCAAGAGTATGGGTGTTTCGACTTTTCAAGATATCAATGATTAGAAAATTAGAATAAGCTCTTTGGGCCGCATTTCTGGTTTTTTCCGTTTTGAATTTACATTTGTATGGCAGAGAATAAGTTTGGTGTACTTCATTATAAAATATTTAATAAATATTTTTGGGGGGGAGAAGGGGGTGGGTGCGGGGTGGGTACGGGGTTAATTATCCTACCATTTTAAGTCTTATTCATTGAAACTTGAAAGTGAAATGTACTTTATATGTGATGGAGGTATGGATCTCCTTCAGATGTTGTCCTCCGTCAATCTGTCGCGAGCGTTGATGAAAGGCTGAGATTAGATTTTAGGGTTGCCTGCTTGAGCGTGTGGATCTTAGTAGGCATATTTTAAGGAGAAGCTAAGCTATCTGCAAAAGAAGTCCCGGAATGGTTGTACCACCGTGGACCCTCCGACGATCAAGTTAGCCGAGGTATTTGAGCAGAGTAGCGTCTTATTGGAATGAAATTGCGTTACCTGAGTCATCCGGGAGAGCGTTTTTTATAGTGGTCACATGGAGCGAGCTGGCGCGAGATATCCGCCGTCGGTTACGCCCCTGGCGTTACGCCTACGTGAATGACGGGATCCCCCGTTAATGACGAGATATGCTCGTTAATGGGGGATACGACGGCGTGGAACGCGGGATCATGGGGGCGGCGGATATCTCGCTCCCAGCGAGATAAACGGAGCCGTGGCAGAAGCGCTTGGGCTCTGCATTCTTGGTTGCTCGGTAGAACCGGGAAGGCTTAGCTCGGCGGGAGGCTTGAAGGCGAACGAGAGGCCGATGAAGCTCTGTTCTGTGATAGCACGGATGCGAGCAGGGAGGGCTGAGGAAGCTCAGCGTGTAGGAGGGCTCGGAGGCGGGCCGATGTGTAACATTTTGAAATCTTTTAGATAATTAATTAAAATATTTATTTAAATAGAAAATGTTGTTTTAATTTTATTTTAGTAATGAAGGCCTTTTTATATGTAGTAGAAATATTTTAGTAAGAAATTAGTGGGTTATATAATAATAGGTGTCATGAGGGGGTTCTATGAAAATGTTAACTTCCTTATGCTAATTAGGATTTTGTGAGGGTTGTTATGTAAAGAGAGTTAGATCATGGTTAAGGTTAAATGAAACTCATGGGATATCATAACCTAGGTTGAACCTTACACATACACCTCCTCCTTGCATGAAAGTACCACCATCTTTCATGGTGACACCTCCTACTACCCTTATCATTCATTAATCTTATCTTTTCTTTTTGATTCAGTTGATATATCAAGTTAGGAACCAATTAAACTAGCTTAGAAGAGAAAGAAAAAATCCTAACACTCACCAAAGAAAAAGAGAGAAGAAAGGAAGAAGCTATGTAATAGAGATCATTAACACCACATCAAGATAAATTGTGCTTGTGCATCTTTGAAGGAGCCTTTTAGTTGATCATTCTATAGGTATAAGTTTCAACCCTGCAGATTTTATTTCAGTATTGTTTTAGTATAGAAATGTAATATCGGTAAAATATCGTATTTTGTTGGATTAATGCTCTGTTTTGAATCTTCTATAGTCTAGATAATTTTTAACAAAATCAAACAGTACCTTAGCCTTAATTATTGGACCTAGAATACACACCAGAAATACGAACCCATTCCTGGAACAATCGACCGGCGACATTTGCCAATTTTCCGAGCTTGCCGGACTTTCTAGGGAGTTGGCCATTGGGTTTTCTAGGGTAGCTCTCTGTTTATATTTTAAGGTGTCTGGTATTGCTAGTTTATGTTATATATTCAGTATATAAAATCTGGAAGCAAATATCTGTTTTGGGGTAAAATTCTAAATAAGATACGGATATATCGTGTCGCGATTTCTGTTTCTGCCTGTTGCGACCAGAATAGGGTTAGCTCTGGTTAAACTAGGTTCAGTTAACTCAAGATATTCTCACTAGCACGTTTAGTATGTAAGTCTAGTAGTTTCACGTTTTCGCCGTATCGAATTTTAGCCACACTTATACGAAAGTTAATTTCGATGTTAGGTTCGACCGCGGGGATTTTGGAGACCGCTAGGAAGGGAAATGGATTGATGACATCTGAGTAGTTTCGACGTATTCCGGTGAGTAGACTAAATATCTACCGAGAGATTTTGTAGGGATGGCCCGTGATTTTAAGTTAGTTATAATTGTTCCTTGTGTATAAAATTGAATTTAGAAACTTACTCATATGCATTCATACATATAAAACGCCATGTTTTACGATTGCTAGAACAGTGCACAAATTATCGACGAGTCATGTTGCACGTGCACATCTACATGTTACACTACACCTCGTCGATATTGACATGTCACATATACACTTAGTATTTTCTATGTCATATATGATTTAATTCATACCGTAAGCATCAGTGATAGTGGTAATTTTGCAACAATGTTATTATGAACACATATCATGCTTCAATTTCGAGTATTATTAATTATGATAAAAGATGCATTGGATTATGCGGATTTCTGGTTTTGAGTTTTATGTGCTATGTAGTATATTCGGCGATTCTTCAGGTTTGATGTGATATGTCCACCATGAGATGTTGTTTTTTATAATTTGGTTTTATTCCGAACCGAGTGGGGTAGTTATACGGTTGCGGATTTTTACGTTATCCGCACTGAGTGGGGGAGTTATACAGTAGTATTCATGGTGGACCCGGTCGAGACCGAAGGGCAGGATAGCAACATTTGAGGCGGGGAGCCTAGCGAGGATACTCGATACCGAAGATAGTTGTGAAACACGGCGGATATCTGGAGGACGCCGACCGATGTTATTGATGGACAGGATCGTTCGGGAAACGATGCCTGCTGGAAACAGAAGATTTGTGTCAATGTTGGACATGGAAAAATGAGCCTTATTTAGAAATAATTGATAAGATTTCAGTATTGATTTATACATTTAGTTAGTACATATTCATGCTTCCACATGTTATCATACATTATACTTATTTTTATTGTTGTTAACTCTAGTTCGTCATACTTACATTATCAGTTGTTAGATGTTAGTTTTATTCACTGAGTTGGCAACTCACCCCCGTTGTGCCTTAGTTCCTTGCAGGAGACGTGTGGACGCACAGCAGCAGTGCGGATCCACTTGTCAACTTCTATCGCTTATTTTGCTAGGTGGGTTACCTACATAGTAACCTATTTTGGTATATGTATATTGGATCTAGTAATTCTTCATCAGACCCTGTATATTTGACTTAGAACGAAATATGTTTCTATATATTTGTTTTGATTAAGTGAGATCGTCTAGTTGTATTAATTTATGCTTTCTTTACTTATGCATGAAATTCTTCGCTTGAGCGTCGTATTATTGGTGCATATTGATTTCCGCTGTTTGGCGTTATTTTGCTCCCAACTAGGGATGCAACTTATTTAAACATTGTGTAACTGCTTTTATTAATTATTAATAAGGAGGTGATGTCGAACATTTTAAATGCTAAGAATCAGTTGTTTAGATTTCATTTCTTAAAAATCATTCGACATGCTACCTCATTCTTGTACTTAAAAACTAAAATTTCCTAAATTCCGCAAAACGGTTTTTTGATCTTGGTTTTTGGCTTACTCAGATTATGTCGACATCTTTAGATGCCATACAATCTAAGCGCCGGTCACATCCGAATTTCGGTTCGTAACACGATGGTTATTCGTAAGGAGGGCATTGGAGTGTTCAGGGATCCATCGAAGGTCGGGTCATGCTTCGGGACGATAGCCCGGGGAATGCCTTCAATGCATCGTGTTTGCTCTTGCCCCGTGAGCCCCGAGACACGTCATCTACCACGTGTCATGATCTGAGGAGTTCCCACTTGTGAGCATTATCATTAGCCCCCCACTCTCGTCCCGACCTATTTATGGGACGGGTCGAGAGTGGTCTGATCGGTCTCCCGGGCTTAGCTTGTAGTGAAGAATCTAGCAACGTGGATTTCGGGGCAACTAGACATAGGGCAGTCGCGTTGTTCAGATCTTTGAGCCCGCGTGGAGTATCTTTGATGACGTCAGCGGATCAGGGGAAAGAGATTGTGCATTAAAGAGGGAGCGCCGATGTAACATTTTGAAATATTTTAGATAATTAATTATTTTATTTATTTAATTAAAAATGTTATTTTAGTTTTATTTTAATAAAAAGGACCTTGTAATAGGTGGTAGACTGATTTAGTAAGGAAAGTAGTTGTTTATATAGTAATAAGTGTCATGAGGGGGTTTAGTGAAATGTTAGCTTCCTTATATTAATTAGGATTATGTGAGGGTTATTATGTAAAAAGGGTTAGATCATGGTTAAGATTAAAATGAACCTCACACACACCACAACCCTAGGTTAAACCAAATACCCCCACCTCCTCGTTGCATGAAAGCACCACCATCCTTCATGGTGACACCTCCTTTTAAACTATCACTTATTCTTCGTATCTTTTTCATTTAGTTTCAGTTGATATATCAAGTTAGAAAAAAATTAACTAGCTCAGAAGAAAAAGAAAATCCTAAAACTCACGAAAGAAAAAGAGAAAAGAAGAGAAGATAACTACTAGGGATCATTACCACCACCCTCAAGCTAGGATTATTTGTGCTTGCGCATCTTTGAAGGAGCCTTTCAGTTGATCATTCAATAGGTATAAGTTTCAACCCTGCAGATTTTAGTTCAATACTGTTTTAGTATAGAACTGTGATATTGGTAAAATATCGTATTTTTGTTGGATTATTGCTCTGTTTGAAACTGCTATGAGTTGGTTTATAATTAGAAAAATCAAATAGTATCTTAAACTTGTAATTTGGACCTAGAATAACCACTAGAAACACAAACCCATTCCTTGAACTTTCGACCGACGACATTCCACAATAATCTGAGCTCGCCTGTTTTCCTAGGGATTGGGATGTTGAGTTTTCTAGGGTAGCTCTCTGGTTATATTTTAGGATGTCTGGTATTGCTACTTTATGTTATATATTCAGTATATAAAATATGGAAGCTAATATCTGTTTTGGGGTAAAATTCTAAATACGATACGGACATTCGTGTCACGATTCTTTTTTTGCCTGTTACGAACAACGAAGGGTTAGATAAAGTTAGTATAAGCTTAGATAGTTCATAATATTCGTGCGTAGCATGTTTAGTATGTAAATCATGTAGTTTCACGTTTTCGCCGTATCAGAGTTTAGCTGTTTCTTCTATGGATGTTAGGTTCGACCGCGGGGATTTCGGAGACCGCAAGGAAGGGAAAAGGATTGATGAAATCCAAGTAGCTTCGACGTATTCTTTTGAGTAGATTAAACATCTACCGGGGGATCTTGTATGTATGGCGTAATACGCCCGTAATTAGAAGTTTGGCTAATAATTTCCTTTGCATTGTGTATATGTTTGAAACTAAGAAACTTCATCGTATGCATTCATATCTATAAAATTCCATTGTTTAACACTTGCTAGGACACTGCACTAATTATCGATGAGTCATGTTGCACGTGCACATATCTACATATTACACTACACCTCATCGATAATTGACATATCACGTATCACTTAGAACTTGCCATGCCTTATATGATTCCCTTCATACCATAAGCATCATTATTAGTGGTTGTTTGCATCATTGTTATTGATTGATACCTATCATGTCTTACTTTCAAATTGTTATTAATTGTAGTACAAGATGTATTGGATTTGAGAATTTCTGGTTTTGAGTTTTATACACTATTAAGTTATATTCATTGGTTCTTCATGATTGATGTGATACGTCCACTATGAGATGTCGTTTTTATGATTTGGATTTACTCCGAACCGAGTGTGGAGGGCTATACGGTTGCGGATTTATACGTTATCCAGACTGAGTTGGGGGATATACAGCTGGATACAAGGTGGACCCGATCGAGACCAAGAGGCAGGATAGCCGCATTTGAGGCGGGGAGCCTAGCAAGGATACTCGATACCGGAGATAGTTGTAAAACACGGCGGATATCTGGTGGATACCGACCGATGTTACGGGTAGACAGGATCGTTCGGAGAACGATGTCTGCTAAAACAGAAGATTTGTGTCGATGTTGGACACGGAAAATGAATCTTAAATTAGAAATGACCGATATTCAGAGATATTTCATGAAATTTCAGTATTTTATTATACATTGGTTTAGTACATAATTATGCATCCATGTGATACTATAAATCATGCTTATCTTATCATTTTTACCATTATTCCGGTATGCTTACAATATCAACTGTTAGATGTTAGTTTTGCTCACTGAGTTGGCAACTCACCCTCGTTGTGGCTTAGTTCCTTACAGGAGACGCGTGGATGCATAGCAGCAGTGCAGATCTACTTGTCAACTTATATTGCTTATTTTTCTAGGTGGGTTATCTACGCAGTAACCTCCTATTTTGGTATATATATTTTGGATCTAGTAATTCTCCATCAGACCCTGTATATTTGACTTAGAATGAGATATGTTTGTATATGTTTTATTTCGATTGAGTGAGGTCGTCTAGTTGTATTAATTTATGCTTTCTTTACTTATTCATGAAATTCTTCACTTGATGCGTCGTATTATTATTGCGTATTGATTTCCGCCTTTTGGCATTGTTTTGCTTCCAACTATGGATGCAACTTATTTAAAAACTTTATAACTGCTTTTATTACGATTAAAAAGAGAGATGCTATTGAAATTTTAAATGCTAAAAAAATCAGTTGTTTAAATTTCATTTCTTAAAAACCATTCGATATGCTACCTCATTCTTTTTACTTAAAAATTGAAGTTTTCTTAATTCCGCACATGGGTTTTGATCTTGGTTTCTGGCTTACTCAAATTGTGTCGGCATCTTTAGATGTCATACGGTCTAAGTGCCGGTCACGCCGAAATTTCGGGTCGTGACAGACGATTCGCTTGTACGTCAGTTGAGGCGCAGACCATGTGTCCGACGCAGATTGGCGGACGCGACAGGTTGTCGCTGTCACCTGCGCCCGAAGGGACTTCTTCAATGGTCGTTCAGCATGTGGTGCGTCGACGGCTGGCAGGCGCAAAGCTTCGTTTTGGTGGGAAACGATCTGAGCCGTCGGATGCATCGCCCAAGCAGTATAAATAGGGATGGGGTCCCCCTAGGCTCCACACTTTCACCATTATTTTTCTTTTGCTGCGAGAGATAGCTCGGCGCTCCATCCTTTAGATTGGATCTTTCGAGCTCTTTACTCAGAGAACTCCTTCCTTTGAATTAGGTTTGATGTCTTCATCTGAGGAGTCTGTATTTTTCTTATGTGAGTACTTGAGCTTGTTAGTCTTTTTCTCGCTCCAAGTGTTAGTCCATGGGTTGATGACCGGTCTTGTAGATGGCAATTAGCCGTCGAGTGCAAGTCGGTTAATCGCCAAGTGCAAGAAGGTCAGTGCTCTGCCGCCCCTAGAGTCGAGGTAGCGATCGTTCATTTAGAATACATCGGAAGGTCTTTCAGTGTAGAAAGGTCGATATCTGCCCATTCCTTCGAGTTGGACCGACGACCACTTCTCTTAGCGTAAATTAAACAATAGCTAAGTTAGGATTGGCCTTGGATCCTTAGCGTAGATGGCTAGGAAGTTACCCGGTAGGATTGTCGAGCAGTGAAGCTGCTCAGGGGGCTCTTGACGAGGGCTTTAGATCCTCAGCGTAGATGGGTAGGAAGCTATCCGCTAAGGATTGTCCGAGCAGTGAAGCTTCTCGGTGGCCCCTTGATGAGGGCTTCGATCCTTGGCATCGGTGGGTAAAGAACTACCAGCCAGGGATTGACTGAGCAGTGAAGCTGCTCGGTGTCCTCTTGAAGAAGGCTTCAATCCTTGGCGTCGGTGGGTAGGGAACTACCAGCCGGGGATTGACCGAGCAGTGAAGCTGCTCGGTGTCCTCTTGAAGAAGGCTTCAATCCTTGGCGTCGGTGGGTAGGGAACTACCAGCCAGGGATTGACCGAGCAGTGAAGCTGCTCGGTGGCCTCTTGATGAAGGCTTTAGATCCTTAGCGTTGATGGGTAGAAAGCTAACAGCTAAGGATTGGCCGAGTAGTGAAGTTGCTTGGAGGCCACTTGACCAGAGCTTCGATCCTTGGCGTTGGTGGGTAGGGAACTACCAGACAGGGATTGACCGAGCAGTGAATCTGCTCGGTGGCCTCTTGATGAGGGCTTCGATCCTTGGCGTCGGTGGGTAGGGAACTACCGGCTAGGGATTGACCGAGCAGTGAAGCTGCTCGGTGGCCTCTTGATGAGGGCTTTGATCCTTGGTGTCGGTGGGTAGGGAACTACCAACCATGGATTGACCGAGTAGTGAAGCTGCTCTGTGGCCTCTTGATGAGGGCTTTAGATCCTTAGCGTTGATAGGTAGGAAGCTACCCGCTAAGGATTGGTCAAGCAGTGAAGCTGCTCGGGGGCTTCTTGACGATGGCTTCGATCATTGGCGTCGGTGGGTAGGGAACTACTAGAAAGGGATTGACCGAGCAGTGAAGCTTCTCGGTGGCCTCTTAATGAGGGATTTGGATCCTTAGCGTTGATAGGTAGGAAGCTACCCTCTAAAGATTGGCCGAGCAGTGAAGCTGCTTAGGGGTCTCTTGACGAGGGCTTCGATCCTTGGCGTCGGTGGGTAGGGAACTACCAGCTAGGGATTGACCGAGCAGTGAAGATGCTTGGTGGCCTTTTGATGAGGGCTTTAGATCCTTAGCATAGATGGGTAGGAAGCTACCCACTAAGGATCGACCGAGCAGTGAAGCTGCTCGGTGGCCTCATGAGGAGGGCTTTGATCCTTTGCGTCGGTGGGTAGGGAACTACCAGCTACGGATTGACTGAGCAGTGAAGTTTCTCGGTGGCCTCTTGATGAGGGCTTTGGACCCTTAGCGTAGATGGGTAGGAAGCTACCCGCTAAGGATCGACAGAGCAATGAGGCAGCTCGGTGGCCTCATGAGGAGGGTTTTTTAGTGTCGGTCAGTCTCCCTTGACCCGTAAAATCTGGGGGAGAGAGACCGTCGCAGACAACACATGGTAGAAATGCATGGGCAAGGCATGACTCTCCGTAGTGCGCGTCGTTCCAACTTCTATTTGGCCGCTTGTGGGCATGGTCGCCACGCGGTAGCTCTGTATTGGGAATTTTGAACAAATCCCGCGATTTGCGCTGCTGCACGCCTAACTTCGGCCTTTTGGGATTCTGTTGGGGCTATAAATAGCGAAGACGTGTTGGTTTCTTTTAGCTTTGCGTCGCTGGAGAATGGAAGGTTTCATCTACCCCATCCGAGAGATCATCTCTCGTGATGACGTCTACCTGTACGATAAGGCAAGCACCGAGGAGACATTCTTGGCAGTGGTCAAGCGCATGGAGAACCACTTTGGCTATCTACTTCCCTGGCGGTCATCCCTTCTTCAATTGCTCATGTATGCAATTTGGAGGATGTCCCCGGGGCTGCATAATACCCTGTCCGAGGAGCTGAAGGACGAGGCGGTGGACAAGCTGCACTCGCTCCAATACCACAGCCTGATCTCGAAGAGTAGGCGGGATCACTCGGTGGCCCTTGTTCTGGAGTGCTTCTAACAAAGGCGGATCGCTGATTCCTGCCCGGCGGGTGCGGTCTCTGGTCTTTCCGTGGTATCGCGGGTCCGCGGGCAACATCAGAGGGAGTGAGCTGTGGAAGCCAGGGTTCAGCTCACGGAGATCTCGTCGGAGTACCATCAGCAGTGTTTTCTCCACCCCTACCCCCTTTGTTGTAATATTTTTGTATATATCTTCTTTTGTGTAAGGCTGAGGAGCCCATAATACCTTTGATAAATAAAGTTATTCTTTTGCGATATGCTTTTGTCTCCTTTTTATCCCCTTTGTGCATTTGCGTATTTTCACAAAACGAACCTAGGGATCTTGGAACCGATGAAGAAGGACACATATCGAAGAAGTTTCTTCTAATTCGGGAGACTTAATAATAAAGAAAAATTACATCGCTCCGACAAAGAAGAAAACAATTCACTGATACAAAACTTGAAAATACATTCACTTGTACAATTTGAGCTTCTCGGCATTATCAGGCCGCATAAACTTGCGTCCTCCTGCGTCTTATAAGCAATAGGCTCCGCCGGGCAATACTTCGGAGACGAGGAATGGGCTGTCCCACTTCTGGGAGAACTTGTGCAGCTTGCCTAGTTCTATGAATTTGTTCTGCCTCAGGATCAAATCTCCCGTCTTGAAGGCGCGATGCTTGACTCGTGTGTTGTAGCAGCGAGCACTTTGCTATTGATAAGCGGCGGTTTTGATCTGTGCCCGGTCCCGCTTTTCTAGAAAGATGTCTAAATTAGTCTGGAGCGCCGAAGTGTTTGCTTTATCGTCGAAGTGTTCCACTCTGTAACTAGGCAGTCCAATCTCTGCTGGGACCATTGCCTCGGTGCCGTAGCAGAGGCTGAAGGGAGTCTCTCCAGTGGGAGTCTTCTTCGATGTGCGTAAAGCCCATAACATCCAGGGTAGTTCCTCGACCCAGCTTCCATGTCTTCCTTCTAAACGAGTTCGAAGACCTCGGATGACGTCTCGGTTAGCAACCTCGGCCTGCCCATTGCATTGAGGATGCACGACCGCGGCAAACTTCATTAGTATGTGGTATTCATTGTAGAACCCTTTGAATTTGTCGTTTTCAAAATCCGTCCCGTGGTCAGTAATGATACACCTCAGGATCCCGAACCGGGAGATTACATTGTTCTGCAAGAATTTGATGGTCGTGGTGGCGTCCGGTTTTCTGATAGGGATGGCCTCAATCCACTTCATGAAGTAGTCTACCGCGACGAGGATGTATTTGTGCCCGCCCGTACCAGTTGGGAGTTGGCCTACCATGTCCATCCCCCACTAGGAAAACGGCCAGGAAGAGGTGAGGGCCGTTAGCTCGGTAGCCGGAAGACGGGGTATGCTGCCATGGAGTTGACAGTTTTTGCACCTTCTGACGAGCTTTTGAGCATCTTGGTGAATCATCGGCCAATAGTACCCTTGGAGCAGCGTCTTCTGGACTAAGGTGCGGGCCCCTTGATGCGCTCCACCGACCCCTTCGTGTATCTCGCGCAGGACGTAGTCGTCTTCACGGGGTTCGACGTACCGAAGCAGAGGCTACGTGTACGACTTCTTGTAGAGTTTCCATTGCTCCAGAAAAAATGGCAGGCTTTAGCTCGAAGGCGGCGTGCTTCCCCTCGGTACTCAGGGAGTGTACCCTCGTTCGGGAACTCTATGAGGGGCTTTCTCCAATCCCTGCCTTCCTCCTGAGCAGCGTATACTTGAAGTGTTGCATCTTTGTGTTCCACGCATGGCCATAGCAAGACTTTGAAGAGGATATTCCTCTTATTGTTGGCCATATAGGAAGATGATAGCTTGCTCAGGGCATCGTCCTGGGCGTTCAGGTGCCGAGAAATCTGCTCCACTTGAACTTCGTCAAAGTTTTTTCGTAGTCTCTTTACCTCGGATAAGTACTTCACCATGAGCGGCTCCCGGGATTCAAAACACCCGGTCACTTGTCCGAAGACTAGGGCGAAGTCGCTGTGAATTCGGATCATCTTCAGCCCCACTCCGAAGGCGATTCGCAGTCCGACTAGCAAGGCTTCATATTCCGCGGTGTTGTTTCATGCTCTGAATCCGCGCTTCAAAGAGTACTCCATCTCTGCCTCGTTCGGGCCTCGAATGATAAGGCCGGTGTCTCTCCCCTCCTCGGTAGAGGATCCATCGACATAGAGGACCCAATCGGGGACAGAGTCGGGCACTTCCTCGACCGAGGCTCGGGACCCGGGGACGGGTGCCGACGCTTCTTCCTTGTTGGGGATAGTACACTCGACAACGAAGTCTGCTAGGACTTGCGCTTTGATGGCTTTCCTGGGACGGTACTTGACGTTGAATTGGGATAGCTTCCATCTCCATTTCTCCAAATGGCCAGAAGACTCGGCGGAGGCAAGAATAGCCCCTATGGGACGCTCGGTAAGGATGAGGATGGTGGGTGCCTAGAAGTAGTGTCGTAGCTTCCTTGATGCCACGATAAGAACCAAGACAATATTTTCTATGGCCGAGTACCTTGTTTCCGTGTCTTTAAAGACATAGCTCACGTAGTGGACCGGCTTCTGTACTCCTTCGATTTCTCGGACGAGCACCGAGCCGGCAGCATGATCGGGCACCACAAGGTACAGCAGCAACTCATCTCCTTTGATTGGTCGGGTGAGCGGTGGGGGAGTTTCCAGGAGCACGTTGAGTTGCTCGAAAGTGTTCTGACACTCTTCCGACCATTCGAACCTTGGGATCTTCCTCAGGGTTTTGAAGAATGGGAAGCACTTTTCTCCGGATCTCGACATGAAGCGACTAAGAGCGGCCACTCTCCCCATGAGTAGCATGATCTCCATGTTGCTCTTTGGCATGGCCATGTTGAGGATGGCGCTGATCTTCTCTGGGTTAGCCTAATTCCTCGGTGGGTAACCATGAACCCAAGAAATTTCCCGCTAGTGACCCCGAACGCGCACTTGGCAGGATTCAACTTTATTTTGTACTTACGGAGGATGTCGAATGTCTCGCCAAGATCCTTGGCGTGCTCGTCTGACAAGGTTAATTTTACGAGCATGTCGTCGACATAAATCTCCATGTTCCTTCCGATATGCATTTTGAAAATTTTGTTAACCAGGCGCTGGTATAAAGCCCCGGCGTTTTTGAGGCCGAAGGGCATCACTTTGTAGCAGTATACCCCCGGTACGTGGTGAACGCGGTGAGTTCTTCATCTGCCGGGTTCATACGGATCTTGTTGTAGCCGAAGAAAGCATCCATGAAGCTGAGCAATTTGTGGCCAGCCGAGCTGTCGACAAGCTGATCTATCCGAGTGAGGGGATAGTTGTCTTTCGGGCAGGCGTTGGTCAAATCTGTGAAGTCGACGCACATGAGCCACTTCCCGCTTTCCTTTTTAACCATAACCATATTTGCCAGCCATTCCGAGTAGGCCACATTTTGATTGAAGTTAGCTGCAAGCAACCTATCGATCTCGTCCTCAATCGCATTTTGTTTGATCGGAGCGATACTTCGCTTCTTTTGTCTGACGGGTTGGGCCGTCGGGTCGACCTTGAGCGTGTGCGAGATCACCTTGGGGTCAATCCCGAGCATGTCAGCTAGAGCCTAGGCGAACACGTCCGAGTTTCCTCGGAGAAAGTGGATCAGGTCTTCGCGCCGGGCTCCCGTTAAAAAGGATCCGATCTGGACAGTTCGTTCCTTGTTCCCCTCGATGAAAGGGACCTCTGTTAGCGCCTCCACCGGGGCCCCTCGGATTTCCTTCTGTTCGCTGCGAGTATCCAAGGACCCCTGGAAATCATTTGCGCTTCCGAGGTCGTCGCTTCACTCTTCAGAGGTGGAGTCGCTGTGAAGAAAATCTTAGTGATTTTCTGGTTCCCATAGGCTCGGCCTATTCCCTCTTGATCCAACGGAAACTTGATCGCGATATGGTAGGTCGAGATTTGAACCCGAAGGGAGTTTAGCATCGGGCAGCCCAGGAGGATGTTGTAGGATGAGGGGATCCTGGCGACGATGAATTCCACCAGTACGGTTCTCGTATGGCCCGCCTCCCCAATGTTAAGGTGTCATGCCCCGCTTCCCGGTGTACGGTAAGGGGACGCGACTGGGTCCGCTACGTATTTACTCAGAAGTAAACACGCTAAGCGTATCTAAGCAATATAAAGTAAATGTACACAAGAAAAATGACAATAGATGTAATTGAACAACAACTTTTATTTATTAACATTTCTATACAAGTACAACTGGAATGTAAATATATGAATGGAAAGCAATGCCTAAACAATGGCATGACCTGAAATGAAAAGTCTGTACAAGTATCTAAAGCTCGGGGACAAAAGCTAACTGCTCCAAGTCTTCGTTACTGGGCTCGATCTCCGGTGAGTTCGATCCACCTGATAACATTCTAAAGAAAAAAAGAAAAAGAATGTCGTCAGCGAACAATCGCTCGGTAAGTCCCAAAGATGGGTAGAGATAGAATAGGCAAAAAGAGAGTATAACTAGTAATGTTTTATTATAATGTTAACATAGTTGTTTGTATCTTGGTACAGAATATGCCGGTGTATACAAGAGGAGACCCACTATTCCGGAGACTAAGGTATACGGAGCACAAGGAACCGTTCAGCCATGGTACAACGGCAATAGATATTCAGGTTAGATGTATTATGGTTACAGTCCCGTGCCACTTCTAACATATTCCATGCCAATCTACCCCTTTAAAACCCCGTAATGTATTTTGTATTGATTGTATTGTTTGTTATATAGATGGATGACTTGTCGAAACTATAATATAAGTAAACAGAATGGATATAAATGGATAGTCATGTAAACAGAGTATATCCATGGTTCGGTTCAGTCAGTATAGATTGATATAAATTGAATAGACGGATTCATGTTGAATTGTAGTTTATACTTGAATCATATTCAAGTCAGATTGATTATATTGAGGCTCAGTCTGAGTCAGACACTTTGAAAATAAATTGAAATCCTGAATTATTTTTGATGTTATCGGTAACTACTGCACATGGACGGCAGGATTTATGTCTTTTTCCAAGACAATTACCGTGTTAATAACACCGTTGTTAGGTTGTTTACCTTAGATAGACAAGCACCCACATTCTCCGGCTCCCTGAGGCTTAAGAGAACTGGTCCCGCTTAAACATATATTTACTAGGGTCCTTATTATAAATTAATATAACTTGAGTGTGTTTTATATACAAATAGTTTTGATATATTTTCAAAATACACCTCAAGTATTTAATTACCGTCTTTAGGGTTTTCATAGACGTATATTTTATAAAAGTGAAATTTCCTAATGAAAAGAATCTAGTTTTCATTGTATATGGTATTTTAATGAAATATTGGAATTGTATTGTATTGAAATGGTACTTTCATGTAGTTTTGATTCCTTTGATTTAGAAAACATGGAATATTTTTATAATATATTTAAAATAGATCTTTTGATAATATTCATATATATATCTATATATTTAATAAAAATAAATTTTATTTATTTTATAGAAATATCATTTTCTTAAAAATAGTATTAAAGATTCCATCGAGATCGAATGCTCCTTACGGAGATATGCATCTTGCTCTAGTAGACTCGAGGACATGCGATAAGCCGCACCATCCCGATCAGGGTTCCCCAAAATAGGTTGTAGAGGCGTATTTGCAAGGAATTAATTAACACTCTTTTTAAAGAAAACGGTTTTTAATTGTTTAAGGTATTTATTCGTAAAAGCGTATTATCCCATAATGTAGAATCCCAAAACTCATCGTGCTATGTCAAAAATGTGTGTTGTGAAGAGATAGGTCATTACCTCGTAAGTTATTTAAAGGTAATACGGTTAAAAGTGGATAACAATATCGTTTGTAAATATGATGGTATTTTATTGTAAAAGTGAAATAAAAATTACATCATGAATTATTTTGAGATGAAACTTGTTCTAATATATTTATTTATATTTTTTAAACATTATATGAGAATATGGTATTTTATGGTTTAACAAAAATGGAATTTTTAAAGAAAAACTAATCGGAAGTCGGAACAACTCCACTTCCGACGAGTTTTGAAAGAGAGAAGTTTTAGTATAGCAAAAGAGAAGGGGAGAGGGGACTTACAAGTTGTTAAGAAGGATGAGAGGTAGGGGAAGATTATGAAAGCGTTGGGGCGTCGTTTCGTCGCCGGAATCTTCTCGAAACGTCGTCGGAATCTTGCCCTTTGCTAACTCCACTTGCACAACTTGGGACTTGGAAATTTTATAGAGTTTTTGTAGTGAAATTATGAGTGAGGAGGGGTGGAATGGAGTGTGGTATTCATAGGAAAAATTAAGGTTTAGGGTAATGAAGAATAGAATTAAAATGTGCATTAAAATATGGATTAATGCCCATTTTTAATTCTCTGGAAAATGTGCAGAAAAATCAAACAGTATGAGGGAAGTGGGGTAGGCCAAGGGGTGCTAGGCAAAAGAAATGGGGAGCATCCCCTACGGGGGGCCTGGCGGTGCTGGCTCTAATGATAATCTCACTGGTTGTAGTCTGGTGACGAGGGTTGAGATCTCTGCCACGTGTCCCTATCGCTTGGTATATCCCAGTGCACGCATTTGATTATTCTGTAACTTTTCATTTTATGTGTATTGCACGTGAAAACCTTTGGGCTTCTAAAAGATTAAAAGAAAAATACAATAAAAATATATGTGGCTGGGGGGATTCGATCACAGGAGCTATGTCACAGCAGTGCAAGGCTTTGCCAATGAGCTACAAGTGCTTTCTTGCTGTTCAAAAGCAAATCAAATACTTATAGTGTACACAGGATTGCAAATACTCCATTTGTACATTAACTTTTAAATAAATTTTCTGTACAATTAAATCAGAGTTGTTACATTAGGAGAAGGGTAATCACTCCGTCGGTCGGGATGGACTGGTTGGTAAACCCCGATATAATGTAGATGGTTGGCCGCAGTTCTAATGGGCCGAGCTCCATACGCTGGAAGCAGTCATAGAAAATGATGTCTGTCGAGCTTCCTGAATCGACCAACATCCTCTGAACCTCGTAGCAGTGGACCCGGGCCGTAATCACGAGAGGTTCGTTGTGAGGCAAGGATATACTGTGGAGGTCTTTATCAGTGAAGGTGATGGGCTCGGCGGCCTTGCATTTCTTTCGAGCCTGGTCGCTGGTTCCCTCAATGGGTAGGAGGCGACGAATTTCGCCGGCTCCATGTGCACATCCCGAAGAAATGACCATGATTTGGCCGATCGTTAGTTCGCCGAGATGGGGATGGTTTTCCTGCTCCCGGTCTGCCTATTGCTTTTCTCGCAGGTATTTCGCCAGGTGGCCCGAGCGAATCAGCTCCTCGCTATAGTCACGGAGTTGTTTACAGTTCTCAGTCGGGTGTCCCTACGACCTATGGAAAGCGCAGTACTGGCCTTGTGTCCGTTTGTCCGCTCTGCTGGTGACCGGAGGGAGCTTGAAGAATCGCTTGCCCTTCGCCTCCTCTAACAGCTCGGTTTGAGAAATATTGAGTAGTATACTCCTGGAACTTCGGGGAGTATGGCTTTGGCCGGTCAACCTTCTTCTTCTCTTCCCTGCCCCTCTTCTTTTGGTCGGCCTAGTCGCCCGGGGGTAGGTTTGCGTTAACCGTAAACTCGAGTTGGATTTCCTGCTCGTTCCAAGCTTTTACCTCGGACATGGTCTTAGGTTGTGCTAATGCAAAGGAGCGGAGCCACTACTTGTGCCTAAGACCTGACCCCAGAGCTGTGATGACAGTTTCGTCCCGGTGCTCAGGAACCTCAAGAAGAGCATTGTAGAAGCGAGTGACGTAACCTTTAAAGGATCCCTTGTCCCCGCTCTTTATAGTGAAGAGGTAATCGAAGGTCCGCTTCTGTAATCTGTTCTCGACGAAATGTCCAAGGAACTGGGCGGCCATCTCATTAAAGGTAGAGATAGAACGTGGCGTGAGTCCTCGGAACCAGTCTCGTCAAAGAGGGCCACTTTGGGAGGTTTGTTTCTGGACGAAACGCGGACAACGAGCAGCTCTTTAGTGAAGGGCTTTATGAGCGAGTCGGCAGCATGCCTGCCCCCTCGTTCGATGGATGACCCTTCCGATGTATACCCTTGATTTTCTTTTCGAGGGCGTCGAGACAGTTGTGGTACCGCGAGGATTCGGCGTAGTCAGAGTTATGGCCCTTCCCGCTTGTGGCCTGTACCTGGCTGCGACTCCGGTTCCGTTCTATCAGGTTCCTCAGGTCCCTAGGCGAGGACATTCTTGAGTTTTCGCGACGAGTGCCGCCCGCACGACCACGTCGAGGGAGAGGGTGCCGGCCATGCCTGGGAGCAGGCGAGCAGACCGACACCTCCTCGGGAGGGACGGGAACGCGATGGGCCTCGCGACGGTTGGCTCTTTCACGAGACCTCGGCGTGGAGCCGTGAGGCGCCTAGCGGGTCATTGACTCGGTCTCCGCGGAGGACCTGTGGTCGCCCGAGAAACCAAGACGTTGTTCAGTGGTGCCAGCGTGGGCAGCGTCATCTCCCCATCTGTAGAAGTCGTGATCCCGAGGATAGGGAACGGCGACCTGAAGGGATTGGCCCGCCGTTTAGACGCGGACAAGGGCATCCACTAGGGAAGCGAGCCTGTCGATCCGTGCAGAGAGGGCATGGATAGCGTTAGGGGGAGGAGTGGATCCGTCCGTGCCTCCGTTATGGGGAAGGCAGCGGCTTGTGCTTGGATCGTCGCGGTGCACGCTCGCCATGAGGTCGAGATCGGAAGATCAACTTTCGATTTGTGGAAGAAATATGTTCCCACAGACGGCGCCAACTGATGGAGGTATGGATCTCCTTCAGATGTTGTCTTCCGTCGATCTGTCGCGAGCGTTGATGAAGAGATTGGAATTGAGGGTTGTCTCCTTGAGCGTGTGGATCTCAGTGGGCTTGTTTTAAGACGAAGCCGGGCTATCTGCAAATGAAGTTCCGGGATGGTTGTACCACCACGGACCCTCCGACGATTAAGTTAGCTGAGGTATTTGAGCAGAGTAGCGGCTTATTGGATTGAAATTGCGTTACCTGAGTCGTCTGGGAGAGAAGTTTTTATAGTGGTCGCATGGAGCGAGATGGCGCGAGATATCCGCCGTCAGTTACGCCCCTGGCATTACGCCTGCGTGAATGACGGGATCCCCCGTTAATGACGAGATACGCTTGTTAATGAGGGATACGACGGCGTAGAACGCGGGATCGTGGGGCGGCGGATATCTCGCTTCTGGAGAGATACACGGAGTCGTGGCGGAGGTGCTTGGGCTCTGCGTTCTTGGTTGCTCGGTAGAACTGGGAAGGCTTAGCTCGGCGGGAGGCTCGGAGGAGAGCGGGAGGCTGAGGAAGCTCTGTTCTGTGATAGCTCGGATGCGAGCAGGGAAGGCTGATGAAGCTCAGCGTGTAGGAGGGCTCGAAGGCGAGCCGATGGTTATTCGTAAGGCAAGTATAGGAGCGTTTAGGGATCCATGGAAGGTCGGGTCATGCCTCGGGACGATAGCCCAAGAAATACCTTCAATGCATCGTGTTTGCTCTTGTCCCGTGAGCCCCGGGACACGTCATCTACCACGTGTCATGATCTAGGGAGTTCTCATTTATGAGCATTATCCGTACGGCTCTTGGATTTGTTATATAAAAAAAATTCAACATAAATGGACTTCTTTTATTACCAGATGAGGATGATATGGAGATATATTTGACGCCATCTAAAGCATATATGAGCATGGAAAGAGTGACTCTTCGTATTAATGAGTGAAAGGAAAAAAGCAATGCTTTCATACAGCTAGCATGCCATAAATAATCATCATAATTTTTGAAAGTTTTCCAAACTGAGCAGATTGAATGTATTTGTCATACAATGCAGGAAATGTATAAACAGAAGAAGAAAAAAATCGCACCAAGCGTAAACATTGCACTTTATAAGCACATCCATGTGTTGAAACAGCTTAGCATTCCACATATATCATCATCGTTTTTGAAAGTTTTCCAAACTGAGCAGATTGAATGCATTTGTCATACAATGTATAAACGGAAGAAGAAGAAAATTATATCATATTACTTTTAACTTTTAGCAACTTCCCTTTTAGGGATCATTACCCATTAATGAGACAGATCAAGTAATTATTGGATCCAACGGCTCATATGTTGACATGTGGTAAATAAATTGCAGGCAGAGGAATATTTCCTATTCCTACATGGAGATGCGGGAGCGTCTCTCCCGGGCTCCATATATAAAGGTACTATCATGTCTCCTTTGTTTTTGTTATTGTTGGGATCCCTCCTTTTTTATTCTCCTATATATAGAGGTACCATTTCAATCTTTTATTTTTTTTATTTATTTATATTTTGGTTGAGATCAATATTCCTAGATTTGATAATTTGATTCATTTTTGCATTTTTATATGTATTTTAATTGAGTTCCTCTTTTAATATTGTGGATTAATTGCTTCCTAGAGGTTGTAAGTTATGTGTGTAAAACACGAAAAATTTATTGAATTATTGATTTGTTGATTTCCCATTTTATTTCTTATTTAATGATTTATTTACTGTCGTTTTTTTTATAATTTAGGTTTAGTTTTAGGAATTGATGTTATTATAAAAATAAAAATAGGCTCTAAAAGAAATTTATTCCTATAATTTTTATCAATTTCTCATGGTAAATTTTGAGGCTAAAGATGGGGAAACCCAGTAGCCCCTTTTGTTAGAAACAGAAATTAAATGCAAAATTATTCATCATAAATTTAACAAACATTTAACAAATATACCTCTTAAGCAATTATATTGTACATATACATGTATGAAGTGTTTGGAGATACATTAAAATTCCTTTATTCATTAGATCAGGTGAATAGACATTAAATATTAGCTATTTAAAGTTAAAAATTTAATTCATTTATTTTTACAATCTTTCATTTAATATTCATTGATTTCTTAAAATTGCTATCATATGGTCACTTATTTCTATCAAAATTTTATTACTCAATTTCTAAATAAGCAAAATAATGAGTTTTAATTGGAAAAGATGAAAAGGTAAGAAATTGGTTGAAACTAAAAAAATACGTTAAAATTGAAAATGCAAAAATGCGAAAATAGAGGGGAAGGAATAATCAAAAAATAATTTATCGTTTTGACAATAAAAAGAAATTCAGTATATGAAATCTTAACTATGTTGTTTTAAAGATAGAGAAATTCCTGTGAGCTATTCTTTATTGCAAGTCCTGCTAAAATGTATTTTTCTCGGAAAACAGGGAGAACAAAGAAAATCAATCAAACATTTTTATAAAAAAAATTCCTCTAATTTATTATTTATTCATCAGGAAGGCGGAGAAGAGAATCAACAAAGGAGGAAGATACCAACAAGCAATGGCAAGGGAAAACCTTCATGTTCTAAATGCCCTCGACTCGGCCAAGACGCAATGGTACCACTTCACAGCCATAATTGTCGCGGGCATGGGCTTTTTCACTGACGCCTATGACCTCTTTTGCATCTCTCTCGTCACCAAACTCCTCGGCCGCATTTATTACCATGTTGACGGGTCCCCCGCCCCCGGATCCCTCCCTCCCAACGTTTCCGCTGCTGTCAACGGGGTCGCCTTCTGTGGAACCCTCTCCGGACAGCTATTTTTCGGATGGCTCGGTGACAAGATGGGCCGTAAAAAGGTCTACGGCATGACCCTCATGATCATGGTCCTATGCTCCGTCGCATCAGGCCTATCCTTTGGCCACACCCCTAAGTCTGTGATGATCACTCTCTGTTTCTTCCGCTTCTGGCTTGGTTTCGGTATAGGCGGAGATTATCCTCTATCTGCCACGATCATGTCCGAGTATTCTAACAAGAAGACTCGTGGGGCATTCATCGCCGCGGTTTTCGCGATGCAGGGGTTTGGAATTCTAGCCGGTGGGATAGTAGCTATTATCATGTCGGGGTTGTTCAAGAATGCGTTCCCAGCCCCTTCTTATGCAATCGATCCTCTTGCTTCCACCGTCCCTCAAGCTGATTTTGTCTGGCGCATGATTCTCATGTTTGGTGCGTTGCCTGCTGCGTTGACATATTACTGGCGGTTGAAGATGCCCGAGACAGCACGCTATACGGCTCTCGTAGCGAAAAATGCCCAGCAGGCCGCCGCCGACATGTCAAAAGTGTTACAGGTAGAGAACGATTTTTGATCTCATATTTGTAGTTTTTTTTTGCATGCATAGGCATTTCTGTACATAAGTTTGATCTCATATATATATTCGAACACAGACAGAGATCAAGGTCGAGCAAGCCAAGGTCGAGGTGCAGACCCAAAGTAACTCTTTTGGCCTCTTCTCGAAAGAATTCTGCCACCGTCACGGCCTCCACCTCATTGGAACTGCAACAACATGGTTCCTCCTCGACATCGCGTTCTATAGCCAAAACCTCTTCCAAAAGGACATCTTCTCCGCAATCGGATGGATCCCTAAACCCGCCACCATGAACGCACTCGAAGAGGTGTTCCGTATCTCTCGTGCTCAAACCCTCCTCGCTCTTTGCGGAACGGTGCCAGGCTACTGGGCCACCGTCGGACTCATCGACAGGATCGGCAGGTTCACCATTCAAATCCTCGGGTTCTTGATGATGACAGTATTCATGCTTGGCCTTGCCATCCCTTACAAACACTGGACTA
The DNA here is from genome assembly GCA_030015575.1 of Agapanthus africanus. NCBI lineage: Eukaryota > Viridiplantae > Streptophyta > Magnoliopsida > Asparagales > Amaryllidaceae > Agapanthus > Agapanthus africanus. The sequence goes on from CM057337.1 coordinate 946,196,478, forward strand.
CCCCTGGGAACCATATAGGGTTCATCGTGATGTATGGGTTCACCTTCTTCTTCGCAAATTTCGGGCCCAATAGCACTACATTCATCGTACCTGCTGAGATCTTCCCTGCAAGGCTAAGGTCGACGTGCCATGGGATATCGGCAGCTTCAGGAAAGCTTGGAGCTATCGTTGGGTCGTTTGGTTTTCTGTATCTGGCGCAGAATCAGGATCCTGCAAAAGTCGATCACGGATATCATACTGGGATTGGTGTTAGGAACTCTCTGTTCTTGCTTGCTGGGTGCAACATGTTGGGATTGCTCTTTACTTTCTTGGTGCCGGAATCAAAGGGGAAATCGCTTGAGGAGATGTCGGGAGAGAATGTGGACGAAGAGAACTAGGATGAATAAGTGAATGGTTGTTTGTGGGTTTAGCTTAATTACTTTGTTTATGTGGATGAAGAGAACTAGGAAGAATAAGTGTAAGGTTGTTTGTGGATTTAGCTTAATTATTTTGTTTATGATATAGAATTGATGATTCCTTGTTCTTCATGTGTGATCAGTGTTGTGAATGATGTCTTGTATAACGAAATTGTTCGAAAATTCAGAGAAGAGCCAGATATCTGAAGCAATGAGCTTCAGACGTCTGATAATAAGGTATAAGAATTCCAGAGGAGGCCCAGACGTCCGAGCAAAGAGCTTCAGATGTCTGGGCAAAGAGCTTCAGACGTCTGGATATACTCTGGTCAGATACTTGGTGAAGGACAGACGTCCGACCCTTATGGGTTAGAAGTATAGGCATGCTCTTCTTGACATACAGATTCTAACCCATAGAGGTTCAGACATCGCTCGTTGAGATAAGAGCAAATTCCAGATTCGAGATTTATCTCGAAAATTTAGTTTCTTGTGGCAGTTTCATAATTATAGGGGTCTTATTGTAACTCAAATTTGTATGAACTATTTATAGGATTTTAGGGTTAAAGTTTTAGGTGAGATTGTTTTGATCGTAAAGTTTTAAAGGGAAACAATGGCTTCATAAGGGATCAAGCCGATCAACTAAGGAAAACTTGTAGAGAGAGAGGAAGACCTCGTTGGAGATCATAAGGAGAGGATTAATTGTAATTTTCTGTAAGGTTTTCTTTTTCTTTTAAATTTCTAATAAAGGTTCACCCCTTTTCTCCCAAATCTCTTCTTGTGTTATTATTATATTTGTACAATTTTTGTTATTTGTTTTAAAATTATCTACGTTTAGATCTATAAGGGTTGGTTGTCGACGCATCCGTTGCGCCCTCGATTCCCAACAACTGGTATCAGAACTACGTTCTATAGTTTTGCAATTTAAGTTGACGGTGGATAACGACGCTTTTGTCCGCTCTCCATGTTCTTAGACTTTGATTTTATTAATGGTAGTTCATAAGGATCCAAGGGAAATGTTTTTTTTGGAATTAAAGATGACGAATAACAAAGTTAATAGCATTAAGTTTGGAGTGGAGCAATTCAACTGAAAGGGGAACTTTTCGATATAGCACAGAAGGGTTAAGAAACTTCTTGTAAAAGGTCTTTCAAAGGTTTTTGGCGGTAATAAAACTACCGACATGACGGATGTTACAGGGGAGGACATAGATCAGAAGGCACAATGCACGATAAGCTTTGTCTGGCGAAGAATGTGATGTATAACGTCATATCAGAAACTTCTGCGGCAAATTTATGGTTGAAGCTGGAGAGCTTGTATATGATAAAGTATTTTTCTAACAAGTTATACCTAAAAAGCAACTCTACGGTTTACGTAAGAAAGAAGGGACTCCGAATCACGACCACTTAAACAGTTTCAACAAGATGGTAAGCGTTCTTCTATACCTTGAATTCAGGTTAGAGGAGGAGGACCAACCGCTTTTGTTCCTATCTTCGCTTCAAAATTCGTATGAACACTTGGTGACAACGGTCCTTTATGGGAAGGTATCACGATTCGGAAATGGCATGTGACCGGCACTTAAATCATGTGATATCATTCTAATGTCATCGCGACACAAGTAAGCCAAAAACCAAGATCTAAAACCTTTTTTAAAAAAATTATGAAGGTGAAGTTTTCGAAAGGGTTTATTGTAACAACTCCATTTTTAGTGTACAAAAATTTGTTTAAAAGTTAATATATACTTGGGGTATTTGCATTTCCTGTGAGTACTATAAGTACTTGTTGTGCTTTTTAATAGCAAGAAGGAGCTTGTAGCTTATTGGTAAGACCTTGCACTGCTGAACCAGAGTACCTGAGTTCAAATTCCATCACCCACATTATTTTTATATTAATTTCTTTTAATATTTTTTAGAATCCCAAGAGTCTACACGTGTTAAACCCGTAAAATCAAAGGTCACACTAAAAACAAACTACCCCGCTGTGCAAACCAACCGACGAGAGACCCACGGCGATGATCCCCGGCCCGACTCGCCGTGACTCGGTCGGCGGCGCGGCTGGATCGGCCAGCCAGGCCGGTTTAACTGAGTTGGATCGGCCGATTCCCTTCTTGGACCCCCTGTCTTTTTTCCTTCTTGTAACTCCTGTATAGTTTAATTTACATGCACAGTAACAGAGTCTTTAAAAATCCAATTAAAACCTTTTTTAATACAAATTTAATACATTTTTTTCATAACCTTTCACCTATCCTAACCCTAATCTTTTCCTATAAATACCACTAAACACCCCCCCTCACTTCCAAATTCTGTCCAAAACTCTCAAGAAAACTCTCTAGAATTTTGTGTACAAGTGAAGTTAGCGATGGGCGAAGCTCCGGCAATTTTCCGATGACGACTCTAGGAGCTCCCGGCGACGAAACGACGCACCGGCAAATCCTAATTCCTCCTCTTTCACTTCTCTAACCTAACAAAAAGTAAGTCCCACCTTTCCCTTCTCTATTCTATTCTTAAAAACATGTATTTCTAAAATCCGACGGAAGCGGAGTTAATCCGATTTCAGATTCGGTTTTTCTTAAAATTCCACCTTTTTATTAAATACAAACATACCAAATCCTCACATATTGACTATTAAATATTAACAAAACATCATGAACAAGTTTCATAGCAAAATATTTCATATTGCAATTTTTATCGTACTTTTTCAGTAAAATACCATGCAGTTTAGTTTCGACATTAAACATCATATTTCTTGCGATACCTTTAAATAGATCACGAGGTAGTGACCTACCTCTTCACAACACTCATATGAAATATAGCATGATACCTTTCGGGAACATAGAATACGAGAATATGCATTTACAATTAAATACCTTTTACTATTAAAACCGTTTTCTACAAGATTGCGTATTTTTACAAATTTTTGCAAAGCGCCGCTACAACTCATTTTGGGGAACCCATCTAGGATGGTGCGGATTATCATCCATCTTTGGGTTTAGTAGTGCGGGATACAGACCTCCGTAAGGAGCATTCGGTCTCGAAAGATTTAAAAATACAAATATCTTAAGAAAAATGAAATTTCTAGAAAAATAATAAATTAAAATTATTTTATATAAATAAATATATATATGTATCAACAAAATATCTATTTTTGATATAATATAAATATTCCAACTTTTCTATATCAAAAGAATCACTTTACATGAAAATACCATGAAATTCCATATATACAAGTTCAATACTTTACAACTAAATACCATGCATTATGAAAAATAGGTTTATCTCACTAGAAATGTCACATATATAAAATATACATCTATGATAACTCTAAAAACGATAATAAAATACTTGAGGTGTATTTTGAAAATTACACAAAATTATTTTTACATAAAACCCCCTCAAGTTTTATAAATTACAATGAGGATCCTAGTAAATATAGGTTTAAGCGGGACCAGTCTCTTGAGCTTCAGGGAGCCGGAGATATGGGTGCTTGCCTATTTAAGGTACACAACTTAACAAACGGTGTTATCAACACGTTAATCGTCTTTGAAAAAGACACAAATCCTGTCGCCCATGTGCAGCGGTTACTGATAACATCAAAATCTAATTCAGGATTTCAATTTCTTTTCTAATTGTTCTGACTCTGACTAAGTCTCATTATAATAATCTGACTTGAATATGATTCAAGTACAATTTACAATACTACAATTCAATATGAATCCATGAATCCATATATTCAATTTATTCAATCTGTATTGACTGAACCGAACCATGGATATACTTCCATTTACATGATTCTCCAGTTATATCCATTTACTGATATCATGGTTTCGGCAAGTCATACATCTGTACAATCTATAATACAAAACAATACAGTACAGTACAAACGATACAAATAAGATATTGCGGGGTTTAAGGGGTAGATTGGTACGGAAGGTGTTAGAAGTGGCACGAGACTGCAATATTTAAGACACCTAACCTGTATTCCGTTGCTGTTGTACCGTGGCATAAACGGTTCCTTGTATATTTCGTTCACCTTAGTCTCTGGTCTACTGAGACTCCTCTCGTATACACTGGTATTCTTCTGTACCAAGCTACAAACAACAGCGTTAACACTAAATACAACTTTAAAAGTCACACACTCTCTCTGTATTCTACTTCTCCTCTATCTTTAGGACTTACCGAGTGATTTGTTCGCTGGCAATATTCTCTTTCTTCTTCTTTGAATGTCGTCAGGTGATTCGGATTTTCCAAAGATCGAGCCTAGCACTGAAGACTTGGACCAGTTTATTGAAGACCCTGAGCTATAGTTACACTTGTACCTTTCCTTTACATTCTGTATTTTCCATTTCTGTTATGCAACTGTTTAGGCATTGCTTTCATGCAGATGTATTTACTTTTCCATGTACTGTAAAAGAATGTTAATAAATAAAGTTGTTGTTTCATTACATTTGTCTCTTGTGTATATTTCTTTTATATTACTTAGTTACGCTTAGCGTATTTACTTCTGAGTAAATATGTAGCGGCCTCGTCGTGCCCTCTGCCCGTACACCGGGAAACAGAGCGTGACAGGTTTTGTTGGTGGCCCATGCAGGTCAGAGCTGTATGGATCCCTACCATGCAGTTCAGTTCTGCGTGGACAACTTAAGCAATATAACACAAGAACCAGCAACTAAAATATTCTTTACAATTCATATTCCTTGAATCTATCATTTACTTTGAATCTGTCCTAACCCAAATTTTTCTTCAAGGTTATGGATTCCCCGAACAATACCAGCACCAATGTCAATAACACACCTCCACCACTACCACTCACACCTGCCGTCCTTGCTCCAATCAACGAGCAAACAATTCTTCTTGAGGCAATCCGCATCATCCTAGAAGGACAACAGCAGCAGACTGCTCTTTTGATGAACCGTCCCGAGGCAGAAGCACCTGGGGTGAAGCAATTCAGGGTTTTGCACCCCAAACATTTCTCAGGAAAAGAGATCCCACTGGAAGCTGTGGAATGGGTTCAGAGTATCGAAGACGATCTGGCAGCAGCACAAGTGCCAGTGATAACTTGGGTCCGTGTTGCGAAACTGCAGCTCACGGACAATGCAAGAATCTGGTGGAAGGCGGAAGAAAGCCGTCTTGAACAACCCATCGAATGGAAAACTTTCCGAGACATGTTCGACGTAAGTTACTTCCCTAAGACTGCCAGGTTCGACATGGAACAACAGTTCATCTATCTGCAACAAGGTTCGCTGTGGACCAAGTCAGTAGATGAGTATGACGCTGAGTTCACCATGCTCAGTCGGTAAGATATGTCTCAATAATTCAATTTTTCAATAAATCACATACTACACAGCTAACACAATACTTTAACAGATTTGCGGCACACCTGATACCGACGGATAAGATCAGAGCCCGTCGATTTCAACAAGGTTTAGATTCGGAGATCCAGGCTGCACTACCCACAAGAGATTTTCCGACTCATGAATCGGCTCTGAAAGCTGCCTGCCGTTATGAGGCAGTGGTAAAGATGAGGGGCAGACCTCAATCTGCTGGAGTTAAGCGCCTTGCCAACCAGACAGCAGGAGGAGCCTCATCAAGGCCACCTTTTGTGCCAAGGAGACCGGGAGTACCAATCAATAGGCCCAGCCCAGCCTTTTGTTCCTACTGCAAGAGAGTTGGACATATGATGAAAGACAGCCAGCGAGCCAAACGTTTTTGCTTAGTTTGCGGCTCAGCTACTCATGATATTGGGTCTTGTCCCCAAAGATAAAACCCAATTGCTGCACCCAAGCCAGCAATCACTTACCAGCAGAGACCAACCCTTCAAGCACCCGCTCCGAGACATGCACTACCTGCTCTACCATCTAGAGGACCACCGACTGCACCTCCTCGCCAGTTCCATCAAGCTCAACGGAACGTTCCGAGGAATGCTCCTCAGACCAGGAGGAATGCTGTCACGACCCGAAATATTAGCTCGTGACCGGCACTTAAATCACGCAACGTCTAAAGGCGTAACATAACTCAAATAAGCCGAAAACCCAGCAATCTAAACCTTTTTTAGAAAATATAAGAGGTGAAGTTTTTAAATAAAGGTATGATGAAAAACGAATCATTTTCTTAAATGCATAAATAGTGGGACATGAAAATGCAAGTGGGTTTAGTAGTTGAAAAACATGTTCGTCTTTTGAAATTTGGGCAGCACCTCCTTTGTATTTTTTGATCCAAAACCACAATACATGATAATAATAAAAGGCATCTCCAAGCGGGAGCTAGCTCTGCGCCAAATGGCGGATCTACAACCACGCAAAGTGTAAATATAAGTATACGACACCCAATGACGAAGTTCACCACAAAAGATAAAGAAGTAAGCAAGACATCAACACCACAAGTAGCGGAAAACACCTCGCTCTAAGTCTCACAACCACAAGTCTCACTAAGTTTCATTACTTATACAAATACTAGTTTGATTGATGGAGTTGACTAGATACAATATGAAAAATAAATACAAGAGGGGTACGATCCAATATGTACCACCTACCAAAGCAATCACCCGAAAGCTACTGCGTGCCAACGATGCCGCTACCGATCCAAGCGGTCAACCTGCAAGAACTGTGGCACAACGGGGGTGAGTTGCCAACTCGTGAGTAGAAAAACATCAGCAAGTAGAAATCGAATAAAATAACGCTTTCCTAGGTCAACTATATCATAAAGGTAATACTATGATATCTAGGGTGACCGTATCTGTATATGTGCCAGTACTATAAGTAAATGCCTATCAGCATGTAGATATCATCCAACAATATAATTAATGTATGTACGCATGCGGATCTCGTCCAACCATATGATCAATGTATGTATGCAAGTGGATCTCATCCACGTGTCAACCAATGACACAATAACATCATGCATGTAAATATCATAAAAGCATATGCATGAAAATATGAGAATATAAATCAACGTGTGTCCCTCGCGACACAACAAATCATGGAACCTGAGTGTCCAGCATCGACACTCGAAATATCATGAAACCCGTGCCCAGCATCGGCACGTAAATCCTTATATCTCTCGGGCTCCGTCAGTCCGGATCGGCCCATGGGCTCCGTCAGTCCGGATCGGCCCGTATCATCTCTCGACTCCAGTCGGTATCCTCCGGATAGCCGCCGGGTCCAACCAATCACCGGTAGGTAGTAGTCCCTCTGCCAGGCTCACCGTCTACTGCACAGCAAATCCGTTCTCGCCCCGGGGTACCATACCGGGTCCACTAAGTACCCGCAATTGGCCTCATCCAACTCCTAGAATCGGGTTTCACATGTCACACGTCTCAGAACCGAGAAAACGCATGGTGGACACACTGAAATATCATATCAAGAGAAACCGGGTTTTTAAAACAGTACATACTTTCGTTTGAAATAGCCACGGTTCTCAAATCCAGAAATCTCATGAAAACAGCATATCTCAATGCGTAAAAGCGTAAAGCATGATGTATGCGACATATAACAGAAATTTAAGCATATCCGTATATCATGCAACATGGAACAGTAATATGCACATATTGAGGGAAAACCGCTCTTTTAAATGAATCCAGTTTAAAAATATATCCTGCGTTTCCAAATTCTCCAAAGTCTAATGCAACATCGTATAAATGTGCATATGCAACTATAGGAAGTAAATTATCCAAGGAATCATATCATGATGCAGCAATCCTACTGTGTAGTGACATGGCAATTATCGATGATAAAGTGTGTGATCCGGCCAATTTGTGTACGTGTAATATACGCATCATCGATAATGGTGCAGGTGTACTAGCACAGGTATATGTAATGCAATAAGAATAACATAAATGCAGCATAATGTAAAACATCTGCTAAAAGCTATAACATATACATATCTACATGATCGAGTCGGTGAATCTATCAATCGGCATCCAGCCTCACAACATCACGTACGGTATAATCCATCGTACGACATCCTCTAGTCAAGGGTGTGGATCAAACCTCAAGTCAAACTCATCACATACGGAAAATCATCGTACGGCGGCATTAAACCATCAGGGATCCTATCAACCTATATGACAATGAGGCTACGGACCTAACGTCTTCTACGGCATATCACTCAAGATTCACAACATAAATATACATATATATACCTATATCCCAGGACACATCCATAACCATCTCATATATGGGGACCGGAAAAGGTATAAATCATCTAATATCGACTCGCATACGTATATCGTCACATCAATCAAGTCATCATATCACATTGTATATTCCTTTCATCACATTTATATTCCACATCAAGTCATGTTACATATACATTCTATCCCATACATCAATGTCATGATACTCTAAAATTCATACTATTCTAGTATAACTACAATCTATAAGTCATGATTCACATTCACTTTTTATATCCTTATAGCTTTCATCTCATATCTTCATATGTATATATTCAATCATTCATCTTCAACTATCTTTTTAACCATATTCCTAGTTTTCAAATCTAGGTTTCTACAACTGTACCCTATAGATCGGTTTCCATCAAAAACTTGCGGGGGTGCTATACGCCATCCACCCGACTTCCCCCGTAGATATAGATCTACTCACCTTGATCCTCGCTTGCTAGAGTCGATGACGCCACGCTCTCCTCGTCGTCTCAAATTCCACGTGGGGTACTTACAACTAATACACAATCGCAGATGCATATTAAAATCAAGGCGGAAAACCAAAACGGCACACGTTTCGCTCATAGGTTAAAACCTATAACCTTGCATGTAAAAGACGACCAATAGCCTTAGCCGTTGACGTTCAAACGCCACACGACGGATTTAAAATATCAAATACCAAAACTCAAGATAAACGAAGTTGCAAAACAATGCAGCAACTCAAGAAAATAACTCCAGATTTTACCCTAGGTGAAACTAGCCAATTTTGCACATGTTAAGGGCCTAGTTTACTAGAGAATAAGACATGGACCAAACACGAATGAAATCCACCCTACCCTGGCCGCAATTTGCGGCCAGGAGGAATAAAACTGCGGCTTGGAAGTGGAGTTAGGGTCCAGAATTTTGGGTATAGGTTCTAGGTTGCCTGCTTGTGTCTCTGTATTTGCAAAATAATTCCTAGTGTCCCCGGGTGTTGGCAGATATCAATATACCATCACAAATTTCCAGAAATTCAATGTCGGGGTTTCTAAATTCTGGGGTTTGGGGTTTACTCTATAGTTCCAGTCCAATATACATTCCCTACAGGGGTTTAAGGTCACAACTAACCTCAATTACACCTTTGGATTCAAATCAAAGTCTAACCCTTTCTAGGAATTTTCAAAGTTCACTAAACCGTATTAAAACACTTCTACACTTGTATGGGTGCTAAAGAAATTGAAATACAATACTAATGGTGCAGAAATTATCTCATTTGGAAACTCAAGAAAATTCTTTAATTGCCCCAAGTGTCCAAAATCCTTGCATTCTTGGTCCAAAGTGTTTGTTGTGAGCTTATGCATGTTTTTAGTGAAGTGAAGATGGAGTTTTGAGGTGTTTTTAGTGATGAAGTGAGGAGGTAGAGGGGAGAGGGAGAGAGGGCAGCAGCCATGGTGAGATGAGGGAGTGAGAAAGATGAAGAAATGAAGAGGGAACAAAAGGGACCTAAGGTCAAAGACCCCTCACCTCTCTCTCCTTTCTCTCTCATGTCCATACTCCATTTTTTTATCCATTTCTTTTCTTTTCTTTTCCTTTATCGGTAACCCTTCTCAAATCTTTTATTTCAGTCTTACTATCTATCTAAACCTAAAACATATCCCACATACTTTAGGTACAATCGTAGTAGCCTCACTTCCAGCACTAGCACTTTTCGATACTGGAGCATCTCACTGCTTTATGTCGCAACGGTTCGTCCGAACTCATGCGATTCCAGTCACACCGCTTGTATCCAGTTGGAATGTCAGTTTAGGAAATGACGTTCTAAAGGCAACAATGGGATACAGTTTGTGTCCAATAGTCATCTGCAGCAGAGAATTCTATGCTGACTTCAATGTGCTGGACATACCAAACTTCGATGTGGTTCTAAGTATGGATTGGCTCGGAACCTTCTATGCTACCATCGACTGTCGTCAAAGGAGGGTAGTATTCAAGATTCCAGACCATCCGGTCTTAGATTTCAAAAGTGGAGACCGTACCCTGGAGCCAAGTAATTACAAGGCGAACCTGAAGAAGGCGGTAATTGCAGCAACTCAAGTAGAGGAAGAATCAAAGCCAGATTTGGTTCGAGAGTTCGACGATATCTTTCCTGACGATAAATCAGGTTTGCCTCCCGATCGAGCTCTTGAATTCAGCATTGATTTAGTACTAGGAGCACAACCGCTGATCAAAGCACCTTATCGATTAAGTCTGGAAGGTTTGAAGGAAGTCCGAACTCAGTTGGACGAATTATTGGCGAAAGGATGGATTCGTCCCAGCACGTCAAGTTAGGGATCGCCAGTATTACTTGTGAAGAAGAAGGAAGGTTCATACAGAATATGCATCGATTATAGAGCCTTGAATGAAGTAACGATAAAGAAAAAGTATCCGCTACCGCGTATCGACGATTTATTCGATCAGCTAAGTGGATCTTGTATTTTCTCCAGGTTAGATCTTCGTTCAGGTTATCATCAAGTGAAGGTCAAGGAAGCTGTTATTCATAAAACGGCTTTCAGAACTCGCTATGGTCATTACGAATTTCTAGTGATGCCATTTGAAGTGACCAACGCACCAGCAAGATTCATGAACCTGATGAATCAAGTTTTCTGGGAGTACTTAGACAGGTTTGTTGTCATCTTCATCGACGACATCCTGGTGTATTCTAAGAGTCGGAAAGAGCATCCCGAACACCTACGAATTGTCCTGGAAACTCTACGACAACATCAATTATACGCTAAGTACAGCAAGTGCGAGTTTTGGCTAAATCGAGTTGGTTTTCTTGGACATATCGTATAAGGCGAAGGAATCTCTGTTGATCCAGCGAAAGTTTCAGCAGTAAGCGAATGGCCGACACCAAAGTCAGTGAAGGACATTCGAAGTTTCTTGGGTTTAGCTGGATATTATAGAAGGTTCATTGAAGGCTTTTCAAAGATAGCGACACCTCTGACCAAGCTCACACGTAAAGATGAAGAATTCGTGTGGTCAGAAGCATGCGATCAGGCTTTCGTAGAACTCAAGTCAAGGTTGACATCAGCACCTATTCTCATTATACCGGACCAATCTGGAGGATTTGAAGTGCATTGTAATGCATTCGGTAAGGGATTAGGATGTGTTCTACATCAGCACGGTAAGGTTGTGGCTTATGCTTCAAGACAGCTGAAGCTCATGAGCGCAATTATCCGACGCATGATTTGGAGTTGGCAGTCGTAATCTTTGCTCTCAAGATTTGGCGCCATTATCTTCTTGGTGAACGAGTGAACATATACACAGATCACAAGAGTCTGAAATATGTGTTTACTCAAAAGGAGCTTAATATGCGGCAGAGATGATGGTTAGAACTCATAGCAGACTTTGACATCAACCTGCAATATCACCCAGGAAAGGTGAATGTGGTACCTGATGCCCTTAGTCGTCAACCATTAGAAATGCATCTCACCGCTCAGTGGAAGCTACAACAAGACTTGCATCAGATGGAGATTGAAGTAGTCATGCCAGGTAACGCTTCAAGTTTGATGAATTTATAAGTTCAATCTACAATTGTCAATCAGATCAAAGCAGCTCAAGTAAGTGATGCTAAGTTGCAAAAGATCAGAGAACAAGTAGAGAATGGACTCAGAACAGACTTCATCATCCATAAAGATAGATTTTTGAGGTACGACAGCAGATTATATGTACCAAAAGGTTCTGTTCGGAAAGAGTTAATGAAAGAAGCTCATAGCTCTCCCTACTCAGTACACCCTGGAGGTACAAAGATGTACAAAGATCTACGTCATAATTACTGTGGCATGGAATGAAGCATAAAGTAGCCAGAAGCGTCGCAAAGTGCTTGGTGTGTGAGCACGTAAAGGCTGAACATCACAGGACAGCTGGATTACTTCAACCGTTACCAATCCCAGAATGGAAGTGGCAACATATCACGATGGATTTTGTGACTGCACTTTCTCGCAACACAAAGGGTAACGATGCGATATGGGTTATTGTGGATCGACTCACAAAGTCGGCTCATTTCATCCCATTTCGAGTTGGCCAATCAACTGAGACACTAGCAAAGAAGTACATGGAGGTAAGAATCTACTTAAGATTTAAAACTCTTCATAACGTACTATCTCTGATACCCATGAACTCATATAGGAAATTGTGAGACTTCATGGAGTACCGGTCTGCATTGTCTCCGATCGTGACACCAGGTTCCGATCGCAATTTTGGTAGAGTCTGCAAGCAAGCTTGGGAACAAGTCTGAATTTCAGCACGACTTATCATCCACAAACTAATGGTCAGTCTGAGTGAACTATTCAGATCTTGGAAGATATGCTCAGAGCATGTATGTTGGACTTCGGAGGATCGTGGGAAGATCACCTACATCTTGTGGAGTTTTCATACAACAACAGCTACCCAGCAAGCATTGGAATGACACCTTTTGCAGCGCTCTATTGAAGGAAGTGTCGATCGCCATTAAGTTGGGATGACATCGGAGATAGAGAACACCTTGGACCTGAATTGATAGTAGCAACTGTTGATGTGGTTCGTACAATCAAAGAAAAGATGCGCATAGCCCAAGATCGACAGAAGCACCGGGCTGATGCAAAGCGACGTCACTTGGAGTTCCAGCCAGGAGATCACGTATTCTTAAAGATATCTCCAAACCGCGGAATGATCCGATTTGGAAGACGGGGTAAGCTAAGTCCAAGATACATTGGACCGTTCGACATATTCGAACGAGTCGGTGAAGTGGCATACCGCTTTGCACTTCCACCCTCATTGGAAGGAGTGCATAATGTGTTCCACATATCCTAACTCAAAAGGTATGTGAGTGACCCCAGCCACATTCTCGATCATTCTGAGCTCACCGTACAGCCCGACTTATCTTCCGAGCAACAACCTGTGGAGATCCTGAACAGAAAAGTGAAGTCACTTCAAAACAAGGAAGTCAACTTGGTTCGAGTGATGTGGAGAAAAGCCACTCTAGGAGAATCAACTTGGGAAAAGGGAATATGAGATGCGTACAAAATATCCTCACCTCTTTGTAAACTAGTTCTTAAAATAAAGTTTGTAAATTTCGAGGACGAAATTTTTGTAAGGAGGGTAGACTGTAACAACTCCATTTTTAGTGTACAAAAATTTGCTTAAAAGTTAATGTATACTTGGAGTATTTGCATTTCCTGTGAGTGCTATAAGTAATTGTTTTGCTTCTTAATAGCAAGAAGGAGCTTGTAGCTCACCGATAAGACCTTGCATTGCTGAACCAAAACATCTGAGTTTAAATCTCATCACCAACATTATTTTTATATTGATTTCTTTTAATATTTTTTAGAATCCCAAGAGTCTACACGTATTAAAGCCGTAAAACCAAAGGTCACACTAAAAACAAACTACCCCACTGTGCAAACCAACCGACGAGAGACCCACGACGACGATCCCCAACCCGACTCGCCGAGACTCGGCCGGCGGCACGGCTGGATCGGCCGGCCACGACGGCCTAACTGAGTCGGATCGGCCGATTCCCTTCTTGGACCCCCTGTTTTTTTGCCTTCTTGTAACTCCTGTATAGTTTAATTTACCTGCACAGTAACAGAGTCTTTAAAAATCCAATTAAAATCTTTTTTAATACAAATTTAATACATTTTTCTTTCACAACCTTTCACCTACCCTAATCCTAATCTTTTCCTATAAATACCCCCCCTAAACACCCCCCCCCCCTCACTTCCAAATTCTGTCTAAAACTCTCAAGAAAACTCTCTAGAATTTTGTGTACAAGTGAAGTTAGCGAAAAGCGAAGCTCCAGCAATTTTCCGACGACGACGACTCTCGGAGCTCCCGGCGATGACACGACGCACCGGCAAATCCTACTTCCTCCTCTTCCTCTTCTCTAACCTAACAATAAGTAAGTCCCACCTTTCCCTTCTCTATTATATTCTTTAAAACACGTATTTCTAAAATCCGACGGAAGCGGAGTTAATCCGACTTCCGATTCGGTTTTTCTTAAAATTCAACATTTTTCTTAAATAAAAACATACCAAATTCTCACATCTTGACTATTAAATATTAACAAAACATCATGAACAAGTTTCATAGCAAAATATTTCATATTGCAATTTTTATCGTACTTTTTCAGTAAAATACCATGTAGTTTAGTTTCGACATTAAACATCATATTTCTTGCTATACCTTTAAATAGATCACGAGGTAACGACCTACCTCTTCACAACACTCATATGCAACATAGCACGATACCTTTCGGGAACATAGAATACGAGAATACGAATTTACAATTAAATACCTTTTACTATTAAAACCGTTTTCTACAAGATTACGTATTTTTATAAATCTTTGCAAAGCGCCGCTACAACCCATTTTAGGGAACCTGTCTGGGATGGTGTGGATTATCGCACATCCCTGGGTTTAGTAGTGCGAGATACAGTCCTCCGCAGGGAGCATTCGGTCTCGAAAGATTTAAAAATACAAATATCTTCAGAAAAATGAGATTTCTAGAAAAATAATAAATTAAAATTATTTTATATAAATAAATATATATATGTATCATCAAAATATCTATTTTTGATATAATATAAATATTCCAACTTTTCTATATTAAAAGAATCACTTTACATGAAAATATGAAATTCCATACAAGTTCAATACTTTACAACTAAATACCATGTATTATGAAAAATAGGTTTATCTCACTAGAAATGTCACTTATATAAAATCTATATCTATGAAAACTTTAAAGACGATAATAAAATACTTGAGGTGTATTTTGAAAATTATACAAAATTATTTTTATATTAAACCCCCTCAAGTTTTATAAATTACAATAAGGACCCTAATAAATATAGGTTTAAGCGGGACCAGTCTCTTGAGCCTCAGGGAGCTGGAGATATGGGTGCTTGCCTATTTAAGGTAGACAACTTAACAAACAGTGTTATCAACACGGTAATCGTCTTTGAAAAAGATACAAATCCTGCCGCTCATGTGCAGCGGTTACCGATAATATCAAAACCTAATTCAGAATTTCAATTTCTTTTCTAATTGTTCTGACTCAGACCGAGTCTCATTATAATAATCTGACTTGAATATGATTCAAGTACATTCTACAATACTACAATTCAATATGAATCCATGAATCCATATATTCAATTTATTCAATCTGTATTGACTGAACCGAACCATGGATATACTTCCATTTACATGATTCTCCAGTTACATCCATTTACTGATATCATGGTTTCGGCAAGTCATACATATGTATAATCTATAATACAAAACAATACAATATAATACAAATAATACAAATAAGACATCGCAGGGTTTAAGGGGTAGATTGGTACGAAAGGTGTTAGAAGTGGCACGAGACTGCTAGATTTAAGACACCTAACCTGTATTTCGTAGCTGTTGTACAGTAGGATAAATGGTTCCTTGTACATTCCGTTCACTTTAGTCTCTGGTCTATTGAGACTCCACTCGTATACACTGGCATCCATCTGTACCAAGCTAAAAACAACAACGTTAACACTAAATACAACTTTAAAAGTCATACTCTCTCTGTCTATTCTACTTCTTCATTATCTTTAGGACTTACCGAGCGATTTATTCGCTAACGACATTCTTTTTCTTCTTTTTTGAATGTCGTCAGGTGATTCGGACTTTCCAGAGATCGAGCCTAGCATTGAAGACTTAGACCAGTTTATTGAAGACCCCGAGCTGTAGTTATACTTGTATATTTCCTTTACATTCTGTATTTTCCATTTCTGTTATCCCACTGTTTAGGCATTGCTTTCATGCAGATGTATTTACTTTTCCATGTACTGTAAAAGAATGTTAATAAATAAAGTTGTTGTCTTATTACATTTGTCTCTTGTGTATATTTCTTTTATATTGCTTAATTACGCTTAGCGTATTTACTTCTGAGTAAATACGTAGCGGTCTCATCGCGCCCTCTGCCCGTACACCGGGAAGCGGGGCGTGACATTTATAAACATAAAATCTTGTTTTTTTCGAAAGATATTTTGTGTTAAAAGTTTAAGTAAATTTTGTTTACAAAGTTTGAAATTTTTTTCGAGTTTTAAAATTTGGGTAGCACCTCCTTTGTAAATTTTGAGTAAAACAAGTACAATGATATAATATATATAAAAGTACCCCCAATCAGGAGCTAGCTCATGCCCAACGGAGGAGTCACAACCATGCAGTTTATATACGACGTCCAGGGCAAAGAATAATTCAAGTAATAAGCAATAATTACTATAAAAAAATCATCAAGTCGACTCAAATCAATTCCGACATCTAAAAAATAATAATGAGCATCGAGTCAATCTAATACCACGAATATACAAGTTTCGGTTGATGGAGTGACACTAGATACAAGCAATTATAAACAAAAAAGACGGTTACTTTACTTCGTTACCCACCTAACATAACAACACGTAACCCCAAAAATTATGCTGACGATCCGCTAAGTATCCATGCGGTCTGTCCTGCAAGAAACTATGGCACAATGGAGTAAGTTGCCAACTCATGAATAGAAATAATCATCAAAAGATATGTACATCATATGCATTATATATCAATAAAACGCATCATAATCAGATCGCGCAAATAGAAACACATCACCAATAATATCATCATAAAACCGTGTCAATCATCGACACGTAATTCTCATTGTGTTTCCTTAGGCATTATCCCTTGGATCTGTCTTCTTATCAATAGAATCCCTGGCAAAATCCATCGTGTCTATAATCTCGCACCGGTCGGAATTCTTCGGATATCCGCCGTGTCCAATATTATCTGTCACGCCCTACTTCCCAGAGTACGGGTAAGGAGACGCGACGAGGCCCGCGACATATTTACTCAGAAGTAAACACGCTAAGCGTAAATAAGCAATATAATAAATGTACATAAGAAATGACAAAAGATATAAATCAATAGCAACTTTTTATTGATTAAACATTCTTTACAATACAATGCTGAAAAGTAAATACAAGACTGGAAAGCAATGCCTAAATAATGGCATGAACTGAAAGTAAAAGTATATACAAGTGAACTAGAGCTCTGTATCTTCAACAAAGTGCTCCAAATCGTCCTGACTGGGGTCGATCTTCTGAGAGTCGGGTCCTCCTGACAACATTCCAAAAAAAGAAGAGAAAATGAATATCGTCAGCGAACAATCACTCGGTAAATCCCAAGAGATAAAGAATAATAGACAGAGAATAGAATAGGTAAAGTATATATGGTTATGTTTGTTATGTTTGTTATGTTAACGCGGTTGTTTGTAACTTGGTACAGAATATTCCAGTGTATACAAGAGGAGTCCAAGTTGCTCCGTGGACTAAGGTATATGGAGTACAAGGCCCCTTCAAAACCCACGGGACAACGGCAACAGATGTTTAGATTAGGTGTATTATAATGACCATCATCATGCCGCTTTTAACACATTCCGTACCGGTCTAACCCTTAAAAACCCCCGTAATGTATTTTGTAATGATTTTAATGGTTTATAGATATAAGACTTGCCGAGACCATGGTATAGATTGTTCATATAAACGGATAAGGATGTAAACGGATAGTCATGTAGTCAAGTCAATATATATCCATGATTTGGTCAAATCAAGTCATGTTGATATTGGATAGTATTCTGGTATTCATGTTCAAGTTCCAGTATATAGTTTCATGTTATAATGGAGTTATATTTGAATAGTATGTAGGTTGGAATTGTATTCATATTAGATTGAGACTCTGACCGAGTCAGACATTTAAACAAAATTTGATTCCTGAATTAGGTTTTGGAGTTATCGGTAACTGCTGCACATGGACGACAGGATTTGTGGCTTTTTCCAAGCCAATTACCATTGATAACCCCGTTTTAGTTGTCTACCTTAAATAGGCAAGCACCCACTTTCTCCGGCTTCCTGATGCTCAAGAGAATTAGTTCCGCTTAAACCTATATTTATTAGGGTCCTTATTGTAAATTCATATAACTTGAGGGTGTTTTATGAAAAATAGTTTTAATATACTTTTAAAATAATCCTCAGGTATTTATTTATCGTATTTAAGGTTTTCATGGATGTAATTTTTATATGATGAGGTATTATAGTGAATATAAACCTAAGTTGAATAGTACATGGTATTTTAGTGTAAATTGACTTGTATGAATTGTTAATGGTATATTCATAAAATTTGTGATTCTTGTGTTTAGAAAACATGGAATTTATATAAATATAAAATAGATGTTTTGATAATATTTATATATATATATATATATATATATATATATATAATTATTAAAAATAGAATTTATTTATTAAATTAGAAAATCACATTATTCATAAAAAATGCATTAAAAATTCCATCGAGAGCGGATGTTCCGTGAAGAGGTCTGCATCTCCCTCTACTAGTCCCGAGGATGTGCGATAACCCACACCATACAAATCGGATTTTCCAAAAGTGGGTTGTAGAGACATAATTGTAAGGAATTTGATTAAAACAATTTAAAGACTACGGTTTTTAATAGGTTAGGGTATTTTAATGTAAAATTGTATTAGCCACAAAAATATGGTTTTCAAGCAATCGTGCTATGTCATGATGAGTGTTGTGAGAGGTAGGTCATTACCTCGTGAGCTTTTTCTAAAGATAATATGAGCAATTATGATAAAAGAATGTTGTAGGTAAATTTTATGGTATTTAACTGTAAAAGTGTAATACAAGTTGCATAGCATGGTATTTTTAAATCGAAACTTGTTCTTAATGTTGGTTTATGGTTGCTAAATAATATATAAAGAAATGGTTGATTTGTTATTAAGAAAAGTTGGTTTTTCAAAAAAAAAATTAGAATCGGATGTCGGATTAACTCAACTTCCGACGAGTTTGAAAAGAGAACTTTTAGAATAGAAAGAGAGAGGAGGAGAGGGGACTTACAGGATGAATAGAGAGAGATGAGGTATGGAAAATTTTTATAGCTTCGTAGAGTCGCGGTGTCGTCGGAATTGTCTCGAATTGTCACCGGAATTTGACCTTGGGCTAACTCCAGTTGTACACTTCTTTGACTTGGAAAAATTTGAGAATTTTGAGAATGGATTTCAGATTAGAGAGGACTATGGTATGGGATGGTATTTATAGGATAGAATTATGGTTTAGGGAATTAAAATGCATTAAAACATTGGTTTAATGGTGAATTTAATGCTCTGTTAATTTGCATGAAATTCAAACAGAAGAGGAGTAGTGGGGGGAAGGCCAAGAGTTAGGGTTCAAAAGATGGGGGTATTACCTATGGGTAAGTCCGGCGGCGCTGGCCCCAGAGGCTCCTTCGCCGGTCGATTGGGTAAGGGTGGGGTCTGGATTAATGCCACGTGTCGGGGTCTGTTCATATAATAATTTCCACATGTTTGATTTCTAAGACTTTTCATTTTTACGTGTATTACACGTGTAAACTTTTGGGCTTCCAAAAACTTTAAAAGAAAAATTATTTAAAATAATATGTGACTGGAGGGATTTGAACACAGGGGCTATGTCACAGCAGTGCAAGACTTTACCAATGAGCTACAACTGCTTTCTTGCTGTTCTCGAACAAATTAAATTTATAACTTGTACTCAGGCTTGCAAATACTCTATTCTGTACATTAACTTTTAAGAAAATTTTGTACAATGAAATTAAAGCCGTTACATTCTACCCTCCATATAAAAATTTCGTCCTCGAAATTTACAATTATTTAAGGACTAATTTACAAACAAGTAAGGGTATCTTACACGTATGTCGTCTTCTCTTTTCCATGTTGATTCTCCTGGTGAATCTTTTCTCCACATCACTCGGACCAAGTTTACTTGCTTGTTCCTAAGTGATTTTACCTTTCTGTCCAGGATTTCAATGGGTTGCTGCTCACAAGATAAGTCAGTCTGTACAGTAAGCTCAGAGTGATCAAGAATGTGACTGGGGTCGCTCATATATCTTCGAAGCTGGGATATGTAGAATACGTTATGCACTCCTTCCAATGACGGTGGAAGTGCCAAACGATATGCCACTTCTCCGACTCGTTCGAGTATTTCGAACGGTCCAATAAATCTCGGACTGAGTTTACCCCTCTTTCCAAAGAAAATCACTCTACGGTTTGGAGATATCTTTAAGAACGTATGATCTCCCGGTTGGAACTCCAAGTGTCGGTGTTTTACATCAGCCCAGTGCTTCTGTTGGTCTTGGGTTATGCCCATTCTTTCCCTGATCGTGTGAACTATATCCACAGTTGCTACGATCATCTCTAGTCCAAGGAGTTCCCTATCTCCGATGTCGTCCCAAATTAATGGTGAACGACACTTCCTTCCATAAAGAGCTGCAAAGGGTGCCATTCTAATACTCGTTTGGTAGCTGTTATTGTATGAAAACTCTACAAGATGTAGGCGATCTTCCCACGATCCTCTGAAGTCTAACATGCATGCTCTTAGCATATCTTTAAGGATCTGAATCGTTCGCTCAGACTGACCATCTGTTTATGGATGATAAGTTGTTCTGAAGTTCAGACTCGTTCCCAAGCTAGCTTGCAGACTCTGCCAAAATTGCGATCGGAATATGGTGTCACGATCGGAGACAATGCAAACCGGTACTCCATGTAATCTCACGATCTCCTGCATGAGTTCATGGGTATCAAAAATAGTACACTATGAAAAGTTAAATCTTACTTAGATTCAAACTTATTTCCATGTACCTTTTTGCTAGTGTCTCGGTAGATTGGTCAATTTGAAATGGGATGAAGTAGCAGATTTTGTGAGTTAATCCACATTAACCCATACTGCATCGTTACCTTTCGTGCTGCGAGTGAGTGTAGTCATTAAGTACATGGTGATGTGTTGCCGCTTCCATTCTGGAATTGGTAACGGTTGAAGTAAACCAGCAGTCCTGTGATATTCAGCTTTTACTTGCTGACACACCAAGCATTTGGCTTCGCTTCTAGCTACTTCACGCTTCATTCCATGCCACCAGAAATGTTGACATAGATCTTTGTACATCTTTGTACCACCAGGGTGTACTGAGTATGGAGAGCTGTGATCTTCTTTCATCAACTCTTCACGAACAGGCCCTTGTAGTACACACAATCTGCTTCCGTATCTCAAAGATCCGTCTTCGTGGATGGTGAAGTCTGTCATAAGTCCACTTTCTACTTGTTCTCTGATTTTTTGCAACTTGGCATCGCTTGCTTGAGCTGCTTTGATCTGATTGACAATAGTAGATTGAACTTGTAAATTCATCAACTCTGAAATATTACTTGGCATAACCACTTCCATCTCCATCTTGTGCAAATTTTGCTGTAGCTTCCACTGTGCGGTGAGATTCATTGATAGTTGATGGCGACTAAGTGCATCAGGAACTACATTCACCTTCCCTGGATGATATTGTAGGTTGATGTCGAAATCCGCCATAAGTTCTAACCATCTTCTCTGCCGCATATTCAGCTCTTTCTGAGTAAACACATACTTCAGACTTTTGTGGTTTGTGTATATATATACCCGTTCTCTAAGAAGATAATGACGCCAAATATTCAGTGCAAATATAACAGTTGCCAACTCTAAGTCATGCGTTGGATAATTGCGCTCATGAATCTTCAACTGTTTTGATGCATAAGCTACAACTTTACCGTGCTGGTGTAGAACACATCATAATCCCTTACTGGATGCATCGCAATACACAACAAAACCTCCAGATTGGTCTGGTATTACGAGAATAGGCGCTGATGTCAATCTTGACTTGAGTTCTACGAAAACTTGTTCGCATGCTTCTGACCACACAAATGCTTCATTTTTACGTGTGAGCTTGGTCAGGGGAGTTGCAATCTTCGAAAATCCTTCGATGAATTTTCGGTAGTATCCTGCTAATCCTAAGAAACTTTGAATGTCCTTCACTGTCTTTGGTGTCGGCCATTCGCTTAATTCCGATACTTTAGCTGGATCCATAGAGATTCCTTCATCCGAAACGATATGTCCGAGAAATCCGACTTGATCTAGCTAAAATTCGCACTTGCTATACTTGGAATAGAGTTGATGTTGTCGCAAAGTCTCCAGGACAATCCTCAAATGTTCGGCATGTTCATTCCGACTCTTTGAATACACCAGGTTGTCGTCGATAAAGATGACAACAAAGCTGTCTAAATACTCTCGGAAAACCTGGTTCATTAGATTCATGAATATGGCTGGTGCATTGGTCACTCCAAATGGCATCACGAGAAACTCATAATTTCCATAGCGAGTCCTGAATGCCGTCTTCGGAATATTAGACTCTTTGACCTTCACCTGATGATAACCCGAACGAAGATCTAACTTTGAGAAAACACAAGACCCACTTAGCCGATCGAACAGATCGTCGATTCGCGGTAGTGGATACTTGTTCTTTATCGTGTATTTGTTTAGAGATCGGTAGTCAATGCATATTCTGTATGAATCTTCCTTCTTCTTCACTGGAGATCCCCAACTTGAAGTACTTGGAATCCATCCTTTCTGAAGAAGTTCGTCCAACTGAGTACGGATCTCCTTCAAACCTTCTCTACTTAAGCGATATGGTGCTTTGATCATCGGTTGTGCACCAGGTACTAAGTCAATACCGAATTCAAGAGCTTGATCGGGAAGCAAACCTGATATGTCTTCAGGAAATACATCGTCAAACTCTCGAACTATCTTTGGTTTCGATTCTTTCTCTGCTCGTAGTGTTGCAACCACAACCTTTTTTTGCTTAGCTTTGTATGTGCTAGGTTCCAGTGTACGTTCTCCACTCTTGAAATAAAAAACCGGATGATCTGAAATCTCGAACACTATCCTCCTTTGATGACAGTTCATGGTAGCGTAAAAAGTTCCTAGCCAATCCATACCCAAAACTACATCGAAATTCGGTATGCCCAGCACCTTGAAGTCGGCATAAAATTCTCTGCTGCAGACGACCACTGGGCATAGGTACTATCCTAAAGTTGCCTATAGAACGCCATTCTCTGAACTGACATTCCAGCTGGATACGAGTGGTTTAACTGGAATCGCATGAGTTCGGATGAACCATTGCGACATAAAGCAATGGGATGCTCCAGTATCGAAGAGTGCTAGTGCAGAAAGTGAAGTTACTAAGATTGTACCTAAGTTGTGTAGAATATGTTTAGGTATAGGAAAAGATATTTTGATATGTATAAAGGTTGAAAGAAAGGGAGTTACCAGTGATGACATGGCCATTGGCTTCAGCTTCTTCCACACTCATTGTGAAAGCCTGCCGCCTAGGTATATTCCTCCTTGTTGGAGGCGCATTCCGCTGTCCGTTCTCTGTCCTTGAGATAGATTCCTTTGCGCTTGATGGAACTGACGGGGAGGAGGTACAGTAGGTCCACGAGGAGGTGGAGATGGGAGAGCAAGTCGAGGAGCAGGAGCTAGGATAGTTGGCCGCTACGGATAGGTGATTGCTAGTCTGGGTGCAGTGTTTGGATTGAATCTATGAGGACAAGACCCACTATCGTGTGTGGATTAGCCAAACACTAACCATAGACAATTTGCACGCCAGTAATCCTTCGCCAGGTGTCCATTTCTTTTGCAATAGAAGCAGAAATAAGGACTGGGCCGGTTAAAAGATACTCGCTGTCTCCTGGGTACAAACGGTGGCCTGGAAGAGGCTCCTCCTACTATCAGAGTAGCAAGACGCTTCACACCGGCAGATTGAGGTCTGCTCTTTTTCTTCACCACTGTCTCATATTTTCGGGCAGCCTTCAAAGCCAAATCATAGGTTGGGAAATCCCCTGTTGCTAATGCAGCTTGGATCTCAGGGTCCAACCCTTGCTGAAATCTTCTAGCCCTGATCTCAGCAGTCGGTATGAGATATTCCGCGTACCTGTTCCAGTCTTGTATTAGCTGTGTTGTATGTGATGTTAGAAAATGGAATATTTGAGACATTTCTTACCTGCTCCACATAGTGAACTCAGCATCATACTCATCCACAGATTTGGTCCACATCGAACCTTGTTGCAAGTGGATGAATTGCTGCTCCATATCAAAGCGGGCAGTCTCGGGAAAAGATTTCGCGTCGAACATCTCGCGAAAAATCCTCCATTCGATCGGCTGGACAAGATGGCTTCCTTCCGCCTTCCACCATACCCTGGCATTGTCCGTTAGTTGCAGCTTTGCAACTCTTACCCAAGCGATGTCTAGCACTTGTGCTGCTGCTAGATCATCTTCGATCGACTGAGCCCATTCTTCAGCTTCTAAGGGGCTCTCTTTCCCAGAGAATTGTTTAGAGTGCAATGGCCGGAATTGTTTCACTCCAGGTGCCTCAGCTTCGGGGCGGTTCATTAGGATATCAGTCTGCTGCTACTGTCCTTCCAAGAGACTCTTGATCGCCTCGAGCAATACCGTCTGCTCGTTAATAGGAGCTGCTACGGTAGGTGTAAGTGGAAGAGGTGGTGGTGCGGTGTTGCCATTCACGTTGGTGCTCGTGTTGTTCGGGGAATCCATAACCTTGAAAGAAAAATAGGGTTAGGATAGATTCAAAAAATATGAAATGTAAAGATTGTTTAGTTGTTGATTCTTATAATTCTTATGATATATTGCTTAGGTTTCCATGCAGAACTGATCCTGCATTGTATGACTTCATGCAGAATTGACCTGCATGGGCCGTAAATAAAACCTGTCACGCCCCGCTTCCCAGAGTACGGGTAAGGAGACGCGACGAGGCCCACGACGTATTTACTCAGAAGTAAACATGCTAAGCATAAATAAGCAATATAATAAATGTACACAAGAAATGACAAAAGATATAAATCAAGACAACTTTTTATTGATTAAACATTCTTTACAATACAATGCTGGAAAGTAAATACAAGACTGAAAAGTAATGGCTAAACAATGACATAAACTGAAAGTAAAAGTATATACAAGTGAACTAGAGCTCCGCGTTTTCAACAAAGTGCTCCAAATCGTCCTGGCTGGGGTCGATCTCCTGAGAGTCGGGTCCTCTTGACAACATTCCAAAGAAAGAAGAGAAAATGAATATCGTCAGCGAACAATCACTCGGTAAATCCCAAGAGATAAAGAATAATAGACAGAGAATAGAATAGGTAAAGTATATATGGTTATATTTGTTATATTAACACAGTTGTTTGTAGCTTGGTACAGAATGTGCCAGTGTATACGAGAGAAGTCCAACTTGCTCCGTTGACTAAGATATATGGAGTATAAGACCCTGTCAAAACCCACGGGACAATGGCAACAGATGTTAAGGTTAGGTGTATTTTAGTGACCATCATCATGCCAGTTTTAACACATTCCGTACCAGTCTACCCCTTTAAAAACCACGTAATGTATTTTGTATTGATTTTAATGGTTTGTAGATATAAGACTTGCCGAGTCTACGGTATAGATTGTTCATGTAAACGGATAAGGATGTAACTGGATAGTCATGTAGTCAAGTCAATATATATTCATGGTTCGGTCAAATCAAGTCATGTTCATATTAGATAGTATTCTGGTATTCATGTTCAAGTTCCAGTATATAGTTTCATGTTATATTGGAGTTATATTTGAATTATATGTAGGTTGGAATTGTATTCAGATTAGACTGAGACTCTGACTAAGTCAGACATTTAAACAAAATTTGATTCCTGAATTAGGTTTTGGAGTTATGGGTAACTGCTGCACATGGACGGCAGAATTTGTGGTTTTTTCCAAGCCAATTACCATTGATAACCCCGTTTTAATTGTCTATCTTAAATAGGCAAGCACCCACATTCTCCGGATCCTTGAGGCTCAAAAGAATTGGTCCCGCTTAAACCTATATTTACTAGGGTCCTTATTGTAAATTCATATAACTTGAGGTGTTTTATGAAAAATAGTTTTAGTATACTTTCAAAATAATCCTCAAGTATTTATTTATCGTATTTAGGATTTTCAAGGATGTAATTTTTATATGATGAGGTATTCTAGTGAATATAAATCTAAATTGAATAGTACATTGTATTTTAAAGTAAATTGACTTGTATGAATTGTTAATGATATATTTATGAAATTTGTGATTCTTGTGTTTAGGAAACATGGAATTTATATAAATATAAAATAGATGGTTTGATAATATTTATATATATATAATTATTAAAAATAGAATTTATTTATTAAATTAGAAAATCACATTATGCTTAAAAATTGCATTAAAAATTCCATCGAGATCGGATACTCCGTGAGGAGCTCTGCATCTTGCTCTACTAGTCCTTAGTCCCGATGATGTGCGATAACCCACACCATCCAAATCGGATTCTCCAAAAGTGGGTTGTAGAGACATAATCATAAGGAATTTGATTAAAACAATTTAAAGAATACGGGTTTTAATAGGTTAAGGTATTTTAATGTAAAATTATATTAGCCACAAATTATGGTTTTCAAGCAATCGTGCTATGTCATGATGAGTGTTGTGAGAGGTAGGTCATTAGCTCGTGAGGTTTTCTAAAGGTAATATGAGCAATTATGATAAAAGAATGTCGTAAGTAAACTTTGTGGTATTTAACTGTAAAAGTGTAATACAAGTTGTATAACATGGTATTTTTAAATTAAAACTTGTTCTCAATGTTGGTTTATGGTTGCTAAACAATATATAAAGAAATGGTTGATTTGTTATTAAGAAAAGTTAGTTTTTTAAAAAAAAATTAGAATCGGATGTCGGATTAACTCCACTTCCGACGAGTTTGAAAGAGAACTTTTTAGAATAGGAAAAGAGAGGAGGAGAGGGGAATTACATGATGAAAAATGAGAGATGAGGTATAGGAACAATTTGATGGTTTCGTGGAGTCGTGGTGTCGTCGGAATTGTCCCGAATTGTCACCGGAATTTGACCTTGGGCTAACTCCACTTGTACACTTCTTTGACTTAGAAAAATTTGAAAGTTTTGACAATAGATTTTAGAATGGAGAGGGCTAGAGTATGAGATGGTATTTATAGGATAGAATTAGGGTTTAGGAAATTAAAAATGAGAATTAAAATGCATTAAAGCATTGGTTTAATAGTGATTTTAATCCTCTGTTAATTTGCAGGAAATTCAAACAGAAGTGGAGTGGTAGGGGGAAGGCCAAGAGTGAGGGTTCAAAAGATGGGGTCATTACCTATGGGTAAGCCCGGCGGCGCCGGCCCCAGAGACTCCTTCGTCGGTCGATTGGGTGAGGGTGGGGTCTGGATTGATGCCACGTGTCAGGATCTGTTCATATAAAATTTTCCTCATGTTTGATTTCTGAGACTTTTCATTTTTTACGTGTATTGCACTTGTAAACTTTTGGACTTTCAAAAAGTTTAAAAGAAAAATCATTAAAAATAATACGTGGCTGGGGGGATTTGAACACATGGGCTATGTCACAGCAGTGTAAGGCTTTACCAATGAGCTACAAGTGCTTTCTTACTGTTCTCGAACAAATTTTATTTATAACTTGTACTCATGCTTACAAATACTCTATTCTTTACATTAACTTTTAAGAAAATTTTGTACATTGAAATTAGAGTCGTTATACTATCACCGGTCGGTTTCATCCAAGCTGGCTCGCCTTGCCTTTCTATACGGGCTCTTACCCCTTGGTACCACATCGGTTCCACCATATATCCAAAATCGGTAAATCCTTCCCCTGCCTCAAAATCGGATATTCTCAACATAAATCTA
Organism: Agapanthus africanus; assembly: GCA_030015575.1. Lineage (NCBI taxonomy): Eukaryota > Viridiplantae > Streptophyta > Magnoliopsida > Asparagales > Amaryllidaceae > Agapanthus > Agapanthus africanus. The sequence goes on from CM057337.1 coordinate 946,224,661, forward strand.
TAAAAAAAACTCATAGTGGACATCCAAATCATCATATCAAGAGAAAACAACACAAGCAAGTTTATAAATCATATTGCGGTTTCTCGAAATCCATGGAAAACATCAATTCATCATAATCAGCAATGCATCATTTATCAATGCAGCAGTTGGCAACTATCGTATACGAATTTATATAGCAATGACTTTCGTATATCGAAATCATAGTAATCAACCATTGTACTATCATGGATGTCATTTAAAATACGAATAGCATGACAGTTTCTACGTGTCATAACAGTACTTATGATGTGTAGTGTAGTATGCGTGTCTATACTTATACCTCATGACAATCATTACTATTTGTGCTAGTGTTCTATCAAGTATATACATGTAAGTATGGCAAGTCTAGCATGTGTGTGCAACATGGTAATCCTAATAAATATAGACAATATAGCAATTCTAACAACTGTGTGCAACATGTCAATTCGAGCAAATATAGCCGATATGGTTGTTCCCTTAAAAATTAGGGGGGAGAAAAGAAAGAAGAATAGAATTCCCACAGTTTGGGCCTCATGTGTTAAACACGTGAGTGATTATATGCAAAACATATAAGCGCTGGAAAAAAATAACTAAGAGCCAAACTGGCCTCACGTGTTAAACACGTGACCGCATATATGTAAAGTATATAAGCGCTGAGAATAAACAACCAAAAAGGGGCAAACTACCCTAAACACGTGAGAACAAACTTTTTAGTTTCGCATAAAATTAAATTCTATTCAGGGAAAATACTTCCCTGATTTTCTAAAAAAAGAGCGAGATATTTTCTAAATAGAGAACCGTCAAATCAAAAGATCCAATGGTGATTAAAAATCATCAAATATAGAATTAAATTCTATTGGGGGAAAATATCTCCTTGGTCTTTCTAAATGAGAAAGATATTCAGTTAAACAAAAATCTGTTGATCAAAAATCTAATGAGATGGGAAAATATTTCCCTATATCTTTCTAAATAAAGAAAGACGTGCTCTGTTAAACAGAGAACCCTTAAATTAAAAATCAAATGGTGATTAAAATCACCGTATAACGGAATTAAATTCTATATATGGGATAATATTTTCCTAATCTTGTTAAAAACAGGAAAATATATTCTGTTAAACAGAAATGCCCTGGATCAAAGATCCAATGGTGGATAAAATCCTCCGAATAATCTTAGAGGCCAATTCGTATCTCTCAAATGAGAGATTTTCTCAAACTAATTAACAACTTGTCTCTTCTATATAAAGAACCCGAAACTTCAAGTCTCAGGAGGAGGAATTGACCCCATAAGTTTTCCATAAGAACTGAGAATTTAATTCTTCTCAGAAAAAAGAAGATCTCCCTGCTCTTTCCGACGCTAGGTAAAGAAAAGCAAAGATAAACATATCTCCTTTGCCTAGCATAAATAAAAAGGAAAACAAGGGTTTAACCCTTCGTAAAAAGAGCACAATTCTTTCTTTGATCTGAGATCTGAAAAGAAAATCTCTCTACAAGTTCAGAATTTAATTCTCATCGGGGAGGTCTGTTCTTCAGACTCAAAATCTGGGGAAAAGAACTAGATCAAAAGAAAAGACACATTTTTTAGGAATTTAATTCCTTCGAAATCAGACTTTAACCTTACATAAAGAACTTAGTTCTTATAAAAAGAAAAGAAGTACTTAGTTCTCCAATAAAAAAAACGATCCCAGATCTTCAAAACAGAAATCTTGGTGATCATCAATGGACAAAACGTCATTAACAGGGATTAAATCTCTAAAAAGAAAAAGAACTTGGCGCCTCACGTGAAACACACGTTAGTGCCAGAGAAAAATAAGGGCTTAGCACTATTATAGTGCCTCACGTGTTTGCTACGTGAGAGCCCAAAACTGAAATCTCAACATCTCATGTGTTTCCCACGTGAGAGCCCAAAACAGAAGGCTCAAAGCCTCACATGCTTCTGACGTGAACGCCATACAAAGTGCTTAGCACTATATAAACCTAGTCAAAATGACTAAGTGTTTGGCACCGATGGGGCAGCGCCTATGTCTAAGCACCTCACATGCTTTCTACGTGAGCGCCAAAACAATAAATAAGTGCTTAGCACTTCTAGAAAGAAGGAGAAAACCCAAAACCGAGCAGACAGAACCCAAATTTGTTAAGTCTCTTTGAGGTTGCTTGCAGCTGAACCCAAATGCTCTGTTGTTGGATCTTAACTAAATTTAATGATCCTGAAAATATCTCTAAGTAGATCTTAATCTCAAATAGAACTAACGATTCCTTAGTTAAAATAAACTGAGCCCAAATGCTCATATATTTTAGTCGATCTTAATCTCAAACTAGATTAACGGTCCTTAAATAAAATAAAATATTCTTTGAACTAATGGAATGCATACTACATAAGTTCAAACCCAAAATATATACAGATTAGGACTAATCCGTGCCCTACGGGCGACGACATAAAATAATCTCCGTATATAATTCACAAGCAAAAAAAACATAATACGACACGAAGTAACCTACTGGAGAAGGAGGAAGTTATTATCGCAACACGATAACGCAGTTAACTGCATAGGCTTTTGCCTCCAGAGAAGAGCGTCCCCACAATTAAAAACCCCCTCACAAATGTTTACACCGGTTTAAGTTTCGTTTATAGTTATGTGTGAAAGAAGGCTCATTCATATACGCACGTGGAAGGTTGCAACAGTAGGATCAGAGGAAGAACATGTGTTAGAAATGAAGCACTAGGTGGTCAACGATAAAAGGAAACCTTTTAAATAAATATTTTATACTACAGGAAATAGATCACCAAATACGGGATCAAAAGTACAAGGGTTTACAAAACTATGAATAAAGTTTTCTAAAGCCCTCTCAGCCTTCTCCACCATGTCAAAGCGGCGATCTTCACGAGGAATCGCTCCCCATAGGTTAAAGCCGTGCCCATCAGCGAAAGTAGACATGATGGTCCGTTGAGCCCGTATCTGGCTTAGCAGCTGAACAGAGCGATCCCCCAGAGGCTTGGTAATCAAAAGCGCCTCATGAAAGCACTCAATCTTGTCCTTGGCTGCATCGAGTATCGCCGGAGTCATCTCCGCTGGATGAGGGGGAATGTCATCGAGCACGGACAAGAAGATCATCTGGAGCCCAATGGAGCCGATGGAGAGAGAAGATCCTCTACGAGTCAAGAGCTCGTGCAGCACTGTATCACATTGGTCATCCGTGAGAGCAGGATTCACCAAGGGCGCAACAAAAAGAGGAACAATTTCCTCGATGGGCACCTCCCATGGCTGTCGATTAGCATGAAGATGATTGCAAGCCATAACTCTTCTCTGTTAAAATGATTCTTTGAAAGTGAGAGAGAAGAGGAGCATTGCTTAGATTATAAAGGGAGGCATTTAAGTCTCGGCACAGACAATGTTGTGTATGGTGGAACTATTTCTAAGCTCGGACAAAGGAAGACATTGGAAAAGAAAGTTTGACTCAGGAAAAGCAAGGTGAAAAGAAACCTTCATTAATGGGCAGCGCCCCACGTGTTTCTCACGAAGGTGCCATCGCCAATGTGCAAAGCACAAAAACGTTTATGTGTAAGAATTAAATTCTTATACGGTGCCACACGCGATCCTCATGCGGATGCCAATGTGCATAAGGAAAAGAATTTATTACATAAGAGTTAAACTCTTAGATGTTGCCGCACGTGCTCCTCATGCAGGCGCCATTGCGCAAAGCACATAGGTACCTATCATAAAAATTAAATTCTTAAATGGCACCCACATGCACAACTCGTGAGCACCAGCGCCCAAGTTCATATTAGTAGAATTAAATTCTACGTTTCCCTAAAAAAAGTTGGGATACTCTCTATTAAACAGAGCCGTTGGATCAAAAGACCAACGGAGGTAGTAAATTATCAAAATATAGAATCAAATTCTATTAGAAGAAAATATCTCCCATATCTTTCTAAATACGAAAGATACTCTCAGTTGGATCAATGATCCAATAATAGAATAAAATTCTATTTTGGGAATATATTCCCTTAATCTTTCTAAACAAAAAGATTGCTCTATGTAAAAAAGAGAACTCTTGGATTAAAAATCCAATGGTGATTAAAAATCACCACTTGACAGAATAAATTATGTATATGGGAAAATATTTCCCCAATCTTATTAAAACAAGAACAACATATTCTGTGAAAACAGAAACACTTGGATCAAAGATCCAACGGTGGGTAAAATTCCCCAAATCAATTTTGAGACTAATTAAATCAATTGGAATCTCTAAATGAGAGATTTTCTCAAAACCAATTAATAATCTGCCTTCACTATATAAAGGCCCCGAGACTTCAACTCTTAAAAAAGGGACACTCACAAAAGATAAAAAAACCCATAAGTTTATGAAAAATATAGAACGCTTCCAAAAAACTATAGAGAATTCAACCCTCAGAGAGCAACACTTTCCTTTCAAAAGAAACCTAGGTAAAAGAAATCAGAGATCAAAATATCTCTTTTTACCTATTTTAAGGGTTTAACCCTTCTCAAAGAAGTTATTTCTTTCTCTGGATTAGAGATCCACAAGACAAGACTCCCACAAGTTGAAAATTTAATTTTCATCGGGAGGATCTTGTTTTTGAGAATCAAAGATTCAGAAAAGAATTAGGACCAAAAGAAAAACAAAAGGAAAAGAACCTATAAAAGAACTTAGTTCTTAAAGAAAAACCTGATCTCAGATCTTCAAAAACGAAGATCTTGGTGATCATTAATGGTCAAAATTCCATTAATAGAGATTTAATCTATAAAAAAGAAAAAAGACTAGCGCCTTACATGCTCCTCACGTGGGCGCCCCTTTTTAACAGCACGCAGCGCCTCACGTGAAAAAAACGCGGACGCCCAAAAGTGAAACACATATAGGCACTGAATAAAAGTGCTCAGCACTCCCTATGCAGCCGAAGACAGCTAAGTGCTTAGCACTAATTGGGCAGTGCCCAGCGCCGCACGTGCTCTTCACGCGAGCGCTATGCAAAAGTGCTTAGCACTTCATATGCAGCCAAAACGGCTGAGTGCTTAGCAGTGATTATGCAGCGCCCAGTGCCGCATGTGCATCTCACATGGACGCCATAAAAAGTGCTTAGCACTTCATGATTAGTCAAAACGAATTAAGTGTTCAATACTCATCGGGCAGCGCCCATGACTTAATACTTCACATGACATACATGTGAGCACCAGAGCTCAAATAAGTGCTTAGCACTTTTTCATGAAAAGAAAAGAGCTGAACAAACAGAGCCCAAATGAGTGCTTAGCACTCTTGAATAAGAAAAAAGAGACTAAGTAGACTTAGCCCAAATTGGCTAAGTCTCTGAGATTTTCTTGCAGCTGAGCCCAAATGCTCTTTTGCGGGATTTTAAATAAAAATGATCCTTGAAATTTTGCTAAGTTGATCTTAATATCAAATTAGACTAACGCATTCTTAGCAAGAAAAAATTGAGCACAAATACTCACACATTTAAGTTGATCTTAATCTCAAACCAGATTAACGGTCCTTAAATAAACCTAAGCCCAAATCTAAAATATACGGATTTGGCCTGATTCGCGCCCTACGGACAACAACATAAGCTAGTCTCTGTATACAATTCACGGGAAACCAAAACAAACAAAAACAAGCACGATACGAAGTGTACATCAAGAGCAGGAGAAAGTGGTTATGGCAATACGGTAATGTAATTAACTGCCGGGACTTTCGCCTGCAGGGAAGAGCATCCCTACAATCAAAACCCCCTCATAAAATGAGGGGGAATATGATAAAATCTGCTACAACGGCCGCGTCTGTCCAAACCTCCGATATATAGTGCCATAAATCAACTTGGTATCTTCGAAGAGGTGGACGAATAAATCCAAATAACATCTGTCCCCAAATTCAGGTAAGATGATCTATCCCAGTTCATCTCTGTTTTTGACGATAAACCGATTCTGGCACGTCCATTGGGACCTTTTGTAAGTCTACGGTAGCGCCCCGGCCGTCGATCCGAGGCCAAAATGCGGAAATAAAAACTTTTTCTAAACTTGAAACCGGCGCTATCGCAGACTTTAATCCCGAATAGAACCATTAACCTATAACTAGTAAATAAGAGAAGGGTTAGAAAGGCTATACCGATCGATCCGTGTCCTTCGGTCTTTGGCCACTTTCCCAAGCTCCTCACGGCATCTCCGATCTCCGGTCTCCTCGTCGGAAAGGGCACCACATCAATGAGTCTTTTTACGGGCTCCCGCTTCGTCCGAACCAACTCGGACACGAAATTTGCTAGCCGACGTGTCCAAGGTAATGTAGAGAATGTGTGTGATAACTTTGTCTCAAGCATCCATTGATTCTCAACACATGAGAGTGTATGGATAGAGGTTGAAGATGATGCCATTAATGGAGATAGTGAGCTCAAGAAAGAAGGAGGAAGAAGAAAAGCTTTCTTTTGTGTTGTATGATAAAATGAGAGTGAGATCATCAATAATACAAGAGCTAACCTCATCATATGGCTTCCCTCTCTCTTTCCTCTTATCATATCAACACTTAAATCAATCAATAATGTGACACATGCACAAAAAGAGAGACCATGAGTCATCACTTGTGCATGTGTCACAATTAATGCTCCTAATCATGACTTTGAGCTCATTATTTCCATTTGTAAACATTAACCCAAATGTTTACAACAATAAAAAAGATATGGCAACATCTAAAATAAACTCGGGAAGGATCACAAGGATACCCCTCACCTGTATATACATACCTGCATCCGCATTCCGACTGCATACGAATACGATGAGACTAAAGTAATCCAACAAATTTAATACTAGGATCCGACTTAAACCAAAGCCCACTAGTATGATCCGCCCGATCATGATCCGTGGACTACTGCACGTATATGATCGAACCCTACCATATATCATACGGCCTCTACAACGTTTCGCTCGAAACTTGAGAAACTGTCTGTGGGGGACTCTAAAGACTCGTCAATACTTTGGCTGTGGATTTAACTACTAGCACGTCAGTGGTACTAGCCGTACGTAACGGGTTACCAGGTATTGACCAAAAGGGAGGTCGATGAGCGAACTCATCCTGACACCCTATTGAGCCAGTCAGTGAAAATATCCATACAGTCCGGTCCGTTCGTCTATGAGCTTCGCAAGTCAGGCCTTGGGGGTTGGTAAAAGTCAGACCCCCAAAAGCGGTACAAGTCGTGTCAGAGTGTAGCCTAGAACACCCTGAGATACTACTGAAATACCTACCAGTAAATCTCCTGCCTTGGCCAAGGACTTTGTGTAATGGCTCTCCTAGACACAGCGCGATCTCACCCCCAATACCGGGAGAGACGAAACCCCTGCTGATCCGCTCACTGCCTCCATGTGGCTCGGGACTGTACCCAACTAAAACCTGTTTGCATGACTCCTTTGAGCCGTGGTAGGGTAGTAATCAAAGCACAGTGGGAACTCACACGAGACAAATGACGATCTCAGGTCGATGAACTAACCTGTACACATGTCACCAGGGAACTGCTATCTGACGTCAGGTATAATACCAACTAGCATGTTCCCGGCGAGTCATGTCCGGTGTACTCATAACCCAATGAGCACCTGTATACATCTTAGATGAACCAACTGACACCAATGGCTTGTGAGACCGGCCACCGCCCCTCGTCGGGGTCTCGACTGTATACACTAGTCTACTCCGGAGTATCGATGCCCTATCTCGAAAACTCCCACGACTAGGGACCTTTTAAGAACGTACTTATAAACCCCAGCTCCCACGTATATGATCGCCATCATACTGCTGGAAGTCAAGAAAGTATCATAAGGGCTCTATAAACGTGTAATAGCGACCTGTAAGATCACCTAAAGCATGTACACGATGATAAAGATAAACCAGATAGCATACTATCATCTTGAGTAAGACTGTCCTACCGGTATAGGTCCTCCCTCAATCATTGCAATCACGTGCCTGTGATCCAATAATTGACTCTAAGGGCACTATATCCAACAATCTCCCACTTGCATTCAAGGTTAATTATTGCGATGTCGCATATTCACAGCCCGTGTGATACCGAACACCCAACTCCTCTACTAATCAATTTCACAAGACCCGTTTGCGAAACTATTGCATTCGAGAAATAGCCTCAGTGAGTGGATCCGCCCTAATGTTTCTTTTTATGTCTCTCTTTATCTCAAGTTCGCGGAGAAAGCCATCTCCCGAAATGAGCAATACATGTCTTAGAATATGTCTGGATATCTGATGGGACCTAGTTCATAAATGAACTCCAAATCCAAACTTCTTAGACTGTATCGTCAACTGAATTTAATCAGTATCTTGCGTCATGCCTCCCTCAGTATCCGCTTGGATCACCTGTCCAAACCACTGCCCCTCATCAGAGGGAAAACTATAACTCTGACAGTCACTCTGTTATCCATGTCACCTTGGAAGCCTGGAATGATAACTGTCTCCTAAAAGAGGCTGTTGTTATCATATCCCTAGAACATCCACTTATGTTCTAAAACTGCTTCCAAACGTTTCTCCAGGATAGGATTAATATCAACTTATTGCATCCAGTGCAAAAACAACATCTGGTGTGGTACTTGACATCTCACGATTGACTCAATTGCCTAAGCAAGTGATCTGCCAATCATGCACATCCCTCTCCCTTTTAGTTTGTAAGACACCTTTAGAGAGGGTGACTCCATCACCTGCAGGTACACTACCGTGCCAGGAGTCGTCCATTCTAAAACACCTGTAGAATGCTGTCTAAGTACCCAGATTGGGAAACTATCCAAATCTAGGTCTAAAACCATAGATCTAGTAACCAGAATGTCTAATATTATATCTATATCCTATGTGGAGAAACCACTGTGTGACAACCAAAGTATAACCGATCGTAGTATAGGAATTTCACTTCCTACTCTGTGTATGTCATCCATGTACCAGGACATCACACCCTACTACCTTCTTAACAGATCCATCCCCTATTCTGATGAAGTCAAACCTATGACTGTCACATCAGAAATAGATGATCTCTCTCCGCTATATCTGCTTTAGTCCATAGACATAAGCTACTTGTCCACTATGCTTCCACTGCTCCCACTGACTACGACAACCCTCTGGCAGAGTCATATACGCATGCACTTCTAGAGATAGTTTAGAACGACGCTATACTCATCCTCCTGCTGGGTCTCACAGCCTGGAACAACAGTAGTGTCAAGTCTGGGTAAACAAGAACCTCCCTGTCACCGTCCTTGAGGCTACCGGAGTACCTCTCGGGTGCCTGAGGTTACCCACAATATCTGCGGAGTGGCTAATGGAATGTCAAATCAGATTGAATCTTTAGGTCCTATTAAATTTTTAGTAATCGTTTGCGGTTCTGGAATCACTTCCGGTTCTACCATACTCCCACTACTGTTTTCTGAAAAAGAATAGATTTTACTAAAACTGTGGCGAGTCAAGAACAATATCACTATTGATTTTCCAGATGGTAGAAAGTCAACCCTCGTCATTGCCCGGGTTAACCCACAAACAGCCATTACAGAAACGCGCCTTGAGTTATCCAGAGTCTGGTTTTAAGCATAAGCCGGACAACTCCCCGTACCTTAACATTGTTAAGATATGAACTATTCTATATCCAATATAGAAACAGAGGCACTGATTTAATTGGAACCAGATTCAAATCATGCAGCTGTCTCCAGTACATGTCAACTAAATGGAGAGAGGCCGATCAGCATTACTCAACTTAGAAGTACATCCAGATATGAGTAACCTGAAAGAGAAGCAAGTTCTCATAATCATTACTATCAATTGAATACCATACATAAGTATCTACATTTTCGATTACCTTGAAGAATCCTGATACTTGCAACACGTGGTTCTCTACTTTACTCTTATACCTATAACTTCTCAAAACTTAGACCTTATATTTCTACGAAACACTTGTCTAAAAACTATAGAAGTTATAAGTAAACAGAATATAGTACGAGGACCAACCTCTCTGTCCTAATGGACACTGGATAATATACAATACTCTGTACAAGTCCCCTGAGTCTAATAACTCAAACCCTATGCGTCATAGGTTGAAAACTGTACTTATGGTTAAGAAGAATTACACCGCTGTTTAATACTCCTTACCTAACCATCCACTGATATAGGTAAATGTCATGGACATAATTTCAAAAAGTTATATCTCACTTTATAAAAATAAACGTACAGATATATCAATTTGAAATTGGTGCATAACAACGGATATTCAAAACCAAATATTTGTCGTCCGGCAAACAACCCAGGCGATTTCCTCAAATATCACCAATTACAACGAATCCCGATATAATGAGGATGATCACCCAATTCCCAATAACTTACTCCCACTCATCATCTGTAAAACAATACAGATGTGAGAATCAAACCTGATAAATACATAACCTGGAACAAGGGCTAATTGGGAAATCAGTTTTCTCTTAACAATACACTGTGAAACTGAAACATGTAAATATTTCGAAGGGGTATCCGGGTATTCCTAGTAATGCCTCTTCCATTATCAGATTCACAACTGTAACCGTATATTTCTTTGCCATCTCTCCAAATCCCTTTATATGTCTTTAGTCATTACGTTCTGTACACCACCTTCAGGCCAAATGGTTTTCTTCCTTCCCTACCATTCGGCACCAGCCTATGGTTTGGAAGAAGACTATCCAATAAGAATAATGGGTGTACTTCCCTAATCCTAGGAGCACTCGCAACGCGAGAGAAGGTAAAGATAAAAGACAACTGAATAAACCTTATTCCTATTTCTCTTGAACCAGAATCTATCCCCGAACTGGAACAAGTTCCTTCGAGTTCGTATATAACCATACGATGGTGTAACCAAATAACTGTAGATCTTCGTAGTGATACGGAGTGTCCTGGAGAAATACAAAGGTGAATTAGGAGTGGCGATGAAATACTTGGTTTGGTCGTGTATAGCAGTCGCAGTTTATTTTGCTCTCTTTCTAATCCCTTTATTTGTCCTAACTTATTATCTTCTGTACACCATTGTTAGGCTAATTGGTTTTCTTCATTCCCCACCGTTCGGCACCTTCTTATGGTTTGGAAGAAGACTATCCAATTAGCATAATAGATGTACCGTCCTAATCCAAGGAGCACTCGCAACCTGAGAGAAGGTAAAAGGAAAAGAAAACTGAATAGTCCTATTCATTTTCTCCAGAACCGGAAACCATCCTCGAATCTGGAACAAGTTCCTTCGAGTTCGTATATAACCATACAATGGTTTTATCTAATGGAAGTGGATGTTCGTAGTAATACGGGGTGTTCTGGAGAAAAGGGTAAAAGTAGGAGTGGCAATGAGGTATGCAACTCAGACAATCCAAAAGCCAGTGTTTCAAGAAAGTTTGGTTAACTTGGTCACTAAGTCACAGTCAAGGGTCGGGTCATGGTCGCTGCCAAAGAGAGAGAGAAAAGAAACACTCAGCGTGCACTCTAACCTGATAAGAATGGTTACTAATTTATCTAATCAGGAAACCTCCCACTGTAACCTCAAATTCTCCTCCAAATCTGAAAGAAGAATTAGTCGGGATCACCCGAAGAGTAAACCAACTCATCAGTGGGAATCGGGATCCAACTATCATCGCATGATAACGTGATGGAATCCACTCACGTTATCACACTCCAGAAGGTATGCGCATATCTGGCAAGTTTCAGTTTCTTTAGAAACTCTAGATGTGATTTTTACCATATGCTCTTATGATCTTGACGAAGGCCAACATATCATAAGTCACATGTCACGCCCCGCTTCCCAAAATACGGAATACGAGGGGTAGACAAGGCCAGCCATGCTCCTACGGTCAAGGAAATGCCTTGCCGTAGTCACACTTCGGCTTCTAGTTCATCATGGTAAACAGTAAATAAAGCGCAGGTAATGAGAAATGCAGTAACTGAAAGAAACAAAGTAAAGAACTGACCTGAAGTGGAACAAACTAATGCAACTCGGAATGGCGAGTCAAGAAGACTGTGGTGCACTGGTCCAGACTAAATCTTCTCCTCACACTGAGCATGCATACTCAGGTCGTCAGAGCGACACAATAGCAATATAATATGTATAAGATCAAGTGACAGTTCTAACAGTGATAATAAGTATGTGAAGCAGTAAATAAATGACATCATGAATGCGCATGTGCAGTAATCAATGCAGCGGAATAGTAGAGCAGTATAACAATATGTCACGCATGTCAACACACAAAAGGAAATATAAATGCCAGTATCCCTATCAGTCTCTAAGTCTCACTGTACGGGTCAATAGCCTATCGTCAGTCCAAGTGTGAGAGTCAACCATTCGCGAGTGTCCTCCACCCAAGGGTAGAACCCAAAGGCAAGGGACCACGGGCCCAACATGTAACGAATGTATCACGGTGTATATATCACGTACCCTGTAAATCTCCATATAACTCCCTAAATATATAAGCCGGCATGGGACTCCCGAGATTCTGTTGAACTCACACTTAAACTACCCCACACCCCGAGGTCTACATCAAACGCTAACCATCACCCTAAATACTAATCGGTCCGTGTCAAGTCTGCACGAGAACTGGAGGCAGGACCTCCATCAAGCACGTCCCGACTAATACCTAAGATAAGTGGCAGTGTCGGATGCCTTATCTGTGACATCCGTGCAAGCGTTTCCATAAGTGTCCCATACCACTTATAGTCACACGTACACGCATCCCACAGACGTCGACAATGCAATAGAACAATAGGGTCCCTGATTGTGTACAAGTACGTATCACTTTCACTTAATCACGTATACACGAACACTGACGTACTTGCCACAATCATCACTAAAATCTAACACTGGGTGAATGCACGTTATCACTAGGTTATCACTACAATGATATAGGTATGATATGATGTATGAACAGTATAAGAAGCACAACTATGGTATCAACAAAAACAACAGTCTATCACTTGCACGATTTATCATGAAACATATATATATAATTTAGCGAAATGATAAACAGGTAGTAATTAATATGTTCAGTTATCCATCCATAGAATTTTGTTTCAAGTCAATCGGGTTCCAGGATCATTAGTTATAACCATTTCATTTTAAGCGCTCGCGGCTGGAAATCCAATTTCAGAATCAGAAGTCCATTTCGCAACGCATTTTAACCCCAGTTGGGATCATAATTTAGCGATGCTACAGTTGGATGAATTCTAGGGTTTTCAGTAAAGTTTTCAACGCAACAAACGGATCTTCAATCGCGTCTGTACGTTAGGAGTTACCGTCTGTTTAATATCAACATGTCAATTCTGATTCTGCTGGGACTGTTATGTGTCCCGATCTTTTAAATTACAGATTAAATATCAAACGGTAACGAAACAGAATGAAACCAAATGTGTTGTCTAGATAACAGAGTTAACTACAATAATCAGCGGAGTTCCGCAACCTACGAGTTAAGGAATACCTGTGGTGTCCAATACGGAACAGCAAGCGAAGACTGGAGTCACTCTGGACTGCAGTCCAGAGTCGCACTCCGATCAAATTTTCATCACAATTAAAGTACAGGAATACCAGGAAACCAATATGGGGTTAAAGTTCGTCGAGTCGGCTTCGATTCGAGCCCTCGAATGCACCATTCTAATATGTGTATGATTTAAGGTGAATTTAACGATTTTCAGGTACAATAGAATTTCAGTTTTACGGTTAAACTTGAGGGTAGTTGTTTTGGCCATGAACGGTCACACTTTCTAGTAAAACTTGCGCAGGGTATCCATCATAGCCAGGACCAAAGCATTGTATCTAGTTCCGCCAAATTGGATAATGATTTTCTATGAGAACAAGCATCGAACGGTTTTATGGCAATATTTAGCATCAAGCAAAACATGCATTATATCTACGATTTTGATTTGTAATTTAATAAAAAATAGCATGAAAGCAAGTAAAAACTTGCCTGAAATCGTCTCGGGGTTGCACGGCAGCGACGCGGTCTATTTCAACGGCACGACGTGATCACGACGCAAACACGACGGAAATTGGCCTCGGTGGAGCTCGGGCTTGCGTCGCAGGGATCGGCACCGAGGAGCTTGGCTCGGAGATGGAGATGGGCTGCTGCGGACGGCGACAATGAGCTCAGGCGATGGCCGATAGCATAGAGGCCACAGGTGACGGCTAGAAGTTGTAGTTAGGTGGTGATGGTGGCTCTGGAAAGGTTGGGAGGCCGGAGACTATGGAGTGGTAGGGCAACGAGTTGGCCGGCAGTGAGGCGGTGGCCATAGGTTAGAGGTTGGGGGAGTTGGTGGGGTGTTTGTGGGTTAGGGTGGCCGGTGATGGATCGGCAAGGGAAATGGCTCGAGTTGGGTGTGATGGGGAGCGCAGTGGAGGGGAGCTCGGCAATGGTTTTTTTGAAGTTGGGGTGGTAGAGGATGTAGTGCTGGATGATGGGGTCTCGAGTTGAGGGTGAGGAGAGGGGCGCCGGCGGTGGTCGAAACGACGGTGAAGAGGGAGGTCGGCTCGGGTGCAAGGGCGAGAGAGAAGGCGAATGGAGGTGACGAGAGGGAAGTAGGAGATGGGGAAAGTGATGGGAGTAAGGAGTCGTCGTCGAGGGAAAAGTGGGTTGCAGGGAACTCGAGGGTGTGAGTGCGGGTTCGAGAGATGAGTGGAATGAGGGAGTGCGAGGGAGAGGGAGTAGTGGGGTGCGCGAGGGAAACGTCGCGAGGGAAGCTCGGCGTGCGTCGTGGGTGTAACGCGGGCGGGAGCGACGGCGAGGGAAGTGGGTTGCGAGACGTGGGGAAACGTGCGCTGCGACGTGGGCGGAGGAAGCGGGTCGCGCGCGCGAAAGAAGGAAAGAGCCGTTGAGCTTTTGAAGGAGATGAACAGGGCTAAGCGGGTCGGGTCAAAGCGCGAGCGGGTGAGGGGAGAGCGGGACGCGGGAGCGGGCCGGGCCGGCAAAATTATAAAGAAAAAATCAACAATTAAACAAAAGAGAGGGGACGCGGGCTTGGTGGGCTGGGCTGGTAGGAATAATTGAAAAGAAAGGAAATTTTATATGGAGAATTTTAATGGAGTGGGCTGGGGATTTTAAAGAATTGAAGTGGGCTGAGAATAAGGGGCTGGGCTCGGCCAGAATAAAAACGAATTGAAGATTAATGTTAAAAGGAAATGGGGCCGGGCTAAAGAAATTAATTAGGGAAAGGAAAATAGAAACGGGCCAGAAGCTTAACAAAAATATATATATAAGTGTGGGCAGGTTCTGGGTTCGTTCAACAATAGGTTTATTTAAAAGAAAGAATGGGCTGATGAGGGAAAACATAGGCCGAACTTTGAATAGATTTGGAGGGTTTAAACTAAATAGTTTTGAAGAACTTGGCTTGTTAATGGACTGGAGGATGGTAAGGAAATGACGAGAATGGGCTTGGGTTTGGAAATAAATAAGGATAGGGAAACTAGGGAAAAGGGCGGAAATAACAAATACAAGAATCTGGGAAGAATATACTAGATAGGTCATAAGGTATTTAATCTAACTAAAAATAATTTTTGAATGTAAACTAACAAACTTCTAAAAATACGGACATTGGCGTATAAAAGAAGACCGGGTATTACATCATACCACCCTTACAAAAATTTCGTCCTCGAAATTTAAATAAACTATAAGTTATAAAAACATAAGCGAAAGCTATCATAATTGCAACTAACATATAAGGATTTACTAGGAATCCGGGGACGAAGAAACTTGAAGGTATAAACATGTAAGAACAGCATACAGAAGATAAGTCTAAAATAGGTATAAGGTAGGAATAACTATAAGAGCAATCTATAATTACACGAGAATATGGATAACGATGGTGAAAAATAATCAAGGCGTATTTAATAAAAACGAAACCCAAACAGGTGTACATACAAGTATATTAAAGATAACACGACAGAAAATAAATCTAAGGCACAATCATTTATAATAGTAACCATAGGCATAAAACTCGAAAATAAAATAGCAAGAATAAAGTAGTGGAAATCTAGTCGGTAGGTTAAAACATTCTAGGATAGTGCATCGGTCAAATAGTTTCAAAATAGCTTAGAAAACTCATATAGTGAAAATAAGAAACATGGAATAAAATATGCGCGGTTTAAGGTTGCGCTACTAAAAGAATAATAATAGTGCACTTAAAATACGTAAAACGGGGTAATCAATATCACGTACTCTTTGACAAATGCAAAATACTAAAACTACATTTTAAAATAATAGTGCCCCTAAATCTAGTTGGGGTAACACGGAAAAGCATAAGTGTGTCCAAGCTTAGGTAGGGTAGAGATTACAACGGGATGTGGCTGATACAAAAGGTCGAAGGATGACGACTTTAGGCTGAAGATCAAGGAAAATGGAATCGGGTCAACACAAAAGTAAAGGTGAGCCACAAAGGGCTACAAAGGAAACAGTATGGGAAGGATAACTTTCGGTACATCGTATGAATCAAGAATTTGAAGGGTTAGCTAACTCAAGGGTTTCACTATGAACTTCTCCTCCCAGAAGGATTTCAATCGAAGCACAGACGAAAGATGAATGGCGGCTCAATCCAAGGATCAGGGTGCGGTACTTTCGAATTGAAACGAGGGTGAAAACTTTTCAACAAGTAGGGTTGGACAGTCAGAGATCTCAGCAGAAAGATAAATGGATAGGGGCAATAAACAAGTATTAAACGAACCAACAATCAAAAGGTCTACGAATATTAGAAGATTTATTTCATTCAAGAAAGTTTGAAACAAGGCATTCTCAAGGACGATAAGTGGCCCTAAACTATACACATTTCATTTGGCCAGAAAGACAACATCAAAAGAAATCCCCATCAGTCGCGGTTGTGGAGATTCAGCAGGTTGCGGTAGGCTCGCGCGCTCAGGTAGGGGCGTCCACTTCCATAGCGTCTCGCAGGGACTGCCAAAGGGAGTTCTTCCACGGCAGGGTCTTGATCTTCTGGTCCTTCATCCTCGGATAAAGTTTCTTTATCGAGATCTGATTCCATGTGATTCTCTTCTCCTGGATTTTCTTCCACGGGATTTTCCTCAATTGGATTTTCTTCTATCGGTTCTTCCTCGGGGTCTTCCTCTATCGGGTCCTCTTCGGGGTCTCCTTCCTCTTCGTCGGAATCAGCTATCACGTTAAACTCTGGGGCGGCTGCTTCTTCGTCCTCTGAATCGTTGTTTCCAAAGTCGACCTGGGGACCGTTGACCTCATCATCATAACTCGTTAATGTGTGATCTAAAGAAACGCATGACTGTGTATCCTCATCTAGATGTGGCGCTGCTCCAGGGTGGGCCATGGTCTGAAAGAAAGAGAGTCATGATTAGACAATGGAATGAATAAGGGAAATGGCCAAGTGTACGAAGTATCAAAAGATATGCGGTAGCAGGAATTGTAAAATCAAGATTAAAATGTTATGCTACTGAATAATATGAACAAGGGAAATGACAAGAGAATGATACATATAATACGATTCAGATTTTAATGAATTCAACTAAAAGTTCAGTGGATACAAGGTTTCAAACGGAAAGAAACATTTATAAGAGAATGACAACATAATACTGAAATTGGAAAAAAACATCTAATTCTTCTTTGACTGCCAGAACGCTGCATCTTCGTTATGCGAGTTGAATCCTGCGTTAGGTTCGCCTTATGGTCGAAGTCCAAACTACGCAATGATCCTCACTTGGTAGAAGTGGGGAGGGTGGACGGGTTTCCTCCTTGTAGTTCTTTCCTTTCTGGGCAACCATTGATGATGTGTTCGCTGGATCCACAAATCAGGCAATTCCCTTGGGCGCGGCGACAATCCCTCTGAAGATGTCCTGGCCTCTTACAATACCCACAACATGGGGTCTTCTGCTGCTTCTGTCGCGGGGAAACAAATTGGCGTTTCATCTTCTTTTCTTTTTCTCGTCCAATAGAGATCCCTTTATGATAGGAGACTCCCGCTGGGGTCTGACTCACCTGTCTTCTCAGCCCTTCAGCTAATAGGTCGTTTGTTCGCTCCTGGGCTCCCTTCTGACCTTGCCGCTCACTAAGGATTTCGACAGTCTGATTCTGGGGAGTGGATAAAGATGAAAAGTCGTTGGAAGACATGATCCTGAAACAACAATTTCGAGAATGATATGAGTCACACGCTAAATGAATCAAAATATGATATGGATGGAACAAGGATTCAAGAATATCAGAGGTGATGAGTTCATTACAAGTGGGGAACCAATTGTATGACTTTAAGTCACTTGAATAGGGTACGGTAGTGCAATTGCAACCATGTAACCTTGTCAAGTCACCCGAAACCATAACGAATAGATAGCTGAACACACGATGTGAATATGAATCAAGAATGGCAAGTTTGGAATCTAGACCGAGGGATGTCATAGATTGCCAGACTATACATGGAAAACTGCAATCCCAATCGATGCAAAACCTGGCTATGATACCAACTAAACCATGTCACGCCCCGCTTCCCAAAATACGGAATACGAGGGGTAGACAAGGCCAGCCATGCTCCTACGGTCAAGGAAATGCCTTGCCGTAGTCACACTTCGGCTTCTAGTTCATCATGGTAAACAGTAAATAAAGCGCAGGTAATGAGAAATGCAGTAACTGAAAGAAACAAAGTAAAGAACTGACCTGAAGTGGAACAAACTAATGCAACTCGGAATGGCGAGTCATGAAGACTGTGGTGCACTGGTCCAGACTAAATCTTCTCCTCACACTGAGCATGCATACTCAGGTCGTCAGAGCGACACAATAGCAATATAATATGTATAAGATCAAGTGACAGTTCTAACAGTGATAATAAGTATGTGAAGCGGTAAATAAATGACATCATGAATGCGCATGTGCAGTAATCAATGCAGCGGAATAGTAGAGCAGTATAACAATATGTCACGCATGTCAACACACAAAAGGAAATATAAATGCCAGTATCCCTATCAGTCTCTAAGTCTCACTGTACGGGTCAATAGCCTATCGTCAGTCCAAGTGTGAGAGTCAACCACTCGCGAGTGTCCTCCACCCAAGGGTAGAACCCAAAGGCAAGGGACCACGGGCCCAACATGTAACGAATGTATCACGGTGTATATATCACGTACCCTGTAAATCTCCATATAACTCCCTAAATATATAAGCTGGCATGGGACTCCCGAGATTCTGTTGAACTCACACTTAAACTACCCCACACCCTGAGGTCTACATCAAACGCTAACCATCACCCTAAATACTAATCGGTCCGTGTCAAGTCTGCACGAGAACTGGAGGCAGGACCTCCATCAAGCACGTCCCGACTAATACCTAAGATAAGTGGCAGTGTCGGATGCCTTATCTGTGACATCCGTGCAAGCGTTTCCATAAGTGTCTCATACCACTTATAGTCACACGTACACGCATCCCACAGACGTCGACAATGCAATAGAACAATAGGGTCCCTGATTGTGTACAAGTACGTATCACTTTCACTTAATCACGTATACACGAACACTGACGTACTTGCCACAATCATCACTAAAATCTAACACTGGGTGAATGCACGTTATCACTAGGTTATCACTACAATGATATAGGTATGATATGATGTATGAACAGTATAAGAAGCACAACTATGGTATCAACAAAAACAACAGTCTATCACTTGCACGATTTATCATGAAACATATGTATATAATTTAGCGAAATGATAAACAGGTAGTAATTAATATGTTCAGTTATCCATCCATAGAATTTTGTTTCAAGTCAATCGGGTTCCAGGATCATTAGTTATAACCATTTCATTTTAAGCGCTCGCGGCTGGAAATCCAATTTCAGAATCAGAAGTCCATTTCGCAACGCATTTTAACCCCAGTTGGGATCATAATTTAGCGATGCTACAGTTGGATGAATTCTAGGGTTTTCAGTAAAGTTTTCAACGCAACAAACGGATCTTCAATCGCGTCTGTACGTTAGGAGTTACCATCTGTTTAATATCAACATGTCAATTCTGATTCTGCTGGGACTGTTATGTGTCCCGATCTTTTAAATTACAGATTAAATATCAAACGGTAACGAAACAGAATGAAACCAAATGTGTTGTCTAGATAACAGAGTTACCTACAATAAGCAGCGGAGTTCCGCAACCTACGAGTTAAGGAATACCTGTGGTGTCCAATACGGAACAGCAAGCGAAGACTGGAGTCACTCTGGACTGCAGTCCAGAGTCGCACTCCGATCAAATTTTCATCACAATTAAAGTACAGGAATACCAGGAAACCAATATGGGGTTAAAGTTCATCGAGTCGGCTTCGATTCGATCCCTCGAATGCACCATTCTAATATGTGTATGATTTAAGGTGAATTTAACGATTTTCAGGTACAATAGAATTTCAGTTTTACGGTTAAACTTGAGGGTAGTTGTTTTGGCCATGAACGGTCACACTTTCTAGTAAAACTTGCGCAGGGTATCCATCATAGCCAGGGCCAAAGCATTGTATCTAGTTCCGCTAAATTGGATAATGATTTTCTATGAGAACAAGCATCGAACGGTTTTATGGCAATATTTAGCATCAAGCAAAACATGCATTATATCTACGATTTTGATTTGTAATTTAATAATAAATAGCATGAAAGCAAGTAAAAACTTACCTGGAATCGTCTCGTGGTTGCACGGCAGCGACGCGGTCTATTTCAACGGCACGACGTGATCACGATGCAAACACGACGGAAATTGGCCTCGGTGGAGCTCGGGCTTGCGTCGCAGGGATCGGCACCGAGGAGCTTGGCTCGGAGATGGAGATGGGCTGCTGCGGACGGCGACAACGAGCTCAGGCGATGGCCGATAGCATAGAGGCCACAGGTGACGGCTAGAAGTTGTAGTTAGGTGGTGATGGTGGCTCTGGAAAGGTTGGGAGGCCGGAGACTATGGAGTGGTAGGGCAACGAGTTGGCCGGCAGTGAGGCGGTGGCCAGAGGTTAGAGGTTGGGGGAGTTGGTGGGGTGTTTGTGGGTTAGGGTGGCCGGTGATGGGTCGGCAAGGGAAATGGCTCGAGTTGGGTGTGATGGGGAGCGCAGTGGAGGGGAGCTCGGCAATGGTTTTTTTGAAGTTGGGGTGGTAGAGGATGTAGTGCTGGATGATGGGGTCTCGAGTTGAGGGTGAGGAGAGGGGCGCCGGCGGTGGTCGAAACGACGGTGAAGAGGGAGGTCGGCTCGGGTGCAAGGGCGAGAGAGAAGGCGAATGGAGGTGACGAGAGGGAAGTAGGAGATGGGGAAAGTGATGGGAGTAAGGAGTCGTCGTCGAGGGAAAAGTGGGTTGCAGGGAACTCGAGGGTGTGAGTGCGGGTTCGAGAGATGAGTGGAATGAGGGAGTGCGAGGGAGAGGGAGTAGTGGGGTGCGCGAGGGAAACGTCGCGAGGGAAGCTCGGCGTGCGTCGTGGGTGTAACGCGGGCGGGAGCGACGGCGAGGGAAGTGGGTTGCGAGACGTGGGGAAACGTGCGCTGCGACGTGGGCGGAGGAAGCGGGTCGCGCGCGCGAAAGAAGGAAAGAGCCGTTGAGCTTTTGAAGGAGATGAACAGGGCTAAGCGGGTCGGGTCAAAGCGCGAGCGGGTGAGGGGAGAGCGGGACGCGGGAGCGGGCCGGGCCGGCAAAATTATAAAGAAAAAATCAACAATTAAACAAAAGAGAGGGGACGCGGGCTTGGTGGGCTGGGCTGGTAGGAATAATTGAAAAGAAAGGAAATTTTATATGGAGAATTTTAATGGAGTGGGCTGGGGATTTTAAAGAATTGAAGTGGGCTGAGAATAAGGGGCTGGGCTCGGCCAGAATAAAAACGAATTGAAGATTAATGTTAAAAGGAAATGGGGCCGGGCTAAAGAAATTAATTAGGGAAAGGAAAATAGAAACGGGCCAGAAGCTTAACAAAAATATATATATAAGTGTGGGCAGGTTCTGGGTTCGTTCAACAATAGGTTTATTTAAAAGAAAGAATGGGCTGATGAGGGAAAACATAGGCCGAACTTTGAATAGATTTGGAGGGTTTAAACTAAATAGTTTTGAAGAACTTGGCTTGTTAATGGACTGGAGGATGGTAAGGAAATGACGAGAATGGGCTTGGGTTTGGAAATAAATAAGGATAGGGAAACTAGGGAAAATGGCGGAAATAACAAATACAAGAATCTGGGAAGAATATACTAGATAGGTCATAAGGTATTTAATCTAACTAAAAATAATTTTTGAATGTAAACTAACAAACTTCTAAAAATACGGACATTGGCGTATAAAAGAAGACCGGGTATTACATCACATGTCAAGTTCTACCCATCATTATCCAGGTTAATTTGAACCCACCCGTACATACCCTTGACGAAGGCCAAAATAATAGTACGACTGTCCCAAACCAACGCATCTATCTATGCAGCAGAAAAGTAACAAATAGCTACCATACACTATGCCATGACAAAGGCCAACAAATATACCATGAATACTAAGTGCTACCCGTCTGAAATGACGGAGGGATACGAATGGATTTTGGAGAAAAACCTTTAACGTAATGAACTTGATATCGTTGAAGGAACCAGATAGCTTTTTATAAAAATATAGTGGCGAAAACCTTTGCTAAAGAGGTCACTCCCGGTGAAGGGATCTTGGCACTTTCCCCGTAGAATGAGGTGCAGGATATTCCAGCTGAATACCATGATGCAAAGCAAAAAGGCAATCGGCTATAGTGAAGTTATTACCCTGACGCAAACTTCTGTCCAAGGGGTCACTCTCGGTGAAGGGATCTCGGCCCTTGCCTCGTCGACTGAGGTGCTGGATATTCATAACCGAATACCACTGAGCAAAACAAAAGAGAACGTCCTTGCAATAACAGCTTTTTGAAAAATTGTTCCAACAACATCAGAATAGGTTTGTTTAGCTTGCATTTATCCGAATCAATGCAGTCCCGTCAATTAATCACACCATAAAAGAACAAAAATATGATGTATGTATATGCCATCCGCATTCGCCACTAGCTCCCGTCATCACCCGTTAGGTTACTTAACTAACGACAGAGCAGGGACTGGACTAACGCGGGTGTAAAACATATACAACATCTACTAGTATATATATATCAATATATAATATTCGCTCATGGCGTGATAAAATGCAACATCACAGAGAGTAATAAGCATCACAGAACAATACAGATAATCTGGGATCCCCGGGTTTCATAGAGCCGCTACTGAAACCCGACGTTCCGCTGGTCATGTGGATAGACTATGCAATGAAATCCTAGACCCCTACGAGCGCGGCAAGTTACCCGCCAAAACCTGAAGCGAGGTAGCCCTCTTCAACAAAGTGAATGGACCACCCAGCACTTCACGGAATCCGGTAGCTTGAGCACCCCTCCTTGGGTCAATCTATACCCCCTACGATTGCGACGAATAGCCCGCCAATTCTAGAGTAAAGCCCATTCCGTCTCAAAGTCATGAGATGCGGGCTCGTTGCCCTCTAGAACCCGGCTATCCGAGCACCCCACCGTGGGGTAATCCTAGTACAGAAAGTAAAATATACAACAGGTACATCGACCTCAGCCCGGTCGTGCCCCAAAAGAATAATATACAAACAGGCAGTGACGGCATTCCACATGTCGGACGCTCGCCCCGCAATATCAAATGTACAAATATAAAAAAATTGTACTAACATTGCACCAAGCTATCCACCATGACAATCCGCAACATCACAGCACAACACAGAACATTAACGTGAATGTCACGTTCGTAAATCCGTCTAAAAGAGCAATACCAATTAGACAAGATTTACCGCTCGAATGATATTCACGGTCACAGATATAAAGTAAGCACTGTGAACTAACTTATTTAAAATTTTCGATCGAGAAAATTTCCCGAAGTGGGCCCCAAGCACAACTGCTGCACTAAAAATAATCTGGGCCAAAAACAAAAATTCCAGAAACCACAATTCCAAGAGAAAGACCACCTGAAGAAAAATGGTGCAGTGAAGCCCCAGAACGGGGCGGAACCGCGGCCAAAACGTGGGTACGGCCGCAGTTCCGCGGTGCTCCTGTGGGATCACTCTACCAAATTTCTACAGTGATCTTAAAAAAGCCTGCCTGATTTTCTGAAACACTCAAAATAATTTTTCGACCACAAAAAAAAATTCGACAGAAACTTCATGAAATGGAATCGCGATTTCGGAAATTTCGTTCGATCGATATTTTAAACACGTTAGAGCAAGCTGGTAAAGGTTAATGGCGTGGCTCTGATACCATATAAGTCTACGGTAGCGCCCCGGCCGTCGATCCGAGGCCAAAATGCGGAAACGAATTTTTTTTCTAAACTTGAAACCAGCGCTATCGCAGACTTTAATCCCGGATCGAACCATTAACCTATAACTAGAAAACTAGAGAAGGGTTAGAAAGGCTATACCGATCGATCCGTGTCCTTCGGTCTTTGGCCACCTTTCCAAGCTCCTCGCGGCATCTCCGATCTCCGGTCTCCTCGTCGGAAAGGGCACCACATCAATGAGCCTTTTTACGGTCTCCCGTTTCGTCCGAAACAATTCGGACATGAAGTTTGCTAGCCGACGTGTCCAAGGTGATGTAGAGAATGTGTGTGATAACTTTGTCTCAAACATCCATTGATTCTCAACACATGAGAGTGTATGGATGGAGGTTGAAAATGATGCCATTAATAGAGATAGTGAGCTCAAGAAAGAAGGAGGAAGAAGAAGAGCTTTCTTTTGTGTTGTATGATAAAATGAGAGTGAGATCATCATTAATACAAGATCTAACCTCATCATATGGCTTCCCTCTCTCTTCCCTCTTATCATATCAACACTTAAATCAATCAATAATGTGACACATGCACAAATAAAGAGACCATGAGTCATCACTTGTGCATGTGTCACAATTAATGCTCCTAATCATGACTTTGAGCTCATTATTTCCATTTGTAAACATTAACCAAAATGTTTACAACAATAAAAAAGATATGGCAACATCTAAAGTAACTCGTGACGGATCACAAGGATACCCCTCACCTGTATATACATACCTGCATCCGCATTCCGACTGAATGCAAATGCGATGAGACTAAAGTAATCCAACAAATCTAATACTAGGATCCGGCTTAAACCAAAGCCCACTAGTATGATCCGTCCGATCATGATCCGTGCACTACTGCACGTATATGATCGAACCCTGCCATATATCATACGGCCTCTACAACATTTCGCCCGAAACATGAGAAACTGTCTGTGGGGGACTCTATAGACTCATCAATACTTTGGCTGTGGATTTAACTACTAGCACGTCAGTGGTACTAGCCGTACGTAACGGGCTACCAGGTATTGACCAAAAGGGAGGTCGATAAGTGAACTCATCCCGACACCCTACTGAGCCTGTCAGCGAAAATATCCGTACAGTCCGGTCCGTTCGTCTATGAGCATCGCATGTCAGGCCTCGGGGGTTGGTAAAAGTCAGACCCCAAAAGCGGTACAAGTCATGTCGAAGTGTAGCCCAGAACACCCTGAGATACTACTGGAATACCTACCAGTAAATCTCCTGCCTTGGCCAAGGACTTCGTGTAATGGCTCTCCTAGACACAGCGCGATCTCATCCCCAATACCGGGAGAGACGAAACCCCTGCCGATCCGCTCACTGCCTCCAAGTGGCTCGGGACTGTACCCAACTAAAACCTGTTTGCACGACTCCTTTGAGCCGTGGTAGGGTAGTAATCAAAGCACAGTAGGAACTCACACGAGACAAATGACGATGTTAGGTCGATGAACTAACCTGTACACATATCACCAGGGAACTGCTATCTGACGTCAGGGATAATACCAACTAGCATTTTCCCGGCGAGTCCTGTCCGGTGTACTCATAACCCAATGATTACCTGTATACATCTTAGGTGAACCAACTGACACCAATGGCTTGTGAGACCGGCCACCGCCCCTCGTCGGGGTCTCGACTGTATACACTAGTCTACTCCGGAGTATCGATGCCCTGTCTCGAAAACTCCCACGACTAGGGACCTTTTAAGGATGTGCTTATAGACCCCAGCTCCCACGTATATGATCGCCATCATACTGGTGGCAGTCAAGCAAGAATCCTAAGGGCTCTATCAACGTGTAATAGCGGCCTGTAAGGTCACCTAAAGCATGTAAACGAAACCAGATAGCATACTATCATCTTGAGTAAGACGGCCCTACCGGTATAGGTCCTCCCTCAATCATTGCAATCACATGCCTGTGATCTAATAATTGACTCTGAGGGCACTATATCCAACACCTTTTCCTCTTTCCACTCCATACTTCGTGTGTCATGTTTCGTGAGCGGAATCGCGGTTCGCAATGATTGCCCTTGGATTTAAGGTACTAAAATTTGGTGTCTCGCTCCTGTACAGAAGAAGAAAATCGATGCCTTCCCACTGCAGCTCTTGCAGCAACAACTCTCACTCCACCCCAGCTGGAGGAGTGACCTACGGGCCTAACACGGTCTCAATCTTTTCAATACCGGTGGGGTAAGTTACACAAGCCACTACTGGGTTGTTCTTCGGGATCATGCTCCCACCAGTGAGTTACGGTGTCTCGGCGCCACAGGAAGAAGCTCTTAAGAGGTTGTTCTTCGATTGACTAGCGACCACAACGGACCCTATCAATGGGCCGTCTAAATCTGGTTTCTCAGTCTTCAACAGGCTGAGCCAAAACCCAAACGGGCCTGCAAAGAAGCCCGTGATACCTGATAGGGCTACCCCAAAATGGATAGCCCTCCCAACTCTTGCTACGGGTGAAGTCGTCAAAGGTGCTTCCCTTACCAGAAAGTCGGTCTTAGAAAGATTGGCCAGCCCTTCTCAAACCTTGCCAAGGACGTCGGTCTTCAACAGGTTGACGCCAACAACAGCCCCTCAGTAAAGCCAGGGGCACGAAGAAGCCACTTCCAAATGTGAGGCGGTCCCATTTGCAAGACACGCTCGACGTCTCCACTAGCGCCGAATGAGAAAAGCTGGGGGAAACTCCCTCCCTGGAATTACTCCGCCAGCTCCAATAGTAGAAGTTGATGCTGCTATTCCAACTGAGAATAGTTTTGAGCTGCTCAGGAGGGTACGAAAGAACTCGCCAACGGCATTGCTAAAGAAATCGCCCCCGCATGAAGAAACCACAATGAAGGCAAAACCGGAGTGCCCCATCAACGACTCTACTCATAAATTCACAGGGTCTGGCGAAAAGTCCAGGACTCCGTGATTGATCAAAACTACTCTCGATGACCAAAGAAATTGAAGGCTCGGCAAGAGGAAGACCACTCCTTCGTCATACAGTGAGGGGCTTCTTCTACACAGGTGCTTGTTATAATGGCTCCTTCAACTTCGACCTCCCACAAAAGGATGAGTCCGGAGAAAATCCCACCGCCGGCGGAAAATCCCAAAGGTGATGGACCCAAATGCCCTAAGTCAGGGGGCATGATCATGCATACGGTCTACATGGCTTCCGGGAAAGAAGAAAGCCGTACTTCCGTAGGATACCGCAAATTCGGTTGCTGACAAAAACTCAAGAGCAACAACAAAAGCTCCAGGAGATGCTAACCAAAATGGCGGCACTTACTTGGCAGAAAGAAAGCCCGGACACAACAGCCAAACAACGCCAGGAGCAGGAGACCAATACAGAGTTCCTGCGAAGGTTGCTTGAAAGTAAGAACAAGGAAGCTGCTGAGCAGGCTGCTAACATAAAGCAGATGGCTGTCTTATTCCAGGATATAGTTGGAATGATGATCCAGCCAGAACCCCAGTCGAGGATCCGCCGATAATTATTGAGGATGATAGAGGGGAAATATTAAATTCTCTTCCGGCTTTATCAATAGCCAAGGAGGAAACGATCTCTAAGGCTGCTCTTGATGATTATATAGCTCAACAAATAAGAGCCCATCAAGCAAATGAAGTGGCTGGCCAAATCGTCAGAACCGGGCGACCATATCCAGGCTGGTATGACCAAATCAAGTACTTGCCGGGATATATGATCCCCAAGTTCCATGTCAACAAAGGGACGGGAAATCCCCATCAGCACGTCGTGCAGTTCAGAGCTCTGTGCGGCAACAGTGGAGGCGAAGACAAACTGTTGCTTCGCCAGTTCGTTGGCAGCCTGTTAGAGACGGCCTTTGAATGGTACTCAGAGCTCCCAAATGACTCCGTAAGAATATTCACAGAGATGGAGCTGCTATTCACACAACGATTCGCCAGTGCAAGGAGTGCACCCCGATCACGGCATTAATCAATGCCAGAGTAAAGCCAGGAGAAACCTGGGTCCAATATGCGATCCGTTGGCAGAACCTGTGGTAAAAGTGCGAACAACGCATCGAAGAATCTCCCGCCGTGGGCATGTTCATCGGGACCCTTAATCCTCAAACGATTGCGTCCCAGTTCATGACGTTCTTCAAACCAACGACCTTCCAGACTCTGATCGATAATGTAACATTTCAGAAAAATAAAATATTATTTTTGGTAATTTTTTTAATTAAATAATGAATATATTGAATATTTTAATTAGGCGGTATAATTAAATACCAATACATGGGAAAAAATTTGGAAAATTACAGAAATTACTAAAATGAGGATACTTTATTGGAGAAAATTATGAAATTTTATGATTTATTATACATTATTTAATGCTAATCGCGATTAAATATCGCTAATCGCGCATTAAGCGTGTTTTGTGCACATGACATGCACATGTCATTTTTGGCATTTTTACATTTTTCTTAGCATGGCTTTTCTTCATTTTCAAGCATGTTTTGGTTTAAATGAAATGAGAAGAGAAAAGAAAACCTAGAAAAGAAAAGAAAAGGAAAATGAATATAGAAATAGGGTATGGGCATGAGAGAGAGTGAGGGGTCTTCTTTGACCAAGGGCACTTGTAAATCATTCATCATCTTCATCATCTCTCCTCTCCCTCCTCTCAAGGCTGCTGCCCTCTCCTTCATCCCCTCTTCACCTTCTCAAAACACCATGAGAAACTCCTCAAAACTCCATCTCCCTTTCACAAAAAAGATGCACAAGCTCCACACAAACACTTTGGACCAAGAAAGCAAGGATTTTGGACACTTGGGGCAACTCAAGCATATTCTTGAGTTGCCAAATGAGGTAATTCCTATACCATTTGCATCGTATCTCATTCACTTTAGCTTCCATGTTTGATTAGAAGTGTTTTAGTGATGTTTAGTGAGGATAGGAAAATTCCAAGTTAGGGTTTAAAAAAACTTAAATTGAGATAGTGTAATTGAGGTTTGTTAAGGCCATATAACCCCTCTAGTGTAAGTTCATGGACTGAAACCATAGACTTAAACCCAAAACCCTAACTTAGAAACCCCGATATCGGAGAATTTTGGATTCTGTAAGGGTATATTGACATCTGCTATCACCAGGGACACCTGAAAAATATTCAGCATACACAGCGAGTCATGCAGGCACTCAGGAAGCTACCACAGAGACCCGAGCCCAAACCCACTTATCTTGGCCTCAATTTTATTCTTCCTGGCCGCAAATTTCGGCCAGGCTAGGGCAGAACCCCTCCAGGTTTGGTCCATGGCTCCTTTAATAGTAAATTAGACCCCTCATGTATGCAAAATTGGATAATTTCACCTGGGGTAAAATCTGGAAGTGTTTTACGAAGTTTCTGAATTCATTTTGGGGTTTTTTATGAATTTGGTTTTGGTATTTGATATTGTGTTTCCGTCGTGTGGCGTTTGAACGTCAACGACTAGGGTTATTGGTCGTGTTTGCATGCGAGGCTATAGGTTTTGACCTACGAGCGAAACGTGTGCCGTTTCAGTTTTTCGAGTTGATTTTAATACGCATTGCGATTGTGTTATATATGTAGGTATCCCCACGAGGACTTCGAGATGACAAGCAAGTACGTGGCGACGTTGTCAACGGCAAGCGAAGAGCAGGTGAGTAGATATATATCTACGGGGAAAGTCGGGTGGATGGCGTATAGCACCCCCGCAGTTTCGTATTAGAACGCGAATGCGTTATATCTATATTATATATATACATATACGGATGTGATATGGAATGACTTTCGATTAGTATAGTGTACTTGTAAGTTAGTGTTTAGTCGCGAACCCTAGGGTAGTGATTTGCATACACGCACATGCACGCATACATTCATTTTATTTACCTGTGCGTATATGGGGATACACACACACACACATGGGTATGGGACTATGTATATATATATATATATATATATATATATATATATATATATATATATATATATATACATACACACACACATGGATGATGAGGATTGTATATGGTATTTGGAGATGGGTCGATGAGATTGGGCATGGTGCCATGAGATCGGTGATATGATGTGGTTCGTATTTTAGATACGACATGAGATTTTAGCGGGCCTTTGGGCGTGTGTTTTCATACATGCATATATATGCAGATGGTATCAGTTTGTACTAGACTTAGATCAGTACCCCAGTTCATAAGATATGATGATAAGGATACCGGATAAATGATGAGATGAATGTGATATTTGATCCGTACCCAGGTATTCATGTCAAGTTATATTCATGTTTCGGTCAAGTCGAGTCAAGTGTTCAAGTTCAAGTTTGATATTTGAATTCAAGTGTTCAGATTCATGATTAAGTATCCAAATTTGTGTTTTGGATTCCAATTTGAGTTTGCATTCAGGTTGGAGTCAGTATCTTATGAAAAGATTTAGCTCTTAAATTTCTTAAGTTCGGAAGTAATCGGACAATTGCTGCATATGGACGGCAGAATTTGTGTCTAATTCCAAGACAATTGCCATTGATAACTCCGTTAATTTGTCTACCTGATTAGGCAAGCACTCACTTCCTCCGGCTCTTTGGAGCTTAAGAGAAATGATACCTCTTAAACCTATATTGATTTAGAGTCCTTAATATTTATTGTTGTTATTTATATTGTATTTATATTGTTTGCATTTCTCGAGGGGGTTTTATGAAAAATACTTTAATATTGTTTACAAATAAATCTCGAGGGTGATTTATGTTATTTAGAGTTTTTATGAACATTTATTCTAATTTTAGTGGTATTTTAGTGATAAAACCTAAATTTTAAAAAATTATAGTATTTTTATGAAAACTATACTTTTGGAAACTTGGTGGTATTTTTGTGTAACTTTAATTTTTAATTTTAATAATATATTCTTCAAAAATTAGTTTTCATAGAAAAATACAGATTTATGATTTATAAAAATTTTCAAATGATTTAATTTGTTAAAAAAGTCGTATTTACGTATTTTCTTTTCCTTTCGAGACCGAATTCTCCGTGAGGAGTTCAGTATCGCACTCTACTATTCCAAGAACAAGAGATAACCCACACCATCCGTAGATGGGTCCCCTAAAAGGGTTGTAGAGGTACAATTGCAAAGAATTTAAAAAACAACGATTAAAAACATATTTTTATCAACTTGTGGTATTTTATTGAAAATTGTTTCATTTAGATGAAAAATTCTAACCAAATATCGTGCTTTGAATCAAAAGTGTGCGTGTAGGGTAGGTCGATACCCCGTGAATGTTCTAGATGTATATATGACTAATTATCGAACAAAGAGTTATAATTAAAGTTCATGATATTTTGATGAAATTTTGTTGTATGATGTATTTAGCCCAAAATTATAAACAACTCAAAAATAATTTGGATGAAATATTGTGATGTGATGCTTCGAAGTGTTTAGGTGGAAATTTTGACATAGTAAAACTGACAAAAACTTATTATGAGAAGTTTTCCTAACCTGACTCCATTTTGGTCGAATAGTTTCAGAGATTGGTTTGAGATAAAAAGAAAAATAGAGAAAGGGACTTATGGTTTTAGAGTGTAGAGAAAAGAGTAAGGAAGAGGGAGAAATTTTCGTGGCGTCGCGGTAGCTCCGGGAATAACTCCGATCTTCAACGAAAAGAACTTGGTTGCTAACTCCACTTGACTCCACTTACACTTAGAAAATTTCGGGAGAAATTTGATAGAGATTTTTCAGAATGGGGAGAGCTAGAGAATGGAATGTATTTATAGTGTAGGGATGAGAGTGTGTGAGTTAAAGAATTAGAATTAAAATGAATTAAAATAGGATTAATGGTGAAATGAAAGGTCTATGGATGAATGAAGATTAATCAAACAATATAGGGGAGTAGTGGGGAGTCAAACGGACACATGGGCAAAGAATGGAGGTGATTGGGGCTAGATGGACCGTCAGTAGTGGCCAAAACGAGGATTTGGGCGGTTAGATTTAATCCATCTGCCTCGAGATTCATGCCACGTACTATAATCTGTATTAACTCCTCATTTTCCCGTTTGATTTTTCTGAAACTTTTTTATTCTCCGTGTATTGCATGGGAAACTCTTGGGCTTCCGAAAAGTTAAAAAGAAATATATAAAAAATAATTGGTACTGATAGGATTCGAACACACAGGCTATGTCACAGAAGTATAGAGGCTTTACAAATGAGCTACAAGTTGCTTCTTAATTTTATTGAACAAAAATAATTTATAACTCCAAATCAGGCTGAAATACCATTCTATACATTTGAATAAATTACATGTGTACAGGGATTTCAGAGTCGTTACATTCTACCCACCTTATAAAAATTTCGTCCTTGAAATTTATATAAAGGATAATTTTCAAAAAGGTAAGGGTATCATGCATGCATATCGTCTTCTCGCTCCTCTGTCGATTCTCCTGGCGAGTCATTTCTCTACATCACTCGGACCAAGTTTACCTCCTTGTTCCATAAGCTTTTCACCTTTCAATCCAAGATCTCGACTGGCTGATGTTCGCAAGTCAGATCAGTCTGTACAGTGAGCTCTGAGTGATCAAGTATGTGGATGGGGTCACTCATATATCGTCATAGTTGGGATATGTGGAACACATTGTGCACTGCTTCCAATGAGGGTGGTAGTGCCAAACGTTATGCCATTTTTCCAACTCGTTCAGGTATGTTGAACATTGGTAATACCTTGCACTACTGAACCAAGCCACCAGAGTTCAAATCCCATGCCCCACATTATTTTTATATGGTACAGAATACTGGGCTCCTAAGAAGCATCATACACAGAAAATGCACGTAGCGGAGATGTGCATGCTTCGTTGGATGTGCGGTAACACTAGAAAAGATAAGGTGCGAAATGAGGATATTCATGCAAAAGTTGGTGTAGCACCTGTGGAGGAGAAGATGCGGGAAAACCGGCTAAGATGGTTTGGTCATGTGCAACGCAGACCTATGGAAGCACCGGTTCGACGAATAGATACTCTCGATATGGGCAATGGCAAAATGGCAAAAGGAAGACTGAAGAAAACATGGATGGAGGTGATACGAAACAATATGGTTGCCAAAGGACTCAATGAAAGTATATTGTTCGATAGGAGTGAGTGGAGGAGGAGGATTCATGTGCTGGACCCGGCGTGATTCTCATGTTGGTTCATGTAGCCCACCCCATATGCTTGGGATAAAAGGCTCAGTTGTTGTTGTTGTTGTTGTTGTTGTAGTTCAGGTATGTTGACCAGTCCAATGTACCTTAGACTGAGTTGACCCCTCTTAACAAAACGTATCACTCCTCTATTCGGAGAGATCTTTAGAAACACATGCTCTCCAGGTTGGAACTCCAGGTGTCGTCGCTTTGCATCTACCCGATACTTCTGTCGGTTCTCGGCTATGCGTATTTTCTCCCTAATTGTAATACCCTAGTTCATTTATACCAGTTCTAGTTCATGTGTTTCTTTATTTATGGTATTTTCCTGATTTATTGTATTTTGGGTGCGAATAGTGTATTTGACATTTGTATTTGCATCCGACCCGACCCGCATGCTTGAAACCAGTCTTGATTCATGTTTATGATTTATCCTGACCTGTTACATGGACTCGTGCACTTTCATTTTAATTTATACATCTTGAATACTGGCATTTTATCTGGCATTTGCATTTTTACAATATAACATTTTAAGTCACATAAAATATTTTAAAAATACATTGCATGGCCTGCATGATACCCCTAGCCCCGTGGTAGCATCCGCGCATCTTGTTCTCGTCCTGTTCAGTGAAACGGACTTGTTTGGATGGCTACGCGTACGTGCGTGCATCCGTTCTTGGGAGTATGCATTTTTCGTTATCCGAACATTCATTTTTTATTTTTGTCGACATGTATATTTTTCGTATTTTAAAACTGAATTTTAGACCCGACCCGGGCATGTTTTGGACTATGTTTGTATTTACCAGAATATCAAATTTTATTTATATAATATTAATTTTATAAATTGATACAAATTAAAATTTAGATAACTAATAAAAGATTTTTTTTTAAATTTAAATCTAAACTAATTTCCTAACAAACTAACAACCCCTTTCTCTCTCTCTCTCTCCTCTGCATATATATATTTATATATATTTTATTTATTTAATTTTTTCTTTCCTTATTTAATACACAGCCTCTTCTTCTTACTTCTTCTTCTTTCTTCTTTCTTTTTCTTGATCTTGTTTCTTGATTCCGGTGATCACCGCCGGAGCCGTGCTCGTCGCTGACGATCCGAGAGATCCAGTGAACGTACCTGACTTGCATGATCACCCTCGTGCGTTGTTTGGAGCCGTTCCGTGTACCGTGCGCGCGTCGCGACATTTCGCCGACGAAGGAGGTTCCGTACACATCCGTTCTTGTTCCGTCTAGGCAAGTTAATCTTGCTACATGCTATATAACTCATTATATACCTATTTAAATAAATATCACACCTGTATTTTAAATCAAGCATCCCATGTTTCATATTACAGCCTTTCGACGTTCCGTTTACATTTGTATAGTGCATTTCAAATCTAGGGCATGCAAACCAATCTTAATTACATGCTACGTTACTTTAGACGCATCTATTTTAACAAATGGAATACCTGTATTTAAAATCATGCATCCCATGTTTAGTTTTATAACTTTTCGATGTTCCGTTTGCATCCATTCATAACATTTCAGATCTAGGTCATGAAAACTTATCTTGTTACATACTATACTATCATATACTGCATCAAATTGAATAGTTACATTTCATATTGCTTAGTTATATGTTCCACACTTGTTAGTTTATCATTTTACGATTATGTGATACCCGTTTGCATCCATATCATTTAAAATATATATCGTCATAATATTTCTTATTATTATCTTTAATTAGTTTATAATCTGCATTTTATAATGTTATACATTTGAAAATATTATAGTTTACACATGAAACGTCGTTGAAAAGCGGATACGACAAATCTGAAATTTACTGTACACCTTACCTTATAAAATTCATTATAAATCATAGAAAAATCATTAGTATACGTTCTTTAGTTCGTTAAGAATATAACTCAGAATACTATAACTCTATGAAATATTTACTTGCAAAATAAATTGTTTAAATAACGTAAAATGCAAATGAAAATATCTCTAAACAGCTGTCCAGGAAAATTCCAGCAGCAAACGTTCAATTTCGAATATTCATAGATATTTGTAGGAACAACCTGAGATGCTTATACTTATAAAAATGAAAACCTTATTGAATTATATTTGTTTTGGTATAATACACTTCCCTTTTGGAGAACGTTTGTTATTTTTAAACTATTTTACAAATCAGGGTGACGCTGAATTTCTGAACGGAACTTTCTTGTGCATGGTTAATCAATACCACTTTTATAGTTATTAATCGGCTTGAATATGTTATCCATGTTAATATTATTATATCAATATCTATTTAAAAAATAATAGTTCTTATGTTTTAATATTCAGCAAATTTTACCGATTTACAGTTTTATTGTATCCGTCTGTATCCGTACGGTTTATTACATATCTAGTTGCACGCCGAGACCATATTATTTCATTTTACTGTTACGTTAGTATCTCATACTTAATCTTGTGCATCCTATATAGTCATGATGTAATCCCTGATAAATATTTTTGCATCCATGCTTTATTTGTGCACCCGGACCTGTTACGGTTTTATTATGAGCATCCGTTTGATACATATACACTACTTGACATGACCTGATACACTACTACTGACATGAATTGATACCTGTGCATTACTTGACATGACTTGATACATGTACACCACGTGACATGACCTGATGTACCACAGCTTGACTTGATACCTGATCTTCTTACTAATGCCGACAATCTTGACATGTTGTCCCTACGGACATTTCCTGTTTTCTATACAGACAAACCTGTACCTGCTTGATCCTGTGTTGGTATTAGCTCCAGATTTATCGATACCTGACTTACACACATAACTTAGGGGTATGGGGAAATCAAGAATGTAGCTGAACGTAACTCAAAGGGCTATTACATCATTTTACCGTGGTCCCGTGGGGAATGAACGGGACATAGACTCACAGTCTATTACATCATTTTACCGTGGTCCCGTGGGGAATGAACGGGGCATAGACCGATGGGTTACGATGAGTATTACATTAATTAATTTCGAATAACTTTAGAGTAGATAACCCTATAGCACAATTTAGACTACTCACTGTACTTCACCTGTTTATATCCTGTCCACTGATCTATATTCATGTTACGTTTTACTTGTTACTGAGGACTTATTACTGTTCATACTTCATGCCTGCATATTTCATCACATCCTGCTTGCTTATATTATTGTTGATATTATGACGCACCGACGTCTGGGTTTTGCATGGCCCAGATCCTCTACCTTTGTCGCAGGCTGATCAAGAGTATTTCCGCCGTCAGGCCGAGCAGTGAGGATCCTGTTAGTATCCAGTTAGATATTTTCTTACTTTCCAGATGTTATTGTTACTTGGATTTATTGCTTCCACATATTATTTCTTGACTCTTTTATTCTGGCTCATGGACATGTACTAGATAGTTTATTTACTTTCCTGTTCATGATATCTCTACAGCCGTAATGTGACTGTGGAGGGATTTTTCCTATCCGCAGGTAGCATGGTTGGCTCTACCACGTGCCTATCTTAGCGCACTCTGGGAAGCGGGGCATGACAGGGTTTGTTTGGTATCAGAGCCATAGGATTTAGATTAATCGGGTTTGATTCTTTTGTAGTTAGATATTGGACCCAATACACGAATCAGAATACTCGTGATTAGGAACATGTCCTGCTACTTTACCATCTTGCCATTCTTGAATCTTAACTTCCTCTTGATCCTTACCTCGACGATATGCAAACAACTTTGCATCTCGGCTTGAATCCTTTTGGTTCCTTATTGTTTCTCTCGTCATATTCTTTTGATTCTGATACTAGGAGTTGGGCGACTTGAACGGAGTTATGTGATTGTAACTATGAACTGCAGCATGGTTACAATGCGGTACTCTATTTAAGCAACTTGGAGTCCTGGTCTTGATTCATTTCCTTGATCCATGGTCGTGAAATTCCCTTGGTTCTCTCAGTTTCATTGCTTACCAGTTCATGTTTTGCAGATTTCTTGGTGATCGATACCGGCAGTTATGAAGTTCTCTTGGGAATGGATTTTTCGGCACTTTCTACGCTCACATTGATTGTAGGGTAAAGAAAGTGATTTTCCAGATTCCCGGACATACGGAGTCTTTTTTTTGCTGGAGGTAGCAGTTCTGTTGGGCCAGTCGAGTTTAGGGCTAGGCCGACAAACAATATTCTTTCGTCGATGGAAGTTGATAAGGAAGAAGCACTAGCTATAGTTCGAGAGTTCATGGTTGTGTTTGAGGACATCTCGGGTTTCCCGCTAAAACGAGATGAGGAGTTCGTGATCGATCTTGTTCCTGGTGCAGCGCCAATCTCAAAGGCGTATTATCCAATGGCACCAGTAGAGTTGGAAGGAGTCAAGAAGCAGGTTACCGAATTGCTTGAGAAGGGTTGGATTCGCAGCAGCAATTCACCTTAGGGAGCTCCAGTTCTTCTAGTAAAGAAGAAAGATGGCACAAGGAGGATGCGCATCGATTATCGAGAATTAAACCGGGAGACTATTAAGAACAAGTACCCGATCCCTCGCATTGGCGAATTGTTCGAGCAGCTTAATGGCGCGAGGGTATTCTCGAAGCTGGATTTGCGATCCGGATATCATCAGGTCCGAGTTAAATCAGAAGATATTTGCAAGGCTGCGTTCCGAACTCGGTATGGACATTACAAGTATTTAGTGATGCCATTCGGAGTCACGAATACACCGGCGATATTTATGGACTTGATGAACCAAATCTTTTCACCGTTCTTGGACCAGTTTTTAGTGGTGTTCATCGATGATATTCTGGAGAAGCATTGAAGAGCATGCGGAACACTTGAAGATCGCACTGCAGACATTGAGGCAAGAAAGATTGTATGCAAAGATGAGCAAGTGTGAGTTTTGGCTTTAAGAAGTGAAGTTTTGGGGCATGTTGTACCCGGAGATGGAATCGCCGTTGACCCTGAGAAGATTCCAGCAGTTCAAGATTGGTCGATTCCGAAGAATGTAGCAGAGATCGGAAGTTTTCTTGGACTTGCCGGCTATTACAGAAGGTTCGTGGAGAATTTTGCCCGTTTGGCTGAGCCTTTAACCAAGCTTACGCGTAAGGAAGTACCGTTTGTATGGACGGATAGGTGTGCGTCAGCTTTTGAGGCGTTGAAGCAAAGATTGATAACCGCTCCTATTTTGACCGTAACATACGGTTCCGGAGGATTGGTGATTCACAGCGACGCATCTGGGAAAGATTTGGGATGTATTTTGATGCAGCATGGGAAAGTTATAGCTTACGCATCGAGGTAGTTGAAGACCCATGAGAAGAATTATCAGACCCATGACTTTGAGCTTGCAGCAGTGATTTTCGCTTTGAAGATTTGGATACACTACTTACTGGGCGAAAGGGTCGAAGTATTCACCGATCACAAAAGCCTAAAGTATGTGTTCACACAGAAAGAGCTTAACATGAGGCAGCGTAGATGGTTGGAGCTGATGGCCGACTATGATCTTGATCTCAAGTACCATCCGGGGAAAGTTAATGTAGTGCCGGATGCGCTTAATCTATTGCCAGCAATTCGGATGTTGACTGCACAGAAGGGGCTTATGGAAGACTTTCGGAGATTCGAGTTGGAGATCGTGCTACCGCATTCTTCAGGACAGTTGATGCAGCTGCAAGTACAGTCGTCATTGATCGAGAGTATTAAAGCAGCACAGTCGAAGGACCCAAGATTGCAAAGGTTTCGAGAACAGGTTGAAGCTAGACTTCGAACGGACTTGTTAATTCATGAAGATGGTTCATTGCAATATGGTATCCGTTTGTGTGTGTCAAAAGGAGATATTCACGAAGAAGTTATGAAGGAGGCACATAGTTCCGCGTATTCCGTACATCTAGGAGGCACGAAGATGTACCGTGATCTACGACAGCATTTCTGGTGGGGAGGAATGAAAAGGGAGATTGCTCGCTTTGTAGCAAAGTGCTTGGTGTGTCAGCAAGTTAAGGCTGAACATCAAAGGGTTGCTGGTTTATTGCAACCACTTCCGATTCCTCAATAGAAGTGGGAACATATAACCATGGATTTCGTGACAGTTTTACCGCGGAGTCCAAAGGGCAACAGTGCAGTTTGGGTGATTGTTGATTGATTGACCAAGGCAGCTCACTTCATACCGTTTCGAGTTGGTCAGTCAACGGAAGCGTTAGCAGAACGGTACATGCAGGAGATCGTAAGATTGCATGGAGTACCTGTGAGCATTGTTTCCGATCGTGACACCCGATTCTTATCGCACTTCTGGAGGAGCTTACAGGAAAGTCTGGGGACACGATTGAAGTTTAGCACTGCTTATTATCCTCAGACAGATGGCCAGTCGGAGAGAACGATCCAAACTCTTGAAGACATGTTGAGAGCTTGCATGTTAGACTTCAAAGGTTCTTGAGAAGATCATCTACATTTGGTTGAGTTTTCGTACAACAACAGCTTTCAGGAGACTATTCAGATGGCTCCATTCGAACTATTATATGATCGCAAGTGTCGTTCACCTGTTTGTTGAGACGATATTGGAGAACGTAGATTGTTGGGACCGGATTTGATCGTGCAGACAGTAGAAAAAGTTAACACTATCCGGAATCATATAAGGGCAGCACAAGATCGGCAGAAGAGTTGGGCCAATACATCATGAAGACCTCTAGAGTTCGCTATTGGTGATCTGGTACTCTTGAAGATATCACCGACTAGAGGAGTGATTCGTTTTGGGAGTCGAGGCAAGCTTAGTCCTCGATTCGTGGGGCCTTTCGAGATTTTGGAGCGTGTTGGAGAAGTGGCTTATCGATTGGCGTTACCACAATCTTTGGAGAATTTTCATGACGTGTTTCATGTATCTCAACTCCGTAAGTATATTCGAGATGAA
The DNA here is from genome assembly GCA_030015575.1 of Agapanthus africanus. Taxonomy (NCBI): domain Eukaryota; kingdom Viridiplantae; phylum Streptophyta; class Magnoliopsida; order Asparagales; family Amaryllidaceae; genus Agapanthus; species Agapanthus africanus. Next base: position 946,264,977 of record CM057337.1, read on the forward strand.
ACGCACGTGCTGGATCATTCGGAGCTGACTGTAAGAGAGGATTTGATATTTGAGGAACGACCGATGTCGATTGTTGATCGAAGAGAAAAGGTCCTTAATAACAAGGTTATCCCTCTCGTACTTGTTTCTTGGGGAAATCGCTCGCATGGAGAATCGACTTGGGAACGAGAAGAAGAAATTCGAAAGAACTTTCGACACCTATTCCTGTAGATTCGTGCTGTTTACCTTTTCTTGTCTTGGGAATTTCGAGGACGAAATTATTTTTGTAGTTGGGTATAATGTAATACCCTAGTTTATTTATACCAGTTCTAGTTCATGTGTTTCTATATTTATGGTATTTTCCTGATTTATTGTGTTTTGGGTGCGAATAGTGTATTTGACATTTGTATTTGCATCCGACCCGACCCGCATGCTTGAAACCAGTCTTGATTCATGTTTATGATTTATCCTGACCAGTTACATGGACTCGTGCACTTTCATTTTAATTTATACATCTTGAATACTGGCATTTTATCTGGCATTTGCATTTTTACAATATAATATTTTAAATCACATAAAATATTTTAAAAATACATTGCATGGCCTGCATGACACCCCTAGCCCCGTGGTAGCATCCGCGCATCTTGTTCCCGTCCCGTTCAGTGAAACGGACTTGTTTGGATGGCTACGCGCACGTGCGAGCATCCGTTCTTGGGGGTATGCATTTTTCGTTATCCGGACATTCATTTTTTTATCTTGGTCGACATGTATATTTTTCGTATTTTAAAACTGAATTTTAGACCCAACCCGGGCATGTTTTGGACTATGTTTGTATTTACCAGAATATCAAATTTTATTTATATAATATTAATTTTATAAAATGATAAAAATTAAAATTTAGATAACTAATAAAAGATTTTTTTAAAATTTAAATCTAAACTAATTTCCTAACAAACTAGCAACCCCTTTCTCTCTCTCACTCTCCTCTGCATATATATATACATACATACATATATATATATATATATATATATATATATATATATATTTTATTTATTTAATTTTTTCTTTTCTTATTTAATACACAGCCTCTTCTTCTTACATTTTCTTCTTCTTTCTTCTTTTTTTTTCTTGATCTTGTTTCTTGATTCCGGTGATCACCGCCGGAGCCGTGCTCGTCGCTGACGATCCGAGTGATCCAATGAACGTACCTGACTTGCGTGATCCTCCTCGTGCGTTGTTTGGAGCCGTTCCGTGTACCGTGCGCGCGTTGCGACATTTCACCGACGAAGGACATTCCGTATACATCCGTTCTTGTTCCGTCTAGGCAAGTTAATCTTGCTACATGCTATATAACTCATTATATACCTATTTAAATAAATATCACACCTGTATTTTAAATCAAGCATCCCATGTTTCATATTACAGCCTTTCGACGTTCCGTTTACATTTGTATAGTGCATTTCAAATCTAGGGCATGCAAACCAATCTTAATTACATGCTACATTACTTTAGACGCATCTATTTTAACAAATGGAATACCTGTATTTAAAATCATGCACCCCATGTTTAGTTTTATAACTTTTCGATGTTCCGTTTGCATCCATTCATAACATTTCAGATCTAGGTCATGAAAACTTATCTTGTTACATACTATACTATCATATACTGCATCAAATTGAATAGTTACATTTCATATTGCTTAGTTATATGTTCCACACTTGTTAGTTTATCATTTTACGATTATATGATACCCGTTTGCATCCATATCATTTAAAATATATATCGTCGTAATATTTCTTATTATTATATTTAATTAGTTTCTAATATGCATTTTATAATGTTATACATTTGAAAATATTATAGTTTACACATGAAACGTCGTTGAAAAGCGGATACGACAAATCTGAAATTTACTGTACACATTACCTTATAAAATTCATTATAAATCATAGAAAAATCATTAGTATACGTTCTTTAGTTCGTTAAGAAGATAACTCAGAATACTATAACATTATGAAATATTTACTTGCAAAATAAATTGTTTAAATAACGTAAAATGCAAATGAAAATATCTCTAAACTGCTGTCCAGGGAAATTCCAGCAGCAAACGTTCAATTTCGAATGTTCATACATTTTTGTAGGAACAACCTGAGATGCTTATACTTATAAAAATGAAAACTTTATTAAATTCTATTTGTTTTGATATTATACACGTCCCTTTTGGAGAACGTTTGTTATTTTTAAACTATTTTACAAATGAGGGTGACGCTGAATTTCTGAACGGAACTTTCTTGTGCATGGTTAATCAATACTACTTTTATAGTTATTAATCGGCTTGAATATTTTATCCATGTTAATATTATTATATAAATATCTATTTAATAAATAATAGTTCTTAATTTTTAATATTCAGCAAATTTTACTGATTTACAGTTTTATTGTATCCGTCTGTATCCGTACGGTTTATTACATATCTAGTTGCACGCCGAGACCATATTATTTCATTTTACTGTTACATTAGTATCCCATACTTGATCTTATGCATCCTACATAGTCATGATGTAATCCCTGATAAATATTTGTGCATCCATGCTTTATTTGTGCACCCGGACCTGTTACGGTTTTATTATGAGCATCCGTTTGATACATATACACTACTTGACATGACCTGATACACTACTACTGACATGAATTGATACCTGTGCATTACTTGACATGACTTGATACATGTACACCACGTGACATGACCTGATGTACCACAGCTTGACTTGATACCTGATCTTCTTACTAATGCCGACAATCTTGACATGTTGTCCCTACGGACATTTCCTGTTGTCTATACAGACAAACATGTACCTGCTTGATCCTGTGTTGGCATTAGCTACAGATTTATCAATACCTGACTTACACACATAACTTGGGGGTATGGGGAAATCAAGAATGTAGCTGAACGTAACTCAAAGGGCTATTACATCATTTTACCGTGGTCCCGTGGGGAATGAACGGGACATAGACTCACGGTCTATTACATCATTTTACCGTAGTCCCGTGGGGAATGAACGGGACATAGACCGATGGGTTACGATGAGAATTACATTAATTGATTTCGAATAACTTTAGAGTAGATAACCCTATAGCATAGTTTAGAATACTCACTGCACTTCACCTGTTTATATCCTGTCCACTGATCTATATTCATGTTACGTTTTACTTGTTACTGAGGACTTGTTACTGTTCATACTTCATGCCTGTATATTTCATCACATTCTGCTTGCTTATATTATTGTTGATATTATGACGCACTGACGTCTGGGTTTTGCATGGCCCAGATCCTCTACCTTTGTCGCAGGCTGATCAAGAGTATTTCCGCCGTCAGGCCGAGCAGTGAGGATCCTGTTAGTATCCAGTTAGTTATTTCCTTACTTTCCAGATGTTATTGTTACTTGGATTTATTGCTTCCGCATATTATTTCTTGACTCGTTTATTCTGGCTCATGGACATGTACTAGATAGTTTATTTACTTTCCTGTTCATGATATCTCTACAGCCGTAATGTGACTGTGGAGGGATTTTTCCTATCCACGGGTAGCATGGTTGGGTCTGTCACGTGCCTATCTTAGCGCACTCTGGGAAGCGGGGCTTGACACTAATCGTGCGAACTATATCCACAGTTGACACGATCATCTCTGGTCTAAGGAGTTCATGATCTCTAACATCGTCCCAACTCAGCGGGGAAAGACACTTCCATCCATAGAGTGTTGCGAATGGTGACATCCCAATATTTTCCTGGTAGCTGTCGTTATATGAAAACTCCACAATGTGTAAGTGATCTTCCTACGAACCTCTGAAGTCTAACATACAGGCTCTCAACATATCTTCCAGGATCCGAATTGTTCGTTTGGACTGTCCGTCTGTTTGTGGATGATACGCCATGCTGAAATTCAGACCCGTTCCTAGGCTAGCTTATAGACTCTGCCAAAACTGTGATCGGAATCTCGTATCACGATCAGAGATGATGTAGACAGGTAATCCATGTAATCTCACGATCTCCTCTATGTACTTCCTTGCCAACAACTCGGTTGACTGGCCAAGTCTAAATGGAATAAAGTGAGCCGACTTGGTGAGTTGATCCACAATAACCCAGATTGCATCGTTACCCTTCATGCTGCGAAGGAGAGCAGTCATGAAGTCCATGGTAATGTGCTGCGATTTCCATTCTGGGATCGGTAATGGCTGAAGTAGACCAGCAGTTCTGTGATGTTCAACCTTCACTTGCTGACACACTAAACACTTTGCTATGCTCCTTTCTACTTTTCGCTTCATTCCAATCCACCAGTAGTTTTACCGTAAATCCCTATATATCTTTGTGCCGCCAGGGTGTACCGAATACGGGGAGCTGTGAGATTTTTTCATCAATTCCTCTCGAACAGGGCCGATTGGTACGTATAAACGGCTCTCATACCACAAGGATCCATCTTCGTGGATGATGAAATCGGTTCGAAGACCACTTTCTAATTGTTCTCGGATCTTTTGTAGCTTGGCATCATTTGCTTGAGCTGTCTTGATCTGATTGATAAGAGTGGACTGGACTTATAATTTCATCAAAGATGAAGCGTTACTTGGTATAACTAGTTCAACCTCCAATCCATACAGTTCTTGTTGTAGATTCCACTGAGCGGCGAGCTTCGTTGCTAATGGCTGGCGACTAAGTGCATTAGGAGCTACGTTCACCTTTTTGGATGATACTGTAGGTTGATGTCGAAGTCCGCCATGAGCTCAAGCCATCTTCTCTGTCGCATGTTGAGTTCTTTCTGAGTAAATACATACTTCAGACTTTTTTGGTCGGTGTATATATCCACTCGCTCTCCCAATAAGTAGTGATGCCAAATCTTGAGCATGAAGATGATGGCTGCCAATTATAGATCATGTGTTGGATAGTTACGTTCATGAACTTTTAACTACCTTGATGCAAAAGCCATAACTTTTCCATGCTGATGTAGAACACATCCGAATCCTTTACCGGATGCATCATAATACACATTGAATCCGCCAAATTTATCTGGTATTACGAGGATAGGTGTAGAGCTTAACCACGACTTGAGTTCTACAAAAGCCTTCTAGCATACTTTTGACCACACGAATACTTCGTCTTTACGTGTAAGCTTGGTCAGGGGTGTTGCAATCCTCGAAAATCTTTCGATGAAGCGTCTGTAATATCCTGCTAAGCCCAAGAAGGTTCTTTCACCGTCTTTGGTGTTAACCACTCGCTGACAGATGACACCTTAACTGGATCCACAGAGATTCCTTCACCTGAAATGATGTGTCTGAGAAATACGATCCGGTCTAGCCAAAATTCACACTTGCTGTACTTGGTATAGAGTTGATGCTATCGTAGTGTCTCCAGGACAATTCGTAAGTGCTCGATGTGTTCTTTCAGATTTTTTGATTACACCAAGATGTCGTCGATGAAGATAACAACAAATCTGTCTAAGTATTCTCGGAAAACTTGGTTCATCGGGTTCATAAAAATGGCAGGTGCATTGGTCACTCTAAATGGCATTACGAGATATTCATAATGACCATAACGAGTCCTAAACGCCATCTTCGGAATGTCGGACTCTTTGACCTTCACCTGATGATATCCTGAATGAAAATCTAATTTTGAGAAGACACAAGATCCACTTAGCTGATCGAAAAGGTCATCGATGCGAGGTAGTGGATACTTGTTATTAATTTTCACCTCATTCGGTGCTCGATAATCCATGCACATCCGGTAGGTACCTTCCTTCTTTTTTACCAGCAACACTAGTGATCCCTAATTTGAAGTACTGGGTCTGATCCAACATTTCCTCAAAAGCTCGTCTTACTATATTCGAATTTCTTTCAATCCTTCCGGACCTAGTCTATATGGAGCTTTGATTACAGGTTTTGCACCAGGTTGAAAATCAATACTGAATTCAAGAGCTCGATCGGGAAGCAAACCTGATATGTCTTCAGGGAAAACATCCTCGAACTCTTGAACTACTTAAGGCTTTTCTCCTTCGGCTTGTAGGGAGAAAACTTCTACGGTCTTCGGCTTGGCACGGTAGCTTACTGGTTCCAGGGTTTTGTCTCCACTTTTGAAATAGAAGGCTGGGTGATCTGGTATCTCAAATACTACCCTCCTTTGACGGCAGTCAATGGTAGAATAAAATACTCCCACCCAATCCATTCCCAACACAACATCGAAATTTGGTATGTCCGGTACGTTGAAATTTGTGTAGAATTCTCTACCGCAAACTACAACTAAGCACTGATTATATCCTAAAGTTTCCTTCAAGAATCCATTCCCGGAACTGACGTTCCAGCTTGAAATGAGTGGCTTCAGGGGAATCACGTATGTTCTCACAAATCGTTGTGGCATGAAGCAGTGTGAAGCTCCAGTGTCAAAAAGTGCGAGTGCAGAATGGGTGGTTACAAGTACAGTAGCTAAGTTGTGTGAGGTTGTGTTTAGATATAGAAAAAGATAACAATATACTAGTATCGAAAGTTGAAAGGATGAGAAGACTTTACTGGTGATGACTTGTCATGTGGCTTTGGCCTCTTCAACCGTCATTGTAAAAGCCTGACGTCTCGGTACATTCCTCCTCGCCGGAGGCACATTCCTTTGCCCTTGAGGCATGTTTCCCTGTGCCTGATGGAATTGACGCTGAGGCTATGCACGTGGTCCATGTGGCGCTGGTGCAGGAAGAGCTAGGCAGATTGCAGGTGCCTGAATAGCTGGCCTATGTGAAGCTAGCATTGTAGGTCTAGATGCTGGTATTGTGTTACCTCGATATCAGCATGATCCTATAGCGTGAGTAAATGTGCCACAAATCAAACACATGCCATTGGCATGCCTGTAATCCTTCGCCAAGTGTCCAGTTCTCTTGCAGTAGAAACAGAAATATGGACTGAACCGGTTAAACAATTCTCTTAGCCTTTTGGGTGCAAAAGTCGGCCTAGAAAAGGCTCCTCCTATCATCTGGATAGCAGGGCATTTAATTTCGGCTGCTTGAGAGTTACACTTCTTCTTGACCACAGCTTCATAACGGCGCTCTGCCTTCAAAGAGAGTTCATGAGTTGGATAGTCGAATGTGGCTAATGCCGCTTGAATCTCTGGGACTATGCCCTGTTGGAATCGTCTAGCCCGATGTAACGACTCTGAAATCCCTGTACATAATTATTTGTTTAAATGTATGGAAAAGAGTATTTCAGCCTGTATAGGAGTTATAAGCCATTTTTGTTTAATAAAAACAAGAACAAGCTTGTAGCCCATTGGTTAAGCCTCTACACTGTTGTGACATAGCCTGTGTGTTTGAATCCACTCAGTCCCAATTATTTTCAAGATTTTTCTTTTTAATTTTTCGGAAGCCCAAGAGTTGCACGTGTAATTCATGGAGAATCAAAAGGTTTGGGAAAAATCAAACAGGCGCAAAGAGGAGTAAACACAAATCTAAATACATGGCGTGAATCTTGAGGTAAACCCTAAGATCCAACCGCCCGTTTCCCTTATTTCTCCGCCGCCGACGGTCCGGATTGCCCCGTTTGCCTCCGTGCTTTGCACACACGCTTCTTTAGCTCCCTTCTACTCTCCTGCACTATTTGATTTCTTTGTAATTAAACAGAGACTATAAACTTCATCATTTAACATCAATTTTAATTCTTTTAATCCAACTTTTAATTCTCAAATCCTAAATTCTTCACTATAAATAGCACCCCATCTCCTAGCTCTCTCCCATTCTGAAATTTCTATAAAAAATTCTCTCAAACTCTCTAACTACCAAGTGGAGTTAAGTAACTAAGTAGAGTAGCAAACCAAGCTCGACGACCGGAGTATCTCCGACGAGACCACGACCCCCGAAGGCCTCCCTCACTCCTTTGTTAATAATCTAAACTCGTAAGTCCCTTCATATCTCTCTCTCTCTTTTCACTTCAATATAATTTTTAAAATATATCGACAAAAGTGGAATTAGCATCTAACCTTTGTCTTTAAAACAATTTTTGTCACTTTGCCATATTTAAAATTTTATACCAATTAATATCACTTCAAAGTAATATTTCTATCCAATACCTTTTTATGTAACCAAAATTTCATATCCAATAATCATATAGCGAATTTTTTCATAAAAATACCATGAAGTTTAATATAACCGTATTTTCGAAAACTAGAGTATATACCTTTAGATCATTCACGGGGTAACGACCTACCTCACACGCACACTATGGTTTTATAGCATGGTATTCTAAATATATGGTTGGTTCAAAGAATAGGTTTTACATTAAAATACCACAGTTTTACAAAAAGGTTTCTTTTAATCGATATTTTTGGAATCCTTGGCAATTGCGCCTCTACAACCCTCGTTAGGGGACCCGGTAATGGATGGTGCGGATTATCGCACATCTTTGGGATAGTAGAGAGAGATGCAGAACTCCTCACGGAGTATTCGGTCTCGAAAGCAAATAAAAAGACGGTTTTTATGAAATACGACTTTTCTAAACAAAACAAACTTTGAAAAAATTATATAAATTTATGAATCTGTATTTTCAATAAAAACAAATTATGAAACTATATTTTTAAAATGAAAAATTAGAATTTTTAATAAAACATCATTAAGTTTCCTAAAGTAGTAGTTTTCATAAAAGTAGCATAAACTTTCAAAAAGCTAGGTTTTATCACTAAAATACCACAACAATTAAAATACATGTTTATGAAAACCCTAAATATTATACATCACCCTCGAGGCTTATTTTTAAACAATATTAACATATTTTTCATAAAAACCCTTCGAGATATGCAAACAATATTTAAGGACTCTAAATTAATATAAATTTAAGCGGTATCATTTCTCTTGAGCCCCGGGGAACCGGAGAAAGTGAGTACTTGTCTATTCAGCTTAGACAACTTAACGGAGTTAACAATGGTAATTGTCTTGGAAAAAACACAAATACTGCCGTACATGTGCAGCAATTGCTAATTTCTCCCGAACATAAGATCTTTAACAGTTAAATCAATTTATATGAAAAAGACTGTAAATTGAATCTAAACTTGAACATGAACTCGAACCCAATCTACTCGAACCAATTTGACTCGAACCAAGATTGCAATTGACATGACTCGTATGTTACTCGACTTCATTCTACACCTTTTGCAATTTATGGTTTCGATCAACACATATTATATTCCATCAATCAAATTAATTAAGTATATTATACTGTCATAAACTATTTACACTCGGGGTGTTTGGGATAGTTTCTTGTATGAATCCAACGGAACTTCAGGAGTCCTGTATTAACCTCTTTTTTATTTTACTCGAATATCAGTCAGATCGATTCATCCATAACCTAGAGCCCCGATACTAACATATGAAATGGGCCCGTATTTTCTTACTCATGGGGCCCCACTCTTGAGCTCGTGAATATTTCTACGGCTGCGTTGACATTCACATTTGGAATTTAACGTTAATATAGTGAGCATATAGAGACCTATAGTACATATTTATCCATGAACATATAATTTTACTCATCATATAATATATATATATATATATATATATATATATATCTTTACTCTTACTTTATCTTTGGGACTTACCGAGTGCTAGTTCGCTGACAGGCATTCCACCCACCCTTATTTTTCTTGGAATATTCGTCAGATATGGTCGAGATGGAGGAAGTAAAGGTCACAGAGGCTACAACCGGATTTCTACTCAGGATTAGGTTAGCTTCACTTTTTATTCAGCTTATGTATGCCATATGTTTAGGCATTTTCCTTCATTGTATTTACTTTCCAGTTGAAACTCATATACTTGTAAATATTTGAAGTTGAATATAACTAAAGATGTTTGTTGAAAATTTTATAGTCTCTATTTATTTTTGCATTTTGTATTATTGTTTCAATACGCTTAGTATATTTATTTAGGGAATGACCTTCTCTGAATAAATATGTTGCGGGCCTACCACATCATCATTTCTGTCTACTGGAAAGCGGGGCATGACACCCGAATCTCATCGGTAGGGATCAGGTGTGCCGCGAACCTAATAAGATGTTGATGTCAGGATAGTTACATGTTTTACGGAACAGAATTTGAGGCGAATTGTTTACCTGCTGAGCATGATGAATTCGGTATCATATTCATTCACTAATTTTACCCGCATAGAGCCTTGTTAGAGGTGGATGAACAGTTGTTCATCTCAAAGCAGACAGTTTCGGGGAAAAACTTTGCATCGAACAGATCGCGGAACGTCTTCCACTATACTGGTTGTGTAACACAGCTTTTCTTGGCTTTCCACCAGACTCTTGAGTTGTCCGTAAGCTGAAGCTTAGTCACATGAACCCAAGTTATGTCTGGTACCTACGCTACTGCAATGTCGTCCTCAATACTTTGGGCCTATTCTTCAGCCTCAAGAGGACTCTCTTTTCCTGAGAAGTTCTTGGGATGCAAAGCCCAAAATTGCTTAACTCCGGGTATTTTGGCTTCAGAACGGTTCATGAGAATAGCTGTCTGCTGCTGCGGGCCCTCCAGAAGGCTTTTGATGGCTTATAAAAACATCGTCTGTTCATTGATCGGAGCAACAACGGTAGGGGGAGCTGGTAAGGTAGGCGGTGGTGTGTTGCCATTGAGATTGGTGCTGGTGTTGTTTGGAGAATACATCACCTTGATAGAAAAAAAAGGTTAGGATAGATTCAAGAAGTTTGAAAATGCAAGGAATGTATAGTTGCCGATTTTTATAATTCTTGTGATATATTGCATAAGACTTCATGCTGAACTGACCTACATGGACCACCAACAAAGCCTGTCACGACCCGCTTCCCAGTAGACGAAAACGGTGACATGGGAAGCCCGCAACATATCTACTATGAGAATACGTTAAGAGTAATTAAGAAATTTAACAATGTGCAAGAAAGACAAAAGTAATAAAATGAAACAGCAACTTTATTTATATTCAGATTTACATACAATTGTTTATAAAAAAAGATACAATGATAAAGCAAATGCCTAAACAATGGCATACTGGAAGTAAATATAAGCAAGAGCTAATAGTCAGGCTGAGTAGTGAATCGGTCTAAGTCCTCCTGGCTCGGCTCTATACCCTCAGAGTCCGGTCCTCCTAACGAACATTCCAAAGAGAAGAAACATAGAGAAATGTCGTCAGCGAACTAGTGCTTGGTAAGTCCCCAAAAGAAATAAAGGAAGATGACTGAATGGTATATAAAGTGAATAGAAACCAAGTAATGCAAACAGATAAGATTATATAAGCGAGCATTTAAGCATGATCATTTACAGGTATAAAATTTGTTATTCTAACGTGGTTGTTTGTAGTTTGATAAAGAATGTATTCATATATACGAGAGGAGTCCATCTTACCCCGTAGACTATGGTAACATGTAGTATAAGGCCTCTTCATAACCCATGGGACAACAACACGTGAATTCATATAGGTGTCTTTTAAATGACCACTTGTGCAATGATATACGTTCTGTACCAATCTACCCCTTTATCCCCACGTATTGTATTGTATAGCTTACAGGTCTTGACCGAAACCATGAATATAAAAATGTACATGTTCATGTTCAAGATATAATCATGTATTCAGGTATTCATGTCAAGTTCATGTCAAGTTATATCCATGGTTCGGTCAAGTCGAGTCAAGTGATCAAGTTCAAGTTTCATATTTGAATTCGAGTGTTTAGGTTCATGATCAAGTATCCAAATTTGTATTTGATTTTGGATTTTAGTTTGAGTTTAGATTCAGATTGGAATCAGTATCTTATGAAAGGATTTAGCTCTTGAATTTCTTAAATTCGAGAGTAATCGAATAACTGTTGTATATGGACGACAGGATTTGTGTCTTTTTCCAAACCAATTGCCATTGATAACTCCGTTAATTTGTCTAACCTGATTAGGTAAGCACTCACTTTCTCCGGCTCTCTGAGGCCCAAGAGAAATGATACCGCTTAAATCTATATTAATCTAAAGTCCTTAATATTTATTGTTGTTGTTTTTATTTTATTTATATTGTTTGTATTCCTCGATGGGGTTTTATAAAAAATAATTTAATATTGTTTAAAAATAAACCTTGAAAGTGATTTATATTATTTAGTGTTTTTATGAATATTTATTCTAATTTTAGTGGTATTTTAGTGATAAAACCTAGATTTTAAAAGTTTATGGTATTTGTATGAAAACTATACTTTTGGAAACTTGGTGGTATTTTTGTGTAATTTTAATTTTTCATTTTAATAATATATTATTCAAAAATTAGTTTTCATAGAAAAATACGGATTTATGATTTATGAAAATTTTCAAATGATTTAATTTGTTAAAAAAAGTCGTATTACTTTAAAATCGTATTTTCATTTCCTTTCGAGACCGAATTCTCCGTGAGAAGTTCTGTATCTTACTCTACTATCCCAAGGACGTGCGATAACCAGCCTCATCCATAGATGGGTTCCCCTAAAAGGGTTATAGAGACGCAATTGCAAAGGATTTAGAAAATAACAATTAAAAACATATTTTTATAAAGCGGTGGTATTTTATTGAAAATTATTTCATTTAGATAAAAAAAATTCTAACCAAATATCGTGCTATGAATCAAAAGTGTGCGTGTGGAGTAGGTCGTTATCCCGTGAATGTTCTAGATATATATATGACTAATTATCGAACAAATGGCTACAATTAAAGTTCATGGTATTTTGATGAAATTTCGTTGTATGGTGTATTTAGCCCAAAATTATAAACAACTCAAAAATAATTTGGATGAAATATAGTGATGTGATGCTTGGAAGAGTTAGGGTGGAAATTTTGACATGGTAATGTTGGATATAGTGCCCTCAAGGTAATTATTGTGATTGCAAGTAGGCAATTATGATAATTGAACGAGGACCTATACAGGTATAACTGTCTTACTCGAGATGATAGTATGCTATCTGGTTTGTCTTCATCATTGATGAAGCCCGTAGGATTGTTGCTTGACGACCAGCATTATAATGGCGATCATATATGTGGGAGTTGGGTTGTCCATAAGCACATTCTTAAATGTCCCTAGTCGTGGGAGTATCGAGACTAAACATCGATATTCCGGAGTAGACAAGTGTACACATTTCTAGACCCCGACGAAGGGCGGTGGCCGGTCTCACAAGCCATTAGTGTTGTGTCACCTGAGATATTATACAGGTTCTCACTGGAGGTGAGTACACCGGACGGACTCACCGAGAACTTCTAGATGGTATAATATCTATTGTCATATGGAAGTTCTCAAGTGGCATGAGTACAGGTTAGTCGTTTGACCTAAAATCGTCATTTGTCTCCTGTGAGTTCCCACTGTACTTTTATTACCACCATACCACAGCTCAAAGGAGTCGTGCAAACAGGTTTTAGTTGGGTACAGTCCCGAGCCACAAGGAGGCAGTAGTCGATTGTCAGGGATTCGTCTCTCCTGGTATTATGAGTCGATGTCGCACTGTGTTCAGTTGGCTATCACTAGAAATCTGTGGCCATGGTGGATGAGATTTATTGATGGTTGATCAGTAGTATCTCTGTTGGTGATAAGTTTGACTCAGACACGACTTATCGGGTTAGTAGGGGTCTGACGTTATCCACCCTCTAAACCCGATATGCGATACTGTTTGACGAAGAGAACGGATTATATGGAGATTGTCACATTCAGGCTCAGTAAGGTAAGGACATACTTAATTGTCCACCCCCTTTCAGCAAGTACTTAGGTAGCCGTTACGTACAGCTAGTGTCGCTGACGTGCTTGTGGTTAAACTCACTGCCAGCATATTGTCAAATCTTTAGAGTCCCACGCAGAGGGTTTTCCCGTTTCAAGCGATAGATGTAGGAGCCGTACGTTGGTACGTGCAAAGGTCCGATTAAATACGTGTACTGGATACACGGACTTTAATCGGACGGTCGATAATATTGGCCGGCTTAGGATTAAGCCGGATTATTAAATCAAGTTTTGATTTAATAATTTATATATATTTTTTGATATATATATATATATATATATATTAGTATTATTGTTCACTATTCATTTTCTCTCATTGGTGCTATCCGTATTTTTATACGAGTACGCGTATATGTAACGATACATATACCGGGTGAAGTATTCCGTATTTATATGGGAATACTTCTAGAAGAAGGACACCTCATATTTGTTTTTCTTTTTAGAAAAAAAAATGGGAAATGAGGTGGCATGAAGCATGCTCAGGCTTGTAGAGAAGAATGGCTTGGATTATGATCATTTATTGGATGCACTATTCATGCATGGTTGAAAAGGCTGAGCCATTCTCATTCTACACTAGGATTTGTTCATTCCACACTTGAGCATGCTTCATGGCAAAACACTTAGTCATTTTTCCTCTTCTCCTTCTTCTTCTTGCTCTCTTGAGCATGGATTTTTGAGAGAAAAGTCTAGTGAAAAATTCCAACATCACCCATAATCCATCCTTGGAAAATTTGGGTCGTCGGTCAGAGTATCTTCCGGTTTCCCACGGGTGGATCTTCTTCGACGAGGGTGGTCGAATTTCAAGCGCGATCCCGACGGCTACGAGCATGGAGGGTTCTTCCATAATTGGGTATACATAAGTCGAAGGTTGTAATTTCATACCCTTGTATATTTTAGCTTGCTAGTTTAGGTGTATGGATCGATTTCCTAGGTACGAGTGTTTGGTGCTCGCATAAAGTTTTTTTTTGCTTCCACCTCGACCGCGGCCTCAGCGGCGCAATTGCCGAACCCCAATAAGTAAAAGTGTCAAAAACTTATTAAGATAAGTTTTCCTAACCTAGCTCCATTTTAGTCGAATAGTTTTAGAGATTGGTTTGAGATGAAAAGGGAGAGAGAGAGAAAGGGACTTACGGTTTTCGAATGTCGAGAAAAGAGTAAGGAAGAGTGAGAAGTCTTTGTGGCGTCGCGGTAACTCCGGGAACAACTCCGATCTTCAACGAAAAGAACTTGGTTGTTGACTCCACTTGCACTTAGAAAATTTTGGGAGAACTTTGATAGAGATTTTTCAGATTGGGGAGAGTTAGGGGATTGGATGTATTTATAGTGTAGGAATAAGGGTGTGTGAGTTAAAGAATTGGAATCAAAATGCATTAAAATAGGATTAATGGTGAAATGAAAGGTCTCTGGATGAATGCAAAGTAATCAAACAATACATAGGAGTAGTGGGGAGTCAAAGGGATGCACGGGCAAAGAATGCAGGCGATTGAGGATAGATGGATCGTCGGTGGCGGCCAAAATGAGGATTTGGGCGGTTGGATTCAATCCATCTGCCTCGAGATTCGTGCCATGTACTATATTCTGGGTTAACTCCTCATTTATACCGTTTGAATTTTCTGAAATTTTTCGATTCTCCGTATATTGCATGGGTAAATCTTAGGCTTCCAAAAAGTTAAAAAGAAAAATATAAAAAATAATTGGGACTGATGGGATTCGAACACACAGGTTATGTCATAGTAGTGTAGCGGTTTTACAAGTGAGCTACAAGTTGTTTCATGCTTTTATTGAACAAAAATAACTTATAATCCCTGATCAGGCTGAAATACCTTTCTATACATTTGAATAAATTACATGTGTACGGGGATTTCAGAGTCGTTACAAATAGGTCTCCATCAATGGCCATAAATTTTCTAATCCAAGAAGAAGTATGGAGTGGAGAACCAGTCAATTATGATTCTCTATGAGTGTTTAGGTCCCCTGCTTACTCGCTCGTGAATCAAAAGGATAGGACCTAGCCGGATTCAAAGTAAAAAAATGTGCATTTTCTTGGAATTCAAATTTGGAGTCAAAGACTACAAGTCATGGGATCTCAAAAATAAAAAGGCGTTCACTAGTTGAGATATGATTTTCAATGAGGAATCCATGTTGAAAGACGTGGCTGTAGATAATAAGGAGGCAGGTGGCACATCAGGTGATAATAATCCGATGGAAGTGAAGTTTTCTGGCACTCATAAGGATACAGACATTGAATCACAATCTCAGCCTATTAATGCAGATGTGGATGGGCAGAATATGGAGAAAACGGTGAGAACCAATTCTAATAGGACCCACAAACAATGGCGTTAAGAAGATCATCATGTACACATAAAGTATCAGTCAGGTACGGTTTCGAAGATATGCTCGCATATGCTTTAGTCATTGAAAACGGAGATCCTAGATCTTATTAGGAGGTTATTAGGCAAGAGGATAGGGATCGAAGAATTGTTGTGATGACAGAGAAGATGGAGTCACTCTGAAAGAACGGTATGTGGAATCTTATTGAGCTACTGAAAGGAAAAATAGCTATTAGCTGCAAATGGGTATTCAGAAAAAAGGATTATGAGCAATACAAGGCACGGTTAGTTGCGAAGGGTTTCACTCAGAAAGAGAGGGTTGACTACAACGAGATTTTCTCGCCTATAGTCAAGTATACGTCTATTTAAGTTTTGTTGGCAAATGTAGCTTCTCCAGATTTAGAGTTGGAGCAAATGGACGCGAAAACGACATTACTGCATGGGGAGTTGGAAGAGACAATTTTCATGAAGTAACCTGAAGGATTTGTAGAGCTCAACAAGAAGGATCATGTATGTGAACTCAAATGGTCTCTTTATGGATTAAAGAGTCTCCCAGGCAGTGGTACAAGCGCTTTGATTCTTTCATAAGGAAGAACAATTACTCTCGATATGAGTATGACAGCTGTGTGCACTCAAAGTAGCTTAAAGATGGGTCTTTGATATATCTAATCCTATATGTTGATGACATGTTGATCGCTGCGAAGAGTATGGAGGAAATAAAGACGCTCAAAACTTTATTAAGTGCAGAATTTGACATGAAAGATTTAGGTGAAGCAAAGAAGAATCTTGAGAAGGAGATTTTGCGAGACAGGAAGACTAGAAAGTTTTAGCTATCCCAAAAAAATATATAGAGAAGATGTTGGAGAGACTCAACATGAATGACTCTAGACATGTGAGTACCTCTATCATCGGTCATTTCAAGCTATCATCCAAGGAGTGTTCGAAATCAACGGAGGTGAAGATAAAGATATCTCGATTACTATATGTAGGTGCGGTGGGATCGCTAATCCGGGACAAGTGTAATCCAGGACATTTTTATCCCAAATTAAATCCGTAAAATTATTTTCCTAACTATCCAAACATAGCCTTAATGAAGTTAGATAACATGCATGTATCTGCTGAATAACAAGATTATAGTCTTTGAGGTTCGACTATATCCTAGCGGTAATACCTTCTTATGGCTCCTTGGCGTTAATTTTGTTCCTTTGGCTTTTGATTTATCGACTTATACTAGAGATAATCATCTTTATGGCTTTAACATAGTTGTTTTATGTAGAAAAAGGAAAATTCTATGGTATGCTGATCGTCACGCCTTCGGCGTGTTGGGATTCAAAGTTCTAAAGTTTAACCGCGATCAAGGATGGTGTCGCTTTGCAGCTAGCCGGTTGAGCACGGGTCGATCCGCTGGGAGATGGTTGTATGTCCGTTCGAGTCTTAGACGAGTCAATAAAGAACGTATAGATATTCTGTTCCGTTCTATCATAAGTGTTCATATTTTATGTTCAAGTAAACTTGTTAAGGTTAATGTTGGTTAGTAGAGTTAGGATTAGTCTTGTGCTTATCTTTTGCCATTCTTAAAACGATGTTTTGATAATCGAAAGTAGCGGGGATTAGGAGGACATAGGAATGGGATTTGCGAGTTTAAGCGAGCTTTCCAACGCTAAATCCATTCCTAGTGCCCCTTGTCCGTCCGCTAAATACGCTTATACCAACCCCCGGCCAAACACCCACAACCATATATCCAATTATATCACAACTACATGTCATGTTGTAGTGCGCTTAAAGGACTTCTCGACTTAGGTCGCGGCTATATGTCACGTATAGCGCGCCTAAGTGAGGGTGTTGCGTTTGTTTAGTCGGGGTTCATTTCAAGATGTTTGGCGAAGAGAAGCACAAGGGATTTTTCCGTCCCTCATACCACCTTCCTTAGCCTTAACAAGTGTGAAATTATTCACACATTATAAAAGAAAATAAAACAAAACAAGAAGGAGAAAAGAAGGAAAAGGAAAAATACGATTTTATAAATGATGCAAGCTAACTAGTTGGGTCCTCACCTAAGCAAGGAAATCCGTTGAGTATCATAACTTGAAAATAATACGGATAAGAGAAGAAAGAAAAGAGCAAGAAATCACAACAACTACTTAACAACAATTATAAAAGTTACACTAGAATTAAAAGACAATGCAAGAATTAAAAGATACAAGTTAAAAAGAATAACAAATCCTCATCTTCATTTCATCATCCACTCAATGCTCTCTCTACATTTTAATGGAGAATACATTAAGAAGAATATGAAGAACTAGAACTAAATTAAATCCTAACTAAAAAGAAGCCTCCTAACTTGGCACAAAACTGGGCTATTTATATGCTGAGTGCTGAACCCTAAGACAAGATTCTGAGCCCAAATGAAATGACAAAACTAACCCAAAAATAAGAGTCGACGCTGAGTCAACTGGGCCGCGGATCCGCCGCCGAGTTGCCATATTGGCCGCGGATCCGCAGCTCTTTGGAGGAGTTGGCTTGTCGTTTTTTGTGTGGTTTCTTGTGTTGCTTTCTTCTGTTGTTCTACATATTCCAAATTGCAAATTGCTTCAACAATTTCTTCAGATCTGCAACAGTCCAAAATGGCTTCAAAAATAATTCTTTTGATCTTATCTCCCTCGAGCTCCGCGCGCCCATTGATTCTTGTGCCGCCCCCTCGTGCTCTGTGCTTGTCTGAGACACGAATGACCACTGTCATTTGTCTTGTCTCTGGAACTGGTACGCGGCACTGGACTGATAAAGATGACCGGAACCCAGCTTTTATCTGTTGGCAATAGATGTTCTGGATTTTGGCGTAAAAATGGAGATTTTGTATCATTTGCGTTATTTTGGACTAGGAACCTGTACCTGTAAATAGATAGCAAACACGGATTAAAGGCACCTGCCTATAAACAAACGAGCATAAGAATGGACGGTATTAAATGCAATATTCTGGTATGAACATATGCCAGCTATATGTGTCTGGTCATTAGAGAAAAAGAAATAAGAACATATACCTTACCGAGTTGCTCGAAGGATGTCCGAAGTTTTTCAGCTCTTTCTCTCTCCTGCTCAGGCGTATCACATCCGGCACACTGAATAATTTCTTGTCGTATCTATACATGTTTAACCAATGACACTTTACAACCAATCGTCACCATGTCTGGTGGGTTGATGTTTGCAAACCAATTTTAGCTTCTGATGCATGCCTTGCATAATCTATAGTGTGCTAATGCTATAGTTATTTGTTTCGATGATGAGCTCCGTGGATACGAAAGAAATGTGTTTTGTATGGCTACTGCTGTGTCACATAGCAAAGTTACCATTTTCTTTTATGCAATCCATATATTAACCTATCATTTTCTTTTCATCTACATTCTAACCCGACATCTCTTCAACCAATTTCTTCTTCGATTCGGTAGCAAGAAAGTAATTAAACAACAATCTCATCAAGCTGCACCAGGTAAACAAGAATGGGGATGCGGGATGAAATGTATTTTTTTCCTTTTAGGGTTGTGTGTAGCATATTTTGTTTGTGGTGTATTGGTTTGGTCACAGGAACATGCATATCTTTTCCCGTACAGCTTCAGAGCTATAGATTATAGAGTACAGCTGATGGAAGGTGAGATCTCCTTCAGATGTTGTCCTCCGTCGATCCTTTGATGGCGGTCTTTGACGGCTGAGATTTGATTGGGTGTTACTGAGTGTGGATCTCAATGGGTTGATGTTGGATGTCGAGCTACCAGCAAAGAAGTCCCGAGTGGGTGACCACCATAGGACCCTCTGACGATCAAGTTAGAGTCGAGGAATAGGTGCAATGTAGCGGCGTATTGAGATAAAATTCAGATACGTGAGTCATCTAAGAGGGGGGATTATATAGGGGTCGCTTGGAGAGAGTAGGTGCGAGATATCCGCCGTCAGTTACGGCCCCACGTTATCCTCGCCTTTAATGGCGGGACGCGCCCATTAATGGAGGGATACGCCCATTAATGGACGGATGCGCCAGCGTAGGATACGGATCATAGGGAAGCAGATATCTCGCCCTGGTGATATACGCGGAGCCATTGCGGAGCGGATGGGATCCGCGCTCTTGGTTGATTGGGGAGGCCGAGGCAGCTCGGCACGTCAGGGGCTCGGCATGTCAAAGGCTCAGAAATGAGCAAGGAGACTGAGAAAACTCGAAGACAAGCTGCTGGTAGTTTCCAAGGTGAATGTCGTATGTGTTCAGGGAGGTCTTTCGAAAGGTCGGATATGTTCCTCGAGAAGGGGATCCCGAGGAATCCTCATAATGCAACCCATCTATTCCACCTTCGTAGCCTTTGGGACACGTCATCCGCCACGTGTCGTAATCTGAGGAGACACCACTTGTAAGCATCATCATTATCCCCCCACTCTCAATCCGACCTATTCATAGGTCGGGTCGAGAGTGGCCTGCTCGGTTTTCTTTCATTCATTTTGGCGCCAAGGAGGAACGGCATGTCGTTTGGTGGTTACGTCTTTTCGATCTTTAGGCCCATGTGCCGTCTCGTCGTTCACCTGAATCTTCGCGTGTATCCCCGATGGCGTCAGCGGATCAATGAAATGATCGCGCTTTAAAGAGAGGCACCGTTCCAGCAGATCTCCGGTTGGGATACGGGCTAAATGTTGGACGTCGGTTGCCGGAAGTGACAGGCTTTCTCTGACTCCTGCAGTCGAAAAGACGTCCCCAATGGCCGATCGCCACATGGAGTCCCGCCGGTCACTGGGCGTGACGTTTCGTTTTGGCGGGAATCAATCAGGGCCGTAGGATGTCCCCCTTTGGGGTGTATAAATAGGAGGGGACTATCATAGGGTTGATACTTTGATCAAATTCTCTTTCATTTCTGAAGATTGCCTGGCGCGATCCGTTGTTGATTTTACCTCGGTGAGTCCCTTTCTTTG
Source organism: Agapanthus africanus (assembly GCA_030015575.1). Taxonomy (NCBI): domain Eukaryota; kingdom Viridiplantae; phylum Streptophyta; class Magnoliopsida; order Asparagales; family Amaryllidaceae; genus Agapanthus; species Agapanthus africanus. The sequence continues at coordinate 946,285,981 of CM057337.1, forward strand.
AATCGGGTTTGATGTCTTCATCTGAGGAGTCCATAGAGGTAGTAAGGGTAGATTCGGGCGATGAGGTTCCCGTTGTTGGGGGAGAGTCCAGTGATTCTTCCTCCTCTTCGGCTTTAGATAGCCAAGAGGGTTCTTCTTCTTCTTTGTCCTCCGTGTCTGGTTCACCCCCAAAAGTCAGGGCCCCCTCCCGTCGCTCGCCGTTGGGAGGCGACAAGGGCCCTCAAGGTGCACATCGGGATCACCCATGATGCGCCCTCCATTTTGAAGAATCTGGACAAGCTTTTCGAAATTCGGTCTCGATTCACATCCCCTCTAACTATTCCCTCCGTTTAGGTAGAGAGGGCGAGCGGGCGGACTAGGTGCAGAGCAAGGAGATTACCCTGTATTTGGAAGCGTTCCGAGCAGAAATGTGTCTGCCCTTCCCAACTGAGGTCTGCAGGGTGCTTTGTTGGTTTCATCTCGCCCCGGGCCAGCTAGCACCAAACTCGTGGAGAATTCTCCTTGGGTTTCTGATCCGGTTAAAACTTGAAAATATCCCCTTCAGCTTGACTCTCCTTGTCTCTTTCCTGTGTTATAAGAATCACCCCGGCACCAGTAAAGATGAGCCGAGCTGGGTGTATTTCTCGTTCAAAAAACGCAAGGGCAGAGTGGCCGGGTCGAGGGTAGTAGCTATCCCTTCTTCCAACCATGAATGGAAGGAGAAGTTTATATTCGTCGGGCCGCTCAAAGGCGAGGATTGACCTGTGCCTACACAGTGGCACAGGGCCGACTGCCCGAGGGCAAAGCAGTCGACTTCCCCCGAAACAAGGGCGGTGTCCTAGTGGGAGCCAATCCTACAGGCGGATGTCCTGCTATCCAAGCAGGCACTGGGCTGGGCAGGGCTTAGTCCTGCGCGTTTCTTAGGTAGGTTAGGGCTTTCGTCGATCTGTTTAGACTTTACCAAGTTTCCTTTGTTGTTTTGGCGTTGCTAACCCCTTTTGTTTATTGTGTTCCTTTCTTTGCATAGCCCATGGACCGAGCAAAAATCCTAGCCGCCTTGGCTTCCAAGACCTAGGGAAAGAAGGCCGGGAGCGCAAGCTCGTCCCGACCCGGTCCGAGTTCAGCCCCGAGGCCAACTCCACTATCTGAGCCTTCTGCCGCTCCCCGATCCCTGGAAGAACGCCGCGGGGGGTCACAAGCATGCGCGGGACCCGACGCCCCGGGCGAGAGAGGAGGAAGAGGAGGCTGAGCTCGCCGAAGCCTCCCTCAAAAGATATAAGAGGACGGTATCTCGGGCGCCTTCTACCAGGATCCCAGTGCAGGAGGGTCACTTCTGCATTGAGGTGCCCTCGAGGCTCTACGTCGCCGACAGCCAACTTTCTGACGTGGAGCAGGCTGCCGGGGTTTTAAAAACCCGGGGGAACATAAAGGACCAGGTGGCCGCCATAGCCCAGGAAGCGGTTCACGTTGATCCTTGACTTTTCTCAGAAATTATTTTAAGTCTTGTTTTCTCAGTTTGAGCTTTCTAACCCATTTGCTTCTGTCTTCAAGTCTTCCATCACTGCTCGCTCCTCGTCGCCAGGGAGTCCGAGGAGATATCCCCGGCCATGAAAAAGGCAGGCGAGTCCTCCAAGCTGGAAGAGGAACTCCACTTCCAACTACGGCAAGCGGAGGAGAAGGCGGCCCTCCTCGACACTCGTCTGATCGCCGAGGGGCTGACGAACTCCAAGCTGAAGGAATCTCATCGGCTTCTGGACGAGTCCAACCGGGCTATTCAGGCCAAGTTGGAGGAGGTGAACGGATTCTACCACTCAATGAAGAAGTCGAGGGACACCCTCAAGACGGACGTTTGAGTGGCTTTGGATGTAGTGAATCTCGCCGAGTGCTAGTCGGAGAAGGCCATGGAGGCGTACAAGGTGTCGGACCAATTCTACGCCGATCTCGCCGAATCCGCGGCCGTCGTCTGGTACAGCGCACTCGATGCTATCAAGAAGACTGGGCCGGGGGTCTATATCAGCGAGCTCCATGCTAAATATCCCATGGAAGAGGAGGAGCCGTAAGGGGAAGTTGTCGTGGCGGAGGCTGCCGGTGGAAGCGCTGACCCAGAGGTTGTAGTTTTTGTCCCTGTTTGGTCGAAAATATTACGCATTTGATATGACATTTTCCTTACTATTTCTATATAATAAAAGGTGTTTATTATAAATATGACACATATGAGGATTTATCTGTAAAAATACTATTTTCATGTGTTTATATATTATAATTAACTTTGTGAAGGAAAATGTATGCATATAATATCTATGTAATATTTAGTCCATTTAAATATGCATAACATATCAAATATCTTTGACCAATTCTCTTAAAACTATAATATCATGTCAAATGATTAAGATAATATCTCAATTAAAATAAATTCTACTAACATTATTTATTGAGATAATTGTGCAGAAATTATATCAGGACTGGAATCAAGGAAATCCAAGTTAACGAGATCAAATCTGCCGAAATCTTAAAGTAAATCGAAGAAATCAATTCTGGCAGAGACTTAGAGAAGATTTCCAGATTCCAGATATCAAAATAGTCTACATGTGTCACCAGAAGATGCCACAAGATTTTTTAAGCAACGAACCCCATAACCCACCGTGGATCCGCGGTCAAACCCACCAAATGGCCGCGGTTCCGCCGCAATATTGAGGAGTTAGGGCTCTGGATTTTCTGGTTGGGATCCTAACAACTAGTTACCATATTAGGAAACTAAAGATTCTGGGTCTGTGAATATAAATAAGAACCGAGAGCCTCTTGGAAAAACCATCACACCGACGCGATCACGAAGTCCACGATGGCTCAAGAATCCCGGTTGATCATCGACAGTTCATTTACCTCCTTAAGAAGAGATCGAGAAGCAAACTAGGGTTTTGTAATCATTTTCTAAAGGAACAAAGTGTACTTGATCTTGTTGATTAATAAAGGTAGTTTTATTCTATTGCATTTTATTTTCTTCATGATTTCTATCTTTTCTTTTCCCAACATGCACGAGTAATTCTCCGCTTGTTAGGGTTCGTAGGATTATGGTAGATTAATGGATGATGAAGATCCTTAAACTCTTTTTACATCCTATAAAGTTTATAAACTTTATCAAAAGAATAGTTAACATCCTAATCGGGTGCACTATCAATTCATTGATATTCACGACCATGATTAGAGATTAGATTAACAATTGTTTTGGCAAAGGCTAGACATGAACGGAGATCCATGTCAAGATAAGGGTTAAGTGTGGGAACCCTTTTCCCTCCAGAAACCCTAATCTACATGCATCACTGTCGATCTAGTTTTAAATCTATTAAAAGATAAAAAGAGTAATCTTTAATTAATCATTCATGACTACTAAATCTTAACGAATCCTACAAGCCCTCTTCTAATACAAAAACCTACATCCGCGGTTAATCTAGATCTATATCCTGCATCCGTGTTTGACGTAGATCTAGAATCTACAACCATTCTTTATTCTTCCTCCTTACCTAATCAACATGCCTAAAGTAAGATTAAAAGATTAAACGTTTCCTGAGGACGACCCGTATTCATCTCGGTCTAGCTATACGCGACACCGTTATTGATTGCGGTTACTACACATAAAATAGATCAATCAGTCCCCAATACTGGCGTCGGGCAGGGCGAGATCCTCCCTAAGCCGACGGCCTGAGCTTTCCTTCCTTGGGGATTTTTTTCCTTTTCGAAATTTTGTAAGCCTCCGGGCATTTTGTAAGGCTGAGAAGCCAAGAATACCTTGTATTTATTTTTGGATCATAAATAAAGTACTCCCTTTTCCTTTACCCAAATGTTTGCTCGCTGTGCAAGTACCTTTAGCTCGTATACTTTGTTTCGCGGGTGTTAGATCGGTGCTCATGCGTCGATTGTGAGTCGAATGATAGACAAGTGTATGAAGGTCAGTATCCTCCCTTTCCCCGGAGTCGAGATGGTGATCGCTCGTCGAGTTGAATGATAGCCAAGTGTAGGAAGGTCGGTATCCTCCCTTTCCCCTAAGTCGAGGCAGCGATCGCGCATTGAGTCTGAACCGATTGATGAGCCGAGCAAGAATCTACTCGGCGGCCTCGTAAGGAGGGCTTTTGATCCTTAGTGTAGTTGGGTAGAAAGCGGCCCGCTAGGGATGGCCAGCAGGAAATTGCTTGGCAGCCTCGCTATGAGGGCTTTAATCCACAGTGTAGTTGGACAGGAAGCTACCCACTGCAGATGGACCGAGCAGGAAGCTGCTCGGCGGCCTCATGAGGAAGGCTTTTGATCCACATCATAGTTGGTCAAGAAGCTACCCGCTGCAGATGGGCCAGCAGGGAGCTGCTCGGCTGCCTCAAGAGGAGGGCTTCAATCCACAGCGTAGTTGGGCAGGAAGCTACTCACTACGGATGGACCGAGCAGGGAGCTGTTCGACAGCCTCGAGAGGAAGGCTTTTGATCCTTAGCGTTGTTGAGTAAGAAGTTACCCGCTAGGGATGACCGAGCAGGAAGCTACTCGATCGCCTTATGAGGAGGGCTTTGGATCCACAGCATTGATGGGCAGGAAGCTACCCGCTGCAGATGGGCCAGCAAAAAATTGGTCGGCGGCCTCGTAATGAGGGCTTTTGATCCACAGCGTACTTAGGCAGCAAGATACCCGCTGCAGATGGGCCGAGCAAGGAGGTGCTCGGCGGTCTCAAGAGGAGGGCTTTTGATCTTTAGCGTTGTTGGGTAGGAATCTACCCGCTAGGATTAACTGGGTAGGAAGCTACTCGGTCGCCTCATGAGAAGGGCTTTAGATCCACAGCGTTGTCGGGAAGGAAGCTACCCACTGCGGATGGACCGAGCAGGGAGCTGCTCGGCGGCCTCGTGAAGAGGGCTTTTGATCCACAGCGTAGTTAGGCAGGAAGCTACCCGCTACAGATGGGCCAGCAGGGAGCTGCTCAGCGGCCTCAAGAGGAGGGCTTCGATCCACAGCGTAGTTGGTCAGGAAGCTACCCACTGCGGATGGACCGAGCAGGAAGCTGCTCGGTGGCCTCGAGAGAAGGGCTTTTGATCCTTAGCGTAGTTGGGTAGGAAGCTACCCACTAGGGATGGGCCTGCAGGAAATTGCTTGGCGGCCTCACGATGAAGGCTTTAGATCCTTAGCGTTGATGGGCATGAAGCTACCCGCTAGGGATGGACCGAGCAGGAAACTACTCGGTGGCCTCGAGAAGTGGGCTTTGATTCACAGTGTAGTTGGGCAGGAAGTTACCCGCTGTAGATGGACCGAGCATGAAGCTGCTCGGCCACCTCGTGAGAAGGGCTTCGATCCACAGCGTAGTTGGACCGGAAGCTACCCACTGCGGATGGACCGAGCAGCGAGATGCTCGGCGGCCTCATGAGGATGGGTTTAGAGACTCCTTTGCGCCTTTGTGGGCTATCGTTCAACCTTCCGCGGCCCGCATAGGCGGAAGTGATGGCGTCGTTCAACCTTTCGAGGCCTACATAGCCACTCGTGAATACTGGCATGGCCGACACATGGCAGTTCTATATCGGAAAATTGAGACGTCCCGTGATTCGCGTCGCTACACGAGTAAATTTCGACCGTTGGAAGATTTTGTAGAAGCAATAAATACCGAAGGTGCATCATTGAGGGGGTGTTGGTTTCCTCGCAATTTTGCGTTCCTTCAAAGATGTCTGGGCGTATATTCCTCATCAGGGAGATCATTTCTCATGAAGACTTATATCTTTACTACCTTGATCGCTCCGAGCAGACATACGAGGCGATGATAGACCGCGTGGAGGGCCACTTTGGTCGCCTTCTTCCTCGGCAATCTGCTCTCCTCCAAATGCTTCTTTATGCAATCTAGAGGATGTCCCCGGGTCTGCACAACGCCTTGTCTCCGCTGCTGGGGGATAAGGCGTTTGACAAGGTGCACACGCTCTACCACCTCGACCTGATCTCGCAAAGCAAGCGGGAGCGATCAGTGAGTCTTCTTCTGGAGTGTTTCCAGAAAAGGCTGATCGTTGCCTCCGGTCCGGCGGATGGGGTCCCCTGCGCATCTGTGGCATCTAGGATCCGCGGGCACTTTCAGAGGGCGCGGGTTGAGGTAACCCGGGCTCGGCAGCAAGAGATTTTCTCGGTGTACCATCAACAGTGCTTCCTTGATCCCTGCCCCCTCTATTGTAATTATTGTAAGGCTGGGGAGCCCATAATACCTTTTAATCAATAAATAAATAATGTTTTTGGCGGTAGTATGTTGTCTCTTATTCTTTTATCTTCGTACATTCTATGGACTTAACTAATCGCCAATAGGAAATATATTATTTCAAAAGGGGATACATTTTTTTCCTATTCATACAACTTGAGCTTTTCAGCGTTGTAAGGCCTGGGGAGATGGTCTCCCCCGCCTTCTCGAACATGATCCGAGGTAACGGCCATGATGTGGATAATCGTTAATTCCCCGAGAGGGGGCTGGTTCTCTTGCTTCCATTCTGCCTACCGTTTGTCCCGCAAGTACTTCGCCATGTGGCCGGAGCGGATCAACTCCTCGATGTAGTCACGGATTTGTTTGCAATTTTCGTTCGAGTGGCCCTGCGACCTGTGGAAGGCACAGTACGGGCCTCGGAGATGCTTGCCTGCCCTTTGGGTCATTAGCGGGAGCTTGAAGAACCTCTCCCCTTAGCTTCCTCCAGCAGCTCGGTCTGGGAGATGTTTAGGGGAGTGTACTCCTGAAATCTCGGGGAGTAAGGCTTCAGACGATCGGCTTTTTTCCCTCCTCCCGGTTCTTTTTCTTTCTTTCTGGATGGTCGGCCCGGGATAGGTTTGAGTTCACCTCGGACTCGAGTTGGATTTCTCGCTCGGTCCAAGCTTTCACCTCGGCCATAGTCTTAGGTTACGCTAATGCAAAAGAGCGGAGCCACTCTTTGTGCCTAAGACCCGACCTTAGCACGGTGATGACCATTTCATCACGGTGCTTGGGGACCTCGAGGAGCGCGTTATAGAAGTGGGTGACATATCCTTTGAAGGATTCTTTGTCTCCATTCTTGATGGTGAACAGATAGTCGACCGTAGTCTTCTACCGTCGATTCTAGACAAAATGACCGAGGAATTAGGAAGTCAGCTCATCGAAGGTCGAGATGGAGTATGGTGTAAGTCCTCGAAACCATTCTCAGCCATCCCGGATGAGGATGGTAGAGAAAGCTCGGCATTGGACTGCGTCTGAGTTATCCTGAAAGTTCATGCCCTCCATAAACGTGTCGAGGTAGACCTTCGGGTCAGATTTCCCATCGAAGAAGGCCACATTTCGCGACTTTTTCATGGATTAGATATGCTCGGCCAGCAGCTCTTCCGTAAAGGTCTTCATGAGTGAATCGGCGGAGTATCGAGCCCCTTCGCCGGACGCATGGCCGTCCCAGCATATGCCCTTGATTCTATTCTCAAGGGCTTCGAGTCGGTGGTGGTAACCCGAGGATTCCGCACAGTCGAAGTGTTGGGTACCCCCGCTCTGGGTTTCCTCCAAGGTGTGGCTTCGATTTTGCTCTATCAGGTGTCTCAAATCCTCGGGCGAGGCCCTTCTTGAGTAGTCCCTATGCTCGTCGTTCGCGCGATCCCGGCGTGAGTGGGAGCGTCGATCATTCCTTGAAGCATGCCAGTAAACTGATACCTCCTCAGGGGGAGAGAACGCATGACGGGCATTAGAGCGATGGCCCAGTCTTCCTTGGGACCGCGGTATGGAGCTATCCGGCGCCCAGTGGGTCATGGAATCAATCGCCGCATGCGGGTAAAGGTGGCCGGAGTTGGCCCGCCGGCGCTCGATGGCGCTGTGATGAACGTGAGGGAGATCGAGGTCCTGGGTGTACCCGTCCGTCCTTCAACAGACGTCGTTATCCTAGGGATGGGGAGCCGCGGTCTGGTAGGTAGGGCCCACCGCTTGAATGCGGAAAAGGGCATCCACCAGCGTCGTGAGCCTGTCTATCCATACGGACAAAATGTAGATGGCATTAAGAGGGGGAGGCGAGCCTCTCCCGCCTTCGTTGTGGCGGCTCGTATTCGGATCGTTGCGGTCATCGCTCGCTATTGGGTCGAGGGCAGAAGGTCAACTTTTGTGGTGAAACAAAAAAGTCTTTCGTTCCCACAGACGGCGTCAACTGATGGAGACTGGGATCTCCTTCAGATGTTATCCTCCGTCGATCCTTTAATAGCGGTCTTTGATGAGTGGGAGTTGATTGGGAGTTGCTGAGTGTGGATCTCAATAGGTTGATGTTGGATGCCGAGCTACCTGCAAAGAAGTCCCAGGGTGGGTGACCACCGTAGGACCCACTGACGATAATGTTAGAGCCGAGGAATAGGTGCGGAGTAGCGGCGTACTGAGATAAAATTCAGATACCTGAGTCATCTGATAGGGGGGTTTATATAGGGGTCGCTTGGAGAGAGTAGGTGTGAGATAGCCGCCGTCAGTTATGACCCCGCGTTATCGTCACCTTTAATGGAGGGATGCGCCCATTAATGGAGGGATACGCCCATTAATGGAAGGATGTGCCAGCGTGGGACGCGGATCGTGGGGAGGAAGATATCTCTCCCTTGCGATATACGTGGAGCCATTGCCGGGCGCATGAGATCCGCACTATTGGTTGATTGGGGAGGCTGAGGAATCTCAACACGTCAGGGGCTCGGAGATGAGCCGGGAAGCCGAGGAAGCTCGGCATGTCAAAGGCTCGGAGACGAGCTGCTGGTAGTTTCCTTGGTGAAGGTGGTATGTGTTTAGGTAGTTCTCTCGAACGGTCGAATACGTTCCTTGAGAAGGGGATCCCAAGGAATCCTCATAATGAAACCCATCTATTCCACCTCCGTAGACTTTAGGACACGCCATCCGCCACATGTCGTAATGTGAGGAGACACCCGAGGAATTTCCCGCTAGTAACTCCGAACACGCATTTGGCCGGATTCAGCTTCATTTTGTATTTGCAGAGGATGTCGAATGTCACGCCGTGATCTTTGGTGTGCTCGTCCGATGAGGTTGATTTCATGAGCATGTCGTCGACCTAAACCTCTATTTTCTTTCCGATCTGCGGTTTGAACATTTTGTTAACTAGATGTTGGTATGTAGGCCCAGCATTTTTGAGGCCGAAAGGCATCACTTTGTAGCAGTATACATCACTTTGTAGCAGTATACCCCTCGGTCCGTAGTGAACGCGGTAAGTTCTTCATCTGTCGGGTCCATACGGATCTAGTTGTAGCCGTAGAAAGCATCCATGAAGCTGAGCAATTCGTGTCCTGCCGAGCTATTCACCAGATGGTCTATTCGAGGGAGGGGATAGTTTTCTTTCGGGCAGGCCTTGTCCAGGTTTGTGAAGTCGACACACTTGCGCCACTTTCCGCTCGCCTTTTTAACCATGACTACATTCGCCACCCAGTTCGAGTAGTCGACGTTTCGAATGAAGTTGGCTGCGAGCAATCTATCGACCTCATCCTCGATCGCCTTTTGCTTGATCGGCGTGAAACTACGCTTCTTTTGTCTAACAGGGCGGGCATTAGGGTCGAACCCGATCTTATGCAAGATTACTTTAGGGTCGATCCCGGGCATGTCAGCCGGTACCCGGGTGAACACGTCTGAGTTCCCTTGGAGAAAGTGGATCATGTCTTCGCGCTGGGTTCCTATCAAAAGGGATTCGATCTGAATGGTTCGTCCCCCATTCCCCTCTACGAGGGGAATGTCTATTAGCGCCTCAACCGGGGCTCCTCGAATTTCTTTCTATTTGTCACGGGTGTCCAAGGACCCCTAGAAAAAATTTTCCTCTTCAAGGTCGTCGCTATGTTCCCCGGTGGTTGATATCGTGGTGAAGCAAATCTTGGAGATTCGCTGGTTCCCGTAGGCCCGGCCTATCCCCCCTTGATCTAATGGAAACTTGATCGCGAGGTGGAAGGTCGAGATCTGAGTCCGAAGGGTGTTTAACGTCAGGCGTCCTAGGAGGATGTTGTAGGATGAGGGAATCCTAGCGACGATGAATCCTCGTATGTCCAGCTTCCCCAATGTTGAGTTGGAGGGTGACCACTCTCTTGGCCATGATGGAGTGGTTGGTAACCCCCGATAGGACGTGGGAGGTTGGCCGTAGGTCGGACGGCCCCAGCCCCATATGTTGGAAGCAGTCATAGAAGAAGATATCTGTCGAGCATCCAGAATCTACCAGTATCCTCTGGACCTCGTAATGGTGGACCCATGTCGTAATTATGAGTGGGTCGTTGTGAGGCACGGATATACCGTGGAGGTCCTCATCAGTGAAGATGATGGGCTCAGCGGTCCTGCACTTCTTCTTGGGCGGGTCGCTTGTTCCCTTGACAGGTAGGAGGCGATGAAACTCGTTGGCTCCCGCGGCAGGCCCCGAGGAAACGACCATGATTTGGCCAATCGTTGATTCATCAGGAGAGGGCTGGTTCTCACGCTCCCTGTCCGCCTGTCGCTTATCCCGCAGGTACTTCGCCAGATGGCCAGAGAGGATCAACTCCTCGATGTAATCGCGGAGTTGTTTACAGTTCTTGGTCGGGTGGCACTGTGACCTAAGGAAGGCACAGTACGGGCCACGGAAATGTTTAGCCACTCTATGGGTGACCGGCGGGAGCTTGAAAAATTGCTTGCCCTTCGCCTCCTCTAACAGCTCAGTCTGCGAGATGTTGAGAGGAGTATACTCATGGAACTTTGGGGAGTACGGTTTTGGCCAGTGGACCTTCTTCTTCTTTTCTTTGCCCCTCTTCTTTTGGTCAGCTTGGTCATCCCGGGGCATGTTGGCATTCACCTCAGACTCGAGTTGGATCTCTCGCTCGGTCCAAGCTTTTACCTCGGCCATGGTCTTAGGTTGCGCTAATACAAAAGAGCGGAGCCACTCTTTGTGCTTAAGACCCGACCTTAGGGCGGTAATTACAGCTTCGTCCCAGTGCTCGGGAACCTCGAGAAGAGCGTTGTAGAAGCGAGAGATGTATCTTTTAAAAGATTCCTTGTCCCCGCTCTTTATGGTGAAGAAGTAATCGACAGTTCGCTTCTATCGTCTGTTTCCGACGAAGTGGCCGAGGAACTGGGGGCCAGCTCATCAAAGGTAGAAATAGAGCATGGCGTGAGTCCTCAGAACCAGTCCCACCCAGCCCGAATGAGGGTGGCGGGAATGCTCCGCATTGGGCAGCGTCGGAGTTATCCTGGAAGCTCATGCCCGCCATGAATGCATCCAGATGGTCCTTTGGGTCGAACTTCCCATCGAAGAGGGCCACCTTAGGCGGTTTGTTCCTGGACGAGACATTTACGGCGAGCAACTCCTCAGTGAAGGGCTTCATAAGTGAATCGGCGGCGTACCTGGCCCCTTCACCGGATGGATGACCCTCCCGATGTATACCCTCGATTTTCTTTTCGAGGGCGTCGAGGCGGTCATAATATCTCGAGGATTCGGCACATTCAGAGCAGTGGTTCTTCCCGCTGGTGGTTTGTGCCAGGATGCAACTCCAATTCCGTTCTATCAAATTCCGTAGGTCCCCAGGCGAGATCCTTCTTTAGACATCGCAGCGAGTGCCGTTCGTACGATCACGTTGAGGGAGAGGGTGTCGGTCGTTCCTGGAAGCAGGTGAGCTGACCGATACTTCTTCAGGAGGGACGATATCGCGATGGTCCTCGGGGCAATGGGCTCTTTCGTGAGACCGCGGCGTGGGGCCCTATGGCGCCCATCGGGTCATAGAATTGGTCGCCGCGAGGGAGCCATGGTCGTCGGAGTGAGCACGGCGTTGTTCGGTGCTCCCAGCATGGGCGGTGTCATCCACCCCTCTGCGGAGGTCATGATCCCAGGGAGGGGGAACGGCGACCTGGGGGGCTGGGCCCTCCGTTTGGACACGGACAAGGGCGTCGACTATGGACGCGAGCCTATCGATCCTTGCTGAGAGGGCGTGGATGGAATTTGGTGGGGGAGTAGATCTGTCCATGCCTCCGTTGTGGGGAAGGCGGCGGCTTGTGTTGGGATCGCCGCGGTCTTCGCTCGCCATGTAGTCGAGAGCGGGAGATCAACTTTTGATGGGTGGAAAAATTTCCTCTTCCCACAGACGGCGTCAACTGTTGGAGGCCTGGATCTCCTTCAGATGTTGTCCTCCGTCGATCTGTTGCGAGCGCTGATGAAGGGTTGAGATTGACGTTGATGCTTGTCTTCTTGAGCGTGTGGGTCTCAATGGGTTGATTTTAGGGGTGAAGCCGAGCTACCTGCAAAGAAATTCCGGGGTGGTAGTACCAACGTAGACCCTCCGACGATAAAGTTAGCCGAGGAATTTGGGCAGAGTAGCGGCTTGTTGGCTTGAAATTGACTTACCTGAGTCATTTGATAGAGGGGTTTTTATAGTGGTCGCTTGGAGCGGGATGACGCAAGATCTTAGCCGTCGGTTACTCCCCTGGCGTTACGCCTGCGAGAATGACGGGATCCCCCTATTAATGACGAGATACGCTCGTTAATGGGGGGATATGGCGGTGTGGAACGCGGGATGTTGGGTGGCGTATATCTCGCTTCTGGCGAGATACACGGAGCCGTGGCGGAGGCACTTTGGGCTCTGCGTCCTTAGTTGCTCGTTATAATCGGGGAGTCTTAGTTCGGCGGGAGGCTCGGAGGCGAGCGGGAGGCCAAAGAAGCTCGGTTCTATGATAGCTCAAAGGCGAGCTGGGAGGGCTGAGGAAGCTTAGCGTGTAGAAGGGCTCGGAGGCGAGCCGATGGTTGTTTGAAAGGCGAGCATAGGAGTGTTCTGGGAGGCCATCAAAGGTCGGGTCAATCCTCAGGGTGAAGGCCCGGGGAATACCTTCAATGTATCATGCTTGCTTCTGTCCCGCAAGCCCCGGGACATGTCATTCACCACGTGTCATGATCTGGAGAATTCCCACTTATGAGTACCATCAGACCCATTTTTCCCTAATGTTCAGTCAAAAATATTGCAATCTTTAACATAACAATTTTCTCACTTTTCTAATCATATAAGGATGTTTGTTATAAATATAACACGTATTACAAGTTCGTTTGGAAAATATCAAATATCACGTGTTATACATTATAATCAACATTCTGGAAGGAAATTGTGTGTTTATTATTTCAAGCATGATATTGTATATCTCAACAATCTTCGGTGAGATTTTTTGCAGAAAATTATTTCAGGACAGATATCGGAATTGCAAATTCGCCGAAAAAATACAGGAAATCAAATAAATAAAATGTGGCAGTGATTCAGAAGAGATAAGAAGATTCCAGATATCACCTGAACACATATAGACCAACACCAAACTACACAAGAGAAATGAAGCAACAAGCTCACCAAACGGCCGCGGATCCACGGCCGAGTCAGGACGATCCGCCGCGGATCCGCGGCCGAGTTAGGGCATCGGTTGACGAGAATTCTCCAGAAGCTTCATTGCAACTACTTAGCTTGTTGAAGACGCTCCATTGTAACAAGCTTGTTCTGAAAACTTTCCTACAACAGCCTAGCTTCTTGAGGAAGCTTGATAACTACCTTATTCTAGAAGTTTCCCTATAACTACCAAACTTCTAGTAGAAGATTGGTGAAGGGCTATAAAAAGGGACCTAAGCCTACATTAATGAGGTTGTTGATGGTAGTCGATTTCTAGCACACAAACAAAAACCAAATCCAATTCAATTCCAATTCAAGATCCAAATCAAGAATCATTGAGAACAACATCGAGTGACGACATTCAAGATCCTTTACGCGAAGCCGATCGTCATCAAAAGCACGAGATCCTCGACAGGTCCAAGTCTCACGAAGATCGAGCGAAGCGAAATTCAACAGAATAGTTACCTCTTCAAGGGAGCGATCGAGAGCAATTCTTGTAATCTCGGATTGAAGGAACGTATAATTAGAAGTTGATTAATAAAGGTGATCAATTGTTAATTCTCGCTTTCATTAAATTTTCGCATTATGAAATTTGTAATTCTTGATTCTTTTATTTTCATGATGCGTGAGTAAATCTCCGCTTGCTAAGGATTCGAAGGAATTCGGTGGATCAAATGGTGATGAAATCCTATACGCATCTTAAGTCTTATGAGAATTATGAACTTTAGGAAAAAGAATCATCAATGACCAAATTTGGAACGAGATCACCGTTCTTGATAATTTCGTTGCAATTTGGGATTAAATGATTGATGATTCTCCTTGCTAAAGACTAGATTTGAATGATGATCAATAAAAAGATAAGTGATAGTGAAGGAGAAACCCTAGTTTCTTAAATAGATCCCTAATCTTCATTCATCGCTATCGTTCTAGCTATAATTCATCAATAGATGAGATGAGTCATTTTTAGTATTCATCATCGCTGCTAATTCCTATCGAATTCTACAAGCTATTCTTTAATTTTCTTGATAACTAAAATTGATATTGGAAATTTTCTTGATTACTAAATCATAAACTCTTTCTTGATTTTTTCTTGAAAATATTTCATCTAATGAATTTTGATTCATTTTCTTGAATTTTCTTTACTATTTTCTTTCGACTCAACTAAAGCAAGAACGAATAAATACACGAATCTCAGTGGACGACCCATTCTCATTAACGAACTACAACAACACCGTTATTGATTGCGGATAAAAATTCTTTGATTGCGATAACACTTTTCATACCAATCATTCGACGATCAATCAAATGGAGCCATTGCCGGGGATACGTGCGTAATTTGTTCATTCTTGCTATTTAATTTGAAATATTATTATTCTATCAAAATTTAATTCAAGAATCACATCGTGTACTTAACGATTAGTGTGTGAACTTTTGCGAGGCAATCTGGAAGCATTGGAGCAGAGAGATTGAGATTCTGAAGCATTCAAGAAGGCCAGAGCACTAAAGGGAGCACCAGTAAAAAAAATTGTTCAAAGAACTTGCAATTTGACCGCGGAACCGCGGCCTTAAGCATGTATTGGCCGCGGAACCACGGCGGTATTGAGGCTTTGAGACTCAAAAATTTTCAGGTATATTTCTTGTCCTCTTCTCTCTCTTCTGCTAAGTCCAATAACAAATTTTATGCAGGATTCTTTGCAAAAATTCGCCGCATTTAAAAAAAAATTGTTGCGTTTCTTGAAATTGGTTGTTTGTGCATATTTTAATACGGAAAATTAAGGGGCAAAGACCAAATTCAGATTAGGTGGGGATTTCATTACCCTTCCTAAGCCCCAAAAATCACAAAACTAGTATCTGCATCACCCTTCATTAATTAAAAAATATCTATACCGAGACTCTAAGGACCGTCGCGCTCAATTAGGACAGAGGAAAGTCGTGGGTAATCTATTGCTTATCCGCATTTCTTTTGTGGTGTCTAGGCAAGTGTGTCTAAGACAAGTGGTTACTTAATTAGGCCCGCTACTTACGTAGCGGATACCTCCCACTTACCTGGCACTTACCTGGCCACAGGAGAGATAATAAGATAGTAGAGGATTTATCCTGCGATTTGTCCTTTGGAAGTTTGGGAGCGGTCTAGTGCTTGACCTAGGTAACCATAGTTCTAGGGTTGTTTGTGCATTTTTGTGATTTTGTGAGTCAACCCCCTTGTCCACTTTTAAAGCAAAACAATTCAATTTTCTTTCTTTCTTTTTACCCTTCCCTCCTCTTCCCTTCTTATAATGGGTAATCCAAACAGACGAACTCTTACCGAGCTTTGCTATCCACAACCAGATATTTCTTGTCTTCGTAATTGCTTGGGTATACCATCCGACTCTCCCATGTGTTTAAGAGATCGGATAGAACAAGCGAATATAAACAGTTGGCCACCTCAGTCTAGGTCTTATCAACCGTTTCCTAATTCTACATATGTTTCAATTGATACTCCGAGTGAGGATACCCCTAGACGCATGTCCATTGCTGAGCATATAGCAAGGGCTAACGGCCAAAGTTTCAATACGGACCAATATCAACCATCACCACCACTTTCTAAAGAAAAATTTCATAATCGGTTTGTGGCATATATGATGTCTATTGAAAATAGCCAACCAACCAACCAATATCAATATTCTTCTTATCATAATGTTGATCCTACTCCTGCCCAATTTTCACAATCATTCTATTCCTATCAATCATATCCGACTTTTACACCTTCTATAGACAGTCCTTCTAATCAGTCATTTGGGAGTTTTAATTATCCACAAGAATTTCAATCTTATACTGAAACCACTTATCAACCCAAATCTAGTCTTGAGCGGACATTAGAAAAATATGTGGAAATATCGCACCAAATTAGAAAGGAAACAACAGAGTGGATGCAAGCAAATAATTTCAAACCAACCCAAAAAATTTCAATATATAATACGGCCATAGGACAAAGTGAGAATTTGGGTAGTGAGACAGAACTGTACACCCTTCCTAATCAAACCTTCCCATTCCAAACTGAAATCCACAACTCCAATTTCACAGACTCATCGAGTACACCAAATGATTCACCAATTGAAGATAGAATTTCTGATATGTTGTGCAACTTTGTAGTGTTTGATTTACCCGACTGTGAAGGGTCCATTTCAAGTGAAACTATGCCAAATCCTTGTGATCTCTACACCTCCACTCTTGAACCTAAATTGATTGAAAACCATACTTTTGATGAGGTGTCTGAGAATTTTAACCTTCACTTGAGTGAGGAGATTAACGTTGGGGATATATTGATTGATGAACCCGAAATTTTGAATGAGTTTGTCCCACCAATTCATCAGGACCTTTCACTCCTATGTAGTCATCATCTCGAGCCATTACCTATTCTTCCCGAACCCCATATGTGTCTTGAAATTGAAGATAATTGTATACCTGAAAAGCCAAACGAAATTCAGCTTTCATTTCCCACATCCGGTTGAGCAATACTCGACACATCAATTGGTTTACCCATTTCATCTTCCACTCTCTCTGGTTCTTCTTCTGTTCCTGTAATGTTAGCGAGTGTTGATGAATCACAATCCGATATTTTGAGTTCTAGCGAAACATTTAGCGACATTATTCTTCGATATATCGATAAAAGTTTCAAAGAAATTTTCGCTGATGAACTCGTATTCCTAACAGACACGGATTTTGTGATTAATCAACCTCCACTCACCATTCCTTCTTATAAGATACGAGAATGCAAATGTTCCACTCATTCCTAATCATTCACATTCTCGCTTTCATTCATCCTCATTCTTTCATTTCTATAATTTAAGACTCAAACTCTTTCTACACCACCACTTATCTCTTCCCCACTTCTTCTTGGCTCTATACAACATGTTCTTTCACTAACCGGTGTATTACATTAATAAAATCTTTGAATGGTTGGTGTTGACTTTTGGTCTTTGTAAATCTTTGCATTGACCAATAACTTTACCCCCCTGTTATGATTTTAAAAGCTTAATATTGTTTACAAGTTTGGGGGGCATATTTTTGACTCTTGAAAAGAAAATTTGTACACAAAATTGTGAGCCAAAATAAGTTTGGGGGAGATTTTCATGTTCATTTATTCGTGTACCCCGTTAATAACCTTACCTCCTAAGCCTACAGGTTTTTGAGATTTAAAAGAGACAACAGTAAAGACACTGCTGTAAACAGGTTTGGGGGAGGTTTGTGCTTATTTACGCATCACTTTGCATTACACTTTGCATAAGCACAAAAAATTTCAAAAAATTTTCTTTTATAATAAAAGATTAGAAAGTGAAAAATTACATTTAAAAGATTGGAAGAATTTAAGAAAACCAAGAAAGTTAGATATTTTCTTAAATGAAACTAGTAATAAATAGTTATGAGCCATTGTCCCAAGAGTTAGTAAGATAAAGGAAATCACTAATCTGAGGATAAAAATAAGTCCAAAAAATAGTTCCTATTCTGAAATCCAAACATCTGAATGTTGATACCCTACTATACGCACTTACACACGTCTTGAAACTCGGGATAGTAGAGAATACCTTGAAATGCTCTTGTCTAAAAGCCAAAGTACGAAGAAAATAATAAATGAAGCATAAAATGGTGAAGAAAAATGAACACCGGTTTTATAATCACCAAGGCAGCAAAAAAAAATACAGCGAGGGTGCTTCATCACCTAGTGCCTTAGACCAACTGGTTTGGGAGTCACTGCTAAGCCTTAGGTGTTGCAAGACGAGAAAATTGCTAATTACGCCTAATATGTGAGCACATTTAGTAATCGGTCGGTCAGAACCTCAAGAAGTATTAACGGTCGCATGAAGAATGTGTGAGCAATTCCATCTAAAATATTCACCGACTAAAAAGTACTGAGGTAGATGGACAAGAGTATAATAGCTTGAATTGAATTCTCCGAGTGTGGGAATGTCTTTTACACACACATAGGGGTATATGATCTGTGTTTGGAAGAAAGGTAGGGATGAAGAATAAAGGCGATATTTTATCGAAGGATGATGTGATTTCTAATATCATTTCATGACTATTAAGATAGGGCTCATGACAACCGAAAAGCAAGTGTAGTTGGAAACTCTGATTTCAAAGTTTTTCTTTTATAATTCTTATCTTTATATCTAACTTTCATAGTCTTCCTTTTATTATAGGATTTTGTGGGTGCAATCCACTGAAAATCCTCAGGAGACAACACTCCTCCTACTAGGGACACCTAGAGATTTAAAAGCTTATTGCACGTGCTCAGTGCAATCGTGTTACCTACGAAAGTGTGCTAGTTAGTTTTTCTTTTTATTTTCTCCTTCTCTTGAATAAAAGAAGTTTGCTCGAGACAATCAAAGTCAAGTTTGGGGGAATTTGTTCAGTCGAAAATATTGCAATCTTTAACATAACAATTTCCTCACTTTTCTAATCATATAAGGATATTTATTATAAATATAATACGTATTACAAGTTCGTCTGGAAAATATCAAATATCACGTGTTATACATTATAATCAATATTCTGGAAGTAAATTGTGTGTTTATTATTTCAAGCATGATATTGTATATCTCAACAATCTTCAATGAGATTTTGTGCAGAAAATTATTTCAGGATAGATATCGGAATCGCAAATTTGCCGAAAAATACAGAATATCAAAGAGATAAAATCTGGTAGAGATTCAGAAGAGATAAGAAGATTCCAGATATCACCTGAACACATATAGACCAACACCAAACTACACAAGAGAAATGAAGCAACAAGCTCACCAAACGGCCGCGGATCAGCGGCCGAGTCAGGCCGATCCGCCGCGGATCCGCGGCTGAGTTAGGGCATCGGTTGACGAGAATTCTTCAGAAGCTTCATTGCAACTACTTGGCTTGTTGAAAACGCTCTACTGTAACAACCTTGTTCTGGAAACTTTCCTACAACAGCCTACCTTCTTGAGGAAGCTTGATAACTATCTTATTCTAGAAGTTTCCCTAAAACTACCTAACTTCTAGTGGAAGATTAGTGAAGGGCTATAAAAAGGGACCTAAGCGTACATTAATGAGGTTGTTGATGGTAGTCGATTTCTAACACACAAACCAAAACCAAATCCAATTCAATTCCAATTCAAGATCCAAATCAAGAATCATTGAGAACAATATCGAGCGACGACATTCAAGATCCTTTACGCGAAGCCAATCATCATCAAGAGCACGAGATCCTCGACAGGTCCAAGTCTTACGAAGATCGAGCGAAGAGAAATTCGACGGAATAGTTACCTCTTCAAGGGAGCGATCGAGAGCAATTCTTATAACCTCGGATTGAAGGAACGTGTAATTAGAAGTTAATTAATAAAAGTGATCAATTGTTAATTCTCGCTTTCATTAAATTTTCGCATTATGAAATTTTTAATTCTTGATTCTTTTATTTTCATGATGCGTGAGTAAATCTCCGCTTGCTAAGGATTCGAAGGAATTCGGTGGATCAAATGGTGTTGAAATCCTATACGCATCTTAAGTCTTATGAGAATTATAAACTTTAGGAAAAAGAATCATCAATGACCAAATTTGGAACGAGATCACCGTTCTTGATAATTTCGTTGCAATTTGAGATTAAATGATTGATGATTATCTTTGCTAAAGGCTAGATTTGAATGATGATCAATGAAAAGACAAGTGATAGTGAAGGAGAAAGCTTAGTTTCTTCAATAGATCCCTAATCTTCATTTATCGTCATCGTTCTAGCTATAATTCATCAATAGATGAGATGAGTCATTTTTAATATTCATCATTGCTACTAATTCTTATCGAATTCTACAAGCTATTCTTCAATTTTCTTGATAACTAAAATTGATATTGAACATTTTCTTGATTACTAAATCTTAAACTCTTTCTTGATTTTTTATTGAAAATATTTCATCTAATGAATTTTGATTCATTTTCTTGAATTTTCTTTATTATTTTCTTTCGACTCAACAAAATCAAGAACGAATAAATACACGAATCTCAGTGGACGACCTGTTCTCATTAACGAATTACAACAACACCGTTATTGATTGTGGCTAAAAATTCTTTGATTGCGATAACACTTTTCATACCAATCATTCAACGATCAATCACCTAACAAATATATTTTTCCGTAACAAATATATGTCGGACAACGCAGAAAACGACTTATAAACAGAAAAAGTGCTTTAAATTTTGGATATTGCACCGAAGGTGTTTAGATCAAATGCCTTGACAGGTTTTTTATTTTTGTTCAATGAGATCAAAATGACCAGCATAAACAAAAATTTCTAGCTTTCGTAATTGAATCACAGATAGTGTCAATTAAATCGGAAATAGTTCCAACCACCCACGTGTAAGATTATATATAAGTGAGGAAAAATGATAGAATAACGTCTTGCGTGTGGTCAAAACCCCTTTAATGCGGTCATGGTTCATTGGAGAAAACAAACATGATCTAAATTAGTAAATTTCTAATTTGAATACCCTTAAGTGCCTCACCAAGATATTATATAGACGGAATATTTTTGTACTTCTAAAGTTTTCCAAATATGATATCTAGTTCAAGGATTTTGGATTTGATTTGTTGATTACCTTGAAAATAAAGAAATTTTGGGAAATATGCCAAAGTTTCCATGCTTAGAAAAACTATTAACATGACGGGTTCAATGCAAGACTTTCAAAAAGCTTCTAACAAGAAAGTCACAGTCGTCCTTTTTCATTAGTCATACCATTAGAATATACGATTCTGCAACACGGGTGGAATAAAATAAATCAAACTTTGTCGAAAAGGACTACAATTGCTAGAAAATATTGGAATAAGATGTAGGTATGAATAGTAGAATTTGAGAAGAAGATAGACACATCATCACATTTATAATAAAAACAAGGGAAATTTCACCAAAACCACACTGAGTTTTAGCATATGTTCTCACTGCCACACTAAGTTGTTTTCCTATCACAGCTCCCCCCAATGTTACATTCTGTTACTCCCGACCCCCTGTGACTCCCTACTGTTAAATCTGTTTTCAATTGACCAAAATACATTTTCTCTCTTCTTTGTATCCATTTCCTATTCTCTAGCTTCATTTCTTCAAACACCTTCCTCTCTCTTCTACTTTCCTCTCTCTCTCTCTCCCCTCCATCACCACTCCCTCCACCCCCTTTCACTCTCCTCTTTTTCAATCCCATCCTCTCTTTTTCCTCTTCACCTCCATCTCCCTTTCCTCCGCCTCCACTCCATCTCTATTTTTCTACGTGCTTCAATGCGCTATCAATGGTAAGCTCGTCTCCATCGTCTTCCTCCTCTCTCCTCACCATCTTACATCCCTCCTCCACGTCATCACCTCCTCCATCGCTCTCTCCTCGATCCATCGTTTCTCTGACCTAGCACCGGACTCAATATCATCAAGTTATTCTCCAGCGAGCTCTACGGTGCTCTTCATGTTGTCTACCTCCACATCGTCGCACTACTTTTTCAGTCCTGCCGCAATGTGAATGCCCTTAAGCTGTTTGATGAAATGATCGAGAAAAGTAAGAACCTTGACTCTAATTCGAACCTAATCGATGCATAGGTTGTTGATTTATTACCGAGTTATTGTGTCAGAGTCGATGATGGGAGCAGGTGTATTCAATTGGTCACTAGAACTAGTGATTGAAGAAACATGGATGACAATAATCCTTGCTTGAAACGTGTTTGTGTAAATGCTTGATAGAGAGAGATTGAGAGAGATTTTTTGAATTGTTTATTGTTTGAATGTGTTTGTATAAATTCTTGGAATTTGCTTGTATAAATTTTGGCGATAATGATGTTTGAAATGTATGTGTATAATGTTCGGAATGTATTGGTATAAATTTTGGCAATTGCTCTTGAGTCTAGTGCTAAGCATGCAGTATTTTAATAATGTGTTTGAATGCAAACTTCTATATTAAAGAGATGTGTTAAGTTTCGATTTATATTTTTATTTTGATTTAATTTGGTTAAGCATCAATTCAAACTATTGCATTAAGGAAAATCTAAATTTCGTCTTTATGCATGTCAAGTTATACTTACATATTCGATTCCATTTTATGTAAAATCGATGTTCACGACGAATTTTTTATATTAGCATTTTACGCAAATATCTTATTCTAATGAAGTACTAATATTGTGCATAGTTGATCCTTTGAGCATTTACGCGAACAACTTCAAAACACAATCATTAAGGCAATTGCACAAAAATATTCCAAATACGGTCAATTAGACATTTATACAAACACTTTGCTAATATAAATATTTAAACAATTTCGCTAATATTCCAAACACGATCATTCAGGTATTTACACAAACACCTTGCAAACACCATCATTTAGTTAATTGATCAAAAATATCGCACACTATCATACAAACATTTACACATACACATCCTAATCACCATCATTAATCAATATAGATTTGCAAAAAAACCATAATTACTTTCACATAAATAGAAACATTTATTCAATACATATTACATCTTAAAACGAATTTACTAATCCTTACAAAAACATGAACAAACACTTTATAACCATTCCCATCCATTCCAATCTTAACTTCAATCCCGCCACGCCACGCCACGCCACGGGCATGCACCATAATTTCAAACGCCAACCACCCTCTTCAAATCCAACACATCCATACTCACCACCAGAAACAATCTTAAATCCTACACAATCATTTCTACAAACACTTTCAGCACATCCTAACCATATCCCACAAACTCCACTCAGTTACCTCGTCAAGGACTCGTGCACCGCCGATGCCATATAGCTCGAGAAATCCTCTTCCACAACAGCTCCGTCGTCGTGTTCACTATCTGATGATGCTCATAAGTGGGAACTCCCCAGATCATGACACGTGGCAGATGACGTGTCCCGGGGCTCACGCAAACAGGGCAAGCACTATGCGTTGGAAACTCTCTCCGGGCTATCTCCCCGAGGTTTGCCCCGACCTCCTATGGGTCCCTGAACGCTTTTATGCACACCTTACAAATGACTGTGGGCTCATCTCTGAGCCTCTCTACGCACTGAGCTTCATCAGCCCTCCTAGCTCATTTCTGAGCTATCACAGAATCAAGCCTCCTCGGCCTCCCGCCTGCTTTGGGCTCCTGTCGAGCTAAGCCTCCCCGGTTCTACCGAGCAACCTAGAACGCAGATCACAGATACCTCCGCCACGGCTCCGCGTATCTCGCCAGACGCGAGATACCCGCCACCACACGATCCTGCGTTCCACACCGCCATATCCCTCATTAACGAGCATATCTCATCATTAATAAAGGATCCCGTCATTCATGAAGGCGTAGCACCAGGGGCATAACGGCCGGCGAAGATCTCATGCCAGCTAGCTCATGGCGACCGCTATAAAAACCCCTCTCCCAGACGACTCTGGTAAGGCAATTTTACTCCAACAAGCTGCTACTCTGCCCAAATACCTCGACTAACTTGATCTTCGAAGGGTCCACGGTGGTACAACCACCCCGGGACTTCTTTGCACGTAGCTCGGCTTCACTCCAAATCAAGTTTACTAAGATCCACACGCTCAGGGAGACAACCCTCAACATCAATCTCAGCCGTCCATCTACGCTCGTGATAAATCGATGGAGGACAACATCTGAAGGAGATCCTGACCTCCATTAGTTGGTACCATCTGTGGGAAGCATGAAAATTCCACTCATCGAAAGTTGATCTTCCGATCTCTAACTCATGGCGAGTGAACACCGTGACGATCCAAGCACCAGCCGTCGCCCTCCCCACAACGGAGGCGTGGACGGATCTACACCTCCCCTTAACGCCGTTCACGCCCTCTCTGCACGGATAGACAGGCTCGCATCCATAGTGGATGCCCTCGTCCGCGTCCAAACGGCGGGACAAGCCCCACAGGTCACCATTCCCCCACCCCGGGATCACGACCTCCGCAGAGGGAGAGATGATGCTGCCCATGCTGGCACCACTGAACAGCGTCTTGCTATCTCCGGCGGCCACAACTCCCCCGCGGCGACCGATTCAATGACCCGTTGGGGGCCTCATAGCTCCATGCCGAGGTCTTGTGAAAGAGCTCCCCGCCCCGAGGCCCATCGCGTTCCCGTCCCTCCTAAGGAGGTGTCGGTCAGCTCGCCTGCTCCCAGTCATGGCCGGCACCTTCTCCCTCGACGGGGTCGCATGGGCAGCACTCGCCGTGATGACTCAAGAATGACCTTGCCATGGGACCTGAGGAACCTGATAGAACAAAACCGGAGCCGCAGTCAGGTGCAAGCCGCCAATAGGAAGGGCCATAACTCTGACAACGCCGAATCCTCGGGGTACCACGACCACCTCAATGCCCTCGAAAAGAAAATCGAGGGTATACATTGGGAGGGTCATCCTTCAAATGAGAGGGCCAGGTATGCCGCCGACTCACTTACGAAGCCCTTCACTGAAGAGCTGCTCGTTGTCCGCGTCTCATCTAGAAACAAGCCTCCAAAAGTGGCCCTCTTTGACAGGAAGTCCGACCCGAAAGACCATCTGGACGCGTTTACTGTGGGCATGAGCTTTCAGGACAACTCCGACACCGCCCAATGCCGAGCGTTCTCCACCACTCTCATCCGGACGAGACGAGATTGGTTCCGACTACACTCCATTTATACCTTTGATGAGCTGGCCGCCCAGTTCCTCGAACATTTCGTCGGAAATAGACGACAGAAGCGGACCGTCGATTACCTATTCACTATAAAGAGCAGGGACAAAGAATCCTTTAAAGGATACGTCACTCGCTTCTACAACGCTCTTCTTGAAGTCCTCGAGCACCAGGACTAGACTGTAATCACAGCTCTGAGGTCAGGTCTTAGGCATAAGGAGTGGCTCCGCTCCATTGCATTGGCGCAACCTAGGACCATGGCCGAGGTAAAAGAATGGACCGAGCGGGAAATCCAGCTCGAGTCTGAAGTAAACGCAAACCTCCCCCAGTCCGATCAGGCCGACCAAAAGAAGAGGGGCAGAGAAGAGAAGAAGAAGGTCGACTGGCCAAAGCCATACTCCCTGAAGTTCCAGGAGTATACTCCGCTCAACATCTCTCATACTGAGCTGTTGGAGGAAGCGAAGGGAAAGCGATTCTTCAAGATCCCTCCGGTCACCAATAGAGCGGCCAAACGGACTTGAGGCTCGTACTGCGCTTTCCATAGGTCGTAGGGACACCCTATCAAGAACTGTAAATAACTCCGCGACTACATCAAGGAATTGATTCGCTCGGCCCACATGGCAAAGTATCTACGGGAGAAGCGACAGGAAGACGTGGAGCAAGAGAACCATCCCTCTCCCGGCGAATTGACGATCGGGCAAATCATGGTCGTATCCTCGGGGGGGGCGCCTAGAGCCGACAAGATTCGCCGCCTCCTGCCGGTCGAGGGAATTAGCAACCAGCCCCGAAAGAAAAACAAAGCAGCCGAGCCCATCACCTTCACTGACGAAGACCTCCACGGAATATTCTTACCTCAAAACGACCCCCTCGTGATTACAGCATAGATCCACCATCACGAGGTCCAAAAGATACTGGTCTACTCGGGTAGCTCGGCGGACATCCTTTTCTATGACTGCTTCCTGTGTATGGGGCTCGGCCCGTCAGACCTGAGTCCAACCACCCACATTCTGTCGGGATTTACTAACCAATCCATCTCAGTAGAGGGAGTAGTTACCCTCCTCCTTAATATTAGGGAGGTGGGCCGTACGAGAACCGTACCAGTGGAGTTCATCGTCGCCAGGATTCCCTCGTCCTACAATATCCTCCTGGGACGCCCGACGCTAAACTTCCTTCGGGCCTAAATTTCGACCTACCATCTCGCGATCAAGTTTCCATTGGATCAAGGGGGAATAGGCCGGGCCTACGGGAACCAAGATTTGCTTCACGGAGACATCCACCTCCGAGGAGCGAATCGACGACATTGGAAGCGCGAACGATTTCCTGGGGTCCTTGGATACCCATGACGAACAAAAAGAAATCCGAGGGGCCCTGGTGGAGGCGCTAACAGAGGTCTCCCTCATCGAGGGGAACAATGAACGAACTGTCTAGATCGGATCCCTATTAACAGGAGCCCGGCGTGAAGACTTGATCCACTTTCTCCGAGAAAACTCGGATGTGTTCGTCTGGACGGCTGCCGACATGCCTGGGATTGACCCCAAAGTAATCTCACACAAGCTCGGGGTTGACCTGACGACCCGACCCGTCAGGCAAAAGAAATGAAGCTTCGCTCCGATCAAACAAAAAGCGGTCGAGGATGAGGTCGATAGGTTGCTTGCTGCCAACTTCATTCGAAATGTGGCCTACTCCGAATGGCTAGAGAATGTGGTTATGGTTAAAAAGGAAAGCGGGAAGTGGCGCATGTGCGTCGACTTCACAGATCTCAACAAAGCCAGCCCCAAAGACACTTATCCCCTCCCTCGGATAGATCAGCTTGTCGACAGCTCGGCAGGCCACGAATTGCTCATCTTCATGGATACTTTCTCTGGATACAACCAGATCCGTATGAACCCGGCTGATGAAGAGCTTACCGCATTCACAATGGATTGGGGTATACAACTATAAAGTGATGCCCTTCGGCCTCAAAAATGCCGGAGCTACGTACCAGCGCCTGGTTAACAGAATGTTCAAACCTCAGATTGGGAGGAACATAGAAGTTTACGTCGACGACATGCTCATAAAATCGACGTCGTTGGACGAGCACGCCAAAGATCTTGGCGAGACATTCGGCATCCTCTGTAAGTACAAAATGAAGCTGAATTCAGCCAAGTGCGTGTTCGGGATCACTAGCGGAAAATTCCTTGGGTTCATGGTTACCCACCGAGGAATTGAGGCTAACCCGGAGAAGATCAGGCCATCCTTAACATGGACATGCCAAAGAGCAACGTGGAGATCATGCGACTCACGGGGAGAGTGGCTGCCCTTAGTCGCTTCATGTCGAGGTCTGGGGAAAAGTGCCTCCCGTTCTTCAAAGCCCTGAGGAAAATCCTAAGGTTCGAATGGTCGGAAGAGTGTCAGAACGCTTTCGAGCAACTCAAGGTGCACCTGGAAACTCCCCCACTGCTCACCCGGCCTGCCGAAGGAGACGAACTACTGTTGTACCTCGCAGTGTCCGATCGCGCTGCCGGCTCGGTGCTCGTCCGAGAAGTCGAAGAGGTATAGAAGCCGGTCTACTACGTGAGCCACGTCTTTAAGGAAGCGGAAATAAGGTACCCGGCCATAGAAAAGATTGTCTTGGCGCTTATCGTGGCCTCAAGGAAGCTACGACACTACTTCCAGGCACACACCATCCTCGTCCTCACCGGGTATCCCTTAGGGGTTATTCTCGCCTTCCCCGAGTCATCTGGTCGTTTGGAGAAATGGAGGTGGGAGTTATCTCAATTCAACATCAAATACCGCCTGAGGCAAGCTATCAAAGCACAAGTTCTGGCAGACTTCATTATCAAATGTATTATGCCTAACAAGAAGGCAGTGTCGGCGCCCGTCCCCGGGTCCCAATCCTCAATCGAGGAAGAACCCGACTCCGTCCCCGATTGGGTCCTCTACGTTGATGAATCCTCTACCGAGGAGGGTAGCGGTGCCGGCCATATCATTCGAGGCCCGAATGAGATAGAGATGGAGTTCTCTTTGAAGCTCGGGTTTAGAGCTTCAAACAACGCCGCAGAGTACGAGGCCTTACTAGCTGGACTACGAATCGCCTCCGGAGTGGGGCTGAAGACGATCCGAATTCGCGGCGACTCTGCCCTAGTCGTAGGCCAAGTGACCGGCCGTTTCGAGGTCCGGGAGCCGCTAATGGTGAAGTACTTAGCCGAGGTAAAGAGACTACGAAAAGACTTCGACGAAATTCAAGTGTAGCAGATTCCTTGGCACCTAAACGCCTTGGACAACGCTCTGAGCAAGCTAGCATCCTCCTGTACGGATAACAATAAGAGGAATATCCTGTTTGAAGTCTCGCCATGGCCCAGCATGGATGATAGGGAGGCAGCACTTCAAGTATACACTATTCAGGAGTAAGGCCGGGATTGGAGGAAGCCCCTCGTAGAGTTCCTGAAGGAAGGTACTCTCCCAGAAGATCGAGGGGAAGCACGCCGCCTTCGACCCAAAGCCCGCCATTTCATATGGAGCAATGGAAACCTTTACAAGAAGTCCTACACGCAACCTCTGCTTCGGTGCGTTAACCCCCATGAAGCTAACTACGTCCTGCGTGAGATTCATGAAAGGGTCGGTGGAGCACATCAAGGGGCCCGCACCTTAGTCCAGAAGACGCTACTCCAAGGATACTATTGGCCGACGATTCATCAAGGCGCTCAGAAGCTCGTCAGA
The DNA here is from genome assembly GCA_030015575.1 of Agapanthus africanus. Lineage (NCBI taxonomy): Eukaryota > Viridiplantae > Streptophyta > Magnoliopsida > Asparagales > Amaryllidaceae > Agapanthus > Agapanthus africanus. Next base: position 946,314,635 of record CM057337.1, read on the forward strand.
AGAAGCAAAAGCTGTCAACTCCACAGCAGCATACCCCTTCTTCTAGCTACCGAGCTAATGGCCATAACCTCCCCCTAGCCGTTTGCCCAGTGGGGAATGGACATGGTAGGCCAACTCCAAACTGGCACGGGTGGGCACAAGTACATCCTCGTCGCGGTAAACTATTTTATGAAGTGGATCGAGGCTGTCCCCATCAGAAAACTGGATGCCACCATGACCATCAAATTCCTGCAGAACAACATAATATCCCGGTTCGGGATCCCGAGGTGTATTGTTACCGACCACGGGACAAACTTTGAAAACGAAAAAATCAAAGGATTCTGCAATGAGTACCACATACTAATGAAGTTTAACGCGGTAGTGCATCCTCAATGCAACGGGCAGGCCGAGGTCGCTAACCGAGACGTTGTTCGATGTCTTAGAACTCATTTGGAAGGAAGACAGGGAAGCTGGGTCAAGGAACTGCCTCGGGTTTTATGGGACCTACGCACATCGAAGAAAACCCCCACTGGGGAGACCCCCTTCAATCTCTGCTACGGCACCGAGGCGATGGTCCCAGCTGAGATTGGACTGCCCAGTTATAGATTCGAGCATTTCAACGACGAAGCAAACACCTCGGCACTCCGGACTAATTTATACATCTTGCTAGAGAAGCGGGACTGAGCACAGATCAAAGCCGTCACTTATCAACAGCAAACTTCCCACTACTATAACACACGAGTCAAGTATCGCACCTTCAAGACTAGAGATTTGGTCCTAAGACGAAACGAATTTGTAGACCAAGGCAAACCGCACAAGTTTTCCTTAAAGTGGGACGGCCTATTCCTCGTCTCCGAGGTATTGCCCGGCGGAGCCTATCGCTTGCATGACGCGGCGGGTCTTAAGTTTCTGCAACCTTAAAACGCCGAGAAGCTCAAATTGTACAAGTGAATTCGAAATTTGTATTTGTGAATATATGTTTCTTCTTTTCCAAAGCGATGTAAATTTTTCTTTTAAGTCTTCTAAATTAGAAAAAACTTCTTCAATATGTTTCTCTCTTCCTCAGTTCAAAGGCCACTGATCTCATTTTATGAACATACTTAAACACACAAAGAGGATAAAAAGGAGACAATATCACGTCGCAAAAGAGGAATTTTATTCATCAAAAGTATTATGGGCTCCCCAGCCTTACATAAAAAAATAAAATTACAACAGAGGGGGAAGGGAGTCAAGAAAACACTGCTGATGGTACTCCGAGGAGATCTCCGCCATCCGAGCCCTAGCCTCCTCAGCCCGATCCCTCTGATATTGCCCACATACCCAGGATGCCACGAAAGCACCCGAACTCCCACCCGCCGGGCAACAGTCTGTGATCTGCCTCTTTTGGAAACACTCCAAAAGAAGGGTCGCCGATCGATCATGCATGTTCTTCGAGATGAGGCCGTGGATGTAGAGCATGTGCAGCTTATCGAGTGTCTCATCCTGCAGCTGTGGAGATAGGGAATTGAACAAACCCGGGGACATCCACCAAATGGCGTACATGAGCAGTTGGAGGAAAGACGACCACCGGGGAAGTAGGCGGCCGAAGTGGTCCTCTATGCATTCGACCACAGTCCGGTATGTCTCCTCCGTGCACTCCTGATCATAGAGGTACACGTTATCATGGGAGATGATCTCTCCGATGGAGTAGATGAATACGACCATTTTCAGAAAAGCAACGCTGAAAGAAACCCATATATCTTCTCTATTTATAGCCTCAACAGAATCCCCAGGGGCCGAAATTTGCACGTGCATGGGCGTGAATCTTGGAATATTTTCATATTTCCCAATATAGGGCTACCGCATGGCGGACATCCCGTATCTCTCGGTCAACCAAAGTCGGAACGACGCGGATCTTAGAGCGCCTCGCCTCGCCTGTGCGTTTCAGCCACGTGTCGCCCGCGACGGTCACTCTTCCCGATTTTCTTCTCACAAGTCGAGCGAGATTGAACGACGCCTCGTAAAGACAAGAAGAAGTTTGACAAAGCCCTCACCAAGAGGCCACCGAGCAGCTTCCCTTCCTGGTCAATCCCTGGCAGGTAGCTCCCACCCATCCATGCCAAAGATCGAAAGCCCTCACCAAGAGGCCACCGAGCAGCTTCCCTGCCCGGTCAATCTCTGACAGGTAGCTCCTATCCATCCACGCCAAGGATCGAAAGCCCTCACCAAAAGGCCACCGAGCAGCTTCCCTTCTTGATCAATCCTTAGCGGGTAACTTCCTACCCATTCACGCTAAGGATCGAAGCCCTCATCAAGAGGCTGCCGAGCAGCTTCCCTGCTCGGTCAATCCCTGGCGGGTAGCTCCTACCCATCCACGCCAAGGATTGAAAGCCCTCACCAAGAGGCCATCGAGCAACTTACCTGCTCGGTCAACCCTTAGCGGGTAACTTCCTACCCATTCACGCTAAGAAGCCATCATCAAGAGGCCACCGAGCAGCTTCCCTGCTCGGCCAATCTCTGGCGGGTAGCTCCTACCCATCCACGCCAAGGATCGAAAGCCCTCACCAAGAGGCCACCGAGCAACTTCCCTGCTCGGTCAACCCTTAGCGGGTAACTTCCTACCTATTCACACTGAGGATCGAAGCCCTCATCAAGAGGCCACCGAGCAGCTTCCCTACTCGGTCAAACCTTAGCGGGTAACTTCTTACCTATTCACGCTAAGGATCGAAGCTCTCATCAAGAGGCCACCGAGCAGCTTCCCTGCTCGGTTAATCCTTGGTGGGTAGCTCCTACCCATCCACGCCAAGGATCGAAAGCCCTCACCAAGAGGCCACCGAGCAGCTTCCCTGCTCGGTCAATCCTTAGCATGTAACTTCCTACCCATTCACGCTAAGGATCAAAGCCCTCATCAAGAGGCCACCGAGCAGCTTCCCTGCTCGGTCAATCCATAGCGGATAACTTCCTACCCATCTACACTAAGGATCGAAGCCCTCATCAAGAGGCCACTAAGGATCCAAAGCCCCCATCTAGAGGCCACCGAGCAACTTCAATACTCGGCAAACGCTGACCAATTCTAACTTGTCTATTGTTTAACTTACGCTAAGGGAAGTGGTCGCCGGTCCGACTCAAAGGAGTGGGTGAATCTAGGCCTACCTACAATGAAGAATCTCTCGATGTATTCTAAGCAAACGATCGCCACCTCGACTCCGGGGGAAGGAGGTGACCGACCTTCCTGCACTTAGCGATTAACTGGCTTACACTCGACGGGTGATCGACATCAAAGAGACCGGTCATCGACCTACGGCTTGACTTTTGGGACGAGGAAAACACTAACAAGCTCACGTTAACGAGCACAAGAAAACAATGCCATGAAGAAAAATCAAAAAGAACTTTATTTATGATCTGAAAGTCTTTACAAAGTACTATGGGCTCCTCAGCCTTACAAAAATTGCCCGAACGCTTAAAAAATTCAAAAAGAAATAAGAAGAAGGCAGGAAGGCTTAGGCCTTGGAACCGGGGAGGATCTCGACCTGCTCTGTGCCGGCGTCGGAAGCCGGGGTGACGGCTTTAGGGTCGGTGCTCCCACCAGGAGCCTTAGCGCCGGGAGCCGGGGTGACTGCTTTTGGGTCAACGCTCCCACCAGGAGCCTTATCTCCAGCACTCCCACCGGCGGCCTCTCCCCCAGCGGCACTCTCGGCGGTCCCCCCCTACGGCTCATCCTTGAAGAGGGGGTACTGGAGCCGAAGCTCGCTATCAGCAAACCCCAGTATCAACGCCTTGATAGCGTCGAGGGCCTGGTGCCAAACGATGACCGAAGCGTCAGCAAGATCGGCGTAGAACTGGTCCGACGTCTTGTACCTCTCCACCGACTTCACAGCCCGAAGGTCGGCGAGCTTCACCGCTTCCTTCGCCGCCTCGATTCCCCTCTTGCAGGGGTCCCGCGACTTCTTCATCGTGGCGTTAAGCACCTTAGCCTCCTCCAACTTAGTCTGGACGACCTTGTTGGATTCACTCAAAAGTCGAATGGACTCCTTGCATTTGGAGTTCGTCACCTCCTCGGCGACCACCCGGGTCTCGAAGGAGGTTATCTTCTCCTTCGCCTGCTGCAGCTCTAGGCATACGTCCTCCTCCCGCGAGGATGACTCGCCCGCCTTCCGCATCGCCGGGGCAATCTCCTCGTGCTCCATGTTGACGATGAGGGCGCAGTTCTTGAGGACCTGAGGAAAGTAAAGGAAAGGGTTAAAAAGCGTCCGATCCAAGGGAAAAAAGCTTGACGAAAACCTCAACGAAAAGCAGATACTAACCTATACAGCCTCTTGAGCGATGGCGGCAACTTGGGCCTTGAGGTTCCCCCAGGGAATTTTTCCCCCGGCCGATCGTTCCATCTCCGAAAGCAACCTATCCCCCAAGAGCACCTCAAAATAGACGCCCCCCTCCTGCACGAGGATCGGGGAGGCCGAAGATCGGGATACCGTCCTCTTGTACCTCTTGAGGGGGATCTCGGAGGGGTCGGCCCCATCCCCCACCTCCCTCGCCCGGGGCTCCGGTTCCCAAGCGTACTTATGGCTCTCCCCGCGGCTGGTTTCCGGATGCTCGGGGCGTGGAGGAAGGCCTAGCCGATGCAGCTGCCTTCGGGGCCGAGCTCGAACCGGGACGGGACGAGCTAGCACCCCCGGTCTTCCTCCCCTTCTTTGCGACTATGGCAGCCAGGAATTTGGATCGGTCCATTTGCTCTGAAAAAAGGAAAATACACAAAGGAAGTTAGTGACGCTGAAAAGGGCAAAAGAAAAATATTCAAGTCTAGACAGATCGTCCAAGCTCCTAACTTACCCACGAATCGAGCGTGGCTGAGCCCGGCCCAGTTAAGGACCTGCTCGGAAAGCAAAACATCGGCCCGTTGGATCGGCTCCCACATGGACACCGCCCTCGCCTCGGGAGAGGACGACCGCTTCACCCACAGGCAGTCAGCCCTGTGCCACTGTACAGGCACAGTCCAATCCTCGCCCTCGGGTGGCCCGACGAATATGAACTTCTCCTTCCATTCGTGAATGGGAAAAGGAACTACTACTACCCCCGACCCGACCGTTCCTCCCTTGCGTTTTTTGAAGGAAATGTACACCCAGCTCAGTTCGTCCTTACGGGTGCCGGGATGATTTTTATAACAAAGGAAGGAAGTGAGAAGAGTTACGCTGTAAGGGATTTCTTCAAGTCTCAACCGGACCAGGAACCCAAGGAGAATTCTCCATGAGGTCGGCACTAGCTGGCACGGGGCAAGTTGGAAGCAACGCAGTACCCCGCATATTTCGGGGGGAAAGGGCAGACGCATTCAAGCAAAGAATGCATCCAAGTGCAAGGCAATCTTCTTACCCTGCACCTGATCCGTCCTTTCGTCCTCCCTAACCAAACGAAGCGAATAGCTAGGGGGAATGTGGAAATGAGCCCGGATCGCGGTGAGCTCGTCCACATTCCTTAGGAGGGAGGGCGCATCGCGAGCGTTCCCAATGCGCACTTTGGGGACCCTTACCGTCACCTGACAACGAGCGGCGCGGGTATCCTTAACTCTATGAGGGGAATCCGACTCGGATGGGGCAGAGGAGAAAGCAGAAGAAGACACCCTGGACTCGGCTCCAATAACTGGAACCTCATCGCCCGACTCTACCCTAACAATTTCCACAGACTCCTCAGAGGAAGACATCTAACCTGATTCAAAGAAGAAGTCCTCTTAGAAAAGAGCGTGAGGAATACGATCTAAAAGACGGAGCGCCGAGCTATCTCTCGCAGCGAAAGGAAAATGATGGCGAAAGTGTGGACCCTGGGGGGATCCCACCCCTATTTATAGTGCTTGGGCGATGCATCCGACGGCTCAGATCGTTTCCCGCCTAAACGAAGATTCGCGCCCGCCAGCCGTCGACGTTCCATGTGTCAAACGACCATTGGAGACGTCCTTTCGGGCGCAGGCGACAGCGACAACCCGTCACGTCCGCCAATCTGCGTCGGAAACGTGGCCTGCGCCTCAACGGATGTACAAGCGAATCGATGCTCCCTATTTAATGCATGATCTCCCCACCCCCCATCCCGATCCGCTGACGTCATCGAAGATACGCCAAACCGCCCCGGAGATCTGTGCTGGTAGGTTCTTGACTACAAGCTGAGCCCGAGGGACTGATCAGACCACTCTCGACCCGACTCATAAATAGGTCGGGATGAGAGTATGGGGCTAATGATGATGCTCATAAGTGGGAACTCCCCAGATCATGACACGTGGCAGATGACGTGTCTTGAGGCTCACGCAAACAGGGCAAGCACTATGCGCTGGAAACTCTCTCCAGGCTATCTCCCCGAGGTTTGTCCCGACCTCCTATGGGTCCCTGAACGCTCTTATGCACACTGTTGGGGTAAAAATTTGCATCCCGGTTGACCGAGTCAAAGTCGAGGTCAACCCCCAAGCTAGGTGGGCCCAAGCCCAGGTCATGTGGGCACGTACCCAAGTCGAGCCCGTGGCCAGCCTCCCTATGCCAACAACAAAATCATGTAATAAATAATTTTTATGTAATTTTTTATACATGAATGTATGCAAAATCGGCATAAAGCCAATATTTTGTAAGCCCATGGCTTATATGCAAAAATGAAATGGCACATGAGCCATGGGATGGGCAAAATACCATTTTGCAAAGCCCAAGGGGCTATATGCAAATATGTAAGCCTATAAAAGGCAACATGATGGTGAATAAAGTAATACTTTTCATTCCCCCAAAAACTAGGGTTCTTTGTGTCTCCTGCTCCTTCTCCAAGATCCTAAACCTTCTCATTTCTTTTGAATAAAATCAAGAGTTTACTCTTTCTTTTCCAAAACTAAATAGTTTTTCACCACAAAACCCACCAAGGGGAACTCAGATCTCCCATCAGATCTTAAAAATTAGAGATTTTTTTTAAATCTCATACTTCTTGTTCTTCAAGACTCAGCCAACAGAAGAGGAAAGAGGAGACCCATCTCCAAAAATCCCACCTTGGGAAGATCCAGAACCAAAGGGAGAAACAAATAAGCCCCCTTTGATCATTTCTAAAACTTTTAGGAGTTTAACTCAACAAATCGGGAGCACAGCTCCCAGTGATACAGATGCCAAAGTCCCCTTTCTGTTTGACGCCCAGCGTCTAGCGCCCAGAGCACTTGCGCCACGTGCAAACACGTGGCGCGCCCAGCGCCCAGAGCGCTTGCGCCCACGTGCCGAGCACGTGGCGCGCCAACGCTCAGAGCGCTTGTGCCCATGTGCCGACACGTGGCGCGCCCTTCGCCTAGAGCGCTTGCGCCCACGTGCCAACACGTGGCGCGCCTAGAGTGCTTGCGCCCACGTGCCGACACGTGGCGCGCCCTGCGCCCAGAGCGCTCGCGCCCAGAGCGCTTGCGCCCACATGCCGACACGTGGCGCGCCCTGCGCCCAGAGCGCTTGGGCCCACGTGCCGACACGTGGCGCGCCCTGCGCCCAGAGCGCTTGCGGCCACGTGCATACACGTGGCGCGCCCTGCGCCCAGCGCTCATGTGCTAGGCACGTGAGTCGCTGACCCCACGCATCCTTTGGATGCCTTTCCCCCTTCTTTATATGTATATACACACACATACATATATATGTACATATGTATGCATATACACACACACACTCCACGACACTGCCTTTCCCCCAGCCCGCTATCCGGGTAGCGGGACCCCCGTAAAAACTCTGCGGGGCCCCCGATATATCCAAAACCCCTTCAACACACGCACACTGCACATTGAGTTCGCATGACCAGTTTAACCCGTCAATCGTACGTTCCCTCGCTCCAAAGGTGAGGGGTAATTAACGGCAGTTTAGTCCGCGGCTGCCGGAGATTCGGATCCCCACAATCATTAAACCCCGGCCTACCCTAGGCAGGAGGAATCTGTAGTACGCCTGACAAGCGCGCGCGTATTCCCATCTCAATGGGGTGACGAAAAACACCCTACAGATTCTGGCACGCCCGGTGGGACCACTCTCTCCTCCCATATTTCGGGTTAAGCATTCATGCGAACTCAATCAATATACATATCTATATTTATACTAAAATAATGCTCTTTCATGCAGGTTTCCAAGCAATCACTTTTCAACAATGTCTCCAAAGATGAACTCAGCTCCCATCTCATACACGATGAAGATGGACTCTAGGACGGTCCTCCCGGCCAGTCTCGGGCGACAATGGGAGGAGCCGCCGCTACCATTTGGCTCTATTCTGTTCGTGTCAGCTAACGCCATTCTAGCTCCTCAAGCTCCAGCAACAGACAAACCGGTCTCGAAAGGCAAGAGGCCAAATGTGGTGGTCTTGAAGGCACCCCAACTCAAACACAAGTCGGTGTTTGAACGACTCTCCTTGGCCCCAGCTGGGGGCAAGGCCATCAACACCAACAAAGAAACAAGGCGTCTCGAGCAAGCTCTGGCGGTGCCCCTGACAACTGCTCTATCGGGTGTCTTCCCTAAGCTCCCCGCTAATCGACTCATGGTGGCTTCCCAGGAAACAGATGCCCGCCAAGCCCTTAAAACTGAGAAGCTAAGGCAGAAAAGGCTGAGATATAGAGTCAACAAAAGGGCTAGGGCTTCTGCTAGGCTGAACCTCATGAGGTTCGAGGAACAAGGTTACCCCACCAAAGACGAGGAAATGGCTGGATATGTGGTCCATACTGTCTACATGGTGGGCACGCGCAGCAAGAGGAAGGACGGGGCCACCACATCTCAAATCCAATCTGGCTTGAATGTGGTTGCCGCTTCCCAAGAACGGCCGCCTCCGCTGGATGATGAAAACCCTCTCGATGAGGATGATAGGCAGAAAGACCCTTCGGTCCATGAGGAGTCGGGCTCGGAAAGTGAAGAGGAGCCAATCTTCTGTCCCAAGAATGCAGAGCAGCAACTTCTCCAAGAGCTCCGAAAACAGCTCAGAAACAAAGACAAGGAGATGGACAAACTTTACTCCAAAATTGACGACTTGACAAACGTCGTCTTGCAGCTCACGGCCCGACTTGCCTCTCAGCCACCCAATCAAGCGCAGGGCTCTGCTCATGAACCGGGAAACGGTGTCCCAAGACAGCCGACGCCTATTCCCTCAAATTCAAAGGTGGGCGGACCGCATAAAAGTCAGTCGCATCCTATCTCGGGAAATGTCTTGGCTACCGATGACAGTAGCCCGCTAACTCAAGATCAAATCATGGATTTGGTTGCCAACAAAGTCAAAACATTGGTGGCCGAAGACGAAGCGCAAAAAGATATTAGCACTAGTGGGAGACCATATCCTGCTCGGTATGATCTGGTAGAATTTCCTAGCGGCTATGTCATCCCCAAATTCGGAAGATTCGATGGGACGGGAAATGAGAATCAGCACATCGCCCACTTTAAAGCCTCATGCGGGAATACTGGGGGTAATGACGCGCTTCTCCTCCGCCAGTTCGTTAATAGCTTGACCGATGTTGCTTTCGAATGGTACGCGGGCATACCGGATGGCTCCGTTACTACTTTCGTCCAAATGGAATCTTTGTTTCGGCAAAGGTTCATGAGCGTCAGCGATAAGATCACCATTGCCGAGCTCGTAGGGACCAAGCCCAAGAACAATGAAAGCAGCATAGATTTTATAACCCGATGGCGCAATCTCTCCGTCAAATGTGAACCGCCGATAGAGCAGGACCAATCTGTCAGTCTCCTTGTCGGAAATCTCAATAATTGGATGGCCCCATTTCTATGCACCACGGGCCTTAAAACATTCCAAGAGCTGACCAAAAAGGTCCAAACGTTGGAACGCTCAAAGCCCGAGTCTGCTCAGGACCTTCAATTCACAAACAGACCGAAACCTTGGAGGGACGACAACCGAAAAGGCGGAAGTTCTAACAGCACCAATTCTCTAAATAAGCAGAGAGCGGGCGGAGCAAAAACTGACCAGTCTCGAGAGCCAACTTTGGAGGAGAGAAGAAATAAGGTCTACTCATTCCGAAGGGACAAGGTCCACAAAATTTTTAAAGATGCTCTGAAGAATGGCCTGCGGCTACCAGAACCAAAAAGGCTAAGTGAAGCGAACAGGACTGATCATCCTAACTTTTGCCCATACCACCGAGTGCTGGGGCACATTATTGAAGACTGTTGCATCTTCAAGGATTGGGTCGAGAAACAATATAAGGCAGGGGAAATATCATTGTCCCCTGGCGTGTTAACCAACGATCAAGCTGCGATCGCCAATTTCATACAAACGGAGACTGAAGTTCTTCGTGAAACTGATTCTCTCGGACATCTGCCTTTCTCTGAAAACAGCTGACCACCATGTCATTAAACTGGGAATAATCGACCTCTAAGTCGTTAAACTGGAAATGTAAAAAAAATGTGTAAATAAAAAAAGGAATGTGTAAATAAATAAATACAAAAAAGAAAAGCCGAAATGATGGGGCAACTCGCAATAAAAATCAGCGAGTAAAAATAAAAATGAAAATAAAGCCGAAATGATGGGGCAACCGCGAATAAAAGCCAAAATGATAGGACAATCGCGACCTTCGCGATAAGAAAAGCTGAATGATGGAGCAATCACGGTAAAAAAACAAAAATAAACAAAAATAAAACAAAAAAACAAAAACAAAAACAAAACAAAACAAAAAAATGGCGAATGATGAGTCGCTCCTGGTACCATATTCCAGTGTAGCGATGCAGACGCCAACCAAAATCCAATTTTTCAAAATTCTCCCGGCCCTACGGTTATTCCCAAAATTGACTACCGTATACAATCCACGGGCTCAAATAATTCTCATCACCCTCATGCCCCACCGTAATCACCAGTTACGCGGCTGGTCTCCGCCTTTGGAATTATGCTCCATTGAGAAGACTCACTCATGTGTCCTCACGATACATGAGGAGAACAAACCTTCGTGGGATCCTTACGACTCATAAAGGAAAAACACACTTGGGAGTCCTCACGACTCCTAAGGAGAAAATGCATCTACGGGATCCTTACGACTCGTAGGGAAAAAATGCTTTTATGGGACCCTCACAGCCCATAAAATTGAGAAGTCTTAGGTGATGGGGATCTGAACCTGTCTCCTAAGCCATCGCTCCCTAATCCCCAAGTGGCGAATGATGCGCTCCTGGTACCATATTCCAGTGCAGCGATGCAGACGCTAACCAAGTTCCAAATCCCAATCCCCAAATGGCGAATGATGAGTCACTCCTGGTACCATATTCCAGTGCAGCGATGCAGACGCCAACCAAATTCCAAATCCCATACCCCAACGGCGAATGATGAGTCGCTCCTGGTACCATATTCCAGTGAAGCGATGCAGACGCCAACAAAGTCCCAAAATTTTTCCGGCCCTACGGTCAGGATCATACATCCTGCAAAACCGTATACAATCCACGGGCGTAAAACGATCCCAATCTCTCCCAAATCCTTCCGGGGAAAATGATGAGTTGCTCCTGGCATTATTCCAGTGCAGCAATACAGATGCCAAACAAAAACCAATTCCCAAATCCTTCCGGTGCAAATGATGAGTTGCTCCTGGCATTATTCCAGTGCAGCAATGCAGATGCCAAACCAAAAAAACCAATCCCCAAATCCTCTCATGACAGATGATGATTCGCTCCTGGTACCATATTCCAGTATAGCGATGATGATGTCAACTCAAATCAAACAAATCAAACCAACCAATTCCAACATCAACCTTTGCGTCAAACAGCGACACTCCGCGCCGGGGAAACGTCAAGCAGACACTCCGTGCCGGGGACACGTCAACCAGCCGATACTCCGCCTCGGGGAAACGTCAAGCAGACACTCCGTGCCGGGGGCACATCAACAACAGACACTCCGTCTCGGGGACACGTCAGCCAGCCGATACTCTGCCTCGGGGAAACGTCAAGCAGACACTCCGTGCCGGGTGTACATCGACAACAGACACTCCGTCTTGGGGATCCGTCAGCCAGTCGATACTCCGCCTCGGGGAAACGTCAAGCAGACACTCTGTGCCGGGGGCACATCGACAACAGACACTCCGTAACGGGGAAACGTTAAACAGACACTCCGTAACGGGGAAACGTCAAGCAGACACTCCGTCTCGGGGACACGTCAACCAGCGACACTCTGCATCGGGGAAACGTCCAACACAGACACTCTGCATCGGGGAAACGTCCAACACAGACACTCCATAACAGGGAAACGTCAAACAACGACACTCCGTAATAGGGAAACGTCAAGCAGACACTCCGCCTCGGGGACACGTCAGCCAGCCGACACTCCGTCTCGGGGAAACATCGACCAGCGACACTCCGTGCAGGGGGAACGTCTACCAAATCGCTCCGGATCAGAGCGTCGACCGTCCAGGTCGCAAAAAGGGCAGTGCAGGCTCCCCACAAATCGAGAACCAAAATTGCTCCGGATCAGAGCGTCGACCGTCCAGGTCGTAAAAAAGGCAGTGCAGGCTCCCCACAAATCGGGAACCCAAATCGCTACTGATCAGAGCGTCGACCGTCCAGGTCGTAAAAAGAGCAGTGCAGGCTCCCCACAAATCGGGAACCCAAATCGCTCCGGATCAGAGCGTCGACCGTCCAGGTCGTAAAAAGGGCAGTGCAGGCTCCCCACAAATCGGGAACCCAAATCGCTCCGGATCAGAGCGTCGACCGTCCAGGTTGTAAAAAGGGTAGTGCAGGCTCCCCACAAATCGGGAACCCAAATCGCTCCGGATCAGAGCGTCGACCGTCCATGTCGCGAAAATGGCAGTTCAGGCTTCCTACAAAGTATGGAACCAAATCGCTCTGGATCAGAGCGTCGACCGTCCATGTCGCAAAAAGGGCAGTGCAGGCTTCCCACAAATCGGGAACCAAATCGCTCCGGATCAGAGCGTCGACCGTCCATGTCACAAAAAGGGCAGTGCAGGCTTCCTACAAAGCAGGAACCAGATCACTCGGGGCCAGGGAAACGTCTTCCACGGATACTCCGTCTCGAAGACGCATCAAGAGTCGACCGTCCATGTCGTAAAAAGGGCAGTGCATCCCAAAAAGTGGGAACCAAAGCAAGTCGCCTCCACGCAAAAGAAGATCCATCAATTTCATGCACACGACCCACATATGCTGTGTGCATTTATTGATGGGGGCAATTTGTTGGGGTAAAAATTTTCACCCCGGTTGACCGAGTCAAAGTCGAGGTCAACCCCCAAGCTAGGTGAGCCCAAGCCCAAGTCAAGCGGGCCCATGCCCAAGTCGAGCCCGCGGCCAGCCTCCCCATGCCAACAACAAAATCATGTAATAAATAATTTTTATGTAATTTTTTATACATGAATGTATGCAAAATCGGCATAAAGCCAATATTTTGTAAGCCCATGGCTTATGTGCAAAAATGAAATGGCACATGAACCATGGGATGGGCAAAATGCCATTTTGCAAAGCCCAAGGGGCTATATGCAAATATGTAAGCCTATAAAAGGCAACATGATGATGAATAAAGTAATACTTTTCATTCCCCCAAAAACTAGGGTTCTTTGTGTCTCCTGCTCCTTCTCCAAGGTTCTAAACCTTCTCATTTCTTTTGAATTAAATCAAGAGTTTTACTCTTTCTTTTCCAAAACTAAATAGTTTTTCACCACAAAACCCACTATGGGGAACTCAAATCTCCCATCAGATCTTTAAAATTAGAGATTTTTTTTAAATCTCATACTTCTTGTTCTTCAAGACTCAGCCAACAGAGGAGGAAGGAGGAGACCCATCTCCAAAAATCCCACCTTGGGAAGATCCAGAACCAAAGGGAGAAACAAATAAGCCCCCTTTGATCATTTCTAAAACTTTTAGGAGTTTAACTCCACAAATCGGGAGCACAGCTCCCAATGAAGGGGACCAAAGTCCCCTTTCTGTTTGACGCCCAGCGTCTAGCGCCCAGAGCGCTTGCGCCACGTGCAGACACGTGGCGCGTCCAGCGCCCAGAGCGCTTGCGCCTACGTGCCGAGCACGTGGCGTGCCAACGCTCAGAGCGCTTGCGGCCACGTGCCGACACGTGGCGCGCCCTGCTCCCAGAGCGCTCGTGCCCAGAGCGCTTGCGCCCACGTGCCGACACGTGGCCCGCCCTGCGCCCAGAGCGCTTGCGCCCATGTGCAGACACGTGGCGCTAGCGCCTAGCGCTCATGTTCTAGGCACGTGAGGCGCTGGCCCCACGCATCCTTTGGATACCTTTCCCCCTTCTTTATATGTATATACACACACATACATATATATGTACATATGTATGCATACACACACACACACACACTCCACGACACTGTCCTCCGTTAGAAAAAATTTCTAACGGGGCACTACCCCGCACCCCGCAAGGGGGCTGCTAGCCCCCTTGACCCCCAGCCCGCTATCCGGGTAGCGGGACCCCCGTAAAAACTCTGCGGGGCCCCCGATATATCCAAAACCCCTTCAACACACGTACACTGCACATTGAGTTCGCATGACCAGTTTAACCCGTCAATCGGAGGTTCCCTCGCTCCAAAGGCGAGGGGTAATTAACGGCAGTTTAGTCCGCGGCTGTCGGAGATTCGGATCCCCACAATCATTAAACCCCGACCTACCCTAGGCAGGGGGAATCTATAGTACCCCTGACAAGCGCGCGCGTATTCCCATCTCAATGGGGTGACGAAAAACACCCTACACACACCTTACAAATGATCGTAGGCTCGTCTCCGAGCCCCTCTACGCGCTGAGCTTCCTCAGCCCTCCCAGCTCGTTTTCGAGATATCACAGAATCGAGCTTTCTCGGCCTCCCGCCTGCTTTGGGCCCCTGTCGAGCTATGCCTCCCCGGTTCTGCCGATTAACCTAGAACGCAGATCACAGGCGCCTCCGCCACGGCTCCGTGTATCTTGCCAGACGCGAGATACCCACCGCCCCAGGATCCTACGTTCCACACCACCGTATCCCCCCATTAACGAGCGTATCTCGTCATTAATGAGGGGGATCCTGTCATTCGCGCAGATGTAGCGCCAGGGGCGTAACGGCCGGCGAAGATCTCACGCCAGCTAGCTCATAACGATGGCTATAAAAACCCCTCTCTCAGACAACTCAGGTAAAGGAATTTTACTCCAACAAGCCGCTACTCTGCCCAAATACCTCGGCTAACTTGATCGTCGGAGAATCCACGGTGGTACAACCATCTCAGAACTTCTTTGCAGGTAGCTCGGCTTCACCCGAAATCAAGCCCACTGAGATCCACATGCTCAGGGAGACGACCTTCAATATCAATCTCAGCCGTCCATCAACGCTCGCGACAGATCAACGGAGGACAATATCTGAAGGAGATCCTGACCTCCATCACTATCTGAAATAAATAAATCAAACATGTCGGTTATTCAGCATTTGTAAAATTCATTACGATTGAGCGAGCTTGAAATCAATCGGAGTTGATGATTAATTACATGCTGGACGAGGAGACAGTTGACGTCAAGCATGTGGTTCGAGACATAATAGAAGATGTCTTCACCGAGGAACGAGAAGGATTGATCCTTGACGAACCGCTTTTCAACCGGCGTCGACAAGCCCATTAATTGGTTGTTGACAACATAGATACTTGTTTGATTCTCTATGGTGTTCATGATTTCTCTGATGATTAAAAAGAAAACAAAAAATAAGTAGAGATACAAGCATGGAAAGATTGATGTGCATAGAGATGGGGTCGAGACTACCTATTTTGTAGAGCTGAGGGGAGAAAAGGAGAAGATAAAGATATTGTGCTTCAGCTTCGATTAGAGCTTGTATTACAAGTGTTTATTTTCTTCTTTGGGGCTTTCTTTGATGAGAGAGAAACATAATAGAAACGGAGGAAGGGTGAAGGATGTGGACTGTAAAAAGAGAAAGGAAGGATAGTTTTGGGATTAAAAAAGAAGAAATCATGTGAGGGGAATAATTTATATTAAAAATTTGTTAAAACTAACGGTTGGGGGTCGCAGGGGGTCATGGGTAACGGAATGTAACGTTGGGGAAAACTGTGATGGGAAAAAAGTTTAGGATGGTAGTGAAAACATATGCTAAATTTCATAGTGGTTTTGGTGAAATTTCCACTTATCGAAAATAGAGGCAGAGGAATACAAGCGCTAAAAACAGTGTACAGAAAATTGGAAATTTTCAACTTGAATGGGGCTTGTTGTGTAATATTAGCTTTTAGCCTCGTATTTAACCCTGTAAATAAATTAATGTCCCATCTTATACATACACAACCATGAATCTGGATTCTTTCTGCTCTTTTCATAGCAGAAGCGTTCTAATAAAAATCCAATTACTAGTCATATTATGGCCTACTATATGATAATAAAAAATTGGAAAAATTTACAAAGATTAATACAAAAAAGAATATAAAAAAGATAAATACAAAAATATGTAAAAAAAAATATGATAAAATATATGCATATCTTAACAGTTAGCTTAACATACAATATTATTAGCCCATAACTCAACAACTTAATTTTCAGATAAAATGGTTTTTAACATGATAGCAGAGTTATTTTAATTTTAATGAGGAAAAAATGCATCTACTTTCATGAGCCCAAAAGGCAGTTGGGAAAACTCACTGGATCCAAAAATTGTGATAGACTTCCTATCAACAAAAAGAGACGGGTTTAAGTCACTCATATATACCGGCCACTTTCTATTTTTCAATATTCTTTTACTATCTTTGTAATTTGTGGCAGATAACTATTATATTCAGCAGATAACTATTACGTTTAGCAGATAACTACTTCCCATGTGTGCTCACATCTTTTCAAACCACCGCTCTTTTATATGTAGTAGTTATCTGATAAATATAATGGTTAATTTGTAATTGCAGTAATTATCAGTAAATGTACTAGGTATCTGTTCAATATAGTAGTTGTATGATAAATATAGTATTTATTTGCCAAAAAGTTACAAAAATGGCCTAGGAATATTGAAAACAAAGAAAAATAGTTTGGTGGAATTAATATGTCTTAAAGGGCAGCTTTCATGAGGCGGAAACCCAAAACAAATTCCTCGGCCAACCAGAGTATCCCTCCCAGAACCTCTCTCTGATTCTTATATGAGCTAGAGACTTAAACCTGACGTTATTTGAAGATAAGGGGATTTCCATGGTTTTTTGAGGGAGAGATTTAAACATGTTGTTTTGGGCCCAAGGCATTAGAGCAATTTTTCCCTTTTAGTTACATGAAGTGCAGCATAAGCTTTTTAGCTAAAGTGGTATGTGACAATACCTTTATGTAAAGAGATTTGGGCCTCCGACTTTGGTTTACATCTTGTATATATATTTATGTGAAGGGAGCCATGTCGATTAGTGATGATGCTCACAAGTGGTATCTTCTCAAGATCACGACACGTGTCCTGAAGTCTACGGAAGTGGAATAAATGAAGTGCATTATAAGGGTTCCTCGGGACATCGTCTCGAGGAATGTATCCGGCCTTCCAGGAGACCTTCCTAAATACATTTCACCTTCATCTAGGAAACTACCAACAGCTCGTCTCCAGCCTCCTGGCTCGTCTCTGAGCCTCTGACAAGCCGAGCTTCCTCGGCCACCCGGCTCGTCTGCGAGCCCTGAGGTGCCGAGCTTCCTCAGCCTCCCCGATCAACCAGGAGCATGGATCCCATGCGCCCCGCAACGTCTCCGCGTATATCACCAAGGCGAGATATCAGCCTTCCAGCGATTCGCGTCCCACGCTGGCGCATCCCTCCATTAATGAGCGTATCCCTCCATTAATGGCGAGGATAACGTAGGGGCGTAACTAACGGCGATGATCTCGTACCCGCTCGCTCCAAGCGACCCCTATATAAACCCCCCTCTCAGACGACTCAGGTATGGGAATTTTATCTCAATACGTCGCTACTTTGCTCCTATTCCTCAGCTCTAACTTATTCGTCGGAAGGTCCTACGGTGGTCACCCATCCCGGGACTTCTTTGCAGGTAGCTCGGCGTCCAACACCAATCCATTGAGATCCACACTCAACAACTCCAAAACCAAATCTCAGTCATCCAAGACCACCATCGCAGGATCGACGGATGACAGCATCTGAAGAAGATCCGAAGCTCCATCAGCTGACGCCGTCTGTGGGAACGAAAGACTTATTTTGTTCCACCAAAAAAGTTGATCTTCCTCCCTCGATCCAATGGCGAGCAACGACCGCAACGATCTAAATACGAGCCGCCACAACGGAGGCGGGAGCAGCTCGCCTCCCCCTCCTAATGTCATCCACGCCTTGTCCGCCCGGATAGACCGGCCTACAAAACTGGTAAATGCCCTCGTCCGCGTTCAAGCGGCAGGCTCTAGCCACCAGAGCGCGGCTCCCCCTTCCCAGGATAACGACGTCTGCCGAAGGACGGATGGAAACACTCAAGCCCTCGATCTACCTCACCCTCATCACACGCCACTGAGCGCCAGTGGGCCGACTCCGGCCACCTTAACCAACACACGGCGATTGATTCCATAACCCGCTGGGCGCCGGATAGCTCCACGTCGTGGTCCTAGGGAAAACCGGGTCGTCGTCCCAATGCCCGTCATGCGTTCTCTCCTCCTGAGGAGGCGTCGGTCATCTCGCCTACTTCCAGGCATGACCGACGCCCCTACTCTCGTCGAGATCACGCGAACGACAAGCGCAGGGACCACTCGAGAAGGGCCTCGACCGAAGATTTGAGACACTTGATAGAGCGGAATCGAAGCCGCACCCTGGCGCAGACCCGAAGCGGGGATAGCCTCTACTCCAACTATGCAGAATCCTTGGGTTACCACCACCGACTCGAAACCCTCGAGAAGTAAATCGAGGGCATATGCCGGGATGGCCAAGCGTCCGGCGAAGGGGCCCGATACTCCACCGATTCGCTGACGAAACCCTTTACGGAAGAACTGCTGGCCGAGCATGTCTCGTCCAGAAACAAACCGCCCAAGGTGGCCCTCTTCAACGGGAAATCCGACCTGAAAGACCATCTATACGCATTTATGGCGGGCATGAGCTTCCAGGATAACTCCAACGCGACCCAATATCGAGCCTTCCCCACCACCCTCATCCGGGATAGACGGGACTGGTTCCGAGAACTTACGCCACACTCCATCTCGACCTTCAACGAACTGGCCTCCCAATTCCTCAGTCATTTCGTCGGGAATCGACTGCAGAAGAGGACGGTCGACTATTTGTTCACCATCAAGAGCGGAGACAAAGAATCCTTCAAAGGATATGTCACCCGCTTCTACAACGCGCTCCTCGAGGTCCCCGAGCACCGCGATGAAACGGTCATCACCGCGCTGAGGTCAGGTCTTAGGCACAAAGAGTTGCTCCGCTCTTTTGCATTTAGCGCAACCTAAGACCATGGCCGAGGTAAAAGCCTGGACCGAGCGGGAGATCCAACTCGAGTCCGAGGTGAACTCGAATCTGCCCAGAGGCGACCAAACCGAATAAAAGAAGAGGGACAGAGAAGAGAAAAAGAGAGTCGACTGACCAAAACCTTACTCCCCGAAGTTCCAAGAGTACACTCCTCTTAACATCTCCCAGACCGAGCTGCTGGAGGAGGAAAAAGGCGAGAAGTTCTTCAAGCTCCCGCCAGTGACCCAAAGGGCAGGCAAGCATCTCCAAGCCCGAACTGCGCCTTCCACAGGTCATAGGGCCACCCGATCGAAAACTACAAACAACTCCGTGACTACATCAAGGATTTGATCTACTCCGGCCGCCTAGCGAAGTACTTATGGGCAAGCGGCAGGCAGAGCGGGAGCAAAAGAACCAGCCCCCTCCCGGGGAGTTAACGATCAGGAAAATCATGGTCGTTACCTCGAATCCTGCTCGGGAAGCTGATGGAAACCACCGCCTCCTCCCAGTCGAGAGTGTAGACGATCCACCCCTGAAGAAGTGCAGGAAGGACGAGCCCATCATCTTCACCAACGAAGATCTCCACGGTATATCATTGCTTCACAACGACCCTCTCGTGATAACGGCCCGGGTCCATCGTTACGAGGTACAGAGAATATTGGTCGATTAAGGGAGCTCGGCAGACATCCTCTTTTAGGAATGTTTCCAGCGTATGGGGCTAGGACCATCCGATCTACAGCCGACCTCCCACGCTCTCTCTGGGTTTACCAACCACTCCATCCCGGCCGAAGGAGTGGTCACCCCTTTCCTCAACATTGGAGAAGCAAGCTATACGAGGACCATGCCAGTGAAATTCATCGTCGCTAAAGTCCCTTCGTCCTATAATATCCTCCTGGGTCGACCAACATTAAACGCCTTCCGGGCTCAAATCTTGACTTACCACCTCGCTATTAAATTCCCTTTGGATCAAGGGGGTATAGGCCGAGCTTATGGGAACCAGCAAATCGCTAAGGTCTGTCTCGCCCGCGTCACCCGTCGGAGGGCCGGGCAATGATTTTGAAGATGCATGTGATTTTCAGGGGTCTTTGGATACACGCGACGACCAAAAGGAACTTTGAGGATCCCCGGTGGAAGCATTTACTTAAGTCCCCCTCGTCGAAGGGGTCGACGGCTGGACCATCCAAATCGGATCTCTCTTAATAGAAGACCACCGCGAGGACCTGATACAGTTCCTCAAAGATAACTCGGACGTGTTCGCTTGGACCCCCGCGGATATACCCTGGATCAAACCCAAAGTGATCTCTCACAAGCTCGGGGTCGATCCAAAAGCAAAGCCCATTCGAAAAAAGAAGAGAAGCTTTGCATCGACCAAGCAAAAGGTAATAGAAAATGAAGTGGATCGACTGCTCGCAGCCGACTTCATTAGAAATCTGACTACTCGGATTGGCTGGCAAACATGGTTATGGTGAAAAAGGCGAACAGGAAATGACGCATGTGTGTCGACTTCACGGATCTGAACAAGGCCTGCCCTAAAGACAACTATCCCCTCTTTCGGATACACCAGCTAGTGAGCTAGTGGACAGCTCGGCCGGCCACGAATTACTAAGCTTCATGGACGTTTTCTCCGGTTACAATCAGATCGGATGAACCCGGCAGATTAAGAACTTACAGCGTTCACCACGGATCGGAGGGTATACTGTTACAAAGTGATGCCCTTCGGTTTTAAGAATGCTGGGGCTACATATCGGCGCCTCGTCAACAAATTTTTCAAACCACAGATCGGCAGATACATGGAGGTCTATGTCGACGACATACTCGTAAAATCATCCTCACCAGACAGGCACACTAAAGATCTCGGCGAGACATTCGACGTCCTGCGCAAGTACAAAATGAAGCTGAA
Source organism: Agapanthus africanus (assembly GCA_030015575.1). Classification (NCBI taxonomy): domain Eukaryota; kingdom Viridiplantae; phylum Streptophyta; class Magnoliopsida; order Asparagales; family Amaryllidaceae; genus Agapanthus; species Agapanthus africanus. The sequence continues at coordinate 946,335,805 of CM057337.1, forward strand.
CCCAGCTAAGTGCGCATTCGGGGTCACCAGCGGTAAATTCCTCGGGTTCATGGTTACCCACCAAGGAATCAAAGCTAACCCAGAAAAGATCAGCGCCATTCTCAACATGGCCACACCGAGGAGCAACGTAGAAATCATGCGTCTCACAGGGAGAGTTGCCGCTCTGAGTCGCTTTATGTCAAGATCTGGAGAGATGTGCCTCCCATTCTTCAAGGCTTTGAGAAAAATCCCTAAGTTCGAATGGTCGGAGAAGTGTCAGAATGCCTTCGAACAACACAAAGTGCACCTAGCAACTCTACCACTACTCACCCGACCACTCGAGGGCGACGATCTATTACTATACCTTGCGGTATCCGATCAAGCTACAGGCTCGGTGCTCGTCAGGGAATCCGAAAGTATACATAAACCGGTCTACTACGTGAGCCATGTCTTTAAAGACGAGGAAACAAGATATCCGGCCATAGAAAAGATAGTCTTGGCACTTGTCGTCGCCTTAAGGAAACTACGACACTATTTCCAGGCACACACAATCCTCGTCCTCACTGAGCGACCTATAGGTGCTATCCTTACTTCCCCTGAATCGTCCGGGCGTCTGGAGAAATGGAGGTGGGAATTATCCCAGTTCGACATTAAGTACCGCCCTAGGGAAGCCATCAAAATGCAGGTCTTGACGGATTTCATTGTCGAATCCACCATCCCGACTAAGGAAGGAACGCCGACACGGGGCCCCGAACCACGTCCTTCGGTTGAGGAAGTGTCCAACCCCATTCCTGATTGGGTGCTTTACGTGGACGGATCCTCTACCGAGGAGGGGAGAGGGGCTGGTCTGATCATCCGCGGCCCGGACGAAGCGGAAATGGAATACTCTCTGAAGCTCAGGTTTAGAGCATCGAACAACACCGCGAAATACGAGGTGTTTTGGCAGGTTTGCGAATTGCCTCCGGGGTAGGACTGAAGACCATCAGAATTCGCAGCGACTCTGCACTGGTCATCGGCCAAGTGACCGGACGCTTCGAAGCCCGGGAACCGCTCATGATAAAGTACCTTGCCAAGGTAAAAAGGCTTCGGAAAAATTTTGATGAGGTCCAAATGGAACAGATCCCCAGGAACCTGAACACCCGGGAAGGCGTTTTGAGCAAGCTCGCTTCTTCTTATACTGTCGACCATAAAAGAAACATACTCTTCGAAATCTTGCCATGGCCCAGCGTGGAAGACGGGGAGGTAACGCTCCAGCTATATGTTGTTCAGGAGGAAGGCCAAGATTGGAGGAAGCCCCTCATGGACTTCCTAAAAGATGGTATACTTCCAGAGGACCTGGGGGAGGCTCGCCGTCTTCGGGAAAAAGCTCGTCATTTCATCTGGAGCAATGGAAAGCTCTACAAGAAATCGTGCACTCAACCCCTGCTCCGATGCGTCGACCCTCACGAAGCCTACTACATTCTACGAGAGATACATGAAGGGGTCGAGGAGTGCATCAAGGGGCTCGTACTCTGGTCCAGAAGACGCTGCTCCAAGGATATTATTGGCCAAGGATACACCAGGATGCCAAGAAGCTCGTCAGAAGATGCAAGAACTGCCAACTCCACGGCAGCATATCTCGTCTCCCCGCTACCGAGCTAACGCCCCTCAGTTCCCCTTGGTTGTTTGCACAATGGGGGATGATATGGTGGTCCAACTCCCTACCAGCACGGGCAGAAACAAATACATCCTTATTGCGGTAGACTACTTCACGAAGTGGATAGAGGCCGTGCCCATCAGAAAACCAAACGCCGCCTCTGCTATAAAGTTCCTGCAAAACAACATCATCACTCGATTTGGAATCCCGAAGTGCATCGTTACCGACCATGGGACCAACTTAAAAAATGACAAAGTCAAAGAATTTTGCAGTGACTACCGCATACTAATGAAGTTTGCCGCGGTCGCGCATCCGCAATGCAACGGACAAGCTGAGGTAGCAAACCGAGGAGTCATACACGGACTCAGGGCTTGCTTAGAAGGAAGACATGGCAGCTGGGTCGAGGAATTACCACGGGTGCTATGGGCATTGCGGACCTCGAAGAAAACACCCACGGGAGAAACCCCATTCATCCTCTGCTACGGTACCGAGGCGATGGTCCCGGCTGAGATCGGACTGCCCAGTTATAGAGTCGAACACTTCGACAATGAAGTGAACGCCTCGGCACTCTGGACCAACTTGGTCGTATTATTGGAAAAGAGGGATCGAGTGTAGATCAGAGCAGCCGTCTATCAACAGCAAACCGCTCGCTACTATAACACCCGAGTTAAACATCGGGCCTTCAAGACAGGAGATCTGGTCCTATAAAGGAACGAGTTTGTGGACCAAGCAAGGCCGCATAAATTCTTCCCGAAATAGGACGGACCATTTCTCATAGCAGAAGTATTGCCCGGTGGAGCGTATCGCTTACAAAACGTCGGCCCTACAATGTTCAAAAACTCAAATTGTACAAATAAGCATGTCTTCTTCTTTTGAAACAATGTAATTCTTATTGACGTTGAATTAAATCTTCTGAGCTAGGTACTCTCATATAGGAGACCTTTTTGTATAAATTTTGTTTCTTTTCTCGGTTCCGAGACCCCTAGGTTTGTTTTAAAAATTTTGTAAAATATACTGAGGGGATAAAAAGAGACAATACACATCAAAAAAGAGACAACACACTACTGCTAAAAATAAACTTTATTGACTAAAAGGTATTATAGGCTCCTCGGCCTTACAATAATTACAATAGAGGGGGGCGGGGATCAAGAAAGCACTGCTGAAGGTACTCCGAGGAAATCTCCTGCAGCCGAGCCCGAGCTTCCTCAGCCTTCTCCCTTTGGCAGTGCCCGTGGACCCTGGATGCCACGAAAGCGCCGGGAGCCTGATCCGCCAGGAAGGAGGCAATTGTTTCCCCCAATCAGAGCAAAGCTCTGTTTTAAAAATGAAGCGACGCTTCTGCTTCTCCCAATCAGAGCAAAGCTCTGTTCAAATTCCAAGATTTGGAATGAAGCGACGCTTCCTTTCCCCCAATCAGAGCAAAGCTCTGTTTTGAATTTCAAAATTCAAAAATTAAAGCAACGCTTCAGATCTCTTGCGCTGCGCGCTGCACGCCACGTGTCAAAAGCAAACACGCCAGCGCCAGGAGCGCTGCGCCCTAGGCAGCGCACCCCTAATCAGAGCAAAGCTCTGTTTCAAAATTCAAATTTTAAAATTGAAGCAACGTTTCAGATTCCTTGCGCTCTGCGCTGCGCGCCATGTGTCGAACACAGACGCGCTAGCGCAATTGCAATGCGCGCCATGTGTCAAACACAGGCGCGCTAGCGCAGTTGCGCTGCGCTCTGCGCTGCGCACCACGTGTCAAACGCAGGTGCGCTAGCGCCAATTGCGTCAGCACTGGAATTTAAATAATAAATTATCAATTAATCAGAATTAAAATTCTGTTCTAGAAAGATCTTTCCAATCTTATTAAAATAAGAAGATTATCTTCTGTAAAACAGAAGCCCTACGATCAAAGATCTAACGATGGGAAATATCCCCAAATCAATCAGAGAAAGATCTCTGCAACTAACTTAATAAATCAATTGGCCCTATATAAAGGACCCTAGACTTCAAGTCATATATACAGAAAATAGAGAAAAAGCTCTCTGCAAACTTTGAGAAAACTCAAAGATAAAGAAAGGCAAGCCTTTGAAGAAAGAAGATCATTCTCTTCATCTTTAAAGGTAAAGAATTGTGTTCTTGAACAGAGGAGATGAAAACATCTCATAAAAAGAAGAATCCTCTTCTAAAAAGATCAAAGATCTAAGAACAAGATCAAGATCTTCAATAAAAAAGAGAAAGATCAAAAAGATCTAATTATAAAGGATTAAAAGAAGTAATTTACTTCATTCACAGATCTTTTGATCTATAAAGGCATAGCCTTTTGATGAGAACAAGAACTTTGGTTCTTGGATCTTGAAGTAAGGCCTCCCTTGAAGAACAAAAAACTTGTTCTTTGATCTTAATTTGATCAAAAATGTGCTCTGCGCTATTGGACAGTACCTTGCACTCTTGAATTGCGCCTTTGCGCTTATTGGACTGGCGCACAGCGCCAAAATGCGCCATGTGTCAACCACGGAACCGTTTTCGCTTTGCGCTTCTAAAAAATAGCACACTGCGCTCTTGGAATGGCGCACTGCGCCAGAGCGCGCCACGTGTCACTGGCGCACCCATAAATTGGCGCAGCGCACTTATAAAGCGCAGTGCGCTAATAGACTTGCGCCTAGCGCTGAGCGTGACACGTGTCACCTTCGCATGCGCTAGCGCAATGTGCTCTTTGATTGGCGCAAAGCGCCTGACAAGCCACGTGGCGCACTATCAGACCACTATTTTGCCCCTGATAAATGTTATGCATTTAATTACATCCAATGTCAGAGCCCAATGCTATGCATCATTAAAAGGGCAAAGCCCAAACAAAGGCCCAACAGGCATAACATGAAGAAAATGTCAAACATTTTTAACTGGAATTAGCCCAATTCTGGCCATAAGTCCTCAATTTAAATTGAACTTAGCATAACTGCTCTTCCAATAAATTTACACCCGGTTCGAGGGTACATCTCTTCACTCCTCTGATATCTGTCGTTGTAATCCTTCAACGTCGTCGGAGAGGTGACGGGTCCCGACAACCATACATTGCTACGGACGGTGGGGTCATTAAACTCATGGACTATGACGTCCTTAATCTTGACCGTGATGTCTTAAAACTAATAACGGGCTATGGGGTCCTTAAACTCATGGACTATGATGTCCTTAATCTCGACCGTGATGTCTTAAAACTAACGTCGGACTGTGGAGTCCTTAAACTCACGGACTATGATGTTCTTAACCTCGACCGAGATGTCTTAAAACTAACATCGGACTGTGAGGTCCTTAAACTCACGGACTATGATGTCCTTAACCTTGACCGCAATGTCTTAAAACTAACATTGGACTGTAATGTCCTTAAACTAATTATCGACCGCAATGTCATTAAACTAAACAATAGAGCCCAATTGCTCTCTTGTCGGATCTAAACGATCCCGCTAAGTTGATCTTAGTCTAGAATTAGACTAACGTGTCCTTAACAAACGTTTAAGTTGATCTTAGCCTCAAATAAGGCTAACGTATCCTTAAACACAACCCCCCAAAACCAAATCTAAGAAAGATACGGATTTGGACAAGTCCACGTCCTACGGGCGACAGCATAACTTAGTCTCCGTATACAATCCACGGGCAACCGAATACAAAACAAACACCCACGACACGAAGTGACCATATGGAGAAGGAGAAAGTTGTTACCGTGATGCGGTAGCATAATTAACTGCAGGGGCTTGCGCCTGCAGGGAAGAGCGTCCCCACAATCAAAAACCCCTCGAACAAGGGGGAATCTGACGAAGTCTGCTACATCGGCCGCATCCGTTTAAACCTTCGATACACGGTGCCATAAATCAACTTGGCATCTTCGGAGAGGTGGACGGATAGCACCAATTAGCATCTGCCCCGAATTTCAGGCAAGACGGACCCTGCGAGATCGCGTCTCCGTGGTTCGGAGGGGAACAGATTCTGGCACGCCCGGTGGGACCTTTTCCTCTTTCCACTCCACACTTCGTGTGTCGTGTTCGCGAACCAATCGCGGTTTGCCAATGGTTGCCCTCGGGTTTCAAGGTACTAAGATTTGGCGTTTTGCTCAGTGCAGAAAGCAAAGAATCAATGGCGTGCTCCAACTGCAACTGCAAGCTACGCTCCGCCTCATCTGGAGGTGTAGCTTATGAACCTCAAGCGGCGTCCCTGTTCACGATGCCGGTAGAACAGGTCACCCGGGCTACTACTAGATTGTTTTTCGGGACCATGCTCCCGCCAACGAGCTTCATCGCTCCCGTGCCCGTACCAGAAGCTCCCAAGAAGTCGGTCTTCGATCGACTTACAGCTAATGCGGACCCTCTCAACGGGTCGTCCAGCACCAGTGCCTCGGTCTTTTCCAGATTGGACCAAAATTCCTGCGGGCCCACAATGAAGCTTGCAGTCCTAGAGAAGGTCATTCCGAAGAGAGTAACCAACCCTGCTGCCGAAGTCGTCAAGGCGGCTTCTCCTGCCAAGGGGTCGGTCTTTACAAGACTGACCGTCCCAACTCCCACTCCCGCTCCTGGTACTCAAAGGACATCAGTCTTTAACAGGCTGACGCCAGCAACGGCCCCTCACCCGAACAGGGGGCAAGACAAGGCCACCCCCGTCACCGAGTCAACTCCATCAGCTCGGCATGCTCGACGTCGCCACTGGCGCCGAGTGAGGAAGGTCGTAGGAAACTCTCCTTCTGGGCTAACTCCACCAGCCCCGATGGCGGAAATTAATGGTGCTGTTCCAACTGGGAACATCTTTGAGCTGCTAAATAAGGTGCGTAGGAATTCTCCTACCGTCGTACTGAAAAGATCCCTCCTCCGGTGGAGATTGTTGCGGAAGAAAAGCCAGAACAGTCCCCTTAGCGGCTGTCCTCCAAGATCTATAAAGTCTGGCGGCAGGTCCGGAACTCGGTGGTGGATCAAGAATATTCCCGCCGGCAGAAGAAGCTGAAAGTCCGACAGGAAGAAAGCCATCCTGCCGAGCCATGAAAAGCTATCTGGGTGACCACCGCGACGGCCCCCTCAACTTCGACCGCTCATAAGAAAAGAAGGCCGGAGAAGATCCCCATGCCTGCGACAAATGTCAAAGGCACTGAGCCCAAACGCCCTAAGTCCGGGGGCATGGTGGTCCATACTATTTACATGGCATCTGGGAAGGAGGATAGCCGCGCTTCTACGGGCCACCGACCACTCACCCGATCCATCACAAAAGCCCAGGAACAGCAGCAGCAGAAGCTCCAGGAGATGCTGACTGCAATGGCCGCACTCAACGGGCCAAAAGAAAGCCCGGAGGCGTCATCAGAACAACGTCGCGAACACGAGACTGATGCTGAATTCCTTCGTAGAATGCTTGAAAATAAGGACAAGGAAGTTGCGGAACAAGCGGCCAATATAAAGCAAATGACTCTTCTGTTCCAAGACATGGTGGGCATGATGATCCAGCCGGATCCCCCAGCTGAAGATCCTCCGATTATCCTCGAAGACGACAGAAGAGAAACATCAAATCCACCTCCGGCTCTTTCAGCAGCCAAAGAGGAAACAATCTCTAAGGCCGCCCTGGATGATTATATTGCTCAACAAATACGAGTTCATTGGGCAAATGAAGCGGCCGGCCAAGTCATCAAAACGGGGCGACCATATCCGGGCTGGTATGATCAGATAAAATACCCGCCGGGCTACACGATCCCGAAATTCCATGTCTACAAGGGGACAGGCAATCCCCACCAGCACGTAGCCCAGTTCGGGGCTCTATGTGGTAATACCGGTGGTGATGATAAGCTTTTGCTCCGCCAATTCGTCGGCAGCTTATCGGAGACGGCGTTTGAGTGGTACTCCGAGCTTCCAAATGACTCCGTTAAAACTTTCACAGAGATGGAGTTGCTATTCACCCAGCGATTCGCGAGCGCCAGCGAACGCACCACAATAACAGCGTTGATTAATGCAAGGGTGAAGCCGGGCAAAACTTGGGTTCAATATGCAATCCGATGGCGGAATCTGTGGTCGAAGTGCGAACAGCGCATCGAAGAAGCACCAGCGGTGGGCATGTTCGTGGGCACCCTAGACCCTCATGCAACTATTTCACGGTTCATGATGTTCTTTAAACCGACCACGTTCCAGGCTTTAATCGATAAGCTAGCTCAGATGGATCAAATGGGTCACAGACCGTCTCCCCCAAAGCCGGAACCGCGCAACGACAAGGGTAAAGGGAAGGCGACCTTCGTTGCAAACACCCAACAGCAGCCCAGTGCCCCAAAGCTAGCGGATCAACTGGAGGAGAGACGGCGCTATTACAATGAGAAAATGAAGCGTCCTTACTCATTCCCATGGGACAAAATGAAGAGGTTGTTCGAACTAACTATGCACAACAGGCTTCTCAATTTGCCGAATCCAAGGCGACCACCGCAACCCAGCGAAGTGAATAATCCCAATTATTGCCCTTACCACCAAACGGTAAGCCATCCAATCGAGGATTGCTTCGTCTTTAAGGGATGGATCGAGGATCAGTACCTACAAGGCATGTTCGCGTTGTCTGAGAAGTGGAAAGTAAACCCGCCACAACCGCACACTCCTAAAAAGACGGACACACAGGGGGCAACATGCTCTTTTGTTGAGGAAGCTCCATGGGAGGTGGCCCTTTCGGCCAAAACCAAAAGGATGCTGAATGATCTTCAGACATGCCCGGCGATCAGGTGGAAGAACCCGCTGGAACCCCAGATCATCAAAGGGGTGCTGAAGCCGTGCCCAACTCCAAAGATTGGTGGTGATGGTCCAAGCACTCACACCCAGCCGTCAAAATCTTCAAAGAAGAAGAAGAAGAGATCCAAAAAGCCCGTGAAGCCTGGTGACAAGCGCACGGACCTGCAGAAACAGATCGACGCGCTGGAGGAGTATAATCAGAAGGCGCAGACTCCCATCACGCTCCAAGAGTTCCTCAGCCACGTCCTTGAGGACGAAGATGATGGAGAAGACTTGTCGGATGGATCTGAGGAGTACGTGGCAAGTTGTCATGTGATCTCTCACTCGTCGATAGACGATGAAGAAACTCCTTACACTGAGAAGCTGGGGGCAAATCCTAAGCCGGAACTCCTGGAACCGTCAGATGAAATAATTGATGCATTCCTGAACACGGCTCTTTTGAAAAGTAAAGCTGATCAGGAGCGCGAGACGGCCATATTTGAAAGAGCCAAACGCCGGCGACTAGATGAAAGAGTCGGGACACTCCCGCCGAATCAAGGAACATCTGTCATGGATAAAAACAAGTTCAAGACGAGGAAAAGGTTTGCTAAAGCCATATCAATGGGAATGAAGCTACCACCCTCCGAAGGAAACACTCCCGGTGAAGCAGAGATGCATCCTAGCTACTGCTCATATCATCAAAAGATTTCGCACCCCACCGAGGAGTGCAAAGATTTTAAAAGATGGTGGCAGGGATATGTTGCTCACCGGCAACATTTTAAGCGGATGAAACGCAAAACTCAGCGGGAGCAAAGAAGTGCGACCGAGGAACTTAAAAGAAATACCGGTGACTGTCGCATGGTCAACACCGGGGGCTCGCAAATTCTCACTTTCGGAAGCGACTCTGACGAAGAAATGGATCTTGGCCCTCTCTTTAAAGAACCCACCTTGGGGAAAGAGGAATAACCGAAGGCCTGTGAAAACATTCAGCTGCGCAATCGCACGCTTCCAGAAAAGAATTTCGGACCCAGGAGTAGAAAAGATAAGGGAAAATAAAAGGTCTCTGAGGATATCGCCCTGGATGACCAAGTCATGAAAGAGCTGACCGCCAAGGACCCGCCAAAGATGAATAAAGTAGACTACAACATTCTGGCACACTTGAGGAAGTTACCTTCGCAGCTCAGCATTCTCGACGCCCTTTTACTATCCAAAGAAGCGAGATATTCACTGATCAAGGCGCTACAAGAACCAGAGCAATTCCAAGCTTGTCTCGCCGAAGAAAAGATGAAGGACGAGCTGGAAGAAGTACACGCAGCCGATATCACCTTCGGCGACGAAGACCTCCTCCTTAGGACGTGCGAGCACAACCGTCCCCTCTATGTCTCAGGATACTGCCACGATATAAAGATAGGCAAAATCCTGGTCGACAATGGTTCTTCCGTCAATCTTCTCAACGTGCGAGTATTGAAGGAAATCTGCATGAGCGTCCAACACCTCGCTCGTGATAAGATTACCATCTCCAGTTTCGACTCCCAGTCATCGCGGACTCTCGGATCTGTGATATTGACATTACGATTCGGGCTACTTGTCACGGATATTAAATTTCATGTCATTGACGCCAAGACATGCTATAACGCGCTGCTCGGCCGGCCTTGGTTACACGAGTACAATATCATCCCTTCTACACAACATCAGTGTATGAAATACTTTAAGGATGGTCTCGAGTATACTGTAACGGGAGAGCTGAACCCATTCTCCGTGAACGAAGTCCGTAAGTATAAAGATGCAAAATATTTCTTGCCAGATTTTGAAGACACGGAGAGATGTCACAAACCGGAGAACAAAGCTATCACCACCATTCCAGTCTTCGGGAGTGATACTGAAGAAGAGGAGGCGATAGTTTATTCAGGTCCACCCCAGTACAACAAGCCGGGACCGTCCGCCCCTATGTTGATCTTTGGCAGCGACTCGGAAGATGAGCTCCATGCTATATTTTCCGCTCAGCCTTCAATACAAGCATTCGCTGGTGATAATCAGAGTTTGCAAATTACCATGATTCCGCGGGAGCACTACAAAGATCGCGACGCGCTCGATACCTACAGTGTGGAATAGCTGCAGATGTTCTATGTCCCTTCCAGGCAAGAAGGAGAAAAGGCGATCCTATTCTACCGCTCCGGGAAAACCAAAGTGGAGAAAGAAATCTGGCACGGCGCGGATTCTATACTTGACAGGCTCCAGCCCATCCGTCTGCCTAGATATTACACAGAAGGCTTGAAAAGGCTGTTGAAGCGCCAAGGGATACCCTTCAAATAGACCGCTCGAAAAGCTAAATTCTATGACAGGGTCTGGAACGTTCCCGGAACTCAGCGCAAGTTGCCCAACGGGAGAATGGAAGCAATCGGGCTTGGATACGTTCGGTCCAAGAAATGGGAGCTACTTCACGACTACTACGTCGTACATGACTTTGATGAAGAAGGAGATGCTCAATGGGAGAGTGCTAATCCTGAACCAGAAAAAGTCCCCGACGTAAAAATGCCCAGTCCGTCGTTCGAAGAACAAATGGACAAGCTTATAAGGGAAGCTGGTCAAAAAGTTCGAGATGACCATAATCGCGAAATGGCCATCTATGAGAAAGCCAGGATGCAACGCCTTCTTCAACAGGCTGCAAAAGATGAAAATGCTCCTCCCTGTCTACTGGTTGTGCAAAAGGCCCGACGCAGAGGCAGAAACAAGTCAAAGAGCGGAAGAGGCGTTCGACAACGACAAAGTGGGACCAAGAAGTCACGCGATCGGGAATCGAGCGGTCCGGATTTGTCACTTATGAAAAAGATGAGTCGAGCATACTCTTTTCCTCAAGACAAGACAAAGAAAATACTTGACCTCGCTATAAAACATCAAATGATTACACTTCCGGAGTCCAAACACCCTGAGCAAGCTAACGAGGTCTCTCATCTAGACTATTGCTCTTATCACCGAGCAATAGGACACCCTCTCGAAGACTGCTTCACCTTCAAGAACTGGGTCGAAGACCAATATCAGCTCGGCAACTTCGCTCTATCCGACAGTTGGAGGATAACTCCGCCGCAGAAGCATGAACCCAAATCCACGAGAGTAGAACCAGATCCACATCGGTCCTGGAAGCGAACTCGTACTTGTCATATGATAACGATATCAAAAGAAGAGCCCGAGAGTATGGACGACCTCCCCTGGTGCTTCGAAAACAATGATGACGAGGTGATCTCAGAGTTTCCACCGGCACCGAAAGAGCTGGAAGATGGAATACATACTACTGCAGATAACCTCAAGAAAATTGATTTGGGGACGGCAAACAACCCGCGGCCGACATTCGTTAGTGAGTTGTTGTCTGAAGAAAGGGTGGCTACACTAAAAGACGTGCTCACGTAGCATAGGGATTGCTTCGCATGGAACTATTCCAAGATGCCAGGACTAGATCTAGAGATTGCTGTCCACAAACTGGCAATATCCCCGGACGTTAAGCCAGTCAAACAAGCACCGAAAAGAATGCGGCTCGAGCTTGAGATGAGCATTAACGCCGAGGTCAAGAAGCTGATCGACTCTGGCTTTATCCAAGAAGTTCGGTACCCTGATTGGATCGCTAACATCGTCCCGGTGATAAAGAAAAACGGGACAGTGCGCATCTGCGTAGACTTTCGGGATCTCAATGAAGCCTGCCCGAAGGATGACTTCCCGGTACCGTTCACCGAGCTAATGATAGACAATATGTCCACTCACGAGGTCTTCTCCTTTATGGACGGATCATCAGGATACAATCAGATAAAGATGCATCCCGAGGACCAGAAACATATTGCTTTCCGGACCCCTTTGGGTATATTCTGCTACAAAGTGATGCCCTTCGGTCTAAAGAACGCTGGTGCCACCTCTCAGAGGGCCATGACGAAGATCTTCGATGACATCATACATGAAATCATCGAATGTTATATCGACGACCTCGTGGTTAAAAGCAAATCATACGAGGAACATCTTGAGCATCTGAAGATCGTATTTCAATGCCTTCGTAAATACAAACTGAAGATGAACCCTCTTAAATGCGCATTCGGAGTCTCCTCGGGCAAATTCCTGGGGTTCATCGTCAGACACCGGAGCATCGAGATAGACCCGTCGAAGATTAAGGCGATCGTGGAAATGCCTCCGCCAAGGACTCTTAAGCAGTTGCGATCTCTCTAAGGAAAGCTTGCGTATATTCGGCGATTTATAGCCAATCTCTCCGGCAAGTGCCGCCCCTACAGCCACCTAATGAAGAAGGGAACCCCGTTCGTCTGGGATCACAAATGCCAAAGCGCGCTGGACGAAATCAAGCAATATCTGCAGAACCCACCTGTGCTGGTTGCTCCGGTCAAAGGAAAGCCCCTTATTCTTTATACAACAGCCCTCGAAGGTTCCTTAGGCGCATTATGGGCACAAGAGAACGACCAAGGGAAAGAAAGAGCTCTCTATTACTTGAGTCGAGTTCTCCTGGGGGCAGAAAGCAATTATTCTCCCGTCGAAAAACACTGCCTGGTGTTAATCTTCGCGATAACGAAACTCCGGCACTATACATTGGCACATGAAGTCCGTCTCATATCGAAGGTGGATCCTCTCAAATATTTGATGTCAAAGGCCATATTGACAGGGCGACTCGCTAAATGGGCCTTGCTCCTGATGGAGTTCTCAATAACTTATCAGCCTCTTAAGGCAGTGAAAGGCCAGGCCATCGCTGATTTCCTCGCTGAGCATCTGATACCGGCCGATTCCCCTTTGAATTGCGAACTGCCAGACGAACATGCGTTTGATGCGATCGACGGTGGTGGTAACCGGTGGGAACTTTATTTTGATGGCGCGTCTTCCATGAAGAAGCAAAAACAAAATGCGCCCATAATCAAATCAGGGGTAGGCCTTATCTTCGTGACCCCACAAGGAGGGATAATGCGCTTCGCCTTCTCCTTAACAGAGCCGAGGACGAACAATGAAGCCGGATAAGAAGCTCTAATAGCGGGCCTCGAGATCGCTATCGACATGGGAATTGAAAACCTCCTCATATATGGAGACTCCCAACTGGTCGTTAGTCAAGTAAATGGTGACTATCAGATGTGCAAACCAGAACTGGTAAAGTACGGCGAGAGGGTACAGCAACTGCTGACCCAAATTCCCTCCTACATGCTGGAAAGCATACCGCGTGCAAAAAATAGCAAAGCGGATGCACTAGCTAAGCACGCTAAAGAACTGGCCGACGAGAACCTCGATGACGTGAGAATCGTGGTACAAAGCCGTCGGGTCCTCGCACCGGCGGAAATATCTCCGGAATTATCCGAGGAAAAGGAAGCGACCAAGCAGAGGACCCTGCAAATAAAAGACCAAGAAACGGTTGAGGATTGGAGAGAAGTCTTTATAGACTACTTCAAATCCCATCGAACGCCTGAAGATGCGTCCTCAAAACATCAGCTCATGAAGCGAGCCCCGTCTTTCGCCTTCGTCAATGATACTCTGTACAAGAGGTCGTTTGATTCTCTGTGGTTGAGATGCCTGGGACCTGAAGAGGCGAAAGAGTCGTCCAAGAAGTTCACGACGGACTCTGCGGTTCTCACCAAGCAGGTCCGAAGATGAAGTTAAAGATCAAACGGATGGGTTATTATTGGCCCACGATGATCCAAGACTGCCTCGAGTATGCGAAGCAATGCCACTCATGCCAGATCCACGGAGACTTTATCCACCAGCATCCAAATCCATTGCACCCGACAGTGGCTAGCTGGCCGTTCGAAATGTGGGGAACTAACATAATCGGCCCCATCGAACCTGCATCCTCCAGAGGACATCGATTCATTTTGGCGACAACTGATTACTTCTCCAAATGGGCAGAAGCAGTACCGCTGAGGGAAGTGAAGACGGAGAATATCCTCCATTTCTTCAAGACGCATGTTATTTATCGGTATGGAACTTCGAGACGAATCATCTCCGATAATGGGCCGGCCTACAGAAGCCACAAGATCAGCCGCTTCGCACAACAGCACAACATAGACTGGAGATACTCCTCGGTTTATAATCCCCGAGCTAACGGTCTAGCTGAGGCTTTCAACAAGACCTTGACGAAGATCGTGAAGAAGACGGTGTCCCGAAATAAGGGCTGGCATGAGAGACTGCAAAAGGCTCTCTGCGCGTATCGAACTACGTTCAAGACGGCCACGAACACAACGCCGTACGCGTTGGTATTCGGTACAGAAGCAGTACTCCCTCTCGAGATAGAGTTACCTTCTCTACGAATCGCAGTCCATTACGAGCTGACGGACGAAGAGAACGCTCACCTTCGGCTTGAGGAACTTGATGCCCTTGATGAAACCCGGCTCCTGGCGCAGCAAAATCTGGAAGCTTATAAAGCGAAGATGACGCGCTCGTATGAAAGATTGACCAGGCCGAGGACATTCCGCCAAGGTGAACTCGTGCTAGTGGTCAAAAGACCTATGATCCCCAATCGTGCTAAGCGGGGAAAATTCGAGCCGAACTATGAAGGCATGTATATCATAGACAAGGTCTACCAAGGAGGAGCCTATCTACTCATGGACATGCATGGTGAAAGACCTTTCAGGCCAATAAACGGTCGCTTCCTGAAGAAGTACTATGCTTGATGAGTCACGGCCTAGGTCAATGATAAATGACGACGACTATGTCCGTTCACTATCTTCTTAAGCCCAAACTATATAAGTAGTAACCGGCTTACTTTACAACGGACCGAAACGTCCTTAAACTAACAACGGACCGAAACGTCCTTAAACTAACAGCGGACCGAAACATCCTTAACTAATGACGGACCACTATGTCCTAAAGCTAGCTGTTGACCGAGATGTCGAGAAACTACGGCGGATTGCAGCATCCCAAAGCTGATTTAAAAAAAGAGAATAAAAAAAAGGGAGAAAACGGTACGTCCATAAGCAAAATGGACACGGATGAAAACCCGAAAGGGCTCCGTGAGTAAAAACGGCAGGGCTACCGGCGAGTGTTTATGAAAACCCGAAAGGGCGCAACCTCGCTATATAAAAAAAATTAAAAAAAAAAAAGAGAAAACGATATGCCCATAAGCAAAATGGGCACGGATGAAAACCCGAAAGGGCTCCGTGAGTAAAAACAGCAGGGCAACCGGCGAGGGTTTGTAAAAACCCGAAAGGGCGCAACCTCATTAAAAGACACCTACAGGATCCTCTCGACCTTGTAAGGAGAATTCACCCGCGTGGGATCCTTACGACTCACAAGGGAGCAACACACTTAGGGATCCCTACGATTCCTAGGGAGAAATTACACTTGCGAGATCCTCACGACTCGTAAGGAGAACTCTCTTATGGGACCCTCACGGCTCATAAGATTTGAAAGTCTTAAGTTACAGAGACGTGAACCTATTCTTAAGCAACCTCCACAACCTCTGATACTGCCCTACAAGCGGTTCAACATTGACCCTTGTATACAATCCACGGGCACGAATAAACATTTCCCTAACCAAGTCCCATCCGTGACTAGGGATATGTTCGCACGGAGAACAACCCTTGTGAGTCCTCTCGACTTATGAGGAGAAAACACTCTTGCAAGATCCTTACGACTTACAAGAAGCCATACACTTAGGAGTCCTCACGATTCCTAAGGAGAAAACACACCTACGAGATCCTCATGACTCGCGGGAAGAAATACTTTTATGAGACCCTTACGGCTCACGAAGTCAAAAGCCTTAGTCGACAGGATCCTAACCCTGTTCGCTAAGCCACCTTTGTTCGGTATCGACAGAGGCAAATGATGATTCGCTCCTGGCAATATCCCAGTTGCAGCGGTGCTGATGCCGAAATCGGTGTCTAATCCCAAGCTTGCAGCAGAAAGCCAGCAGGCCATACATGCATACGAAATAGCCGAAATGATGGAGCGACTTGCGACAAAATCAGCAAGTAAAAATGTATGCATGCAAAATAGCCAAAATGATTGGGCAACTCGCAATAAAAAGCAGCGAGTAAAAATAAAACAAATAGCCGAAATGATTGGGCACCGCGAAAAATAGCCGAAATGATTGGGCAATTGCGACCTTCGCGATATAAAAGCTGAAATGATAGAGCATCGCGGAAAGAAATAAAAAGAAATAATTATGATGAATGAAATGTATGCCCTACAGGTGATATTACATCAATCCATGTATACAATCCAGGGGCGCAATCGAAGAAGGAATCACACTCCTCCTCTCCTAGGTTTCATCAGAAGAAGAAGCCAAATCTCGATGGGTCACAGATAGCCAGGAGAGCATCTCAACATTCGTCTCAACAGACACAACATCAAGCAAAGAGGAACAGCGGCAACTCCCAGTTCCATGACTCGACGGTGTACAGATGACCGAGAGTCAAATCCCAACTCCGTGAAATGCGGATATAATCAACAAAATTCCTGGTTACGTGGAACGCGGATAACGTCACTTCTGACCCCGTGGAAAACGTCCAGAGCGGAGCCTAGTCCTCGCCGAACACGCCAGTGAACCCGTGGGAAGCATCTAGAGCAAAATTCCTAGTTACGTGGAACGCGGATAATGTCACTTCTGACCCCGTGGAAAACGTCCAGAGCGGATCCTGGTCCTCGCAGAGCACGGCAGTGAACCCGTGTGAAGCATCCAGAGTGGAGCCTAGTCCTCGCCGAACACGGCAGTGAACCCGTGGGAAGCATCTAGAGCAAAATTCCTGGTTACGTGGAACGCGGATTATGTCACTTCTGACCCCGTGGAAAACATCCAGAGCTGATCCTGGTCCTCGCAGAGCACGGCAGTGAACCCGTGTGAAGCATCCAGAGCGGAGCCTAGTCCTCGCCGAACACGGCAATGAACCCATGGGAAGCATCTAGAGCAAAATTCCTGGTTACGTGGAACGCGGATAATGTCACTTCTGACCCCGTGGAAAACGTCCAGAGCGGATCCTGGTCCTCGCAGAGCACAGCAGTGAACCCGTGTGAAGCATCCAGAGCGGAACCTAGTCATCGCCGAACACGGCAGTGAACCCGTAGGAAGCATCTGGAGCAAAATTCATGGTTACGTGGAACGCGGATTATGTCACTTCTGACCCCGTGGAAAACGTTCAGAGCGGATCTTGGTCCTCGCAGAGCACGGCAGTGAACCCGTGTGAAGCATCCAGAGCGGAGCCTAGTCCTCGCCGAACACGGCAGTGAACCCGTGGGAAGCATCTAGAGCAAAATTCCTAGTTACGTGGAACGCGGATAACGTCACTTCTGACCCCGTGGAAAACGTCCAGAGCGGATCCTGGTCCTTGCAGAGCACGGCAGTGAACCCGTGTGAAGCATCCAGAGCGGAGCCTGGTCCTCGCAGAACACGGCAGTGAACCCGTGGGAAGCATCCAGAGAAAAATTCCTGGCTACGTGGAACACGGATTATGTCACTTCTGACCCCATGGAAAATGTCCAGAGCGGAGCCTAGTCCTCGCCGAACACGGCAGTGAACCCGTGGGAAGCATCTAGAGCAAAATTCCTGGTCACGTGGAACACGGATAACGTCACTTCTGACCCCGTGGAAAACGTTCAGAGCGGATCCTGGTCCTCGCAGAGCACGGAAGTGAACCCGTGTGGAGCATCCAGAGTGGATCCTGGTCCTCGCCAAACACGGCAGTGAACCCGTGGGAAGCATCCAGAGCAAACATCGGACTGTGGAGTCCTTAAATCCACGGACTATGATGTCCTTAACCTTGACCGCGATGTCTTAAAACTAACATCGGACTGTGAGGTCCTTAAACTTAGGACTATGATGTCCTTAACCTCGACCGTGATGTCTTAAAACTAACAATCAACCCCAGTGATTTCAAACTGATTCTACCTTAGTTCAAGGGTACATCTCTTCACTCCTTTGATATTTGTCGTTGTAATTCCTCAACGTCTTCAAAGAGGTGACGAGTCCCAATAACCACGCATTTCACGGACTGTGGAGTCCTTAAATCCACGGACTATGATGTCCTTAACCTCGACCGTGATGTCTTAAAACTAACATTGGACTGTGGAGTCCTTAGATCCATGGACTATGATGTCCTTAACCTCGACCGTGATGTCTTAAAAGTAACATTGGACTGTGAGGTCCTTAAACTCACGGACTATGATGTCCTTAACCTCGACCGTGATGTCTTAAAATTAACATTGGACTGTGGAGTCCTTAAATCCATGGACTATGATGTCCTTAACCTTGACCGTGATGCCTTAAAACTAACATTGGACTGTGAGGTCCTTAAACTCACGGACTATGATGTCCTTAACCTCGACCGTGATGTCTTTAAACTAACATTGGACTGTGAGGTCCTTAAACTCATGGACTATGATGTCCTTAACCTCGACCGTTACGTCTTAAAACTGACATTGGACTGTGAGGTCCTTAAACTCATGGACTATGATGTCCTTAACCTCGACCGTTATGTCTTAAAACTGACACTGGACTATGAGGTCCTTAAACTCATGGACTATGATGTCCTTAACCTCGACCGCGATGTCTTTAAACTACGGTATCCTGGAAAACGTCCAGAGTGGAGCCTGGTCCTCGCCAAACATGGCAGTAAACCCGTGGGAAGCATCCAGAGCAACCCCTGATTCCGTGAAATGCGGATAAGGGCAACTTCACCCGTCACTTGCGGGTCCTCACGACTCGTAAGGGAGTAAATTCTCTTGTGAGATCCTTACGACTTTCAAGAGAAAACGCACTTGGGAATCCTCACGATTCTTAAGGAGAAATTACACCTACGGGACCCTCTCGGCCGGTAGGGAGAAAATTCTTTATGAGACCCTCACGGCTCATAAAGTTGAAAAGTCTTAGGTGGCAGATCCTAACCCTGTTTTCTAAGCCATCGCCACTCTATAAAGAGCCTAAGACTGACAGCCATACGCTATCTACAGACCACACTTGCTAAAATCACATGGCAAACAACACAACAAAGAGAAAAAAGCGACACAAAGAACATCCGATTTGCATTTTGATTAAGCGTTCGAGACATACCCATTCATGCATGTGCAAAAGATTTAGTACATGAAATAAGACAAGCTGAAATGAGAAATTTGCCATTCATACTTCAAAAAAAAAGGGGCTCTTACAATTATGAAAGCAATGAACGAAGACATCATCAAGATGATTACAATGGCAAAACCTCAGATCCAGGGCATGGATTGAGGAATTCGAAAGTAAGGCCGTCTAGAGTCTTTCTGGCCTTTCTGACTATTCTCATGCGCATCCTCTCGCGCTCACGTGTGTCAAGATCTTCGGCAATGCCCCCCACCCTCCGATAAGAAAAGATTATCGTCGTCTGTTGAAAAATTTGATGCAAAATATCGATGAGGCTATCTCGCCATTTCTTCGAGATCAGCCCCGACAGGTACACTGAATGCACCTTGTCTTCAGCATCATCCAGCACATTAAGCGGCATGGCCTCGTGAAACCCCGGAAGTGCTCTCCAAATTGCTCCCAGTACGACCTTCAAGAGAGCAGAACGGCGAGGAAGCAACCAACCAACGCGTGCATACAGACAACCCATAATCTCCGCACACTGGGCATCTGTAAACTCTTGGTCTTGGTGACGGCCCTGTACACGGATATCCTCATAAGTGATGAACTCGTTCAGACTGTATAAATGAACAGCCATAGTGCCTAAAAGAAACAGCAATTAGAAGATTAGCAATGAGGAAAAACAGACACAGGGAGTTCAACTCCTCGAGAGCAATGCTCTGCACACAGGAGTGACACATGTCAAAATCAATTATGAGGGGAATTTAAAGAAATTCTCCGAGAACGCTGAGAGCCTTGCCCTGAGAAGATGATATAATCCATCAAAAAATAAAATTCCATTGTTGATCTTCATGATCCATGAAAAACTCTTAAGAGTTCTTCTATATGATTTGAAAGGGACAAAGCCCCATTAATGAATTAAGAAATTATAAATAAAATCCTTTTAGAGAGTAAAGCTCTATTAATGGAACCCTAAAAGGGTTCTCTTTATATCAAAGATCTATAAAGAGCAAAGCTCTGTTAATGGGTAAAACCCTGGTTTATTAAAAGTTTTAAACTATACCTAAGTTTTAACAGAGTTTTACTCTTGAAAAGTTCTTAAAGCTAGCAATGCTCTGAATAAGAGATAATTCTCAAGGAGGAGATGAAAATCATCTAAGGGACCAAAGGTCCTATTTATAGGCATTGAGAGCCGTTTCAACTTCCAAAAGTTGATCCAGTGACTGAGATGTTGCCACCGCTGCGCTCACGTTTGGGCCACGTAAACACAACGCGGGGGGCATTTGTTTCCCCCAATCAGAGCAAACCTCTGTTTTAAAAATGAAGCGACGCTTCTGCTTCTCCCAATCAGAGCAAAGCTCTGTTCAAATTTCAAGATTTGGAATGAAGCGACGCTTCCTTTCCCCCAATCAGAGCAAAGCTCTGTTTTGAATTTCAAAATTCAAAAATTGAAGCAACGCTTCAAATCCCTTGTGCTGCGCGCTGCATGCCACGTGTCAAAAGCAGACACGTCAGCGCCAGGAGCGCTGCGCCCTAGGCAGCGCACCCCTAATCAGAGCAAAGCTCTGTTTCAAAATTCAAATTTTAAAATTGAAGCAACGCTTCAGATTCCTTGCGCTCTGCGCTGCGCGCCACGTGTCGAACACAGACGCGCTAGCGCAATTGCGATGCGCGCCACGTGTCGAACACAGGTGCGCTAGCGCGGTTGCGCTGCGCTCTACGCTGCGCGCCACGTGTCGAACACAGACGCGCTAGCGCAATTGCGCTGCGCGCCACGTGTCAAATACAGGTGCGCTAGCGCCAGTTGCGCCAGCACTAGAATTTAAATAATAAATTATCAATTAATCAGAATTAAAATTCTGTTCTAGAAAGATCTTTCCAATCGTATTAAAATAAGAAGATTATCTTCTGTAAAACAGAAGCCCTATGATCAAAGATCCAACGGTGCGAAATATCCCCAAATCAATCAGAGAAACATCTCTGCAACTAACTTAACAAATCAATTGGCCCTATATAAAGGACCCTAGACTTCAAGTCATATATACAGAAAATAAAGAAAAAAACTCTCTACAAACTTTGAGAAAACTCAAAGATAAAGAAAGGCAAGACTTTGAAGAAAGAAGATCATTCTCTTCATCTTTAAAGGTAAAGAATTGTGTTCTTGAACAGAGGAGATGAAAACATCTCATAAAAAGAAGAATCCTCTTATAAAAAGATCAAAGATCTAAGAACAAGATCAAGATCTTCAATAAAAAAGAGAAAGATCAAAAAGATCTAATTATAAAGGATTAAAAGAAGTAATTTACTTCATTGACAGATCTTTTGATCAATAAAGGCATAGCATTATGATGAGAACAAGAACTTTGGTTCTTGGATCTTGAGGCAAGGCCTCCTTTGAAGAACAAAAAACTTGTTCTTTGATCTTAATTTGATCAAAAATGCGCTCTGCGCTATTGCCCAGTGCCTTGCACTCTTGAATTGCGCCTTTGCGCTTATTGGACTGGCGCACAGTGCCAAAACGCGCCACGTGTCAACCACAGAACCGTTTGCGCTTTGCGCTTCTAAAAAATAGCGCACTGCGCTCTTGGACCGGCGCACTGCGCCAGAGCGCGCTACGTGTCACTGGCATACCCATAAATTGGCGCAGCGCACTTATAAAGTGCAGTGCGCTAACAGACTTGCGCCTAGCACTGAGCGTGACACGTGTCACCTTCGCATGCGCAATGCGCTCTTTGATTAGCGCAAAGCGCCTGACAAGCCACGTGGCGCACTATCAGACCACTATTTTGCCCCTGATAAATGCTATGCATTTAATTACATCCAATGTCAGAGCCCAATGCTATGCATTATTAAAAGGGCAGAGCCCAAACAAAGGCCCAACAGGCATAACATGAAGAAAATGTCAAACATTTTTAACTGGACTTAGCCCAATTCTGGCTATAAGTCCTCAATTTAAATTGAACCGAGCACAACTGCTCTTCCAATCAATTTACATCCGGTTCGAGGGTACATCTCTTCACTCCTCTGATATCTGTCTTTGTAATCCTTCAACGTCGTCAGAGAGGTGACGGGTCCCGGCAACCATACATTGCTACGGACTGTGGGGTCCTTAAACTCATGGACTATAACGTCCTTAACCTTGACTGTGATGTCTTAAAACTAATAACGGACTGTGGGGTCCTTAAGCTCATGGACTATGATGTCCTTAACCTCGACCGTGATGTCTTAAAACTAACGTCGGACTGTGGAGTCCTTAAACTCACGGACTATGATGTCCTTAATCTCGACCGAGATGTCTTAAAACTAACATCGGACTGTGAGGTCCTTAAACTCACGGACTCTGATGTCCTTAACCTTGACCGCAATGTCTTAAAACTAACATTGGACCGTAATGTCCTTAAACTAATTATCGACCGCAATGTCATTAAACTAAACAATAGAGCTCAATTGCTCTCTTTTCGGATCTAAACGATCCCGTTAAGTTGATCTTAGTCTAGAATTAGACTAACGTGTCCTTAACAAACGTTTAAGTTGATATTAGCCTCAAATAAGGCTAACGTATCCTTAAACACAACCCCCCCAACCCAAATCTAAGAAAGATACGGATTTGGACTAGTCCACGTTCTACGGACGACAGCATAACTTAGTCTCCGTATACAATCCACAGGCTACCGAACACAAAACAAACACCCACGACACGAAGTAACCATATAGAGAAGGAGAAAGTTGTTACCGTGATGCGGTAGCGTAATTAACTGCAGGGGCTTGTGCCTGCAGGGAAGAGCGTCCCCACAATTAAAAACCCCTCGAATGAGGGGGAATCTGACGAAGTCTGCTACATCGGCAGCATCCGTTTAAACCTTCGATACACGGTGCCATAAATAAACTTGGCATTTTCGGAGAGGTGGACGGATAGCACCAATTAGCATCTGTCCCGAATTTCAGGCAAGACGGACCCTGCGAGGTCACGTCTCCGTAGTTCGGAGGGGAACAGCAATGATCTGCCTTTTCTGGAACCACTCCAGAAGAAGACCCACCGACCGCTCCCGCCTGCTCTGCGAGATCAGGCCGAGGTGGTAGAGCATATGCACCTTGTTGAGCGCCATGTCCCTCGGCTACGGAGATAGGGCGTTGTAAAGACCCGGGGACATCCTCCAGATCGCGTACATGAGCACTTAGAGGAGGGCGGATAGTCGGGAAAGCAGGAGCCCAAAGTGACCCTCCACGCGGTCTATCATCGCCTCATATGTGTACTCGGAGTGATCAAGGCAGTAGAGGTACAAATCGTCGTAAGAGATGATCTCCCCGATGAGGAATATATGCCTAGACATCTTCAAGGGAATGCAGGATGGAGAAAAAGCCAACATACCTTCGCTATTTATAGCTTCAACGGCCGAAACTTACTCACGCAGCGACGCAAATCACGGGATATCTCAATTTCCCGATAAAGAACAGCTACGTGTCAGCCATGCCAGTTGCCGCCCGCCAATGCAGCCCACGGAAGGTTGAACGACACCCTCACACCCACCAATGCGGCCCACGGAAGTTGGAACGACGCCCCCCACGAGAGCCCAAAGGATCTAAAGCCCTCCTCTCGAGGCCATGGGGCAATTTCCTACCCGGTCCATCCCTAGCGGATAGCTTCCTACCCAACAACGCTAATGATCTAAAGCCATCATCACAAGGCCAACGAGTAGTTTTCTGCCTGTCCATCCCTAGCGGGTAGATTCCTACCCAACAACGCTTAGGATCTAAAAGCCCTCATAGCGAGGCCACCGAGCAGCTTCCTGCCCAGTCCATCACTAGCGGGTAGCTTCCTACCCAACAACGCTAAGGATCTAAAGCCCTCATCGTGAGGCTACCGAGCAGCTTCCTGTCCGGCCCATCCTTAGCGGGTAGCTTCCTACCCAACAACGCTAAGGATCTAAATCCCTCATCGTCAGGCCGCTGAGCAATTTCCTGCTGGCCCATCTGCAGCAGGTAGATTCCTACCCAACAAACGCTGTGAATCTAAAAGCCCTCATAGAAAGGCCACCAAGCAGCTTCCTACCCGGTCCATCCCCGGCGAGTAGCTTCCTACCCATCAACGCTAAGGATCTAAATCCCTCACCAAGAAGCCATCGAACATACTTCTGTTCGGCTCATCCATGTGGGGTAGGTTCCTGCCCTAAGAAAAGATGGATCCAACGCCCTCGTCAAAGAAGAATCAGTCAACGCCGACCAATTCTAACTTAGCTATTTTTCGATTCATGCTAAATGAACGATCGCCACCTCGACTCTGGGGAATGGGAGGGTACTAACCTTCCTACACCTGGCCGTTACTCGACTTACACTCGACGCGCGATCGTCACATAAAAATCCAGACACCAACCCATGACCTAACTCTCGCGGGATGAGACTATTGACGAGCTAAATATACTTGCAGAATGATGATACAAGCAAAAGTATACGAGCTAAACCTTTGGACAATGAAGAAAAAGGTGCACTTTATTTATAATCCGAAAATAAATACAAGGTACTCTGGGCTCCTCAGCCTTACAAAAACGCCCGAAGGCTTACAAAATTTTGAAAAAAGAAAAAATCCCTAAGGCAGGAAAGCTCGGGCCGTAGGCTCGGGGAGGATCTCGCCCTGCTCGACGCCAGCGTCGGGGACCAAAACGGCGACCTCTTGGTCGGCACTTCTACAGGAAGCCTCCCCGGCAACTTTCACCTACGGCGCATCCTCAGAGAGAGGGTACTGGACCCGGAGCTCGCTGTCAGCGAACTCCAGCATCAACGCCTTGACGGCGTTAAGAGCCTGGTGCCAAACGATGGCCGAGGCTTCGACAAAGTCGGCGTAGAACTGGTCCAACGCTTTATACCTCTCCAAGGACTTCACCGCTCGGACCTCGGCAAGCTTCACGGCCTCGAGCGCCACCCGGGCTTCTTTCTTGCTGAAGTCCCTCAACTTCTTCATTGCGTTATAGAGGTTACCAACCTCCTCCAACTTGGCCTGGATAGCCCGGTTGGATTCACTCAAAAGTTGGTGAGACTTCTTGTACTTAGAATTAATAAGCTCCTCGGCAACCACTCGAGCTTCGAGAGCGGCTATCTTCTCCTCCGCCTGCTACAGACGAAGGCGCTGATTCTCCTCTCGTGAGACACGATTTGCCCGCCTTCCTCATGGCCTGGGCTATCTCCTCGGATTCCATATTGACAATGAGGACGCAGAGGTGGAGGACCTGAGAAAAGCAGCAAAAGGAGCTAGAAATTTTCAAACTAAAAAAATACTTTAGAAGATCCTTAAAGGAAAAACGGATATCGACCTGAACTGCCTCCTGAGCGATGGTGGCCATTTGGGCCTTCACGGTCTCGCGGGGAATCTTTCCCCTGGCTTCTTGTTCCATGTCGAAGAGCAAGCTATCGGCGACGGAAAGCCTCGAGGGCACCTCGAAGCAGATGTCCCCCTCCTGCACTGGGATCCCGGTAGAAGGTGCCCGAGAAACCGTCATTTTGTGCCTTTTTAGGAGGACGTCGGTGGGATCGACCTCCTCCTCTTCCTCTCTCGCCCGGGACGCCGGATCCCTCGCATGCTCCCCCCCTACGGTGCTCTTCGGGGATTCGGGGTGACGCAACTGAAGGGTTGCTTGGCGGGGTAGGCCTCGGGGCCAAGCTCGGACCAGGTCGAGACAAGATTCCGCCCCCGTTCTTCTTTTGGTCCTTCCCGTCCATGGCAGCTAAGAACTTGGATCAGTATATTTGCTCTGCAAAAAAGAGAATACACAAAGAGAGTTAATGATGCTGAAAAGGGCAAAGAAAATTCATCAAAGTCTAAATAGATCGTCCGCGGCCCTAACTTACCTAAAAAGCGCGCGGGGCTGAGCCCAACCCAACTCAGAGCCTGCTCAGAAAGCAGGACGTCGGCCCACTGGATCGGCTCCCACAAAGACACCACCTTTGCCTTGGGTGAGGATGACGGTTTCGCTCTCGGGCAGTCAATCATGTGCCACTATGTAGGTACAGGTAAATCCTCACTCTCGGATGGCCCGACGAATATGAACTTCTCCTTCCATTAATGGATGGAAGAAGGGACGACTATCATACCTGACCCTGCCACCCCGTGTAACAACCCTAAACTTTCTGTACAAATTTTTTTCAAAAATACAGAAAGGAACACCTAAGCCGGAGCACAAGTTATAAATTGGATTTGCTTTTGAACAACAAAAAAGCACTTGTAGCTCATTGGTAAAGCTTTGCACTGCTGTGACATAGCCCCTGTGTTCGAATCCTCAGCCACATATATTTTTAATTGTATTTTCTTTTAAACTTTTAGAAGCCCAATAGTTCACACTTGTACTACACGTAAAACGAAAAGTCACAAAAAAATCAAACATGTGCACTGAGGAATATGATACGACATGGACACGTAGCAAAATCCCTAGCATCCAACTCACCTCTTTGGCCGGCGAGGACGGGCTTGGGGCCGGCGCCGCCACCCCCCTCCCCCCTCGTACCTAATTCCTTCAAATTTTAACCCCACACCCTTTGGACTCCCCCCTTAACCCCTGTATTGTTTGTTTTTATTAAAAATAAACAGAGAATTAAAAAATGGCATTAAACCAAAGTTTAATGCACATTTTAATTCTCAAATTCATTATCATAAACCCTAATTTTCCTTATAAATACCACACTCCATTTCACCCCTCCTCATTCATAATTCCATTATAAAAACTCTCTAAAATTTCCAAGTCCCAAGTTATACAAGTGAAGTTAGCAAGAGACAAGATTCCGACAAAGTTTTGGGAAGAATCCGGCGACGAAATAACGCCCCGGCGGTTCCAATAGCTTTCTCTCTCTCTCTCCTCTTGTTTTACAATCAGTAATTCCCCTCACCCCTCCTCCTTTGCTATTCTAAAACTTCTCCTTTTCAAAACTCGTCGGAAACGGAGTTATTCCGGCTTCCGATTCTCTTTTCTTTAAAAATCTAATTTTTTTCTTAATAACAAACCTACAAATTTTTAATAGATATTTAGTAATCATTAACAAACACATTAGAATAAGTTTTATCTCAAAAGAATCTATTATGTAACTTTTATCCCATTTTTACGGTTAAATACCATAGACTTTACTTTCGACACAATTCAACATATTCCCTTGTATTACCTTTAGAAAACTCATGAGGTAATGACCTAGCTCATCACAATACACATTTTTAACATAGCACGATAACTCTTGGGGACATTAGTTTATGGGATAATACGAGTTTACAATTAAATACCTTAAATGTTCAAAAACCGTTTTCTTTAAAAATGTATTACTTAATTCCTTACAAATACGCATCTACAACCTATTTTGGGGAACTCCGATCAGGATAGTGCGGGTTATCGCACATCCTCTGGCCTAGTAGAGCGAGATGCAAACCTCCGCAAGGAGCATTCGATCTCGATGGAATTTTTAATGCAATTTTTAAGAAGAATATGATTTCTATTTAATAAATAAATTCTATTTTTATAAATATTATATATATAAATATTATTAAATATCTACTTTAAATATATTATATATATTCCATGTTTTCCAAATCAAAGGAATCACAAATTTCATGAAACTACATTTACAATTCAATACCATTCCAAGTTTACACTAAAATACCATATACAATGAAAACTAGGTTATATTCACTAGAATATTTCACTTTATAAAAATTACAATTATAAAAACGCTAAAGACGATAATTAAATACTTGAGGTGTATTTTGAAAAGTTATCAAAACTATTTTTCATAAAATCCTATCAAGTTATACAAATTTACAATAAGGACCCTAATAAATATAGGTTTAAGCGGGACCAGTTCTCTTGAATCTCAGGGAGCCGGAGAATATGGGTGCTTGCCTATCTAAGGTAAACAACCTAACAACGGTGTTATCAATACGGTAATTGTCTTGGAGAAGGACACAAATCCTACCGTTCATGTGCAACAGTTACCGATAACTCCAAAACAATCAGGACTTCAATTCTGTTTAAAAGTCTGACTCAGTTCGAGTCATGGTCAAATCTGAAATCAATCTGATTTGAATTCATTTCAAGTATAACTGCAAAACAATATGAATCCACGAATACCAGAATACAATCCATATCAACTTAAACATGACTAAACCGAACCATGGATAAACTCTGATTACATGACTATTCATTTATATCCATTCCATTTACCGATATCATGGTTTCGGAAAATCTTCCATTTACTATAAGATAATACAATACAATCAGTACAATCAATACAATAAACACTACGGGGTTTATAAAGGGGTAGACTGGTACGGAATATGTTAAAGGTGGCACAAGGTGGTCACTAAAAGACGTAATTACATCCATATCGTTGTTTCGTAGTATATCGACGAAGCCTTGTACTACGGGTTACCAAAGTCCACGGTGTAAGTTGTACTTCTCTCGTATACACTGGTATATTCTGTACCAAGATACAACAACTACGTTAGTATAACAAATATAACATTATCTACTTCACATGTTCTATTCTCTGTTTATTCTTCTCTTTCTTTCTTTGGGACTTACCGAGCGATTGTTCGCTGACGACATTCTTATTTCTCTTTTTCTTTGGAATGTTGTCAGGAGAACCCGACTCTGAGGAGCTCGAGACGAGTCAGGAGCACTTGGAGCAGTTCACAGAAGACCCTGAGTATTAGACTTTACTTGTACATACTTTTTATTCCAGTCATGTCATTGTGCATTGCATTTCAGACGATAGTGAATTAGGGTAAAAATGTTAACCCTAGAATGGCCCCCTCCTATTTATACACTCCAAAAAAAGTATCTAACGGCCCTGATTGATTCCCGCCAAAACGAAACGTCGCACCCAGCGACCGACGGGGCTCCACGTGGCGATCGGCCATTGGGGACGTCTTTCCGATTGCAGGAGTAAGAGACAACCTGTCACTTCCGCCAACCGACGTCTGACACGTGGCCCGTATTCCAACTGGAGATCGACTGAAACGGCGCCCCCACTTTAAAGCGTGATCATTTCATTTGATCCACTGACGCCATCAAGGATACACGCGAAAATTCAGACGCACGACGAGGCGATACGTGGGCCTAAAGATCGAAATGACGCAACCACCAAACTCCGTGCCGTTTCCGGGCGATCCGCATTATGATTCTTGGCGCCAAATTGAACAGAAGAAAAACCGAGTAGACCACTCTCGACCCGACCCTTAGATAGGTCGAAACAAGAGTGGGGGCTAATGATGATGCTCACAAGTGGTATCTCCTCAGGATCGCGACACGTGGCGGATGACGTGCCCCGAAGCCTATGGAGGTAGAATAAATGAGGTGCATTATAGGGGTTCCTCGGGAATTCGTCTCGAGGAATGTATCCGGCCTTCCAGAAGATCTTCCTGAATACATTCCACCTTCATCTAGGAAACTACCAACGGCTTGTCTCCAGCCTCCCGGCTTGTCTCCAGCCTCCCGGCTCGTCTCCGAGCCTCTGACACGCCGAGCTTCCTCGGCCTCCCGGCTCGTCTACGAGCCTCTGACACGCCGAGCTTCCTCAGCCTCCCGGCTCGTCTCCGAGCCCTGACGTGCCGAGCTTCCTCGACCTCCCGATCAACCAAGAGCACGGATCACATGCGTCCCGCAACGGCTCCACGTATATCGCCAAGGCGAGATATCCGCATCCCCGCGATCCGTGTCCCATGCTAGCGCATCCCTCCATTAATGGGCGCATCCCATTATTAATGGGCGCATCCCGCCATTAAAGGCGAGGATAACGCGAGGGCGTAACTAACGGCGATAATCTCGCGCCCGCTCGCTCCAAGCGACCTCTATATAAACCCCTCTCTCAGACGACTCGGGTATGAAAATTTTATCTCAATACGCCGCTGCTTTGCTCCTATTCCTTAGCTCTAACTTGATCGTCGGAGGGTCCTAAGGTGGTCACCGACCCCAGGACTTCTTTACAGGTAGCTTGGCGTCCAACACCAACCCATTGAGATCCACACTCAACAACTCCAAAATCAAATCCCAACCGTCCAAGACCATCATCGCAGGATCAACGAAGGACAACATATGAAGGAAATCCGAAGCTCCATCATTTAGTTAAAGAAAAGAAAAGAAAAGAAGATGCTTAATGTATCCTTTCTTAGGCAAATTGTATAACTGCTAAATGCAAGTGTAAAAGTCAAACAAAACTACCACATCTTTTCGTCTTTGTGACTTAATTTAAAGCGTAGAATTTTAGAGAAGGACATGAAATGTAAAAACACTAAATGTGCCTAAAAAGTTATCGAATATATTATATATTAATTAGAAATTGACAAAATTGAAAAGGTGTCCAATATATTTATTAGAACTTGACATAAAATTCATGTGGAATTAATCCTCATTTGATATTTTTGATTGTATCATGGTTATCCACCATTAAGAGTTTGATGCATAGACGACGGATCATGTAGAGTTCACATTTGATAAATTTTAGTTAGAAGCGGATGATACATTGTACGTTCATTGTATAATCATGACAATTTGGTCAGAAAAAATATTCTAAAATATATGATATGATTTTTCGTTCAATTTTAGTCATCTGTGTGTAATAAATCATGGCCAATGGATATCTCAGTGCTATATAAAAATGTTAAATGGGACCTAATCCTAAAAGTTTGATAAGCTCATAGCGAAAGAGCAGACTTCAAAACTTGAGTTAATTTTTTTTTTCCAGATCTCAGCGTATGCAATTCTACAACGTGAACGGAATAAAAAATCAAACATTGTCAAAAACGACATCAATTAAAAGAAAGTAGCGGAATAAGTTATTACAAGAAGATGCACATGGGGACGGTAGAATTTGAGAAGGCAGGCACCTAAAAAAAGCCTTAGCATTTATACATTGTTTCCTGTATGTCACACTGTTCAATGCATTGAGAGAAGTGACCAACTAATTAACCACACAATCAACTATCGCGCAGTGGGATCCTCTTTAACAAAATGAATATATACTGGCCTCTTGGGTACTGGAGAAGCCCCCGAATCCTCGAAAATACAGGAAACAATTGGTAATGATATAAAAGATTGGATTTTATCAGCGAAGGCTTTGAAATGTCAAATCTGTAATTTCTGATCGAACAGTCACAGAGAGCAAAGCAGCAAACAACCACAAGCTTTTGCCCAACATTTCCACATGATTATAAAGCTGACACCCCAAAAAATTTACATGGGTCCGTCTATATTTACGAGCGAGAGAATGTTGAGGATGCAGGAAAACAGGGTTGAGATCGAGGCCAAGGTTAAGCCAAGCCCAAGTCCATCACACTACGAAAAGCAAACCGCCGCTCAGTTGGGTTTCCTCTCCAATGTGTGAGCTCGCAAGTTCGATCCATAAAGAGGCTTTATTTCAAAAAAAAAAAAAAGATCGTCGCTTACGCAGGGAACTACTGAGAGCATCCGCCCGCTCCTCACGTCAGAGTGGGCAGAGAATCCCTGCAACAGTCTCAGCAACCCTCGATGTAAGGATATATATAGAGGTAAACCCCTAAAGGGGTATGCTTGTTTCACCGCCTCAAAACCCTAAATCTCAACAATACGATCCGTTCATTGACTTGAGCATCGGAGGGACGAACCTGGAAACTACTATGACCTGATTTTTTTACAGGTTCTAGAAGTACATTGTTGCACTGCCTCGTTGCTCTCACCTCAGCTGAATTTTTCAGGTATTGGCCATTTTTTTATCACAATAGTTTGGTGCTTTCATTGAGAGCAACGATGTAGTGTGCTAGGTTTTTGCGTGTGCTATGCAGGAGAATGTATTCTAATTCGGTTATAAATAATCATGTTACATATTCCTATTATAATTGTATTATAACCTTCAAGTCAAATCGTAGCATATCACGTACTGCCTTTTAAACTTAAAATTTAATCACAACATTGTGTAGAGTATATTAGAAATCATAATTTTTGAAGACTCAATTCATCTAATTATTAAGAAGTTTTCTTAAACAGTAATCTTCTTTGTTTAATTTTAATATATAATTTAATAGAATATAAATTAATAAAGCAATCCCATATTTTGCCAATCCTTTTTATTTTTATGTTTTTCAAATTGTTGTAAATATTTTAGTTTTTATTCCAGAATTTTCAAATCTTAAAAATCTTTTAAAATTTTCTTATTAGAATTTATTAATTAATATTTTTTAAATCCATTTCTTTTTCATTTTAATATTTTAATTTTTAAATATTTAAAGATTATTTAACTTTTTCTCTATTTTCAGCAAAAAAATTTCATATCTTATAAATATAAATAATTTTTTTTATTTCCCAAATCTTTTAACTTAAAAATATATTTGATTGTATGTAATCAGTTTATATTTTTATTTTTCGGCATATTAAAAATTTATTTATTTTCAAATATTTTTATTTTTTATTTATAATTATTTTTCAATAAGTCTCAATTCAGTTTTTATATGAAATATTTGAATATTTGTCTACATTCAATTTAATAATTTTAATTGAGATAGAATTTTATTAGTTATAATAATGGGATAGGGATTGCAATTTTAAATGGTGATTTTAGTTAAGATAATAATAGATTTTTAACCAGGGATTTTAAGGAGATAGCAAACTAGGATTTTAGTTGAATAGAGATGTTTTAGTTCGGATAGTGATGGAGGCTGGGATCTCTTTCAGATGTTGCCCTCTGTCAATCCTTTGATAGCAGTCTTTGACGGCTGAGATTTGATTGGGAGTTGCTGAGTGTGGATCTCAATGGATTAATGTTGGATGTCGAGCTACCTGCAATGAAGTCCCGGGGTGGGTGACCACCGTAGGACCCTCCAACAATCAAGTTAGAGCCGAGAAATAAGTGCAGAGTAGCGGCGTATTGGAAATAAATTCGAGATACCTGAGTCGTCTGAGAGATGGGTTTATATAGAGGTCGCGTAGAGCGAGCAGGTGCGAGATCACCGCCGTCAGTTACGCCCCAGCGTTATCCTTGTCTTGAATGGCGGGATGCCCTCATTAATAGGGGGATATGCCCATTATTGGGGGGATGCGCTAGCGCGGGACGCGGATCGTAGGGAGGCGAATATCTCGTCCTGGCGATATGCGCGGAGCTGTTGCGGGGCGCATGGGATCCACGCTCTTGGTTGATCGGGGAAGGCCGAGGAAGCTCGGCATTCCAGGAGCTCGGAGACGAGCTGGAAGGCCGAGGAGGCCCGGCACGTCAGGAACTCGGAGAAAAGCTAGGAGGCCGAGGAGGCCCGGCACGTTAGGAGCTCTGAGACGAGCTGGGAGGTCGAGGAAGCTCGGCACGTCAGACGGCTCGCAGATGAGCAAAGAGACTGAGAAAGCTTGGAGATGAGCTGCTGGTACTTTCCTAGGTGAAGGTGGTATGTATTCAGGGAGGTCTCTCGAAAGGTCGGATACGTTCTTCGAGAAGGAGATCCCGAGGAATTCTCATAATGCAACCCATCTATTCCACCTCCGTAGCCTTCGGGACACATCATCTGCCACGTGTCATAATCTGAGGAGACACCACTTGTAAGCATCATCATTAGCCCCCCACTCTCGTTCCGACCTATTCATTGGTCGGGTCGAGAGTGGCCTGCTCGGTTTTCTTTCATTCATTTTAGCGCCAAGGAATTATATGATGGATCACCCGGAAACGGCATGGCGTTTGGTGGTTACATCGTTTCGATCTTTGGGCCTACGTGTCGCCTCGCCTTTTGTCTGAATCTTCGCGCATATCCCCGATAGCGTCAGCGGATCAATGAAATGATCGCGCTTTAAAAAGGGGGCGCCGTTCCAGTCGATCGCCGGTTGGGATACGTGCCACGTGTCGGACGTCGGTTGGCGGAAGTGACAAGCTGTCTCTGACTCCTGCAGTCGAAAAGACGTCCCCAATGGCCGATCACCACATGGAGCCCCGCCGGTTGCTTGGAGCGACGTTTCGTTTTGGCAAGAATCAATCAAAGTCGTAAGATGTTCCCCTTTGGGGTGTATAAATAGTAGGGGACCATCCTAGGGTTAATATTTTGCTCAAATTCTCTTTCATTGCTGAAGATTTCCCGGCACTCCTTCTTTTAGATCGGATCCTTTGTTGATTTTACCTCGGTGAGTCCCTTCCTTTGAATCAGATTTGATGTCTTCATCTGAGGGGTCCGTAGAGGTAGTAAGGGTAGAGTCGGGCGATGAGGTTCCCGTTGTTGGGGCCGAGTCCAGTGGGTCTTCCTCCTCTTTGGCTTCAGATAACCGAGAGGGTTCTTCTTCTTCGTCCTCCATGTCAGGTTCGCCCCCAAGAGTCAGGGCCCCACCCCGTCGCTCACCGTCGGGCGGCGACTAGTGCCCTTAAGGTGTGCATCGGGAACACCTGCGATATGCCTTCTGTTTTGAAGAGTCTGGACGAGCTTTCCGAAATTCGGGCTCGATTTCACATCCCCTCTAACTATTCCCTTTGTTTAGCTGGAGAGAACGAGCGGGCAGACCAGGTGCAGGGCAAGGAGATTTCCCTGTATTTGGAAGCGTTCCGAGCAGGAATGCACCTGCCCTTCCCAACTGAAGTCTGCGGGGTACTTCGGTGCTTTCATCTCGCCCCGGGCCAGCTAACTCCGAACTCGTAGAGAATTCTCCTTGGGTTTCTGGTTCGGTTAAAGCTTGAAAATATCCCCTTCATCTTGACTCTCCTTGTCTCTTTCCTGTGTTATAAGAATCACCCCGGCACCAGTAAGGATGAGCCGAGTTGGATGAATTTCTCGTTCAAAAAACGCAAGGGCGGAGTGGACGGGTCGGGGGTAGTAGCCGTCCCTTCTTCCATCCATAAATGGAAGGAGGAGTTTATATTCGTCGGGTCGCCTGAAGGCGAGGATTGGCACGTGCCTACACAGTAGCACGGGGCCGACTGCCAGAGGGCAAAGCAGTCGACTTCCCCCGAAGCAAGGGTGGTGTCCCAGTGGGAGCCGATCCAATAGGCGGATGTCCTGCTATCCGAGCAGGCACTGAGCTGGGTTAGGCTCAGTCCAACGCGTTTCTTGGGTAAGTTAGGGCTTTCGTCGATCTACTTAGACTTTACCAAGTTTCCTTTGATCTTTTGGCGTTGCTAACCCCCTTTGTTTGTTGTGTTCCTTTCTTTGCAGAGCCCATGGACCGAGCAAAAATCCTAGCCGCCTTGGCCGCCAAGACCCAGGGAAAGAAGGCCGGGGGCGCAAGCCCGTCCCGACCCGGTCCGAGTTCGGCCCCGAGGTCAACTCCACCATCTAAGCTTCCGCCACTCCCCGAGCCCCAGAAGAATGTCGTGGGGGTCACAAGCATGCGCAGGACCCGGCGCCCTGGGCGAAAGAGGAGGAGGAGGATGCTGAGCCCGCCGAAGCCCCCTCAAGAGACATAAAAGGACGGTATCTCTGGCGCCATCTACCGGGATCCCAGTGCAGGAGGGCGACTTCTGCATTGAGGTGCCCTCAGGGCTCTCCATCGCCGACAGCTTGTTTTCCGACATGGAGCAGGCTGCCGGGGTTAAAATACCCCGGAGGACCATGAAGGTCCAGGTGTCCGCCATAGCTCAAGAGGCGGTTCAGGTCGCTTCTTGACTTTTTTCAGAAATTATTTTAAGTCTTGTTTCCTCGGTTTGAGCTTTCTAACCCATGTGTTGCTTTCTTCAGGTCCTCCACCGTTGCGCGCTCCTCGTCGCCATGGAGTCCGAGGAGGTAGCCCCAGCCATGAAAAAGGCGGGCGAGTCCTCCAAGCTAGAAGAGGAACTCCGCCTCTAACTGCGGCAAGCGGAGGAGAAGGCATCCCTCCTCGACACTAGTCTGATCGCCGAGGGGCTGACGAACTCCAAGCTGAAGGAATCTCATCGGCTTCTGGACGAGTCCAACCGGGCTATTCAGGCCAAGTTGGAGGAGGTGAACGGGTTCTACCACTCGGTGAAGAAGTCGAGGGATGCCCTCAAGAGGGATGTCCGGGTGACTCTGGACGTAGTGAAGCTCGCCGAGTGCCGGGCGGAGAAGGCCATGGAGGCGTAGAGGGCGTCGGATAAATTCTACGCCGATCTCGCCGAATCCGCGACCGTCGTTTGGTACAGCGCACTCGACGCCATCAATGGGTTTGTGCCGGGGGTCGATATCATCGAGCTCCGCGCTAAATATCCTATGGCCGAGGAGGAGCCGCAGGAGGAAGTTGTCGGGGCGGCCGTTGGGAGTGAGGCTGCCGGTGGAAGCGCCGACCCAGAGGTCGCGGTTTTGGTCCCCGACGCCGACATCGAGCAGGGCAAGATCCTCCCCGAGCCAACGGCCTGAGCTTTCCTTCCTTGGGGATTTTTTTCTTTTTCAAAATTTTTGTAAGCCTTCGGGCATTTTTGTGAGGCTGAGGAGCCCAGAATACATTGTATTTATTTTTGGTTATGAATAAAATACTCCTTTTTTCTTTGCCCAAATGTCAGCTCGCTGTGAAAGTACTTTAGCTCGTATACTTTTCGTCTCGCGGGTGTTAGATCGGTGCTCGCGCATCAAGTGTGAGTCGAATAATAAACAAGTGTGGGAAGGTCGCTACCCTCCCTTTCTCCGGAGTCGAGTTGGCGATCGCTCGTTGAGTCGAATGATAGCCAAGTGTAAGAAGGTCAGTATCCTCTCTTTCCCTCGAGTTGAGGTGGCGATCGCGTATCGTGTCTGAACCGATTGATAGGCCGAGCTAGAATCTGCTCGGCGGCCTCATGAGGAGGGTTTTTAGATCTGCTTCATTGACGGGCAGGAAGCTACCCACTGCGGATGGACCGAGCAGAGAGCTACTCGGTCGCCTTGCAAGGAGGGCTTTGGATCCACAGCGTTGTTGGGCAGGAAGCTACCCGCTGCAAATGGGCCAGCAGATGATTGCTCGGCGGTCTCATGATGAGGGTTTTTTATCCTTACCATAGTTGGGTAGGAAGCTACCCGCTAGGGACGGACCGAGCAGGAAGCTGCTCGGTGACTTCGAGAGAAGGGCTTCGATCCACAGCGTAGTTGGGCAGGAAGCTACCCGCTGCAGATGGACCGAGCAGAAAGCTACTCGGCCACCTCGTGAGGAAGGCTTCGATCCACAATGTAGTTGGGAAGGAAGCTCTCCGCTGCCGATGGACCGAGCAGGGAGCTGCTCGGTGGCCTCAATAGGAGGGCTTTGATCCGCAGCGTAGTTAGGCAGGAAGCTACCCACTGCGGATGGACCGAGAAGGGAGCTGATAGGCGGTCTCGAGAGGAGAGATTCTTAGCATTATTGGGTAGGAAGTTACCTGCTAGGGATGACCGAGCAGGAAGCTACTCGGTCGTCTCGCGAGGAGGGCTTTGGATCCACAGCGTTGTTGGGCAGGAAACTACCCGCTGTAGATGGGCCAGCAGGAAATTTCTCGGTGGCCTCATGATGAGGGCTTTTGATCCTTAGCGTAGTTGGGTAGGAAACTACCCGCCAGGGATGGACCGAACAGGAAGCAGCTCGGTGTCTTCGAGAGGAGGGCTTCGATCCACAGCGTAGTTGGGCAGGAAGCTACCCGCTGCAGATGGATCGAGCAGGAAGCTGCTCGACCGCCTTATGAGGAGGGCTTCGATCCACAGCGTAATTGGGCAGGAAGCTACCCGCTACAAATGGGCCGGGAAGGAAGCTACCAGCTACAGATGGACCGGGCAGGGAGTTGCTTGGTGGCCTCGAGAGGAGGGCATCGATCCATAGCATAGTTAGGCAGAAAGCTACCCATTGCGGATGGACCGAGCAGGGAGCTGATCGGCGTCCTCGAAAGGAGGGATTTTGATCCATAGCATTGTTGGGTAGAAAGCTACCACTAAGGATGACCGAGCAAGAAGCTACTCGGTCGCCTCGTAGGGAGGGCTTTGGATCCACAGCGTTGTTGGGCAGAAAGATACCCTCTGCAGATGGGCCAGCAGGAAATTGCTCGATGGCCTCGAGAGGAGGGCTTCGATCACACCATAGTTGGGAAGAAAGCTACCCGCTGCAGATGGGCCAGTAGGAGATTGCTCGGCGATCTCGTGATGAGGACTTTTGATCCACAATGTTGTTGGGCAGGAGGCTACCCGCTGGTGGATGACCGAGCAGGAAGCTACTCGGTCACCTCGCGAGGAAGGCTTTGGATCCACAGCGTTTTTGGAAAGGAAGCTACCCGCTGCAGATGGACCGAGCAGGGACCTATTCGGTGGCCTCGAGAGGAGGGCTTCGATCCACAGCGTAGTTGGGCAGAAAGTTACCCACTGCGGATAGACCGAGCAGGGAGCTGGTCGGTGGCCTCGAGAGGAGGGCTTTTGATCCTTAGCGTTGTTGGGCAGGAAGCTACTTGCTTGGGATGACCGAGCAGGAAGCTACTCGGTCGCCTCAAAGGAGAGCTTTGGATCCACATCGTTGTTGGGCAGGAAGCTACCCACTGCAGATGGGCCAGCAGGAAATTTCTCGGCGGTCTCGTGAGGATGGCTTTGGATCCACAGCGTTGTTGGGCAGGAGGCTACCCGCTGGTGGATGACCGAGCTGGAAGCTACTCGGTCACCTCATAAGGATGGCTTTGGATCCACAGCGTTGTTGGGCAGGAGGCTACCCGCTGGTGGATGACCGAGCAGAAAGCTACTCGGTCACCTCGCGAGAAGGGATTTGAATCCACAACGTTGTTGGGCAGGAAGCTACCCGCTGCAGATGGGCCAGCAGGAGCTTTCTCGGCGGCCTCGTAATGAGGGCTTTTGATCCATAACGTTTTTGGGCAGGAGGTTACCCGCTGGTGGATGACCGAGCAGGAAGCTACTCGGTCGCCTCGCAGGAAGGGCTTTGGATCCACAGTGTTGTTGGGCAGGAGGCTACCCGCTGCAGATGGACTGAGCAGGAAGCTACTCGGCCGCCTCGCGAGGAAGGCTTTAGAGACTCCTTTGCGCCTTCGTGAGGCATTGTTCAACCTTTCGCGGCCCGCATAGGCAGGAATGAGGGCATCGTTCAACCTTCCGCGGCCCGCATAGGCGGGAGTGATGGCGTCGTTTGACCTTCCGAGGCCCGCATAGCCACTTGTGAAGACTGGCATGGCCGACACGTGGCAGTTCTATATTGGGAAATTGAGACGTCCCATGATTCGTGTCGCTACACGAGTAAATTTCGGCCGTTGAAAGATTTTGTAGAAGCTATAAATACCGAAGGTGCATCCTTGAGGGGGTGTTGGTTTCCTCTCAATCATGCGTTCCTTCAAAGATGTCTGGGCGTATATTCCTCATCAAGGAGATCATCTCTCATGACGACTTGTACCTTTACTGCCTCGATCACTCCGAGCAGACATACGAGGCGGTGATAGACCGCGTGGAGGGCCACTTTGGTCGTCTACTTCCCCGGCGATCTGCTTTCCTCCAAGCGCTTCTTTATGCAATCTGGAGGATGTCCCCGGGTCTACACAACACCCTGTCTCCACAGCTGAGGGATGAAGTGCTTGACAAGGTGCACACGCTCTACCACCTCGGCCTGATCTCGCAGAGCAGATGGGAGCGATCAATGGGTCTTCTTCTAGAGTGTTTTCAGAAAAGGCTAATCGTTGCATCCGGTCCGGCGGATGGGGTCCCCGGCGCTTCCGTGGCATTTAGGGTCCATGGGTACCGTCAGAAGGAGTGGGTTGAGGTAGCTCGGGCTTGTCTATAGGAGATTTCCTTGGAGTACCATCAACCGTGCTTCCTTGATCCCCGCCCCCTCTATTGTAATTGTTGTAAGGCTGGGGAGCCCATAATACCCTTTAATCAATAAATAAACAATGTTTTTGGCGGTAGTGTGTTGTCTTTTTTTTCTCTTCGTACATTCTATGGACTTAACTATGTTAGTTGTATGTATGCCCTAAAGGCCATTATTGTACATGATTGTATATTATAGTGGATGCTTGGACATATATAGAGAGGACTTTCTTGCTCGACATGATAGTATGTTATCTGGTTACTCTTTATCTTAACATGTATACATGTATTGTCTCTTTGTTATATGTTGATAAAGCCCTTAGGATGTGGACTTGACTACCAGGACTATGATGGAGATCATACTAGTGGTCCCAGGGTAGTCCATAAGTCCATCCTTTAATTGTTCCCAGTCGAGGGTGTATCGAGACCAGGGATCAATATTCCAGAGTAAACTAGCGTATACGCTTCTTGACCCATTTGATGGGCGATGGATGATCCCATATCCATTGGTGTTTGACATCAAAGATGGTATATGGGTGCTCAGTGGAGACTGGGTACACTGAATAGGACTCGTTGAGAACTCCTAGATGGTATTATACCTAACATCAGATAGCAGTTCTCTGGTGACACTGGTACAGGCTAGTCTGTAGACCCGAGATCGTCATAGAGTCTTTTGTGATTCCCACTGTACTTTGATTTCCACCTTACCACATTCAAGAGAGTGTGCAAAACGGTGGTTTTTGGGTACAGTCCCGAGTCACATAGAGGCAATGAGCGATAGGAGGGGTTTCGTCTCTCCCGGTATTGGGGGTTGATGTTGCGCTGTGCTCGATTGGCCATAACAGGAAGTCCCTGGTCAGGGATGATACTAAGA
Organism: Agapanthus africanus; assembly: GCA_030015575.1. Classification (NCBI taxonomy): domain Eukaryota; kingdom Viridiplantae; phylum Streptophyta; class Magnoliopsida; order Asparagales; family Amaryllidaceae; genus Agapanthus; species Agapanthus africanus. Next base: position 946,376,644 of record CM057337.1, read on the forward strand.
TTTACTGGTAAGTGTTATCAGTAGTTTCTTGACCCGTTATGAGCCTCACATCGTCATGACTTATCAAGTTATTAGGGTCTGACGTTTACCACCCCCGGACTAGATATGCGATATATCAGACGAAGAGACCAGACTGTACAGTAGTATTACTTATTAGATTCACGGGACTATGGACAAAATTCCTTATTGATCTTCTGATCGCTCAATACCCGAGTAGCCATTATGTCCAGCTAGTACCGCTGACGGCTTATGGGTGGCTGATATGATCATCACCTACTGCCGGCGTATTGACGAGTCTTTAGAGTCCTACACAGAGGCGAAACGAAGTAGGGTACATATATGATATGTGCGGGATCGAGATTAATACGTGTATATGATACCGTATTCCAATCTCGCGATATAGGATATATGTGATATAAACGGATTGTTGAATCAAGTGTTGATTTAATGATATGTTATATGTATATGTGATATGCATATAAATAATATTAGTCGGTTGTATGCGATACAACCGGGTTATTAAATCAAGTGTTGATTTAATAATTTAATGTATAATTATATATATTTGATATATTAATATACATTAACTAATATTAGCTCACTTAAGAAAATGTTTTTCTCAAAATACATAAAAATATATGTGTGATATATATTAATGTATTTATTATGTGTCATGCTAGATGATACATTAGACTTGGGTGTATGAGACTCATACCTAACTTAAGATAATTTGGGTGTTTAAATATTAAGGGAAAAATCAAAATTAGGTGGAAATTAGCATGGCTAAGATGTTTATGGAAGCATGGAGAAGTTTTGACTTAAGTCCACTAATTTTGTCTTACTCAAGATATTTATTAACCCAACTCTAATGTTTAGCCATGGTTAAGTCTCTACATGAGTTGATATGAGATATTTTCTCACCCATGCTTCAACACTTGATCACTTGTGTTTTCTTTCTTCATCTCCTTCATTACTCTCTAGCTCTTGAATGAGAAAAAAAAAAGATAGAAAAATTATTCTAAAGTGAGCAAAATTCCTACTTCACCGATATATACCAAACTAGCCATTTAGTATAGGTTATTTCTTCACTAGTTCATCAATTAGTGAAGAGGTGGCTTGAGTTAGAGATTTTTCGACGTAGATCATCTTCGGCCTCGAAGATCCTTGAGCAAGCTTGTTCCTTTCGTCTAGTGGAGCCTAACGAGAGTCCGGGAAACCACCACTTGGAGCTAAAAGACTACTACACAGAGCTTTAGAAGTGAAGGACCGGTTTACAAAGATTGTATTCTTTGTTCACTTAGAGTAAAGTTGTTTACATGTTTTATAAACCCTAATTCTCTAGTTAAATCCTTAGTTTGGGTTGCTTTGCTCTCTAGAATTTTATAAAATTGCATACCTGATACCTTATAAAACCTAGTGAGAGTGCTAAGGAACCCAGCAAACTAATCGCCAACGAGAATTATATTATTTCAAAAGGGAATATATTTTTTTCTTATTTATACGACTTGAGCTTTTCAGCGTTGTAAGGCCGGGGAAAGTTATGCCCCCTAGCGTCTTGCAGACGGTACGCCCCACCGGGCAAAACCTCTGTGACGAGGAATGGTTTGTCCCACTTCGGGAAGAATTTGTGTAGTCTCCCTTGGACCATGAACCTGTTTCTTCGTAAGACCAAATCTCCCGTCTTGAAGGCCCGATGTTTAACTCGGGCATTATAGTAGCGAGTGGTTTGTTGCTGATAAGTGGCTGCTCTGATTTGTGCTCGGTCCTGCTTCTCCAGCAAGATGTCCAAGTTACTTCGGAGTGCGGAGATATTGGCTTCATCGTCGAAGTGTTCGACCCTGTAACTGGGCAGTCCGATCTCCGTGGAGACTATTGCCTCAGTGCCGTAGCAGAGGCTGAAGGGGATTTCTCCCGTGGGTGTCTTCTTCGATGTTGTAGTGCCCATAGCACTCATGGCAATTCTTCGACCCAGCCGCCCTGCCTTCCTTCATAGCGGGCTCTAAGACCTCGGATGAAGCCTCGGTTCGCTACCTCAGCCTGCCCGTTGCATTGAGGATGCGCGACTGCGGCAAACTTCATTAGTATGTGGTAGTCATTGCAGAACTCTTTGACCTTATCATTTTCAAAGTTGGTCCCGTAATCGGTAACTATACACCTCGGGATTCAGAATCGGGAATTATGTTATTCTGTAGGAACATTATCATAGAGGTGACGTCCTGTTTTCTGATGGGTACCGCCTCTATCCATTTTTTGAAGTAGTCCACAGCGACGAGGATAAACTTGTGTCCGCCCGTGCCGGCGGGGAGTTGACCGACCATGTCCATCCCCCATTGTGCAAACGTCCAGGAGGAACTGGGTGGCGTTAGTTCGGTGGCGGGAAGTCGAGGTATGCTGCCGAAGAATTAGTAGTTCTTACATCTTCTAACCGGCTTCTCGGCGTCCTAGTGTAACTTTGGCTAGTAGTACCCTTAGAGCAGTGTCTTCTGGACTAAGGAGCGGGCTTCTTGATGCGCTCCCCCAACCCCTTCATGAATTTCTCGTAGAACGTAGTCAGCCTCGTGGGGGTCGATGCATCGGAGCAGAGGCTGAGTGTACAACTTCTTGTATAGGTTTCCGTTGCTCCAGACGAAATGGCGTGCTTTGTCCCATAGCCGAAGAGCTTCTCCTCGGTCTTCGAGGAGTGCACCATCTTTCTGGAACTCTACGAGGGGTTTCCTCCAATCTTGGCTTTCTTCTTGGGTCACGTAGATCTGGAGCGTTACCTCTCCTTCTTCAACGCTGGGTCATGGTAAGGCTTCGAAGAGATGTTTCTTTTATGGGTGGTCGAGTAGGAGGAAGCGAGCTTGCTCAAATCGTCGGCCCGAGCGTTCAAGTTCCTGGGGATTTACTCCACTTGGACTTCATCGAAATTTTTCCGAAGCCTTTGTACCTCGGCTGGGTACTTTATCATGAGCGGTTCCCGGGCCTCGAAGCATCCAGTTACTTGACCGACGACTAATGCGAAGTCGTTGCGTATTCTGATGGTCTTCAGTCCTACCCCGGAGACGATTCGAAGTCCTGCCAACAAGGCCTCGCATTCCGCGGCGTTGTTTGACGCTCTGAGCCCGAGCTTTAGGGAGTATTCCAATTCTGCTTCATTCGGGCTGTGAATGATCAAGCTAGCTCCGCTCCCTTCCTCAGTAGAGGATCCGTCCACGTAGAGCACCCAATCGGGATAGGGTCTGGCACCTCCTTGACCGTGGGACAAGATTCGGGGCCCCGTGTCGGGGCTCTTTCCTTAGTGGGGATGGTGCATTCGATAATGTAATCCGCCAAGACCTATGCTTTGATGGCTTGTCGTGGTCGGTACTTGATATAGAATTAGGATAGTTCCCACCTCCATTTTTCCAGACATCCTGATGACTTGGCAGAGGCAAGGATCGCCCCTAAAGGTCGCTTGGTAAGGACGAGGATCGTATGTGCCTGAAAATAGTGTCGAAGTTTTCTGGAGGCGATGACAAGCGCCTGGACTATCTTCTCTATGGCCGGGTATCTCGTTTCTGTGTCCTTGAAGACGTGGCTCACGTAATAGACCGGCCTCTACATGCCTTCAAATTCCCTTATAAGCGCTGAGCCTGCTGCTTGGTCGGAGACGGCCAGATATAGCAACAGTTCGTTGCCTTCGACTGGTCAGGTGAGTAGCGGTGGGGTCGCTAGATGTGCTTTAAGTTGCTCGAAAGCGTTCTGGCATTTCTCGGACCATTCAAACATAGGGATCTTCCTCAGGGCTTTGAAAAATGGGAGGCACTTCTTTCCGAATCTGTACATAAAGCGACTCAGAGCAGCGACCCTTCCCGTGAGCCGCATGATTTCGACATTGCTCTTAGGCGTTGCCATGTTGAGGATGGCGCTGATCTTCTCAGGGTTTGCTTCAATTCTTCGGTGGGTTACCATGAACCTGAGGAACATCCCGCTGGTGACTCCGAACGCGCGCTTAGCTGGATTCGGCTTCATTTTGTATTTGCGCAGGACGTTGAATGTCTCCCCGAGGTCTTTAGTGTCCCCTGCTGATGAAATGGATTTTGCGAGCATGTCGTCGACGTAGACCTCCATGTTTATGCCGATCTGAGGTTTGAAAAGCTTGTTGACCAATCGCTGATATATAGCCCAGCATTCTTGAGTCCGAAAGGCATCACTTTGTAGCAGTATACCCCCGGTCAGTGGAAAAGACGGTAAGTTTTTTGTCGGCCGGGTTCATCCTGATCTGATTGTAACCTGAGAAGGGGTCCATGAAGCTCAATAGTTCGTGGCCGGCCGAGCTCTCTACCAGCTGGTCTATCCGAGAAAGGGGATAGTTATCTTTGGGGCAAGCCTTGTTTAAGTCCGTGAAATCGACGCACATGCGCCATTTCCCGTTCGCCTTCTTGACCATGACTACGTTCACTAGCCAATCAGAGTAGTCCAGGTTCCTGATAAAGTTAGCGGTGAGCTGTCAATCCACTTCGTCCTCTATTGCTTTTTGCTTTGCCGGCTTGAAGCTTCTCTTCTTTTGTCGGACTGGTTTTGCTTTCGGGGTACCCCGATCTTGTGGGAGATCACTCTAGGGTCGATTCCGGACATGTCCGCCGGCGCCCAAGCGAATACATCCGAGTTTTCTCGAAGGAACCGGATCAGTTCTTCGCGGCGACCCCCAGTCAGGAGAGAGCCGATCTGGACGGTTCGGCCGTTAAGCCGTTCTGTGAGGGGTACTTCCATTAATTCTTCTACCGGGGCACCTCTAACTTCCATTTGGTCGTCACGTGTATCCAAAGACCCTTGGAAGTCGGGTATGTCCTCAAAATCGTCGCCTTGATCTCCTGTGGTGGACGTCGAGGTGAGGCAAATTATGGCGGTTTGCTGGTCTCCGTAGGCCCGGCCTATTCCCCCTTGATCTAAAGAAAACTTGATCGTAAGGTGATAAGTCAAAATCTATGCTCGGAGAGCGTTTAAGGTTGGACGTCCTAGAAGAATGTTGTAAGATGAAAGGACCTTGGCGAAGAGGAAGTCCACTGGTACTGTCCGTGTATTTCCAGCTTCCCCGATGTTGAGGAGGAGGGTGACCAATCCCTCGGCAGGGACAGAATGATTGGTGAACCCAGAGAGTACATGGGAGGTAGGTCGGAGGTCGGATGGTCCTAACCCCATACGCTGGAAGCAGTCGTGGAACAGGATATCCACCGAGCTCTCTGAGTTGACCAATATCTAACGGTGGACTCTGGCCGTTATTACGAGTAGGTCATTGTGAGGGAACGATATGCCGTGGAGGTCTTCATCGGTGAAAATGATCGGCTCGTCCCTCCTGCACCTCTTGTGTGGCATATTGCTTTTTCCCCGATTGGGAGGATGTAGTGGTTCCCCTCGCTTCCTCGAGCTGGATCTGAGGTAACGACCATGATCTGCCCGATCGTTAATTCTCCAGGAGGGGGTTGATCATTTTGCTCCCGCTCCACCTGCCGCTTGTCCCTCAGGTACTTCGCCAAGTGGCCTGAGCGGATCAACTCCTCGATGTAGTCACGGAGTTGTTTGCAGTTCTCGGTCGGGTGGCCCTGTATCCTGTGGAAGGCGCAGTATGGGCCGCGGAGGTGTTTGCCTGCCCTTTGGGGGACCGGCGGGAGCTTAAAGAATCTCTCACCCTTAGCTTCCTCCAGCAGCTCGGTCTGAAAGATGTTCAGGGAGTATACTCCAGAAACCACAGGGAGTAAGGTTTCGGACGATCAGCCTTCTTCTTCTCCTCCATGTCCCTTTTCTTTCTGTCTAGCTGGTCGGCCCAAGGCAAGTTTGAGTTCACCTCGGACTCGATTTGGATTTATCGCTCCATCCAAGCTTTCACATCGGCCATGCTCTTAGGTTGCGCTAATGCAAAAGAGAGGAGCCACTCTTTGGGCCTAAGACCCAACCTTAGCGCGGTGATGACCATTTCATCACGATGCTCGGGAACCTCGATGAGCGCATTATAGAAGCGGGTGACATATCCTTTAAAGGATTCATTGTCTCCGCTCTTGATGGTGAACAGGTAGTTGACCGTCCTCTTCTGCCGTCGATTCCCGACGAAATGACCGAGGAATTGGGAGGCCGGCTCGTCGAAGGTCGAGATGGAGCACAACGTAAGTCTTCGGAACTAGTCCCGGCCAGTCCGGATGAGGGTGGTGGGGAAGGCTCAGCATTGGGCTGCGTCGGAGTTATCCTGTAAGCTCATGCCCGCCGTAAATACGTCGAGGTGGTCCTTCGGGTCGGATTTCCTGTCGAAGAGGGCCACTTTTGGCGGCTTGTTCCTGGATGAGATATGCTCGGCCAGCAACTTTTCCGTAAAGGGGTTCGTCGATGAATCGGCGGAGTATCGGGCCCCTTCGCCAGACGCATGGCCGTCCCGGCTTATGCCCTCGATTTTCTTCTCAAGGGCTTTGAATCGGTGGTGGTAACCCGAGGATTCCGCAAAGTCGGAGTGTTGGCTACCCCTGCTCCGGGTTTGCACCAAGGTGCGGCTTCGATTTCGCTCTATCAGATGTTTTAAATTCTCGGGCGAAGCCCTTCTCGAGTAGTCCATGCGCTCGTCGTTCGCGCGATCCCGGCGAGAGTGGGGGCGTTGGTCATGCCAGGAAGCAAGCGAGCTGACCGACACCTCCTCAGGGGGAGAGAACGCGCGACGGGCATTGGAGCGACAGCCCGGTATTCCCTGGGACCGCGGTGTGGAGCTGTGCGGCGCCTAGCGGGACATGGAATCAATCTCCGCGTGCGGGTTAAGGTGGCCGGAGTCAGCCCGTCGGCGCTCGGTGGTGCTGTGATGAGGGTAAGGGAGATCGAGGGCCTGGGTGTACCCGTTTATCCTTCGGCGGACGTCGTTGTCCCGGGGATAGGGAGCCGTGGTCTGGTGGGTAGGACCCGCAGCTTGAACGCGGAAGAGGGCATCCACCAGCGTCGTGAGCCTGTCTATGCGGATGGACAAGGCGTGGATGACATTAGGAGAGGAGGCAAGCCGCTTCCGCCTCCGTTGTGGCGGCTCGTATTCAGATCGTTGCAGTCATTGCTCGCCATTGGGTCGAGGGAGGAAGATCAATTTTTGTGGTGGAACAAAAAAAGTCTTTCGTTCCCACAGACGGCGCCAACTGATGGAGGCTGGGATCTCCTTCAGATGTTGTCCTCCGTCGATCCTTTGATGGCAATCTTTGACGGCTGAGATTTGATTGGGAGTTGCTGAGTGTGGATCTCAATAGGTTGATGTTGGATGCCGAGCTACCTACAATGAAGTCCCGGGATGGGTAACCACCGTAGGACCCTCCGACGATCAAGTTAGAGCCGAGGAATAAGTGCAGAGTAGCGGCGTATTGGAAATAAATTCGAGATACCTAAATCGTCTGAGAGAGGGGTTTATATAGGGGTCGCATGGAGCGAGCAGGTGCGAGATCACCGCCGTCAGTTACACCCCAGCATTACCTTGCCTTAAATGGGGAGGCGGATACCTTGCCCTGGCGATATGCGCGGAGCCGTTGCGGGGCGCATGGGATCCACGCTCTTGGTTGATCAGGGGAGGCCGAGGAAGCTCGGCACGCCAGGAGCTCAGAGACGAGCTGGGAGGCCGAGAAGGCTCGGCACGTCAGGAGCTCGGAGACGAGCTGAGAGGCCGAGGAAGCACGCCAGACGACTCGGAGACGAGCTGCTGGTAGTTTCCTAGGTGAATGTGGTATATATTCAGGGAGGTCTCTCGAAAGGTCGGATACGTTTCTCGAGAAGGGGATCCTGAAGAATCCTCATAATACAACACATCTATTCCACCTCCGTAGCTTTCGGGACACGTCATCCGCCACGTGTCATAATCTGAGAAGACACCGCTTATGAGCATGGTCAGATAGAGAATTACATGAGATATGATAGGGCTGCATTTTGAGTATCAGTATGAATATACAATAAGATCAATATACACTCCTGATCAAATATAGCCCTCTCAGTTTTTATATTTAAACTTTATTATATATTTATTAAGCAACCTTGTTTTAACTATAATTTAAACATAACTTATCTTTCAAATCCTTAAATTCTGAAGCCTCATTAAATTCCTTGTCATGGTAGCGTAGAAATTCAGTACAATTTATAAATTCCTCTCAAAATACAGTGCTTTCAAGCCACCATATCGTCAACTTGACAATATACTCCACGTGGACAAAAAATAAATAAAAGGCACTATTTTCAGCAAAACATAATACACAAATAGATTTATAACATAAAATGTTAGATTTATAGCATGAAATGTTCTCAACTTTGATAACTTAGATAAAATGTTCACATAAATTACAATTAATAAATAATCGGAGTTATTGTTCAATAATTTATCATAAAATACATGTTGTCCGGAGGGCCCCCCCAACCCACCCACCCACCCCGGCCCCCACACACAAAGTGAATAAATAAATAAAATGAATTTGAGAATTGGTCAGAAGATTCCAGAATCAAACTGCTACTTACTCGACTATTTTTTTCCTCCTTTTTTTGGATCCGGCCCTTTTAAAATTCGAATAGTTTCACCAGCGAATCTATGCTCATTTGGTATGTACTACTCAGCTGCTCGTATGGCATGTAAGTGTGCTGTTGATGTTTGCACCAATCATATCATAATAAATATTTACTTAGATCGACCAATAGGTAAATTAGATCCTTCCATTGCATGCTCGTTATTGTTTTGCAGGAGATAACCAATGGCGGTGAAACAACAAATTGAATGAGGCACATGAATTTTTGTGAGTTATGATAAAGTAAATCTTTTCCAAATGATCATCTTTTCCCATCTTAACCTCCAATGTCTAAGAACATGCATACACTAAGTTTCATATGATTCGGACATTGTTTGTGCATCGACCTCGAGTTCTATACGCCCTATCATCAAAAAACGATCCACTTAGACAAAAAGATTTTGAATTGTATGAAACTTATTGGAAAAAAATGTATATAACACTGGTTTACACGGCACATAACCAGCTTAATTATACCTATACTAAATAACCCATCTCCATTTATATATAAAGATAATTATTTGAAAACTAGGAAAAGTCTAAGGCATGTTTGGATAGTTCTAATCCAATGGATTTTAGATCAGGATTCCTTTTTTCCAATTGATTAGGTCAATCTCTCAAATATGGTTGTTTGGATGCTGATTTTCAACATAAATCCGGGGCCTTCAAAAATCCCAAATAGAGCTATTCCTATGGATCAAAAAATTTTGCTCAAAGTTAATTTTTTTAATCCTCTCTCCTCCCTTTGTTCTCCTTCCTTCTTAAGAATTTTTTTTTCTATCTTTATATCTTATTTAAATTTTGATAAAAAAAATTCGCAATCACCCTTTTCTTCAAGAGAGAATAATGGTGGAACTGTGCCATAAGAGGAAATTCCTCCTATGGCGTCGAAAAAGTACGCTCTCCCTCATTTTTTCCGACGATCGGCACACATCATCTTCATCGTTATGATCTAAGATGTTGGTACACCAAATTTCATGCGATTCTACAATCTTTTCACCGTTGATTTAGTGGGTTCAAAATTAACGGTTGACCGACAACAGAACTTTTTACATTGCTAAATCAACAGTGAAAAAGTTGTAGAATCACATGAAATTTGGTGTACTCATATCTTAGATGATAACGATGGAGATGGTGGGTGCCGATCGTCGGAAAAAATGATGTAGGGCATCTTATTTCGAAGCCATAGGAGAAATTCCCCCCTTTAGCCGCTTCCCTCCATTAAGAAGAGGCCAAAGGGGGGAATTTCCTCCTATGGCGTCGAAATAATACATCTTCTCTTATTTTTTCCGACGATCGGCACCCACCGTTTTCATCGTTATCATTTAAGATGTGGGTAGACCAAATTTCATGTGATTCTACAACATTTTCACTGTTGATTTAGTGGGTCAAAATTAACGGTTTACCGACAATAAAACTTTTTACATTGCTAAATCAACGGTGAAAGATTCTAGAATCACATGAAATTTGGTGTACCCACATCTTTGATGATAACGATGAAGATGGTGGGTGCCGATCAGCGGAAAAAATGTGGGAGGATGTATTTTTTCGACGTCATAGAAGGAAATTCGCTCCTATGGCATCTTTCCTCCATTATTCTCATATATATATATATATATATATATATATATATATATAATGAAAACTTATCATTTACTTACCATATAGAAATTCTCTGAAATTTTAACTAAAAGAATGCACATGCATTCCGAGACATTATTTCCATGAAATCCGACGAATTTCTATCAAGCATCCTATCAAGGCATAGGGGTGCCGTTTGATTTGGAGGAATGGGATTGAAATTGATGGAACAGAGGGAACAAAAAACTGTAGCAAAGACCAATTCTTTGTGAAATTGTAAGTCTTTAATCTGTTTCCAAAAGAATGAGCGGACAAGAATTTTCCGCTTACATCAGCACACCTCAGCAAAAATGGGAATGGAAATTCCGAGCTTTTTCAAGGATTTGGAGATGAATTTGGATAAGAGAGATTAAAATATAATAACTTCACTTCTCACCTCATTTCAAATCCTTTCCCAACAAACAAACAAACAAAAAAATTTGCATTTTTCATTTTAATTCTTTGCAATCAAACACAAGGTTTGCTATTTCAGAATATAATTTTTTTTGTTTGAGAATTCGAAATTTTCAATTCCTCATTCCAAACAGGGTCCTAAGGTAATTTGGTAAAAAAAACAATTATCTTCCTCACCGTGGTACAAAGTACAGCAGATATTGTTGCATACCTGTTTGGTTGCAGGTTTTGCTCTATCAAGATTGTGGAATTCCGAAAAAACTTATGGCTTGCAAGGTGCAAGCCACTTGCAAACCCTTAGATGGATTTCTTTACACGAAACCAAAATCCATCCAAAAGCTTGCAAGTGGCTTGTGCCATACAAACCGCTGCATACTAGTTTTTTCCGTGGAATTCTACAAAATCCATAGGATTGGTAAAGTTGATGCTTGGTTGTAGGATTTTTGGATATGCTTATCTTTTGCGGGGGAAGGGCCACATGAAAATGAGAGCACATGAATCCTTCAATTTTGAAGGAATTCATCTAGATTCCCACTATTTAATTGGGGCCGACGTACTTTATATATTAAAAAATTAACTTTCTCTGTGTCTCTCTCTAAAATTATCACATCCAAATTCCCCATTCTTTTTACTAACCAAATAAGGAATATAAGGATCTATAAATCCAATACTAGTAATCCAATACCAACCAAACAACATTATAATATGGAGAATCTTCTTACAGATTATGATGAATTTGAATGTATTTAGTTGGAATTGGATGTAGAGATTTATTTTAATCTCTATTTAAATTTCAAGTTATCTCTAAAAGGCTAAAGCCTATGAATTTATATCATAGATTAATTGAATTGATCTACGAGTAAAAATAACAAATAAAATGTGAGATGCTCCATGGCCACATCTCATGTCTTTATAGGCTAGAGATTGTGGCCGTTGGTTTTGATGAAGATTTATTGGTTTTACAAATAAATCTAAATCAAAACATTAAAGTCTAATCTCTAAAAGGAGCTCCTCCTATATATGCATTAACAGGGAATCAACGGATTCATGTGGTGGCCAAAAATTAAGGTGCCGCGGTGGCAAACGAGATTGATTCCATAGAAGCCAATCAAGGGTCTCTAAATAAATTCTAGAACTTTCACTAGGAGCATGTGGCGGCTGCATCTTAGATATGAAGAGTCTACGGAAAATTATTAGAATTCACATAGAGCCATTAAAAGAGAGAGATCATTGTAATTGAGAGGGGTGACGGCTAAATAAGAGATTTGAGAGAAATTTTTTAGGGTTGCTTGTAAGCTTGATTCAAGAATAGTAGACATTTGCAGATTTCACTCTGCCGCGACTAGTCATACGGTAGGTGAACCCCATTAACAAATCCATGTGCTTTTCTGGTTTGTGATTCTATTTTGTTCTCATGTATTTTATTTTATTGTTCTTTCGTCGGTATTTGCGTCGTTATTGCGTAAATTGTTTTATCGTAGTATTGTTCTATATATAGGTTTTCTTAACAGCCCATAGATGAGAAGTGGGATCCATTTGCATCCAATTGAATATTGAATGCTTGGTTTTGTTTTCAAAGCAAAGCAGGTGCAATTGATACACAACTGACTAAAGAGAGCCTAAACACACGCAAGCAGGTGATGCAAGTGTTGACACGATTTCACATCACAACTTGTGTAACAATAATTAAGACATTGAAACATCAAATCCATTTTCTGAACAAAAGCCAACCACCACCACAGACACCACCTAATGATACATGATGAAACCTTGAACAAAGAAAATTGACTTTTCCTTCCTACATAAGCAAAAGCACATGATATGCATGCATCACAGGGATACATAGCTACATTCTAATCATACTTGCTTAGCAGGAAAATGACATTTCATTATGTTAGGCTTGGGACAACGTCTGGTCGATCATGTCGGTAGAGACGGAGCTAGGAATTTTCGCTAGCATGAGCGAAATATAATGTATCCACCGTTGCATGTATTATATTTCTGACAATATTCCATTCGGTGTACCAAAAATGCCAAGGCTGTGGTGAAAAGAAGAAACATTTTGTTCACAAGGACAAGACAAGGCCTGGTTGACAAACGGAGCAATCCAGCTATCACCACCAACCATCTCCTGATAACAAAGTTGTTTTACTCCATTGACCTAAAGTAAAGGAGCCCATGTCCTCGTGGGCCATACACTTTCTTTCATTGCTAAAATAAATGGGCCGAAAAGGCCTACATGGCCCAAATAGACCATAAAGGCTTGACAAAATCGTAATGGAACTACTTTGGTGAAAGCCCCCGACCCGCTTCAAACTTGTGTAAAAACCCTTGGGCATTTTACTCTTGTTTAAAAAAAAACCTGGGCCCAATCAAAAACCCCTTGTACCAGTCGCCTGTAATATCTAAACAGTTGCAGTTGTATATAAGATCTAAACAGTTGCTGGTAATATCTAAGCAGTTACATATAATATCCAAGCAGTTGAGGCAATACAAAGATTAAATGAAATACAACACAGAAACTTTTCACAAAGATTTTGAATAATAGCCAATTTCCAACAATTTTGAAAATTGTAGGGTTCTTTAGACAACTCCCGAGCAGGCCGGGGGCTTTTTGACAATTAACCCAACTACTTTTCAGTAAATTTGTAAATAAAAAAAATCTTGTTATAGATTAGTAAAGGTGCTTCTTTATGATCAAATGTGGTCATGCAGTAACAATATTTGGGAATGTGAACGGATCCGATAAGGAGCTGGTGTTATCTTATCTGTATGATGGATGTCTGGATCTCCTTCAGATATTGTCCTCCGTCGATCTGTCGCGAGCGTCGATCACGACCCGAAAGTACGGAACATGACCGGCACTTAAACTACGAACGTCTCGAGGCGTACGTAATCTAAGTAAACCGAAAACCCAGAAATCCAAACCAAGAAAATAGTAGAGTGCAGGAAAAACCAACTTAAAGCAAGTAATTTCAATAGCATAAGCCGAATTATGCAGTTTTTTAAAAACATCAAAATTTTACTGAAAATTTCGGCAGAGTCTCCTTTGTAAATACTGGCCCCCAAACGGGATACAACATGAATAGTATACGAAATCAAGAAAAAGGCATCTCCAAGCGGGAGCTAGCTCTTCGTCAAACGACGGTCACAACCACACAAGCAATATAATATACAACGCCAACGGCGAGGATCAAAACTCAAAAGGAAACTCAAAACCACCAGAAATCCACAGAAATAAAACGCGCGACTCTAAGGTCGAAAGAATAACATCACGGGTCTCTATCTCAAAAATAAATACATGTTTGGTTGATGGAACTTCTAGATACAACTGAATAATAATATACAAGATATAAGGATGGGTAAGATACAAATAACCCACCTACTAGCAAGCCGCCCGGAATGGAAATAGTGCCAGCAAAGCCGTAATGAAACCTGTACGGCAAACCTGCAAGAAACTGGGGCACAACGGGGGTGAGTTGCCAACTCGTGAATAGAAAAACATCTACGCACAGAAATCGCATAAATAACGCAATTCTAGGTCAATGATCATAATATATCCTCAAATATATGAATAACACGTAGCCTATAACAAGGCTAGGGTAAATATCTAACCCGAGTGTAATCTCATGTGTCCGTGTTAGTGTCTCAGGTAGCAATATATCATATGGATGATGTATGAATGCATAAAACAGAATGCATGTACTGAATAAAACTGGTTTCATAAATCAGTAAGATTTCTGTATTTTAAAAGAAATGAGGTACCATATATGAAATCAACATAAAACAGTGCCCAGCATCGACACAAAACAAGTGTCCAAATACCTCGATATCTCTGTGTCACAATTTATGTACCTCAAGTCTCAATCTCAATGTCTCAATCACAATATTTAGGGCGCCGTCAGTCCAGACCGGCCCCTACCATCCATCTCAAGACCACGACGGTATCCTCCGGATATCCGACGCGTCGGGTAATATCACCGGTAGGTAGTGCTCCCCTGCCAGGCTCACATCGTCATCATCACGCGCTTCTTGCCCCGGGGTACCTTACCGGGTCCACCATGTACCCGAAACGGTTCATCCGTCTCCTCGAATCGGGTCTCGAAATCCATCAGCAAACTCATGGTGGACGACTCATACATCATGGGAAAACCGCACTTTTTATTTTAAAAAGAGAGAAATCAGTTCATATAAGTTTTTGTGGTTTTCCTCCAAATCCAGAAAATCTCATGGAAATCCGAATCCAAAACCTCAATAACACGTAAAATAGTGAATATATGCATGAGAATCCAGGAATGCGGCATAACAATGAATAACAGTATGCATGAAGTAGCTGGTAATAATTACAATGTCTAAACTAACATAGAAGGCAAGTACACTAATATCATGTCTAACTATCAGCTAACAGGCTACGTCAAGCAATAATATTTTTCTAAGGTGTACGTGACATGGCAATTACCGATGAAGATGTGTGTGAGCCGGCAATTAAGTGTACGTGGTACATACGCATCATCGATAATGGTGCTGGTGTCCTAACAGCATGATATCAATAATGGAGTATGAAACATAAAATAAGCATGCGATGCGAAGCGGACCACAAAAATGAGCGGGAGCTGAGAACTAGACGCAACTATAACTAATCTGCATTAATCTAATATCAGTCCTACAAATGGTGCCTTTTGAAATAACACGAATCATGGGATTTTAAAAATAGGGGCTACGGTGTTTTTGTGAAAAGATACGTCTTTTGAAATATCCGTAGGATCCCTTGGGCTGTCTTTAAAAATGCCCACGACTCGTTAGTTTTTGAAATAGGTAAGAAGTCTAATCTAATCTAACAACTACACTAAACTATACGGCTGAACTAACAAGCTGAACTACAGGTAAGGAAACCGCCTAACATCTGAGTCGATACATATACATACATGTATATATATATTAGTCGGTGATCCCGCCTCAATAATATCATATCCGATACCATATCTATAATCAGGCATCCCAAGTCAAGAGTGCGGATCAATCATCAATATAGCTCGTACGTAAATCCGTCGTACGGCATCCCAATCTGGGTACGGGTCAAAGTCACATCAATCACACTATTCATTTGGTATCTTCTTTATCAAATATCATGATCCGGAATAATGTCCTACGTCTAGTACAATATTGATGCCATCTATGTATGCATGCGGGTGTAAGAATTACTACGTCAGAAGACCCGCTAATACATCATGTCGTATCTCAATACGAACCAAATCACGTCACCGATCTCCTGGCCTCAAGCCCAATCTCATCGACTCATCTCAAATTCCAAATACTATCCTCAAATCCAATATATGAACACATAGTCCCATACCCATGTGAACACATAAATATATATTCTCATACACGCACATATGAAATAAGGAATGTATGCAAGTATATATGTGTGTATGTGTAGTGCAACACTACCCTAGGGTTCGCAACACCAAAGTAATCCAACACACCAATATCCATCCTAAGTATCGTTATTAATCCCAAATAACATATAATAAATGTTGGTGTGTATACGCATCCGTATACACCACCACGGACTGCGGGGGTGCTATACGCCATCCACCCGACTTCTCCCCGTAGATATAAATCTACTCACCTGGTCCTCGCTAGCCGGTGCCGACGTCGCCACGCGCTTGCTTGTCGTCTCGAAGTCCACATGGGGGTACCTACATATCATAACGCACCATATCGCATTAAAACTAAATTCGAAATCGAAACGGCATACGAAAATCAAATCGGCACGCGTATCACGCATAGGTCCAAACCTATCGCCTACGCATGCAAGAATAGTCAAACCAACCCTCGATGTCGATGTACAAACGTCAAACCATCGAGAAAAATCCAATCACACTCATTTGCACATTCACGAACACTAATTTTAATATAAACTAGGTTAAAACTCACAAAAACCCCAATTTCACTTAAAAAGTCATTTTTCCGCAAATCTAGCAAGCACAATTCGCCGTTTTTGTACAAAACATGATGTTTAAATGAATGTAGCGGCCAATATACTTATTAAATATCTTAAATAAGTCATAGAAAAAATTTCCGGAATTTAATCTCATTAAATTCCAAAAACCCTAATATTCTAGTTTACAAAATACCCTTTTTTAACAATTTCATAGCAAAAATGCACAAAGTACAATTTAGGTTGGATTTCCATGAACTAAAGTGTTAAACTACACTTAATAAAGTTAATAATATGATAAAAACCCTAACCATATTTTTAATCTCATATTTCGAATTAAATCAAAAAAACTAGTTTGCAACAAAAAGCTTAATTTGGACATTTTTCAAGTAACAACTTGTAATTAACAACTAGATTAGTTTTCTACAAAACTAAATATGTTAATCCACCTAACTAAACCATACACAATCAAACACAACTCATTTCCACAACAAAGCCTAACTTAGTAATCAAAACCCTTTCTTTAAATTTCAAAACTTGAAATTTAAAACCCTAATTTAACACCTAATAGCTAGATTCAAGTAATTTAACAACAAATTAAGCATAAGGTTATGATTATACCTCACAAGCTTGAGATCAAACTTGCAAAAATCTTAGCCTCCAACAATGATTTCATGCTCCAAGATCCATGCTTGAATAGCTAAAGAATAATGGGTAAAGCTTGGATTTAGAATTCGCTTTGAATTTTTGAGAAAAAGGGTGGATTTTTGATAGAAATTTTGGGGATTTTGATGGAAAAATGAGATGAAGTATTTGGGGCTGTTTTGGTTCAGGTTTGGGCCAGAAATCTGGGGGGATTGGGTGAGGGAGGAGAGAGAGTGAGGTGGGGAAAGTTAGTTCAAGTCAAAATCAACTCAAATTATACCATTTTCTACTCTTTTTTCTTTTCTTTTCTTTCATTTCTTTTCTTTAAAATCCAAGTGGGGACAAAAGAGGGGGCTGCTGAATTCTTCAAGGGGATAAGTGAATGGGGGTGTGTGGGTGTGGGTACGGGTGTGGGGTGATGAAAAATGATAAATACAATACCCTAAACATCCATTTACGCTAAAAAAAAGCCTTTTTTCTTCAATAATTTCTAAACCGTTTTGGCAAATGATTTCGTTCCAAAAACGACATGATAAAATTTTATTTAATGTTTTATGATGCACAAAATTTGTTTCAACTCATTCCAATTTGTAATTTTCCCTAATTAAATGTATTAGTGACGGCTTAAAATAATAATAAAATAATATTTTTTTCAGAAAATTTGAAATTTCACCAGCGGCTCAATAAACATCAAATAATAGCAATTACATAGCTAGAATGTGTATATTTAATTTTTATAATAAGATATTTGTATTTTGACTTTTTACAGAAAACCCCCTTATTTTACCGATTTTTTCGAAATTTCACCGAAACGATTTTCAAAACGTTACAATGAACGGCTGAGATTGGATTTGACGGTTGTCTCCTGGAGCGTGCGGATCTCAGTGGGCTTGATTTGGAGTGAACCCGAGCTACCTGCAAAGAAGTCCCGGGGTGGTTGTACAACCGTGGACCCTCTGATGCTCAAGTTAGCCGAGGTATTTGAGCAGAGTAGCGGCCTATTGGAATAAAATTGTGTTACCCGAGTCATCTGAAAGAGGGGTTTACATAGCGGTCGCCATGGGCTAGCTAGCGCGAGATCTTCGCCGGCCGTTACGCCCCTGGCGTTATGTCTGCGTGAATGGCGGGATCCCCCATTAATGACGAGATACGCTCGTTAATGGGGGGATGCGACGGTGTGGAAAGCGGGATAATGGGGCGGCGGATATCTTGCGTCTGGCGAGATCCGCGGAGCCGTGGCAGAGACGCCTATGATCTGCATTCCAGGTCGCTCGATAGAACCGAAGAAGCATAGCTCGTCGAGAGGCCTAAATGAGGGCGGGAGGCCGAGCTAGTCCGATTCTGTGATAGCTCGGTGGCAAAGGGTCGAGGAGCTCGGCCTGTAGGAGGGCTCGGAGGAGAACCAATGGTCATTTACATGGCGAGCACAGGAATGTTCAGGGAATCCTCGGAGGTCGGGTCTAGGCAGCGGGACGATAGCCCGAGGGACACCTCCAATGTATGGTTCTTACCCTGTTTCTGTGTGCCTCGGGACACGTCATCTGCCACGTGTCATGATCTGGAAAGTTCCCACTTATGAGAATCATCACTAGCCCCCCACTCTCGTCCCGATCCATTTATGGGTCGGATCGAGAGTGGTCTGATCGGTTCCCTGGGCTCAGCTCGTAGTTGAGGATCTTGTCAGCGCGGATTTCCTAGGCGGTTAGGCATATCCTCGATGACGTCAGCAGATCAGAGAGGAGATCGTGCATTAAATAGGGAGCGCCAATTCAATCGTACGTTCGTTGAGGTGCAGGTCACGTGTCCGACACCGATTGGCGGACGTAACGAGTCATCGCTGTCTTCTGCGCCCGAAGGGACGTTTCCAATGGTTGTGCGACACGTGGAGCGTCGACGGCTGGCGAGCGCGAAGCGTCATTTTGGCGGGAAACGATCTGAGCCGTTCGATGCGTTGCCAAAGTACTATAAATAGGGGTGGGATCCCCCCAGGGTCCACACTTTCGCTATAACTTCCCTATTGCTGCGAAAGATAGCTCGACGCTCTGTCTTTTAGATCGGATCTCTCGTGCTTTTTCCTCGGAGGACTCCTTCTTTTTGAATCAGGTTAGATATCTTCCTCTGAGTAGTCTGTTGAAATAGTTAGGGTAGAGTCTAGGGAGTCTTCTTCTGCTTCCTCCTCTGCCCCATCCGAGTCGGCTTCCCCACATAGAGTTAGGATTACCCGCGCCGCTTGTGGTCAGGCGACAGGAAGGGTCCCCAAAGCACGCATCGGGAACCCTCGCGATGTGCCCTCCCTCCTAAGGAATGTGGACGAGCTCACCACTATCCGGGCTCGTTTCCACATTCCCCCTACCTATTCGCTTCGTTTTGCTAGGGAGGACGAGAGGGCGGATCAGGTGCAGGGCAAGGAGATTGCCTTGTGCTTGGACGTATTTTGAGGTGGAATGCGTCTGCCCTTCCCCCCGAAGTATACGGGACACTACGTTGCTTCCAACTTGCCCCGGGCCAGCTAGTACCGAACTCATGAAGAATTCTCCTTGGGTTCCTGGTCCAGTTGAGACTTAAAGAAACCCCCTTCAGCTTGACCCTTCTCCTTTCCTTTCTTTGTTATCAAAATCATCCTGGCACCCGTAAGAACGAGCCGAGCTGGGTGTACATTTCCTTTAAAAAACGCAAGGGAGGGACGGCCGGGTCGGGGGTATTAGTAGTTCCTTCTTCCATCCACGAATGGAAAGAGAAGTTCGTATTCATCGGGCCACCCAAGGGCGAGGATTGGCTTGTGCCTGTATAGTAGCACAGGGTCGACTACCCGCGGGTGAAGCGGTCGTCCTCTCTCGAGGCGAGAGCGGTGTCCATGTGGGAGCCGATCCATCGCGCCGACGTTTTGTTGTCCGGGCAGACCCTTAGCTGGGCCGGGCTCATCCCCGCTCGATTCGTGGGTAAGTTAGGAGCTTGGACGATCTGTCTAGACTTGAATATTTTTCTTTTGCTCTTTCCCGTGTTCTAACTCCGTTTGTGTATTTTCCTCTTTGTAGAGCAAATGGACCGATCTAAATTCCTGGCTGTCATAGCCGCGAAGAAGGGTGGGAGACCGGGGGCGCTAGCTCATCCCGCCCCGTTTTGAGCCCGGCCCTGAAGGCAGCCACACCGGCTAGGCCTTCCACCACGCCCCGAGCTTCGGAAACCAGCCGCGGGGAAAGCCATAAGCACGCTCGGGAGCCGAAGCCCCGAACGAGAGAGGTGGAGGATGAGACCGACCCCCCGAGGTCGCCCTCAAGAGGTATAAGAGGACGGTATCTCGATCTCTATCCTACCCGATCTTCGTGCAAGAAGGGGACGTCTGTTTCGAGGTGCCCTCGGGGCTTTCTGTCGCCGATAGCTTGCTTTCGGAGATGGAACGATCGGCCGGGGGCAAAATTCCCCCGGGGACCCTTAAGGCCCAAGTTGCTGCCATTGCTCAGGATGTTGTTCAGGTCAGTATCTACTTTCCGTTGAGGTTTTCGTCAAGCATTTTTTCCTCGGATCGGGTGCTTTTTAACCCCTTCTTTTACTTTCCTCGGGTCCTCCAGCACTGCGCCTTCATCGTCAACATGGAGCACGAGAAGATTGCCCCGGCGATGTAGAAGGTGGGCAAGTCTTCATCGTGGGAGGAGGGCTTGTGCCTAGAATTGCAGCAGGCGAAGGAGAGGATCGCTGCCCTCGACACCCGGGTGGCCGCCGAGGAGGTGGTGAACTCCAAATGCAAGGAGTCCATTCGCCTTCTGAAGGAGTCCAACAAGGACATCTAGGCTAAGTTGGAGGAGGCTAAGGTGCTAAACGCCACAATGAAGAAGTCGTGGGACACCTGTAAGAGGGAAACCGAGACGGCGAAGGAAGCGGTGAAGCTCGCCGACCTCCGGGCTGCTAAGTCGGTGAAGAGGTACAAGACGTCGGACCAGTTCTACGCTGACCTCGCTGGCGCCTCGACCATCATTTGGCACCGGGCCCTCGACGCTGTCAAGGCGTTGATGCTGGGGTTTGCCGATGGTGAGCTTCAGCTCCAGTACCCCTCTCCGAGGATGAGCCGCGGGGGGAGGCCGCCGGGAGTGCCGCCGGGGGAGAGGCCGTCGGTGGGAGTGTTGGAGATAAGGCTCCCGATGGGAGCGCCGACCCAAAGACAGTCACCCCGGCTCCAAGCGCCGAAGCCCCTGGTGGGAGCATCGACCCTAAAACCATCACCCCGTCACCCGACACCGGTGCAGAGCAGGTCGAGATCCTCCCCAGTCCCAAGGCCTGAGCCTTCCTACCTTCTTCTTTTTGCTTTTTTTGAATTTTGTAAGCCTTTGGGCAATTTTGTAAGGCTGAGGAGCCCATAGCACCTCGTAAAGACATGTAAATACTTTCAGATCATGAATAAAGCTGTTTTTAATTTTTCTTCGTGGCAATTTTTTCTTGTGTGAGCTTGTTGGTGTTTTTCTCGTCCCACGAGTCATACCGTAGTTCGATGACCGGTCTTTTAGATGGCGATTGCGCATTGAGTGAAAGCCAATTATTTGTCAAGTATAGAAAGGCCGGTGTCCTGGTGCCCCCGAAGTCGAGGTGACGACCGCTCACATAAGATATGTCGGCAGACTCCTTCGAGTAGAAATGTGTAAATTTGTCCGTTTCTTCGAGTTGGACCGGGGACCACTTCCCTTAGCGTACTAAGTTTGAATTGGTCGGTGTTGGCCAAGAAGTAAAGCTGTTCGGCGACACCTGAACGAGGGCTTCGATCCTTAGCATAGATGGGTAGGAAGTTACCCGCTAAGGATGGACCGAGCAGAGAAGCTGCTCGGTGGCCTCTTGGCGGGGGCTTTTAACCCTTAGTGTAGTTGGGAGGAAGTTACCCGCTAAGGATGGACCGAGCAGGGAAGCTGCTTGGTGTCCTCTTGGCGAGGGCTTCGATCCTTAGCGTAGATGGGTAGGAAGTTACCCGCTAAGGATGAACCGAGCAGGGTAGCTGCTCGGTGGCCTCTTGATGAGTGATTCAATCCTTAGCGTAGATGGGTAGGAAGTTGCCCGCTAAGGATGGACCGAGCAGGGAAGCTGCTCAGTGAAATCTTGATGAGGGCTTCGATCCTTAGCGTAGATGGGTAGGAAGTTACCCGCTAAGGATGGACCGAGCAAGGAAATTGTTCGGTGGCCTCTTGATGAGGGCTTTGATCCTTAGCGTAGATGGGTAGGAAGTTACCCGCTAAGGATGGACTGAGCAGGAAAGCTGCTCGGTGGCCTCTTGATGAGGGCTTTGATCCATAGCATAGATGGGTAGGAAGCTACCCGCTAAGGATGGACCGAGCAGAGAAGCTGCTCGGTGGCCTCTTAGTAAGGGCTTTTGATCCTCAGTGTAGTTGGGTAGGAAGTTACCTGCTAAGGATGGACCGAGCAGGGAAGCTGCTCGGTGGCCTCTTGATGAGGACTTCGATACTTAGCATAGATGGGTAGGAAGTTACCCGCTAAGGATGGACCGAGCAGGGAAGCTGCTCGGTGGCCTCTTGATGAGGGCTTCGATCCTTAGCGTAGATGGGTAGGAAGTTACCCACTAGAGATGGACCGAGCATGGAAGCTGCTCGGTTTTACGAGGCGTCGTTCAATCTCCCTCGACGCGTGAAAATATGGAAGAGTGGCCGTCGTGGGCGACACGTGGCTAAAACGCATAGGCGAGGCGAGGCGTTCCAAGATCCGCGACGACGTGTACCTCTACGATTAGGAGTGCACAGAGGAGACGTACCGGACTGTGATCGAATGCATAGAGGACCACTTCGGCCGCCTCCTTCCTTGACGGTTGCCTTTCCTCTAATTGCTCATGTACGCTATTTGGATGATGTCCTCGGGTTTGTTCAACACCTGTCTCCACAGCTGCAGGACGAGGCGCTCGATAAGCTGCACACACTCTACGTCCGCGGCCTCATCTCGAAGAACAGGCATGATCGATCGGCGGCCCTTCTTTTGGAGTGTTTCCAAAAGAGGCAGATCATCGATGGCTGCCCGGCAGGTGCGGCCTCCGACCCTTCCATTGCATCGCGGGTCTATGGGCAACACCAAAGGGAGCGGGCCGAGGAAGCAAGGGCTCGGCTGGCGGCGATCTCCTCGGAGTACCACCAACAGTGTTTTCTTGACCCCTTACCCCCTCTGTTGTAATTTTAATTTTTGTGTGTAAGGCTGGGGAGCCCATAATACCCTTGATGAATAAAACTCTTCTTTTGCGACGTACTATTGTCTTCTTTTTATCTTCTTTGCATGTTTGACTATGTTCATAAAACGAAACCCGTGACTTTTGAACCGAGGAAGAGGGAAACATATTGAAGAAGTTTCTTCTAATTCAGAAGACTTAAAAAAAATTACATCGCTTTGGCAAAGAAGAAATATATATTCACTGATAAAAATTTCGAATTCACTTGTACAATTTGAGCTTTTCGGCGTTATAAGGTCGCGGGAACTTACGACCAGTCGCGTCTTGCAAGCGATAGGCTCCGCTGGGCAATACCTCGAAGACGAGGAATGGGCCGTCCCACTTTGGGGAAAACTTGTGCAGTTTGCCTTGGTCTACGAATTCGTTCCGCCTTAGGACCATATCTCCCATTTTGAAGGTGTGATGCTTGACTCGTGCGCTGTAGTAGCGAGCAGTTTGTTGTTGGTAAGCGGCGGATTTAATCTGTGCCCGGTCCCACTTCTCTAGTAAGATGTCCAAATTAGTCCAGAGCGCCGAGGTGTTTACTTCATCGTCGAAATGCTCAACTCTGTAAATGGGCAGTCCAATCTCAGCTGGGACCATCGCCTCGGTGCTGTAGAAGAGGCTGAAGGGGGTCTCTTCAGTGGGGGTCTTCTTCGATGTGCGTAGGGCCCATAAAACCTGGGGAAGTTCCTTGACCCAGCTGCCCTGCCTTCCTTCTAGACGAGTTCGAAAACCTCGAATGACGTCTCGGTTAGCGACCTTGGCCTACCCGTTGCATTGAGGGTGCGCTACCGCGGCAAACTTCATTGGTATGTGGTCCTCGTTGCATAATCCTTTGATTTTGTCGTTTTCAAAGTTCGTCTCTTGGTCGGTAACAATACACCTCGGGATCCCGAATTGGGATATTACATTGTTCTGCAGGAATTTGGTGGTCTTGGTGGCGTCCGATTTTCTGATGGGGACGGCCTCGATCCACTTCATAAAATAGTCTACCGCGACGAGGATATACTTGTGCCCGCCTGTGCCAGTTAGGAGCTAGCCTACCATGTCTATTCCCTACTGGGCAAACGGCCACGGGGAGGTCAGGGCCTTTAGCTCGGTAGTCGGAAGACGGGGTATGCTACCATGGAGTTGACAGCTTTTGCATCTTCTGACGAGCTTCTGAGCGTCTTGATGAATCGTCGGCCAATAGTATCCCTAGAGTAGCGTCTTCTGGACTAAGGTGCGGGCCTCTTGATGTGCTCCCCCGACCCTTTCGTGAATCTCATGCAAGACGTAGTCGGCTTCGTGGGGGTCAACGCACCAAAGCATAGGTTGCGTGTAGGACTACTTGTAGAGGTTTCCATTACTCCAGACGAAATGGAAGGCTTTAGCTGGAAGGCGGCGTGCTTCCCCTCGATCTTCTGGGAGAGCACCTTCCTTCAGGAACTTTACGAGGGACTTCCTCCAATCCCGACCTTCCTCCCGAGTAGTGTATATTTGAAGTGTTGCCTCTCTATCTTCCACGCTGGGCCGTGGCAAGACTTCGAAGAGAATATTCCTCTTATTGTTAGCCGTATAGGAGGAGGCTAGCTTGCTCAGAGCGCCGGCCTGGGCGTTTAGGTGCCGAGGAATCTGCTCCACTTGAACTTCGTCGAAGTCTTTTCGTAGTCTTTTTACCTCGACTAAATATTTCACCATTAGAGGCTCCCAGGCCTCGAAACGGCCGGTCACTTGGCCTACAACTAGGGCGGAGTCGCTGCGAATTCGGATCGTCTTCAGTCCCACTCCAGAGGCGATTCGTAGTCCAGCTAGCAAAGTCTCGTACTCCGTGGCGTTGTTTGAGGCTTTGAACCCGAGCTTCAAAGAGTACTCCATCTCCGCCTCATTCGGACCTCGAATAATAAGGCAGGCACCGCTCCCATCCTCGGTAGAGGATCCATCGACGTAAAGGACCCAATCGGGGGCGGAGTCTGGCTCCTCCTTGATCGAGGGTTGAGACCCAGGGACTTGCGCCGACACTACCTCCTTGTTGGGGATAGTACATTCGACAACGAAGTATGCCAGGACTTGTGCTTTGAAAGCTTGCCTTGGGCGGTATTTGATGTTAAATTGAGATAACTCCCACCTCTATTTGTTTAAACGACCAGATGACTCAGGGAGGTAAGAATAGCCCCTAAGGGACGCTCGGTGAGGATGAGGATGGTGGGTACCTGGAAGTAGTGTTGTAGCTTTCTTGAGGCCATGATAAGCACCAAGACAATTTTTTCAATGGCTGGGTACCTTGTTTCCATATCTGTTCACCGCCGAAAATGGAGATTGACCGCGTAGGTCATCTTGCCTGAATTTGGGGACAGATGCTATTTGGATTTATCCATCCACCTCTCCGAAGATACCAAGCTGATTTATGGCACGGTATATCGGAGGTTTGGACGGATGCGGCTGTTGTAGCAACTTCGTCAGATTCCCCCTCGTTTGCGAGATTTTTTTTTTATTATGGGGACGCTCTTCCCTGCAGGCGCAAGCCTCTGTAGTTAATTACGTTATCGCACCGCGATAACCACTTTCTCCTGCTCCAGAAGTTCACTTCGTGTTGTGTGTGTTTGTTTTATTTTTGGTTGCCCGTGGATTGTATACGGAGACTAATTTATGTTGTCGCTCATAGGGCGTGGATTAGTCCAAATCCGTATATTTTTAGATTTGGGTTTGGGTTGATTTAAGGATCATTGATCTGTTTTGAGATCAAGATCGACTTAAATGTTTACGAGCATTTGGGGGCTCGATTTGTTTTCGTTAAGGATACGTTAGCCCAATTTGAGACTAAGATCTACTTAACACGGTTTTAGGATCATTTTTGTTTCAGATCCCACAAGAGAGCATTTGGGCTCTGTTGTTTTAGTTTAAGGATGTTTCGGTCTCTTATCACCGTTTTGGAAGAGAAGTTGTAGTTTAAGAACATTTCGGTCGGTTGATCACCATTTTTGAGGTGAGGTTTTAGTTTAAGGACGTTACGGTCCGTTGTCGCCATTTTGGAGGCAACGTTTAGTTTGAGAACGTTTCGGTTTGTAGATCACCATTTTTGAGGTGAGATTTTAGTTTAAGGATATTACGGTCCGTTGTCACCATTTTGGAGGCAACGTTTAGTTAGAGAATGTTTCGGTCTGTAGATCACCATTTTTTAGGTGAGGTATCAGTTTAAGGGCGTTTCGGTCCCTTATCGCCGTTCTGGAGGCGAAGTTGTAGTTTGAGGGTATTTCGGTCTGTAGATCACCATTTTTGAAATGACATTTTAGTTTAAGGACGTTACGGTCCGTAGGGTTTAGTTTAAGGACGTTACAGTCCGTTGTCGTCGTTTTGAGACAATATTTAGTTTGAGAACATTTCGGTCTGTAGAGTTTAGTTTAAGAACGTTACGATCCGTAGATCACCATTTTGGAGGTGAAGTTGTAGTTTGAGAACATTTCAGTCTGTAGATCATCTTGCGCGCACGTGTATTTGTTACGTGTCGGGATGAGCAACGATGATATGGGAGACACCCAGCTTGGGGTGTGGTTTGATCTGGCGTATGCACATCAGTTTGGGAAGTGCACCGAAGAGCAGTTGGTTGTCGGGACCCGCCACCTCTCTGAAAATGTTGAGAAATTACAACGACATGTATCAGAGGTGTGGAGAGATATACCCTTGAACCAATTTCCCTATCCGAGGGAAAATGAAGTTGGTGGTCAACCCCGAAATCATTAGTCGTATTTTGAGACTAAGATTTTCTTGGGAGAATATAGGATGAATATCGTTTTGGATATCATCAGTTGAGTGGTCATCAGTCATGTTTGAGACTGAGATTGGTTTAGGAAAACATGAGCATAGAGGCTCGGTTGACTTAGAGATCAAAGAGATTTTGACCTCAGGAAGACTTAGCCAATTTGAGGCTGAAGTCTGATTTCCTAAAAATGCTAAGCACCGGTATATGTTTAGCACTCACGTGTTCCCACGTGAGGCTCTAAATCAGTGTTAAACACTACACTTTGGAAGCGCTCACTTGTGGGCATGTGAGGCATCCCAAAGTGGGATCTGTTCTATGGGTTCTATTCCCCATATTTTTTTGTATAAACACTTGACTTTTGGAAGCGCTCATGTGTGGGCACGTGAGGCGCCCCAAAGTGAGAATTTTTCTCTGGGTTCCCCCTTTTTTTATATAAGTGTTAAATACTTGACTCGCGTGCGAGCACGCGAAGCAATTTTGTGTGTTTCCCTTTTTATTCATCAGAGACGCTCACGTGGAGCACGTGAGATCCTATTGAGTGTTTGGAGATTTTGATCTCATGCTAGGATTTTGGAGGACTCATGCCTCTTGTTTTTTTTTTAAGAATTAAATTCTTATTGTAAGGTTAAACCTTGATTTCTAGAGGAATTGAATTCCCATATGTTTCCGTAAGAATTAAATTTTTTTAACTCAGTTCTTTCCCCTAGGTTTTGAATCTGCATAACAAAATCTCCCCGATAAGAATTAAATTCTCAACTTATGAGAGATCTGCTTCTACAGATCTCAACCAGAGAAAGAACTAAGTCCTTATGCGAAAGGTTAAACGCTTAGATAGGTCAAGATAGAACAATCTCTGTGTATTTCTCTTCTTCTTTTTTTACCTAGAATGTTCTGATGAAGCAAGTCTTTTCCGAGATTTAAATTCTCTTCTTCCTTTTTTTGTCTTCTCTTTTCTCTTTTTCTCTGTATGCTCCTATTTATAGGAGAAGAAAAAGAATCAATTTGTTAAGAAAATCTCTCATTGAGAGATCGTGATTTATTTCATAATCAGTCCAAT
This sequence comes from Agapanthus africanus, assembly GCA_030015575.1. Lineage (NCBI taxonomy): Eukaryota > Viridiplantae > Streptophyta > Magnoliopsida > Asparagales > Amaryllidaceae > Agapanthus > Agapanthus africanus. The sequence continues at coordinate 946,404,769 of CM057337.1, forward strand.
TATTCTGGTGAATTTTATTCACCGTTGGATTTTTAATCCAAAGGCTCTCCGTTTAACAGAGAAGATTTCTTATTTATTTTTAACCAGATTAGGAAATATTTTTCTAAAATAGAATTTTATTCTATCAGACGATCACCGTTGGATCTTTGATCCAAAAGTCCTTCGTCTAACAAAGAAGATCTTTCTAGTTCAAGAAAGATCAGGGAAATATTTCCTACATATATAGAATTTAATTCTATCAGATAGTTTAAAAAGATTTAAGGAAATATCTTCCCAATAGAGTTTTGATCTTTTTATTTAGAATGTAATTCTATCAGCTTGGAAAGTGTTTAGGATCATTCACGTGTAGCACGTGACCCCAACAGAATTAATCTTGTTCGCTTATATGCATCAGCATAATAGGGTATCACGTGTTAACACGTGAGCCTTTTTGGCCTGCTATCTGTTTGAATGTAGCGCCTATATGCTTTGCATATAGGCCCTCATATGCTTACACATGAGGCTCAGTTTTGGCATATCAATTACTTAAATGCAGCGGTTATATGCTTTGCATATAGCCGCTCACGTGTGGGCATGTAAGACCTGCACAGTGGGGAGTTTTCCCCCCTTTTTCTTTCTATGTATATTTTTATAAGGGAACAGCGTCCTTAAAGACGCGGCTTACGTAGTAGACCGGCTTTTGGACTCCTTCGACTTCTCGGACGAGCACCGAGCCTACAGCATGAACGGATACCGCTAAATACAGTGACAGCTCGTCTCCTTCAATTGGCCAGTGAGCAGTGGGGGGGTTGCCAGGTGCACTTTCAATTGCTCGAAAGCGATCTGACACTCTTCCGACCATTCGAACCTTGGGATCTTTCTCAGGGCTTTGAAGAATGGGAGGCACTTTTCTCCGGACCTCAACATGAAGCGACTTAGAGCGGCCGCTCTACCCGTGAGCCGCATGATTTCGACGTTGCTCCTTGGCGCGTCCATGTTGAGAATGGCGATGATCTTCTCCGGGTTAGCTTTGATTCCTCGGTGGGTAACTATGAACCCGAGGAATTTTCCACCAGTGACCCCGAACGCACACTTGGTAGGATTCAGCTTCATTTTGTACTTGCGGAGGATGTTGAATGTCTCGCCAAGATCTTTGGCATGCTCGTCTGACGAGGTCGACTTGACGAGCATGTCGTTGACGTAAACCTCCATGTTCCTCTCGATCTGCTGTTTGAACATCCTGTTGACCAGGCGCTGGTATATAGCTTCGACGTTTTTAAGGCTGAAGGGCATCACTTTGTAGCAGTATACCTTTCGGTCCGTTATGAATGCGGTAAGCTCTTCATCTGCCAGGTTCATACGGATCTGGTTGTAGCCGGAGAAAGCATCCATGAAGCTTAGCAATTTGTGGCATGTCGAGCTGTCGACAAGCTGATCTATCCGAGGGAGAGGATAGTTGTATTTCGGGCAGGCCTTGTTGAGATCTGTGAAGTCGACGCACATGCGTCACTTCCCGCTTGCTTTTTTAACCATAACCACATTCGCTAGCCATTCCGAGTAGGCCACATTTCGAATGAAGTTGGATGCAAGCAACCTATCGACCTCGTCCTCGATCGCCTTTTGTTTAATACGGGCGAAGCTTCGTTTCTTTTTCCTGACGGGTCGGGCTGTCGGGTCGACCCCGAGCTTAGGCGAGATTACCTTGGGGTCGATCCCGGGCATGTCGGCGGGCGCCCAAGCGAACACGTCCGAGTTTTCTCGTAGAAAGTGGATCAAGTTTTCGTGCCGGGCTCCCATTAAGAGTGACCTGATCTGAACATTTCGTTCATTTTCCCCCTCGATGAGGGGGACCTCCGTTAGCGCCTCCACCGAGGCCCCTCGGATTTCTTTTTGTTCGTCACGAGTATCCAAGGACCCCTGGAAATCACCCGCGCTTTCAAGTTCGTCGCTTCTCTCCTCAGAGGTGGATGTCGCTGTGAAGCAAATCTTTGCGATTTGCTGGTTCCCGTAGGCCCGGCCTATTCCACCTTGTTCCAGTGGAAAATTGATCGCGAGGTGGTAGGTCGAGATTTGGGCCCAAAGGGAGTTTAGCGTCGGATGTCTCAGGAGGATATTGTAGGATGATGGAATTCTAGCGACGATTAACTCTACTGGTACGGTTCTCGTACGGCCCGCCTCCCCAATGTTAAGGAGGAGGGTAACCACTCCCTCCGCCGGGATGGAGTGGTTAGTAAATCCCGACAGAATGTGGGCGGTTGGCTTCAGGTCCGACGGGCCGAGCCTCATACGTAGGAAGCAGTCATAGAAAAGGATGTCTGCCGAGCTTCCCGAGTCGACCAGTATCCTTTGAACCTCGTAGCGGTGGACCCGTACTGTAATCACGAGAGGGTCGTTGTGAGGAAAGGATATTCCGTAGAGGCCTTCGTCGATAAAGGTGATAGGCTCGGCTGCTTTGCTTTGCTTTTCTTCCGGGGCTGGCCGCCAGTTCCCTCGACCGACAGGAGGCGGCGAATCTCGTCGGCTCCAGGCCCACCCCCATTTATACGACCATGATTTAGCTGATTGTCAATTCGCCGGGAGGGGGTGGTTTTCTTGCTCCCGGTCTGCTTGTCGCTTTTTCCGCAAGTACTTTGTTAGGTGCCCGAGCGAACCAACTCCTCGATGTAGTCGCGAAGCTGTTTACAGTTCTCGGTAGGATGTCCCTGCGACCTGTGGAAGGCGCAGTACGGGCCTCGATTCCATTTGGCTGCTCTATTGGTGACCGAGGGGAGCTTGAAGAATCGCTCGCCCTTCACCTCTTCCAATAGCTCAGTCTGAGAGATGTTGAGCAGAGTATACTCCTGGAACTTCAGGAAGTATGGATTTAGCCGGTCAACCTTATTCTCCTCCTCTCTACCCCTCTTCTTTTGGTCGGCCTGGTCACCCCGGGGTAGGTTCGCGTTCATCTCGGACTCGAGTTGGATATCCCGTTCGGTCCAAGCCTTTACCTTGGCCATAGTCTTAGGTTGCGCTTATGCAAAGGAGCGGAGCCACTCCTTGTGCCTAAGACCCGACCTTAGAGCCGTGATGACAGTCTCGTCCCGGTGCTCGGGAACCTCAAGAAGAGCGTTGTAGAAGCAAATGACGTATCCTTTAAAGGATTCCTCATCCCCGCTCTTTATAGTGAAAAGGTAATCGACGGTCCGCTTCTGCCGTCTGTTCCCAACGAAATGCCCGAGGAACTGGGCAACCAGCTCATCAAAGGTAGAGATGGAGCGTGGCATGAGTCCTCGGAACCAGTCTCATCCAGCCCAGATGAGAGTGGCGGGGAACGCTCGGCATTGGGCGGCGTCAGAGTTGTCCTGAAAGCTCATGACCGCCGTGAACACGTCCATGTGGTCTTTCGGATCAGACTTCCCGTCAAAGAGGGCCACTTTTGGAGGCTTATTTCTGGATGAAACGCGTACCGCGAGCAACTCTTCAGTGAAGGGCTTCGTAAGCAAGTCGGCAACATACCTGGCCCCCTCATTTGAAGGACGACCCTCTCGATGTATACCTTCAATTTCTTTTTTGAGGGCGTCGAGACGGTCGTGGTACCTCGAGAATTCGGCGTATTTGGAGTTATGGCCCTTCCCGCTGGAGGCCTGCACCTGGCTGCGACTCCGGTTCCATTCGATGAGGTTCCTCGGGTCCCCTGGTGAGGTCATTCTCGAGTTATCGCGGTGAGTGCCTTCCGCGCGACCCCGTCGAGGGAGAGGTTGCTGGCCAAGACTAGGAACAGGCGAGCTGACCGACACCTCCTCGGGAGGGACAGGAGTGCGATGGGCCTCGGGGCGGGATGCTCTTTCACGAGACCTCGGCATAGAGTTGTGAGGCGCCCAGCGGATCATGGAATTGGTTGCCGCTGGGGACCTGTGGCCGTCGGAGATTGCGAGACACTGCTCAGTGGTGCCAGCATGGGCAGTGTCATCTCCCCTTCTGCGGAGGTCGCGATCCCGAGATGGGGGAATGGCGACCTGGGGAGCTTGTCCCGCTGTTTGGACGCGGACAAGGGCATCCACGATGGATGCGAGCCTGTCGATCCGTGCAGACAGGACGTGAACGGCGTTAGGAGAAGGAGAGGATCCGTCCGCGCCTCCGTTGTGGGGAGGGCAGCGGCTTGTGGTTGGATCGTCGTGGTGATCACTCGCCATGAGTCTGAGATCGGAAGATCAACTTTCGATGAGTAGAATTTTTGGGTTCCCACAGACGGCGCCAACTGATGGATGTCTGGATCTCCTACAGATGTTGTCCTCCGTCGATCTGTCGCGAGCGTAGATGAACGACTGAGATTGGATTTGAGGGTTGCCCCCCGGAGCGTCTGGATCTCAATGGGCTTGATTTGGAGTGAAGCCGAGCTACCTGCAAAGAAGTCCCGGGGTGGTTGTACCACCGTGGACCCTCCGATGATCAAGTTAGCCGAGGTATTCGAGCAGAGTAATGGCATATTGAAATAAAATTGCGTTACCTGAGTCGTCTGAGAGAGGGGTTTATATAGAGGTTGCCATGGGCTAGCTAGTGCGAGATCTTCGTCGGCCGTTATGCCCCTGGCGTCACGTCTGCGTGAATGGCGGGATCTCCCATTAATGACAAGATACGCTCGTTAATGGGGGGATGCGACGGCGTGGAACGCGGGATAATGGGGCGGCGGATATCTCGCGTCTGGCGAGATCCGCGGAGCCGTGGCGAAAGAGCATGTGATCTGTGTTCTAGATCGTTCGATAGAACCGAAGAGGCATAGCTCGGCGGGAGGCCTAAATGAGGGCGGAAGGCCGAGCTAGTCCGGTTCTGTGATAGCTCGGAGGCGAAAGGCCGAGGAGCTCGGCATGTAGGAGGGCTCGGAGGCGAGCCAATGGTCATTTACATGACGAGCACAGAAATGTTCAGGGAATCCACGAAGGTCGGGTCCAGGCAGCGGGACGATAGCCCGGGGGACGCCTCCAATGTGTGGTTCTTGCCCTGTTTCTGTGTCATGATCTGGGGAGTTTCCACTTATGAGCATCATCAGTATCCAAAACAAATTCGAACATGAGTGCGTATAAATTATCAGAAATGAAAATTACCATCCGTGTTTGATATAAATCAAATACAAATACGAATACGAAACATGAATATTGAAAGAATAAATACCCGACGAAATCAAATATTACTCTGATAATATGTGTTACCAGTTACGAATCTTATGCCTGTTGGAGTATACAAATAGAATATCGATATGGAATCCGCTCTGATTTTTCGTATGGGTTTACATCCCTGGCGTTTATATAAAGGGGTCTCAACCAACCCAGAGGGCAATGAGGAATGGATCCATTAAAATAGCTAGATGCTTTGGTATAGTGTTACAATGGCTTAAAGACAAAAAAATTCTCCCCAGAAAATCTCAAACCCAATGTTTCTCTTTCCCAATTCCTCCCCACCAACACTATCATCAACACCACCCCCGCCGTCTCCTCCCTCCACGATCCTCCTCGCCACCCACGCCGGGTAGTACCATCCCTCCGCCTCCGATGATGCCGCCTCCACCGTGTTCCGCCTTCCGCCTATGATCTCCAGAAGTTTCATCCCGTAGCTGTACATGTTCGCCTTCGCCGTGATGGCCACCCCCGATATCCACTCCGGTGCCACGTACCCCACGTCCCCCGCATCGTCGCCAGCACCCTGCTGAAACCGCGTCCCACAAGCTTCGCCAGCCCGAAATCGGACACCTTGGGATTGAAATGCTCGTCTAGCAGTATGTTCTCCGGTTTTGTGTCCCAATGTATGATGCAGTCTCGGCATTCTTCGTGAAGGTACGCGATGGCCCTCACGGTCCCCACGGCGATCCGGAAGAGGTGCTTCCAGCTCAGCAAAGGCGACCTGTCCCTGCTGTGGGTCAGGTACGCACTCAGCGGGCCGTTGGACATGCAATCGTAGACGACGAGGCGGCGGGGGTCTTCAGAGCAGAAGCCACGGGGGCGCACGGGGTTCACGTGATGGATGTTCCTGATAGTCCGGACCTCCGCTTAGAACTCACGGTCCCCTCCGTTGGGGCGCTCGAGGCGCTTCGTGGCGACCGCGGTGAAGTACGGGAGCTCGCCGCAGAACACGGCCCCGAAGCCGCCATGGCCGAGCTTTTCGGAGAAGCCGCGGGTTGGGGTGGAGAGTTCTTTGTATGTGAACGCCTTCAGATTGCCAGCCCCTTCTTCTTTCTCTTGGTCATTTCCTCTGATTTCTTTACTTCGTCTGAACCTCAACATCCGACACAAAAATCATCACCAGGAACCGGATATCCAGCTTATTAGAACGACCGTCTTCCATTTTCCAACCCTAAGATAGAGCGGTGTTGTTTCTCATATTGAACGTATTTCCGTGGCGGCCAACGCAGAGCTTGCTCTCCAATTCATACCTGATGCCGAAACAAGACGAATTGCTCCAGCATGACTTCTCACATTCTTCGCCGCTACTGATCCCATGGGCCGAAACCATCAATGCTCCAGCAAAATCAAGCGGCCCTGCATTTTCAAACACGTCATCGACGTTAGAACTAGCTACATTATCACGAGAGCATCCGGCAGAGAAATCCTCCGACTCCCGCGCTTCACAATCCACAGGGCGAAGCCCCTCGACACATTCGCAGGCACGGAAGCTGCCTTTGATGCAAACCCACAAGCTCCCGCACCGTCCGTAGACCCTGCACCCGCTCTCGGGCCTGGACCGGAACATATTTCAGCTGGCGGCCTGCTCAGACCAAGTGTACCACATTATCCTCCCGGACCAATCCACCACGAACCTCGCCAGCACCGGCCTCCCCGCGCCAGGCTCCGAATAAACGAACTCTGCGTCGGGCGTCAACGGGTTCTCGAACCGGAAGTCGTAAATGTAGGGCACCGTCATCTCCGGGACCCCCATGAACCAGGTCCCGGTCCAGTTCCCTGACGACCAGTACCGGACCGAGTCATCAAACACGAGCTCGAACTCGCCGAACTGGGGAGGGCGCAGGCGTAGGGAGTAGCGGCCGGGGGAGGGGTCGGAGGGGCCTGCCACGAGACGAGGCGGCGGAGGTTGGTGACGGTCATGATTCGGGAGCCACGTGTCGGCGGGGGATTCGAAGCTCTGCTAGGCTGGCTCGCCGGCAGGGGTGAGGAGGACGAGGTTCCTGGTGTCGAGTCGGCTGGCGGCGGCGGAGGGTATGAGGTTGTCCGAGGAACAGATTAGGGTTCCGGCGGAGTCGGCGACGGCGAGATGGCCGGAGGAGAGGGAGAGGCTGGTGGGGGTGAGGGAGGAGAGGATGGGGCTTGATGATGCTCAATATTGGCGATCTTCAAGATCAGGACACGTGCCAGATGACGTGTCCCGGAACTCAGAAGAAAGGGTCCACAGGGGCCGACCAGGCCGCCCCTGTACCCGACCCTTAAGCACAAGCTGGCCCTCCTAGAAGCCCCCTGCAAATTGGCCTCCTCGGCCCCTCAGCTCGCCCCGAGCTGCCACAGGACTAGGACTCCTCGGCCCTCCTGCCCGTCTCCGAGCTCCCCAATTGAGGCCATCTTTCTCGATCCCTCCGACCGACCAACTCCACCACTCACAGGCGTAACCGCCGCTTCGCAAATCTCGCCATGCGCAGATTCTCCGTCAGCAACGTCCCACATTCCATGTTATCGCGCTCCCCATTAATGGGCGATCCGCTCTTTACGCGAGCGTGACGTCGCGTGCGTAACTGCCAGCGAGATTCTAGCGCCTGCTGCTGCGTGCTGCCGCCGCTATATAAACCCCCATCACAGAGGGATCAAGTAAGACATTTCTACTCCACTTAGTCGTTACGCTGCTCGGATCTAGTACTAACTTGATTGTCGGAGGGTCCTCGGTGGTACCAAACCACCCGGGACTTCCTTGCAGGTACTCGGCGTTAAACTCAAATCACCAATCTCCTCAAAACCCATTGAGACCCACATGCAACAGGAGATCACCTCCAAAATCCACTGGGAGATCGACGGAAGACAACATCTGAAGGAGACCCGAAAAGGAACTCCATCAGTTGGTGCCGTCTGTAGGAAAGAAAACTCCACAAAAATAAAGTCGGCCTTCCGATCTCTGTCCACATGGCAAGCAATCATCCAGAAGATCCAGGTACCAGCCGCCGCCTCCCCCTCACCGGAGGCGCGGATGAACCTCCTCCGGCGACCATCATCAACACTCTCTCCAGCCGAATAGATCGGCTACAGTCCCTCGTGGAGGCGCTCGTCCGTGTCTAAACGGCCGAGCCTAGACCCAGATCGCCGCTCCTCCGCCTCCAGAAGGCTCTGCCCTCGTCGGCACGGATGACCACCGGCAGGCTACGACTCCTGGCCACAGATCTCACGGGCCAATACTCCCTGAGGCCCGCTGGGCGCCCTACGGCTCCACACCAAGGTCCGCCACCAGAACGCCTCGTCTCGAGCCTCCTCGCGACCCTTACCCCCTGAGGAAATGTCGGTCACCTCGCCTGTCCACCGGCATAATCGACACCCCCTCCCCCGACGGAGTCGTACAGAAGGGGCTCGCCACGACTGCTCGAGAGCCATCTTGCCCGGGGATCCGAAGAACCTCATCGAGAGAAACCGGGGCCGCGCCCAGATGCAGGTCTCCCACAGCAGATGCCAGGGATCACAAGGCGCCGAATCCTCGGGGTACCACGACCGACTTGACGCTCTCGAGAAGAAGATCGAGGGCATGCGCCGGGAAGGTCACCTCTCGGGCGACGGGGCTAAGTACGCCGCCGACTAGCTCACCAAGCCGTTCACTGACGGACTGCTCGATGTCCACGTCTCCTCGCACAACAAGCCCCCGAAGGTCTCACTGTTCGACGGGAAAACCGACCCGAAAGACCATTTGGATGCTTTCACCGCGGGGATGAGCTTCCAGGACCATTCCGATGCCGTCCAGTGCAGGGCCTTCCCAGCCACCCTCATCTGCGCAGGTCGGGACTGGTTCCGAGGGCTCGAGCCTCGCTCAATCTCGATCTTCGATGAGCTGGATACTCAATTCCGGCTACTCCGTTGGGAACCGTCGGCAGAAGCGCACGGTCGACTACCTCTTTACAATAAAGAGCGGGGACAAGGAGACGTTCAAGGCTTACATCACCCGCTTCTACAACGCCCTCCTCGAGGTCCCCGAGCACCGGGACGAGACCGTCATCACGGCGCTCAGATCTGGTCTTAGGCACAAGGAGTGGTTACGCTCCTTTGCATTGGCACAGCCTAAGACCATGGCCGAGATCAAGGCGTAGACCGAGCGCGAGGTTCAGCTAGAGTCTAAGGTGAACGCGAACCTCCCCCGTGCAGAACGGTTCGACCAGAAGAAGAGGGCTCGGGAAGAGAGGCCGGAGCGTCAGCAACCCTATCACCCGAAGTTCCAGGAGTACACCCCGCTCAACGTCTCCTTCGCGGTGTTACTGGAGGAGGCCCAGGGCGAGGGGTTCTTCAAGTTCCCTCCAATCCCACGTCAGGCCTCGAAGCTAACCCGGGGCCCTTACTGCGCCTTCCACCGGACGCTGGGCCACGCCACGGAGGATTGTAAGCAACTCCGGGACTACATCGAGGAGCTCATCCGATCGAGGCACCTCGCCGCCTACTTGAGGGACAAACAGCAGGCCGACCGCGAGCAGGAGCAGCATCCCTCACCCGCCGAGCTGACCATCGGCCAGATCATGCTCGTTTCAGCAGATGACCAGTCCGGCGCTCAGGAAGCCCCGTACTCGGTGCCGAGCACGGAGGCCAACAAGCCCTCGGGGAGCTCGGGCCACGCTTATAAGGTCATCTATTAGCATGTACGTTTATGTTAAGGCAATGTAAACTCTTCCTAGGGTCTGTTGTTAATTTAATAAAGATCAATGGAACATTGCGAAAAAGAAGGAAAGATCTTATTTATTCAAAAGGGGGAGGGGTATTATGGGCTCCTCAGCCATACATACAAAAAGAAAATGAAAATTACAACAGCGGGGGAAGGGGGTGTAGAAAGCACTGCTCATGATACTCGGTAAAGATCTCCGCCATCCAAGGTCTTGCGAGATCCAACCTCTGCCCTCGGTTCCCCCCGCACGCGTTGACCCTGAGCCTCAGCTCATAGCACTCACGGACGAGCGCCTCTGAGCGAGCCAGCCGGTTCGCGGAGATCAGGCCGAAGCGCCTCAGAGATCGCAGCTTGCCCACGGCCTCGTCATAGAGCTGCTCAGACAGAGGGTTGTAAAGCCCCGGCGACGCCCTCCAGATGGAGTACATCAGCAGCTGCAGCAGAGAGGAGCATCGGGGGAGCAGCCGGCCGAAATGGTCCTCGATACTCCCATAGACCAACTGCACCGTGTCCTCGGTGCAGTTCTGGTCATAGAGGTACACGTCTTCGATGCAAATGATCTCGGGGATAGTAAAGGGGAAGTCTTGCATTCTCAACGATCTGTCAACGAAGAAAGGAAGGACCAGTGCTCCTTCAGCCTTATATAGCCCACTGCGTCCCAACAGAACTCAACAGTCGCCCGCCTTCGCCCAAAAATCATCGAGCCTTCCCTAGAGGAATTGAAACGACGCGACCCTGGCGCTTCGCCTCCCCCACACTCAATGCGCATGCCGCGCGCACGTTTGCCGCAACCATTCCTGTTCCTCATGACTGCAACTGGACGGTCGGGCAAAACTTCATGAAAAATCAGCCGAGCAGCTACCCTGCACGGTCGTCCCTGGCCGGTAGCTCCCCTACTCGCAACTCCAGGGATCGAAGCCCTCGCCAAGAGGCGACCGCGCAGCTTCACTGCCCGGTCATCCTTAGTGGGCTTCTCACTGTCCCTCCAACGCTGAGGATCAAAGTCCTCCATAGAGGCGGCCCAGAAGCTTCCCTGCTCGGCTATCCCTGGCCGGTAGCTCCTCTACTCACAACGCCGGGGATCAAAGCCATCGCCAAGAGGCAACCGCACAGCTTCACTACCCGGTTATCCTTAGCAGGCCTCCTAAGGCCCCTCCAACGCTAAGGGTCCAAGTCCTCCCTAGAGGCAGTCCAGCAGCTCCCCTGCTTGGCTATCCCCGGCTGGTAGCTTCCTACCATGACCGACAGGGATCAAAAGCCCTCCCAGAGGCAGTCGAGCCAGAGGATCCATCGCTCAGCTATCCTTCAGGATAAAAGCCCTCGCCAAGAGGCACCGGGCAGTAACTCTTGCCCGGACAAGGGTCCTTGATAGGCTTCTTACAGCCTCTCCCGCGCTAAGGACCAAAGTCCTCCCAGAGACAGTCGAGTCCTTGCTTGGCTATCCTCGGTTGGTAGCTTCCTACCACAACCGACAGGGATTAAAGTCCTCGCCAAGAGGCACTGGGTAGTAATCCTGCCCGGTCCCCATCCTGAAGGATCAAAGCCCTTACAAGAGGCAACCGAGCAGCTACCCTGCTCGGTCATCCCCGGCTGGTAGCTCCCTACCCATGACGCTAGGGATCGAAGCCCTCACAAGAGGCACCCGAGCGGCTACCCCGCTCATTCATCCCAGACTGGTAGTTGCCTACCCACGATGCCAGGGATCAAAGCCCTCGCCAAGAGGCAACTGCGCAGCTTCACTGCCCGGTCATCCTTAGTAGGCTTCTTACAACCCCTCCAACGCTAAGGATCAAAGCTCTCGCAAGAGGCAACTGAGCAGCTACCCTGCTCGGTCATCTCCGGCTGGTAGCTCCCTACCTATGACGCCAGGGATCGAAACCTTCGCAAGAGACACCCGAGTGGCCACCCCTCTCGGTCATCCCAGGCTGGTGGTTGCCTGCCTACGACGCCAGAGAACAAAGCCCTCGCCAAGAGGCAACCACGCGGCTTCACTGCCCGTTCATCCTTAGTGGGCTTCCTACAACCCCTCCAACGCTATGGACCCAAAGTCCTCCTAGGGGAAGTAGAGCCCGACCCTCGCTCGATCGTCCCCAGCTAGTGGTTGTTGCTCACAACGCCAGAAGTGAAAGGCCCTCGCCAAGGGACAACCGAGTAGCTTCCTATTCATGCTCAGCACAAATACGGCGGACAGCCCTCCGCCCATCACATGCAAAGAATCCGAAGCCCCAACGGGGAACATCAAGTCTATCCGAGTCTGAGCGATCCCCCCTCGACTTTGGGGCCATGGAGACGCCTCCTTCTCGGCAGCGCTTGGCACGCTTGGCAAGTGATCGAAATCAACTCGATGAACGATCGCTAGACAGATGGCCGACCCGACATGGAATCCCAACAGTGCAAGCAGAGATATTTTACAAGCAATCGTCACAAACAGAAAACAAAGCACAAACCGATGAAACCAAAGAAAAAGTTTCATTACTAAAAGGCAAAGTCTTTACAAAGGGTATTTTAGGCTCCCCAGCCTTACAAAATGCCCGGAGGCTTACAAAATTCCAGAAGCAACAAAATAAAAGGAGGAGGAAGAAGGGGGCTTTAGGCCTCGGGGCCAGGTGCGACCTCGGGGCCCTCGACATCCACTACGAGACGAGCTGGGTCCCCGGTGACTTCCTCGTCAGGAATCTCCTTCCCCTGCTCATCAGCATCTGCGAGGGGGTATTCGGCCCGGAGCTCTTCGTCGGCGAACCCCGGCATCCGGGCCTTAATGGCGTCGAGGGCCTCATGCCAGATGAGGGTCGTGGCAACGTCCAGGTAATCATAGAAGTCCTTCAACTTCTTGTAGCCCTCCACCTCCTTCGCCGCCGAAAGGTCGGCCAACTTCGCCGTTTTCAGGTCGGCCGACTTTGCCGACTCGGCCGCTGCCCCCAGCTCCTTCCGGAGGGTTTTCACCGTCTTCTTCAGGTTGCCGGCAAACACCTGAGCGTCCTCAAGCTTGGCCTCGGCAGCCACGACGGCCTTGCGGTACCAGGCGACCTCCCGCTTCCCGGCCTCTACCTCTCCCTCCAGGGCGGCGACCTTCGCCATCACCGCCTCCAGCTCCCGCTTGGAGCTCTCTTCCAGCGAGGCGAGCTGACCTGCAGCCTTCATCGCCGAGGCTCTCACCTCGGCCTCCATGCGTAAGGCGAGGGCAACGTGCTGAAGAACCTGAAAGACAGGAAAAAGATCAGAAAGACGAAGAAGGCGCCGAATTTCACAAAAAAAACACTTGCTTGTATGGACTCCTGGGCGATGGACGCCAGCTGAGCCCTGAAGGTCCCCCCGGGGATTCTATCCCCGGCCAATGTCTCTATTTCATGTAGCAGGCTATCCGCAATGGATGGCCCCGAAGGCACTGCGAACTAGAGGCCCCCTTCCTCCACCATGATCGGTGAGGACGGGCCTCGGGAAGGTCTCCGGGAACTCCTCTTAAGCGGCTCCGAGGGAGAGTCGATCTCCTCCTCCGAGGCCGGGTCCTCCAGAATCCGAGCCCGCTTCCGGCCCGACACTCTGCTAGGCCCTGGGGCGGGATTCGCTTCCGAACTCTCACGGGACGCGACCACCGGAGGAGAAGGAGCTGGGGCAGGCTTTGAGCGGGAAGAGCTAGCGCCCCCAGCCTTCACGACCTTCCTCGGCTGGCGCATGGAAGATCAGAGCGAGTCTATGTCCATGGGTCCTACACAAAACCAAATGTAAAGAAGTCAGTGACACAAGCAATATACAAGCCAAAAAGCAAGCCTAAACTTACCGACGAACTCAACGGGGATGAGCCCGGCCCAACTCAGGACCCTCTCAGACAGCAGCACGTCGAAATGGGGGATGGGCTCCCATGACGCCACTCTCACCGTGACGGGGTCACTGGACTGGTTCCCCAGCAAGCATTTCTCCCTCGACCACTTTGTAGGCACGGGTCAGTCCTCGCCCTCGGGAGGGGAAACGAAGAAGAACTTCTTCTTCCAGTCATGAATGGTAGAAGGCAGGGCCACAACCCCTGTCCCGGCGGCGCCTCCCTGCCACTTTCTAAAAGAGAGGTAGACCCACCTCGGGTCGCCCGCTCGACCACCGGGATGATGTTTGAAGACGAGGGAAGATTCAAAGAAGGAGAGGCTGAAGGGAATCGCCTGTAACTTCAGGCGGATCAGGAACCCGAGGAGAATCCTCTACGAGTTCGGCACTAACTGGCCAGGGGCTAACCCGAAGAAGTTCAGCGCTTCAACGACCTCGGGAGAGAAAGGCAGGCGCATTCCACCCTAAAAAGCTTCCAAGTACAAGGCAATCTCCCTACCCCGTACTTGGTCTGCCCCCTCTCCCTCTTTGGCCAGACGAAGCGTATAACGTGAGAGGATGTGGAAGCGAGCCCGAGCATTGGCAAGCTCGTCCTCATGTCTCACCCAACACGAGGCACCGGGGGCAGCATCTACCGCCTCCTCCTTAGGGGCTTCCCCTGCCGCACGATCCTGGGAAGAGGGCCCAACCCCTACTCCCTGGGAGGACTCAGGCTCAACTAAAGGGTCCCTAAAACCTACTCCTACGACATCTATAGACTCTATGAAAGAAGACATCTAACCTTGAGTAGAGGGATCCTCGAAAAACGAAAGCAGGAGAAAGAAGACGAGCGCCGAGCAACCAAGACTTAGAACAGGGAAATATGAAGAAGTAGGGACCCTGGGGCGGGCCCCACCCCTATTTATCACCGCAAACGGCCTCATCCAACAGTGCCCGTCATCTCCCGCCAAAACATCCCCTCGCGTCCAACGGCCCCGATTGCTCCACTTGTCGTTCCCGCACTAGACCGCACCCCATCAGACGTCGCAGGTCTGCACACGTCACGTCGGCCAACCGACGCTTGACATGTGGACCGTTGCCTCAGTGGCAGAATGCACGAATCGGCGCACCTTCGTTAAATGCAGAGATCTCGCCCTGATTTGCTGGCAGAAAAGACAGTAGACAGCCCAGGGATGCGTCCCGACGAAACCTTAGGAGGGAGCTTACCCTGGGCGGCCCGGCAGTCCACTCCTAACCCGACCCGCTAGTTGGTCGGGACAAGAGTGGGGGGCTATTGATGATACTCAATATTGGCGATCTCCAAGATTAGGACACGTGGTAGATGACATATCCCAGAACTCAGAAGAAAGGTTCCACAGGGGCCGACCAGGCCGTCCCTGTACCCGCCCCGAAAGCACAAGCTGGCCCTCCTCGAAGCCCCCTACAAATTAGCCTCCTCAGCCCCTCAGCTCGCCCTGAGCTGCCACAGGACTAGGACTCCTCGGCCCTCCTTCCCGTCTCCGAGCTCCCCAACCGAGGCCATCTTCCTCAGTCCCTCCGACCGACCAACTCCACCACTCACAGGCGTAACCGCCGCTCCGCAAATCTCGCCACGCGCTGATTCTCCGCCAGCAATGTCCCACGTTCTACGCCATTACGATCCCCATTAATGGTCGATCCGCTCTTTACGCGGGCATGACGTCGGGAGCGTAACTGTCGGTGAGATTCTCGCACCTGCTGCTGCGTGCTGCCGCCGCTATATAAACCCCCATCACAGAGGGGTCAAGTAAGCCATTTCTACTCCACTTAGCCGTTACGCTGCTCGGATCTAGTACTAACTTTATCGTCGGAGGGTCCTCGGTGGTACCAAACCACCCCGGGACTTCCTTACAGGTACTCGGCGTTAAACTCCTCAAATCACCAATCTCCTCAAAACCCATTGAGACCCACACGCAACAGGAGATCACCTCCAAAATCAACCGGGAGATCGACGGAAGATAACATCTGAAGGAGACCCGAAAAGGACTTCCATCAGGGCATCGACGGTTGGCAAGCCAGACGTAGGTGCGTATTGGGATGGAGGCGCACCAGATGTCGAGGAAGAAGGTAAATCCGCCGTCTAGGGAGAAGAAGCCCAGCTCGAAGGTGCCATTGGGGCTGAGGAGGGTGGCGTCGCCATTGATGAGGACTGAAGAAGATGCTTAAGCTTTATTGATAATGATGAAGAAGATGACGATGATGGTGATGAGTTTTAAGGAGATAGAGCTTGATGGGATTTGATGGAGCTCTGGATCTTCTTCATATGTTGTCTTCCGACGATCTGTCGATAGCGTTGGCGAACGACTGAGCTTGGGTTTGAGAATTGTCTCCTGAGGCGTGTGGATCTCAATGGGTTTGGTTTGGTGTGAAGCCGAGCTACCTGCAAAGAAGTCCCGAGGTGGTTATACCACCGTGGACCCTCCAACGATCAAATTAGTCCAGATATTTAGGCAGAATAGCGACCTATTGGATAAGAATTCCCTTACCTGAGTCATCTGAGTGAGGGGTTTATATAGCGGCAGCCATGGGCTAGTCGGCGCAAGATTCTCGCCGGCCGTTACGCCCCTGGCGTTGCGCCCGTGAGAATGGCGGATATCTCATGTCTGGAGAGATTTGCGGAGCCATGGCGGAGATGCCTGTGATCTGTGTTTTGGGTCGCCCAATGGAACCGAGGAATCTTAGCTCGGCGGGAGGCCCGGAAACGAGTGGGAGGCCGAGGAAGTTTGGTTCTGTGATAGCTCGGAGACGAGCTAGGAGGGCTGAGGAAGCTCATCGTGCAGGAGGGCTCAGAGGTGAGCCATTGGTCGTTTACTTGGCGACCACAGGACTCTTCAGAGAATCCTCGAAGGTCGGGCCCAAGCAGCGGGAAGAGAGCCCGGGGATCGCCTCCATTGTGCAGTCCTCGTCTTGTTTCCTTATGCATCGGTACACGTATTTTGCCACGTGTCATGATCTAGGGAGCTCCCACTTATGAGCATCATCATTAGCCCACCACTCTCGTCCCGACCTATTTATGGGTCGGGTCGAGAGTGGTCCGATCGGTCACCCGGGATCAGTTCGTAGTTAAGACCTTGTCAGCACGGATTCCCGAGGCAGTTAGGCGTATCTTTTGATGACGTCTACGGATCAGAGAGGAGATCGTGAATTAAAGAGGGAGCGCCGATTCGATCGTACGTTCGTTGAGGCGCCAGGCCATGCGTCTGACACCGGTTGGCTGATGTGACGGGTCGCCGCTGTCCTCTGTGCTCGAAAGGACGCGTTCAATGGTCGTACGACACGTGGAACATAGACGGCCATCGAGCGTGAAGCGCTGATTTGGCGGGAAATGATCTGCGCTGTTGGATGTGTTTTCCAAATGCTATAAATAGAGGTGGGATCCCCCCAAGGTCCGCACTTCGCTATCATTTCTCCATCACTGCGAGAGTTAGCTCGACGCTCTTTCCTTTAGGTCGGATTTCTCACGCTCTTTCCATGGAGGACTCCTTCTTTAACTCAGGTTAGATGTCTTCCTCTGGGGAGTCTGTTGAAATAGTTAGGGTAGAGTCTAGGGAGTCTTCCGCTGCTTCTTCCTCTGCCCCATTCGAGTCGGATTCCCCCTGTAGAGTTAGGGTTACTCGTGCTTCCCGTGGTCGTGCGACGAGGGTCCCCAAAGCGCGTATCAGGAATGCTCGCGATGCGCCCTCCCTCCTGAGGAATGTGGACGAGCTCACCACAATCTGGACTCGCTTCCACATTCCCCCTAGCTATTCCCTGCGCTTGGCTAGGAAAAGAGTGAGGGCGGACCAGGTGCAGGGCAAGGAGATCGTCTTGTACCTGGATGCCTTTTGGGCTGGAATGCGTCTGCCCTTCTCCCCTGAGGTATGTAGGGCGCCGCGTTGTTTTCAACTAGCTCTGGACCAGCTAGTGCCGAACTCGTGGAGGATTCTCCTCGGGTTCCTGGTTCTGGTTCGGTCGAGACTCGAAGAAATCCCCTTCAGCTTGACCCTTCTTCTTTCCTCCTTTTGCTATAAAAATCATCCCGGCACCCGTAAGGACGAGCCAAGCTGGGTGTATGTTTCTTTTAGAAAACATAGGGGAGGGACGGCCGGGTCGGGGGTCGTAGCGGTTCATTCTTCCATCCATGAATGGAAGGAGAAGTTCATATTTGTCGGGCCACCCAAGGATGAAGATTGGCATGTGCCTGTACAGTGGCACAGGGCCGATTGCCCACGGGTGAAGCGGTCTTCCACTCCCGAAGCGAGAGCGGTGTCGGCATGGGAGCCTATCCAACAGGCTGATGTTTTTCTTTCCGAGCAGGCCCTCAGTTGTGCCGGGCTCAGCCCCGCTCGATTTATGGATAAGTTAGGAGCCTAAGCGACCTGTCTAAACTTGCATATTTTCTCCCGTTCATTCTGGCGTCACTAACTCCCTTTGTGTATTTTCCTTTTTTGCAGAACCGATGGACCGATACAAATTCCTGGCTGCCATGGCTAAGAAGAAGGGGAGGAAGGCCGGGGGCGCCGGCCTGTCCCGCCCCGCTGCGAGCCAGGCCCCACCGGCTGCCGCCTCGGCTAGGCGTTCCACCACGCCCCGAGCTTCGGAGACCAGCCACGGGGAGAGCCGTAAGCATGCTCGGGAACCGGAGACCTGGGTTTTAGAGGTGGAGGACGAGGCTGACCGCCCCGAGGTCCCCCTCAAAAGGCACAAGAGGACGGTGTCTCGATCGACGCCATCTCCGATCTTCGTGCAGCAGGGGGACGTTTGTTTCGAAGTGCCCTCGGGGCTTTCCGTCGCCGACAGCTTGCTCTCAGAGATGGAACGGTCGGCCGGGGGCAAAATTCCCCGGGGGACCCTCAAGGCCCAAGTCGTCGCCATTGCTCAGGAAGCTGTTCAGGTCGGTATCCGCCTCCCGTTTGGGTTTTCGTTAAGTATCTTTTGTTTGTCGGATCAGATACTTTTTAACCCCTCCTTTTGTTTTCCTCAGGTCCTCCAGAACTGCGCCTTCATCTCCAACATGGAGCAAGAGGAAATTGCCCCGGCGATGGAGATAGCGGGCAAGTCTTTCTCACGGGAGGAGGGCCTGAGCGAGAGCTGCGTCAGGCGAGGGAGAGGATCGCCGCCCTTGAAGATCGGGTGGTCGCCGAGGAGGGGGTGAACTCCAAATGCGGGGAGTCCATCCGAATTTTGAAGGAGTCCAACAAGGTCGTCGAGGCTAAGTTGGAGGAGGCCAGGGTGCTCAACGCCGCGCTGAAGAAGACGCGGGACACCCTTAAGAGGGAAAACAAGGCGGCGAAGGAAGGGGTGAAGCGCGCCGACCTCCGGGCCGCAAAGGAGGTGGAGAGTTACAAGACGTCGGATCAATTCTACACCGACCTTGTTGATGCCTCGGCCCTCGTCTGGCATCAGGCTCTCGATGCCGTCAAGGCGTTGATGCCAAAGTTTGTCGAAGGCGGGCTCCGGCTCGAGTACCCCCTCGAGGATGAAACGCAAGTGGATGCCGCCGGAAGTGCCGCCGGGGGAGAGGCTCCCAGTGGGAGCATTGGGGATAAGGTGATCACCCCGGCTCCTAATACCGAAGCTCCTAGTGGGGGCGCCGACCCTAAGGCCATCACCCGGCTACTGATGCTGGCGCGGAGCGTACCGAGGTCCTCCCCGGTCCCGAGGCCTGAGCCTTTCTGCCTTCCTTTTTGTTTTGGAATCTTGTAATCTTTCGGGTAATTTTGTAAGGCTGAGGAGCCTATAATACCTTTGTAAAGACTCCCAAGTTATGAATAAAGCCGTTTTGCAAGTTTTTGTGTGGCAATGTTTTCTTGTGTGAGCCTGTTATCATTTTCCTCGGCTGATGAGCCAGACCGTAGTTCGGCGAACGGTCCTTTAGTTGGCGATCGCGCGTCGAGTGAAATCCAAATATTTGTCAAGTGTACAAAGGCCAGTGTAAGGCCGGTAGCCTTATGTCCCCAAGTCAAGGTGGCGATCGTTCACTTAAGGTACGTCGGTTGGCTCCTTAGAGTAGAAAGGTATAGGTTTGTCCATTCTTTTGAGTTGGACCGGTGACCACTTCTCTTAGAATGAGTTAGACAAGAGCCTAGATTGGATTGGTCGGAGTTTGCCGAGGTTGAGGGCTTCTGATCCTTAGTACAGATGGGTAAGAAGTTGCCCGCTAAGGATTGGCCATGCAAGGAAGCTGCTCGGTGGCCTTTTGGTGAGGGCTTGATCTTTGGCGTCGGTGGATAGTAAACTACCAGCCATGGATTGACCAAGCAGGAAAGCTTGTTGGGGTCGAAAATTGTACCCCGGTTGACCAAGTCAAAGTCAAAGTCAACCCCAAGCAAGGTGAGCCCAAGCCTAGGTCAAGTGGGCCCATGTCCAAGTCGAGCCCCGCGGCCGGTCTCCCCCATGCCAAAATGAAATCATGTAATAAATAATTTTGATGTAATTTTTTTATGCATGAATGTAAGAAAATGGGCATGAAGCCAAATTTTTGTAAAACCCATGGCTCATGTACAAAAGAAAAGAGCACATGAGGCATGGGATAGGCAAAATAACATTTTGTAAAGCCCAAGGGGCTATATGTAAATATGTAAGCCTATATAAGGCAACATGATGATGAAATAAAGAATAACAATTCATTCTCCCTAAAAATCTAGGGTTTGTGTGCCTCCTTCCCCTCTCTCAAGGATCTAAAACTTTCTTCCTCTTTTTGAATTAAATCAAGAGTTTAACTCTTCCTTTCTAAAAAAGTAGTTATTCACCACAAAACCCACAAAGGGGAGCTCGGATCTCCCATCAAATCTCTGAAAGTGGAGATTTTGAATCTCACTCCCCTTTTCCCCAAGATCCGGCCAACCAAGAGGAAGAAGAAGGAGACTCATCTCCAAAAACTCCACGTTGGGAGGATCCAAGGCTCAAAAGAATAGCCAAAGATTCCTAGGAGTTTAATTCCTTTCTAGATCTGTTGGAGTTTAACTCCATAAATTAAATTTCTGTTAGGAGTTCAACTCCAAAACCCCTTTGAAGTTTAACTCCCCAACCTAGAGGCTAAGCCCCTTTCCGCTGGTGTTTTCTATGGTCGCGTGCCGCGCACGTGACCCGCGGGCGGCCAGCGGTCCCGTGCATGGCACGTAACCCGCGGGCGCTAAAGCGCCCAATGGTCGCGTGCAGCACACGTGACCCCGGGCACTAAAGAGCCTACATGCGCGCACGTGACCCGCGGGCACTAAAGCGCACACGTGTGCGCACGCCCCGCGGTCACGCACGTAACCCACTGGCACTATAGCACCCATGTGCGCCCCATGCAACGCGTTCAGCACCTAGTGGTCGCGTGCAGCACACGTGACCCGCGGGCACCTCGCGGTCGCGTGCTGCGCACGTGACCCGCCGGCACCCAGCGCTCACATGCTGCGCACGTGACCAGCGGGCGCCAAGCGCTCACACGCCAGGAACGTGCCCGTGGGCACCATGCGCCCACGTGCCACGCACACGTCTTTAAGACGCTCCTCCCCCCATTTTTTTATGCACTCCACAGTAAACACCATCCCCCGTTAAAAAAAATTTCTAACGGGACGCTGTCCAGCACCCCACAAGGGGGCTGCTAGCCCTCTTGACCCCCAGCCCGCTATCCGGATAGCGGGACCCACGTAAAAACTCTGCGGGGCCCTTGATATATCCAAAACCCCTTCAAAACACAATACTGCATATTGAGTTCGCATGATCAGTTTAACCCGTCAATCGGAGGTTCCTTCACTCCAAAGGTTAGGGGTAATTAACGGTAGCTTAGTCCGTGACTGCCGGAGATTCGGATCCCCACAATCAATAAACCCTAGCTTACCCTAGGAAGGGGGAATCTGTAGTACGCCTGACAAGCGCTCGCGTATTCCCATCTCAATGGGGTGACGAAAAACACCCTACAGATTCTGGCACGCCTGGTGGTACATTTCTCTCCTCCCATATCTCGGGCCAAGCGTTCATGTGAACTCATTTAACATATATACATGTTCCCCTCCGAATGGCGGCGCGACGCAGAGACGTCTTGCCTGAGATTCATGGCAGATGCTATTTGGTTTTATCCGTCCACCTCTCCGAAGATGCCAAGTTGATTTATGGCACCGTGTATCGGAGGTTTAGATGGATGCGGCCGATGTAGCAGACTTCGTCAGATTCCCCCTCGCTTGAGGGGTTTTTGATTATGGGGACGCTCTTCCCTGCAGGCGCAAGCCCCTGCAGTTAATTACGCTACCGCATAGCGGTGACAAGTTTCTCCTTCTCCAGATGTTCACTTCGTGTCGTGGGTGTTTGTTTTGTTTATGGTTGCCCGTGGATTGTATACGGAGACTAATTTATGTTGTCGCCCGTAGGACGTGGATTAGTCTAAATCCGTATTTTCTTAGATTTGGGTTTGGGGTTTTGGTTTAAGGATACGTTAGCCATATTTGAGGCTAAGATCAACTCAAACATTTGTTAAGGATACGTTAGTCTAATTTGAGACTAAGATCAACTTAACAGGATCGTTTAGATCCGACAAAAGAGCATTTGGGCTCTATTGTTCCAGTTTAGGGACATGGTGGTCCATCTCCAGTTTAGGGACATGGTGGTCCAACATTCCCATTTTGGGGACGAATATTGGTTTAAGAACGCATTAGTCCATGAGTTTAAGGACCCCACAGTCCGTATTACTAGTTTAGGGACATGGTGGTCCAACATTCCCATTTTGAGGACGAATATTGGTTTAAGGACGCATTAGTCCATGAGTTTAAGGACCCCACAGTCCGTAGCAATATGTGGTTGTCGGGACCCGTCAGCTCTCTGACGACGTTGAAGGATTACAACGACAAATATCAGAGAAGTTCGGAGATGTACCCTTGAATCGGATGTAAATTGATTTGAGAGAGTAGTTGTGCTCAGTTCAATTTAATTTGAGGACTTACGGCCAGAATTGGGTTAAGTCCATTTGAAAATGTTTAACATTTTATTTGTGTTTGGCATGTCGGGCCTTTATTTGGGCTCTGCCCTTTTTAATAATGCACTGCATTTTTTTATTTGGTCTGATAGACTTTTTAATTGGGCTCTGCCCATTTTTAATAATGCATTGCAGTTTTATTTGGTCTGATAGACCTTTTTAATTGGGCTCTGCCCTTTTTAATAATGCACTGCATTAAATGTTCTGACAATGCCCCACGTGGCTTGTCGGGCGCTTTGCTCCAATTGAGGAGCGCAAGGTGCAAATTCATATGGAGGTGACACGTGTCACGCGATGGTGAGTGCAAGTCTGTTAGTGCAGTGCGCTGTGCCAGTGCGCTGTGCTAGTGCGCTGCTGACACGTGGCGCGCTCTGGTGATTTGCGCCAAACCAAGAGAGCAGTGCTCTGTTTTTAGAAGCGCAAGGCGTAGTTGTTCTGTGATTGACACGTGGCGCTCTCTGGTGGCTTGCGCCAATTCAAGGAGCGCAACAGTGCAAATTTCAAAATTGCAAGGCACTGTTTAATATCTTGATCAAATTTAGATCAAAAAAAATAAGTTTTTCTTGTTCCAGAGAGGTTCTACCTCAATATTTCAAGAACCGGTGGTTCATCAAAAGGCAATACCTTTATATAGATCAAAAGATCTAGTCATGAAGTAGATTACTTCTTTATTATTATTTTTTCTTAAAGATCTTGATCTTGTTCTCAGATCATTGACCTTTTTAGAAGAAATTCTTCTTTTTTTCAAAGGTTTTACCTTTTTTCTTTCTCTCTGAATTCTTCTCAAAGTTTTTAGAAGAGCTCTCTGTATCTCTCTCTCTCTGTATTTTAGACTTGGAGTCTAGGGGCCTTTATATATGGCCAATTGATTTGTTAAATCAGTTAAAGAGATCTTTCTCTGATTGATTTAGGGATGTTTCCCCACCGCTGGATCTTTGTTCCTAGGGCTTCTGTTTTACAGAAGATAACCTTCTTGTTTTAACAAGATTAGAAAGATCTTTCCAAAATTTTATTGTTTAAATTTTGGCACAGTAGGCGCAAGCGCACCTACGCTTGACACGTGTCGTGCAGCGCAGAGCGTAGCGCAACTGCGCTGACATGTGTCGCGCAGTGCAGAGCGCAGCGCAACTGCGCTAGCGCAACTACGCTGACACGTGTCGCGCAGCGCAGAGCGCAAGTCATCTGAAGCGTTGCTTCCTTTATTTTTATTTTAAAACAGAGCCTTGCTCTGATTGGGTGCGCTGTCTTGGGCGCAGCGCTGGCGTGTCTGCTTTTGACAGGTGGCGCGTTGTGCGCAGCGCAAGGAATCTAAAGCATTGCTTCAATTTTTGAATTTTTGAAATTCAAACAGAGTTTTGCTCTGATTGGGAGAAACAAATGCCCCCCTACCGTTGCGCTCACGTGGCACATACGTGAGTGCAGCGGTGGCAAGATCCCAACCGTTAGATCAACCCAGGAGTTGAAGGGGCGCTTAAGCG
Organism: Agapanthus africanus; assembly: GCA_030015575.1. NCBI lineage: Eukaryota > Viridiplantae > Streptophyta > Magnoliopsida > Asparagales > Amaryllidaceae > Agapanthus > Agapanthus africanus. Next base: position 946,428,817 of record CM057337.1, read on the forward strand.
CCTATAAATAGGACCCTTGGTCCTCAGCAGATGATTATCATCTTCAAGAATTCTTATTCTCAGAACTTCAGAGCCTTGCTCTTGCTTTCAAGAATCTTAAGAGTTAAACTCTAGAAAACTTTTAGGTAAAATTAACTTAAATTAATTTTAATTGACAGAGCCTTGCTCTCATAGATCTTTGATCTAAAGAAAACCCCTTTGGGGTTTCACCAACAGAGCCTTGCTCTCAAGAATCCATAGATCTAAAGAGATCTTGTTTCAGGGTTTTTAACCCATGAACAGAGCTTTGCTCATGGACAAAATATAGATTTTTTTGATCTTTTGATGAAGAACTCCCAAAAGTTTTTCATGGATCTTTAAGATCCCACATTTTCATTTTTAGGAGTTAATTTTTTTTTTGATGGATTTTTCCATCATTATTACAGAGCTGGGCTCTTTTAAGGAATTTTATTCCCTTGTGACCAGAGTTTGACAAGTGTCACTCTGTGACAGAGCTTTGCTCTGAAAAGGGAGATTTTCTCCTTGTCTCAAAGGATTTCTCATTTAATGAGAATATTCTTTGGGGATCTCCTCATTAATTGACAGTCTCATCCAATAATGGGGCTGTCTTATTAACTGATGCATTGTTATCTAGATTTTGTGGGTCCCCCTTTGGTCCCCTTTCCACTGCATTGCAGTGTGGTACAACTTTTAAAGTTCCAAGTGTCAGAAATTAAAAATTATAATACTGACAGTTGATCTCCGTCCCTTTTCTTTTTGCAGGCAACATGTCTTTCGATACCTCATTCCCATTCGTTCGCTCGGAGGGAGGATTCCCTGGAGCACCCGTAGACCGGGAGGTCCTAGCTTTGATCAGAGACCATGATCCGGAACATAAGAATCCTCACCTTTTGGGGTCGTGGTACAATCAAATTATCAGAGGTCGACAGAGCTTTTCATGCGCAGTACCATCAGAGCCCATAATGGCGATCCATTATGCCAACCCATCCCCGGTGAAGTATGCCGTGGAGATGGTCGATTGGACATCAGAAAGCCTTCTTCATCCCGCCATAGCTGCAATTCCCGTTCAGCCTCCCACGGTTTTAGATATCTTGGGACGCTGTATTTGTCAAGGCGAAGCGCGACCCTGGGGGCAACCATATAATATAGGTCTGATCCCCCGTCATCCGATCGGTTATCTGCCATGGGCTCGCTATATTTTGTCAGCGAAGAAGTCGCAGTTGATGAGGCTTGGGTTGTACACCGCTGTTTATGCTTCTCTCTTCCAATATCCCACCCTTCCTACCTGGTGGGTTAAGGCTTTTTTGGAGCAATGGAATATCCCTACTCACACTTTCCTCGCACTGGACCGGGAAGTGTCGATTTCTTTAGAGGAGTTCACAAAAGTTTCCGGCTTACCGGTCATAGGGGAGCATTATGAGGAGCTGCTTCCCACGGACGAATATGTCTTCGGTGCTAAGCCAGTGATCATGGGCCTTACCCCGGAGAATGCTGTTCAACATCAGTTTCCAAGTTTGATCAAAGTGTTGAATATCTACGAGGGCCTTTATATCGAATCTGGGAGTCGCGGGATTAATTTCGAGGATTCATCGCTCGCTTCCTTCACCCGAAAGTCCTCTCGGCGAAAGCTGTCAAGTTTGCCATGCTTGATGACCCTTTCGGTTTAGGTTTGGACAACCTACCAGCGACGGAGGTAGATCAGAAGGGTTTCTTCCTTCCTAACTCCCCGGTTGTCCCTTTTGCGGAGGTTGCAGTCCCTGGGATGGATGAGGAAGCATTCTTCTTAGGATTTCTTGGGCTATGGCTGAGTTGGTTTGCGCTCCCGATGCATCTTCGCCGTATGAGGCCATCTGTCTTTTACCCAACTTACCGGATGTCCATTGGGGTAAAAGTGGTCGTCGGGATCGCCGGCTTAGCCCACCTGTATTTTGGCCTTAGTCAAGCGGCGGATGCTAATGAACCTGGAGTACTGCACGTGATCTTCTCGATGCATGAGTATCATGTCATGGCTTGAGCTACATGCACTTGGTGTTTTTGGTATGCACAAAAGGCCTTCGTTCTATAACAGGTGCAGCTTCCTTCGGATCATGCGATTGGTCGGCGCCTCAATTGTAAATCCGTCGCCGCGGCATGCCAGAGGTTTGCTCCTTCGACCCCGCACAGTTGGAGACGGCATGACATTCACCGACAAAGTGTTAACCATCGGAAAGGCGTCTACTACTACAGTGCGGTCATTGCAAGATATTTTCAAAGACGGGGCCTCAGTTCTGACAGCCCGGGAGACCCTCCATTTGTATTCTATCAGACCGGGTTTCCTGGTGTTTAGGAAAAACGATACGGCGCTTTTCATGAGATACAACCCGCATCGTTGTGCCCAGCAACTGAGCTATAATCAAGGAGTGCCGTTGGAGGCTTTCTTGCTGGAACCTGCTGCCACTAAAGAAGGGATGCGGAGCGCGCTGCATCACTTCATGCGTCTGAATACGGGCTTTCATTTTTTTATCAGCGAGCCGACTTGCGTCCCACAGATCCTTAATACATATACGGCGTGGTACCAGCATTCGACGGGCGCCGTTATTAAGGAAGAAAGGCGATTGTTGGTTGACCGCAAGGGTGTGCCTCCCGTCAGCGATCGCAAAGCTCCCCTGAGGCCAAGGATCCCTGTCGTTCCTCCGCTGAGAGATGCTGGAGCTGAACCACCGCGCGTGCTGAGCCCTCCGCGCGGATTGCCCCGTACTACCACGGACGTGCCCCCAGTGCCCCGTGCTCCAGTGGAGATGGTGAATGTGGTTTCACCGGAGTCTGGTGTGGGATCGGACATCGGGACCCGCCGTCCTAAGGTGCCTGCGAAGCGTAAGCTGATTCTGGCGGCGACCGGGGCCTGCGGGCAGAAGAGGAAGAAGAAGTCCGTTCTTTCCCTGGATGCCATCCTTGGCTTAGAGCCTCAGGCCCCTCTCACCGAAGGCCTAAGCGAGTACGGAAGCAACGAGGGTTTCTTTGTAGATCCAGCAGACACCGACACGGTGGCCGCCATCGCGGCTTCTGAGCGATCGACAAGGCTTGACGCATGGTTGGCTAAACTCACGCAATCAGGTAATCACTAGTTGCATTCTTCGTCATTTTATCGTACTTTTATCATTGTCTTTGACTAACACTTTTCCTTTTTTGAAACAGGCATTTCTACCGAAGAAGCCATCGCTGCTTCCCTGAAAACCTTCAGGAGGAAGAGATGAAACGCACTCTATCGGGTGTTAGTATATCTCGGCTCACTGAGTCTTTATTCTCCTTTTTATATCCAATGTAATTTTTTCTTTGTCTCTTTGCAGGGGCCGCGGGATCTACTGCGCAAGCCGATGCGGGGATTCTCCCCGAGCCAGCTACCGATGTTCCGGCCTCTTTGGAATTGCCGCAAGAGACCCGGCTCAAAAAGCCAATGATGGATGCCTTGAAGGCTTTGGAGGCAACTCTAAATGTGGACGACGACGCCTTGTTGGAAGCTTCCAAGAGGTCCGTCGTGACGGCCCGGGAAGAGAGGAAGCGCTTGAGGCGCGCAGCGAAGGAGCGCAGTGCTGCTTTGGCCGTAGGAGCGGACCCCAGCGCCGTTCCTCGTGCTGCTACTCCTTCGGAAGAGTCTCCAGTCGCCTTGTCTACTGCTCATAGACAGGCGATGCGCGCAGCTCGGGAGGCCAACGATCAATCCACCTCAGGTAATGTGTCTTTCAAGACTTTGTTGTAAAGGTTGTACAACTATCGGTTCTTACACATCTTGTCCTGCAGGGCCAAGTCCAACTGAAGGAGCGACGGAAACCGTCGAGCCTGAAGGGACGGTGGAGAAGGTGGCAGCTGATCCCGAGGCGACGGTAGGCGGTGCAGCCGTAGTCGCCGGGCCTGAGATAGTAGCTGGTGAGACAGCCACGCCTAGTGCGCCCAAGACGGCCACTACTGCCGAGTGCGAGGTAGCGGCAAATGAGACGGCTGCTACAACCGAGCCTGGGGCAGCGGCGGATAGGACAGCTGCGACCGATGAACCCGTGGCCGCGGTGGACGGGACGGCTATGACCGCCGAGCCTAAGGGAGTAGCGGGTGAGACGGGCATGATCGCTGATGGCAAGACGGCCGCTCTTTCTCAAGAGTCGGACGCCGCTCCGATCATTGCTCTCCTAGCCTTCGGTCCCTCGCCGTCTCCAGGCCTTGCGAGCACGACGACGGCTCCTGTAGAGTCTAGCGATGAGGCAACGGGAGGTGGATCTGTGTCAATGGAGGAGGGAGACGCCGCCGTTTCGGCTAGTGACTCATCAGGTAAATTTTGGGTTACCGTCCTTTTCTTTATTCTGTAACTTTTCTGACAGTGCTTATCTTGTTTCTAACACAGGCACGACCAGTGTTGATGCCCCATTGCTCGAGGGAGCGCCGTCAGCTACTGCCTTGACGGTGGCCACCTCTCTACCTTCTCTCGCACCGTCGCAAATGCTGGAAGGTATGGACTTGTGACCCATTAGTCTTATCTTTCGGCCGTATAATTCAGTACTGATGTTGTACTATTGTGTCCTTGTAGGAGTACTTTTTGATCACCTTTACCAGGTGCTGCACTCGCACTTCTCCTTCCCGTCGGAGCTTGCTTCCTCCAGTGGCGCTGGTGAGTATAGTTTTCAATTAATATTCTTTCTTTTTCCAATAATGAACTTGTTTCTTATTCTTCCTTGCCCTGATTGCAGTGCTACAGATCGAAGGAGGAGATGTAAGATCAGCCGTGCCATCGGTCCTCCCAGCTTTGCCTCCTGTTGTAGCTGGTATAGTAAACTCCCTCATTGATGACTTTCTTATATTTCTTGAACCGTCATCTGATTGTGTTTTGTTTTGCAGCTATTGCTCCGATTCTGTCCCCCTTCGAGTCTCGCATCACGATGCCGGCAGGCCTATTCTCCAGGCGTCCATCCTCAAAGGATGCTGCGGTGAGTTTGAGCATGCTGAGCGGATGCATCGAAGAGCTTGACGCAGAAGCTCCCCCATCTGCCGCAGATTTCATTGCGGAAGTTAATCCGATGCTGGCGACGCTTGCAAATTTTCATAATGAAGGCGTCGTCGAGTCTTAGGTTAATCACTGCAAGGAGATCGAGGCCCGCCTGCATCAGCTGGAGCTTATGCGTCCTGCCCCCGAGATCTTGGCCGTGAGCACTCAACGGGCGGCATGGATCGAGCAGAGCGCTTCTTACTTCCGCCATCTTGAACAAGAAGTTGCTTTAAGGTATAAGGAGCGTGGAGAGACTTCGAGCAAATCTGCCCGACTGCATGCTCAAGTGGATGCAAATGCTGCACAGTTGAAGGTTATCTTTGAAGGCCTTCTGCGATGCATCTCTGACGGGTTAACACTGAGGCAGTAGCTTGACGTCGTTGAGCTGGATGCACCAAATCAGGAGGCAGCCCAGCAGGCAGTTAATGAGCGGCTTTCATCCTTCCTGCAGCAGCGGGCTTAGGTGGAAGCAGAATTGGCGGTGGCAGCCGCTCAGGAAGAGGAGTTGAAGGAAGTGCGAGAGCAGCTTGCGGATTTGTTGAAGATGCTTCCTTCTCCATGAACATTTTGTATCATTCATACACTTGCAATCTTCGAATAATATGTATCCATTCTTTATTCTTTTATGCGATTCGCTTTGTACTTAATTGAATTCATGAATAAAGATACACACATTTTTTGCAATGTCTTGTGTCATCTCTGTGCTTTCCCCTTTCTTTTATTATCAGCATGTTACCTTAGTAAGCATGGTCGACAGATGATAGAGCGAGCATCCTATCTTGGCTTCTTCAAGATGTAGTGATGGCTTAAGCCGCAGGTTCAGATCTGCTGCCTAAGACTTTTCAACTTTATGAGCCGTGAGGGTCTCACAAAGACTTTTCTCCCTATGAGTCGAGAGGATCTCGTAGGTGTATTTTCTCCTTAGGAATCGTGAGGATTCCTAAGAGTGTTTTCTCTTGAGAGTCGTAAGGATCTCACTAGAGAATTTTCCCTCTTACAAGTCGAGAGGACTCGTAAGCGGTTGTTTCCCTCCTTGTCGAGATTCGACCTTGGAGAGTGTGGTCCATGAATAGTATGCAAGAGTCCGTTTTGGACCGACTTGTAGGACCCCAGTGCTTTGGAAACAGGTTTTTTAAACCCTGCTGCCTAAGGCTTTTCCTCACGAGTCGAAACGAATCGAGAAGTTCTCGCAAAGACACTAATTTCCTCACGAGTCGAGACGAATCGAGCAGTTCTCGCAAGAATATCCTAACGGCACACTTAAGCTCTGCTCTTGACGACAGAGGTCCGTTAGGGTCTGTGGTATTTTAGGGTTTTGTCCGTCGTACCGTCGCGTTGGCTGATATATTCCTCGATAGGCGATCTTGCTGTTCGAGTAGCCTTGCGACTGTCGTGTCTCTGATCCCTTCGGGGCTGGACAAGACGTCTTCAAGCAATCCTCCTAGGAAGTTTGACCGTCGGAAGAGCAAGAGTTAGGAATTTTGCCATGCCGCTTTTTACTTGAGGTTAGGCTCATTTTGGAGAGCCCCGATGAGTCATAACCACTCCGCGCTGGTGTGGGATGATCTCCGATAGTCTTTCAGGCTTTATATGACTTGCCGTTAAGACCCTGAAGGTAGCAATTTGGCCTTTACTTCGTTTGCTGGCATACGAGACTGAACGTGAACTAACTCACTACCCTGAGACAGGACTTCTTTCTTGCGTCTGCTGTATTGAGACGAATGTCGCGGTTGTCTCTAGGTTGCTGGTGAACCGTCGAGGTTTGGAACTAGGGATTTTGCCGTGGCTCCTTTTGGTGATGCTGCGTCTGCTGTGTCGAGACGAATGTCGAGATGGTGACCACTCTGCACTGGTGCAAGATGATCTCCGATTGTCTTTTAGGCTTTATATGACTTGCCGTCAAGACCCTGAAGCTAGGAATTTGGCCTTTGTTTCATTTACTGGCGTATCCGAATCCTGCTGGAGGAAGAACGCTGTCGTGACATCTCGTCTGTTGTATCGAGACGAATGCTGAGGTGGAGCTGGGATTTTGCCGTCACTCTGCTTTGTTTCGACCATGAGGTCTTTGTTGGTGTTGTATCTGCATCCTGCTGGACTGCGAAGGAACGCCGTTGTTGACATCCCGTCTGCTGTATCGTGACGAATGTTGAGGTGAAGCTAGGATTTTGCCGTCGCTTCGCTTTGTTTCGACCGTGAGGTCTTTTGTTGACGTTGTATCCGTATCCTGCTGGAATGCGAAGGAACGCCGTTGTTGACATCGCGTCCGCTGTAACGAGACGAACGCTGAGGTGAAGCAGGGATTTTGCCGTCGCTCCGCTTTGTTTCGACCATGAGGTCTTTTGTTGACGTTGTATCTGCATCCTGCTGGACTGCGGAGGAACGTCGTTGTTCCCCTCCGAAGGGCGGCGCACTGGACCGCGATGTCCTGACGCTGGCGATTCGGGGCAGATGCTATTTGGTTTTATCCATCCATCTCTCCGAAGATGCCAAGTTGATTTATGACACCGTGTATCGGAGGTTTAGACGGATGCGGCCGATGTAGCAGACTTCGTCAGATTCCCCTTCGCTTGAGAGGTTTTTTTTTATTGTGGGGACGCTCTTCCCTGCAGGCGCAAGCCCCTGCAGTTAATTATGCTACCACATCGCGGTAACAACTTTCTCCTTCTCCAAAATTTCACTTCGTGTCGTGTGTATTTGTTTTGTTTGTGGTTGCCCGTGGATTGTATACGGAGACTGAGTAATGCCGTCGCCCGTAGGACGTGGATTAGTCCAAATCCGTATTTACTTAGATTTGGGTTTGGTGTTTTTAGTTTAAGGATGCATTAGTCGCGTTGCGGCTAAGATCAACTTAAACGTTCGTTAAGGATACGTTAGTCCTGTTTTGAGACTAAGATCAACTTAACGGGACCGTTTAGATCCGGCAAAAGAGCATTTGGGGGCTCTATTGCTCCAGTTTAGGGACGTAGTGGTCCGTGTTCCAGTTTAGGGACGTGGTGGTCCGTGTTCCAGTTTAGGGACGTGGTGGTCCGACATTAGTTTAGGGACGTTTCAGTCCCATATTAGTTTAGGGACGTTTCGGTCCAATATTAGTTTAGGGACGTCTCGGTCCATTATTAGTTTAAGGACGTTTCGGTCCAATATTAGTTTAGGGACGTTTCGGTCCAATATTAGTTTAAGGACGTTTCGGTCCAATATTAGTTTAAGGACGTTTCGGTCCAATATTAGTTTAAGGACGTTTCGGTCCACGAGTTTAAGGACCCCGCAGTCCATATACGTGTGTGGTCATCGGGACCCGTCACCTCTCTGACGTCGTTGAAGGATTACAACGATGGATGTCAGAGGAGTTCGGAGATGTACCCTCGAACCGGATGTAGATTGATTTAGGAGAGCAATTTTGCTCAGTCAATTTAATTTAAGGACTTATGGCCGCGATTGGGCTAAGTCCAATTGGAAGCACTGTTATTTGTTGTTGGTCTATTAGATCTGTGCCATGGCTGTTTATTTATTTTGGGCTTTGCTTAGACAGAGTATCAATTCAGATGGGGCTCTGCTCTCTTATTGCTTTGCAATTTATTTAGGCCTGTTAGGTCTTTTTGACTTGGGCCTGGCCCTTTAAGTAATGCACTGCATTTGTGCAAAGCACTAAGAATGTTTTTAGATTCAAAACAGAAGTGCAAAGCACTTTTTGATCCCTTGATCTAAACAAGTTTTTCCTTGTTTCAGAGAACCAAAGGTTCATAACAAGTGCAAGGCACTATTTTTTTTTTATTATTTATTTATTTATTGAAGATCAATGATCTTGTTCTTAGATCACTGATCTGTTCATAAGAGAATTTTCTCTTCTTTCAAAGGTTTTTACCTTTTTTATTCTTGAGGAGTTCTTCAGAGTTCTCTTTCTCTTTTTTTTTTAGAAAAATGTTCCTCTTCTTTTTTTTTATTTTAGAAAGAAAGATCATTGGTCGTTGGGACCCACCACCTCTCCGACGACACTGAGAGATTACAGTGCCATACATCGAAGGTGTGAAGGGATGTACCCTTTGAACCATGTCTCACTCATTAGGGAGAAGAACATGCTGGAGCTTAAGCTTCTCGCTGCTGAAAAAGGCATCTTTGCGTTCGCGCACGTGCGTCGCACGTGTTGGGCGCACGTGCGTCGCACGTGTTGGGCGCTCATATTTGCACGTAGCGCACATGGATCTTGCGCATATGCGCATTATGGGGGGGGCAAGCTCCTATGGAGAACGAGTCTCCTTTTAATTGAATATTCTCATGTGGTGTGCACGTGCGTTGCACGTGGTGCGCGCGTGGCGGGCACACATGCGTTGCACGTGGCGCACATGCGCATTATGAGGAGAAGCAGAGCTTCTATATATGGAGAACAGGCTCCTTTTAATATTATTAAATGTTCTCATGTGGTGCGCACGTGCGTTGCACGTGGTGCGCGCGTGGCGAGCACACGTGCGTTGCACGTAGCGCACATGCGCATTATGAGGAGAAGCAGGTCTTCTATATATGGAGAACAGGCTCCTTTTAATATTATTAAATGTTCTCATGTGGTGCGCACGTGCGTTGCACGTAGTGCCGCATGGCGGGCACACGTGCGTTGCACGTAGCGCACATGGCGCGTGCGCATATGCGCATTATGGAAGAGCATGCTCCTATCTTGGAGAACTAAGCTCCTTTGAGTATTGAATCCTTTGAGAATTTAACTCTACCTTTCTAAGAGGTATCCCCTCTTATTTATATGGGAGTGGTAGAGAAGCCATCTCTCATTTTCCTGATGTGGGACTAAAAAATGCATTCCCCATGTAGTAGAGCATTACTTTAGATTACACGTGTATAACACATTTGCTCATAACTTTTGATCTCGGATGAATTATGAGGCCCATAATATATCAAATCGAAGGTATTTTCGAGATGCTTTCAATATCATTAGAATTTAGCTGTTTTTCGTTCCGGAGTTTGTCAAAATACAGCTCGGAAAATACTGGTTCGCATCTTCTTCCTTATATCACATGTGCATAGACATTTGCTCATAACTTTTGATCCCGGATGAATTATGAGGCCCATAATATATCAAATCGAAGGTTTTTTCGAGATGCTTTCAATACCATCATAATTTAACAGTTTCTCATTGGGGAGTTTATCAAAATACAGGCCGGAAGATACTGGTTCGCATTTTCTTAAGCGTATCGCTGCCATTTGATACCTTGGACTCTTTTGCGCAGAAATTTTTGGCGGGAACAAATGCCCCCCACTACTTTGCCCATGTAAGTATATATGTGGGTGAAGTAGTGCAGAGTAATGCATAGCGTATGACCAGTTTCGGGTTGATATATAACTTTCAGAATCTTGATCTGAGAAGATAACGAGCGGACACAAGCGTCGTCATTTATCATTGACTCAAATCTCGACTCTTAAAAGATATAGTTCCAAACTCTTAATTCCATGAGCCGCACCCTTCTATTTCTTTATGTTTTACTCTGGTGTGAAGTAGTTTATACGCTCATGAGTAACTTCTCCATTTCAGTGGCATGTAGCTTTAGCAAGTGTGGCTCGTAGATGGTCCATCTTAACCTCTTTGTAGGGCAGTAATGGCTTGAAGACAGGGGTAGGATCTGCCACCTAAGAATTTTCAACTTTATGAGCCGTGAGGATCTCATAAAGACTTTTCTCCCTACGGATCGAGAGGATTTCGTAGGTGTATTTTCTCCTTAGTAATCATGAGGATTCCTAAGTGTGTTTTCTCTTATAGGTCGTAAGGATCCTGTAAGAGAATTCTTCCTTCTTACGAGTCGAGAGGACTCGTAAGCGGTTGTTTCCCTCCTTGTCGAAACTCGACTTCGGAGAGTGAGACCCGTGAATAGTATGCAAGAGACCGGTTTAGATCGACTTGCAGGGTCCCATTGTTCAGGAAGCAAGTTTTTTAGTCCCTGCCGCCTGAGGCTTCATCTTGCAAGTTAAGACGAATCGGGAATTTCCCGCGGAGGCATTGGTTGCCCTGCGAGCCGACGCGAATCAGGAGGCTCTCATCAAGGATTGTTTGTATCCGTGAGTCGAGGGATTTGCTAGGGATTATTTTTTTTCCTAGCGCCAAGGATTATTTGTTTCCTTAGGGTTTGAAACGAGTCAAGAATTTCCCACGGAGGCACTGGTTGCTCTGCGAGTCGACGCGGATCAGGAGGCTCTCGTCAAGGAGTGTTTGTATCCGTGAGTCGAGGAGTTTGCTAGGGATTATTTGTTTCCCAAGCGCCAAGGATTATTTGTTTCCTTGGGGTTTGAAACGAGTCGAGAATTTCCCACGGAGGTACTGGTGGTTCTGCGAGTCGACGCGGATAGGAGGCTCTCATCAAGGAGTGTTTGTATCCGTGAGTCGAGGAGTTTGCTAGGGATTATTTGTTTCCCAAGCACCAAGGATTATTTGTTTCCTTGGGGTTTGAAACGAGTCGAGAATTTCCCACGGAGGCACTGGTGGCTCCGCGAGTCGACGCGGATCAGGAGGCTCTCGTCAAGGAGTGTTTGTATCCGTGAGTCGAGGAGTTTGCTAGGGATTATTTGTTTCCCAAGCGCCAAGGATTATTTGTTTCCTTGGGGTTTGAAACGAGTCGAGGATTTCCCACGGAGGCACTGGTGGCTCTGCGAGTCGACGCGGATCAGGAGGCTCTCGTCAAGGAGTGTTTGTATCCGTGAGTCGAGGAGTTTGCTAAAGATTATTTGTTTCCCAAGCGCCAAGGATTATTTATTTCCTTGGGGTTTGAAACGAGTCGAGAATTTCCCACGGAGGCACTGGTGGCTCTGCGAGTCGACGCGGATCAGGAGGCTCTCATCAAGGAGTGTTTGTATCCGTGAGTCGAGGAGTTTGCTAGGGATTATTTGTTTCCCAAGCGCCAAGGATTATTTGTTTCCTTGGGGTTTGGAAAGAGTCGAGAATTTCCTACGGAAGCACTGGTGGCTCTGCGAGTTGACGCGGATCAGGAGGCTCTCGTCAAGGAGTGTTTGTATCCGTGAGTCGAGGAGTTTGCTAGGGATTATTTGTTTCCCAAGCGCCAAGGATTATTTGTTTCCTTGGGGTTTGAAACGAGTCGAGGATTTTCCATGGAGGCACTGGTGGCTCTGTGAGTCGACGCGGATCAAGAGGCTCTCGTCAAGGAGTGTTTGTATCCGTGAGTCGAGGAGTTTGCTAGGGATTATTTTTTCCCAAGCGCCAAGGATTATTTGTTTCCTTGGGGTTTGAAACGAGTCGAGAATTTCCCACGGAGGCACTGGTGGCTCTGCGAGTCGACGCGGATCAGGAGTCTCTCGTCAAGGAGTGTTTGTATCCGTGAGTCGAGGAGTTTGCTAGGGATTATTTGTTTCCCTAGCGCCAAGGATTATTTGTTTCCTTGGAGTTTGAAACGAGTCGAGAATTTCCCACGGAGGCACTAGTGGCTCTGCGAGTCGACGCGGATCAGGGGGCTCTTGTCAAGGAGTGTTTGTATCCGTGAGTCGAGGAATTTGCTAAGGATTATTTGTTTCCCTAGCGCCAAGGATTATTTGTTTCCTTAGGGTTTGAAACGAGTCGAGAATTTCCCAAGGAGGCACTGGTGACTCTGCGAGTCGACGCGGATCAGGAGGCTCTCGTCAAGGAGTGTTTGTATCCGTGAGTCGAGGAATTTGCTAAGGATTATTTGTTTCCCTAGCGCCAAGGATTATTTGTTTCCTTGGGGTTTGAAACGTGTCGAGAATTTCCTACTGAGGCACTGGTGGCTCTGCGAGTCGACGCGGATCAGGAGGCTCTCGTCAAGGAGTGTTTGTATCCGTGATTCAAGGTATTTGCCGAAGACACTGGTTTCTTCGGAGTTGGGATGAACCGTCGAGATTTGGCTTCGTTTTCTGGCGGAACCTGTTGGGAAAGTATGGTTCCCTCTTCGATTGCGCCCTTGGATTGTATACAGGGATCGATGTGATCTTAACTGTAGGGCCAGAGTTTTATCATCATTTTTCTTGTTTTACTTCCACGATGCTCTATCATTTCAGCTTTTATATCGCGAAAGTCGCGATTGCCCAATCATTTCGGCTATTTTTCGTGGTGCCCAATCATTTCGGCTGTTCATTTTATTTTTATTCGCTGTTTTTTTTTTATTGCGAGTTGCCCAATCATTTCGGCTATTTTGCATGCATACATTTTTACTTGCTTCTTTTTATTGCAAGTTGCCCCATCATTTCGGCTATTTCGTATGCATGTGCGGCCTATCGGCTTTTCGCAGTAAACCTGAAATTAGACACCGATTTCGGCATCAGCACCGCTACAACTGGGATATTGCCAGGAGCGAATCATCATTTTCCTCTGTCGATGTCGAACAAAGATGGCTTAGTGACCAGGGTTAAGGTCCTGTCGACTAAGGCTTTTGACTTCATGAGCCGTAAGGGTCTCACAAAGGTATTTCTCCCTACGAGTCGTGGGGATCTTGTAGGTGTATCTTCTTCTTAGGAATCGTGAGGATTCCTAAGTGTATATTCCTCTGTAAGTCGTAAGGATCCTACAGGAGGGTTTTCTCCTCATAAATCGAGAGGATTTACAAGGGTTGTTCACCATGCGAACATATCCCCAGTCACGGATGGGACTTGGTTGGGGAAATGTTTATTCGCGCCCATGGATTGTATACAAGGGTCAATATTGAGCCACTTGTAGGGCAATATCGGAAGTTGTGGGGGTTGCTTAAGCACAGGTTTAGGTCTCTGTAACTTAAGACGTTCAACTCTTATGAGCCGTGAGGGTCCCATAAGAGAGTTCTCCTTACGAGTCGTGAGGATCTCGCAAGTGTATTTTCTCCTTAGGAATCGTAGGGATCCCTAAGTGTGTTGCTCCCTTGTGAGTCGTAAGGATCTCAAGTGGGTGGTTTCTCCTTATAAGGTCGAGAGGACCCTATAAGTGTCCTTTAACGAGGTTGCGCCCTTTCGGGTTTTCACAAACACTCGCCGGTAGCCCTGCTGTTTTTACTCACGGAACCCTTTCGGGTTTTCATCCGTGCCCATTTTGCTTATGGACATACCGTTTTTTTTCTTTTTTTTTTCTTCTTCTCTTTTTTTTTACGAGGTCGCGCCCTTTCGGGTTTTCACGAACACTCGCCGGTAGCCCAGCTGTTTTTACTCACGGAGCCCTTTCGGGTTTTCGTCCGTGCCCTTTTTGCTTATGGACATACCGTTTTTTTTAATTTTATTTTTATATATTTTTTTTATATCTCGTCAGCCTAAAAGATGCTGCGGTAGTAGTTTAAAGACGTTTCGGTCTGCTATTAGTTTAAGGACATTTCGGTCCGTCGTTAGTTTAAGGACGTTTCGGTCCGTTGGCCAGCTACTACTTATAGAGTTTTGGGCTTGGGAAGACAGAGAGCGGACATAGTCGTCTTCATCTATCATTGACCTAGGCCGTAACTCATTAGGCGTAGTATTTCTTCAGGAAGCGACCGTTTATCGGCCTGAAAAGCCTTTCACCGTGCATGTCCATGAGTAGATAGGCTCCACCTTGGTAGACTTTGTCTATGATACACGGGCCTTCATAGTTTGGATCGAACTTTCCCCGCTTGGCGCGATTGGGGATCATAGGCCTTTTGACCACTAGCACAAGTTCTCCTTGGCGGAATGTCCTTGGTCGGGTCAATTTTTCATATGAGCGCGTCATATTTGCTTTATAAGCTTCCAGATTTTGTTGCGCTATGAGCCGGGTTTCATCAAGGGCATCAAGATCCTCAAGCCGAAGGTGAGCATTTCCTTCGTCCGTCAACTCGTAGTGGACTGCCACTCGTAGAGAGGGTAACTCTATCTCGAGCGGCAGTACTGCTTCCGTCCCAAATACCAACGCGTACGGCGTTGTGTTCGTGGCCGTCTTGAACGTAGTTCGATACGCCCAAAGGGCCTCTTGCAGTCTCTCGTGCCAGTCTTTCTTATTTCGGGACACTGTCTTCTTCATAATCTTTGTTAAAGTCTTATTAAAGGCCTCAGCTAGTCCGTTGGCTCGCGGATTATAAAACGAGGAATATCTCCAGTCTATATTATGTTATTGCGCGAACCGACTAATCTTGTGGCTTCTATATGCTGGCCCATTATCGGAGATGATCCGTCGCGGAGTTCCAAACCGATATATGACGTGTGTCTTGAAGAAATGGAGGATATTCTCCGTCTTAACTTCTCTTAACGGTACTGCTTCTGCCCATTTGGAGAAGTAGTCAGTCGTCGCCAGGATGAAACGATGTCCTCTAGACGATGCTGGTTCGATGGGGCCGACTATATCAGTCCCCCACATCTCGAATGGCCAGCTAGCCACCGTTGGATGTAGTGGATTTGGATGCTGGTGGATGAAGTCCCCATGAATTTGGCATGAGTGGCATTGCTTCGCATATTCGAGGCAGTCCTGAATCATCGTGGGCCAGTAGTGGCCCATCCGTTTGATCTTCAACTTCATCTTTGGGCCTGCTTGGTGAGAACCGCAGAGTCCGTCGTGAACTTCCTGGACGACCCTTTTTGCTTCGTCAGGTCCTAAGCATCTCAGCCACAGAGAATCAAATGACCTTTTTTACAGAGTATCATTGACGAAGGCGAAAGACAGAGCTCGTTTCATGAGCTGATGTCTTGTGGATGCTTCTTCAGGCATTCGGTGGGACTTGAAGTAATCTATGAAGACTTCTCTCCGATCCTCGGCATTTTTCCAATCTTTTACTTGCAGGGTCGTTTGCTCGCTCGCTCCCTTTTTTTCGGATGATTCCGGAGATATTTCTGCTGGGGCAAGCACTCGACGGCTTTGTACCACGATTCTAACGTCATCGAGGTTCTCGTCAGCCAGTTCTTTAGCAAGTTTGGCCAACGCGTCTGCTTTGCTATTTTCCGCACGCGGTATGTTCTCCAAAGTGTAAGAGGGAATTTGGGTCAACAGTTGTTGCACCTTTTCACCATATTTCACCAATTCTGGTTTACACGTTTGGTAGTCACCGTTTACTTGATTAACGACCAGTTGAGAATCCCCGTATATAAGGAGGTTTTCAATTCCCATGTCAATGGCGATTTCAAGGCCTGCTATCAGAGCTTCATATTCGGCTTCGTTATTTGTCCTCGACTCTGTTAGGGAGAACGCGTAGCGCATTATCTCTCCTTGTGGAGTTATAAAGATGAGTCCTACCCCTGATTTAATTATAGGGGTACTTTGTTTGCGCTTCTTCACAGAAGATGCTCCGTCGAAATAAAGCTCCCATCGGATATTATCACCGTCGATCGCATCAAACGTATGTTCGTCTGGAAGATCGCAATTCAGAGGAGAATTGGCAGGTATCGGATGTTCAGCGAGGAAGTCGGCGATGGCCTGGCCTTTCACTGCCTTGAGAGGTTGATACGTTATCGAAAACTCCATCAAGAGCAGGGCCCATTTAGCGAGTCGTCCGGTCAATATGGCCTTTGACATCAAGAATTTAAGGGGGTCCACCTTTGAAATGAGACGGATCTCATGCGCCAACGCATAGTGCCTGAGCTTTGTCATCGCGAAGATCAACGCTAGGCAATGTTTTTCAATGGGGGAGTAGTTGCTTTCTGCTCCTAGTAGAACTCGACTTAAGTAGTAGAGTGCTCTTTCTTTCCCTTGATCGTTCTCTTGTGCCCATAATGCGCCTAAAGAACCTTCGAGGGCGGTTGTATAAAGAATGAGAGGCTTTCCCTTAACCGGAGCAGCCAACACCGGCGGGTTTTGCAGGTATTGCTTGATCTCGTCTAGTGCGCTTTGGCACTTTTGATCCCAGACGAACGGGGTTCCCTTCTTCATCAGGTGACTGTAAGGACGACACTTGCCTGAAAGATTGGCTATGAATCGCCGTATGTATGCGAGCTTCCCTTGGAGAGATCGCAACTGTTTGAGAGTTCTTGGCAGAGGCATTTCCATGACCGCTTTGATCTTTGACGGATCTATTTCAATACCTCGGTGTCGAACAATGAATCCCAGGAATTTGCCTGAGGAAACTCCGAATGCACACTTGAGCGGGTTCATCTTTAAGTTGTATTGCCGAAGGCGTTGAAATACGGTCTTCAGATGCTCGAGATGTTCCTCGTATGATTTGCTTTTAACAACGAGGTCGTCGATATACCATTCGACGATTTCGTGTATAAGGTCATCGAAGATCTTCGTCATGGCCCTTTGATAAGTGGCACCGGCATTCTTTAAACCGAAGGGCATTACTTTATAACAAAATATCCCTAGAGGGGTCCTGAAGGCGGTGTGCTTCTGGTCTTCGGGATGCATCTTTATCTGGTTATACCCCGATGAGCCGTCCATGAAGGAGAAAACTTCATGAGTGGATGTATTGTCTATCATCAATTCGGTGACTGGCACTGGGAAATCATCTTTCGGGCAAGCTTTATTGAGATCCCGAAAGTCCACGCATATGCGCACCGTCCCATTTTTCTTCATCACCGGGACGATGTTGGCGATCCACTCCGGATATTGAACCTCCTAGATGAAGCCAGAGTCGATCAGCTTTTTGACTTCAGCATTGATACTCATTTCAAGCTCGAGCCGCATTCTCCTCGGCGCCTGTTTGACTGGCTTCATTTCCGGGGATATCGCCAATCTGTGTACAGCGATTTCTGGATCTAGTCCTGGCATTTCGGAATAGTTCCACACGAAGCAATCTCTATGCTGTAGAAGCACGTCCTTTAACGCAGCTACCCTTTCTTCAGATAGTAACTCGCTGATGAATATCGGTCGTGGATCGTTTACCATCCCCAACTCAATTTTCTTGAGGTTATCTGCAGTGGTATGGATTCCATCTTCCAGCTCTTTTGGCGCTGGTGGAAATTCTGAGATTATCTCATCGTTGCTGTTTTCGAAGCACCAGGGAAGATCATCCATGTTCTCGGGCTCTTCTTTTGATATCATTATCGCGTGACAAGTACGGATTCGCTTCCAATCCCAATGCAGAACTGGTTCTTCTTTCGTGGCCTTGGGCTCGTGCTTCTGTGGCGGCACTACCCTCCAGTTGTCAGATAGAGCGAACTTGCCGAGCTGGTACTGATCTTCAACCCAATTTTTAAACGTGAAGCAATCTTCGAGAGGGTGTCCTATCACTTGGTGATAGGTGCAATAATTTGGGTCAGAGACTTCACCTGCTCGTTCGGGGTTTTTGGACTCCGGCAGTGTAAGCATTTGATTCTTTAGAGCAAGATCAAGTATCTTCTTCGTCTTGTCCCGAGGAAACGAGTACGCTCGGCCCATTTTCTTCATAAGAGATAGATCAATAGCACTTGACTCCCGTTTGCGTGGCTTCTTAGCCTTTCTTTGTTGCTGCTGAGCGCCTTTTCGTCCTTTCAACTTATTTCTGCTTTTGCGTCGAGCCTTGTTTATAACAGGTTGACAGGGAGCCGCCTTTTCCTCTTTCACGGCCTGTTGAAGAAGGCGTTGCGTCTTGGCTTTCTCATAGATGACCATTTCGCGGTTATGATCGTCTCGGAGTTTTTGACCCGCTTCCCTTATAAGCTTGTCCATTTGTTCTTCGAACGACGGACTGGGCACTTTTGCATCCGGCACTTTCATTGTTTCAGGATTAGCGTCCTCCCATTGAGCATCCGCTTCTTCATTAAAGTCATTCACGATATTGCAGCTGTTCAGTAGCTCCCATTTCTTTGACTGGACGTATCCATGCCTAATTGTTTCCATTCTCCCATTAGGCAGTTTACGTTGAGTCCCGGGAACATTCCAGACTTTATCATAGAACTTGGCTTTTCGAACGGTCTGCTTGAAAGATATCCCCTGGCGTTTCAGCGGCTTTTTCAAACCTTCCGTATAATATCTGGGGAGACGGATGGGCTGAAGCCTATTGAGCGTAGAATCCGCACCATGCCAAATTTCTTTTTCTACCTTGGTTTCTTAAGAGCGGTAGAACAAAATTGCTTTCTCGCTTTCTCGCCTGGGAGGGATATAGAATGTCCGCAACTCTTCTACACTGTAGATATTAAGTGCATCCAATTCTTTATGGTGTCCAAGCAGCACCATGGCGACTTGCAGACTTTGCTCTTCATCAGGGAACATTTGTATTGAAGGTCGAGCAGAGAATACAGCATGGATTTCATCTTCTGAGTCGCTACCAAATATCAACGTAGGAGTGGACGGTCCTGGCTTGTTATGTTGGGGCAGACCCGAATAAACTATCTCCTCTTCCTCTTCAGTATCACTGCCGAAGACAGGGATGGTAGCGTTAGCTTTATTCTCCGGTTTGTGACACTTCTCCGTATCTTCGAAATCCGGTAAGAAATATTTGGCATCTTCGTATTTGCGGACCTCGTTCACGGAGAACGGGTTCAGTTCTCCCGTCACGGTATACTCGAAACCATCCTTAAAATACTTCATACACTGATGTTGTGTAGAAGGGATGATGTTGTACTCGTGTAACTATGGTCGGCCGCGTTGTAGCATGTCTTGGCGTCTATGACGTGGAACTTAATGTCCGTGATGAGTAGCCCGAAGCGTAGCGTCAGTATCACAGACCCGAGAGTTCTTGACGACTGGGAATCGAACCCGGAGATGGTGATCTTGTCATGAGCAAGGTGCTGGACGCTCATGCAGATTTCTTTTAACACCCGCACGTTAAGGAGATTAACGGAGGATCCATTGTCGATCAAGATTTTGCCTATCTTAATATCGTGGCAGTATCCTGAGACATAGAGAGGGCGATTGTGTTCGCACGTCCCAAGAAGAAGGTCTTCATCGCCGAAAGTGACATCGGCCGTGTGCACTTCCTCCAACTCATCCTTCATCTTTTCCTCGGCCAGGCATGCTTGGAATTGTTCCGGATCCTGGAGTGCCTTAATCAACGAGTCTCTCGCCTCCTTTGATAACAAAAGGGCGTCAAGAATGCTGAGCTGTGAGGGTAGCTTCCTCAGATGTGCTAAGACGTTGTAATCCACCTTATTCTTCTTCGGCGGGTTGTTGGCGCTTAGCTCTTCCAGAACTTGGTCATCTAAGACGATGTCTTCAGAGACCTTTTCTTTCCCTTTCTCTTTTCTGTTCAAGGGTCCGAGGTTCTTTTCAGGCAGCGTCCGATTCCGCAGCCGGATATTTTCGCAGACCTTCAGCTCTTCTTCTTTTCCCGAAGCGGACTCTTTAAAGAGAGGGGCAAGTTCTAGCTCTTCATCAGAATCACTCCCGAATGTAGGCACTTGTGACCCGCCGGTGTTAACCACGCGATAATCGCCGGTAGTTCTTTTAATCCCTTCGGTCGTATTTCTTTGCTCCCGACGAGTTTTATGCTTTTCCCGTTTAAAGTGTTGTCGATGAGCCACATACCCTTGCCACCATCTATCGAAAGCTTTTCACTCTTGAGTAGGGTGCGAAACCTTCCGATGATATAAACAATAGGAGGGGTGCGTTTCCACTTCATCGGTGATATTTCCTCCAGAGGATGGTAGCTTCATGCCTATTGATATGGCCTTAGCAAACCTTTTCTTTATCTTGAATTGGCTTTTGTCGGTAGCGGAGGTGTTTAGCTCCAGTGGGATCATCTCAGCTCTTTCGTCAAGTCGCTGGCTCTTGGCCCTTTCAAATATAGCCGTCTCGCGTTCTCGATCAGCTTTACTTTTCAATCGAGCCTCGTTAAGGAACGCATCAATCATTTCATCTGATAGCTCCGGAATTTTTGATTCGGTATCCGTCCCCCGCGTTTTAGTGCCAGGAGTCTCCTCATCGTTCGCGATCGAATGGGAGATCATATGACAGCTCGCCACATATTCCTCGGGTTCATCTGATGAGCTTTCTCCCTCATCTTCTTCTTGAAAGACGTGATTGAGGAACTCTTGGAGCGTAATGGGAGTCCGTGCCTTTTGGTTGTATTCATCCAGCGCGTCAATTTGCTTTTGTAAGTCTGTGCGCTTGTCACCAGGCTTCACGGGCTTCTTTGACTTCTTTTTCTCCTTTTTCAAGGATTTTGACGGCTGGTTGCGAGTGCTTAAGCCACCACCATCGATCTTCGGAGTTGGACGTGGCTTCAACATCCCCTCAATGACCTGCGGTTCCAACGGGTTCTTCCACTTGATCGCTGGACATGTTTGAAGATCGTTCAGCATTCTCTTTGTCTTGGCTGATAATACGACCTCCCAAGGAGCTTCTTCAATGACGGAGCATGTTGCCCCCGGCGTATTCGTCCCCTTAGAGGTGTGGGGCTGCGGGGGATTCACCTTCCATTTGTCAGATAATGCGAACTTGCCCTGTCGGTACTGGTTTTCAAGCCAATTCTTGAAAACGTAGCAATCTTCGATCGGATGGCCTAGTACTCGGTGATAAGGACAGTAGTTAGGATCGTTGATATCACTTGGTTGCAACGGACGTTTTGGATCCGGCAGATTTATGAGTCTGTTGCGCAACGCCGGCTTGAATAACCTCCTCGTTTTATCGTGGGGAAAAGAATAAGGACGCCCCATCCTATCCTCAAGGGGTACGTACGGGCGCATATTATTTTGACGAGCAACCGGCTTCGAGTCGCTCGGTTGTTGTTGAGCATTAGCGACGACAATCGCTTTTCCCTTCCCTTTGTCATTTCGGGATTCCGGCCTTGGAAGAGGAGGTTTATGGCCCATCTGATCCATCTGTGCTAGTTTGTCGATCAAGGCTTGGAAGGTAGTCGGCTTGAAAAACATCATAAACTGCGAGATGGTCGCTTGCGGATCAAGGGTTCCCACAAACATACCCAATGCGGGAGGTTCTTCAATGCGCTGTTCGCATTTCGACCATAGGTTCCGCCATCGTATAGCGTACTGAACCCACGTCTCGCCGGGTTTTACCCTGGCGTTAATCAGTGCCGTCATTGGGGTACGTTCACTGGCACTTGCAAAACGTTGAGTAAACAGTAGCTCCATCTCTGCAAAGGTTTTAATAGAGTCATTTGGGAGTTCAGAGTACCACTTGAACGCCGTATCCGATAAACTTCCAACAAACTGGCGAAGTAAAAGCTTGTCATCACCACCGGTGTTGCCGCAGAGTGCCCTGAATTGGGTAACATGCTGGTGAGGATTGCCAGTCCCCTTGTAGACATGGAACTTGGGAATTGTGTAACCCGGCGGGTACTTGATTTGGTCATACCAACCTGGATATGGCCGCCCCGTTTTTACGATCTGGCCGGCTGCCTCGGTCGCATGATGAACCCGTATTTGTTGGACGATGTACTCATCCAAATCAGCTTTGGAGATTGTATCCTCTTTAGCTGTCGATAGAGCTGGTGGAGGATTTGATGTCTCTCCCCTATCGTCTCCAAGGACGATCGGGGGCTCTTCAACCGGGGGCTCCTGTTGTATCATCATCCCTATCATGTCCTGGAAGAAGAGGCCCATACGCTGTATGTTGGCTGCTTGTTCAACGGCCTCTTTGTCCTTCTTTTCCAATATCCGACGAAGGAATTCGGCGTCGGTTTCTTCCTCATGGCGCTCATCTGAGGATGTTTCAGGGTTCTCTTTTGGCCCTGTAAGTGCGGCCATAGCGTTCATCATTTCTTGAAGCTTTTGCTGTTGCTCCTGCGCCTTGGTCACTGATCGGGTAAGCGGTCGATGACCCGTAGATATGCGGCTATCTTCTTTTCCAGACGCCACATAGACGGTATGGACTATAATGCCCCCTGACTTAGGGCGTTTGAGTTCACCACCTCGGATATCTGTCGCCGGCGCGAGGGTTTTCTCCGGCCTTCTTCTTTTGTGGGCCGTTGAAGTTGAAGGGGCCGTTGCAGTGGGCACCCTAACGATCGTTGTCCCTTGCTGTTCAATAGGACGGTCTTTTCCTTTTTGCACCTTCGTCTTCTTTCGTTGACGAGAGTGATCTGGGTCAATCACGGAGTCTTGAACCCTCCGCCAAACTTTATAAATTTTTGAAGACAGCCGTTGAGGGGGCTGTTCTTGTTTTGTTTCCGGAACTCTCTCCGCAGGTGGAAGAGATCTCTTCAGTGTAGCGGTTGGAGAGTTCTTACGTACCCTCCTCAGCAGTTCAAAGCTGTTCCCAGTTGGGAAAGCAGCGTTGACTTCCACCACTGGAGCCGGTGGAGTTAGTCCTGAGGGGGAGTTTCCCCCTGCCTTCCTCACTCGTTGCCAATGGCGACGTCAAGCATGACGAGCCGTTGGGACTGGCTCGGAGATTGAGACATCTTCTTTTTGCCCCCTGTCTGAATGAGGCACCGCCGGTGCTAACCTCGTAAAGACTGAGGTTGTCTTCTGAGGTGTGATATCCAACCTATCGAAGACAGTTCTTCGAGCAGGGACAGGAGCAGGAATCGTCAGTCTTGAAAAGACTGACTCTTTGACAGGGGAAGCCGCCTTGACGACTTCTGAGGCAGCAGTCATTGCCTTCCTTGGGACAGCCAGTTTAGAGCTCTGATTTAGCCTGGTGAAAACAGAGGCTGTTGGTTCGGCAGTGGGCGACCCATTGACAGGGGCCGTCGTAGCAGTGAGCCGGTCGAAGACCGACTTTTTGTTCACTTTCGGTGCAGGTATTGGCGCAGAGAAGCTTGTAGGTGGGATCATGGTCCCGAAGAACAGGCCAGTGGTGGCTTGGGTCACCTGGTCTACCGGCAGAGCGAGGAAGGAAGCCGCTTGGGGTCCATATGCTACACCTCCGGGGGAGGTGGAGCGTCCGTTGCAGTGGAACTTCGAGCAGTTGGTGCAGTTAGAGGCCATTGAATCTTGAGTTCTGCACCAGGCAAAAGACCAAATCTTAGTAACTTGAAATCCGAAGGCAACCATTTAACAAACCGCGATTGGTTCGCGAGGACGACACACGAAGTGTGGAGTGGAAAGAGGAAAAGGTCCCACCGGGCGTGCCAGAATCTGTTCCCCTCCGAAGGGCGGCGCACGGGACCGCGGTGTCTTGACGCTGGCGATTCGGGGCAGATGCTATTTGGTTTTATCCATCCACCTCTCCGAAGATGCCAAGTTGATTTATGGCACCGTGTATCGGAGGTTTAGACGGATGCGGCCGATGTAGCAGACTTCGTCAGATTCCCCCTCGCTTGAGAGGTTTTTTTGATTGTGGGGACGCTCTTCCCTGCAGGCGCAAGCCCCTGCAGTTAATTACGCTACCACATCGCGGTAACAACTTTCTCCTTCTCCAGAATTTCACTTCGTGTCGTGTGTGTTTGTTTTGTTTGTGGTTGCCCGTGGATTGTATACGGAGACTGAGTAATGCCGTCGCCCGTAGGACGTGGATTAGTCCAAATCCGTATTTACTTAGATTTGGGTTTGGTGTTTTTAGTTTAAGGATGCATTAGTCGCGTTGCGGCTAAGATCAACTTAAACGTTCGTTAAGGATACGTTAGTCCTATTTTGAGACTAAGATCAACTTAACGGGACCGTTTAGATCCGGCAAAAGAGCATTTGGGGGCTCTATTGCTCCAGTTTAGGGACGTAGTGGTCCGTGTTCCAGTTTAGGGACGTGGTGGTCCGTGTTCCAGTTTAGGGACGTGGTGGTCCGACATTAGTTTATGGACGTTTCGGTCCAATATTAGTTTAGGGACGTCTCGGTCCATTATTAGTTTAAGGACGTTTAGGGACGTCTCGGTCTATATTCCAGTTTAGGGACGTGGTGGTTCGTGTTCCAGTTTAGGGACGTTTCGGTCCAATATTAGTTTAAGGACGTTTCGGTCCACGAGTTTAAGGACCCCGCAGTCCATATATGTGTGTGGTCGTCGGGACCCGTCACCTCTCTGACGTCGTTGAAGGATTACAACGATGGATGTCAGAGGAGTTCGGAGATGTACTCTCGAACCGGATGTAGATTGATTTTGGAGAGCAATTTTGCTCAGTCAATTTAATTTAAGGACTTATGGCCGCGATTGGGCTAAGTCCAATTGGAAGCACTTTTATTTGTTGTTGGTCTATTAGATCTGTGCCATGGCTGTTTATTTATTTTGGGCTTTGCTTAGACAGAGTATCAATTCAGATGGGGCTCTGCTCTCTTATTGCTTTGCAATTTATTTAGGCCTGTTAGGTCTTTTTGACTTGGGCCTGGCCCTTTAAGTAATGCACTGCATTTGTGCAAAGCACTAAGAATGTTTTTAGATTCAAAACAGAAGTGCAAAGCACTTTTTGATCCCTTGATCTAAACAAGTTTTTCCTTGTTTCAGAGAACCAAAGGTTCATAACAAGTGCAAGGCACTATTTTTTTTTTTTTTTTATTTATTTATTTATTTATTTATTGAAGATCAATGATCTTGTTCTTAGATCACTGATCTGTTCATAAGAGAATTTTCTCTTCTTTCAAAGGTTTTTACGTTTTTTATTCTTGAGAAGTTCTTCAGAGTCCTCTTTCTCTTTTTTTTTTTTAGAAAAATGTTCCTCTTCTTCTTTTTTTTTATTTTAGAAAGAAGGATCATTGGTCGTTAGGACCCACCACCTCTCCGACGACACTGAGAGATTACAGTGCCATATATCGCAGGTGTGAAGGGATGTACCCTTTGAACCATGTCTCACTCATTAGGGGGAAGAACAGGCTGGAGCTTAAGCTTCTCGCTGCTGAAAAAGGCTTCTTTACGTTCGCGCACGTGCGTCGCACGTGTTGGGCGCACGTGCGTCGCACGTGTTGGGCGCACGTGCGTCGCACGTGTTGGACGCTCATATTTGCACGTAGCGCACATGGATCTTGCGCATATGCGCATTATGGGGGGGAGCAAGCTCCTATGGAGAACGAGTCTCCTTTTAATTGAATATTCTCATGTGGTGTGCACGTGCGTTGCACGTGGTGCGCGCTTGGCGGGCACACATGCGTTGCACGTGGCGCATATACGCATTATGAGGAGAAGCAGAGCTTCTATATATGGAGAACAGGCTCCTTTTAATATTATTAAATGTCCTCATGTGGTGCGCACGTGCGTTGCACGTGGTGCGCGCGTGGCGAGCACACGTGCGTTGCACGTAGCGCACATGCACATTATGAGGAGAAGCAGGGCTTCTATATATGGAGAACAGGCTCCTTTTAATATTATTAAATGTTCTCATGTGGTGCGCACGTGCGTTGCACGTAGTGCCGCATGGCGGGCACACGTGCGTTGCACGTAGCGCACATGGCGCTTGCGCATATGCGCATTATGGAAGAGCATGCTCCTATCTTGGAGAACTAAGCTCCTTTGGAGAACTAAGCTCCTTTGAGTATTGAATCCTTTGAGGATTTAACTCTACCTTTCTAAGAGGTATCCCCTCTTATTTATATGGGAGTGGTAGAGAAGCCATCTCTCCTTTTCCCGATGTGGGACTAAAAAATGCATTCCCCATGTAGTAGAGCATTATTTTAGATTACACGTGTATAACACATTTGCTCATAACTTTTGATCTCGGATGAATTATGAGGCCCATAATATATCAAATCGAAGGTCTTTTCGAGATGATTTCAATATCATTAGAATTTAGCTGTTTTTCGTTCCAGAGTTTGTCAAAATACAGCTCGGAAAATACTGGTTCGCATCTTCTTCCTTATATCACATGTACATAGACATTTGCTCATAACTTTTGATCCCGGATGAATTATGAGGCCCATAATATATCAAATCGAAGGTGTTTTCGAGATGCTTTAAATACCATCATAATTTAATAGTTTCTCATTGGGGAGTTTATCAAAATACAGGCCGGAAGATACTGGTTCGCATTTTCTTAAGCGTATCGCTGCCATTTGATACCTTGGACTCTTTTGCGCAGAAATTTTTGGCGGGAACAGTCGTCGTTGACATCCCGTCTGCTGTAACGAGACGAATGCTGAGATGGTCTCTAGGTTGTCTGTGAACCGTCAAGATTTGGAACTAAGGACTATGCCGTGGCTCCGTTTGATGGTGTAGCATCTATGTCCTGCTGGAATGAGGAGGCACACCGTTGTTGGTCTCCATGCTGTAGATGTGGTCATTGAGATTTGGAATTAGGGACTTTACCATGGCTCCGTTTCGTTGCGACTCTGAGGTCGGTTGTTGACGTCACGTCTGCATCTGGTTGGAGTGAGGAGAAACGCCGTTGGTGATCTCTAAGTTGTCGATATTGACGTCGAGACTCTGAAGCTAGGGATCTTCCTTTGCTTCGTTTGTTGACATTGTGTCTGCAATATTGCGACAAATGTCGAGGTTGTCTATGAACCGTCGAGATTTGGCTTCGCTTTCTGGTGGAGCCTGTTGGGAAGGTATGTTTCTCTCTTTGTTTGTGCCCCTGGATTGTATACAGGGATCGATGTGATCTCACCTGTAGGGCATAAAGTTTCATTCTTTCATCATCATTTTTTTATTCTTTCCGCGATGCTCTATCATTTCAGCTTTTTAAATCGCGAAAATCGCGATTGCCCAATCATTTCGGCTATTTTTCGCGGTGTCCAATCATTTCGGCTATTTTTCTTTTTACTCGCTGTATTTTATTGCGAGTTGCCCAATCATTTCGGCTGTTTTTGTATGCATACATTTTTACTTGCTGATTTTGTTGCAAGTTGCGCTATCATTTCGGCTATTTCACATGCATTTTTTTTGGCTCGCTGATTTTTTCTCACGAGTAGGGGATTTGGGATCTGATACCAATCTTAGCATCAGTATCGCTGCGACTGGAATATTGCCAGGAGCGAATCATCATTTGCCGTGAAAGGACTTGGAATTTGATACCGATTTAGACATCACCATCGCTACAACTGGGATATTGCCAGGAGCGAATCATCATTTGCCTCTGTCGATGTCGAACAAAGATGGCTTAGCAAACAGGGTTAGGATCCCCTCGACTAAGGCTTTTGACTTCATGAGCCGTAAGGGTCTCATAAAGGTGTTTCTCCCTACAAGTCGTGAGGATCTCATAGGTGCGTTTTCTCCTTAGGAGTCGTAAGGATTCCTAAATGCATGGTCTCTTATAAGTCGTAAGGATCTTACAAAAGTGTTTTCTCCTTACAAGTCGAGAGGACCTATAAGTGTTTGTTCACGGTGTGAGCATATCCCTAGTCGTTGGTGGGACTTTGTTAGGGAAATGTTTATTCGTGCCCGTGGATTGTATACAAGGGTCAGCATTGAACCGCTTGTAGGGCAGTATTGGAGGTTGTGGTGGCCGCTTAAGAACAGGTTCAGATCCCTGTAGCTTAAGACTTTTGAATCTTATGAGCCGTGAGGGTCCCATAAGAGAGTTCTCCTTACGAGTCGTGAGGATCTCGCAAGTGTAATTTCTCCTCAGAAGTCGTGGGGACTCACAAGGGTTGTTCACCGTGCGAACATATCCCTAGTCACGGGTGGAACTTGGTTAGGGAAATGTTTATTTATGCCCGTGGATTGTATACAAGGGTCAATGTCGAGCCGCTTGTAGGGCAATATCGAAGGTTGTGGGGGTTGCTTAAGAACAGGTTCAGGTCTCCGTAACTTAAGACTTTCAAATCTTATGAGCCGTGAGGGTCTCATAAGAGGATTCTCCTTACGAGTCGTGAGGATCTCGCAAGTGTAATTTCTCCTTAGGAATCGTGAGGATTCCTAAGTGTGTTGCTCCCTTGTGAGTCGTAAGGATCTCACGTAGGTGGTTTCTCCTCATAAGGCCGAGAGGACCCTGTAAGTGTCTTTTAACGAGGTTGCGCCATTTCGGGTTTTCACAAACACCCGCCGGTAGTCCTGCTGTTTTTACTCACGGAGCTCTTTCGGGCTTTCATCCGTGCCTATTTTGCTTATGGACATACCGTTTTTTTGTTTTTTTTTTATTCTTCTCTTCTCTTTTTTTTATATATAACGAGGTTGCGCCCTTTCGGGTTTTCACAAACACTCGCCGGTACCCCTGTTGTTTTTACTCACGGAGCCCTTTCGGGTTTTCATCCGTGCCCATTTTGCTTATGGACATACCGTTTTTTTTATTTATTTATTTTATCAGCTTCGGGATGCTGTGATCCGCCGTAGTTTCTTGCTATCTCGTTCAACAGCTAGTTTTAGGACATAGTGGTCCATTGTTAGTTTAAGGACGTTTCGGTCCACAGCCAGTTTTAGGACATAGTGGTCCACCGTTGCCGTATTTGAGGCGAATCTCTAGTTTACTGACTTTTCGGCCTATGGGGCTTTCCCTATGAATGAGCATGATGCCCCCAGCATATCTATCTTTCTCGGAGCATGTGGTTGTGGTGGGTTCACCTTCCATTTTTCGGACAGCGCGAACTTGTCCTGTTGGTACTGGTCTTCAACCCAGTTTTTGAAGACGTGGCAGTTATCGATCGGATGGCCCAATACTTGGTGGTAAGGGCAGTAATTAGAATTGTTGACATCATTCAGTTGTAGCTGGTGTTTCGGCTCCGGTAGAGTGATAAGCCTGTTGCGCACTGCTAGTTCAAACAGCCTCCTTGTTTCATTCCGAGGAAATGAGTAAGGACGTTTCAACTTCTCATAGAGGGGTTGCCGCTTGTTTCTTTGGCGAACAACCGGTCTAGGGCCACTCGATTGTTGTTGAGCGTTGGTGACGAAGGCCGTTCTTCCCTTCCCTTTATCCTTTTTGTTCGATCCCTTGTTTGCGGGTCCGAGGTTCTTTCCGGGTAGCGTGCGATTGCATGGCTGAATGTTCTCGCAACTCCTCAATTCTTTCGTTTCAGAGATGGATTCCTTGAAGAGAGGACCATGGGCTACTTTTTCGTCGGAGTCGCTCCCGAAGGTGAGAACTCGCGATCCCCCAGGATCAACCCTATGACAATTGCCGTCAATTCTTTTACGCTCATCTGTCGAATTTTTCCACTGTCTACGAGCTTCATGCTTTGTCCTGTTGAAGTGTTGCCTGTGAGCGGCATACCCTTACCACCAACACTTAAAGGAGTTGCAGTCTTCAGTAGGATGTGCGATCTTCTGATGATATAAGCAGAAGTTAGGATGTACGTCCGCTTCATCAAGATGTATACCGCCAGGAGAATTTTCTCTGAAAGAGGGCAGCTTCATCCCCATCGATCTGGCTTTGGCGAATCGTTTACTTGTCTTGATCCTGCTTTCATTTGCGTTGGATGTACTTTGATCCGGTAGGAGTGTTTCGACCCTTTCATCTAGTCGTCGGCGTTTGGCTTTCTTGAATATGGCCATCTCACGCTCTCGATCAGCTTTGCTTTTAAGACGGGCTTCGTTCAGGAATGCATCAATCATTTCGTCTGATGGTCCTAGAAGTTCTGGCTCAGGATCTTCCCCCAGCTTCTCTGTGTAAGGAGCTTCTTCGTCATTTATTGACGAGTGAGATATCACATGGCAGCTTGCCACATAATCTTCAGATTCATCCGACGAGTTTTCTCCAATGTCATCATCTCCGTCCTCAAGGACGTGGCTGAGAAATTCTTGGAGTATGATTGGAGTCCACGCTTTTTGATTGTATTCTTCCAACGCGTCAATCTGCCTTTGCAGGTCCGTGCGTTCGTCACCAGGTTTCATGGGCTTCTTGGATTTCTTCTTCTTTTTCGAAGATTTCGACGGCTGGGTGTGAATGCTTTGGCTATCACCACCAATATTTGGAGTTGGGTGCGGCTTCAGCATCCCTTTGATGATCTCAGGTTCCAACGGGTTCTTACATCTGATCGCCGGGCATGTCTGAAGATCCTCCAGCACTCTTTTAGTTTCGGCTGAAAGGGCGACCTCCCACGGAGTTTCTTCTATAAAAGAGCACGATGCCCCCGGCATGTCCACTTTTTTAGGAGTATGAGGTTGTGGCGGGTTCACCTTCCAGTTTTCGGATAACGCGAACTTGCCTTGTTGGTACTGATCCTCGATCCATCCCTTAAAGACGAAGCAATCTTCGATTGGATGGCTTACCGCTTGGTGGTAAGGGCAGTAATTAAGATCGTTGGCATTGCCTGGCTGCAACGGACGTTTTGGACTCGGCAGATTGATGAGTCTGTTGCGTACTGCCAGCTCGAACAGTCTCCTCGTTTTATACTGAGGAAACGAGTAAGGACGTCCCAGTCTCTCCTCGAGGGATGGGCGTGGACGCACGTTGTTTTGGCGAACAACCGGCTTTGAGTTGCTCGGCTGTTGTTGAGTATTGGCGACAAAAGTTGCTTTTCCTTTCCCATTTTCATTTCGAGAGTTCGTCTTTGGAGGAGATGGTTTATGACCCATCTGGTCCATTTGGGCCAGCTTGTCAATCAAGGCCTGGAAAGTAGTTGGCTTGAAGAACATCATGAACTGGGAGATGGTCGCCTGCGGATCAAGAGTGCCCATGAACATGCCTACCGCCGGCGCTTCTTCGATGCGCTGTTCACATTTCGACCACAGATTCCGCCATCGGATTGCATACTAGACCCACGTCTCGCCTAGCTTCACCCTGGCATTAATCAGTGCCGTTATCAGGGTGCGTTCACTAGCACTCGCGAATCTTTGTGTAAACAGTAGCTCCATCTCCTCAAATGTTTTGACAGAGTCGTTAGGTAGCTCCGAATACCATTCAAAGGCCGTTTCTGCTAAGCTGCCGACGAATTGGCGAAGCAACAGTTTGTCGTCGCCTCCAGTGTTGCCGCATAAGGCTCTGAATTGAGCGACATGCTGATGTGGATTCCCTGTCCCCTTGTACACATGGAATTTAGGGATAGTATATCCCGGCGGGTATTTGATCTGATCATACCAGCTCGGATATGGTCGCCCCGTTTTGACAACTTGACCGACCGCCTCAGTTGCCTGGTGAACCCTTATCTGCTGAGCTATATATTCATCTAGGGCAGCTTTAGAAATTGTCTCCTCCTTGGCTGTTGACAGAGCCGGTGGAGGATTTTACATTTCTCCTCTGTCATCTTCAAGGACAATCGGAGGATCTTCGGCTGGGGGATCTGGCTGTAACATCATCCCTACCATATCTTGGAAGAGAAGCGCCATTTGCTTTATGTTAGCCGCTTGCTCTGCGGCTTCTTTGTTCTTCTTTTCGAGGACTCTGCGTAAGAAGTCAGCATCGGTTTCTTGCTCGTGATGCTGCTCTGATGATGCCTCTAGGCTTTCTTTTGGCCCGGTGAGTGCGGCCATCGCAGTCATCATCTCTTGAAGCTTCTGCTGTTGCTCCTGGGCTTTTGTCACGGATCGGGTGAGCGGTCGGTGACCCATCGAAGCGCGGCTATCCTCTTTCCCGGATGCCATATAAACAGTATGCACCACTATGCCCCCAGACTTGGGGCGTTTGTGTTCAGCGCTTTTACGGTTCGCCATGTTCACAGGGGCTTTTTGCGGTCTCCTTTTCTTTTGAGTGATTGACGTTAAGGGAGCCGTTGCAGTGGGCACCCAGCCAGCTGTTGCTTTTTCTGGCTTGGCAGAGTAGTCCTTCTCCTGCCGAACCTTCATCTTTTTCTGTCGGCGGAGATAGTCTTGATCCATTACGGAGTCTTGGACTTGACGCAAGACCTTTTAAATTTTAGAGGACAGCAATTGAGGGGGCTGCTCCAGCTTCACTTTTGGGGCATTATCCACAGGTGTAAGAGATCTTTTCAATATTGCAGTTGGCGAGTTTTTGCACACCCTTCTTAGCAGTTCAAAGCTATTCTCGGTCGGAACAGCAACATTGATTTCCACCATCGGAGCCGGTGGAGTAAATCCAGAGGGAGAGTTGCCCCCAGTTTTCTTTACCCGGTGCCAGTGACGACGGCGAGCATGTCGCGCGATTGGAGCTGGTTTAGCCGTAGGGGTGACCTCCTCATGCCCCCTGTGTTGGTCAAAATTTGATGGTATCAGCCTTTTAAAGACCGACATCCGTTGAATGGGGACGGCCAACCTATCAAAAGCAGACTTCCGAGTAGAGGAAGCAACCTTGGTGATTTCGCCTTGAACGGGAGCAGGGATGGCTATCCGCTTCGGGATAACGCCTTCTGGTATTGCTGGCTTCTTCATGGGCCCGTTGAAGCTCTGGCCTAGTCTGTTAAAAACCGAGGAAGTGGAGTTGGGCGACCCGTTGAGAGGGGTCGCAGTAGTTGTAAGCCGATCAAAGACCGACTTCTTTGGAGCTTCTTGCAACGTCATTGGGGTATTGAAGCTCATCGGTGGGAGCATGGTCCCGAAGAATAGTCCAGTGGTGGCTTTAGTTACCTGCTCCACTGGCATCTTGAAAAGGGAGGCCGCTCGAGGCCCGTAAGTCATTCCTCCAGCAGGGACGGAGTGAGAGTTGCAGTTGCAGGTAGTGCAGTTTGAAGCCGTTGATCTTCTGTTTTCTGCACGGAGCAAGACACCAAATCTTAGTACCTCGAATCCACAGGCAACCACAGCAAACCGCGATTCGTTCGCGAACACGACACACGAAGTGTGGAGTGGAAAGAGGAAGAGGTCTCACCGGGCGTGCCAGAATCTGTTCCCCTCCGAATGGCGGCGCGACGCAGAGACGTCTTGCCTGAGATTCGGGGCAGATGCTATTTGGTTTTATCCGTCCACCTCTCCGAAGATGCCAAGTTGATTTATGGCACCGTGTATCGGAGGTTTAGACGGATGCGGCCGATATAGCAAACTTCGTCAGATTCCCCCTCGCTTGAGGGGTTTTTGATTGTGGGGACGCTCTTCCCTGCAGGCGCAAGCCTCTGCAGTTAATTACGCTACCGCATAGCGGTGACAACTTTCTCCTTCTCCAGATGTTCACTTCGTGTCGTGGGTGTTTGTTTTGTTTGTGGTTGCCCGTGGATTGTATACAGAGACTAATTTATGTTGTCGCCCGTAGGACGTGGATTAGTCCAAATTCGTATTTTCTTAGATTTGGGTTTGGGGTTTTGGTTTAAGGATACGTTAGCCATATTTGAGGCTAACATCAACTCAAACGTTTGTTAAGGATACGTTAGTCTAATTTGAGACTAAGATCAACTTAACAGGATCGTTTAGATCCGACAAAAGAGCATTTGGGCTCTATTGTTCCAGTTTAGGGACATGGTAGTCCATCTCCAGTTTAGGGACATGGTGGTCCAACATTCCCATTTTGGGGAC
Source organism: Agapanthus africanus (assembly GCA_030015575.1). Taxonomy (NCBI): domain Eukaryota; kingdom Viridiplantae; phylum Streptophyta; class Magnoliopsida; order Asparagales; family Amaryllidaceae; genus Agapanthus; species Agapanthus africanus. The sequence continues at coordinate 946,462,693 of CM057337.1, forward strand.
GAATATTGGTTTAAGGACGCATCAGTCTATGAGTTAAAGGACCCCACAGTCCGTATTACCAGTTTAGGGACATGGTGGTCCAACATTCCCATTTTGGGGACGAATATTGGTTTAAGGACGAAATAGTCCATGAGTTTAAGGACCACACAGTCCGTAGCAATATGTGGTTGTCGGGACCCGTCACCTCTCTGACGACGTTGAAGGATTACAACGACAAATATCAGAGGAGTTCGGAGATGTACCCTTGAACCGGATGTAAATTGATTTGAGAGAGAAGTTGTGCTCAGTTCAATTTAATTTGAGGACTTACGGCCAGAATTGGGTTAAGTCCATTTGAAAATGTTTAACATTTTATTTGTGTTTGGCCTGTCAGGCCTTTATTTGGGCTCTGCCATTTTTAATAATGCACTGCATTTTTTTATTTGGTCTAATAGACCTTTTAATTGGGCTCTGCCCTTTTTAATAATGCACTGCATTAAATGTTCTGACAATGCCCCACGTGGCTTGTCAGGCACTTTGCGCCAATTGAGGAGCGCAAGGCGTAAATTCATGTCGAGGTAACACGTGTCACGCGCTGGTGAGCGCAAGTCTGTTAGTGCAGTGCGCTGCGCTAGTGCGCTACTGACACGTGGCGCGCTCTGGTGACTTGCGCCAAACCAAGAGAGCAGTGCTCTGTTTTTAGAAGCGCAAGGCGCAATTGTTCTGTGATTGACACGTGGTGCTCTCTGGTGGCTTGCGCCAATCCAAGAAGCGCAACAGTGCAAATTTCAAAAGTGCAAGGCACTGTTTAATATCTTGATCAAATTTAGATCAAAGAAAACAAGTTTTTCTTGTTCCAGAGAGGTTCTACCTCAATATTTCAAGAACCAGTGGTTCATCAAAAGGTAATGCCTTTATATAGATCAAAAGATCTAGTCATGAAGTAGATTACTTCTTTTTTATTATTTTTTATTAAAGATATTGATCTTGTTCTTAGATCATTGATCTTTTTAGAAGAAATTCTTTTTTTTGCAAAGGTTTTACCTTTTTTCTTTCTCTCTGAATTCTTCTCAAAGTTTTTAGAAGAGCACTCTGTATCTCTCTCTCTCTGTATTTTAGACTTGGAGTCTAGGGGCCTTTATATAGGGCCAATTGATTTGTTAAATCAGTTAAAGAGATCTTTCTCTGATTGATTTAGGGATGTTTCCCCATCGCTGGATCTTTGATCCTAGGGCTTCTGTTTTACAGAAGATAATCTTCTTATTTTAATAAGATTAGAAAGATCTTTCCAAAATTTTATTGTTTAAATTCTGGCACAGTTGGCGCAAGCGCACCTGCGCTTGACACGTGTCGCGCAGCGCAGAGCGCAGCGCAACTGCGCTGACATGTGTCGCGCAGCGCAGAGCGCAAGTCATCTGAATCGTTGCTTCCTTTATTTTTATTTTAAAACAGAGCCTTGCTCTGATTGGGTGTGCTGTCTTGGGCGCAGCACTGGCGTGTCTGCCTTTGACACGTGGCGCGTTGCGTGCAGCGCAAGGAATCTGAAGCGTTGCTTCAATTTTTGAATTTTTGAAATTCAAACAGAGCTTTGCTCTGATTGGGGGAAACAATACATATCTATATTTATACTAAAATAATGCTATTTCATGCATGTTTTCAAGCAATCAATTTTCAACAATGTCTCCAAAGATGAACTCAGCTCCCATCTCATACACGATGAAGATGGACGCTGGGACGGTCCTCCCGGCCAGTCTTGGGAGATAGTGGGAGGAGCCGCTTCTACAGTTCGGCTCTATTCTGTTCGTGCCAGCTAGCACCATCCCAGCTTCTCAAGCTCCGGTAACAGACAAACCGGTCTCAAAAGGGAAAAGGCCGAATGTCATGGTCGCGAGGGCACCTCAGCCCAAGCACAAATCCGTTTCCGAACGACTCTTCATCGCTCCAGCTGGGGGCAAGGCCATCAACGTCAATGAAGCAACGGGGTATCTCGGGAAAGCTCCAGCGGTACCCTCGACAACTGCTCGATCGAGTATCTTCTTTAAGCTCCCTATCAATCGACTCATGGTGGCTTCCCAGAAAATGGATGCCCGCCAAGCCCTCAAAATCGAGAAGCTAAAGCAGAAAAGGCTCAGATACAGAGCCAATAAAAGAGCTAGGGCTCATGCTAGGCTGAGCTTCTTAAGGCTCCAAGAACGGGGTTACCCCGACAAAGATAAAGAGACGGCTGGATATGTGGTCCACATTGTCTACATGGTCGTACATGAAGAAACGAACCCTCCTATACTTCACAGCCATGGTGATGATATGGTGGACGCTACCCAACGTCGACTCGGTCTAAATGATGAAGAGCTCGCTCAGGCCGATAAGCCAAAAGAGCCCAGGGTTCCTGCGAAATTGAGCTCGGGCAATAAGGATGACCCGGTTGTCATAATCGGAACTACAGGACAAGCATTATTCCGATGGCTTAAGAGGCAGCTTCAGGACAAGGATGAGAAGTTAGCCAAGGTACAGTCTGAGGTCGACGAATTGGCAAACGTCGCGGCAGATCTCGTGACCCAAGTCGCCCGATTGCAATTACAGCAGAATCAAATTTTGGTTCATGAGTCGGGGATTGATACCCGGAGCCAGCCAACTGATACCCCCTTCAGCCTAAGAGCGGAGCGCCTTCACGAAAAATGGCCGCGATCAGCCTCCAGTCCCTCCGATACATACACCGAAGGGGAATCGTCTCTGAAAGAGAAACTGGATAAGGTCTATTCCTTCAAAAGAGACAAAGTATACAAGATATTCAAGGACGCACTAAGAAACGGTCTACAACTGCCACAATCAAAGAGACCGCAAGAAGCGAATATGACAGACGACCCAAAATATTGCCCCTATCACAAAGTGATAGGTCATGCCATTGAGGAATGCTTCGTCTTCAAAGATTGGGTCGAAAAGCAATACAAGACGGGAGAGATAGAACTTTCTAAAGGCATGTTAGCAAACAGTCAAGCTACGACCGCCGATTTCATACAAATGGAGACCGGAGCCCTTCGGGAACTTGATTCTTTCAGACATGTGTCATTATCTGAAAAGGGAGAACCAAAGACCGATCGGCCTCAAAGACCAGCATAAGTAAAGGCACCTACTCCAATGGAGAGAAAGAAGAAGGTATACTCCTTCATGAGGGATGAAGTCTGCAAAATATTCGTGGACGCCTTGAATAACGATCTGCAACTTCCTGTTCCAAAGAGGCCACATGAAATGAACATGACCAGCAATCCTATATACTGTCCATATCATATAATGGTGAGTCATACCATCGATGACTGCTATATTTTCAAAGATTGGGTGGAGAACCAATATAAACTTGGGAAAACCCCACAGCCGTCAGATGTACCGACAAGCCACAGAGCTATGGTCATCAACACAACTCCGCCTAGATCAAAGTTCGAGGAGCTGGGATAAGCAAGCTGACCAACACGTCGTTAAACTTGGAACCGCTGACCACCACGTCGTTAAACTGGGAACCGCCGACCACCAAGTCGTTAAACTGGGAACAATTGACCTCTAAGTCGTTAAACTGGAAATGTAAAAATATATAAATAAAACAAAAATAAAAAAAATAAAAAGCCGAAATGATGGGGCAGCCGCGAATAAATAGCCGAAATGATGGAGCAACCGCGAATAAATAACCGAAATGATAGGGCAATCGCGACCTTCGCGATAAGAAAAGCTGAAATGATAGAGCAATCGTGGCGCAAAAAAAAACAAAAAAAAACTCCAAATGGCGAATGATGAGTCGCTCCTAGTACCATATTCCAGTGCAGCGATGCAGACGCTGTCCAAAACTCAAATCCCCAACGGCGAATGATGAGTCGCTCCTAGTACCATATTCCAGTGCAGTAATGCAGACGCCGACCAAAATCCAATTTCCCAAAATTCTTTCAGCCCTATGGTTAGTCCCCAAATTGACTACCGTATACAATCCATGGGCTCAAATAATTCTCATCATACCTATACACCACCGCAATCACCAGTTACGCGGCCGGTCTCCGCCCTTGGAATTATGCTCCATTTGGGAAAACCCACACATGTGTCCTCACGATACACGAGGAGAACAAACTTACGAGATCCTCTCGACTCGTAAGAAAACACCTTCGTGGGATCCTTATAACTCAAAGGAAAAACGCACTCGGGAGTCCCCACGACTCCTAAGGAGAAAGTACACCTACGAGATCCTTTCGACTCATAGGGAGAAATGCTTTTATGGGACCCTTACGGCTCATAAAATTGAAAAGTCTTAGACCATCGCTCCCCAACAGGCAAAGGCAAATGATGAATTGCTCCTGGCACCTGTGCTTCAGTGTTAGCAACGCTGAAGCCGACCCCTACCCCAAAAATTCCAAGCTTCCGATCCAATAGACCCCTAAGTCTTTAAACTAAGAACAGATGACCTCTAAGTCGTTAAATTGGGAATAGATGACCTCTAAGTCGTTAAACTGGGCATAATAGACCCCTAAGTCTTTAAACTGGGAACAGCTGACCTCTAACTCGTTAAACTGGAAACAGATGATGTAGCAACCCTAAACTTTCTGTACAACTTTCTGTACAATTTTTTCAAAAAATACAGAAAGGGGTATTTTTGCCTGAGCACAAGATATAAGTTTGTTTTGCTTTTTAATAGCAAGAAGGAGCTTGTAGCTCACTGGTAATACCTTGCACTGCTGAACCAACCCACCAGAGTTCAAATCCCATACCCCACATTATTTTTTAATATTGTTTTATTTTAATAGTTTTAGAATTCCAAGAGTATACACGTGTTAAACCCGTAAAACCCCACTACACTAATAAAACAAACCGGCCCAGGGGATAGATGAAGCGGCGGGGAACACTTTGCGTGCCTGACTCGACCGACTCGGGCCGCCGCCGCTGGCCGGACTCGGCCAGACCGCCGAGTCCCCAACATAAAAAGTTTACCTTTTCACCTTCCCATCACTCCTGCACACTTAATTTTCTTAGATCAGTAACAGAGACCCTTTAAAACCCTATTTACTCCATTTTTTTATCACATTTTAAATATTTTTTAATACATTTTCCTTTCACCCTTTCACCTATCCTAAACCCTAGCCTTACCCTATAAATACAACCCCTAGACACACACCCCTCACTCCAAAATTCTGATAAAAACTCTCAAGAAAATTCCTAGAAGTTTAGTGTGCAATTGAAGTTATAAAAGGCGAAAGCTCCGGCGAAATTCCGACGACAACCCTAGGAGCTCCCGGTGACGAAACGACGCACCGGCGCCTCCTACCGTTCCCTCTTCCTCTTTTCTAATCTCTAAATCCGTAAGTCTCACCTCCCTCTTCTATTCTCTAGTCTTAAAACTTCTTTTAATAAAACCCGACGGAATCGGAGTTAATCCGATGTCCGATTCGGTTCTTCCTAAAAAACTCACTTTTTTTTTAAATACAATCATACTAAACCCTTACATGTTGACTATTAAACATTAACAAGTCATATGGAACAAGTTCCATATCAAAAGGATTTCTATTTCAATTGTTATCGTATTTTTTCACTAAAATACCATGTACTTTAATTCCGACATTTAAAACATCGCAATCTTGCTATACCTTTAAGTAGATCACGAGGTAATGACCTATCTCCTCACACACTCATATAAAACATAGCACAATACCTTTCGGGAATATAGAATACGGGAAAAAGAAACTTTACATATAAATACCACTAACTATTAAAACCGTTTTCTATAAGAATTCGTATTTTTTATAAATCTTTGTAAAGCGCCGCTACAACCCATTTTGGGGAACCCGACTGGGATGGTGCGGATTATCGCACATCCCTGGACTTATTGATGTAAGATGCAGACCTCCGCAAGAAGCATTTGGTCTTGAAAATTTTAAAATACAAATAGCTTAAGAAAAATGAGATTTTTAGAAATATAATATATATTAAAATTATTTTTATATAAATATGTATATATGTATCATTAAAATATCTATTTTGTGATAATATGAATATTCCAACTTTTCCCTAAAATCACAAGAATCGCTTTACATTAAAATACCATGAATTCCATATAAGTTCAATATTACAATTAAATACCATGTATTATGAAAAATAGGTTATTTTCACTAGAAATATCACAAATATAAAATCTACATCTATGACAACTCTAAAGACGATAATTAAATACTTGGGGTGTATTTTGAAAATTATACAAAAGTATTTTTACATAAAACGCCCTCAAGTTCTATAAATTACCCTAAGGACCCTAGTAAGCGGGACCAATCTCTTAAGCCTCAGGGAGCCGGAGAAGTGGGTGCTTGCCTATTTAAGGTAGACAACTTAACAACAGTGTTATCAACACGGTAATCATCTTTGAAAAAGACACAAATCCTTTCGTCCATGTGCAGCGGTTACCGATAACATCAAAACAACCAGGACTTCAATTTCTTTTCTAATTGTATGACTCAGACTGAGTCTCATTAAAAATCTGACTTGAATATGATTCAAGTAAAATCTACAATCTACAATCCAACATGAATTCTTGAATACTTATATTCAATCTATTTAATCTGTATTGACTGAACCGAACCATGGATATACTTCCATTTACATGATTCTCCAGTTACATCTAGTTACTGATATCATGGTTTCGGCAAGTCATCCATATATACAAGACAATACAATTTACAATACAACACAAACAATACAATATAAGACATCGCGGGGTTTAAGGGGTAGATTGGTACGGTAAGTGTTAGAAGTGGCATGAGAATGTAAGATTTAAGACACCTAACCTGAATACCACGCCGTTGTTCCGGGCTTTCTAACGGATCCTTGTACTTCCTTTTGCCTCAAGTCTCTGGCATATAGAGACTCCTCTCGTATACACTGGCATCCTTCTGTACCAAACTACAAACAACAGCGTTAATACTAAATACAACATTATAACAATATAAGACAACATTAAAAGCTACACTCTCTCTCTTACTCTCTGTCTATTCTACTTCTCCCTTATCTTTGGGACTTACCGAGCGATTGTTCGCTGACGACATTCCTTCTCTTTCTTCTTTGGAATGTTGTCAGGTGATCTGGACACTCAGGAGATCGAGCCTACCAGCGAGAACTTGGATCGGCTTGCCTACGACCCAGAGCTCTAGCTTCATTGTACACACTTTATTTCAGTACATTTCATTTCTGTTATGCCACTGTTTAGGCATTGCTTTCATCCAGATGTATTTACTTTTCCATGCTTTGTACAAAAGAATGTTAATAACTAAAGTTAATGTTCAGTTATACCTACTGTCTTTGTCTCTTGTGAATTTTCATTTATACTGCTTAGATACGCTTAGCGTATTTACTTCAGAGTAAATACGTAGCAGTCTCGTCGCGTCCCCTTCGCCGTATACCGGGAAGCGGGGCGTGACAGATGACCTCTAAGGCATTAAATTAGGCACAATAGACCCCTGAGTCTTTAAACTGGGAAAAGATGACCTCTAAGTCATTAAACTGGAAACAGATGACCCCTAAATCATTAAACTGGGAACAAGGGAAATCCACTCATGTGTCTTCATGATGCATGAGGAGAAAAAAACTTGTGAGATCCTTACGACTCGTAAGAAAACGCCTTCGTGGGATCCTTACGACTCATAAAGGAAAAACACACTTGGGGGTCCTCACGACTCCTAAGGAGAAAATGCACCTACGGGATTCTTACGACACATAGAGAGAAAATGCTTTTATGGGACCCTTACGGCCCATAAAATTGAAAAGCCTTAGGTGATAGGGATCTAAACCTGTCTTCTAAGCAATCGCTTTCCAACAGGGAAAGGCAAATGATGATTCGCTCCTGGTACCATATTCCAGTGTAGCGGTGCTGATGCCGACCCAAAAACCAATTCCCAAATCCTCCTAAGGCAAATGATGAATTGCTCCTGGCATTATTCCAGTGCAGCAATGCAGATGCCGACAAAAAACCAACCCCCAAATCCTGTCATGGAAGATGATGATTCGCTCCTGGTACCATATTCCAGTGTAGCGGTGTTGATATCAACCCAAATCAAACCAAAAACCTCTGCGGCGGAATCATGCTTCGCCTTGGGATATCTACCTTTCCTGCCATAATTATGCTCCGCCTCAGAATCAAGTCAACCAGCGACACTCCGTGCCGGGGACAAGTCGACCAGTGACACTCCGTGCCGGGGACAAGTTGAACAGCGACACTCCGTGCCGGGGACAAGTCGACCAGTGACACTCTGTGCCGGGGACAAGTCGAACATCCAGCGACACTCCGTGCCGGGGACAAGTCGAACATCCAGCGACACTCCGTGCCGGGGACAAGTCGACTAATGACACTCCGTGCCGGGGACAAGTCGACCAACGACACTCCGGACCGGGGACAAGTCGACCAACGACACTCCATGCTGGGGATAAGTCGAACGGCTAGCGACACTCCGCGCCGGGGACAAGTCGACCAGCGACCTCCCTGTCGGAATCATGCTCCGCCTCGGAATCAGGTCAACCAGCGACACTTCGTGCCGGGGACAAGTCGACCAGCGACACTCCATGCCGGGGACAAGTCGAACATCCAGCGACACTCCGCGCCAGGGACAAGTCGACCAACGACACTCTGTGCCGGGGACAGTTCGAACAGCCAGCGACACTCCGTGCGGGGACAAGTCGACCAATGACACTCCGTGCCGGGGACAAGTCGAACGGCCAGCGACACTCTGTACCAGGGACAAGTCGACCAGCGACCTCCCTGTCGGAATCATGCTCCACCTCGGAATCAGGTCAACCAGCGACACTCCGTGCCGGGGACAAGTCGACCAGCGACACTCCGTGCCGAGGAAACGTCAAATAGACACTCCGCATCAGGGATACATCATACACCGACACTCCATCTCGGAGACACGTCAAGCATCGACCGTCCATGTCGTAAAAAGGGCAGTGCGGGCTTCCTACAAAGCGGGAGCCAAATCACTCCGTGCCGGGGAAACATCTACTATGGACACTCCGTCTCGGAGACGCATCAAGCGTCAGTCGTCCATATCGTAAAAAAGGCAGTGCATCCCAAAAAGTGGGAACCAAAGCAAGTCGCCTCCACGCAAAAGAAGATCCATCAATCTCATGCACACGGCCACATATGTGGTGTGCATTTATTGATAGGGGCACTTTGTTGGGGTCAAAGATTGTATCCCGGTTGACCAAGTCAAAGTCAAAGTCAACCCCAAGTCAGGTGAGCCCAAGCCCAGGTCAAGTGGGCCCATGCCCAAGTCGAGCCCCGCGGCCGGTCTCCCCCATGCCAAAATGAAATCATGTAATAAATAATTTTGATATAATTTTTTTTATGCATGAATGTAAGAAAATGGGCATGAAGCCAAATTTTTGTAAAACCCATAGCTCATGTGCAAAAGAAAAGAGCACATGAAGCATGGGATGGGCAAAATGCCATTTTGTAAAGCCCAAGAGGCTATATGTAAATGTGTAAGCCTATATAAGGAAACATGATGATGAAAAAAAGAATAGCAATTCATTCTCCCCAAAAATCTAGGGTTTGTGTGCCTCCTTCCCCTCACTCAAGGGTCTAAAACCTTCTTCCTCTTTTTGAATTAAATCAAGAGTTTAACTCTTCCTTTCTCAAAATGAAGAAGTTTTTCACCACAAAACCCACAAAGGGGAGATCGGATCTCCCATCAAATCTCTAAAAGGGGAGATTTTAAATCTCACTCCCCTTTCCCCCCAAGATCCGGCCAACCAAGAGGAAGAAGAAGGAGACCCATCTCCAAAAACCCCACGTTGGGAGGATCCAAGGCTCAAAAGAAGAGCCAAACATTCCTAGGAGTTTAACTCCTTTCTAAATCTATTGGAGTTTAACTCCATAAATTAAATTTCTGTTAGGAGTTCAACTCCAAAACCCCTTGGGAGTTCAACTACCCAACCTAGGGGCTAAGCCCCATTTCCGCTGGTGTTTCCCGTGGTCGCGTGCCGCGCATGTGACCCGCGGGCGCCCAACGGTCGCATGCATGGTACGTGACCCATGGGCGCTAAAGCGTCCAAAGGTCGCATGCAACGCACGTGACCCCGGGCACTAAAGCGCCCACGTGCACGCATGTGACCCACGGGCACTAAAGCGCCCACGTGTGCGCACGCCCCGCGGTCGAGTGCAAGGCACATGAACCGCGGGCACTATAGCACCCACGTGCGCCCCACTCGACCCGCTCAGTGGCCAGTGGTCACGTGCAGCGCACGTGACCCGCGGGTGCCTCGCGGTCGCGTGCTGCGCACGTGACCCGCTGGCGCCCAGCGCCCACGTGTTGCGCACGTGACCAGCGGGCGCCAAGCACTCACGAGCCAGGAACGTGCCCGTGGGCACCATGCGCCCATGTGCCACGCACGCATCTTTAAGACGCTCCTCCCTCCATTTTTTATGCACTCCACTGTAAACACCATTTCCCGTAAAAACTCTGCGGGGCCCCCGATATATCCAAAACCCCTTCAAAACACAACACTGCACATTGAGTTCGCATGATCAGTTTAACCCGTCAATCGGAGGTTCCTTCGCTCCAAAGACGGGGGGTAATTAAGGGCAGCTTAGTCCGCGGCTGCCGGAGATTCGGATCCCCACAATCAATAAACCCCAGCCTACCCTAGGAAGGGGGAATCTGTAGCACGCCTGACAAGCGCGAACGTATTCCCATCTTAATGGGGTGACGGAAAACACCCTACAAAGCTGCTCGGTGGCCTCTTGATGAGGGCTTTTGATCCTTGGCGTCGGTAGGCAGTAAACTACCAGCCATGGATGGACCGAGCAGGGAAGATGCTCGGTGGCCTCTTAATGAGGGCTTTTGATCCCTGGCGTCGGTGGGTAGTAAACTACTAGCCATAGATGGACCGAGCAGGGAAGCTGCTCGGTGGCCTCTTGATGAGAGCTTTTGATCCTTGGCGTCGGTGGGTAGTAAACTACCAACCATGGATTGACCGAGCAGGAAAGTTGCTCGGTGGCCTCTTGAGGAGGGCTTTGATCCTTAGAGCAGATGAGTAAGAAGTTACCCACTAAGGATGGACCGAGCGGGAAAGCTGTTCGGTGGCCTCTTGATAAGGGCTTTTGATTCTTGGCGTCGGTGGGTAGTAAACTACCGGCCATGGATGGACCGAGCAAGGAAGCTGCTCGGTGGCCTCTTGATGAGGGCTTTCGATCCTTGGCGTCGGTGGTTAGTAAACTACTAGCCATGGATGGACCGAGCAGGGAAGCTGCTCGGTGGCCTCTTGATGAGGGCTTTCGATCCTTGGCGTCGGTGGGCAGTAAACTACCAGCCATGGATGGACCGAGCAGGGAAGCTACTTGGTGGCCTCTTGATAAGGGATTTTTATCCTTGGTGTTGGTGGGTAGTAAACTACCAGCCATGGGTTGACCGAGTAGGGAAGCTGCTCGGTGGCCTCTTGATGAGGGCTTTTGATCCTTAGAGTAAATAGGTAAGAAGTTACCCACTAAGGATGGACCGAGCAGGGAAGCTGCTCGGTTTTGCGAGTCGTCGCCCGACCTCCCCCGACATGTAAAAATCTGGAAGAGTGACCGTCGCGGGCGGCACGTGGCTGAAACGCATAGGCGAGGCGTTCCAAGATCCGAGTCATTCTGACATCGATCGGCCGTGAGGCACGGGATGCCCGCCATGTGGCAGTCCTGTATTAGAAAAATTGAAAATATCCCAGGGTTCGCGCTCATGCGCACGCAAATTTCGGCCCTTGGGGGATTCTGTTGAGGCTATAAATAGAGGAGATAGATTTCTTTCAGCATTGCTTTTCTGAGATGGCTGGGCGCATCTACACGATTGAAGAGATCGTCTCTTCCGATGACGTCTACTTGTACAATCAGTCCCTCTCCGAGGAGACGTACCGGGGTGTGGTCCGGTGCATCGAGGACCATTTCGGTCATCTACTTCCTCGTCGGTCGTCCCTCCTCCAATTGCTGATGTATGCAATTTGGAGGAGGTCTCCGGGACTGTACAACCCCCTCTCCGAGGAGCTGCTGGATGAGGCGCTCGACAAGATGCGTACGCTCTATTTCCTCGGCCTCATCTCGAAGTACAGACACGACCGATCAGTGGCCCTCATTTTGGAGTGTTTCCAAAAGAGGCAAATCGCGGGCCCCTGCCCGGCGGATGGGGGGGCCGGTGCTTCCGTGGCGTCCCGGATACATGGGCAGCATCGGCAGGAGCGGCCTGAAGAGGCCAGGGCTCGGCTGGCGGAGATATCAACGGAGTACCACCGGCAGTGTTTTCTCGACCCCGTACCCCTTCTGTTGTAATTTCAATTTTCATGTAAGGCTGAGTAGCCCGCGATACCTTTGATAAATAAATTTCTCTTTTTGCGACGTACTATTATTTCCTTTTTGTCTTCTTGGTGTGTTTGAGTATTTTCACGAAACCTGTGACCTTTGAATCGAGGAAGAGGGAAACACATAGGAGGAGTTTCTTCTAATTCAAAAGACTTAGAAAAATTTACATCGCTTTGGCAAAGAAGAAACATATGTTCATAGATACAATTTTCAAAGGTATAACTTGAGCTTCTCGGCGTTGTAAGGCCATGGAAATTTATGACCCGCCATGTCTTGCAAGCGATAGGCTCCGCCGGGCAATACTTCGGAGATGAGGAATGGGCCGTCCCACTTCGGGGAAAACTTGTGCAACTTGCCCTGGTCAATGAACTCGTTCCGCCTTAGGACCAAATCTCTGGTCTTGAAGGCATGATGCTTGACTCATGTGTTATAGTAGTGGGCAGTTTGTTGTTGATAAACGGCAGCTTTGATCTGTGCCCGGTCCCGCTTCTCCAACAAGATGTCCAAATTAGTCCGGAGGGCCGAGGTGTTTTCTTCGTCGTTGAAGTGTTCGACCCTGTAAATGGGTAGCCCGATCTCTGCTGTGACCACCGCCTCGGTGTCGTAGCAGAGGCTGAAGGGGGTTTCACCAGTGGGGGTCTTCTTCGATGTGCACAAGGCCTATAAATCCCGGGGTAATTCGTCGACCCAACTGCCCTACCATCTTTCCAGGTGAGCTCGAAGACCTCGACTGACGTCCCGGTTAGCGACCTCGGCCTGCCCGTTGCACTGAGGATGCTCAACCGCGGCAAACTTCATCAGTATATGGTATTTGCTGCAGAATCCTTTAACTTTGTAGTTTTCGAAATTCGTCCCATAGTCAGTAACGATACACATCGGGATCCCGAACCGAAATATTATGTTGTTCTACAGGAACTTGATGGTCGTGGTGGCGTTCGATTTTCTGATGGGGACGGCCTGATCCACTTCGTAAAGTAGTCCACCGCGACGAGGATGTATTTGTGCCCGTCCGTACCAGTAGGGAATTATCATACATGTCCATTCCTTACTGGGCAAACGGCCATGGGGAGGTCAGGGCCGTTAGCTCGGTAGCCGGAAGACGGGGTATGCTTCTATGGAGTTGGCAGCTCTTGCACCTTCTGACGAGTTTCTGAGTGTCCTGATGGATGGTCGGCCAATAGTATCCTTGGAGTAGCATCTTCTGGACTAAGGTGCGGGCCCCTTGATGTGCTCCGCCGACCCCTTCGTGAACCTCACGGAGGACATAGTCAGCCTCATGGAGGTCGACGCACCGAAGCAGAGATTGAGTGAAGGCTTTCTTGTAGAGGTTTCCACTGATCCAAACGAAATGGAAGGATTTGGCTCGAAGGCGGCGGGCTTCCCCTCGATCTTCTGGGAGCGTACCCTCCTTCAGGAATTCTACGAGGGGCTTCCTCCAATCCCGGTCTTCTTCCCGGGTAGCGTAAACTTAAAGTGATGTTGCTCTGTTTTCCACGCTGGGCCGTGGCAAGACCTCAAAGAGGATATTTGTCTTATTGGCCGTATAAGAGGAAGCTATCGTGCTCAGAGTATCGGCCTGGGCTTTTAGGTGCCGGGGGATCTGCTCTACTTGAACTTCGTCGAAGTCTTTTCGAAGTCTTCTTACCTTGGCTAAATATATCACCATCAGAGGCTCCCGTGCCTCAAAACGGCCAGTCACCTGGCCTACGACCAGGGCGGAGTCACTGCAGATTCGGACCACACTCCGGAGTCGATTTGTAGTCCAGCCAGCAAAGCCTCATACTCCGTGGCGTTGTTTGAGGCTTTGAATCCGAGTTTCAAAGAATACTCCATCTTTGTCTCGTTCAGCCTTTGAATGATGAGGCCGGCACCGCTCCCGCCCTCGGTAGATGACCCATCGACGTAAAAGACCCAATCAGGGGCGGAGTCGGGCCTCTCCTCGATCAAGGGTTGAGACCTCGGGGCCGGCGCCGACACTCTTGTTAGGGATAGTGGATTCGACAATAAAGTCAGCCAGGACTTGTGCCTTGATAGCCTTCCTTGGGCGGTACTTGATGTCGAATTGAGATAACTCCCGCCTCTATTTTTCCAAGCGACCAAATGACTCGGGGGAAGCGAGAATAGCCCCTAAGAGACGCTCGGTGAGGACAAGGATGGTGTGCACCTGGAAGTAGTGTCGTAGTTTTCTTGAGGCCACGATAAGCACCAAGACAATCTTTTCTATGGTCGGGTACCTTGTTTCTGCATCCTTAAAGACGTGGCTTACGTAGTACACCGGCTTCTGGACTCCTTCGACATCTCGGACGAGCACCGAGCCTGCAGCCTGATCGGACACTGCTAGATACAGTGATAGCTCGTCTCCTTCAATTGGCTGGGTGAGCAGTGGAGGAGTCGCTAGGTGCATTTTTAAATGCTCAAAAGCAATCTAACACTCCTCCGACCATTCGAACCTTGAGATCTTTCTCAGGGCTTTGAAGAATAGGAGACTTTTCTCCGGACCTTGACATGAAGCGACTCAGAGCGGCCAATCTTCCCGTGAGTCACATGATTTCGATGTTTCTCTTTGGCGCGGCCATATTGAGGATGGCGCTGATTTTTTCTGGGTTAGCTTCGATTCCTTGGTGGGTAACCATGAACCCGAGGAATTTTCCGCTAATGACCTCAAACGCGCACTTGGCGGGATTCAGCTTCATTTTGTATTTGCGGCGGATGTCGAAGGTCTCTCCAAGATCTTTGGCATGCTCATCTGACGAGGTCGACTTAACGAGCATGTCGTCGACGAAAACCTCCATGTTCCTCCCGATCTGTGGTTTGAACATCCTGTTGACCAAGCATTGTTATGTAGCCCCGGCGTTTTTGAGGCCGAAGGGCATCACTTTATAGCAGTATACCCCCCGGTCCATTATGAATGCGGTGAGCTCTTCGTCTGCTGGGATCATACGGATCTGGTTATAGCCAGAGAAAGCATCCATGAAGCTGGGTAATTCGTGGCCTGCCGAACTGTCGACGAGCTGATCTACCGAGGGAAGGGATTGTTTTCTTTCGGGCATGTCTTGTTGAGATCTGTGAAGTCGACGCACATGTGCTACTTCCCGCTAGTCTTTTTAACCATTACCACATTCGTCAGCCATTCTGAGTAGTCCACGTTTCGAATGAAGTTGGCTGCAAGTAACCTGTCAATTTCGTCCCCGATCGCCTTTTGTTTGATCGGAGCAAAATTTCATTTCTTCTTCCTGACGGGTCAGACGTCGGGTCGAACCCGAGCTTATGTGATGTTACTTTGCGGTCAATCCCGAGCATGTCGGCGAGCGCCCAAGCGAACACGTCCGAGTTCCCTCTGAAGAAGTGGACCAAGCCGTCGTGCTGGGCCCCCGTTAAGATGGACCCGATTTGGACGGTTCGTTCATTGTCCCCTTCGACGAGGGGGACCTCTGTTAGCGGCTCCACCAGGGCCCTTCGGATTTCTTTTTGTTCATCCCGAGTATCCAAGGACCCCTGGAAATCACCCGCACTTTCAAGGTCGTCGCTTTGTTCCTCGGGCGTAGATGTCGCCGTGAAGCAAATCTTTGCGGTTTGCTGGTTTCCGTAGGCCCGGCCTATTCCGCATTGGTCGAGTGGAAACTTGATCGCGAGGTGGTAGGTTGAGATCTGGGCCCGAAGGGAGTTTAGCGCCAGGTGTCCTAGGAGGATATTGTAGGTCAATGGAATTCTAGCGACGATGAACTCCACTGGTACGGTTCGCGTACGGCCTGCCTCCCTAATGTTAAGTAGAAGGGTGACCACTCCTTCTGCCGGGATGGAGTGGTTAGTAAACCTCGACAGAATGTGGGTGGTTGGCCTCAAGTCCGATGGGCCGAGCCCCATACGTAAAAAAGCAATCGTAGAAAAGGATGTTTGCCGAGCTCCCCGAGTCGACCGGTATCCTTTGAACCTCATAGCGGTGGACCCGTGCTGTAATCACCAGGGGTCATTATGAGGCAAGGATATCCCGTGGAGATCCTCGTCGGTGAAGGTGATGGACTCGGCTGCTTTGCTCTTCTTTCGGGGCTGGCTGCTAGTCCCCTCGACCGGCAGGAGGCGTCGAATCTTGCCGGCTCCAGGCGCACTCCCTGTTGATACGACCATGATTTGGCCGATCGTCAACTCGCTGGGAGGGGGATGGTTTTCTTGCTCCCGGTCTGCTTGTCGCTTTTCCCACAAGTACTTTGCCAGGTGCCCCGAGCGAATCAACTCCTCAGTGTAGTCACGGAGCTGTTTGCAGTTCTCGGTGGGGTGTCCCTGCGACATATGAAAGGCGCAGTAAGGGCCTCGTGTTCTTTTAGACACTCTATTGGTGACCGGAGGGAGTTTGAAAAATCGCTCACCCTTTGCCTCCTCCAACAGCTCTGTCTGGGAGATGTTGAGCGGGGTATACTCCTGGAACTTCGGGGAGTACGGCTTTGGCCGGTCAATCTTCTTCTTCTCTTCTCTACCCCTCTTCTTTTGATCGGCCTGGTCGCTCTGGGGTAGGTTCGTAATTACCTCGAATTCGAGCTGGATTTCTCGCTCGGTCCAGGCTTTTATCTCGGCCATGGTCTTAGGTTGCGCTAATACAAAGGAGCGGAGCCACTCCTTATGCCTAAGACCCGACCTAAGGGCCATGATGACAGTCTCATCCCGGTGCTCTGGGACCTCAAGAAGAGAGTTGTAGAAGCGGGGGACGTATCCTTTGAAGGATTCCTTGTCCCCGCTCTTTACAGTGAAGAGATAATCGACGGTCTGCTTCTGCCGTCTGTTCCTGACGAAATGCCCGAGGAACTGAGCGCCCAGCTCATCGAAGGTAGAGATGGAGCGTGGCGTGAGTCCTCGGAACCAATCTCGTCCGGCGCGGATGAGAGTGGAGGGGAACGCTCGGCATTGGGCGGCGTCAGAGTTGTCCTGGAAGCCCATCCCCGCCGTGAAGGCGTCTGGGTGGTCTTTCGGATAGGACTTTCCGTCGAAGAGGGCCACCTTTGGAGGCTTGTTTCAGGAGGAGACGCGGACAGTGAGCAGTTCTTCAGTGAAGGGCTTCGTAAGCGAGTCGGCGGCGTACCTGGCCCCTCGCTTGAAGGATGACTCTCCTGATGTATACTTTCGATCTTCTTTTCGAGGGTATCGAGGCGGTCGTGGTATCCCGAGGATTCGGCATACTGGGAGTTATGGCCCCTCCCACTGGCGGCCTGCGCCTGGCCGCGGTTCTGTTTCCATTCTATGAGGTTCCTCAGGTCCCCTAGTGAGGTCGTCCTCGAGCCACCGTAGTGAGTGTCGTCCGCGCGACCCTGTCGAGGGAGAAGGTACCGGCCGTACCTAGGAGCAGGCGAGCTGACCAACACCTCCTCAGAAGGGACAGGAGCGCGATGGGCCTCGGGGCAGGGTGCTCTTGTGTGAGACCTCGGCATGGAGCTGTGAGGTGCCCAGTGGGTCATTGAATTGATCTCCATGGGGGATCTGTGGCTGCCGGAAATAGCGAGGTGATGTTCAGTCGTGCCAGCATGGGCAGTGTCATCTCCCCCTCTGCGGCGGTCACGGCCCGAGGTGGGGGAACGGCGACCTGGGTGGTTTGTCCGGCTGTTTGGACACAGACAACGACATCCACGATGGACACGAGCCTGTCGATCCGTGTAGACAGGGCGTGAACGGCGTTAAGGGGAGGAGAGGATCCGTCCGTGCCCCCGTTATGGGGAGGACGGCGGCTACTGTTGGGATCGTCGCGATGATCACTCTCCATCAGCTCGAGATCGGAAGATCAACTTTCGATGAGTGGAATTTACGAAATTCCCATAGACGGCGCCAACTGATGGAGCTCTGGATCTCATTCAGATGTTGTCTTCTGACGATCTGCCGACAGCGTTGGCAAACGGCTGAGGTTGGGTTTCAGGATTATCTCCTGAGGCATGTGGATCTCAATGGGTTTGGTTTGGTGTGAAGCCGAGCTACTTGAAAAGAAGTCCCGGGGTGGTTGTACCACCGTGGACCCTCCGACGATCAAGTTAGTTGAGGTATTTGGGCAAAGTAGCGGCCTATTGGATAAGAATTGCCTTACTTGAGTCGTCTGAGAGAGGGGTTTATATAGCGGCAGCCATGGGCTAGCGGGCGCGAGATTCTCGCCGGCCATTACACCCCTGGCGTTGCGCCCGTGAGAATGGCGGGATCCCCCATTAATGACAAGATACGCTCGTTAATGGGGGAAGCGATGGCGTGGAACGCGGGATCATGGGGCGGCGGATATCTCACGTCTAGCGAGATTCGCAGAGCCGTGGCGGAGATGCCTGTGATCTGCGTTCTGGGTCGCCCAATGGAACCAAGGAATCTTAGCTCGGCAAGAGGCTCGGAAGCGAGCGGGAGGCCGAGGAAGTTTGGTTTTGTGATGGCTCGGAGACGAGCTGAGAGGGCTGAAGAAGTTCATCGTGCAGGAGGGCTTGGAGGTGAGCCATTGGTCGTTTACTGGGCGACCACAGGAATCTTCAGGGAATCCTCGAAGGTCGGGCCCAGGCAACAGGAAGATAGCCCGGGAGAAACCTCCAATGTGCAGTCCTGGCCCTGTTTTCGTGTGCATCAGGACACGTCTTCTGCCACGTGTCATGATCTGGGGAGCTCCCACTTATGAGCATCATCAGGATTTTGTGGAGCATTGAGTGGAGGAATAGGAGTGGAGTGGGAAGAAGAAGATGATAAGGGGAGGGGCATTTTGGTAAGAATTGACGAAGCTCGCTTGGAGAGACTTATGTTTCTCTGTGGGCTCCCATCATCGGGGCAATTTGATTCGAACACAGGGATTTTTTTGAATTCTTTTGAGCCTAGGACAATTTTTTTTGAATTATCAAATTTTTCAAAATATTTATAGAAATATGTGTCTTTAAATGATATTTTGCACATTGGTGTTGGCTGTAAATATGCCCTCTTTAAACATTCTTAACTAAAATCACACTTTAAAAATAAGGTTTGAAAATAAAAACTTATAAAACTAGTAATCTTTATTAGTTGGAGGGGATCTTTGTTGGTTGTCGAGAAGAACGTAAACCCGCACTTTCGTGGTTCTTAACTTATATAACGACTCTATTTTTACTGTACGAATTTTTTTAAAAGTTAATATACATAATGGAGTTTGCTAACCTGAGCACAAATTATAGATTTAATTTGTTCAAGAACAGCAAGAAAAAACTTGTAGCTTACTGGTAAAGCCTCGCACTGCTATGACATAGCTCATGTGTTCGAATCCTATCAGCCACATATATTTTTCTGAATCTTTATTTTAAATATTTTATAATACCAAAATTTTATACGTGCAATACACGTAAAATGAAAAGTCACAGAAAATCAAACATGTGCAAAATTGTATTAATACAAGCACGGACACCTGGCTCAAATCCCAGCACCCAACACTTCAACTCGACCGGCGAGATGCGCATTTGGGCCGACAACGTCGTCCGTCCGTAGGAAATAATCCCCCATGCTTTGCCCACTAACCCCTTGGCCTACCCCTACTACTCCTATTCTGTTTGATTTCCCTAAAAATTAACAGAAAATTAAAAATAGAGCATTAATCCAATTTTAATGCATTTTAATTCTCTCTTCAATTCCAAAACCCTAATTCCATCCTATAAATACAACCCTATACCTTATTCTCTCTTCATTCTGAAATTTATTGTCAAAATTCTCAAATTTTTCTAAATCCTAGAAGAGTACAAGTGGAGTTAGCTCAATAACGACTTCTGGAGAGAATTCGAGACAATTCCGACGACCCCGCAACTTCACGAAGCTACCAACTTCTTCCTATACCTTCCCTCTCTATTTCTAGCTAGTAAGTCCTACTTTTTATTCTATTCTTTCACCTTAAAAAGTTCTCTTTTCAAAACTTGTCGGAAGTGGAGTTATCCCGACATTTGATTCTAAAATCGTTAAAATTATAATTTTTCTTAAGAATCACTCATTCATATCATTATATCTTACTTTGTAATCACGAAACAAATATTGAGAACAATTTTCATCTTAAAATATCACATTATGTACCTTTAATTTGCGTTTTTCGTTTAAACACCACAAACTTTACATATGATATCTTTTAAGTATTTAATTTAGCATACCTTTAGAATATCTCACGAGGTAATGACCTGCCTCTCACATGCACACATCTTGACATAGCACGATTCGCATGAAACCAATATCATGTGGCAAAATACTACTTTTCAAATAAATACCTTAAACTATTAAAAACCTGGATTTCTTTAAATTGAGTTAATCCATTCCTTGCGATTATACCTCTACAACCCATTTTGGGGAACCCGATTAGGATGGTATGGATTATTGCACGTCCTCAGGACTAGTAGAGGGAGATGCAGACCTCCTCATGGAGTATATGATCTCGATAGAATTTTAATACAATTTTTAAGAAAAACGAGAATTTCTATTTAATAATAAAAATTAATTTTTAATAATTATATAAATATTATTAAACCATCTATTTTTAATATATAATAAAATTCCATATTTTCTAAACAAAATAAAAGAATTACAAGTTTCATGAAAATACCATCAAGAATCAATATAAGTCTAACTTTACACTAAAATACCATGAACTATTTAAGTTGGGTATTTATTCACTCGAATACCTCACTCTTTAAAAGTTACATCCATGAAAATCCTAAATACGACAAATAAATACTTGAAATTTATTTTGAACGTATACTAAAAATATTTTTCATAAAAACCCCTCAAGTTATATTAAATTGTATTAAGGACCCTAGTAAATATAGGTTTAAGCGGAACTAATTCTCTTGAGCCTCAGGGAGCCGGAGAAAGTGGATGCTTGCCTATTTAAGGTAGAAAACTAAAAGGTGGTTATCAATGGTAATTATTTTGGAAAAAAACACAAATCCTGCCGTCCATGTGCAGCAGTTACCGATAACTCCAAAACTTAATTCAGGAATCCAAATCTGTTTAAGTGTCTGACTCAATCTGAGTCTCAGTCTAATCTGAATACAATCTAAACATGAATACAATCCAATTATAACTCCAATTCAACATGAATCCAATATACCAAATATAAACACTTGAAGTTGAACATGAATACCAGAATTTTATCAAGTATATAACATGACTTGACTTGACCGAACCATGGATATATCTTGACTTGACTACATAATTATCCGTTTACATCCTGAACTGTTTACATGAACAATTTATACCATGGTTTCGGCAAGTCTTATATCTACAAAACAATACAATATATATTACGGGGTTTTAAAAGGGTAGACCGATACGGATATGTTATAAGTGGCACGATGATGATCACTAAAAGACACCGATATGAACATCCTGTGCCGTTGTCCCGTGTGTTTTTATGGGGCCTTGTACTTACATATTACCTTAGTCCATAGAGCAAGTTGGACTCCTCTAGTATACACTGGCATATTCTGTACCAAACTACAAACAATTACGTTAAAATAACAAACACATAAGTTACCTGTTGTATTCTCTTTATCTGTCTATTGCATTCTATCTTTTGGGACTTACCGAACGCTAGTTCGCTGACGACATTCATATCTCTTCTTTCTTTGAAATATTGTCAGGAGGACCCGATTCTCAGAAGACCAAGCCCAGCCATGACGATTTGGAGTAGTTTACAGAAGAGCCAGAGTTCTAGTTCCTACTTTTACTTACTTTTCTTTCAGTTCATATACCATTGTTTAGGCATCGCTTTCTTTCATTGTACTTTACTTTTCAGTTGTATATAAAGAATGGTTATTAATAAAAAGTTGTTGTTTTATTATATCTCTTGTCATTCTTGTGTTATTTCATTTATATTGCTTATTTACGCTTAACGTGTTTACTTCTGAGTAAATACATCGCGGCCTCGCCACGTCTCTTTACTCATACACTGGTAAGCGGGGCGTGACAGGTTTTGTTGGCGGCCTATGCAGATCGGTTTTGCATAAAAACCTAAGCAATATAAGACAAGAATTATAAGAATCAACAACTAAAAACATTCTTTACCATTCAAATGCCTTGAATCTATCATAACCCTATTTTCTTTCAAGGTTATGGATTCCCCCAACAATACGAGCATGAACGTTAATAGCAACACCCCACCACCACCACCACCTCTACAACTTACACCTATTGTCACGCCCCGCTTCCCGGTATACGGTGAAGGGGGCGCGACGAGGCCGCTACATATTTACTCTGAAGTAAATACGCTAAGCGTAACTAAGTAATATAAAAGAAATGTATACAAGAGACAATTGTAATGAAAAAGTAACTTTATTTATTAACATTCTTTTGTACAATGCATGGAAAAGTAAATACATCTGAATGAAAGCAATGCCTAAACAGTGTCATAACAGAAATGAAAATGTGTACAATGAAGCTAGAGCTCTAGGTCGTAGGCAAGCTGATCCAAGTCCTCGCTAGTAGGCTCGATCTCCTGGGTGGTCCAAAATACCTGACGACATTCAAAGAAGAAAGAAAGAGAATGTCGTCAGCGAACAAATCGCTCGGTAAGTCCCAAAGATAAGGAAGAAGTAGAAAAGACAGAAAGAGAGAAAGAGTGTGTTTAACTTTTAAAGTTGTATTATATTGTTATAATGTTGTATTTAGTGTTAACGCTGTTATTTGTAGCTTGGTACAGAAGGATGCCAGTGTATACGAGAGGAATCTCACTTGCCCCGGAGACTAAGGTATCAGGAACTCAAGGAACCATTCATACCACGGTACAACACCAAAGGAATACAAGTTAGGTGTCTTATGGTTGCAGTCTCGTGCCACTTATAACACCTTCCTTACCAATCTACCCCTTAAACCCCGCGATATCTTGTTTGTATTGTTTGTATTGTATCGCAACTTGTATTGTCTTGTAATATAGATAATATAATTGGATGACTTGCCGAAACCATGATATAAGTGAATGGATGTAACTGAAGAATCATAGATGTAACTGGAGAATCATGTAAATGGAGGTATATCCATGGCTCGGTTCAGTCAATATAGATTGAATAGTTTGATCCGATTGATTATATGGATTCATGGATTTATATTGAATTGTAATATTGTAGATTGTACTTGAATCATATTCAAGTCAGATTATTATAATGAGACTCAGTCTGAGTCGAAACAATTAGAAAAGAAATTGAAGTCCTGAATTAGGTTTTGATATTATCGGTAACCGCTGCACATGGGCGGCAGGATTTGTGTATTTTTCAAAGACGATTACCGTGTTGATAATACCGTTGTTAAGTTGTCTACCTTAAATAGGCAAGCATCCACTTCTCCGGCTCCTGAGGCTCAAGAGATCGGTCTCGCTTAAACCTATATTTACTAGGGTCCTTAGGGTAATTTATAGAACTTGAAGGGGTTTTATGTAAAAATACTTTTGTATAATTTTCAAAATACACCCCAAGTATTTAATTATCGTCTTTAGAGTTGTCATAAATGTAGATTTTATATTTGTGATATTTCTAGTGAAGATAACCTAATTTCATAATATAGGGTATTTAATTGTAATATTCAATTTGTATAGAATTCATGGTATTTTAATGTAAAATAATTCTTTTGATTAGAAAGGTTGGAATATTTATATCATATCAAAAATAGTTATTTTGATAATACATATATATATATATATTATATAAATTAATTTAAGTTTATTATTTTCTAGAAATCTCATTTTCTTAAGATATTCGTATTTTAAATCTCTCGAGACCGAATGCTCCTTGCGGAGGTCTGCATCTCGCACCACTAAGCCCAGGGATGTGCGATAATCTGTACCATCCTAGTCGAGTTCCCCAAAATGGGTTGTAGCGGCGCTTTGCAAACATTTATAAAAATACGTAATCTTGTAGAAAACGGTTTTTATAAGTTAAAGCTAGTTTTGTGTAAAACGGTATTTCCCGAATCTATATTTCCCAAAAGGTATTGTGCTATATTGCATATGAATGTTGTGAAGAGGTAGGTCATTACCTCGTGATCTAACTAAAGGTATAGCAAGATTAATGATGTTTTAAAGTCGAAAGTATACTACATGGTATTTTACTGAAAAAGAGCGGTAAAAGTTACCAAATGAAATATTTTGCTATGAAACTTGTTCAACATATTTTGTTAATGATTAATAGTCAAGATGTAAGAGTTTAATATAGTTGTGTTAAGGAAAATAGAACTTTATAAAGGAAACCGAATCGGAAGTCGGATTTAACTCCGCTTCCGTCGGGTTTTAGAAATACATGTTTTAAGAATAGAAAAGAGGAGAGGGAGGAGGGACATACGGGTTTAGAGTTAAGAGAAGATAGAGAGGAAGACGTAGGAGGTGTCGGTGCATCGTTTCGTCGCCGGGAGCTCCTCGTATCGCCGTCAGAAGTTCGTCGGAGTTTCGCCCTTCGCTAACTCCACTTGTACACAAAATTCTAGAGAGTTTTCTTGAGAGTTTGGACAGAATTTGTGAGTGAGGGGGGTATGTTTAGGGGTGGTATTTATAGGGTAAAGTTAGGGTTAGGGTAGGTGAAAGGTTGTATTGAAATTTGTATTAAAAATGCATTAAAAATAGTGTAATGGAGTTTTTAAGAGTTCTGGAACCAATCCAAGAAATTAAAGTATGCAAGAGTGATGGGGAGTTGAAGAGGCACAACTTTCATGTTGGACGACTCTGCATCAGAGCCGACTTGGCCGCATCCGCCGGCCCGATCCGGTCGAGTCAGGCCGGGTCAGGGGGTCCACTGAGTCCGTCGTCGGTTGGTCTACTCCCTAGGACAGTTTGTTTTTAGTGTGAAGTGGGGTTTTTACGAGTTATGCACGTGTAGACCGTTGGGATTCTAAAAATTTAAAAGAAAAAAATATTAAAAATAATTTGGAGGATGGGATTTGAACTCTGGTGCTTTGGTTCAGCAGTGCAAGGTCTTACCAATCAGCTACAAGCTCCTTCTTGTTATTAAAAAGCAAAACAAATTTATAATTTGTGCTCAGGCAAAAATACCCCTTTCTGTATTTTTTTGAAAAATTGTACAAAAAATTTAGGGTTGTTACATTCTACCCTCCTTATAAAAATTTCGTCCTCGAAATTTGTAAAAGGAAAGTGTAACAGATTCAAGGAAAGTTTGGTGATAGAACTATTGGTAGTGTATGAAAAATAAGTAAAGGAATGAAAGAATGCGAATAGTTTTGGTAAAATTGTAAAAGAGGTGAGGGAATTTTGGGTTAGGACATATTCAAGATATATGAAATTGGAAGATTCAAGGAAGACGAATTATAAAGAATGTTTTAATTGCTAGTTCTTGTGTTATATTACTCAGGTTGTTCATGCAGAACAGAACTGCATGGTAGGGTTCCATACAGCTCTGACTTGCATGGGCCGCCAACAAAACCTGTCACGCCCCGCTTCCCGGTATACGGCGAAGGGGGCGCAACGAGGCCGCTACGTATTTACTCTGAAATAAATACGCTAAGCGTAACTAAGCAATATAAAAGAAATGTACACAAGAGACAATTGTAATGAAACGACAACTTTATTTATTAATATTCTTTTGTACAATACATGGAAAAGTAAATACATCTGAATGAAAGCAATGCCTAAACAGTGGCATACCAAAAATGAAAAGTACTGAAACGAAAATGTGTACAATGAAGATAGAGCTCTGGGTCGTAAGCAAGCTGGTCCAAGTCCTCGCTAGCAGGCTCGATCTCCTGGGTGGTCCGAAACACCTAACGACATTCAAAGAAGAAAGAAAGAGAACGTCGTCAGCGAATAAATCGCTCGGTAAGTCCCAAAGATTAGGAAGAAGTAGAAAAGACAGAAAGAGAGAGAGTGTGTGTAACTTTTAAAGTTGTATTATATTGTTATAATGTTGTATTTAGTGTTAACGCTGTTGTTTGTAGCTTGGTACAGAAGGATACCAGTGTATACGATAGGAGTCTCACTTGCCCCGGAGACTAAGGTATCAGGAACTCAAGGAACCGTTCATGCCACGGTACAACACCAAAGGAATACAGGTTAGGTGTCTTATGGTTGCAATCTCGTGCCACTTCTAAAACCTTCCGTATCAATCTACCCCTTAAACCCCGCAATATCTTGTTTGTATTGTTTGTATTGTATCGCAACTTGTATTGTCTTGTAATATAGATTGTATAATTGGATGACTTGCCGAAACCATGATATCAGTGAATGGATGTAACTGGAGAATCATGGATGTAACTGGAGAATCATGTAAATGGAGGTATATCCATGGCTCGGTTCAGTCAATATAGATTGAATAGTTTGATCCGATTGATTATATGGATTCATGGATTCATATTGAATTGTAATATTGTAGATTGTACTTGAATCATATTCAAGTCAGATTATTATAATGAGACTCAGTCTGAGTCGGAATAATTAGAAAAGAAATTGAAGTCCTGAATTAGGTTTTGATGTTATCGGTAACCGCTGCACATGGGCGGCAGGATTTGTGTCTTTTTCAAAGACGATTACCGTGTTGATAAAATCGTTGTTAAGTTGTCTACCTTAAATAGGCAAGCACCCACTTCTCCGGCTCCCTGAGACTCAAGAGATTGGTCCGCTTAAACCTATATTTACTAGGTTCCTTAGGGTAATTTATAGAACTTGAGGGGGTTTTATGTAAAACTACTTTTGTATAATTTTCAAAATACACCCCAAGTATTTAATTATCGTATTTAGAGTTGTCATAGATGTAGATTTTATATTTGTGATATTTCTAGTGAAGATAATCTAATTTCATAATATAGGGTATTTAATTGTAATATTGAACTTGTATGGAATTCATGGTATTTTAATGTAAAATGATTCTTTTGATTAGAAATGTTACAATATTTATATCATATCAAAAATAGGTATTTTGATAATACATGCATATATATATATATATATATATATATATATATTATATAAAATAATTTAAATTTATTATATTCTAGAAATCTCAGTTTCTTAAGATATTCGTATTTTAAATCTCTCGAGACCGAATGCTCCTTGCGGAGGTCTGCATCTGACACCACTAAGCCCAAGGATGTGCGATAATCCGTACCATCCCAGTCGGGTTCCCCAAAATGGGTTGTAGCGGCGCTTTGCAAACATTTATAAAAATACGTAATCTTGTAGAAAACGGTTTTTATAAGTTAAAGCTAGTTTTGTGTAAAACGGTATTTCCCGAATCTATATTTCCCAAAAGGTATTGTGCTATATTGCATATGAGTGTTGTGAAGAGGTAGGTCATTACCTCGTGATCTAACTAAAGGTATAGCAAGATTAATGATGTTTTAAAGTCGAAAGTATACTACATGGTATTTTACTGAAAAAGAGCGATAAAAGTTACCAAATGAAATATTTTGCTATGAAACTTGTTCAACATATTTTGTTAATGATTAATAGTCAAGATATAAGAGTTTAATATAGTTGTGTTAAGGAAAATAGAACTTTATAAAGGAAACCGAATCGGAAGTCGGATTTAACTCCGCTTCCGTCGGGTTTTAGAAATACATGTTTTAAGAATAGAAAAGAGGAGAGGGAGGAGGGACATACGGGTTTAGAGTTAAGAGAAGATAGAGAGGAAGACGTAGGAGGTGTCGGTGCATCGTTTCGTCGCCGGGAGCTCCTCGTATCGCCGTCAGAAGTTCGTCGGAGTTTCGCCCTTCGCTAACTCCACTTGTACACAAAATTCTAGAGAGTTTTCTTGAGAGTTTGGACAGAATTTGTGAGTGAGGGAGGTATGTTTAGGGGTGGTATTTATAGGGTAAAGTTAGGGTCAGGGTAGGTGAAAGGTTGTATTGAAATTTGTATTAAAAATGCATTAAAAATAGTGTAATGGAGTTTTTAAGAGTTCTGGAACCAATCCAAGAAATTAAAGTATGCAGGAGTGATGGGGAGTTGAAGAGGCACAACTTTCATGTTGGACGACTCCGCATCAGAGCCGACTCGGCCGCCGCCGGCCCGATCGGGCCGAGTCAGGCCGGGTCGGGGGTCCACTGAGTCCTTCGTCGGTTGGTCTACTCCCTAGGACAGTTTGTTTTTAGTGTGAAGTGGGGTTTTTACGAGTTATGCATGTGTAGACCCTTGGGATTCTAAAAATTTAAAAGAAAACAATATTAAAAATAATATGGGGGATAGGATTTGAACTTTGGTGTTTTGGTTCAGCAGTGCAGGTCTTACCAATGAGCTACAAGCTCCTTCTTGCTATTAAAATACAAAACAAATTTATAATTTGTGCTCAGGAAAAAATACCCCTTTATGTATTTTTTGAAAAATTGTACAGAAAGTTTAGGGTTGTTACACCAATCGTAGCAGCTCTTATCAACGAGCAGACGAAATTTCTTGAGGCAATTAAGAGCCTCTTGGAGGGACAGCAGCAGCAGACTGCCAACCTCCTACACCGTCCAGAAGCTGAGGCACCCGGTGTGAAATAATTTCGGGCACTGCACCCTGAACAATTCTTTGGGAAAGAGAGCCCCTGGAAATGGAAGAATGGGCTCAGTCGATTGAGGACGATCTGGCAGCAGCATAAATGCCAGATATTGCTTGGATAAGAGTTGCGAAAATGCAACTAACTGACAACGCCAGAGTATAGTGGAAGGCTGAAGAAAGCCGTCTTGCCCAGCCGATCGAATGGAAGACATTTCGCGATATGTTCGACGCGAAATATTTTCTCAAGACTGCCCGTTTTGACATGGAGCAACAATTCATCCACCTGCAACAAGGTTCGATATGGACCTAATCTGTGGATGAGTATGATGCTGAGTTTACCATGCTAAGCAGGTAAGATATGTCTCAATATTCAATTTCTTAATATCACATACTACACTGCTAACACAAGGTCGTAACAGGTTCGCGGCACATCTCATACCGACTGCTGAGATCAGAGCAAGAAGATTTCAGCAAGGGTTGGACTAGGAGATCCAAACTGCTTTAGCTACAGGGGATTTCCCAACCCACGACCTTGCACTGAAGGCTGCCCGAAGATATGAGGCAGTAGTGAAGAAGAAGGGCAGACCTCAACCTACCGGTGTGAAGCGCCCTGCTACTCATATAGCGGGAGGAGCCTCTTCCACACCCCGTTTGTACCCAGGAGACCGGGAGAACCATTTAATCAGCCCAGTCCAGACTTTTTCTTCTTCTGCAAGAGGAATGGACAACTGGCGAAGAACTGTAGGCGTGCTAACCGCCTTTGCTTATTTGTGGCGCATCCACCCATGCCATTGGAAATTGCCCACATCGTCTCACCCTAGCTCCCGCACCCCGACCAACGATCACCTTTCCGCAGCGGCCAGTTATTCAGGCACCTACACTTCGTCTTGCTCTCCCAGCTCCACCTACTCGTGGACCTCCTGCACAGCCTCCTCGTCAGTTTCATCAGGCACAAGGGAATATGCCTCAAGGACAGAGAAACGGACAGAGGAATGCTCCTCCAGCAAGGAGGAATGTACCTAGGCGTCAGGCTTTCATAATGACTGTGGAAGAAGCTGAAACCACTGGCCAAGTCATCACTGGTAACTCCCACTCTTTCAAAACCTTTTCAATCTTTGTGTACCTCAATATATATCTTAAAGCTATACCTAAACATATTCCACACAACTTAAGTACCAATCTTAGTAGCTTCCCTACCTGCCTTAACACTTTTCGATACTGGAGCATCACATTGCTTTATGTCGTAAAGATTCGTCCGTGTTGGGATCCGGCGCCCAAACCGCGGAGGTCGCGGGCAAGATAGAAGTGAAAACAAAAACTTTTTGCGGGCAACGGACTCTCACACCCGAGAATTCGAACCAAACACCCTAAACTAGAATACTATAACATGCAAGGTTTGAAAAATACAGCCTTTGTCGCGTGTCCACCCAATTGTGGAAGACCCCTCCAAGCTCGTAGCTACCGGGAACGCGCTTGAGCATCGACCACCCTTGCCGAAAACGATCCATCTGAGGGAACGAGGAAGAGGCTCTAAACGATGGATTTCTGGTGACACAACACCAATGGCTTGTGAGAACGGCCATTAATGTCTGAGTGTGCCCACGATAACGTCCGTCTAGGGGATGAATAACGTCAGACCCCTACTAACCCGATAAATCGTGTCTAAGTCTAGCTCATCACCAACTGAGATACTACTGATCAACTATCAGTAAATCTCCCCTACCGTGGCCATGGATTTCTGGTGATAGCCAACCGAACACGGCGCGACATCGATTCCTAATACCAGGAGAGACGAATCCCTGACAGTCGACCACTGCTCTATGTGGTTCGGGACTGTACCCAACTAAAACCTGTTTGCACGACTCTTTTGAGCCGTGGTAGGGTAGTAATCAAAGTACAGTGGGAACTTACACGAGAAAAATGACGACTTCAGCTCAAAGGACTAACCTGTACTCATGCCACCTGAGAACTTCCATCTGACAATAGGTATAATACTATCTAGAAGTTCTCGGCGAGTCTGTCCAGTGTACTAACCTCCAGTGAGCACCTGTATACTATCTTAGGTGACACAACACCAATGGCTTGTGAGACCGGCCACCGCCCCTCGTCGGGGTCTCGAAGCGTATACACTAGTCTACTCCGGAATATCGATGCCCGGTTTCGATACTCCCACAACTAGGGACATTTAAGGATGTGCTTATAGGCTACCCAGCTCTCACGGATATGATCGCCATCATAATGCTGGTAGTCAAGCAAGAATCATATGGGCTCTATCGACATGTAATAGTGATCTGCAATACTACATAATACATGTACATGATGATAAAGACAAACCAGATAGCATACTATCATTTTGAGTAACATTGTTCTACCTGTATAGGTCATCCATCAATTATCATAATCGCGTGCTTGTAATTACAATAATTGCCTTGAGGGCACTATATCCAACAAAATCCCACTTGCACTTAAGGCTAATTATTGCGGCATCGCATACCCACATCCCGTGTGTTATCGAATACCCAACTTCTCTATCAGTTTCTCAAATATCGTTTGGGAAGCATCCGTGTTCGAGAAATAGCCTCGGTGAGTGGATCCTCTATAATGTTCCAACTTCATCTCTCTATATCTCAACTCTGCGGAGATGAACAATCTCCCAATCTGAGCGATACCCCTTCCCAAGAATTTGTCTGGATACCTGATGGGACCAAGTTCATCAATGAACAACTCCTATCCAATAAACTTCTTGGGTTGTATCCTCTGTTGAGTTATAATCGGCATCCTTCACCATGATTACCTCAGTATCCTTATTGGAACACTATCCAATATACTGATTCTCAGAAGAGGATAAACTCATAACTCGACAGCATCTCTGTCAACCACGTCACTGTGGAAGCCATAACCGATAACCGCCTCCCGGAGGAGGTTGCCGTTACCAAATACTACGAACATCCTCTTATATTCTTTACTGCTTCCCTTCATTTCTCAAGAATTGGATTAATATCTGCTTATTGCAACTAGTGCAAAAGCAATATCTGGTGTTGTATAAGACTATGCATGATTGACTCAATTGCCTAAGCAAATGATATGCCATTCATACCTGCCCCTCTCTTCATCAGTCTATAAGACATCTCTTTAGAAAGGATGACTCCATCATTTGCGTGTACACCACCATGCCAGGAGTCGTCCATTCTAAAATACTTTTAGAATGCTGTCTAAGTACCCGATTTGGGAAACTTCCCAAATCTAGATCTAAAACCATAGATCTAGTCACCAGAACTCCTGATATACTATCTATATCCAACGAAGAGAAAACACTGTGTGACAACCAAAATCTGACCGATAATAGTATAGGAACATCACTTCCTATCCGAAGTATGTCATCTAAAATATGGACAGTACTTGCTACATCCTTCTTACTAGATTCATCTTTTATTTTGATGAAGTCAATCACCTTGACTGTCACATCAATAACAGATGATCCATCTCCGCTATCTTTGCTTTAGTCTACGAATAGATATAAAGATCTTGCACACCTTCCACTGCTCCCACTGACTATGATAATCCTTTGGCAGAGTCATATACACGTGCACTTCCAAAATCCCATTTGGAAAGACGTTATAGGCACCCACCTGCCAAATATCATAGTCATGAACTGCATCAGCGCCAAAACATATTCATATGGACTTCAGCATAAATACTGAAGTAAAAGTCACATCATAATTCACAACGGGCATTTGATGAAAACTCTTTACAACAAGTCTAGCCTTATTAGGTAAGCACCTTTCCACCTGCACAGATCTCGAAAGATCTACTTGCTCCTAATGGGTTTTACCCCTTCAGGAGCACCCAGCAAAGTCCAAAATTCATGATTTACTGAAGTGCGTGGAGTCCATCTTGGATATGAAGTATCTGATCATCTGAAAGTTTTCACTTTCTATGACCTACTGATAACTAGTAGGACCATCATTACCATGATACCGACCTTCCTGTCACCGTCTATAAGAAAACCGAAGTATCTCTCGGGTGTCTGAGATCACCTACTAAAATCTGCGGAGTGGCTAACGGTTTGTCAAGTCCAATTGAATTTTTAGGTTCTACTAAATTTTCGGTAATCGTTTGTGGTACTGGAATTACTTTCTATTCTACCATACTCCCACTAGTTTTTTTTTGCAAAAAGATCCTTTTATAAAAGATGTGGCGAGTCAAGAACAATATAACTATTGATCTTGAAAATGGTAGAAACAAAATACCAGCGAATGTTCGGGATAATCCAAAAACTGTCATTACCGAAGCGTGCCTCGAGTTTGTCCGGATTCTGCTTTTAGATAGAAATCGGATAACTCCATATCTTAACAACCTGAAGATATGCAACCATTCTATATCCATATATAATCAAGACACTAATTTAGATGGAACCAGATTCAAAAGTCATGCAACTGTTTCCAGTGCATATCATCTAATGGAAAAAGACCAATACAACATTACTTATCATGGAGCGCGTCCACTGATGTGTAACCTGTAAGAGAATCAAGTTCTCGATATTATTATGATGGAATACCTAGCATAAGTATCTACATTTTCAATCACCTCAAAGAATCCTGATACTTCCAACGTGTGGTTCACTACTTTATTCATATACCTATAAACTTCTCAAAATCTTTAACCTTGCATTACTACGAATGCGTGTGTAACACCAGAGAACTCATAGGTAATCCTGAATGAAGTAAGAGTACCAACCTCTTGTCACGAAGGACACTGGACAACATACATCTCCATGTATAAGTCCCGAGAGTATACCAACTCAAATTCTGTGTTTTGTAAATTAAAAAGTGTATCTTGGTTAAGAATGTCTTACACTGTTATTCAATGCACCTTACCTTATCCTCAACTGATAAAGGTAAATGTTTACAACACAATTTTCAAAATTTATATCTCACTTTATAAAAATAAAGGTACCAGATATTTCATTTTAAAATCTGGTGTATAAAAACGGTTATTCGAAACCAAATATTTGTCGTCAGGCAAAACCAGGCAATTTAATCCAATATCACCAATTATAACGAATTCCGATATTGAGGATCAAATTGCTCATTTCCAAATATTCTACTCCTACTCATCATCTGTAACACCGTACAGATGTGAAATCCAAATCTGGTAAATACATACCCTAAAGTCAGAATTAACTGGGAAAACAGTTCTCTATTACATGTACACAGAAATACGGAAATATGAAAATGTTTCATAGGGATGGTTAGGTATTCCTAGTACTTTCTTTTCTATTATCCAGATTCAAGACAATAGTCGCAATTTCCTTTGCCCTCACTTCAGTCCCATTATTTGTCTCTACATCTTACCTTCTGCACACCATCCCTGCGCTAACTGGTTTTCTTCCTTCCCTATCTTTCGGCACCAGCCTAAGGTTTGGAAGAAGACTATCTAATAAGCGTAACAGGTGTACTCTCTTAATACAATGAGATCTCGCAACCTGAGAGAAGGTAAAGGAAGAGACAACCGAATAATCCTATTCTTTTTCTTCAGAACCTATGGCCATCCTCGTCTGAAGTAACTTCTTCGAGTTCGTATGTAACTATACGATGGTCGTTCCAAGCAATATGGATTATCGTAGTGATACGACGTGTTCTGAAGAAAAGCAAATGGTAGAGTAGGAATGACAGTGATATATACGACTTTGTCGTGAATCAAGACAAACCAAAGCCAAGGGAGTAAAAAGGTTTGGTCAAATTGGTTCAAGAGTTTTTAAGGTAAGTCATGGGTCGCTGTACCAGAGAGAGAGAAAAGAAACACTCAGCGTGCACTCTATCAAGATCAGATTGGTTATCACTTTATCTGATTAGGATGGCTCCCATTGTTTCCTCGAATTCTCCTTCAAACCCTATAAAGAGAACTAGACGGGATCATTTAAGTGAAAAATCTCCCGAGGAGTAATACGTACTCATCAGTGGGAATCAGGACCCAACTATCATCACGTGATAACCTGACGGAATCCACTCAAGTCACCACACTCCAGAAAGTATGCGCATGCCTGGCAAGTTTCCCGTATGTTTGAAACTCCCGATATGGTTTTGGCCCCCAAGACCCAAGTGACCTTGACTAAAGATCAAAATGCCAATGGTTCCTACTCAAGTTCTACCCGTCATTATCTTGATTACATTAGACCCATCCGCATGACACCCGACTAAAGATCAAAACTATCGCATGACTGTCCTAACCAATCGCATTACCATGCAACAGAAAAGTATTACATAGCTACCGAACACTACGCCTCGACTAAAGATCGAAATATATAGCACGAATACTAAGCAATACTAATCTGAAATGACGGAGGGCTACGGCTGGTTTTTGGCGAAAAACCTTTAACGTAATGAGCATGATATCGTTGACGGAACTCGAGTGACTTTGAAATGGAGTGGTTTAAGCTCCGCAATTTAAAACTAGTAAAATAAACTTTTGCTTAAGAGCGAACTCCCAATGAAGGGATCAAGGCTCTTCCCTCATAGAATGAGGTGCGGGATATTCCTAACCGAATATCTCTATGCAAAGCAAAAGAATACGACTATGAGTTTTGAAGAAAACCGAGTAGTTTTAAAATTGGTTCCGAAAACATCATTTAGGTTTATTTTTCCTTACATTATTTCGATAATGCGTTCCCATCATTTTATGTTTCCAAGCCACAAAAGAATCAACCAAAATAACATGCTTTTTATATGCCATCCGCATTCGCCACGGGGCCCCGTCATGCACCGTTAGGTTACTTAACTAACAGCAAAGCGAGGGCTGGACTAGCGCGGATGCAAAACATATAGAAGTATCTACTATATATATATATATATATATATATATATATATATATATATATATATATCAACATCTCAGGCAGATAATAGTCATCACAGCAGATAAAAAATCATCACAAACATCGAACAACAATATGGAATAGCGGATAATCTAGGATCCCCGCATTTCATTTGAGTCATAAATAAGACGCGACGTTCCCCGGTCGAATGGATAACCAGTGCAATGAAGATCCTAGACCCCTACGAGTGCGGCAAGTTACCCGCCAATCCCCAAAGTGAGGCAACCCCAATCAACAAAGTGAGTGGGCCATCCAGCACTTCACGGAATCCGGTAACTTGAGTACCCCTCCGTGAGTCAACCTATACCCTCTACGAGTGCGACGAATAGCCCGCCAATTCTAGAGTAAGGTCATCCCGTCTCAACTCCATGAGATGCGGGCTCGTTGCCCTCTAGAACCCGGCTATTCGAGCACTCCTCCGCGAGGTAATCCTAGTATAGAAAAGAAAATATATATACAACGGCGACATCGATCTCAACCCAGTCGTGCCCCAATAAAAGAATATACAAACTGGCAGTGACGGCAATCCACATGTCGGACGCTCGTCCCATAATAATGAATATACAAATGAATCTGAACTATACATCTAACATTGCACACATGGCTATCCATCACGACAATCCGCACAAACCATAACAAGATATATATATATATATATATATATATATATATATATATATATATATATATATAACCGCAGAAGTAAGCAACACTAGAATGTGTGCAACCCCGTCTAAAGGAACATATAGCAATTAGACGACGTTTAGCAACACATGTACACATCACAGATACGGACGATGCAAAATTTTCGAGTTTTTAAAACTCCCGAGTTGTCCCAAAGCAAAAATGACGCAAAGTGAAATCTGGGACAAATCAAACAACACCAAAAATACCATTTTGAAAAACCCAGCACACACCATGAAAACAAGCTCCAAAATGAATAGTACAACCGGCGACGCCGGCCAAAACATGATTCTCACCGATCCAAACATGACCAAATCTGCTCGTTTTCATTGTGTCTCTATCTGGTCTAGAAGAAGCTTCTGCACTTATTTAAAAAAATTTAAAGACCACAAAATTTTCGACAGAAACTAGGTTTTCGAAATCGGTGTTTTCGGTTTTGAAACTTAAGCATCGTCAAACACTATTTTATGGTGTTTGGATGGCTCTGATACCATGTTGGGATCCGGTGCACACACCGCGGAGGCTACGGGCGAGGTGGAAGCGAAAACAAAAACTTTTTGCAGGCACCGGACTTTCACACTCGAGGATTCGAACCAAACACCCTAAAATAGAATACTATAACATGCAAGGTATGAGAAATACAACCTTTGTCGCGTGTCCATCCAATTGTGGAAGACCCTTCCAAGCTCGTAGCCGTCGGGAACGCGCTTGAGCATCGACCATCCTTGCCGAAAACGATCCACCTGAGGGAACGCGGAAGAGGCTCTAAACGACGGTCCAAAGTTGCTAGGTTTGGATGGCCGGTGATGTAAGAATACTTCACTATATTTTTCTTTCTAGAATCTTACTTAAAAATAATAGCAAGAAGAAAAAGGAGATGAGCTAGAGGAAGCAAGAGCCATGGTGGAGGAGATGAAGAAAAAATCTCATCAAGACCACAAGTGTAGAAAAGAATGGTTACCAAAAATCAACCATGATACAATATTGCATCTAAATCAAATAACATATAAAAAGCCAAGCCATGCCTCTTGATAATGCTCATGCCACCTCATTTCCAATTTAATTTTCCAAAGAAGAAAATCAAATATAAGGTGTTCTTCTTCTAGAAGCATTCCCGTATAAATACGGAATACTTCATTTGGTATATGTATCTCTACATATACGCGTATCCGTATAAAAATATGGATAGCACCAAAGAGAGAAAATAAATAGTGAATAATAATACTAAAATATATGTATCAAAATACATATATAAATTATTAAATCAAAACTTGATTTAATAATTCAGTTTAATCCTAAGTCGGCTAGTATTATCAACCGTCCGATTAAAGTCCGTGTATCGTGTACACATATTTAATCGAACCCCCTGCACGTACCAACGTACGGCTCCTATATCTGTTGCCTGAACCGAGAAAACCCTCTGTGTGGGACTCTAAAGACTCGATAATACGCTGGCAGTGGGTTTGACCACAAGCACGTCAGCAGCACTAACTGTACATAACGGCTACCCAAGTACTTGTCGAAAGGGGGTCGACAATCAAGTGCGTCCTTACCCTACTGAGTCTGAATGTGACAATCTCCATACAGTCCGGTCTTTTCGTCAAAGAGTATCGCATATCGGGTCTTGGGGTGGTAACGTCAAACCCATACTAACCCGATAAGTCGTGTATCACCAACTGAGATACTACTGATCAACTATCAGTAAATCTCCCCTACCGTGGCCACGGATTTCTGGTGATAACCAACCGAACACAGCGCAACATCGACTCCTAATACCAGGAGAGACGAATTCCTGACAGTCGACCAATGCATCCATGTGGCTCGGGACTGTACCCAACTAAAACCTGTTTGCACGACTCCTTTGAGCCGTGGTAGGGTAGTAATCAAAGTACAGTGGGAACTCACACGAGACAAATGACGACTTCAGCTCAAAGGACTGACTTGTACACATGCCACCTGAGAACTTCCATCTGACGATAGGTATAATACCATCTAGAAGTTCTCGGTGAGTCCGTCCAGTGTATTCACCTCCAGTGAGCACATGTATACTATCTTAGGTGACACAACACCAATGGCTTGTGAGACCGGCCACCGCCCCTCGTCGGGGTCTCGAAACATATACACTAGTCTACTCTGGAATATCGATGCCCGGTCTCGATACTCCCACGACTAGGGACATTTAACGATATGCTTATAGGCTACCCAGCTCTTATGTATATGATCGCCATCATAATGCTGGTAGTCAAGAAAGAATCCTATGGGCTCTATCGACATGTAATAGTGATATGCAATACCACATAATGCATGTACATGATGATAAAGACAAATCAGATAGCATACTATCATTTTGAGTAAGATTGTTCTACTTGTATAGTTCCTCTCTTAATTATCATAATCGCATGCCTGCAATTACAATAATTGCCTTGAGGGCACTATATCCAACATTCCAAACTCATGCGATTCCAGTTAAACCACTCGTATCCAGCTGGAATGTCAGTTCAGGGAACGGCGTTCTAAAAGCAACTCTGGGATACGATCTGTGTCCAGTGGCCGTCTGCAGCAAAGAATTTTATGCGGACTTCAAGGTGCTGGACATACCGAATTTTGATGTAGTCTTGGGTATGGACTGGCTAGGATCTTTCTACGCTACCATCGACTGTCTTCAAAGGAGGGTAGTGTTTGAGATTCCAGAACATCCGGTCTTTTATTTAAGAGTGGAGACCGTACCCAGGAACCTGGCACCTATAAGGCTAAACCAAGGAAGGCGGTGATTGCAACAATACATACAGAAGAAGATAAACCAAAGATAATTCGAGAGTTCGAAGACGTATTTCCTGAAGACATCTCAGGTTTGCCTCCCGATCGAGCTCTTGAATTCAGAATTGACTTAGTACCTGGTGCACAACCAGTGATCAAAGCACCGTATCGATCAAGTCCTGAAGGATTGAAGGAGATCCGTACTCGGCTGGACGAACTTCTGAAGAAAGGATGGATTCGTCCCAGTACTTTAAGTTGGGGATCTCCAATTTTGCTTGTGAAGAAGAAAGAAGGTTCATACAGAATGTGCATAGACTACCGAGCTCTGAACGAAATCACGATAAAGAACAAGTATCCACTACCGCGCATCGATGATCTGTTCGATCAGCTAAGTGAGTCTTGCGTTTTCTCAAAGTTAAATTTTCGTTCGGGTTATCATCAGGTAAAAGTCAAAGAGTCTAATATTCCTAAAACGGCATTCAGGACTCACTATGGTCATTATGAATTTCTCATGATGCCATTTGGAGTGACCAATGCACCAGCCATATTTATGGATCTGATGAACCAGGTTTTCCGAGTACCTAGAACAAGTTCGTTGTCATTTTCATCGACGACATCCTGGTGTATTCAAAGAATCGGAAAGAACACGCTGAACATTTACGAATTGTCCTGGAGACTTTGCGACAGCATCAACTCTATGCCAAGTACAGCAAGTGTGAATTTTG
The DNA here is from genome assembly GCA_030015575.1 of Agapanthus africanus. NCBI lineage: Eukaryota > Viridiplantae > Streptophyta > Magnoliopsida > Asparagales > Amaryllidaceae > Agapanthus > Agapanthus africanus. The sequence continues at coordinate 946,502,475 of CM057337.1, forward strand.
GTTAGATCAAGTCGGATTTCTCGGACATATCGTTTCGGGCGAAGGAATCTCTGTGGGTCCAGCTAAAGTATCAGCAGTAAGCGAATGGCCGACACCAAAGACAGTGAAGGACATTCTAAGTTTCTTGGGATTAGCAGGATACTACCGAAGGTTCATAGAAGGTTTCTCGAAGATTGCAACACCTCTGACCAAGATCACACGTAAAGATGAAGCATTCGTATGGTCAGAAGCATGTGAACAAGCTTTTGTGGAACTCAAGTCAAGATTGATATCAGCGCCTATTCTCGTAATACCGGATCAGTCTGGAGAATTCGTTGTGCATTGCGATGCATCCGGTAAGAGATTAGGATGTGTTCTACACCAGCATGGAAAGGTTGTAGTTTTTGCATCAAGACAACTGAAGATTCATGAGCACAATTATCCAACACATGACTTCGAGTTGGCGGTCGTTATCTTTGCACTTAAGATTTGGCACCATTATCTACTTGGAGAGTGAGTAGACATATACACTGACCACAAAAATCTGAAGTATGTGTTTACTCGGAAAGAGTTGAATATGTGGCAGAGAAGATGGCTAAAACTTATAGCGGACTTCAACATCAACCTACAATATCATCCAGGGAAGGTAAATGTAGTTCCTGATGCACTTAGTCGCCAACCGTTATCAATGAATCTCACCGCACAGTAGAAGCTACAACAAGAATTGCACGGAATGGAGATAGAAGTGGTTATGCCAGGTAACACTTCGTATTTGATGAACTTACAAGTTCAGTCTACTATTGTCAATCAGATCAAAACAGCTCAAGTAAGTGATGCCAAGTTGCAAGAGATCCGAGAACAAGTAGAAAATGGACTTCAAACCGACTTCATCATCCACGAAGACGGATGTTTGAGATATGGAAGCAGGTTGTGTGTACCACAAGGTTCTGCTCGGGAAGAGTTGATGAAAGAAGCTCATCGCTCTCCGTACTCAGTACAACCTAGTGGTACAAAGATGAACAAAGATCTACGGCAACATTACTGGTGGCATGGCATGAAACATGAAGTAGCCAGAAGCGTAGCCAAACGCTTGGTGTGTCAGCAAGTGAAGACTGAACATCACAGAACTGCCGGTTTACTTCAACCGTTACCTATCCCAGAATAGAAATGGCAACACATCACCATGAACTTCGTGACTGCACTTCCTCATAGCACGAAAGGTAACGATGTGGTATGGGTTATTGTGGATCGACTCACTAAGTCGGCTCACTTCATCCCATTTCGAATTGGCCAATCTACCGAGACACTAGCAAAAAAGTACATGGAGGTAAGCATGAATCTAATATAAGATTTAACCTCAAGATGTACTATTTCTGATACCCATAAACTCATGCAGGAGATCGTGAGATTACATGGAGTACCGGTTTGCATTGTCTCCGATCGTGACACCAGATTTCGATCGCAATTTTGGCAAAGTCTGCAAGCTAGATTGGGAACGAGTCTGAACGTCAGCACAGCTTACTATCCACAAACAGATGAACAATCTGAGCGAATGATTCAGATCCTTGAAGATATGCTAAGATCCTGTATAGTAGATTTCGGAGGATCGTGGGAAGATCACCTACATCTTGTGGAGTTTTCATACAACAACACCTACCAAGCGAGTATTGGAATGGCACCTTTTGCAGCTCTATATGGAAGGAAGTGTCGTTCACCATTAAGTTGGGACGATATCGGAGATAGGTAACTTCTTGGACCAGGGATGATCATGGCATCTGTAGACGTAGTTCACAAGATCAGGGAAAGAATGCGCATAGCCCAAGACAGACGGAAGCACTGGGCTGATACAAAACGCCGACATCTGGAGTTTCAGCCGAGAGATCATATGTTCTTAAAGATATCTATAAACTGTGGAGTAATTCGCTTTGGCAAGAGGGGTAAGTTTAGTCCGAGATACATTGGACCGTTCGACGTACTCAAACGAGTCGGAGAAGTGGCATATCGTTTGACACTTCCACCCTCATTGGAAGGAGTGCACAACGTATTCCACATATCCCAGCTTCGAAAATATGTGAGCGACCCTATCCACATTCTTGATCACTCCGAACTCACTGTACAGACAGATCTATCTTGTGAGCAGCAACCCGTTGAAATCCTGGACAGAAAGGTAAAATCACTTCGGAACAAGAAAGTAAACTTGGTCTGAGTAGTGTGGAGAAAAGATTCACCAGGAAAATCAACATGGGAACGTGAGGACGACATGCGTGTAAGATACCCTTTCCTATTTGTAAATTAGTCCTTATATAATTGTAAATTTCGAGTACTAAATTTTTGTAAGGAGGGTAGAATGTAACGACTCTGTTTTTACTGTACGAAAATTTTTAAAATTTAATATACATAATGGAGTTTGCTAACCTGAGCATAAATTATAAATTTAATTTGTTTAAGAACAGGAAGAAATAGCTTTTAGCTCACAGGAAAAGTCTTGCACTGTTGTGACGTAGCCCATGTGTTCGAATCCCATCAGCCACATATATTTTTCTTAATTTTTATTTTAAACTTTTTTAAAGCCTAAAAGTTTGCACTTGCATTACATGTAAAATGAAAAATCATAGAAAATCAAACATGTGCAAAATTGTATTAATACAGGCACAGACACGTGGCTCAAATCCCAGCACCCAACGCTTCAACTTGACCGCCGAGATGAATGTTTGGGCCGGCGACGCCGGCCTTCCGTAGGAAATAATCCCCTGTGATTTGCCCACTAAACCCTTGGCCTACCCCGCTACTCCTATTCTGTTTGATTTCCCTGAAAATTAACAGAGAATTAAACATGGAGCATTAATCCAATTTTTAATACATTTTAATTCTCTCTTCAATTCCAAAACCCTAATTTCATCCTATAAATATAACCTCATACCCTAGTCTCTCTTCATTCTGAAATCTATTGTCAAAATTCTTAAATTTTCTAAGTCCTAGAAGAGTACAAGTGGAGTTAGCTCAAGAACAACTTCCGGCGAGAATTCGAGATAATTTCAGCAACCCCGGGACTTCATGAAGCTACCAACTTCTTCCTATACCCCCCTTCTCTATTTTTAGCTAGTAAGTCCCACTGCTTATTCTATTTTTTCACCTTAAAATGCTCTCTTTTCAAAACTTGTCGGAAGTGGAGTTATCCCGACATTCGATTCTAAAATCGTTAAAATCATAATTTTTCTTAAAAATCACTCATTCATATCATTATATTTTACTTTGTAATCATGAAACAAATATTGAGAATAATTTTCATCTTAAAATATCATGTTTTGTATTTTTAATTTGCATTTTTCGTTTAACACCAAAAACTTTACATATGATATCTTTTAAGTATTTAGCTTAGCATACCTTTAGAATATTTCACGAGGTAATGACCTATCTCTCACATACACACATCTTGATATAGCACGATTCACTTGAAACCAATATCATGTGGCAAATTACGACTTTTCAAATAAATATCTTAAACTATTAAAAACCCGGATTTCTTTAAATTGTGTTAATTCATTCCTTACGATTATGCCTCTACAACCCATTTTAGAGAACCCGATTGAGATGGTGTAGATTATCGCACGTCCTCGGAACTTGTAGAGCGAGATGCAGACCTCCTCACGGAGCATGCGATCTCGATAGAATTTTAATACATTTTTTAAGAAAACGAGAATTTCTATTTAATAATAAAAATTAATTTTTAAAAATTATATAAATATTATCAAACCATCTACTTTTAATATATAATAAAATTCCATGTTTTCTAAACAAAATAAAAGAATTACGAGTTTCATGAAAATACCATCAAGAATCAATACAAGTCTAATTTTACACTAAAATACCATGAGCTTTTTAAACTAGGTATTTATTCACTAGAATACCTCACTCTTTAAAAGTTAAATTCATGAAAACCCTAAATACGACAAATACTTGAGATTTATTTTGAAAGTATACTAAAAATATTTTTCATAAAAATCCCTCAAGTTATATTAAATTACATTAAGGACCCTAGTAAATATAGGTTTAAGCAGGACTAATTCTCTTGAGTCTCAGGGAGCCGGAGAAAGTGGGTGCCTGCCTATTTAAGGTAGAAAACTAAAACAGGGTTATCAATGGTAATCGTCTTGGAAAAAAACACAAATCCTGCCGTCCATGTACAGCAGTTACCGATAACTCCAAAACCTAATTCAGGAATCCAAATTTGTTTAAGTGTTTGACTCAATCTGAGTCTCAGTTTAATCTGAATACAATCTAAACATGAATACAATCCAATCATAATTCCAATTCAATATGAATCCAATATACCAAATATGAATACTTGAACTTGAACATGAATATCAGAATTTTATCAAGTATACAACATGACTTGACTTGACCGAACCATGGATATATCTTGACTTGACTACATGACTATCCATTTACATTCTGAACCGTTTACATGAACAATTTATACAATGATTTCGGCAAGTCTTATATCTACAAAACAATACAATATACATTACGGGGTTTTAAAGGGGTAGAATGGTACGGAATGTGATAAAAGTGGTACGATGATGGTCACTAAAAGACACCTACATGAACATCTTGCGTCGTTGTCCCGTGGGTTTTGACAGGGCCTTATACTTACATGTTATCTTAGTCCACGGAGTAAGTTGGAATTCTCTCGTATACACTAGCGCATTCTGTACCAAAGTACAAACAACTACGTTAACATAATAAACACATAAGTTACCTGTTATATTTTCTTTATCTTTCTATTACATTCTATCTTTTGGGACTTACCGAACGCTAGTTCACTGACGACATTCATATCTCTTCTTTCTTTGGAATGTTGTCAGGAGGATCCGACTCTCAAGAAATCGAGTCCAGACAGAACGATTTGGAGCAGTTTATAGAAGAGTCAGAGTTCTAGTTCCTACTTGTACTTACTTTTCTTTCAGTTCATATGTCATTTTTTAGGCATCGCTTTCTTTCATTGTACTTTACTTTTCAGCTGTATGTAAAGAATGGTTATTAATAAAAAGTTATTGTTTTATTACATCTCTTGTCATTCTTGTATTATTTTATTTATATTGCTTATTTACGCTTAACGTGTTTACTTCTGAGTAAAGAAATCGCGGCATCGCCACGTCTCCTTACCCGTACACTAGGAAGCGGGACGTGACATAAAATCTTTTATGAAGATTTTTGCTTAAAACCGCACTTTAAAAGTACGGTTTTAGTTAACAACAACTAAACCGAGCTAATCATCAGCCCAACATCATTCTCCTAAATATTTCCGGGAAAACACCATTTTGCTAATTATTTTGAAAAAATTGCTAATTCCCAAAAATTGTCCTCCCTAGAATATGTTTTTTTTTCTGGTCGGTAAAGCCTAACTTAATGCACACAACACATCCAAGAGCATTTCAAGAATGGAACATTTCTCCGCTATACATTCATGAGCATTACATTCATGAGCATTAGCGATAAGCATAAAAACACCACATGAAATTATGGGAGTTGAGATTCCGTTTATGTGTAATAGGATACAATTTTTTTTTCAAAAAAATAAAAGAAGTGGTAGAGATAAGCTCATAAGATTCCTCAAATGCCTTGATTCCTCCCAAAAATTGGTAAAAAAACAACAAGAACATAAATGAAGTATTGCAAAGGAACAAAAGAAGACGTCCTAGGTAAGGGGAAAAAAATGATTTTACAAAGTGTAGCTAGCTCCAATTAGTTTGCACCATCTGATATTGGTTACATTTGTATTTTAAATTGGGAAATTAGCTCGCAAAAATAAAAAGAGTAGGTAATAATTAATGTGGAGAGTGTGAACGTTCCTCGCCAACCGAGAAAAAGGGAAAGACAAAAAGCAAGTGGCTTTTGCCGGTCAACGAGCCGGAAATTAAAGCTGCTGTTCAAACTTAATTGAAGATGTTATTATTATTATTATTATTATTATTATATAATGGAGGAAAGATGCCAATGAAATGAATTTCCATCTATGGGATCAAAAAATACACTCTTCGCAACTTTATTTCGATGATCAGCATTCATCGTCTTCATCTTTATCATCTAAAATGTGGATATGCTAATTTTTATATAATTCCATTATTTTTTACCGTTGTTTTAGTGGATGCAAAAACTTTTCACATTGCTAATTCAACGGTGAAAAAGTGATAGAATCACATGAAATTTGGTGAATCCACGTCTTAGATAATAAAGATGAAGATGATGGGTGCCAATCGTCAAAAAATATCTTGAAGGATGTATTTTTTCGACTCCATACCTCGCCTCTTTCCTTCATTATATATAATCCCTTTACTTTTATTTATTTATGTACTTTCATGTTCTTTTTAAATAAACTATGTTTTGAACTCTAATGATACCAAGCAGAGAGATGTATTTATTGGTGTCAATCTCATAGAACATGGACATGTAGGTACTAATCGTAGTGGGTTTAATACTATCTATATACGTTTTGGTTTTGCACAAAGTAATGAAGCTAGTAATTCGATTTTAAATTTTGCCTTGTTTTATAACTTGATCTTGGCAAATACTTGGTTTACGAAAAGTGTCTCACTTGATCACCTTTTAAGAGTGGATCAAGTGCTAGTCAAATAGATTTTTTTCTGACTAGAAAGATGGATAGAGATTCTTACATCGAATGTAAGATGGTGTCAGGTGAAAGTGTAACCACTCAATATAAACTTTTAGTTCTAAATGTTCGGTTTAGAAGAGGGCATGAGAAGATTAGACGTAAGATAGAGTCTAGAATTAAGTGGCGGCGACTGAAAGAAGATAACCAAGAAGTTTTTGTAGATCGTGTAGTTCAAGAGGCTGATTGGAAATCCAAAGACGATTCAGACACAATATGGAATAAGATGATTAGTTGTGTTAAGAGGATAGCTAGTGAATCGAGAAGTGGTGCTCCACCATTTAAGAACATGTCGTAGTGGAATGAAATAAAGGATGTTATTAAAATCAAGAGGGATTCTTATAGAGATTTTAAGAAGAGTAGAAATGTAGAGAGATTTGAGAAATATAAGACAGCTAAAAATGAGGTTAAGAAAGCTGTCATGGACGCCAAAACTAAGGTCTATAAAGACGTGTACGAGAAGTTGGACACCAAGGATGCTGAAAATGATATTTACAGAATTTCTTGGATGAGAGAAAGGAAAACCAGAGACTTATGTGTAGTGAAATATGTCAAAAATGAAGATCAGAAAGTTTTAGTTTGAGATGATATCAAGAAAAGGTGGAAAAATTATTTTGATAAGTTGTTCAATGAGAGTTTTACTAAGTATTTGGATAAACTTGTCATTCAATCTCAAGAAATAAACCGTGACTTCATGTATAGAATAAGAATACATGAGCTTACAGTGGTTTTGAAGACGATGAAATTAAGGAAAGATGTTGGTCCAGACGGAATTCCTATTGAGGTATGGAGATGCCTAGAAGAGATAAGTGTTAGATGGCTGACGGGCCTATTTAATAAAATTTGGTAAACCAAAAAGATGTCAAATGAGTGGAGGAGGAGAACCCTTGTACCTCTCTAGAAGAACAAGAGTGATATTCAAAATTTCTCAAACTACCGTAAAATAAAACTTATATGTCACACTATGCAATTTTGGGGGAGAGTGATTGAATACAGGCTAAGACAGGATGTTAAGATAACAAAGAACCAGTTTGGGTTCATGCCTGGACGATTGAAGACAGAGGCTATCCATTTGCTTCATCAACTTGTCGAACGTTTTCAAAAGAGAAGAAAGGATCTGCATATGGTTTTTATTGACTTAGAGAAATCTTATGAAAAGGTACCTAGATAAATATTATGATGGACAATGATGAGAAAGGGAGTCCAAACCAAATACATTGACATAATCAAAGACATGTATGATGGAGTAGTGACAAATGTAAGAACTTGCGACGGCCTAACGAGTGATTTTCCGATCACAATTGGCTTGTATCAAGAATCTACGTTAAGTCTATTCTTGTTTGCCATAGTGCTGGATGACCTTACTAGAATTATCCAGGATGAGATGTCTTGGTGTATGTTATTCGCTGATAATATTATTCTGGTAAATAAGACAAAAGCAGGGGTTAATACTTAATTGGAGTTATGGAGGCAAACGTTAGAATCTTGTGGTTTAGATTAAATATGTCCAAGACAGTATATATGCAATGCAAATTCAGTAAACAGAGAAGTCGAGATCACAGTGATATCACTGGAAGGACAAGAGATATCACCGAGCGATCAATTTAAATATCTAAGTTCCACGTAGCAATGTCAACAAGAGAATTTAGGTTGGTTGGCTGAAATAAAGGAGTGCAACGGGAATTTTGTGCGATCGTAACTTTCCGTTAAGGTTGTAAAGGAAATTTTATCGAAACGTTATTCAGCTTGTCTTATTATATGATACAGAATGCAGAGCTCCGAAGAAACATCATGCACAAAAGATGCATATAGCGGAGATGTGCATGATTCGTTGAATATGTGGTAACACTAGAAAAGATGAGGTGCGAAGTGAAAATATTCGTGCAAAGGTTGATGTAGCACCTGTGGAGAAAAGGATGCAGAAAAAACCATCTAAGATGACACAGATCTACGGAAGTACCGATTCGATGAATGGATATTATCAATTTAGGCCAAATCAAAAATGCGAAAGGAAGACCGAAGAAAACGTGGATGAAGGCGATACGAAAAGATATGAATGCCAAAGGCCTTAATGAAAGTATATTGTATGATAGGAGTGAATGAAGACGGAGGATTCGTGTGTTCGATCCAGCATGATTCTCATGTTGGTTCATGTAGTCTATCCGATATGTTTGGGATAAAAGGCCCAGTTGTTACATGTTTTGAACTCTAAAATGCTCTATCAATATAACTAAAAAATAGATTTAGACTCAAAAAATGCATAATGCATGGGCGCATACAAAAAATTCAGAAAGAGCTTGTTATATACAATAATGTCTTTCTCTTCTTCAAAGACAATATCTCATTTATTTTCGGGTATACAACATTACTCAGACTCGCTATATTAATTTATACTTCATATGCAATGTCCAACTATCTAAATATTAAAAGGGCTTAAATCCAACCAACTCTCCCATGGTTTCAGTCCGTAGCAGCAAACTACGCTATAGTTTTTATCTAACGGTGTCCTATTAGCATTAACGGTCAACATCATCGCCACGTCATAAAAATTCAATTATTCCCAAAATACACACATTTTCATCCCTAACCCTTACTGCCGTCTCGCCGTCCTCATCCATCCCCGGCCTCCCCCACACCTCCCCTGAAGTCCTCCATCCTCCTCTCACCTCTCCCATCCGTTTCTTGTTCACCCCGACCTCCCCCGCCCCCTCCTCCTTCTTCTTCATCATCATCATCATCATCATCCCCTCCACCACCCCTCTTCCTCCCACCGCCCTCATATGTTCCCCCTCCACCCGAATCTCCACCACCCCTCATCATTATGTTGTCACCACCACCGTCCGCCATCACCACCCTCTTCAATGACCTCCCCTTGATCCCGAAAATCGCCGCCGCCCCTTCCTCGATCCCCATCATCATCAACATCTTCTTCTTCCTCCTCTAATTCTTCCCCTCCACAACTTCATCATCATAATCATCACCACCAGAACCATCCCTTCTCTTCTTCTTCCGGTTCTTCTTCTTTTGATTTTGATAGCTTTTATTTTTAATTTTTCAAAAAAAAATTAATGAATGCAGAATTGTCATTTTATTCCAAACAAACTGTTTTGGTCTGGACCTGTTATGGTCTGGATCTGTTAGATAGGATAGTTTTTCACAAAATAAAAAAAAAACTATAAGGTGGTATAGGATAGTTTGCTGACACGAAACCACATGGGAGTTTGTTGGATTATTTACAAGTATCACTACAACCTACCGTTAAAAGTCTTTATAGGGTCAAGAGGTCTAGGATTTGCATTTTATGAAGCTTGGTGAAGTACCACTATTCAATAAATAAAAAAAAAGAGAAGTTCAGATTTCAAAGGCTGCTTGCATCATGTTAATCAGCGACAACATACGCAACACAAGAGAACAAGCGATGCTAATTGATTACACAATACAGTGCACAACAGTTTAGGGAAATGAGGGGAATCTCATGACTCATCTTTGGGAGACAGAAGAAGGAAACAGCCGGGGGGCCCTTTTCTTATACAGTAGCCCAACCGCCCGCCCCCCCCCCCAAAATGATCCTACTCTACCCTAACTCCTAAGCTAGACTATAATTAGTCTTAGAGTAGCCACCTACATATATTCCAAGCCTAAGAGCTCATAGATTTTAGATCATAAAATGCATATTGAAGTGTGTATTTATCGAAAATACAGGCCTAACTAGATACTCCCCTAGCTTTCTTCATTTTTCATGTTCACGTTATTGGCCATCCGTTTACCCTGTTCCGTAAATCCAAGAGTTGATATCAATGGAAAACAAGAACCAACAAGGTAAGATTAATAAAGCACGGAAAAAAAACAAAGCATTAGCAGAGGATCTGTACTCACGCAAAACGTTTTATTTTTATTTCCTTTGCCTTTATTTCAAAATTTCAAGATTATATTACATGCTATATTAATACATCGCTACTGCCAGATTATATTACATGCTACATTAATACATCACTATTGCCGTAACTACAGTTGCTAATTGGATTTGGTAGTCATCATCTATATCTCATGCAACACTTGTATCAATGAATAAGAAACAATTTCATTATTTCCCTGCAATTTCTTAATACCGTCATTCATGGAAACCATTTCCACGAAAATTATTTAGATATTTTTTTCTATTATTTTAGGTAATATAAGACGGAGGCAACCTTTATCGAAACAACATAAAACTACTCCCATTTTTGCTATTACCATAAACTAATAAATTTTGCTTAAACACCATAAACCATCCATTCTTCCTATACTAAATTTCTATCAGTGTCATCATAACACAACAACTACTATAAAAGTCCCTGGAGCATCCAAAAACCAATATAGCATTTCCTTATCCTAGCTATTTCTCTTCAAACAGGACCGCCTCGCTTTTCTTCTATTTCTTTCATTTTATTCATCTGTTGTAAATTTAGACAACCAAGTTGCAATAAGAAATCAAAATAAACTCAAGTTTCTAAGCAGCTGCAAAAGTTGAATATTAATTCATTTCATGCCGGTGACTGCTAAAATAACAAGTTAATAAAAATTACAAACGTACGCAAGAGGATGGTTCATGACCCCTTTGCGCAAACCGTATAATTTGTGGGATCTAACTTGAAAGGATGAAAATTCATTATATCATGGTACAAGTACCTTATGTACAACAAATAGTCCTCATTCCTGCCCCCCAAACAAAAACTATTACCTAAGCTGCAGCAATCGACTGAAATAAAAGACCCATATAATGAATTATAACATATCATCTATATAACGATAACACCCATTGCACGCCGTCAGGCTCGATTTTACGGCTGGTCACCAGTATTAACAGAAGACTGTATTGCACAAAATAAAAGGCAAACCGATTTATCGAGTAGAAATTCAAGAAATTTATGAAAGAAGCTTGTGAAGCCAAGCTCGAAGAAATGGAGTATTTCTCACCTTATAACCATTTCATCAATCCAGGCTTCATCAGCATGCCCACACCCGTTTGTAAAGTCGAACCAGGTGAGAATTTAAGGATTTACATATGGACGCAAAAGGAAATTGCAGCAACATAGACTTTTCAAAAAAAAAATTCTAATCTACTTTCTTCCCTTCTGAGAATAAAAGAATTTCAGCCGAGGACATTCATGCGTGGGACTAGAGTTTCAGAAGCAAGACTAGCAATAACTTGCAGCTTCAGATATCTAGAATATAGCAAGCAACTGGTTCTTTGATGCAGCGCATTCATTTTCCTTTAACCTCCCAGAGGTCGAACGGCTAAGACAATTTTGCCTCCAGGAGATAACGACATCTATTATTCACAGGTGTGATCCACCACCATGATCTGCATAGATAGAGCACCCCAAGAAAATGAATGCGTATATAGATATAAGAGAAGGGGGTGGGGGTGGGGGGAAGAGTAATAATTTACATAAGCATACACACACTCGGTGTGAACAGAGGCCCAATGACTTGACATCGTAAAGTGCCTGCAGCTATACCCAAACCTTCAACCAAGCATCTTATAGAGATATATTTTATATTAAAACACTACCCACAAAATCGTGAGCTCCTTTGTGGAGAAAAACTTGGGATTTGCAATTTTGCATAGTGCTATTTACTTTTTTTTTATATATGCTTTGTTTTAAGATTGAACTGGGTAGGTGCGATACCATCTTAAAGCCCTTGCCACAACACCAAAACTCTGAAGTTTTGGTGCAGGTTCAGAGATATTTTAATATCTTCCAACACTTGGTATTAGGGCCTTAATTTGGTCATGCGCGCAGCGGGTAAGCAATTTTAACAGAAACCAAGTATAATTAAATGGTGATTGCTTTATAGCATGTTATCAGTGGTTGTCAATAGAAAAATATATTGTGTATTTTGTTCCTTTTCATGTATTGCTAGTTATATATATGGTTTTTTCTTCGAGTATTTCTATTTTGTATATTTCTTCTTCTTCAAGTATTTGACTGAACTAGTAATTTGCTATAACCACATCTCTGGTCCAATTCCTATTGATACTGATGACCTAAAATGCCTTTGGCTTCACCTCATTTCCAACTCTAAGTCTCTAGCAACCTCATCTTTGGATAAATTTCAAGCGTCACTGAGCTGCATGCTCGCAATCTTAGTCACGAGGAGCTCACAAGACAAAATTCCCATTGCTCCTCTCTGCTGATATTCTTAACCTCAAAGTTCTAAACTCTGGTCTTTCGTCAACCTCATTGTCATCCACTCAACTACTTCATCTTGATCTTTACCAAAACTCATGCATCTTCGACCTACTCTCACTCCGTCTATGCTATATCTCATTATCATCCAAACTTAACCACTACTAATTATATCTTGTACCAACTCTCCTTCCGTCTCCTCTATATCTCTGTCTCCAAGAATTCATTGTACAACATGATACCTTCACTGTTCCTTACTGAGCAACTCAGTTTGAAACATATTGATCTCTCCATGAACAAAGTCGGTGACAGAATCCCTCTTTCAATTTTCACCGTATCGCTGTATGAAGTTCATTGCCTCCAACGGTATGGCATATCTTCTATACTTCCTCCGACTACAAGTATTGTCTTTTATGTACATATATTTATATTTGGAAACTTCAATGGAATATACAGATATATTATTCCGTAAATATGGTGATATGTTCATTAGGCGGGATTTGGATCGAGATAACAAAACGGTTGACACTAGCAAGGGCTAGCTCTACAGCACGAAGTATAGCGTTAGTGACGCGCAGGAGTTTGTTTTCTTGCTTTTCTTTGTTTCTATCACAAGAGGTACTTCTTCCTTCAATCACGAACACCAATCCGAGCCGTTCCCATTTCGGACTACTCGACGGTGCACTTACTTCGGTCTTGAACCAGCGACTGTCAAGCTCACAGCTCAGAGACATCTTCCAAGGGAGGTGGTAATTAGGCTTGGAGGTCTCAAGCATCTTTGGATTGAGTCGCACAAGGGTTCATACCAGCAAGGAGATGTGTTTCAGCCAAAGCTGTTGTCTTTGTTTGGTTAAAGATAGGGACGGAATAAGATCCTAGAATAGTTTTGTACGGTAGGTCCTCTTATGCCGCCAAACGAGGGCATGAAATGTCTTATTTTTTTGTCAGAATATCGACGGTAATGTCTATGTTAGATTCTCCGGTCGAAATACGGGAAAACCCAATCAAATTCTCGATGGAAACAGAGTTTTGCGAATTCTCCCCTGAACTAGAAGATCATTTCGAGATCTTCGAGGCCAACCAGCGGTAGTGGGAATTCTCCCGTTCCTGGTAAAACAAAGGGTTGGTTGGATGCGGGATCTACTCCACGAGGAGTGGAACGGAGCGCTAAGAAAACAACCCTTGGGGTGGTTTGGGAGGGAGATATACCTAACAAGAAAGAGAACAAGGTAGCGGACTAGGATAAGAATAGTTTAATTGCTTGCTTAGCTTGAACATGCCTACATCATTTCGTTAACTTACGCAACATTCACTCGGGGTCTCTTAGAGGCTAGTTCAGCTCAATTTGCGAGGGCAATACTTGTTTTCTTGTTTTAGTCGTACTTGCTCACGAAAGCCGAGGATGAGGACTTAAGCAGTCAGATGAGAAATGGCGATCCGGCAAGGAAACTGTCAAATTGGAAGTGAAACCAATTGATTCTCTCATGGATTAAATAATCCAGATGACAGAGAACTGTTGAAGGACCCGGGTCACTATCAGAGATTGGCTTCATTGATTAGTAAACCTACGATGCTGGAAAGGTCGGGACCATGATCATCTGTCAACGGTTTGCCGGCCGATAAGATCACTGGGATTGACCAGCCAGCTAGGTTGGTTTGGCTAAGTTTGGCTATTCCTTTCTATTGAAAAGGAGTCGGCTGAATGCTGAGTAGTCTTCGGAACCGGATTAGGCATGGATGTTGCGGCCAAAGCATCAAAGAGGATTGAACGCTATGAGTCCTTCACAACCAACAAGCAACTGAGTGAACGCCAACAGGCAAAAACCGTATAGCGTTAGATCAAGGGATGAGCGCTCTAGTGCGAAATATAGCGCTAGGCACCTTGTAGAATCCGTTTTCTTGCTGTGAAAAGAACTAGTTTTTGCTATTGATTTAATTTCATCATTCGTGTTAAAACTTTTAAAGCTGGGGGGAAAATAGGAAAGACGAATTGATCTGGATCCCGTATCGATGTTATGTTATCTTTCGATCTATGTTTCGCATATTGGTTTGTGTTTCTCAATCCAATACTCTGGAGGACCTAGTCATGGCAGTCAAGCGTATGAATAAGTGGAAAGAACAAGACAGAAGGCTGGTTGGGTTTAAGGTTGGGGACAAATCCTCTAGTTAAATAGCACTCCCCAGATCTAAAAAAATAAGCAGTTAAATAGTTCACCAGGGAAGTTTTGCATGTTCTCTCTGGCCACCTCTCAGCTCGGCCTTGTAATGAAGAAAGAATTGGATGTGGAAAGTAGAATTGACCCAATGTGAGGAACAGCATTCCCAGTATAACTTGCCTAGCTAGTGCTTTCTAGCTGATTGTACTAAATAGGGCTAAAACCTGGGCCCGCTTCTTTTAGAAAGATTCCTAATCGTCTTTCGTCACTCTTGGGCTCTCCGCCGCTATCAATGTCTTCATGTCGCACGACCTCTTACTATTACACCACTGAATCCCCAATCCTTTGCTTGTTGAGCAGTGACAGTAGCAATATCCACTAATCGTTGTTTCCACATAAGGTTGCCGGTTAACATCTCTTCTAATTCGTCGTAGTGCTTGCTTACTCAAATGGTTTCATTAAGAGAATGGGCTTTGATTTTTGATGACATTAAAGTGGCGCTACTGAGAGTAGGGTTAAGCAACGGTTTACTATAATATAACCAAAGCGATCAAACTACTTGAGACGGGGGCCCTCCGGCCGGCCTGAACGAAACGCTCCTTCAGGAAGTAGTCCCATCACCCTCGAGCCCAGCGGGAGAGATCAAAGTGTAAGCTGTTATTAGAAGCTGTTTCCCGGTTCTTGTTTGGGGAGAACATCCAGTCAAACGGGATTACATCGCCTTAGCTCAGCTAGGCGTGCGTATTGTTATGCAATTAGGCAAAGATCTCAACCAGATATTTAAGCGGCAGGTTCAACTTTTACAACTGCACGATCGAGAGAAAATGCTTGCATTAAGCTTTCAAAAGTGTCGTCTACTTTGAGAAAATGTTCGGAACAGAGAACTTTCTCTAATACAACGCCGCATTCTCAGAAGATTGAGGAACAAGAGGAGATCCAGATTCAATGATAATAATAAAGCTGCATCCAAGGCTACTTAAAGATAGGTGAGAATGCTAGGGGAGCTCCTCTAAGTGTTCTAGTCGTCGGAGCTGCTTTCGGGCGAATTTTCAATGTTTTTGGAGAGCATGTTGATAATATAGGTTCTGTAGATACTCGTACAACTTCTCGACGCTGGAGTTGATCCTAAAGAGATCTCACTTCCTCATGAATTTATCTTGAATCCCTTATTGGACATCCTACTTTCTCACTCTTGTCCAATTTTCTTATCCTGATCTAGTTCATGGCCTCTTAGAAGTAGAAGACGCTCTGGCACGATCCTCACAGAC
Organism: Agapanthus africanus; assembly: GCA_030015575.1. Classification (NCBI taxonomy): domain Eukaryota; kingdom Viridiplantae; phylum Streptophyta; class Magnoliopsida; order Asparagales; family Amaryllidaceae; genus Agapanthus; species Agapanthus africanus. Next base: position 946,518,721 of record CM057337.1, read on the forward strand.
AGGAAAAAATTATAGTCGGTTTGATAATAATCGAATGACATTACTTCATCAGTCTGAACCAAGGAATCCGTTAGATATGACGCAAAATGGATCTTTTTCGCCACCGGCGCCCGGCTGCGTCTTTACCCCTATCCCATTTTTGGGTCAATTCCCCTTTTGTACTACCAAAAAATGAGATTCTTGTCGAATCCGAGTTTGTTGTTCCAACCATTACAAAACTCAAACATATTTTGTTTAGTACTTCAGGTGCTTCTCTAACGTATAGTGTAAACCCCATAGCGGATCAATTCCTACAAGCCCTTGCAAAAACCATCTATCGGTTGCTGGCTTTAAATCAAAACAGTAAGTCACATTAGACCCAACTAAGTAGTCTAGCTGACGACACAGCATTACTAGGGACAATTGGTTCTGTCCATCAATCTTCTTCGAGGATAGCTTCTACTATTGATTCATTTCCCGAAAACTGTGGATTCTATAACAGTTGCTCCTTGTTCAACTCCCTGCTTGCCCGCTTCGCTCGCCTCATAAACGGGATTTAGAACTTCTTTGGAAATTGCATTAATTCATTTTCCACCTATCTCGGAAGAAAAATGTTTTCATCTCTCGGATAAGGTTCTTTCGTTCTGGTTAGGAAGCAAGCAGGAAAAGCTAGCCAGTCTCATTTATCGGTTTTCTCAACGGAAGCTAAGGAGGAAATAACCATACATGACCAGTTTGTTTTTTGGGGGGAGGAGCCAGATAGGGTCCCCTCACTGACTTGGCCCGCGCCTAAGTGAAAGTGAAGTGGTGGGCCTACCCATCCCAACCTGGGGTATGCTGGGATTCGTGAAGAGCGGCACCTTACAACCCGAAGTCAATCTCCAACCCAAGCTGAACGAGAGTTTCTGTCACAAGGACTTGTCGTTAGGGAAGGTAGTTCTCGTCAAGAAAGGTGGCGTTCCGAACTAGAATGTCGATTTCCTGGATCCAGGAGAGAGTACGTCGGATGGAATAATTTCTTAGATGTTGAAAGTTAAAAAAACCAAATGATGGGACTTTAAAGATAGTCCCACATTGGAAACAACAAAAAAACATATGGGTATAAAATATAAAATGGGTCACACCTCGACAGGGCTTAGTTTTATTGTTAGAACCCACTTATCATTAAAAGCACATGTGTAAAAGCGCATCACTCCTCCAACTCTTCTCTAACTTTAAACTCTACTCTACTTTACTTTAAAAATAGCTTTAACATGGTATCAGAACCAATGGCTCGATCCAAACTCGACTCGACAATACTACCAAATGATGTACTTTTCACGTGGCAACTACACCAAAGAAAAAAGTGGCGGTTACACGTGAGGGAGACTATTGAAAGTAAAAAACCAAATGATGGAACTTTAAAAATGGTCTCACATTGAAAACAACAAAAGAAACATGTGGATATAAATATAAAATGGGTCACACCTCAATAAGGCTTGAGTCTTATTGTTGAAACCCACTTATCATTAAAAGCCCATGTGTAAAAGACCACCACTCCTCTTTTCCTCCAATTAATAAACATGATTTTCCATTTACGTTAGTTCACTTCGATATTTGGGACCTTTTAAATTTCCCAGTATGTGTTAGTGATATATGCCCTAGAGGCCATTATTGTAAAGTACTGGATTATATATTACATTTTGGAAGCTTGGGATATTCACAGATATAATAACAGTCTTGCTCAAAATGTTAGTATGCTACTTGGTTTGATTCTACCTCAATATGTGTATATGTTTCTTTTGGCATATAGCTAATACATATTGGTAGAGCCCTTAAAATCTTTGCTTGACTACCAGCATTGTGATGGCAGTAACACTAGTGGGACCTGGATAGTCTATAAGCACATCCTTATAAAGGTCTCCAGTCGTAGGATTAGACTAGTATATACGCTTCTCATCCCAGCAGGAGAAATGGTATGTCCCACAGCCATTGGTATGTTGTACCGGAGATAGTATGCAAGGGCCCATTGGGTTATGAATTACACTAGACGGACTCGTTGGGAATGGTATTATACATATCGTCAGGTAGCAGTTCCCGGATGGCATGAGTACAGATTAGTCCGTTGACTTGACATTACTATTCGTCTCAAGTGTGTTCCCACTGTACTTAAATTACTACCCTACCACGGAGTTATGCAAATAGGTAGTAGTTGGGTACGCAATCCCAAAGCACTGGGAGACAGTAGTGCTTAGATAGGATTCGTCTCTCCCGGTATTAGGGGTTGATATCGCGCCATGTTTGGAAAGCCATTACACAAAGTCACTGGCCAGGGTAAGCGAGATTTACTGGTAGGTACTCCAGTAGTTTCTCAGGATGTATTGGGCTCTACCCAGCACGACTTATTGCTCTATTAGGGGTCTGACGGTTACCATTTCCCTAGGCCCCATATGTGAGTATCTTAGACGAACAGACCAGACTGTACGGAAATTGTCACAGATAGGCTCAGTAGGAGTTCGGATGAGTTTGCTCATCGGCCTTCTTATCGACAGATACCTGGATAGCCGTTACGCACAACTAGTGCCGCTGTCGGGCTTGTGGTTAAACCCACTGCCGGCATACTGTCAAGTCTTTAGAGTCTCACACAGAGAGTTTCCCTGCTTCGGGCGAAACGATGCAGAGGCTGTATAGTTTTACGGCAGGGTTCCGATCACATACGTGTACTACCTACACCGATGTTGTTCGGAGGGATAATACTAGTGGACTTTGGTTTAAGCCGGATCCTAGTATTATATTATTGGATTATCATTAACCCATTGTATTCGTATTTTTCGGAATACGGATACAGGTATATATATACGGTGAGGGCATTCTTGAAATTTCACAAGAGATGTTTCTAAAAGGAGATACCTCATTATTTGGATTTATCTATTTTGCAAATAGATTAATGAGGTGGAAAATGGAGATATTTGTGACATGGAGTGAAGCATAGCTCATGGTTTATTTTATTGGTTTGGACTCACTATTCAAGCATGGTTGATATTTTCAATTAGAAAATATTGCATGCTTGAGTGAGATGAGTGTAGGAGCCATTCTTCACTTGCCATAACCTTAACTCATTTGCACTTTCACCTTCTCTCTCCATTTTTCTCTCCTTCTTCCTCAAGACTTTAATCCCTCACATGAGTTGTGAACCATAGGGTCAAGTGAGATTAAATACTCCATTAGATAATCTGCATCTTCTAAGCTACCTAGCTTAGCGAACTAGATACCTTAGTTATCTCGATTTAGAGGTTGGAGCTTGAAGTATAGACTCTCGGGTGGATCATCTTCGACACGAGGAGGCCGACGATCAAACGCGATCCAGATCTTCGAGGAGCTCAAGGAGAGGAGGAGAAGACCCGAAGGATTAGAATCGATCCAGATCTTCGAGGAGCTCAAGGAGAGGAGAAGACCCGAAGGATTAGAATCAAGGAGGTATAATACTATCATAGTAGTTAGAACCTCCTAGAAGAATAACTAGTTAAGGTTTCTGTAAATTCCGCCTAGTATGAAAAAATCGTTTTTTTGTAAATTCCGCCTCCCCACAAGTGCGTGGGGTGTGCGACATCGACTTACAATGGTATCAGAGCTACTAAACCTTAATTAGGTAGTTAGCAAGTGATTAGAACTTCGATCGACAAAAAAAAAAACCGAAATTAAATTTCCGAGATATAGTTTCTGTCGATTTTTTAAAACTGTTCAAAAATTTATTTCAGTGACCTTAAAAATACATGCAGGCATTTCTAAGACCTAGAAAAAAATCTGAGCATCTAACTCCTCGACTTTGCGACGGAACCGCCGCCAAATAGGTCATTTGGCAGCGGAACCGCCGCCGAGTTGTGGCCGAGTTGCTACCAATTTTTTCTGTGGTTTTGGTTCTTAGAATTATGATTTTTGGTATATTTGGTTTTTACCCAGATTGTTTGTGTACTGGTTTGTGCATGAGGTAAACACGGATAAGTATTATCGATCGAAATTCTAAGTTCTTTGCTAATATGTGATTCTGTGATTATATATGTATTGCTAAACATCTGGAAATCACTATATGTCGATTAGTGGGGGTTGCACATATCTGTATTGTGATGGTTTGTGTATATGAAGTATTGGATCGTCGTGGATGAATAGCCGGGATGTGAGAAGAGTGTTTTCTTTTTCTTCATTTATGTAAATTTGTAAATTGATGTAATATTATTTTTACGGGGCACATTCGGGTTGAGATTATAGCCACCGTTGTATTATTTCATTTACTTTTTCTTGCACCTAGGATAGACCCAAAGTGGGGTGCACAATCTACCGGGTTCTTGGAGTGCCGAGTGGCCTACTCATTTTATTGAGGGAGGTTGCTTCACTTCGGGGATTTTGTGGGTAGTTTGCCGTACCCGTAAGGGTCTAGGATGAGTTTGGCTATTCATCACGACCGTGGAATCCGTCTTTCATTCTAGTCTAAAACGAAATACGGAATTCCTAGCATATCCAATATATTCAACTGTGATCTGGAATGTCTATTATTGCGTGAGACGAATAGCTGTATATATATATATATATATATATGTTGCTTATGTTTTGCACCCGCGCTCGTCCAGCCCCCGTTCTGCCGTTAGTTAAGTAACCTAACGGTGCATGACGGGGCCCTGTAGCAAATGCGGATAGCATAAGCGTTTGTTCTATTTTCATTTCTTTTTTGCAATGATAGGGTTAAATGATGGGACCACATTAATATTGATTAATGTAAGGAAAATAAACTAAAGTTTAAATCGTTGGAACAATTTCAAAACCACTCGGTTTTCTTGAAAAACAACTTTTAAATGCCGAGTCTAAACCACTCCTTTTAAAAGCTATCATGGTTCCTTCGACTATATCAAGTTCATTACGTTCACAGTTTCGCCAAAACCATCCGTAGCCCTCCGTCATTTCAGATGGGTATTCAATAGTATTCAAACTATGTATTTTGACCTTCGCCAAGGCATAGTGATTGGTAGCTGCTGGGTATTCATCTGTAGCATAGATAAATGCGTTGATTTGGAACAGTCGTACAGTTATTTTAGCCTTCGTCAACGGTTTGTACAGATGGGTTCAAATTAACCTCGACAATGACGGGTAGAACTTGACTTGCGTCTTATGATATGTTGGCCTTCGTCAAGGTCATAAGAGCATGGGACAAAAATCCACATCGGGAGTTTCAAAGGAAAATGAACTTGCTAGTATTGCATACCATTTAGAGTGTGATGATTTTGGTAGGATTCCTTCAAGGTTGTCGCACGATGATATTTGGATCCCGATCCTACTGTGAGTATCTGCTACTTTTCAGGAGATTTTTTCACTTTGCAATCAATGCTATAAACCAAGTAGGTGCCTATACGGTTTAGCAGGGCTACGCCTCTAGGGAAAAGAGATTATGTAATTAAGGAACTTCGCGAAGCGTTGGAAATACTCTCTCGAAGTACCGACACTAGCATGGCCGAAAGGTTGAGCAAGAATTGTAAGAGTGAAATTAATTCTGACTAATTCTTCTTTTATGGTTTGAAGGATTTGAGAAACAGGGAAGCCATCCTATTATAGATAAACTAATAACCAATCTAAATTTGCAAGATCATACTGAGTGTTTCTTCTCTCCCATAATTGCAGCGACCAATATGACCGGGCTTAAGTTACTGCTAGATAATAATATATTAACTGAGCCAAACTATAAAGATTAGCTAAGGAATGTCCAAATGCCCATTACCTATGACAAGCTGGGCTACCTCCTTACTACCAAAGCCCCCGCCGTCCCAGGTCCAGATTCCACCGTCACGGATGTTGAAATCCGTAGGACATTGAAAATAGACGGTGCGAGAATCAAGTGCATCGTGTTGGCCTCAATGGATAATGAACACCAGAGGCGACACGGGAAGATGGACTTAGCTTCCATCTTCCTCCATGCCAAGGATTTATATGGAGAGCAATCTCGTATCGCAAGATATGAGATCTCGAAGAAATTGTTTCAGGCGAGATTGATCGTCGGATCATCTGTAGGGGACCACGTCTTTACGATGATTAAATACATTGAAGAGCTTGCGGACCTTGGAACCACATTGGAGAACGAGTTATATACTGACTTGATTCTACAGTCCATCCCTTCTACTTACACCCAGTTTATCTTGAGTTTCAACATTCAAGGAAAGGAAGTTTCACTTCCAGAACTCCTCAACATGTTGAGGAGCGCTGAAGGCACCCTGCAGAAATCCAGGGAGACACCCGCTTTGCTTATTGGGGAAATCTTCCTCTTCTGGATTCAAGACAAAAGCCAAGGGGAAGAAGGCATCCACCAAACCGAAAGGCGGTGTCAGTAAGGTAGAGGGAAAGGGCAGGGTAAAAGTTTCAGGGCTGACAGTAGGGAAGGAGAAATGTTTCATTGTCATGGGAAAGGGCATTGGAAGAAGGACTGTAGGGCTTGGAAAGCCAGAAACCAGGATTCGAAACACGTTGTGGTTTCGGGTTCAGGTGTGTTTATGATTGAAAATTATCTGTCAATTAACTCTACTTCCTAGGTACTAGATACCGGATCAGGATCTCATATCTGTAATTCATAGCAGGCTCTGAGAAACCGTAGAGTTATCAAGGCAGGTGATATGACTCTCAGGGTTGCTAACGAAATGTGCGTGGATGCTGTATCCGTAGAGGAATATCATCTAGGATTGACAAGTGGGTAGATTTTAACTTTACGTAACTGTTTGTGTGTACTTAGTTTGGCGTGTAATATCGTCTCTGTATCTTTACTATCTAAAGAAGGTTATGATTGTACATTTGTAAGCAATGTCGTCCACATCCACCTTAATCAAGATTTGATTGGGTCAGGTACACTAGATAATAGTATATACGTATTAAATCAAGCCCAGGTTTTCAATGTCCAAAACACACTTAAAAGAAAGCCTCCGGAATTAAATCAGGCTTTCGTATGGTATTGTAGACTGGATCACATCAATGAAACACGGTTGACGAAGTTACATAAAGAGAGATATTTGGATCCGTTTGAATATCAGTTTTATGCAACTTGTCAATCATGTCTTAAAGAAAAGATGGCAAAAACTCCGTTCACTGGACACGGAGTAAGAGCCAACGAGCTCTTGGTACTCATACACAGCGCCGTGTGTGGTCCAATGTCTACACATGCAAGAAGTGGTTATTCCTACTTCATTACTTTTACGGATGATTTCTCAAGATACGGATATGTATTCTTGATGAAACATAAATCCGAGGCCTTTGAGAAATTCCGGAAATACAAGAATAAAGTGGAAAAACAAACCGGCAAAAGTATCAAGACACTTGGATCTGATCGAGATGGCGAATACTTAAATGCCGAGTTCCTGTATTACTTAAAAGATAATGGAATTCTCTCTCAGCTTACTCCTCTATACACACCTCAACACAACGGTGTATCGGAAAGACGGAACCGAACCTTATTGGATATGGTGTGTTCCATGATGAGTAATGCTGAGTTACCGCGATCTTTCTAGGGTTATGCGCTAGAATTACCTGCATATATTTTGAACAAGATTCCTACTAAGTCGGGGTCTACCACACCATATCCACACCATATCAGATATGGAGTGGAAAGAAACCCTATCTTAAATATCTAAAGATATGGGGATGTCCAACTTTTATAAAAAAAACAGCATGCGGACAAGCTCGAGGCACGCTCAGTACTGTGTAAGTTTGTGGGATACCCAAAGAACTCCATGGGGTATCTTTTCTATTACGCGGAAGAACAAAAGGTCTTTGTTTCTTGACATGCCCACCTTTTGGAAACTTAATTTCTTGAAAAAATAAGTGAGCGCAATAGAACTGGAAGAAATTCCAGAACCACAAGCTATTACTGAAAGCATGATGAAACCAGAAGTTTCGAAAGAACCGAAGATCCCCGCGCCACTCCGCGGGACTAATAGGCAGTCTCATCCGCCAGAAAGATACTACGGTTTTCTCATAGACGGGGATAGGAAGGATTGCATTATCGACGATGATAAGCCAACTAGTTTCCAGCAAGCCATTAGGCGCAGAGACTCGGTAAAATGGCTGGATGCAATGCGGACCGAAATGGAGTCCATGTACACCAACAAAGTATGGACTTTGGACATTGTTCCAGAAGGGGTAAAACATGTAGGCTGCAAATGGATCTTCAGAAAGAAGATTGATGTAGATGGACAGGTTGAAGCCTATAAAGCTAGACTTGTTGCAAAAGGTTTTTGTCAAAGACCTGGTTTGGACTATGATGAAACCATTTCTCCAGTGGCTATGCTCAAATCCATTCGGATCCTTCTTGCCATTGCTTCCTTCCACGATTATGAAATTTGGCAGATAGACGTAAAGACCGTTTTTCTGAATGGAAATTTGGAAGAGTGTTTATATGGATCAGCCGGAGGGTTTAATAGAGAGTATGAGCAACGAAAGAGTGTGCAAGTTGCTTAAATTCATTTATGGATTAAGGAAGGCATCGCGGAGTTGGAACATCTGTTTTGATGAGGCGGTCAAGGAATTCAACTTTATCAAAAATCCAAATGAACCATGCATTTATTGTAAAATTGTAGCGCGAAGTGTGGTATTCTTCATCTTGTACGTGGATGACATTCTCCTGATAGGAACTGACATTCCTATGCTACAATCAGTCAAAAGATTCTTGTCACAAAGGTTCTCCATGAAGAACCTAGGTGATGCCTCCTACATTCTGGGGATCTAGATCTATCGAGAAAGATCTAAAAGGATATTAAGACTTTCACAGTCAAGATACATCGACACCATACTGAAAAGATTTAGTATGAAAGATTCAAAGCGCGGTAATCTACCGGCTTGTCATGAAATCGCCCTCCAAAAAGATGTCTCCCAAAACTGATTTAGAAAGAGATCGCATGACTATTATACCCTACGCTTCTGCGGTAGGCTCTATAATGTATGCGATGTTGTGTACCATACCAGATGTAGCTTACACACTGAGCGTTGTAAGCAGGTATCAGTCAAACCCAGGGGAAAAGCACTGGACAGCAGTTAAGAATATTCTCAAGTACCTGAAAAGGACTAAGGAGATGTTCTTGGTGTACGGCAGTGAAGACCTCCAGATCGAGGCCTTTGTCGACTCCAGCTTCCATAGTGACAAGAATGACTTCAGGTCCATGTCGGGTTATGTCTTTACCTTCAACGGAGGAGCGGTCTATTGGAAGAGCTCCAAGCAGGACACCATTGCTGACTCGACGATAGAAGCGGAGTATATCGCTGCATGTGACGCCGCGAAGGAAACAGTCTGGATGAAGAAGTTCGTAATAGAACTTCAGGTGGTTCTGTCCATTATTGATCCAATACCTTTGTATTGTGACAACGGGACTATAGCTTTAGCAAAGGAACCAAGATCCCATCAGAAGTCCAGACACATCTTGTGGCGGTACCACCTGGTCAGAGAGATTGTTGATCGCCGGGAGATCGAAGTGCGGAGAGTAGAGACAGAGAACAATACTGCAGATACACTCACAGAGGACATCCCTCAGACGCAGTTCGAGAGGCTAATCGAGATGATAGGTCTGTAATATGTCAATACATGACGTTAGTGCAAGTGGAATATTGTTAGTGATATATGCCCTAAAGGCCATTATTGTAAAATACTCGATTGTATATTACATTTTGAAAGCTTGGGATATTCACAGACATAATAACAGTCTTGCTCAAAATGATGGTATGCTACTTGGTTTGATTCTATCTCGATATGTGTATATATTTCTTTTAGCATATCGCTAATACATATTAGTAGAGCCCTTAAGATCTTTGCTTGACTACCAGCGTTGTGATGGCAGTCACACTAGTGAGGGCTGGGTAGTCTATAAACACATCCTTATAAAGGTCTCTAGTCGTAGGATTATCGAGACGGAGCATCGATACTCCAGAGTAGACTAGTGTATACTCTTCTCATCCCAGCAAGGGAGATTGTCTGTCTCACAGCCATTGGTATGTCGTACCGGAGATAGTATACAGGTGCTCATTAGGTTATGAGTTACACTGGACGGACTCGTTGGGAACTGTTGGTTGGTATTATACCTATCGTCAGGTAGCAGTTCCCGAGTGGCATGAGTACAGGTTAGTCCGTTGACTTGACACCACTATTCGTCTCGAGTGTGTTCCCACTGTACTTAGATTACTACCCTACCATGGTTCAAAGGATTCGTGCAAACAGGCAGTAGTTGGGTGCAGTCCCGAAGCACTGGGAGGCAGTAGTGGTTAGATAGCATTCGTCTCTCCGGGTATTGGGGGTTGATATCGCGCTGTGTTCGGAAAGTCATTACACAAAATCCTGACCAGGGCAAATGAGATTTACTGGTAGGTACTCCAGTAGTTTCTCAGGATGTATTGGGCTCTACCCGGCACGACTTATTGTGCTATTAAAGGTCTGGCGGTTACCATTCCCCTAGGCCCGATATGCGAGTATTTTAGACGAATAGACCGGACTGTACGGAGATTGTCACAGATAGGCTCAGTAGGAGTTCGGATGAGTTTGCCCATCGGCTTACTTATCGACAGATACCTGGGTAGCCGTTACGCACAGCTAGTGCCGCTGACGGACTTGTGGTTAAACCCACTGCCAGCATACTGTAGTCTTTAGAGTCCTACACAGAGGGTTTTCCTGCTTCGAGCGAAACGATGTAGAGGCCGTATGGTTTTACGGCAGGGTTCTGATCACATACGTGTACTGCCTACATGGATGTTCGGACGGATAATACTAGTGAGTTTTGGTTTAAGCCGGATCCTAGTATTATATTATTGGATTATTATTATCTCATTGTATTCATATTGTTCGGAATACGAATATGGGTAAGTATATATGGTGAGGGCATTCTTGTAATTTCACAAGAGATGCTTCTAGAAAGAGACACCTCATTATTTGAATTTATCTATTTTGCAAATAGATTAATAAGGTGGAAAATGGAGATATTTGTGGCATGGAGTGAAGCATGGCTCATGATTTATTTTATTGGTTTGGATTCACTATTCAAGCATGGTTGATATTTTCAATTAGAAAATATTGCATGCTTGAGTGAGATGAGTGTAGGAGCCATTCTTCACTTGACATAACCTTAGCTCATTTGCACTTTCACTTTCCATTTTTCTCTCCTTCCTCAAGACCCTAATCCCTCACATGAGTTGTGAACCATAGGGTCAAGTGAGATTATATACCCCATTAGATACTCTACATCTTCTAAGCTACCTAGCTTAGCGAACTAGGTACCTTAGTTACCTTGGTTTTGAGGTTGGAGCTTGAAGTATAGACTCTCGGGTGGATCATCTTCGACACGAAGAGGCCGACGATCAAGCGTGATCCGGATCTTCGAAGAGCTTAAGAAGAGGAAGAGAAGACCCGAAGGACTAGAATCAAGGAGGTATAATACTATCATAGTAGTTAAAACCTCCTAGTAGAATAGCTAGTTAAGGTTTCTGTTAAGATCCTGGAGTTTAGTCGGTGTTGCATAGTATGAAAAAATCGTTTTTTGTAAATTCCGCCTCCCCACAAGTGCGTGGGATGTGCAACATCGACTTACAGTTTGGTTAGAGATATTTTATTCCTTTTATCGATGATCATTCATGTATGACTCGGTTGTATCTTCTACGTAATGGGTTTGAACTTTTGTCTACCTTTAACATCTTCGTAGCTAATATTACTAATCAATTTGGTGTTCCGGTGAAGAATTTTCGTTCAGATAATACTAAAGAATATATTAACACAAAGTTTACTGCATTTTGTCATACCTATGATATATTGCATCAAACTTCATGTTCTTATACTCCACAGCAAAATGAGATTGCTGAACGGAAGAACCGACATTTGCTTGAGGTCGCTCGTTCTCTTGTTTTGCATATGCATGTCTCTAAACGATTGTGGAATTTTGCGATCTTAAATGCCTGTTTTTATATCAACCGCATGCCTTGTCCGTTCCTAGGCAACCAGTCCACTTCATTTCCTAAGGTGTTTGGTTGTCTATAATATCCTTATATTATAGGTCCTCATATTGACAAACTTGATCCTAAAACAATCCGTATGGCATTTGTAGGTTACGATCCCAAAAAAAATATGTTTGCTTTGACCCAGCCACATCTAAAATTATAGTTCATGTGACGTGATCTTCTTTAGAAGATCAAGCCTATTTTGCACCATCTATTAAAGATCTCGCTCCTACTATTCATGTTCCCCACCAAACTTTCTCAGAGCTTGATTCGTCTATTCAACCTGTATGTCCTGTTTTTAAACATGTAACCCCTAATCCACAGGTGTATCACCGTTGTAACAAATTTGTAGAGTCTCCTCCCACCAATGATTGTTCTAAAGAATCTTCTGCATGTACTACTATACAGTCTGTTGCTCCTCATTCTCCGCCGACGCTGCCTTCAGAAGAACTCTTTTCCTATTGTCTAATGCAAAGGGTAAACGTTCATGTACTACTGCACATCCAATTTCGAATTTTATTTCCTATCATACGCTGATACCATCGAATAGTTAGTTTGTTTCTTTCTTGTCTGCCATCACTCTTCCTTCCTCTGTTCAGGAAGCTCTTCAGCACCCAGGTTGGTATGCAGCTATATAAGAGGATATTGCTGCATTACGCTCTAATCAAACTTGAAAATTGATACATACGTCTTCAGATAAGAAAATTGTCGGTTGTCGATGAGTCTTTGCTATCAAGCATACTCCGGATAGGACGATCGACCGTCTTAAAGCTCATTTAGTGGCCAAATAATTTACTCAGCAGTATGGTTTAGATTATGTTAAAGCATTTTCACCAGTTGCCAAATTGACCTCGGTTCGTATTCTTATATCCTTGGTTGTTTCTAAGGCATAGCCCTTTCATCAGCTTGATGTGAAGAATGCATTTCTTAATGGCGATCTTTTCGAAACTATTTATATGCAACAGCCACCTGACTTTGAGTGACCGGGGGAGTCTATGGTTTGTCTTCTACAAAAATCGTTATACGGATTGAAACAGTCACCGCGTACATAGTTTGAACAGTTCTACGACAGATTGGTTTCAAACGCAGTCGCGCCAACACGTTTCTCTTTACACATAATCGTCCTTAAGGCTGGGTAATTATGCCGGTATATGTTGATGATATTATTATTACTGAAGATGATTCTGCTGGCATCTCCAAGATAAAAGAAAATTTGGTTTCACTTCCATACCAAGGATCTTGGACCACTTAAATATTTTCTTGGAATTGAAATGTCGCGGAATTCTGGTAGATTACAGCTCTCAGACTCAAGTATGCACTTGATCTTCTATCTAAGACAAGATTTCTGAGGTGTAAATCAACACACTTACGGATTCCTTAGTCAAGTTATCTCGATTGAGCTCTCCCTCGGATCCTCTACTACCTGATCCAGGCCGATATCGACGTCTAGTTGGAAAGCTTATTTATCTCACTGTCACTCGTCTGGACATTGCCTTTGCCGGTAGTACAGTGAGTCGGTATATGCAGAATCTTTTGACCTCACCTTAAGGCAGTTGAGTATATTCTCAGATACATCAAAGATTCTTCAGGTCAGGGCATTCTCTACAAACCATCATCTACGTTGTCGCTCACAGCCATTGCGGAAACAGCCTTTGTTGGATCTATTGATGATAGTCGTTTCACTAGTGGTTACCGTGTATTCTTGGAAGAAAACTTGATTACGTGGAGTAAGAAGCAAAATGTAATGGCTCGTTATTCTGCCGATGATGGGTATAAATCTATGAATCATACAATTGCCAAGTTGGTATGGCATCTCCTTTCTGACAGATCTTGAAGTTCCTTCTTCTCTTCCTACTACACTCTTATGTGATAACAAGACCGCGATCCACATTGCTGAGAATCCAGTTTTTTATGAGCGAACCAAGCATATCGAAATAGATCGTCACTTCATTCATAACAAAATGACAGATAAGATGGTTACACTCCAACATATTTCCTCATCGACTCAACTAGCAGATATTCTCACCAACCCTCTTCCTCGACCGGTTTTCGCTCTTCTGTCCAAACTTGACATGATTGACATCTACGCTCCAGCTTACGGGAGAGTGTTATGAATATAATGGGTTGCTAGATATTGGCTATGAGTTGTTAGATCGTTAAGATATGAGAGGTGATCTATGACTCTATATATTTGCATGTAGAACTCATTACTGTATCCCCAAGGGTTAGAACCGCTTCTTACGGGTTAGTGGAATCTTTATGCCTAAAACCTTGATTCCAATAGTCATTTATTTAGTACCTCCCACGGAGCAGGAACTGGCGAATTAACCAATTTCTCGACGCTGGCGTTGATCCTATAGAGATCCCACTTCCTAGTGAATTTATCTTGAATCGGGATCTTTTGGCTCAACTTTTTCACAGTTTTACCCAAAGAGCTACTACTTTTTACTTTGAATTGGTCAAAATATGAGATTTTTTGAGTTTTCGTGAAGGATTAGATATAATAACTGGAGGTCTATAGCTAAGCCATATTGCTCATCATCATTTAACTATTGCAATTGGCCCGCCCTGCGAGGCCAGAGTGAGCTCAACGGTCAACCCCTAATATTAAGGGCTAAATATGGGACCGTTGAGGTGGATTCAATCGTCAAAAAAGAAGATTTGATTGAGTATCGAGAAGCAAAAGAATTTAGTCTGGATCTATCTCTGACTAAGGCGTGCATACCACTTACAACACTAGAACACCGATTACGGATCGGGATCACTTCATGGGACCAAAAGGTAAAGTAGAACATACGACGATGCCGCCTGTTTTCATTTCGTGGAAGTCCCCGGCTGAGGAAATGGTTGTAGGCGATGGCGTGTTCTGCTTCTTAGGACGCGGAAATCATTCCTATGGGGTCATGCGTAGTAGTGGTTGTCACTGCGAAGCTATAGTCAAGAAGGTGCATGGGGTCTTACCGTCTAGCCGCTGGTACTCTGCATCTTCACAGAGAAATCAATTTCACCGAGTCCATGTCGGAGACTGCGAGGCAGTCGTCACACCATTCATACAGGTCGTTGGCCTTAACCAGTGAATAGAGTGAAGTGATGGAGCGAATGCCAAAGTTCGTCAAGAAAGAGAAGAGCGGCAGGGCACTTTCAAAGCATTAAAGGAGACGGAAAGAACTTCTCGCTAGCTTGATTTGAAATCAAAGTTGGCATTGAAAGCATTAGTTCTTTCCCCGAAGGCGAAGCAGGAGGAACCAACCCGATAACCCAACCGAGCATGCGAGCACTTCTTACGGGCCAGCGGGAAAGGGGGAGAATGGCTAATAGCACAGCAAGCCGCTTCCAGGGACTAGAATAGGCCGGTAAGTTTTTGCTTTAAAATGGAATGATCATCAGGTGTACACTTCACTTCTTTGCATGGCTTCATATACACGTTACCACCCAATCCTTGAAAAGAAGGGTAATGAGAAGAGGAGGAAATGCTTATTACTGGATATTCGTTTCACATGAAGAAATAATCACTTATGATACTACCTAAAACTTGCAATAATGTTTTCTCAGCTGAAGTTGTTTCCTACACAAACCTGGTCGCATATGGGACAAGTACTGCTTCTCTCCATCCACTCCAGTATGCATGAGAGGTGAAAATGATGCTCACATTTTGTGATGATGCGAGGGTTCTCTTCGTCATAATCTGCAGAAATTAACTTTCGGAATAAGGTCTGGATAAAAGGAAAAATCCATCATTGCATCAAAACACCAGATTATAATATTGTATCTGGATATTGGAGTTGGATATAGATTAGTTGAAGTAGTAATCGAGAAGCCTCAACCAGAGTACCGACCTAGATGAAGTTCTTTGCATTAAGACCCACACATAATAACATTTTAATATGGTTTGATTCTGCAACTTAATTTCAATAATACCCGCCTTATTATCTGGATTTTTTCTGGATGATAATAAAATACAAGGCAAAACAGGAGGAACAGCGGCAAACCATGACTTAACGGTATTATACTATTATCAATATCGTCCACGACAGTTTTATTAAATTAGGAGGAAAAACTAAAGGAAAAAAATGTAAAAAGAATAATTTTATGTGGGAAATTATGTTGCAGCCAAGGTTCGAGGTTTCGGCCGAAGACATCGATACGTGGTGGTTTCATATCGGTTTCGGTGGAGACCGATACGAAACACGAAACCGATACGAAACCACTCATACAATATCGTTTCGGCTGAAACCTTTAAAAACTAATTTTTTTTAATACCATTTTTACTGTCATTGTGATCATTGTAGGCCTTTATTGTTAGAAAACCGCAAAAAAAGTGAACCTGAACCCTATATTAATACTATTTAAGTACACTTTTCAATATATTTTGCATCATGGCTGGATTTTTAAACACCAGGATCATTGTCTTGTAATATAGAACCATAAATTTAAGTATTTAATATATCTACACTTATGTATGTTGTATTACTGTCGAAACCGAAACCCGAACAGAGATTAGCGAAACTAGACGAAACCCAGCGAAACTAATAAAATTATGAGAGACCGAAACCGAAACCGGGTTCTTGAACCTTGGTTGCAGCGCAACAACTTACAAAAATTTGCTACTTATAAAATAATCCAGTCACTTTAATTATCCATAACAGTCAAATGACTCAAAAGCTGATCCTCAGCTAAAATTAGAATATATATGGGTTTCCTAGTCCCAAGAAAACAATGAGAAAGTGAAGTCTCTCATATGATTTTTAATTCTTTATTCCATAAGAAACATACTTTAATAGATCATGCATTAAGGATTCATCTATGATAACCTAACATAAAACTTTGGTTAGATTACCCGACTCTGATCTGGAATTCTTAAGGATGAAGTTATATTGCAGAGCAAAACATGAGAACAAATCAAAAATGTAAGTAGAAAAAAATTCATAATATTTTTGAAAGTAGAAAAAAATTCACATAAACAACATTACAATATATTTTTATGAGGAAAATTATGTTGCAGAATGAAAGGTTGCGCTGCCATCATGCATATACACCAAAAACTGAAGTGTCAGGAATACAGAAGGGAGCTACTTATCATATAATAGAAGTACTTTTTTATCCATGATTTCAGCGAATAAACTAAAAAAAAGGAAGCCCGTCTGCTAAATTAGCTGCTTATGTGTTGCCTAATTCCCAAAAGACCTGAGAAATCCGTCTATGATCTCCATCCCATATGCAACATACTTTAACAAATCATGCAGGAAACCCATTAAAAATCAACAAGGCTGAAAGAAGAGCTGAGCAGGCATTTCTATTCTGCGTAAAACTGAGTGCTAGTTATAATGCTAAAACTGATTTGTGATGTAAAAGATGGATTTGGCTACAACAATGATTTAGTGGTTGAAGTGTGGAGATAATGTTACATAGAAGTGGGGGAATTTGACTCTGCCCGCATTTCAAGTGATCTCTTTTGGGATTAGGTGCAAAACATATTAAATGTTGCATGATCAATCCACGATCTCATACGGCTTTGTGATAAAGATTAACCAATCACAAGGGAGATGTACTAGGGATGGATACTATGCTAGGAAAGATAAAAGATGCTTTGATAAATAACTAGCACATGAATGCTTATGCCCATATTAAACAAGTTTGACTAGATAGTAAAGAATGAACATCTCCGTGCATTATGTTAGTTTACTTTATCACCAAGATTCCATGGTATTTCGCATGTTATTACCCTTGCTCTCGACAGCTTGCTACAAAACAAATGAATGTATATAAAGAGGTAATTATAGTACAATGTGTATTTGGAAACATAACTTTAGATGATAATGAAACTTCAGTGTTGCACAAACAATTTACAGACTCACATACGAAGATGCCTATTTTGTTGTTGCTTTACACCTCGATGTCGTACCAACGAATGCAATGGATAGGTGAATAACTTATGGTTTTCAAACACAACAATTAACCAAGGTAGCTCAACAAGTTATATCTTAACCAATCACTACTGCGGCAGAAAAAAACCACAGCACTTGTTCATCCACAACATAAACATCAAGAAGATATGTTCCTTCCTTTCTCCTTCTTTTTAATATTGTTATTCAATTAATTTGAATTTCTCTATTATTTACAATTAGCAAGTACCCTAATTTATTTAATGCAAATAGGTGAATTCATCACGGATTGATACGTTATTATTTATTCACTCAACCACCACTGACTACAATGATTTGGCAAGGGATACAAGGATGAACCATTCAAGATCTTGAATGTTAACCCAGAAGGCAACGTTAATACATGATTCATGTGACATTAGAGAAGCTGAGCTGGCAAAGTTTGGATGATGAGTATGATGCGTCTCCTAAAGAGTCTTCACATGCAAATGGAAGTGTTGATAATCTAATGATCAAACTGGAAATTAAAAGCTGAAAGCCAAAGTTCAACTTTAAGGACAACATCTGAAGCTGCTTTATCACAAATAAGATAACAACAAGCTCATCTTTCCCGATCTTTCTAAGCGAGGTCTTTAACCATGCAAAGGAAAAAAAATTGCTTGCACCATTTTATACTCTTTGCTTACAGGTTAGATAGCAATTTTATGATTGTTGTTGAACTAATTTATCTATTATAATATATGTTATGGTTGATAATAAATTAGTATGAAATATATCGTTAATCGCAAAACAAACAATTTCACGTTATAATCTAAATGTTGTGGATGTCTGACCATTTCAGCCATCAGGATTTGATACTACCTTAGTACCCTTTCTATTATATGCTCTTTCTCAATATCCTTTCAGTACCGAAGTGACAAGGAATAAGTGCATGGCTATAAATGATGAGAGAAATCAATACCTTCGAAGCAAGTGGGGCAAACATCCTCCTCATCCATAGCTGGAAATTTTGTGTCTTCCAACTTAGAAATATCATCTTCTTTCACCTTAGGGGTGTCAAGCACACAGTCGCTTTTGCTTTTGCACTCACCTCCTTTCAAATTCTCACCAGGACTTGCTGTTTCTCCCGTTGGAAAGGGATCTGCGGATTGCGCATGATCAGTCTTGTTGCTGCCATTTTCAGCATTTCCAGGGACATTTTGTGCACCTGCCAAACCAAAATCGTAAGGCAAAGGTGCAGGCGGTGCTCGATAAGTATCAGGACTTGATGTATCGAGATTCGTATCAACAAGAAGACCACCAGGTAATACAGACGAGGTGACGTGAGAAGCAGCTAAAGGTTCATTTTCCTCCAGCTCTTGTGGACACTGAGAGATATGAGTAGGATTACAATATTTTATTTTACAAAAAAGGAAAGAAATATTATTGTTGATAAAAAATTTTGGTTAAAAGGAATAGTGACTTCTGGCAATATCAACAATTACCATTATCATCAGATATAAAGAATCTCAATTTACCATTATCATCAGATATAAAGAATCTCAATTTATTGTTCTAACTTCTCTTAAATCATGCAATTAATTCTTGCATGAACCATTACAAACATCATACCACCACAAGAATCATATAACTCTAACCTTATTCGAGACACCTTCCTAAACATGCTTGGTCAATATCCGAATAGTTTTACTGTGAGATAGATACCAACAGATTCTTTCAAATTCCTACGACTATACATTAGCATTGTAGATTTAGGGTTCTGCTCCTATAAGCTAAATTTCAGGTCATTTATGAATCTCTGCTCATATGCAACTCCCTAAAATTTTTGGAATAGTAGACCACTTTTAATTTCAACCTTTCAACAAAAATTAAGCCTCTTTCTTATTGCTATTACTTATCCGGATATTTTGGTGCACACAGCTGCAAGGTGCAATTTCATCACAATGAAAGCCCCTACGTCACCTTGTGCTGGCTCATTTAAACAGAATGCTTGCTCCTACCAAATTAGATTCATATAATCATTTTCTCTCCATTGCAGCACTCATCTTAAATGTGTTCATGTTTTCCCTCAGTCAAAAAGCTGTGCCACGCACACAGTTTTCAAAAAACCTATCGGTAACTCACTTTTTTGGCTCAAATCTGCAGAAAAGTTGATTACTTGTTAAAAGCAAAAATAATAGTATCCATTCCCATGTTTGTTTTGTCCCAGTCTTAGAATGTTAAATGACATGAACTGGTGTACAGAATCTGTGACAGCATTGTCATGGTCCAGAGTAGGAGTTTTTGTTCTGTTACTCAAGGTATGCCCTTAAAAAAATTTGCTTGGGATAAAGGCTCAGTTGTTGTTGTTGTTGTACTTAAGGCATGCCCTTATTCAAGATTTTGAGGTTGGAACCGCCAACAGCTGAATTTGCAATGCTATTATTTTTTATTTCTAAGCTTCTCTGCAGGTCTATGTTTAATTGTATTTCCTATGAAGTAGACAAGACGAATTCCTAGCAATTTATTATATTTCAATTATGATGGATAGGCAAATATTGTTACGTAAAGATAATAAAGATGGACCCCCCTTGAGTTACAGCAATCTGCAAACATTATTAAAAAAAGGTTTCAAAAGCAACATTGCTATAGGCAGAAATAGAAGGAAAGATGTCAATATGATGTTTTTAAGAATCACAGTCCGTTTAGACTGTATGGTCGCTTGAAATAAGGTCTGCAAACTTAGTTTTGGAATAAGGACTTAAACTTAGCCTAGCAGACATGTTCAAGAAACAATCATGTTGATAAAGAAGTAAATTAATTCAACTAAAGTTAATTGACGCATAACAACAATCATATATGCACAGTAGAGCATTCTATTGAAGCCTGGACCAGATAATATTAACCCTAGAAATTAGCAGCCGCCATGACTGCTGGCCCAAAAACATAATGTAAGAGGAGAAACTACGCACATAAAAATAAACAGGTGCCCTATCTGATTCAGCTCTTCGGGAAGCACAGCAACAGCAACCACCCATTCTTTACTTATGTGATTGTGAAATAGATTGTTGCCCAAGAGGAAACAAAAAGATGGTAGTGCAGCATTTCCCGTAATCTGACAGAAGAGACGCATAAAGTTATTAGAGTTTGACAGAAATATTCACATTTACAAGATAATACAAGCAAAAAAAGAAGAATACTCGTTAATATTTTAAACCGCACCAGTACCGTCAAATTACTAGACCTCAAACTTTTTAGAAGATTAAAATAAAAACAGTAACCAACCAGGACATTTCAAAGTTTCCTAGAATGGTCGCCCAACTATCATGTATCAGAGGAGTCCCCAAAAGATCGAAAATAAAAAGGTGGACCACAGAGGAGGAGGAAGAAGAAAGATGAGAATTAGAAGAAAGGGAGGGCCTCGGCTGTTGGAAGTCGCCACATAAATGTCATGCATATCTCCATGTATATCATTCACACTACGTAAATTGCTGCCCCATTTTCATCCCTTAACAATTGTTATTCATAGTTCATTAAATTGATCCAATATTTGTAACTTCGTGTCAACTCAATTGATCTCAAGAAATCCATATATGATCACATAAGTATATGCTTGTGTTCTCTTACTCTGAATTTTCGACTCACTAAGAAAAAGGAAAAGAAAGATGTAAAGTGTATCGTTTGTGGTTGTTCTGCGTGTAAGTGAGACCTGTGTGGAACTGAGTGGGTCGTGGGTGGGGTGGGGAAGTGTAAACAATCTGCAGCAAAGAGGTATTTGGAATAGGTTACACATACATCTCTTTATTACGAAAGACAAGTCGCAGAAAATCTTCTTGGCTTGATTTACCTCCACAAAACATCAATAAAGTTGTTGGACACAAAGAACTACATGGATATGAAGACCTGTTGCAAAAAAATTGCCAAGATAACTTGCTTATATCTAGACCGACACTTCACTGCCACAACACCAAGCACATTTTTTATTTAGCAGTACCCAATGATGCATGAATCTAACGACATTCTGTTATATGGATTCAAGAACATTTTGTTACGTTATTATGTATTCAATTTAATTGTATGCTTTTAACGGAGCAGTGTCAATTCGCAGAGATCATGCTCATCCAATTTGTATCAAGGATGAGCTAAAGAAGTTATACTTCATATTTCTCAATTTGAAAGTTACAGAAATCAAAACAATCTGCATAATGAATGATGTTTGGGTATTTAGGATTAGATTAGTAGGAATTCTCATTTCAGATGAAAATATTTCGGAATGCACCTGGTTGTGATAATGGGTTAAATTATCAAAAAAAATGAGCTTATGGACTATTAGAGCATCTCTTGTTGTTACTTATTAGTTTTTATTTGGTCAATGAATTTTATTTGCATTATGCCATTATGTACATCCATGTATGCTACTTAGTACTACAAGATTATAGTTAAAGTTATAATAAGCACAACATATTACTAGTATATTTAATTGTTGGGATTAGAATACACAATAAGCATCATGTTTTATTCACATGTTTATAATTAAAATTTACTTCATTATCCTGCTCTTTCAAACTTAAAGGGAAGTCATGTGACTCGTACCATGCCCCGAGCCACAAGGGTTCAGCTTAGCTGCTAGTCCGGACCTTGGGCTGCTAGGCAAGTTATTTCCACTTATACATCTTATCCCCCATTTCGTGGAGTTCAGTTCAGGAAAGTTGAACTACCATGTTGTTACTTTCAAAATACGGCATGAGATGATGAGAACAAATATATGCTCTTGCCACATCTACTTGCCATTGACTTCATAAACATTTTTTTCAATAATCAATATACAGATGTATACGGGTGCCTTTCCATTCATGTGCATGTTTTTGCGATTCTATCAAGGAACTTATCCACCCTTCTAATGGCACAGATTTTCAGCACATCTCGTTATAAATGTTTGCTTAAATTTTCATTTTAGATGCACCTTCAACATCTCTTCCGCATCATCATATATTAAATTGCTTATAAATTTCTAAGATATGATATTCCCAATTTTCTCAATTATTCATCTCAATGTTTCGCCTCACTCGCAAAACCTAATATTTCCTATGTTAGTGATTAAAACCGACAGTATTAATCCCTTACTTATTCCCTAATAATTGGGGTCTCTAACAAAAATATGACGCAGTATCCTTGAGACCTTTTAAATAGCTAAAAAATTCGCTGATGAGCTTAGCAGAAAACTAAATTTATTGCTAATTTCAATTAAAAATCATAGATCAGAACTTATCGCATTGAGGAATATGACATCAGTTCTCATCATCTTGTTGCAGATGCTGAAATCGCTTTCACCCAAAATTAAAGGAAAAGAATCAAAAAAATGAACAATTTGTACTAGAGCTCTTAGCTGATCAAGCATCAAGATGCAAAAATCCCTAAAGAGATCGATTAAACGCTTAAAAATCCAAAATTTACAAAGAACGGCAATCAAAACTACGAACTAAAACAAAACCCTAGCAAAATTCGGAGTTAGATTTGTGTTACCAGAGACGATGGCTGAACCCTAGACTCGAGAAATCCTGTTGAAGATTCGTTGCGTCTCAATGATAATCGTTGGAGAAGCGAGATGCTTCCTCCTTCCGCTCTTCTCCATCATTTTAGAGAGAGAGAGAGAGAAAAAGAGGAGAGAGAAGGGAGTGATGAAGATTTTTGTGTGTGAATATAAAAAGAGAAAAGACGAGAAAGATATAGAAAAGATTCGCTTTTGTTCATTAATTTGTTGATTAAGAATTGGCAAGTGATAAGAATGTAAGAAGAATATAATAATAAATTTATAAAAGAAAGTGGGCCACATCACCCCTACTTCTTCAACGTCTTAAATTTGTTAGTCTGAATTCAAAACGTTTATCTGATCATGTTTAATACAGTTTTAAGCGCGGCCGCTTTGACGGTAAAACAAACAAGGCATCAACGATAGTGTAATCGGTGATGGTTCATTAACCGTGAAATTTTAAATTGAAAAGACGAAAGTATTCGAATAAGGACAAGGTTTTGAAAAGCTTCGAAGGCGATTTAAGCAAATTAGGAATGTGGCATTAGGTATCATAAGAGAGAAATCTGTTATTGATGGAGCCCTTGATCTTCTTTAGATGCTGTCCTCCGTCGATCTCTCACGAGCGTTGCTGAACGGTTGAGATTGGATTCGGAGGTCGCCTTCTTGAGTGTGTGGATCTTAATGGGTTAAGTTTGAGGTGGAAGCCGAGTTACCTGCAAAGAAGTCCCGAGGTGGATGACCACCGTAGGACCCTCTGAGGATCAAGTTAGCCGAGAAATTTGAGCAAAGTAGCGGCCTATAGGGTTCAAGTTGCCTTATCTGAGTCATCTGAGAGAGGGGTTTTATAGTGGTTGTATGGTGCGAGCACGCACGAGATCTTCGCCTTCGGTTATGCCCCTGACGTTACGCGTGCATGAATGACGGGATTCCTTCATTAATGTCGGGATACGCTCATTAATGGGGGACGCGTCAGCGTGGAACGCGGGATATGGGACGACGGTTATCTCGTTTTGGCGAGATACACGGAGCCGCTGCGGAGACGCTAGGGCTCCGCAATCTTGGTTGATTGGGATAGGCCGAGAAAGCTCGGCACATCAAGGGCTCGGAGACGAGCGGGACACCGAGGAAGCTCGGCATAAGAGATGGCTCGAAGACGAACAAGAAGACTGAGGAAGCTTAGAGACGAGCTGTTGACAGTCTCCTAGATGAAGGTGGAATATCTTCAGGGGGTCTTCCAAAAAGTCGGGTGCGTCTACCGAGAAGGAGCCCCGGGAAATGTATCCGATGCGGCTCATTTATTCCACCCCGTAGAGTCCGGGGCACGTCGTTTGCCACGTGTCGTAATATGAGGAGACACCACTTGTGAGCATCATCACTTATATATCGATCAAAACCCAGCTTTTTGTCGGTTTTTTTAATGCTCTGCTCCATTCATCCTGATCAACGCATTCTAGGAAATACACGCATGGAATGCGACGTGATTTTTTTTTTATACATCCTGCTTGTGAGTTGGATGGATGCGAATTCAATGGCTCATTGACAATAACTACTGATTTTGAAGAGCTCAGTTAACATAACAGAGCTGCTCTCTTTTATGTTGGTAAGAAAGGCAACTTTTCTTAGTTTATTTTTATAACTTTCAGTTTTACATTGTATTTGTTTACGCTTACAAAAAACTTAAGGTTTTGAATAAAATTATAATCTTCGTTTCATTTTATTATATTTTTAAGATTGTATTAATACATTTTTTTTTTAGTTTGCCGTATTTTGTTTAACATGTATAATTAAATATGTAAATAAACAATACAGCTGTGTTCTCATGTCCTCTTTTAAATTTTACAAGCATGTCGTGTCAGTGTCCGTGCTTCATAAGAGCCGATTATTAAAACAGTTGATAAACTGTTGATTTTCTTAGGGCATGTTTGGTTGCAAGATTATGAAATTTGGATTCCAAAATAGTACGCTTGAAATTTCTGGATTTGGTAATTTGTTATTTGGTTGGTTTTGGATTCCTAATATTGGATTTGTAGATTCTTGTAATCTTTGTTTGGTTGGTGAAAATAAAGTGGGATTTGAATTTGAGGATTTTAGACAGAGATAGATAGAGAGAGGATTATTAAATAAATAAAGTATACGTCCATCTAAAAGTACAATGAATAGTGCCAAATCCTTAAAAATCCTTAAAACTTTTTAGGATTCAAGAATCCTTGTTTTGTGGTGAGTCCCCCATAAAAAACAAAGGAATCCTAGAAATCCAAATCCATCAACCAAAAATAAAATTATGGAATCTTAGAATTCTACAATCTAAATCCATACTAATTCTGCAACCAAACAGGCCCTTGCTGAGCCCGAAGAGTTTTTTTCTTCCAGCAAGAAGACCCTATATGTTACTGAAGCATGTTAGAAAATACCAAAAAAAAAATAAAATAATAAAGACTAACGTCCATCCTACTTCCCCCTAAGATCCTGTCAAAGACAGGTACCGCCCGTACCTGTGCATGCATGCTAGCATCCTAGTTTCTGGACATTTTCCATTTTCTCAACCGTAGCGTGGTCTTCTTCTAAGGACTCTCTTGGCTTCTTGGCTTTCTACAAATTGATTAAGGTTGCCTACAACCACGATTATTTGATTCATAACGCCATTTCCAGCTTTAGTTAGTATGTTCATTTTGTTACTGCGGTAACGATACAAGCCCAGTCGGGTTTGATTCAAATCCAACATTTCCGTGATTTTTCACAAGCCTGATCGAATCTGATCAGACCAATGCCAAATTAACCACAAATTTTTTTATCAGATATGGGCTTAGCTTTGATAAAATATTGTGGTTAACGGCAATAATGACTATGAGTAGACTTAAACGAACATACATAGAGTCTATTAATAACGATATGCTAACTGTGATCAATTTATCAGAGTAAGATGGAAAAGAAAAACGGATTCACACTGATGATACTCATAAGTGAGAACTCCCCAGATCATGACACGTGGCAGATGACGTGTCCCGAGGCACACGGAAACTGGGCAAGAACCGCATATTGGAGGGTCCCCCGGGGTATCGTCCCGCTGTCTGGACCCGACCTCCGAGAATTCCCTGAATATTCTTGTGCTCGCCATGTAAATAACCATTGGCTCGTCTCTGAGCCCTCCTTCGCCTTCGAGCTCCTCGGCCCTTCGCCTCCGAGCTATCACATGACCGAACTATCCCGGCCTCCCGCCCTCTTCTAGGCCTCTCACCGAGCTAGGCCTCCCCGGTCTTACCAAGCGACCTAGAGCGCAGATCACAGGCGCCTCCGCCACGGCTCCGCGGATCTCGCCAGACGCGAGATATCCGCCGCCCCACGATCCCGTGTTCCACGCTGTCGCATCCCCCATTAACAAGCTTATCTCGTCATTAATGGGGGATCTCGCCATCCACGCAGGCGTAACGGCCGGCGAAGATCTCGTGCCAGCTAGCCCATGGCGACCGCTATATAAACCCCTCTCTCAGATGACTCAGGGAACGCAATTTTATTCCAATAGACCGCTACTCTGCCCAAATAGATCGGCTAACTTGATCGTCGGAAGGTCCACGGTGGTACAACTATCCCGGGACTTCTTTGCAGGTAGCTCAGCTTCGCTCCAAATCAAGCCCATTGAGATCCACACGCTCTAGGAGGCAACCCTCAAATCCAATCCCAGCTGTTCATTAACGCCCGGGACAGATCGATGGAGGACAACATCTGAAGGAGATCCTGACCTCCATCAGTTGGCGCCGTCTGTGGGAAATTCGAAAATTCCACTCATCGAAAGTTGATCTTCCGATCTCGAACTCATGGTGGGTGATCACCGCGACGATCTAAACACAAGCCGTCGCCCTCCCCACAACGGAGGCGCGGGCGGATCCTCTCCTCTCCCTAACGCCGTTCACGCCCTGTCTGCACGGATCGACAGGCTCGCATCCATCGTGAATGCCCTTGTCCGCGTCCAAACAGCGGGACAAGCCCCCCAGGTCGCCGTCCCCCACCTCGGGATCGCGGTCTCCGTAGAGGGGGAGATGACACTACCCATGTTGGCACCACTGAGCAGCATCTCGCTATCTCCGGCGGCCACAGGTCCCCAGCGGCGACCAATTCGATGACCCCCTGGGCGCCTCACAGCTCCACACCGAGGTCTTATGAAAGAGCCCCCCGCCCCGAGGCCCATCACGCTCATGTCCCTCCCGAGGAGGTGTCGGTCAGCTCTCCTGCTCCCAAGCATGGCCGGCACCCTCTCCCTCGACGGGGTCGCGCGGACGGCACTCACCGCGTTAACTCGAGAACGACCTCGCCAGGGGACCTGAGGAACCTCATATAACGGAACCAGAGTCACAGCCAGGCGCAGGCCGCTAGCGGGAGGGGCCATAACTCCGAATACGCCGAATCCTCAGGGTACCACGACCGTCTTGACGTCCTCAAAAAGAAAATCGAGGGTATACATCGGGAGGGTCGTCCTTCAAACGAGGGGGCCAGGGATGCTGCTGACTCGCTTACGAAGCCCTTCACTGAAGAGCTACTCGCGGTACCCATCTCGTCCAGAAATAAGCCTCCAAATGTGTCATTTTTTGACGGGAAATCCGGCCCGAAAGACCACCTGGACGCATTCACGGCGGGCATGAGCTTCCAGGACAACTCTGACATCGCCCAATGCCGAGCGTTTCCCGCCACTCTCATCTGGGCTGGACGAGACTGGTTCTGAGAACTCACGCCACGCTTCATCTCTACCTTTGATGAGCTGGCCGCTGATTGAAACGCTTTTGGCGTGTTGTTTTTAAGTTCTAAAGCTAACCGTAATCAGAACGGTATCACGAGTAGCTAGCCGCGATGAGTACGGGTCGTCCGCAGGGAGACGGTGCATTTTACGTTCTTGTTATCACGAGTTAATGCGAGGGTCGGAGATGTTTGTTTCTAACCTAAGTGTATATATGCACAGTATAAGTTGTTAGGATTAGATAGGTAAATGTAAGTTAGTGAAGTCCGTCTTCATTCCTTTGTGCCGAGCTTAACCATTGAAACTAGAGCAATCGGCAACAACGTGGATTAGGGTGCTTAAGCACGGTATTAGTGAAATCCGGCTTATTGACCCTTGTCCGTCCGTTCTTGTCTCTTGACTTTCGTCTCCGGCCAAACCGAACGCAACTGGTCACGGTTAGGGATCACCGATACCTTGGTAGGGTAAGGTACCTAACGGAGAGCTTGCGTAAGGTTTGGATGGAGCTCACATAGAAAAATATCGGGCAAAGGAAAATGAGAAAAGAAAATTTAACTTACAGCACCATTCTTTTTCCTAACAACACCATATTTACAACCATCAAAACTACAAAAAGAAAGAGCAAATGAAAAAAGAAAAGAAAAGAATAATACAACAAGCAAGTAAGTAAATGGTATGGAAATAAAAGAGCAAGTAAGTAAATGGCAAGAATGAAAATAGCAAGTAAGTAAATGCAAGAGAAATACTAAGAACCCAAGAACACAAATGAAAGCTTTATTAATCTTCAAGTGATACAATTCTTGAGTTCAATAACCAAAACTTAAACTTGCAAGCTCAATGAAGAGATTGCAAGATCAAGAGAAGGCAAAGAACTCAAGGTAAACTAGCTATGTACGAGAACAAAAATGAAAAAAAAAAAACAAAAAGAAAACTTTTGCTCAAAGTATATCCAAAGTAGTCCCCTTTCCCTTCTTACTGATCTGGCTTTTATAGGCTCAAAATAATATTAAACAAGTAATAAAAATAAGATGACGTGGCAGCAAGGGATGGACAAAAGAAAATTGGGGAGCATTGGGCATGCAAAAACCGATGGGGCCGGTTTTAATGAGCATGTCACCGGTCTTGGTCCGAGATCATGGGCTCGTGTTTGTGTGGTGGTCTAGTGTTCTATCCATAATCCTACTGGTATTGCTTGATTTCTTTGTAGAAGCCTAGGTTGTACTCAGTAGATTGGAGAGATAGTTAATACTTTAAATCACATCACAACTTTTTGCATTTATAACACATCACCTCACATGTGCCCACTTGTGCCCCCTGCATCATGGCAACCCCACCTATGTCCAAGCCATCAAAGAGCTAGTGCATACTTGCTATGTGTTGGACCAAAATTGTGTACACTTTATTGGTTGCAAAAGAACTCTTTGAATAGCGATCGGTTTGCAGTTCCGGTTGCAGTGTCGGCTCACAAATGTTATATCCGTGATTTTGAGTGTGTTTCCAATATTGTGTCACGGATACCTGTAATCTGTATTTACCGAGAAGACACTGGTTAAAAGTACCAATATATAACAAAACAGATAATGAATGAGTGGTATTGAAATGCAGTTTCCTGTGATAAACAGCCGCCCAGTTCCTCGGGCACTTCGTCGGGAACAAACGGCGAAAGCGGACCGTCGATTACCTCTTCATTATAAAGAGCGGGGACAAGGAATCCTTTAAAAGATACGCCGCTCGCTTCTACAAAGCTCTTCTTAAGGTTCCCAAGCACCGGGACGAGACTGTCATCACGGCTCTAAGGTCGGGTCATAGGCACAAGGAGTGGCTCCGCTCCTTTGCATTTGCGCAACCTAAAACCATGACCGAGGTAAAGGCTTGGACCGAACGGGAAATCCAACTCGAATCCGAGGTGAACGTGAACCTACCCCGGGGCGACCAGGCCGACCAAAAGAAGAGGGGTAGAGAAGAGAAGAAGAAGGTTGGCCAGCCAAATCCATACTCCCTGAAGTTCCAGGAGTATACTCCGCTCAACATCTCTCAGACTGAGCTGTTGGAAGAGGCGAAGGGCGAGTGATTCTTCAAGCCCCCCCGGTCACCAATTGAGTGGCCAAACGGACTCGAGGTCCGTACTGCGCCTTCCACATGTCGCAGGAACACCCTACCGAGAACTGTAAACAGCTCCGCGACTACATCGAGGAGTTGATTGGGGCACCTGGTAAAGTACTTGTGGGGAAAGCGACAAGCAGACCGGGAGCAAGAGAACCATCCCCCTCCCGGCGAATTGATGATCGGCCAAATCATGGTCGTATCAACGGAGGCGGTGCACCTGGAGCCGGCGAGATTCGCCGCCTCCTGCCGGTCGAGGGAACTAGTGGCCAGTCCCGGAAGAAAAGCAAAGCAGCCGAGCCCATCACCTTCACCGACGAAGACCTCCACGGAATATCCTTGCCTCACAACGACCCTCTCGTGATTACAGAACGGGTCCACCGCTATAAGGCTCAAGGGATACTGATCGACTTGGGAAGATCGGCGAACATCCTTTTCTATGACTGCTTTCTACGTATGGGGCTCGGCCCGTCGGTCCTGAGGCCAACCGCCCATATTCTGTCGGGATTTACTAACCACTCCATCCCGGCAGAGGGAGTGGTTACCCTCCTCCTTAACATTAGGGAGGCGGGCCGTATGAGAACCGTACCAGTGGAGTTCATCGTCGCTAGAATTCCATCGTCCTACAATATCCTCCGGAGACGCCCGACGCTAAACTCCCTTCGGGCCCAAATCTCGACCTATCACCTCGCGATCAAGTTTCCACTAGAATATGGGGGAATAGGCCGGGCCTACGGGAACCAGCAAATCGTAAAGATTTGCTTCACAGCGACATCCACGTCTCAGGAGCGAAGCGACGACCTTGAAAGTGCGGGTGATTTCCAGGGGTCCTTGGATACTCGTGACGAACAAAAAGAAATCTGAGGGGCCCCGGTGGAGGCGCTAACGGAGGTCCCCCTCGTCGAGGGGGACAATGAACGAACTGTCCAGATCAGGTCACTATTAACGAGAGCCCGCCGCGAAGACTTGATCCACTTTCTCCGAGGAAACTCGAACGTGTTTGCTTGGGCACCCGCCGACATGCCCGGGATCAACCCCAAGGTAATCTCGCATAAGCTCAGGGTCGACCCGACGGCCTGACCCGTCAGGCAAAAGAAACGAAGCTTTGCCCCTATCAAACAAAAGGCGATCGAGGACGAGATCGATAGGTTGCTTGCAGCCAACTTCATCCGAAATGTGGCCTACTCGGAATGGCTAGCGAATGTGGTTATGGTTAAAAAAGCAAGCGGAAAGTGGCGCATGTGCGCCGACTTCACAGATCTCAAAAAGGCCTGCCCGAAAGACAACTATCCCCTCCCTCGGATAGATCAGCTTGTCGACAACTCGGCATGCCACGAATTGCTCGGCTTCATGGATGCTTTCTCCGGCTACAACCAGATCCATATGAACCAGGCAGATGAAGAGCTTACCACATTCACAACGGACCAGGGGGCATACTGCTACAAAGTGATGCCCTTAAGCCTCAAAAACGCCGGAGCTACATACCAGCGCCTGGTCAACAGGATATTCAAACAGCAGATCGGGAAAAATATGGAGGTTTACGTCGATGACATGCTCGTCAAGTCGACCTCGTCGGACGAGCACACCAAAGATCTTGGCGAGACATTCAACGTCTTTCGCAAGTACAAAATGAAGCTGAATCCCACCAAGTGCACGTTCGGGGTCACTAGTGGAAAATTCCTCGGATTCATGGTTACCTTCCGAGAAATCGAAGCTAACCCGGAGAAGATCAGCGCCATCCTCAACATAGCCGCGCCAAAGAGCAACGTCGAAATCATGCGACTCACGGGGAGAGTGGCCACTTTAAGTCGCTTCATGTCAAGGTTCGGAGAAAAGTGCCTCTCATTTTTCAAAGCCCTAAGAAAGATCCCAAGGTTCGAATGGTCGGAAGAGTGTCGGATTACTTTCGAGCAATTGAAAGTGCACCTGGAAACTCCCCCACTGCTCACCTGGCCAATTGAAGTAGATGAACTGTCACTGTATTTAGCAGTATTCGTTCATACCGCAGGCTCGGTGCTCATCCGAGAAGTCGAAGGAGTCCAAAAGCCGGTCTACTACGTAAGCCACATCTTTAAGGACGCAAAAATAAGATACCCGACCATAAAAAAGATTGTCTTGGCGCTTATCATGGCCTTAAGGAAGCTACGACACTACTTCCAGACACACACCATCCTCGTCTTCACCGACCGTTCCGTAGGGGCTATTCTCGCCTCCCCCGAATCATCTGGTCGTTTGGAGAAATAGAGGTAGGAGATATCTCAATTCGACATCAAATACCGTCCAAGGCAGGCTATTAAAGTACAAGTCCTGATAGACTTCGTTGTCGAATGTACTATCCCAACAAGGAGGCAGTGTCGGCGCCAGTCCCCGGGCCTCAACCCTCGATTGAGGAGGGCCCCGACTCCGTCCCCGATTGGGTCCTTTATGTCGATGGATCCTCTACCGAGGATGGGAGCAGTGCCGGCCTTATCATTTGAGGTCCGAACGAGGCAGAGATGGAGTACTCTTTGAAGCTCTGGTTCAAAGCTTCAAACAACGCTACGGAGTACGAGGCCTTACTACCTGGACTATGAATCGCCTCTGGAGTGGGGCTGAAGACGATCCGAATTCGCAGCGACTCCACCCTAGTCTTAGTCCAAGTGACTGGCCGTTTCGAGGCCTGGGAGCCTCTGATGGTGAAATATTTAGCCGAGATAAAAAGACTACGAAAAGACTTCGACGAAGTTCAAGTGGAGCAGATTCCTCGGCACCTGAACGCCCTGGCCGACGCTCTGAGCAAGCTGGCCTCCTCCTATACGGCTAACAATAAGAGGAATATCATCTTCGAAGTCTTACCACGGCCCAGCGTGGAAGACAGGGAGGCAGCACTTCAAGTATACACTATTCAGGAGGAAGGTTGAGATTGGAGGAAGCCCCATCGTAGAGTTCTTGAGGGAAGGTACTCTCCCTGAAGATCGATGGGAAGCACGCCGCCTCCGAGCCAAAGCCCGCCATTTCTTCTGGAGCAATGGAAACCTCTACAAGAAGTCCTACATGCAACCTCTGCTTCGGTGCGTTGACCCCCACGAAACCGACTATGTCCCGCGTGAGATTCATGAAGGGATCGGTGGAGTACATCAAGGGGCCTACACCTTAGTCAAGAAGACGCTACTCCAAGGATACTATTGGCCGACGATTCATCAGGACGATCGGAAGCTCATTAGAAGATGCAAAAGTTGTCAACTCCATGACAGCATGCTCCCGTCTTCCGGCTACCGAGCTAACGGCCGTGACCTCCCTCTGGCCGTTCTCCCAGTAGGGAATGGACATGGTAGGCCAGCTCCCAACTGGTACGGGAGGGTATAAGTACATCCTAATCGCGGTAGACTATTTTACAAAGTGGATCAAGGCCGTCCCCATCAGAAAACCGGACGCCACCACGACCATCAAATTCCTGCAGAACAGCTTAATATCCCGGTTTGGGATCCCGAGGTGTATTGTTACCGACCACGGGACGAACTTTGAAACGACTGTTCCCCGCCGAACACGGAGACGCGACCGCACAGGTCCGTCTTGTCTGAAATTTGGGGCAGATGCTAATTGGTGCTATCCGTCCACCTCTTCGAAGATACCAAGTTGATTTATGGCACCATATATCGAAGGTTTAAACAGATGCGGCCGATGTAGCAGACTTCGTCAGATTCCCCCTCGTTTGAGGGGTTTTTGATTGTGGGGACGCTCTTCTCTGCAGGCGCAAGCCCCTGCAGTTAATTATGCTACCGCATCGCGGCAACAACTTTCTCCTTCTCCAGATGGTCACTTCGTGTCGTGTTTGATTGTTTTGTTTTTGGTTGCCCGTGGATTGTATACGGAGACTAATTTATGTTGTCGCCCGTAGGGCGTGGATTAGTCCAAATCCATATCTTCCTAGATTTGGGTTTGGGGGTTTTGGTTTAAGTATACTTTAGTCTCATTTGAGACTAAGATCAACTTAAATGTTAGTTAAGGATACGTTAGTCTAATTTTGGACTAAGATCGACTTAACAGGATCGTTTAGATCTAACAAGAGAGCATTTGGACTCTGTTATTTAGTTTAGAGACATTACGGTCGATTACCAGTTTAAGGACATGGTGGTCCAATGTTAGTTTAGGGACATCTCGGTCCATCGGTAGTTTGTAACATCTCGGTCCGGGTTAAGGACATCGTAGTCCGTGGGTTTAAAGGGACCCCATAGTCCAGGTTAAGGACATCGTAGTCCAAGGGCTTAAGGACCGCACAGTCCGGTTTAAAGACATCGTAGTCTATAAAGTTTAAGGACATCGTAGTCCATGAGTTTAAGGACCCCACAGTCCGTGAGATGTGTGGTTGTCGGGACCCGTCACCTCTCTGAAGACGTTGAAGGATTACAACGACAGATATCAGAGGAGTAACGAGATGTACCCTCGAACCGGTGTGAGTTGTTTGAAAGATCTGGAGCCCAGTTTGGGACTAAGGTCTGTTGAATATTTGTGAGCAGATGGGCTAAGTTCAATATAAGTTGAGGACTTATGTCCAGAATTGGGCTAAGTCCAATTAAAATATTTAACATTTTATTCTGGCTATCGAGCCTTTACTTGGGCTTGGCCCTTTTAGTAATGCTGAGCATTAGGTCCTGACAATTTTTGTCTTGTATTGAATGCATAGTATTCATTAGAACAAAGCGTGTTCTGACAATGCGTCACGTGGCGCGTCAGGCGCTTTGCGCCAATTAAAGAGCGCATTGTACTTCTGTCAGGTAGTGCACACGAAGGTGACACGTGTCGCGCTTAGCGCTAAGCGCTAGTTTATTAGCGCTTTGCGCTTTTCATTTATGAGCGCTTTGCGCTGATTTAGGGGCGCACCAGTCGGTGACACGTGACGAGCTTGTCGCCAAGCGCCAGCCCATGAGGGTAGTGCTCTGTTTTAAAAGCGCAAAGCGCAAGTAGTGTCTGGCGCGTTTTGGCGTTGAGCGCCGGTCCAAGGAGCGCAAAGCTCTGTTACAGAAGCGCAAAGCACAAGCGGTGTCTGTGGTTGACACGTGGCACGTTCCAAGGAGCACAAAAGCGCAGTTCATGAATGCAAGACACTGTTCAGTAGCGCAAAGCGCATCTGATCAAATTTATGATCAGAGAACAAGTTTATGTTTTTCTTTTAAAGGAGGCTTTGCCTCAAGATTCAAGAACAAAAGTTCTTGTTTATAAAAGGGCTCTGCCTTTGTAGATCAAGGATCTGTGAATGAAGTAACTACTTCTTTTATTTTTATGATTAGATCTTTTGATCTTTTTCTTTTTATCAAAGACCTTGGTCTTTTGTAGATCTATAATCCTTTAAGAAGATAGTTCTTCTTTTTTAATGAGATGATTTCATCTCTGTTGTTCAAGAATTAATTCTTTACCTTGAAGAAAATGATCTTCTTTTTCTAAAGGCTTGCCTTTTTTCTCTTTGAGTTTTCTCAAAGTTTGCAGAGGGTTTTCTCTATATCAGACTTGAAGTCTTGGGGCCTTTATATAGGGCCAATTGATTTGTTAAGTCAGTTTTAAGAGATCTTTCTTTGATTGATTTGGGAATATTTCCCAACGTTGGATCTTTGATCCTAGGGCTTCTGCTTTGCAGAAGATAATCTTCTTGTTTTAATAAGATTGGAAAGATCTTTCCATAACAGAATTTTAATTCTGATTAATTAATAATTTATTATTATTAAATCTTTTGATCTAACGGTGAGGAATTTTTTAATTTCAGCGCTGGCGCATGCGCCAGCGCACCTACGTTCGACACGTGGCGCGCAGCGCAACTGCGCTAGCGCACCTGTGTTTGACACATGGTGTGCAGCACAGAGCGCAGCACAACTGCGCTAGCGCACCCGTGTTTGACACGTGGCGCGTAGCGCAGAGCGCTGGATCTGAAGCGTTGCTTCAACTTTTGAGTTTTGAAATTTTAAAACAGATCTTTGCTCTGATTGGGGGTGCACTGCTTAGGGCGTAGCGCACCTGGCGCTAGCGCGTCTGTGTCTGACACGTGGCGCGCAGCGCGCCTAGCGCTGAATTTGAAGCGTTGCTTCAATTTTCAAATTTTGAATTTTAAAACAGAGCTTTGCTCTGATTGGGGGAAACAACTGCCCCCACCGTTGCGCTCACGTAGCGCACACGTGAGTGCAGCGGTGGCAACATCTGAGCCCTTGGATCAACTCAAAAGTTGAAGAGGCGGTTCAATGCCTATAAATAGGACCTTTAGTCCCTTAGATGATTATCATCTTCGTTCTTGAGAATTTTTATTCAGAGTCTTGCTCTTCAGTTTAAGAACTTTCCAAGAGTCAGAACTCTACCAAAACTTAGGTAAAGTTTAAAATTTTAATAAATTAGGGTTTTTACCCATTAACAGAGTCTTGATCTTTATAGATCTTTGATCTAAAGAAAACCCTTTTAGGGTTTCATTAATAGAGCCTTGCTCTCATGAACCCATAGATCTAAACAGATCTTTTCTTAGGGTTTCTTAGCCCACGAACAGAGCTTTGCTCTTAATAATATGTAGATCTCTTGATCTTTGATGAAGAACTCTTAAGAGTTTTTCATAGATCTTGAAGATCCCAGAATTTTTAATTCACAAAAATTAATTTTAATTAATCCTTGATGGATTTTTCCATCATCATTACAGAGCCAGGCTCTTTAAGGAATTTTATTCCTTCATGATCAGAGTTTGACAAGTGTCACTCTGTAATAGAGGTTTGCTCTCAAAGAGAGATTTTCTCCTTTTCCCGAGGGATTTCTCATTCAATGAGAATTTCCTTGAGGATTTTCTCATTAATTAACAGTCTCATCCAATGATGAGGCTGTTTTTATTAATTGTTTTTAATCGATGAATTGTCATCTAGATTTTGTGGGTCCCCCTTTGGTCCCCCTTTTCACTGCATTGCAGTGTGGTGCAACTTTTAAAGTATCGAGTGTCAGAATTTTAAAATTAAATTATAGCACTGACAGTCGATTTCTGTCCCCCTTTTTGCAGGCAACATGTCTTTCGATACTTCGTTTCCGTTCGTTCGTTCAGAGGGGGGATTTCCAGGAGCACCTGTAGACCGGGAGGTCCTAGCTTTGATCAGAGACCATGATCCGGAACATAAGAATCTTCACCTCTGGGGGTCATGGTACAATCAGATTATCAGGGGTCGACAAAGCTTTTCGTGCGCGGTACCCTCGGAGCCCATCATGGCGATCCATTACGCCAACTCACCCCCGGTGAACTACGCTGTGAAGATGGTTAATTGGACTTCAGAAGGCCTTCTTCAGCCCGCTATAGTTTCGATTCCCGTTCAGCCTCCTATGGTTTTAGATACCTTGGGATGCCGTATTTGTCAAGGCGAGGCGCGGCCGTAGGGGCAACCGTATAATATAGGTCTGATTCCTCGTCATCCGACCGGTTATTTGCAATGGGCCCGCTATATTCTGTCAGCGAAGAAGTCGCAGTTGTTGAGGCTTGGGTTGTATACCGCCGTTTATACTTCTCTTTTCCAGTATCCTATGCTTCCCGCCTAGTGGGTTAAGGCCTTTTGGAGCAGTGGAATATCCCTACTCACACCTTGCTTTCACTGGACCGGGAAGTGTCAATCTTCTTAGAGGAATTTGCAGAAGTTTTTGGCTTACCGGTTATAGGGGAGCATTATGAGAAGCTGCTTCCCACAGACGAATACGTCTTCGGTGCCAAGCCAGTGATAATGGGCCTTACTCCGGTGAATGCCGTTCAACACCAATTTCCTAGTTTGATCAAAGTGTTGAAAATCAACGAGGGTCTTTTCCTCGAATCGGGGAGCCGCGGGGTTAGTTTCGAGGATTTCATCGCTCGCTTTCTCCACCCGAAA
Organism: Agapanthus africanus; assembly: GCA_030015575.1. Classification (NCBI taxonomy): domain Eukaryota; kingdom Viridiplantae; phylum Streptophyta; class Magnoliopsida; order Asparagales; family Amaryllidaceae; genus Agapanthus; species Agapanthus africanus. The sequence continues at coordinate 946,556,743 of CM057337.1, forward strand.
GTCCTCTCGAAGGAAGCTGTTAAATTTACTATGCTTGACGACCCTTTTGGCTTAGGTTTAGACAACCTGTCAACAATGGAGGTAGATCAGAAGAGTTTCTTCCTTTCCAACTCTCCAGTTGTTCCTTTTGCGGAGATTGCAGTCCCTGGGATGGATGAGGAAGCATTCTTTTTGGGATTTCTTGGGCTATGGTTGAGCTGGTTCGCGCTCCCGATGCACCTTCGCCGTATGAGGCCATCTGTCTTTTACCCGGCTCACCGGATGACTATTGGGGTGAAAGTGGCTATCGGGGTCGCCGGCTTAGCCCATCTGTATTACGGCCTTAGTCAAGCGGCGGATACTACTGAACCCGGAGTACAGCATGTGAACTTCTCGATGCATTACTTCATGTCATGGCTCGAGCTACATGCACTTGGCATTTTTGGTATCCATAGAAGGCCTTCATTCTATGACAGGTGCAGCTTCCCCCGGATTATGCGATTAGTCGGCGCCTCAATTGTAAATCCGTCACTACGGGATGTTAGAGATTTGCTCCTTCATCCCCGCATTGGAGACGGGATGACCTTCACTGACAAGGTGTTAACCGTCGGAAAAGAGTCTGCCACAACGGTGCGGCTATTGCAGGATATTTTCAAAGATGGAGCCTCAGTTTTGACAGCTCGGGAGATCCTCCATTTATATTCTATCATACCGGGCTTCCTGGTATTTAGGCAAAATGATGCGGCGCTTTTCATGAGATATAATCCGCATCGTTTTGCCCAACAATTGAGTTATAATCAAGGAGTGCCGCTAGAAGCTTTCTTGTTGGAACCCGCTGCCACTGAAGAGGGGATGCGGAGCGCGCCGCATCACTTCATGCGTTTGAATACGGGCTCTCACTTCTTTATCAGCGAGCCGAGTTGCGTCCCACGGATCCTTAATGTGTATACGACATGGTACCAGCATTCAACGGGCGCCGTTATTAAGGAAGAAAGGCGGTTGCTGCTTGATCGCAAAAGTGCACCTCCTGCCAGTGATCACAAAATCCCTTTGAAGAGATGGACCACTGTCCCCCCTCCGCTAAGAGAAGTCGCTGCAGTCGAGCCTCCACGTATGCTAAGCCCTACGCACGGGTTGCCCCGTGCTCCTGTAGAGACGGTGGATGTACTATTGGTGCCCCATGCTCCCGCGGAGATGGTAAACATAGCTTCACCCGAATCTGGCGTGGGCTCGGATATCGGGACTCATCGCCCCAAGGTGCCCACCAAGCGTAAGCTCGTGCTTGCTGCGACTGGAGCTCACGCACAGAAGAAGAAGAAGTCGGTCCTCTCCCTAGATGCTATACTCGGCCTGGAGCCTCAGGCTCCTTATAACGTGGGCCTAAATGAATATGGGACCAATGAGGGTCTCTTCATAGCGCCAGAAGACACTGATCTCGAGGCCGCTATTGCGGCTTCTGTGCGCTCTACCACTTACTAAATAGAAATAGCCGCCCTCATGAAATCAAGTAAACGTTAGTCGCATCTTGTTATTGCATTATATCTTTATTTCTACTGTCATGTTTTGATTGACATTTCTCCTTTTGTAGCAAGCTTTACCACTGAAGAGATTCTGGCGGCTTCCCTCAGGTCCTTCGAAGAGGAGGAGAGGAATCGTGCTTTGTTGGGCATTGGTATGTCTCGGTTTATTGTGTTGGGTTTACCTAGCACCTCATCAAGGGTTTAGAAGCATCACATATGCCAAAATCAAATTTTGAAGGTGCTAAGTGAACTTAACAAGAATCATAACTAGAAATTTAGGGTTTCTTTCAACTAAACATCACATGCAAATGAAAAACTATCACTAAGGGTAGAGATTACAACCTTTGTAGACCTCCCTTGGTGACTCCTTGGCACTATAAGAGTTTGGAACGGATCGATGGAAGCCTTCCTAGTCCACGAAGATCCACCCGAAGTCCCTTTGCCCAAAGCTCCTTGTCTTACTTGATATGTGAATGAAGTAGAGCAAACACCCTACATAAATGGGCTAGATGTGTATAGTATGATGATGTGCTTTGTATTCTATAATCAAAACCCTTTCTTTTTATCAACTTCACTCAAAGAAAATTTCAAGAGAGGAAGAAGAAGATGGTGGCTAAGCTTGAGCTCAAAAGATAATGATATGAAAAAATTATTGAGATGAGAAAGAATAATCCATATTAATCCTTCTCACTTCAACCATGGTTAGTAATTATCTAGATCTTTATCAATGAGTTAATAAAGCAAAAGGATAATTAACTCAAGGTTAAAAAGTAGTTGAAGTATGGTCAAAAGATGATAAACATTAACCATGTGCGAATTATCCTTTCCTTTAATTCAAAATGATAAATAAATAAATAATTACTACAATATGAGTCTTGCATTGCCACCAAATATGTATCAACAACCATGATATAATGTATGTATGTATGTGTCCATGCACGTCATCATGTGCATACATGCATGCATACAAAAATAGAAAAGGGTTTAATTAAAGAATTAATCTAAAAGTCTTTTGTTAAATCAACACTTGATTTTGCAAACCGGTCATATCAAATACGACCCGACCAATAGAAAATGCCCGATTAATATACGGTATCACATATCCGCATTTAATCGGGTCCCCGCGCATATCTCATATGCACACCACATCTTTTCTCCTGAGCCAGGAAACTTCATTGTGGGACTCTAAGACTCGTCAATACGCCGGCAGTAGGTGATGATCATATCAAATACCTACAAGCCGTAAGCGGTCAGCTAAACGTAACGGCCACCCGGGTATTGAGCGATTAGAAGAAAACCAGCGAAGCTGTCAAAACTCCCGTCGAGCCAACTGGCAACACTTACCGTACAGTCCGGTCTCCTCGTCAGATATGTTGCATATCGAGTTTAGGGATGGAATCGTCGATCCCAATAACTCAATAAGTCATGCTGGTGTATGGCTTATAACGAGAAACTACTGATAACGCTTATCAGTAAATGTTGGAGATAGTGCCCTCAGAGTCAATTATTGGATCACAGGCACGTGATTGCAATGATTGAGGGAGGACCTATACCGGTAGGACAGTCTTACTCAAGATAATAGTATGCTATCTGGTTTACCTTTATCATCGTGTACTACTTCGGGTGACCTTACAGGTCACTATTGCACGTTGATAGAGCCCCTAGAATTCTTGCTTGACTGCCAGCAGTATGAGGGCGATCATATACATGAGAGCTGGGGTCTACAAGCACATCCTTAAAAGGTCCCTAGTCGAGTGAGTTTCGAGACAGGGTATCGATACTCCAGAGTAGACTGGTGTATACAGTCGAGACCCCGACGAGGGGCGGTGGCCGGTCTCACAAGCCACTGGTGTCAGTTGGTTCACCTAAGATGTATACAGGTGCTCATTGGGTTATGAGTACACCGGACAGGACTCGCCGGGAACATGCTAGTTGGTCCTATACCTGACGTCAGATAGCAGTTCCCTGGTGACATGTGTACAGGTTAGTTCATCGACCTGAGATCGTCATTTGTCTCATGTGAGTTCCCACTGTACTTTGATTACTACCCTACCACGCTCAAAGGAGACGTGCAAACAGGTTTTAGTTGGGTACAGTCCCGAGCCACATGGAGGCAGTGAGCGGATCTGCAAGGGTTCGTCTCTCCCGGTATTAGGGGTGAGGTCGCGCTGTGTCTAGGAGAGCCATTACACGAAGTCCTTGGCCAAGGCAGAAGATTTACTGGTAGGTATTCCAGTAGTATCTCAGGGTGTTCTGGGCTACACTTCGACACGACTTGTACCGCTTTTGGGGGTCTGACTTTTACCAACCCCCTAGGCCCGCCATGCGATGCTCATAGACGAACGGACCGGACTGTACGGATATTGTCACCGACAGGCTCAGTAGGGTGTCAGGATGAGTTCGCTCATCGACGTCCCTTTTGGTCAATACCTGGTAGCCCGTTACGTATGGCTAATACCTCTGACGTGCTAGTGGTTAAATTCACAACCAAAGTATTGACGAGTCTTTAGAGTCCCCCACAGACCAGTTTCTCAAGTTTCGGACGAAACGTTGTAGAGGCCGTATGGAGATATGGCAGGGTTCGATCTTATTCGTACGGTATTGCACGGATCATGATCGGACGGATAATACTAGCGGGCTTTGGTTTAAGCCGGATCCTAGTATTGTACAGTGTAGATTTTGTCTCATTACATTTGTATTCGGTCGGAATACAAATGCGGATATGTATATACAGTCGCGGGGTTTTCCTGTAATTTATTACGGGATCAGTTTTTTGAAGTTGCCAGTTTGCATTCCGTTTCGGCCATTTTCCTTGTTTCTTTCCTTGGCTGAAAATTGGTGGAGGAGGGATTATTTGCAAATGTGCAAATTAGCATTGTGGAGGGTGGTCTTTGTATATTGTTGCTTCATGATGGTTGCACCATCATTTGACTTCTTCACTCATCATTGCTTGACTTTTGTAATGTGAGATGGTTGTTTATGAGTGTGGACTTTTGTTGTGATCATTGGATTCTCTCATCATCACTCATTCTTACATTATTGATCCTCACTCCCTCCTCTCTCCTTCTTCTAGCATGGCCGGCCACAAGTATGAGGGCTGTCCCAATTTTTTGGGGATGAGTTTTGGTCTCATTTTTGCTTGCAAAAATCCTATAGTTCCATCTCAAAAAGTCTATTCCTCCACCTTCACAAAAGGGAAACTTTCACAACCCGTAGAGACATAGTGATCTACACTTCATCTACAGTATTCTTGGGCACTTCGGCTCGCCAACTTCGTGCCCGAGTTGCCTCGGTCCAGAGGTGGGAGCCCGTAAAAGAACCCGGTGATGTGATGCCCTTCCGACGAGGAGATGAAGACCGGAGATTCCGTGGGGAGATCGGGACGACGACGAGAAGACCGAAGGACACGGATCGCTCGGTATATCTCTCTACCCCTTCTCTAGATAGCTAGGATTAGATTAATGGCCCGATCCGGGATTTTTGTGTGCGGTGGTGCCGGTTCAAAAGTTTAAAGTAAAGTATCGTTTCCGCATTTTGGCCTCGTTCAGACGGCCGGGGCGCCGCCGTGCACTTACACTGGTATCAGAACCACGCCATTAACCTAGTCTAGCTTGCTCTAACATGTTGATAAGTTTGATCGAACAAATTTCCAAAAACCACAATTTCTATTTCATCAGTTTCTGTCGAATTTTTTTTTAGCTCAAGTTTTTTTCAGTACATTGCAGAAATCATTGCAGGAAATTATAAGAATTCTGTAAAAATTTGGTAAGGTGATTCTGTAGATCGACCGCGGAACCGCGGCCAAACCCCCCTTCTGGCCGCGGTTCCGCCGCAGTACAGTGTCTTCACTGTACCAATTTTGTACAGAGCTCTTTAAATTTGGAATTGGGGTTATTGGTATATTCTGTTGGGGCCCAGATTTTCTTTGAGTGCTACAGTAGTGCTTGGGGCCCATTTCGGGAAATTTTTAGTCGATCGAAAATTTTAAACATGTTAGTTCACAGTATTTACATTATATCTGCGACCGTGAATGTCATTTGATCGGTAAATCCTGTCTAACTGCTATAGCCCTTTTAGACGGATTTGCGAACGTGACATTCAAGTTGATATTCTGTGTTGTGCTGTGATGTTGCGGATTGGTCATGGGGGATAGCCTGGATGCAATGGTAGTACAGTTTTGGTTGTATTATGTATATTTAATATTGCGGGGCGAGCGTCCGACATGTGGACTGCCGTCACTGCCTGTTTGTATATTATTCTTTTGGGACACGACCGGGCTGAGGTCGATGTACCCGTTGTATGTATATTTTACTTTCTGTACTAGGATTACCCCGCGGAGGGGTGCACGGGTAGCCGGGTTCTAGAGGGCAACGGGTCCGCATCTCATGGCTTTGAGACGGAGGGGGCTTCACTCTAGAATTGGCGGGTTATTCGCCGCACTCGTAGGGGGTACAGGTTGACACAAGGAGGGGTGCCCAAGTTACCGGATTCCGTAAAGTGTTGGGTGGTCCATTCATGTTGCTGAAAGGGGCTGCCTCGCTTCAGGTTTTGGCGGGTAACTTGCCGCGCCCGTAGGGGTCTAAGATTTCATTGCATAGGTTATCCACACGACCAGGGAAACGTCGGGTTTTAGTAGCGGCTCTATGAAACCCGGGGATCCCAGATATCTATATTGTTTTGTGATGCTTATTACATTTCTGTGATGTTGCATTTTATCACGCCTTGAGCGAATATTATATATTGATATATATACTAGTAGATGTTGTATATGTTTTGCATCCGTGCTAGTCCAGTCCCCGCTCTGTCGTTAGTTAAGTAACCTAACGGGTAATGACGGGACCCAGTGGCGAATGCGGATGGCATATACGTACATCATTATTTTCGTTCTTTATTGGTATGATCAATTGATGGGACTGCATTGATTCGGATCAATGCAAGTTAAACTGTAAGTCTACGGTAGCGCCCCGCCGTCAATCTAACGCCAAATGTGGAACAAAAACTTTTATAACTGGCGCTATCGCATACTATAACCCGGATCTGCCATTAACGCTAAACTAACAAACTGTAAAGAGGGTAGAAAGGTTATACCGAACGATCCGAGTCCTTCGTTCTTTAACCATCATCCCACGCTCTGTTGCGGCTGCTCCGATCTCGTCGATCTCCGATCTGCTCGTCCAGGTGGCACCACGTCATCGGATCTTTAAACGGGCTCCCGCCTCTGACCCGAGGCAACTCGGTCATCAAGTTTGCTAAAAGAGATGACCAAGATTGATGTAGAGAATGAGTAGAACACTTTGCCTCGCTTCGTCCAAAACCATGGACGAACGGTTAATGAAGTTGCCATTTGGAATCGGGTAAATGAGAAATGAGCATACAAATTTTCATGAACCGAAATCTATCATCTTTTTTCCAATCAAGTGAGAGTGAAATATTCAAGTGGGCATCAAAGAGGGGCCGGCCACAATATATGGAGGGGGGTGAGTGTAGGAGAGAGTGGGGTTAACCATAATGGAAAAGATCTCACACAAATATCCTAAGCATGAACAAAAAGCATTAATGAAAAGGTGACTCACTAATAACACCTCATCAACCATTAATGCAAATGGATGACTCACAAAACCTAGTCATCATCCAAGAAGCTTCCTCTCATGACTCACCCTCAAAAAAAGATAAATACGTATTTAACTGAATGTTAAATACGGGTGATAGAAAACTGGAAACTGGTAACTTCCAAAAGCGATCCCGAAACGAATTTCAGGATAACCCCGTAACTGTATATATATACCCGCATTTGTATTACGACCGAATACAAATACAACCGGGAAAAAGATATTATATCTACAAAGTATAATACTCGGATCCGGCTTAAACCAAAGCTCACCGGTATTATCTACCCGAAATATGGCACGTGTGTAAACGCACGTGCATTTTCCGAACCCTGCCATAAAACCATACGGCCTCTACAACGTTTCGCCCGAACTTGGGAAACTATCTGTGGGGGACTCTAATGACTCGTCAGTACCGTGGCAGTGGGTTTAACCACAAGCCGTCAGCGGCACTAGCTGTGCGTAACGGCTGCCCATGGACTGACCTCAAGGGAGGCCGATGAGCGAACTCATCCGGAAACCCTACTGAGCCTAACAGTGGCAATGTATATACAGTCCGGTCCGTTCGTCTATGAGTATCGTATATCCAGCCTAGGGGCTAGTAACGTCAGACCCCCAATAGCGGTATAAGTCGTG